>OX420939.1:8507723-9771473 GCA_949091785.1 Polymixis lichenea | reverse complement strand
GATGGATGAAGGATGTTTCTGATGATGATAGCCGATGGATGTTTGTTTCTCTTTCACGCAAAAACTACTGAATTGATTTTGATGAGTAGCTTATACATAAGAATAACATATAATCTATCTACAGTTTTTAAAGATTTTGAGTGATTCGGCCAACATACAAGTATCTAAGTCAGGTCTAGGGGAACGTGTACGGATAAGGAAAATCTGTAGAAAACTTATGCATTCGAACAGTGGCGGAGCCCCCTTGGCTCAAGTCTTCAAAAGCATCTGAGTTCTTTCGTCACAAATCATAAAGCGAAGTTGATGTTAATTAAAACTTTTTAACAAACATAACACTACCTAAGGTACAATTGTCATCAATTATTATTTATTACCCATAACTTTATAAGTAGGTAAGTACAGACGCCAGCACATCCCACTGTCCCAAACTGTCAAATTTTCGCAATTGAACATGAACATTATTTGGAATAAAGTTGAAAATCTATCAAAGAAATTTGACAGATTGGGATAGCTTGATATGCTGGCCTCTGTACTAGCTTCTGCTCGCGGGTTCACCCTCGTGGATATCAGAAATTATCCCTACCTGCTAACTGGACAATAGGTAGCCTATGTTACTTCTTATAACATCAACTATCCGGTAGTAAAAGTCTCGATAAAATCAGTGCAGCCGTTTTCGGAGTACAGCCGGAAGAACAGACAGACAAAAATCCAAAAAAAAATATTTTCATATAAGCACCGTTATTCATTTGCGAAAAGACTAAGGAGTCTTGTAAAAATGTTATGTAACCTTTGGGTGCTTACTTTGCTAAAACCTACCTTCCGTAGGGTCAAGCTATTATTAGCTAGATTATTGTTTAGGAGGGCCTAAACAATAATGCCGAATCCACCACTGTATTCGGATATGATTCTTCAAACGGTAGCAATTGTCAACGCCCTGTAGATAGGTACATCAATGTATGTAGCTAAGGTTGACTAAGCGAATATGAGAAGGTCTTTGAACTCTGTGGTATCGGCAACATATTAATCAACTAGGTTTATAGTCAAATAAATAGTTCAGATAGTTCATGCAAATTCAAATCACATATGGCTCGCATTATTTTTTGTCGGTCTATTATAACATAATAATATTTAAATAAACAATATTAATTCTCTCTATAAGTACTCGTGCCGTATAGAACGGTGAGTACCCTATTGTTTTATAACTTGTACTACATAGGTACGTACTAAAGAAGGATGTACATTCTAAACATTCCGACTGAATTAATTTGAATGCTTGAATTTTCTTCATGGTCGATTTATTGGTGTGTTTTAATAAAACATAAGGCACAAGTGGTTTATGGCTACTTACATACGCCTATTGTTTTATGTTCTTTGAAATGAACCTGCCAGGTGGTTAGACCCGTTAGGTAATTATATGAATCAAACAATAAGTGCTTTGGGCGCCGGAATGTCATGTCTTATCGTACAAATTGCACTTGTAGCCGATTCTAAATTACTAAACATGAGTTGGTAGTTAAGTATCTGTAAATACATGCTCAGATCAATATCGCAGCGCATTTGAATTTTGCTGTCAAACAAGGATCTGAATACAATTTGGTGCTTCTAACACGTGTGGGTCGTCAGTAGATAGTTATTATTCACATTTGGCACAAAGCCGACTTGGCCCGCGGTGTCAACGCCCTTGCATCATGTTGGGAAGATCATGTATAAGTAAGGAGGAAACTTATGTCTATCTGTCTTGCCTATCGGTTTCAGACAAAATAGTTGAGTTGCTGGGTGGAGCATCAATGATGTCATCTTATCTATATTTTATTAACTGAAATTCTAAAAACTAACACGAGTGGGACTCTAATCCTCGACCTCAGGAGACCGCGCGGTTGCTCTGACCCCTGAGCTATAGTGTAAATATATACAGGTACCTAGCTTCCAACTACCAGTTCCCTTCTTTTATGCAATACCTAACCTTCAGCATTCTTGACATTTGTATCATCCATCAGTCATCAGTCGTAACTCGCTAGCTAGAACCGATATGATGAGTCAGCAAGTGTCAGAATGTTTGTTATGCAGTGCCATCATGCCCAAAACACTCGGTCATGTTTATTTCGAGGAACTTGTTTTAGGTGGAAAGGCTGCGTTTGCGCTTACGGATGCGGTGAATCGGAATTGTATAGGTAGGTACCAAAATGACGTTGTTTTCGCGACTCTTTTTGTGAATCTGCCAGATACGCAGGTAATCACTGAAGTAACTACCTGTCATCATTTATAAATTGTCGTAGATCTTGCTTGACCTATCGTTGTTATCTTCTCTCTCTCTTTCCCTTCGTCCTTCTCCATCTCTTTTCACTTTACGACCGCTTTGTATAGCGAATACAGGCAAACGGACGAAGATACAGAAAGAGAACTGAGTAGGTACTAGGAGGCAACTTGGGAGAAGCGAGGCGCCACCAAGTTCCATTTATTGCTTATTGAACATACCCATAGAAGAACAAGTTGCGATTGTGAACATTATCCTCAATAACTTGCTAGGCTAAGCCTCAGAGCCTACGTGGTCAAATCGAATTACTCAGCAACTCGGGAACAATACAGTCGGTTTTCCCCCTATTACTCCGAAGTTACTATGTCGCAGGCACCTAATCCATTCCACTGTCGTATTGTACAATTAAATTACCATAGCGGTTGCGGGAACGCGGCCAGCAGGAAGCGGCTGTCCCCGCTGCATACTGATGCAGCGCTATGTCTCTGTAATCGTAAGCCCTCAGACATTACCCCTTACAAGTGATGATATATCTTAAGCGCCGTCTAAGGCAGTTCTTTATCAAATGACAAGCATGTGTAAGTGAAAATCCAACGTGTAGAAAAAAAGGAAGGATTTTCAGTCATTTGTGGTCAGCTTCTTCAGGCACTTCTGACTTCATCAGCTACTTATTTCAAAATAAACGTAAACCAGGCCATGGATTGCATTTTGCAAAAATAATATTATGTCTGGGCGGGTTTTTAGAATAGGTACCTAGCTACTTAGTGCAAAATTATACATCCCCAATAAGAATAACAAGAACAAAAAGACAACGTTTTTTTAATCTAAGATTTGAACACAGAAGGTACCTACAATACTTACTGACAATATTCGAATGATATTTAAATAAATATCATTCGAATACAACCTACCAAGCCAACCTACCTGCCCTTACAATACCAAAAAAGTTAGCGTTTGCTAACTTTTTAGGTATTGTAAGTAGATTATGATTATCATAATATCTTCTACTAACTGGCAACAAGTGGTAAAAAAATTAAGGTTGCCATTTAAACTTTTTTATTAATTCGTCTTAAAATGTCACCAACTTATTTTTTCAACTAAAACGGCTTGTACGAAAAACGTAATTTGAATGCAACCTTTTTAAGAATTATTTATATACAGAAGAATAAAAATTACAAAAAGTTTGCCTACCTGTAGCACACGTCAATCTACAATGGGGGAATTTGATTGTTGTTGTGTTTCTATTGTGACAATGTGAGAACTTTTGGTAAACCTAAATAAACAGGGTTGGAGTAGGAAGGTAACCAAGTAATTAGAGCCTACGCGGAATAATAGTTATACTTAGGTAATATTTCCAGTCCCTCGATATAAGAACGTCATTAAAACAAATTGGGAGTTGCCATTAATACTCGCCAATTAAAGTTCACACTCCTAAAGTCAACCAAAGCCAGTGTATCTAGGGCACGCCACAATTGCGGCGGTAAGTCCCCTCTTTGAAGAGTGGATTGAGAGGCCACGGCGTCCTCACCTTCCACCTGACGCAGGTCCTTACCGGACACAGTTGTTTCGGGAGGTTCCTGTTTCGGATAAGGCAGGAGGAAACGCCCTAATGGTCGAGAAGAGGGAGGCGGCGCACGTGAGGATGTGGCAATATATGCACCATTACGGCCCTAGTCGCCGCAGGAAACGCCCTGGGCGTCAGGAATCCCAGGCTGATTCCCGGCCACCGTAGGCGCGAGCTTGCGGACAGCGAGTAATGGGTAGCTCGTTGTCCGGTAAGGACCAAGCCCGGGTCGACGGCGCGTTGTGTTCCACGCGCGCCTCAAAGAGATGACAGCACCAACTGGTGGGGTCCGCAAGGGCATGCCTGCCAGAGGCGCGGGTTGTTCGAAAGAGATACCGTGGCCTCTGGCACACAGGCAACTGAAGGAACACGGGTTTTTTTTTTGGTGTGAAATCATCAAATAACTTGTCCCGGAGCGGGAGAAGTTATTTGATGATTTCCCATCCTCAAACAAAAAGCCTGTGTACCTACTTAAAGTAATATTTGTTTGCATTACAAAAGATCTTTTTTGATTACCTATGTTTATACTTACCTACCTACTTATATTTTAGGTACTTAATCAATTACCTCATCATCATCATCAGCCTACAGCAGTCCACTGCTGGACATAGGCCTCTCCAATTGCACGCCATTCAGCTCGATTTTCGGCAACTCTCATCCAGCTGCTACCAGCCACCCGGCGAAGATCGTCGCTCCACCTAGCCTGAGTGCGTCCTACCATACGTTTGCCGATTTCCGGTCTCCACTCAAGAACACGTCTACCCCAACGGTCATCGGTTCTACGGCTAATGTGGCCGGCCCATTGCCACTTCAGCTTGCTAATTCTGTGCGCTATGTCAACAACTTTGGTTTTCTGCCGGATCACCTCATTCCGGATTCTATCCCTCAGAGATATTCGGAGCATAGCTCGTTCCATAGCTCGCTGAGCGACCTTGCATTTATGGACCAGCCGTACCGTAAGTGTCCACGTTTCGGCTTCGTAAATCATAACAGGCAAGACGCCCTGATTGAAGACTTTAGTCTTTAGGCTCTGCGGAATACGCGACAAGAAGACTCGACGAAGCTTCCCAAATGCTGCCCAGCCCAGCCGAATTCTTCTGTTAGCTTCCTTCTCAAAGTTGTTCTCGCCAAACTGCAGAGTTTGCCCGAGGTAAACGTATTCTGGAACAACTTTGAGAGCACTGCCATTGACAGCAATCGGTCCCGGAGTGACGTGATCGTTGAACATAACCTGGGTTTTGTCCAAGTTCATCGGGAGACCAATACGTACAGAATAATCAACTAGGCCGTCCAGCATAGCTGCAAGTCAGACAGCGATTCAGCCAGTTTGACGATGTCATCTGCAAACCTCAAGTGTAAGATGTACTCGCCGTTGATGTTAATGTCGCGTTCTTCCCAGTTCAGCGTCTTAAACACATCCTCTAGTGTGTTAGAGAATAATTTCGGGGAAATTACGTCCCCTTGTGTCACCACTCGACGCAAGGGGATGTGTTCAGTTTGCTGATTCTGAGTTTGGACGGCCATTGTCGCGTTTTCATGCAGACATCTCAGCACTTGGATATATCGCCAGTCGACTGCAGAGACTCCAAAACAGATCAGGTCTCGATAGAGTCAAAAGCCTTTTCATAGTCCACAAATGCAAGACACAGGGGCCGATTATACTTTTCGGACTTCTGTAAAATCTGCTGCACTGTGTGGATATGGTCTATGGTGCTGTATCCTCCACGAAACCTCGCCTACTCCGGTGGCTGAAACTTGTCGAGTCTTCGCGCAAGACGATTCGTGACGACTCTTGAAAACATCTTATCTACGTGGCTTAGGAGGGGATTTGGGTCTGCAATCCTTCAAAAGGGTGTTATCACCCATTTTGACGAAGAGAACGACCACACTCCTTCGCCTTCGCTTCCTAAAAATAAATTCCGCCAGTAAATTACCTACTCATTACTATCAAAAATTGATACTTCAACAGATATTTTTATTTTATTTTTCTAAATTTCTTGTTTGCTTGCTGTAAGTAGGTATAGTTTAGGTTAGGCAGTTAACATAAACTTCCCAGATAAGTTTCCTGAGGACCAATCTCGAAAGGATAAAAACTAAAAACATGACAAAGTGGCTTGTTGTCCAATCCAAGATATTTTATTATCATGATCCGCCTGAGAAAAAGAGTTTTACATGACTTCACGGCCATGGTCTCATCTCATTTACAATTTTATTCCCATTTAGTGCACAAAAATACTAACACAAGTTTACCTACTGTACTCAAAGCTACAGGGATTATTTAGACAATTTCATTTTATCATCGTCGTCAATATGTACCTACAATTGATAAAAATAAGCGGTTGCGCTTTAGATAGTATGTATATCCACACAATTCAATATAATTTTATGTATATATTATTTCCTTTCCTTCATGTTCTGGAAGGCTCCGAGATAGGTAAAATGTTGGCCAACCAACAGCGCTGTGCAAATGACGCAAAGCCACATTGTGTTACGTTGTAAGTACTTAAATAAATTATGCACTGCTTTCATGGAACGACACTACGTTACTCTTCAATATGACAATGACAAAAAAATGACAATTGTTAACAGGTACTTGAGAAGTGTCAACATGAATAGTTTTGCACCATTCTCGCTAGTTGGGGAGTCCGCGACCTTACCGGAATACAAAGACAGGCGGCTCCTTATGCACGACGGCGCATGTGCGGTCACCGACTCCAGACGCGGCCTCCCCTCCTCCCGTAGCCCCAGCCCCCGCTGCCTCCAGGCCACGTGCGCCGGCGCATACTTACCATGAAAATGACCATTACCACGAACATGCCGGAACTCTGAACGTTCAGCAAATAATTTTTTTGATATTGATAAGTTATTGCTCGTCAAGCCGCAATTTAAATGGTTATTTTACATGCATTTTTTGGTGTTTTCTTGTCTGGTTCTTATTAAGTGCCAATTATGATAAGTAGGCAGTTAGGCACCTACCTTACCTTCCGTACATACCAAACTATAGCTAACGAAAGCGGCATAAAAAATACTTTCGACTATCTCTCCATGTATCATAGCACTAGGGCGCAGGACCGCAACTTGCCTTCGGATACGTTGAGTAACAGCCGTGGCACAGATTACCAGATGAATAACCTTTTTTTTATTACGGGGGTAATCCTCATGGATGTCCTGCGCCCCGGGGAGGGCGGAGGGGTCTGTCAGACTCTTACTGACTAAAACCACCCCGGTGTTCCGTCTCTCACTTGTACCGGGGATCACGGGAACTAGTGTGACTTCCGCGATACCAGATGAATAACCTAACCTAACCTTACAAGAGTAAAGTGAGTTTTTCTTTGTAGCTCCGCCTCGAGATTATTGTGAATTGTCAGGGCTGCCTCTTTCGACAAAGATGTCAGTAGGTATTTGTAGTAAACTGTATGAAATAAAATAAAATGCTCCGCATGGCCACGAATACAAATGAAATACGAAATGGAGGAAACTGAAAATACGATTAATTGATTTGTTCGTTCATTTACACAATTAGCGTAATAGGTAACTCTTATGCTTCTACACTATGAACAAACCTGCGCTGGCGCCATATTGTGACGTCATGCACGCTTTTAGGTGAACAATAATCAGATGAAAATAACATTAACAAGATAATAACGATAATAAACATTATTTTCAAATGACAGTTGACAAATGGAGACCTCCATTGACCTTCCTATTCTTGTCTCAGAGATCCACAGATAATGTGGTAGAAGTAATAACGTACCTACCAATAAAATATAAAACACGAAACATGCAAGTTTAAACAATTTACTTATTTAAAAAACGATAGTAAAACAAATTATGAATACCAACTCATATTTCTATATCAACCGGTAAACTGAAAAAAGTTTTTATTTCTTCTCTTGCTAGATCTACATTCATCAACTGCACATAATACACCAGAAACAGCCATTTCATAAGAATTAAAAACTAAGTAAGTACCTACGTCAGGTCGCCCGAAATAATTATGCGTGCGTACGCGCCTCGTGGCTGTCGGCAACCCACCGAGAAATGGGCCGCGTGCGGCCCGGCGGCCGGTAGCTAGTTAGCGCGCGTAAGTGCATGGAGTGATTCATCTGGTAATCTGTGGCCGGGGTGCCAACCACAGAATAGTTAAAAGAGGTTAGAAGGGCCTTGTGGGCGGGGCAGGCGCGCCGCACTTATGAGCAAACGCTCATAAGTCAACCGAAATTTGGTTCACCGGCTAACAGTCGCGCTCATACTGTGACAACGTGCGAAGCTCCGCGAAAAACATTGAATTATGCCGTGTTGCGCTATTATAACGTGTCGGAAAAGAAGCCAGGCTTGTAGTGTAGCCCGGGAAGGGATTTCTTTTCACCGGTAAGTCCAAAAACCTTAAAATACAAGTGATATTTGTAATGATTACAATTGTATTATGTAGTTTGTACACAAAAACGATACAATCGCAAACAGATGCAAAATTATACATTGCTTGCAATGAATGGGTACCATCTTGTACTAGATGAGTGATCGCGTTCACTGCGAACGTCGCGTGCTCCGAGCAAAATGTGAAATTCTGCGAAATCCATGCGTATCGATAGTGTTGTACGTGTGTGTCTACGTCAAGCGCAGAGTTTGCGTTAGTGTGACAACCAATAGCAAACTCGCGATCTAAGTGCTTGTGGTTTATTAGTGTGCGTAATGCGCGTACGTATAAGTCTCTTGCTTGTAGTGGAGTTAAAAAGTGGGAAATAGGCGGCGACACTCGTTCTAATACAAATCAGAAACCATTTCCTTTCTTACCTCCTTTATCTATTCTGTGGTGCCAACGCAATAGGCACTTGATGTAACCGCACCGCAACCTTTCCGCTGACGCAATAACCAGCTGTTCCTGCAACAGTGACGCTCCATCTAAACAGTGTCAATCGTGCCGACGCGGAAATAATTAGAATAGTTTACGTCACTCATTATGATTACACTCCGAAATGAAATGTGTAAAGATGACATTATCTACATATTACGTTTGTGAATGTTGCGGGAAGTGGACCGGGTGGTCTGTAAAGACCACCCTGTCTATCTGACAGTTAATGACATCAGATGCGTAATTGCTTAAAAGACTAACAGTAGAAATCGCTTTCATTTTGACAGTAGCACAACATTCCTGGCGTTATTTGCTTTGCTGAGTAGACATTTTTTTCTAAGATATGAAAGAACGGATTAACAATAAATAACCTGCAAATTGATTCAGATCGTGATTAATAGTGTATTACGCAATTAGGGTGCAGGGATAATAACAGACGTCTTCAGATTAAGGACCGATCGCTACTGCATAGATACTTTAGATAGACGCTCCTGAAATGCCACTGACTGGGTAACATAAAAACACACGATGATTATTACCAGTCGAATCGACCTGTGAAAACTTAAGTGAAGTGAGCTGTCATTCCACATGCTGGGGCAATCCCCAGGAAATAAAAAGGCATAGGAAAAACGAAGGTGAAGTGAAATGTCAATACATTTCACTTCACCTTCGTTTTTCCTATGCCTATATTTACATATGTCGCGGGCCGTCTTTGGGAGTGGAGACACTTAACATTTTCAGAATTGCACCAGGTAGCAAAATGTGTCTTAAGATTTTGATTGCCAGTCTCCCAACCAAAAGGCAAAATAATTACTTAAGTAATTAATGTACCAATAGTTGATCTGATATGTATGTTAATGCAAACTTGAATTCACCCGCTGTTTCATCAGATAACTTGCATTCTTCAATAAATACTCATGCATTAAAAATTGGTTTCGTCGTCGCCATAATGCGTTAAAGGTTGTAGGACGGAACGAAAGGAATCCAAGCATTTGAATTAGCGTCTTGCCTTTTGGCTCTTTTACAGATTACTTAATAGTTAAGTAGGTATGTTGGCTTTATGCATGAGGTAAGGGGTCACTGTACCTAAGCATTACGCGATTTATCCGCTAAATACGCATAAAAGTGCTTTATCAATAGACCCCGATACTAAAGGGACCTAAGCGTCCCTACACTACTTTAAAAAAAAACTTTCTTTCATTTAGGAGCTTTTGCTCATCCCACAACCGTTCTATTTCTCGATCTTTGGAAAAAGAATTTGTGTTTTTCTAATAACGTTCAAAGTGTCGTGCCTATCTTGTGATAGGTAGGTATGGTTTTCACATTTGGAGAAACTTTGCATACTGAAAGAATCATGAAACTTGTGACGTGTGAGACATCGAAAGCCTTTGTTACATTTTATAACTCAACCAGCTTCTCAAAATGGCGAATTTGGACATTTACCTTTTCGGGAGAGGGAACATCACATACATTAGAACTGTTTATTCATGAGATTAGTTTTTGAGCGTACCTAACTACTAACTATCTGGTAGGTAGCTAGGTACCCATCAATCAAACTAATCCTACAACGTTTGGATTGATGACATAATTTAGCCCCTTTTCATGCTGTTTTGGACTGTGAACTGAAAATGAGGAGGTCATTTGATATTCATTAAATAGGACTCTTAATGCCTGAAAGATCAACCAATTTGAATTTTAGGGCCTCATCTAAGCGGTAGATACACTTTGTATATCTACTCATAAATTTTCCTAGTCGTTAAACTGGCAATAGTAACTACCTTCTTTCTTCAAAGCTTTTATTACCATGTTTAATATTTAAATCACTATCATTTCGAATTTAGAATGCTGATAGCATGTACCCCGCGGCTATTTCTGATGCCTGCGATGTAACGTTGGTCATGTATTTAAAAACAGAACACACCCGTTGACATAATCGCGCCTCCTTATTCGGCAAAAATACATTGTTTGGTGTGTCCGTGAACAATAGAGTTAACAGTAAAGCTGCTTCTTATTCCGCTCGGATACGGACACGGGGCGACCGCGTCGACCGGTTGGAGTCTGTAAATTCCCTACATTGTAATTCAGATTGAATGTCGAAACGAACGAGTCGGCATGCAGCTATGCGGATGCTTCGGTCGCTCGAACTTTGACTTATACCTCTTATGCCCCTGTCTGTATGTCCACTAAACATATTAAACTAGCTGTGCCCGCGGCTTCCCCCGCGTGGATGTTGGAAATTATTTTCACGGGAACGTGATAGGTAGGTACCGGGACAAAAAATTACTGCATTAACTAAGTATAACATCAGCTATATGCATTGACTTTTATCCTATAGTTTTTTATTCAATGGCTATATGCCAGTGAAAGTCCTTTCGAAATCGGTCCAGCTGTTTCGGTGATTTGCCGGAACAAGAGACAGATAGACAGACAGACAATTTTTTTAAATATTGTTCTTTGTTTATCGTTAAAATAAATCTGTTTTTAAAATTCAATTGATTGATCTGTTAACATGCAGCTCAGCTCCCCGACACATAAATAATGATGACAAATGTGGCTAGCTAACTTACGTATTTTTAATTAAAAATACGTAATAATTGACTGTGATCCAGTGCGTCGTTTCTAGGAAGCAGCGTCGTTAGCATCTTCCGCGTCTCCACCCACTTTATTAATCAGTAAACGTCTCGCGGCCAATAAAAGTGCGGCATTTATAGACTGGTTGTATAAAACACATAAATCCAAGCCAAAAGAATGGCGTACCCTGTCCAACATCACAGAAACAGATTTCAAAGGCACGTCGTTTTTCATTGGGCCTATAAACTCAGGTGTTTATGGGGTTTGTCACTTTCGCATTTTTGTACCGACCCTTTTATATGTGGAAATATTTATAGCTGTACAAGTAGGACTAGGATTGGGTCCCGGAATGGCGGTCCAAATAACAACATATATTTCAGATATTTGCTTATTTAAACAAATGTAAGCTGCTTTAAATGAAAAAAGTATTCAAAAGAATCAAAAACAGGTAGGTTGCACCAATTCGGCAATTCAAGCAATTTGAGATGTGAGGCACTTGAAAAGAAACAAAGGCGGCAACTTTTATTTTGCCAACACATATCATATTATCCATTATTCTCAATCGAAACCATTTGGATCATGAATCGACAGTTTTATACACAAGTGCCGATTCTTTAGTTTTGCTATCAAAAAATCAAAACAGAATGCGCCCCTTTGTCATACTAGGTTCGCCGAACTTTTGTCAAAGCTTTTGTGACATGCCGCCCTGCGAGCGAAAAAAGTTTTACGCCTATGACACAACATTTACGAAGGAACCGCTTTTTTAAAGTCGTTCGTTTCCCAGTGGATTGTATGCTTTTTATATAAATCGGATTACGTCGTGTTTAACATTAAACGGCCTTTTCATACTTAGTAGGTACATACGCACGTAATCTTAACACCGACAAAATAATACATTGTAAGTGAGTGTTACAATTTTTTGGAAATAAAAACGAATTTCAACGTACGAAAGTATTTTTTATTGGCGATTCATGTTTCAGAAAAATAACGAATAAAATGCATTAAAAAAATAAGAAATGCCTGAACATTTAGCGTTAGCAATTAATATCTAGTAGGTACGTAGCAAAAATATAGTACTTACATACATTTTTATTAAAAAAAAAAAAACAATGATATTCGGGACTGTTGCCTATTTACAGTATATAGTTATTACCTGGGTCCTATTATTTTATCAACTCGGCAAAATATTATGCACAATCGCATAGCGTTAGCGAGTGACGATCGGCATCGTTACGAATACGAATTTCTCGATACACGTGGTGTTCCCAAGACAACAGTCTGTTTTTATTACATGTAGGCGCTTGTGATGTGATATTTGTAAATTAAAGTAAAAGTGTGTGTCATAATTTCAGCTGAAAGACGTCCACTGCTGAACATAGACCTCCCCCAAAACGGGGGTTTTGCCATAATCGCCGCGGTGGGCAGGCGGGTTGGCGATCGCAGTATGGTGGTCAAATGCATACAGAATGCTGCTGCCCATTCTCTAGTAAGCGCCGTTTCAGGCTTTGTGCACCTGCAGCAGCCGCACCAGCACAGCCCGCCATGCTCAGAAGATGGGGTGGCGCGAGGGTGTCGACACAGGTAGCAGACCACACCAAAGGCCTGCCCAAATTCCAAGGCATTATGGTCATTCCGTCTGGCCTCTTCCCATCGTCGCGTGCCAAGCCAAGCCATTGGGTTCTAAGACAGCTGGCACCCCGGCGATGACAAGAGCCCGACAGATGATGTCATTAATGCTGGCGTGCCGTGCCAGCCGACCAGCGCTCTTGCTGCAAGCAAGGTCATGGTGTCCGAGGCAATCAACTGCTTCACCACAATGACAGCGATATGTCACCCAGCATAGTACCTATGTTAGGTGACGGTAGCGCCTGAAGCCATAGGCCCGACTCCCATTCTCCCACAGCCAGTAGGCGGGCGCGCTCAGCAGTATTGGTGGACGTATTAATGAGATTATTCCGTACCAACCTGCAGAGCGGCTCATTCTACTGTCTCTGGGAAGATGGGTTCACGGGCTGAACCGTATTCGGACAAGTCACCTTCCAGGCGTTCACGTGCATCGGTCAAACACGGCACTTCAGAGTCAACCTGAGATGGGGCTAAGATTTTTGTGGTTAACTTTTCGGTGCTGCGGACCGAGGACAGGAACGCCGGTAAGCTTACTCTAGAAATTTTGCGGACGCCGAGCCCACCAAAACGGCTGGGTAGTGTGGCTTGCAGCCTCGAGCGGTCGTCCAATGCCACATTTAAAATGTTGAAATGCGATCGATTTTGTCTAAAAGGTGAGGCTGCTTCCATAAAGGGGAAGAGCGGAGAAAATACATGAAATTTGGAGCGAAACAGCGGTATCTGATAAGGGTGAAAGCTGAATGTAAATTAATTTTAGAAAGTCTATCCGAAATATCGTTGAAATGTTTAAGTTTTTCGTCAATGAAAGGTGAAAAACTGTCTTCTAGAATTGGGGAACCTAGGAGGTGCAGTGAACTTTTTTCCAAAACTTTGATATCTGGGGCGATTGAATTAAATTTGTGTATAGTCGGTTCTCTGTCGGTATTGTCACTAAGGTAAATTTAGCATTTTGAGTAGTTGAGGTCAAGGCCGATGGATTGGAACTGCTGCTTTAAACATTTAAAATGTTTTAGAACGGTATCTACGTCACTTCCTAGTGTTCCATCATCAAAATACCACACATTAAATTTTGAATTTAGTCGTTTTATTATGGGATGGATAGCCAAACTGAAAATGGCCCGAGAGGATCGCCTTGTTGGCATCCGACTGCTGATTCCAAAACGTGGTCTTTATATAATAATTTTGATGGATGCCTATAGCACTGCCACATAAAACGATAAATTTCTGGTAACTCTTTTTTTACTTCAGCGAACAAAGTGTCCCTGTTAACGGAGTTGAAGGCGTTCTTAACGTCAACTTTGAGGATGACCTCACCTTTACCGGCATTTAAAAAACTAGAAAGGGCATGTACGGCAGCCTCGCAGCCACCTTTGGATCCAAAGCCAAGCTGTATTATAGGGGCTGGAACTTGTTTGAATATTTCGCCGTACAATTTGCAGCATATTTTGGCTGCCGTACTTCTTTTTTACTTTTTTTCTTTTTGCAGGGAACATTGCGTGATGTGAAATAGCCATAGCCTTCCTCCGGAAGTGGGCTATCAAATGCAAAAGGATTTTTTCAAATCCGATCGGTAGGTTCAGACATTAGCGAGTTCAAACAAATAAACGCTTCAGCTTTATTATCCCTACTTCCATACTAATATTATAAATGCGAAAGTTACTCTGTCTGACTGTTACGCTTTCACGCCTAAACCGCTGAACCAATCGTAATGAAATTTGGTACGGAAATAAGGAAAACTTAAATATTAGTCATTTTTATTAAGGCGAGGTGAGCCGAGCACGGTAGGCATTTAACGCTTACCTCAGCCCCCGAAACGAGTAGCGAGACGTAATTATTTACGATGCGCAGAGGGACGCGCGCGCCAGGCGTGGCTGGCGGCCGGCAGCAGTATTAACTATGTCACCGAATAGAGCAATACAGTAGATCAACGTGAACTGATTACGATTAGTAAAGTTTATTTTGTTTTACTATTCTAGTAAGTATTTTTTAAAGATATAATAAGTTACGGAAATGAGATTTCTTCATAACATAACTCCTGTATTCTTTCAGAGGGGTTGGGCAGTGGTGTATTAGTACACCCACAATACGCAAGTTTTATTCAAGTTACATAAAGACTGGAAGTAATAATCCAATTAGGGTGATCGTCGTAGTTTTTTGGTTGCACTTTTTTATTTCTTTTCTTATTTATGTACCTATACCTACATACAAAACTATGTACCGACTACAGTACGTACCGAGAGATGAAAATGTAACTAGTAAACCACACTGTTAGATTTCCAACGCGCTGAGTTGCACTGTGTTGGATTCTCAACCTTCGGTGCACTACCGAGAGTTGAAAATCCAGCGCGCGAAAAATCCTGCCGCGATATTATTACGTCCGTGTGAACGTGGACTTATATTTATTATTTTTCTTTCTAACTGTTTTTGACATAGTCATGTGTTACCATCATGGTTTTTGAGCCCACTGATCAAAATGTAAGTCCAAGATACGGCTGCGAAACTTTTCGAATTTTCCATCATGGGAGTCTTTTTCAGGGTTTTTCGGGTCGCTAAAGCCGATGGTCGGGTCAAAATGAAAATCCAAGATAAGCGACCCGAAAAGCCCTGAAAAAGACACCCATGATGGAAAATGCGAAAAGTTTCGCAGCCGCCATCTTGGATTTTCATTTTGACCGTAATAAAATCGCGGCGGGATGTTTTTCGCGTAGGTACTGGATTTTTCACTCTGTTGGATTCTCAACCCTCGGCTAAATACCGAGAGTTGAAAATCCAGTGCACAAAAAAACCGTGTGAATGTCGACATATTCTATGGAAACTCCGTATTACGCTGGACCAGCTCAAGGTCATAGGTTATCACATACAGTGCCTATCCAGGGAATCCTCTTTTTTTTTTGTTTTTAACCTACCTGATAACAGTAAATAAACCATTATAAAATTTGCGCGCGTGGCGGTTTTATGCTGTATGACATAGGTTTCAAATTCAATTGTTTTGCGCACTTCATGCGGTTGGTAAATCTATTCTGCGAGAAAAATAAACCATTCTAGCTTTATTTACACGGACATAGGGTTCCAATTCTGTTCTACACCTATTTGCGGTTTGCAAATCTATTACGCGTAGGTACATTCATTTGCAAACCGCAAATAGTAGGTTAGCTATAATAAATAAATATAGTAATCTATTACGCCTAAAATATAATGAATGTAGGTAAATAATAATATTGTCAAACCATCCTTATTTTTTTTTGTTTACTAGCCTTCGATGAGCCAGCGCTGGATAGAAAGTTTTTACTTTCTGTAGGTTCCCATTTTGTTTGACAAAATATTAACTACTTTAATTTCCTACGAAATAAAGTTTGTAAATAATTAGATATGTATAAAGTATACCTGTATTTAGTTTATTCTAGACACGTATTATTATTTACAAACAATTTTTTGCTCTGCCGGTAACAGATCATAGCGGGGGGTGGCAGGTTCAAAAAAATGGCACACGTCCGACCTCCAACACGTTCCGCTTGGGACTAAACGACACGGAGCGCGCGCATGTAAAGATAAAAACACTGGATTCTAGATTTGTTATAAATGTATTTTGATAGTCCATATTATGACGGCCGGATTTCATCATATTTTTTACGACCTTTATTATGGTATAAGTTTTATTGTTCAAAACCTTATATAACTCAAATGAAATAAGAATCCGATCACCATTTAGACTTGTCTTTGCGATTTAATTGGATGCAGTAAAGTGCAAGTAATCGTGTATCGCATGGCCGAAATATCTAGATCAAGGTGTGAACTATGTAACATATTTTTTTCAATTTTTTTAATCCGGTTTATCTACTTATAAAACACAATACAAAACGACGTTTTTCCGACCCACCCCGCCTTAAGGAACCTTAGACCTTAGTAAAGTTATTGTTCTCAGAATTACTAAGGTGTCTTTGGCGATGGCGAAAGTTGGGCTGAGCGATGATGAGTAAGTAAGGGTTTTTAACCACCTAGGGGATGATTTTACAAAAACCCCAAAAGGCTTTTAAATACCAATTTCATGGGTTAGCTTTAAAATTTACGGGATTCCTAAAAAAAAAAAAAATTGATCCCCTATTTTACCCTATTCTGGGATGATTTTTCAAAAACGCTGATACATGTAATTATTAATTACCAACCAAAAGACTAAATACAAACTTTCATGGTTTGAACTACAAAACTAACGGGTTTACCATTTATACTTTCATCCCCTATTTATGCCCTCAGGGGCTGATTTCCCAAACACACTGAAACATGTGGTTTTTATTTTTTTACCAGAAAATGATAAACACCAATTGTCATGGTTTAAACTACAAAAATGACGATTTTCCATACAAACTTTCATCTCCTATTTGACTGCCTTAGGGGTTGAATTTCTAAAAATCCTTCCTTAATCCTTGTCTACATTATAAAGGGAACCTCTGTGCAAAATTTCAGCTTTGTAGGTTCAACGGTTTGGGCTGGGCGTTGATGAGTCAGTCAGTCAGGACTTCTCTTTTTATTTAAATAAATTCAAAGAGAAATGCAGCCCAGCCCACTCAGCAAATTATAGATGCTCAAAGATTCCTACTGTTCCGCGATGTCTTTTTTTAAATTTTCATAACGGGTGTTAGTTTTTCACTAAACCAACCGAATAAAACATCTTTATTCTGATAAATTACAGACAGGCTAGGTATTTATTGTGCTCCACGACTTTCGTTACGAATCAAACAAATAGGTAGGTAACAAAAAAGTAGGTACCTACTCTGTAAACCAAGTACTAAATATTTTAAAGTTATAAGATTTTTTATAACACATTTGCAGGCAAATCTACAGGCGTTTTCTGCACATGTAAACGGTTCTTAAACAGTATTTGTAAAGCTAATAATTGTAACGTCTTTACTTTACAAATGCTTACCTAATTGTAAAGTTTATTAAACAGCAGTTGTCATACATCTTTATCCGAATAGACATGTCACTTATTTACAAAATGGTCAAATTGTAAGTCTACTATACAGGGCCATTAAGTATTCCTGTCGTTTCATATAACATGTTTGTATATAAATGCCAGTCCATGGCAAAACATGTAATACGTTTGAAAGCAGATAAATCTAATATATAAAATTCTCGTGTCACAGTTTTCGTTGCCATACTCCTCCGAAACGGCTTGACCGATTTTGATGAAATTTTTTGTGCTTATCCGGTATCTATGAGAATCGGCCAACATCTATTTTTCATCCCCCTAAATGTTAGGGGTAGTCCACCCCTAAATAATTTATAAGGCAAAACAACGTTTGCTGGGTCAGCTAGTATATTATATATTCTATTCGGACGCCTCCAGTCTTCAACAAAAAAAAAACTTAGCCATTAAACACAAAATCCCTACTAATATTACAAATGCGAAAGTAACTTTGTCTGTCGGTGACGCTTTTACGCCTAAACCGCTCAACAGATCGTCATGAAATTTGTCTTTCTGCAACTCATAAAAAATATTGAACTAATACCTACTTTAAAAGCTGGCTTCGCTCGCTCTTGTAGACTTTCTACATTGGTCGCCAAAGTGACTCCCATTTCTGCATAATTATATGTACCTGATATCATAAATTTTCCCCCTTCAAGGGAAAATTTATCATATCCGAGGCGGGTGCTAAATTCAAGCGTTTTTCTCCAGCTCTAGCTTCCACGGTCTTGCTAGTCAAATCACTGCCAAACCTGGCCAAACTTATAGTAGTACGTGGCAACATTGGTCCCCAACGCTGCCGAAGAAAAGGCCATATGTGGCCCACATACCGACGGAAGCATCGCTGCCGTGGTGCGGCAGCACTATGTAAGTTCATGTTAATTATGATACGAAATAATTGTTAATGCTTGCATGATATTCAGCTACAAGTACATGATAACATTCAACTGAAATAATTATAGCAAAGAAGTAAAATATTATCGTTCCCATAAGTACATTTTGAAAATCCGTCTGTGGTAACTTCATGGTAACGTCCCTAAAACATGGTACCAACCTAAACATTATGTCAAATCAACTGTCAAATTTATTTCATCACAAATGAATGAAGCTTTTACAGATTTTTTAAACATTTTGCTAATAAATGTTACAAAACTGGATATTTCCGAAAGATAAAATGCAAGGCACAATCAAGGAACTTCTTGACGCGTTAGGGTTAGCTAGGAGTTTGTTTACATAAAGAACTTTGGCTAAAACTCGTGTATTGAAATATAAGCGTTTGTAATTGACGATAATGTCTTTTTTATTGAATTTACAGATGTAGTTTGGAGGCAGACACTGTTTTAGATTACATCCAGAACGATCCCAACTACGGTAACAGTAATTTATCGTCTAAGCAAGTGAACGAATACGCACAGAGATTGGCGCTAAAAGCTTCGAACGCAAAGTCGTTTTTGAAAAAATACGAAGAACTTCGGAACAGAAAGTACGTAATGTCGTGTTCTTTAATTAAAAATTCTGTTTAGTTATTTACTTTTTGATTCTTGTTAGATGGTTTTCATTTATAGAGTAGTATAGTTTCTTAATGTATGTACCTACATGTAATTAAAACTTAATGATGCGTGAACCACGGGAGCGCCATGGAGCCATTTCGCAGTAGCTTGATGTGGGCTAGTAGTATCAAGCTATTCAAGTTATTGATGAAAACTGGATCTATTTTCTTATTTCCTTCCAGTACGGATAACCTGGCAGACATCATAGCCCTGTTCTACAAATTAGTGTGTGATGAGAAAAAGTCAAAAATATACAAACCTAAAGTGGCTCCTAAACCAATACTGGGTGACAACAAACATCAAATTACTAAGGACGACCTTCCACAAGTACGTTGTTTTGTAATTTTTATATAACCAGCCAATAGGAGGATAATTTATGACTGATATGCAACACATTATACTATAGCTGATTAAATTGCATGTTTAAGATTAAAATAATAGGTTTTATACTTACTTGTTTCTGGGAATACAATATCAAATGAGGAAATTTCATTAAACTCATATTGGTGGCAACTTGATATTTCAAAGCTATATTCAACCTGTCAAACCACTTCCACATCTGAGCCATTGAATAATCTACATAAATAATTGTAAATGGTTTTTTTTTGCCTTAGCTAGTAAAAATTAGTTTCTTACCTTTGCCTAGTGCTGTTATATCCTAATCAAGTTGCCATGACAACATGATGTAAGTACCTATAGTAAAAATGAAAAATGCAGACACTGGTATTATTAATGGTTGCCATGGTATATAATATTAGATATTGTATTAGATAGTAGTGTAGTAGCAACTTCAGGATAGTAATAATTGAAGATTTGTAATGGCACATTCTGCCTGGCACATGGTGAATACAATTTTAATTAAAACTATACTTTAAAAAGCTCTGACCATAAGGTTCACTTTGTTAATGTTCATCTTCAGACTCATCATCAAATGAAGCCCTCACTCAGTACACTACAAAAAGTAACTAGACAATAATTTAAGAATTAGCTCTCCAATCTTCAGACACAACCTCTCATGTCCTTATTTAATTTCCCAGATAAAGGTATCATTAATTACATTACTTACAAATTATATTTTAATTTCAGATCAAGGACAAACTCCTAAAAGCAGTTGATGAGAGTAAGAAACTCGTCATGAAGTCCTTTGAAGAGAAAGAAATAAAGCTTAGACCAAACTGGTATAGCAGTTTGGACTTGCCCAGCTGGCAAAAGGACCATCCTGCAATGTCCTGGGACTTCCCAAAGGAACCTTTGCCAATTGTTGCTTCCCTAAGTATAAAGATTGTATTATAACAACACTAGTTTTATGCTTTATAATGAGTCACTCTTTCTAGATGCATTTGCATGCATTCAATTCTTAGAAGAACAGGTGTTGCTACTTAAATCATCTATTGTATTAGTGCCAGTCATATAATCTTACTGTTGCATGTTTGTAGTCGTCAAAATTAGGCGTTCAAAACACAATTACATACTGTCTTACCCAAAAAGCGTGATTAGATATAACCATACCTTAACTGCTATCGGGCGTTACGCCCCTGCTTCGCACGGAGTACCACCTGTTGGGTTCAAATCAATCAATCCTATCTTTCAAGTTATAACCAAACATACATATTCACAAAATTACATTGTTAATGTTTGGCTGGTTTCAGAGAATATCTTGTTCAAACATAGTGACACATGATTTTTATATCATCATCATTTCCCTCGAAAGACGTCCACTGTTAGACATATAGGCCTCCCCCAAGCACAGCCACTATAACCGGTTCTGTGATTTTATTTATATACATATTAAAATTGAATCAATAAATCTATTTCAGCCGGTGTGCCCATAGCCTCTCAAGAGAACATCATCATTGATGACTTGCTGTATGTCTTTTCTGGAGTTCCCGGCAACTACATAGTCCACCAACCAGTTAAAGACATCTTCGACCCACGAACATTCCTAATATCTGATGATGTGGATGATGCACTCAAACAAATTGTTCAACAAATGCTACCATTGGCTTCTGATTATTCTATAGTGCGAAGATTTATTGAACACTGCAACATGTGGTCCGGCCAGGTGCTGCATGCTCTGGTTGCAGCCATTGAAATACTTTTAAAAGATTATTATGTAAGTAACAGCATATTTTGTAGTTAATCATTACCAAAACCTACTTTATACAAGAAATTTGTTTTTTAACCTACTGCAAAGTGTATACTGTCTAAACAAATTGTTAGGCAATTTTTTTCATCTGTGCATTGATTAAAAATGTATTATCACCTGTTTCAGACCATGATAGCTCAGTTGGAGACGGAACACTTGTCCGCAAGCCTCACATTACAAAAGCTGTGGTACTTTGTCTTGCCTACTATGCATACCATGCAAGTCCTTGCCGCTATTGTTACTAACATCGGAAAGGTTTGTATTTTTATTAATTAACAATACATACATAAAGTATATATTGTGTAACCTAGTGACTAGGTTGTAGAGGTCAGATAGACAGTCACTCAATGTAAAATACTGGTATCCAGATTCATCTGGTTAGACTAGAAGCCGACCCCAACGAAAATGGGAAAAGGCTAGGCAGATTGACATGCATAAAGGTAGCTGAAGTTTGAGGCGAAATTGCCTATTTTACCACCGTGAGATGAGTCTGATAACTACTGGAAAGATTCATTTTCGAATTTTTACTTCTCAGTCCCCTGATTATCACTATTTGGTGCATACATCGACCCCTTCTAATTTAACTGATGTGGCATTTCAATGGATACATTTATTTTATTTCAGAGTGAGTTGCGCGGCGGAGCTGTTTTAACAGTTTTACACGACAAAACTAACACATTGATGGGCGACGCCAGAGCCCAGGAAATATCTTTGTTCCTCACCGAGCGAGCTTGCCGACCTTACCTCTGTATTTTAGACCAGTGGATACATAAAGGCACTATTATTGATCCTTTTCAGGTAAATAGTACCTTTCCTTGTTTAAAATGAATTTACAATGCATTTTATGTGTAAAGAATTTGATAGCTTATCCATAATAATTTAAAAACAAGCAACCTGTTTTTGTAAACAAGAGCTACAGCTTTTTACAAGCTTTTATTTTTTGCCGTCCTTCTTAATCGGCCCCTGAATGTCTCTAATAATTATTTTGTCAATTTTGGTTTCCCACAGCCTGTGGTTTGATTGCACATTCCAGTTGCTCTGATCTGCTTGAAAATCGCCTCGGCTTACGTATTCTTGGTCTCTTGCCATCTATTAAGCCGGATACTTTTAGTCTTTTGTTAAGATCGGTTGTGGGTTTGGGTCTTCTATAATGTTGATTTGTATGTGTTTCAGGAGTTTATGATAGAAGATAACGAGCTGATCAACAAAGAAGAACTTCCAGTGGACTACTCAGCTGACTACTGGGAGAAACGATACAGTATTCAGAGAGATAGAGTCCCAAAGTTCCTAGATAAGTTCACTGATATCATCCTGAGAACTGGGAAATATTTAAATGTTATTAGTCAGTGTGGTAAGTTATTATTACATCATATTTGTTATTTTATAATAAGGTCAAGTAGGTAGATAAATCAAATAGTGCGGAAAAAAATGAACCTCTAAATTATAAACGCAAATACGCAAGCATAAATTTGAATTAAATTCGTATTTAGAATTCCTAACCAAACGCCAGATATTTTAGATCAAAGTGGCCAGTTCGACAAAACCCAATTTTATATGTAAGAACCATCTTTAGCAAGTAATTGCATAGCACATAATACAATATAGGTAATCTTGACGGTTTTGAACTTAATTCTGAGTAAGAGGTTGCACAAAACTATCATAAAACGTAAAGACGTTGCGGAAATGCGCTTGCACATGCAATTTTCAATACCTATCATGCAATTACCAGCAGTAAATTAATTAAAACATTGAAATGTTATACAATATTTAATTTCCAACTAAATACAATACTCAACAGGTAAACCAATCACAAAAACGAACACAGAAGAAATAAAATACTCTCTAAGAGAACAGAACTACGGTGCCATCATACAGAAAGCATACGCATATGCTAGCAAGTCGTTGTTAGAGCTCCTTTTAAAGGAGTATGATCTCATGGGAAGACTCAAGTCTGTAAAGAATTACTTTTTAATGAGCCAAGGAGACTTCATTGTACAGTTCATGGATGCTACAGAACAAGAGCTGTCTAAGAAGATTGATGACATCATACCCTCCAAACTTGAATCCCTTTTGGGATTGTGTTTGAGGTAATGTATAAGTTTGTTATTTAAATTTTCTTTATGTTAAACTAGCGACCCGGCCCTGCCAAACAATCGAGGTTTCTGTGCTATATCTGAGTGAAATATAAATATATTATACAAATAATCTTTACGAAATAAATTCTCTGAACTATGGCGAAAAGCGCATAAAACCATTGTGAAGTTTTGACGAACTAAGCGGACAAACGTGTGTCTACACGAAATGCGACTGCTTTATACTATTTATAGACATTTTAGGTGTCTTAATGATTCATCTGTATTTTAGGCTCTCAGCAGCAAGTCACGACCCGTACAATGAGGATATGAAGATTGAACTACTTCCCTACGACTTGCAATTCCAAATGTTTAAAATTCTATCTATTGAGACTGAAGATGAAAAAGGTAAATATTTTTTTTTATGCACTCAACATTTTTACGCAGTTTTATAATAAATAAATAAAATTCTTTATTGGCATAAAAAGAGGGTACAAACATAGTGGAGCCTTGCGGTATGTAAAAACACCTGTGTTACAGGAGCCAGTGTCTTCACCCAATCAGTAGGTTCTGGATTTTATCCAATATACAACCATTATATTTACATTATGGTAACAAAATTAATAATTAAAAAATCAAAATGGTAGTTACATTCATTATTAAAATAAGTGAAAATTATAAGTAAGGCTAAAATATTGATTAAATATATGACAATAATAGAATTAAAAATTGTGCTAACTGTAGATTTATTATATTTCTACATGAGTGCGAGTGTGAGTGTGAAGTGCAAAAAATATGTGTTTTATGTCATCACATAACCACACACCAACCATACACCACCACACTCACTCCACACATCGTCATGTGTGGAGTGTGGTGGTATGGTGTGTGAATGGAGGTTAATGAGAGGGTGTGTACATGGGTGATGTCGATCTTGTTGAACTTAAATAACCTCATAATAAAATGGATTCTGTTTGACTGTATGCTTGTGTCAGTAGCCATCACTTAGGTTTAGTTTTAGCTTCCCTTATTGTAAGAGGATTTGTATGAGAACATTGTTTGTTTTATTATAAATGTGATGTGACAAATACATGCATTGCTTTCTAGCAGCTGCAGTGCCAGATTTGACAGATAGGCAAACATTACTTATAGTTCGCTTGCTTATTTAATGGTGTAACCAGATGCTGCTTGGTGACTATATGTAAAACATACATTTGCCGTACAGTGAGAACTTGACACTAATCATATAAAGTTCTGGTGGGAATCTAAAAGATCTAAACGGCATTACTTTAAGCACAGATCTTTGGGGCCTTTCAATTCGAATCATGTGCGTTTTGCACGCCCCACACATACATTTGCCGTACAGTGAGAACTTGACACTAATCATATAAAGTTCTGGTGGGAATCTAAAAGATCTAAACGGCATTACTTTAAGCACAGATCTTTGGGGCCTTTCAATTCGAATCATGTGCGTTTTGCACGCCCCACCCCAAACACCAATGCAATACCCAATCACTGACTGAATCAGTGCGAAATATACCGTGCGTAGTAACTCATAATCAGCGAAATGCCGAAGTGTCTTGAATACCCATATGAGTTTTCTAATTCGCGCCGTGGTTACGTCTATGTGCTGGCGCCAAGTAAACTTTTCATCAAGTAGTATTCCTAAATATTTAACTGCATTTGATTGAGGAATTGGAAAGTATGAGCAGGACGTGCAGTTCTTGGAGGCATTACATGCGTGTAATTTAACGCATATATATTGTTGGCTTTACTTTAGAGAAACTAAATTGGATTAGGGTCGATTTTGCAATGTTTAAGGTTAGCAGGTTAGCTCTAAGCCAGTGGCTTACGTTAAGCAGACCTGACTCGGCTTTTTGTCTAACTTCATACCAGGTCTCTCCATGAAATACTAGTGCTGTGTCATCAGCATATGTAAAAATCTTACAATTTGCAAGAGCTAGCTGACACATATTGTTTATGTAGATCAGGAAGAGACGGGGACCAAGAGTACTACCCTGTGGTACGCCGTATGTAACCAGTTCATCTGAGCTAACGTGCTGTCCTATTTTCACTCTCTGTGTACGACCACAGAGAAAGTCTGCGAAGAGTTTTAGGGCCGTTCCCCGAACACCGATCCGTTCCAATGTGTCCACAAGAATAGGTATCGGAACGGTGTTGAAAGCCTTGGCTAGGTCAAGAAAAATGTCGATGATTTCTTTCGGCCATTCAATTGAGATGTAACATGATCTACAAGTTGTCCGACAGCGTCCCCAGTGCTTTTTCCTGACCTAAAACCAATTTGGGCATCCGACAATATCTTGTTACGTTCTAAAAAGCTAATTAGCCTAGTATTCAGAACTTTTCTAGAATTTTAGACATTGTCGAAAGAACCGAAATAGGCCGGTAGTTTTAGCATTATTTCAGACTCATCTGAGGGAAGTAGGACTATCGGGTTGAGGTTCATAGATATGCCTGGCTTTTGAGATATATGTTAGTAAAGATAGTCGTGGTGTTAGTAATATTGTCAGCTAGTTCTTTGCCTATATTGGAGAAGTATTTATTTATATC
This sequence comes from Polymixis lichenea, assembly GCA_949091785.1. NCBI lineage: Eukaryota > Metazoa > Arthropoda > Insecta > Lepidoptera > Noctuidae > Polymixis > Polymixis lichenea. The sequence continues at coordinate 9,745,304 of OX420939.1, read as the reverse complement.
CTCCATCGAGGGGGAATTACTACTCGTATTTCGAAGAAGGATGTCGGCTACCGATTTTTGTTTTTTCTGTTGCATTATAGTTTTAACACCGTTCCACTTGTCTTCATTGTTTTTTGAGTTTTGTAGGAGGGACTTTTCATAGTGTCTTTTTAATTTTCTTATCAGCTTGTTGCAAAAATTGCGATATATTTTATAAGATGTTTCGAAGATGTTATTTTGTGGGTTTAACGTAAACTTTTTTGGAGTTTATCCCTGTGGCGAATGCAGCGGAGAAGACCTGGAGTTAGCCAGGGTTTGAGTAACCATTTCCGACTAGGTCTATTTTGTACTGTTGAATGTGTATCTAAAGTTATAGCAATCGTATTAATAAAAAGAGCTGCAGCGGTATTTGCTTCTGCGTCTTTATTAATAAATGAGAAATCGACCGATTCTAGATCTTTTACGGCCGCGTCATAATTGATCGTGGTTTGGTTATCTCCTCTACGAAAAGATTGACAGATACTTAATATCACTGAGACATGGTCGGTCAGTCGAGTTTATCACAAACACAGTAGCTTGATGAGTCGTGTTAAGCATCGCGTGGTCTAGGCAATTTTGAATCCTAGTAGGATGTGTATGGCACGGTAACAGCCCTAATTCTGCAGCGAGATTCAAATATGGTTCCCTGTTCCGATCGACACTGGTGGACTTAATGTCAATCTTGATGTCTCCAGTCAGTATAGTAGTTCTCGCTTTGATTGGCAGAATTATTTTGTCTATAGAGTCTAGAAAACTACCAATGTTGTGATTAGATGGAGACCTATAGACCGCCAAAATGCAAGTATCTGGATGAATTTTTAGTAACATAAAGTTAGCGCCAATGGGTTCTGGTTCTTCGACCGTGCATTTGATTTCCTGTTTGACGTATATAACAATACCGTCATCATCATCATTTAAGCAGGAGGCGTGATTGACATTTATTTGTTTTGAGCATACAAGGTATAAATTACTTGGTTTAATTCGTTTTAGTAAAAAAGCTTCAGTGAGGAATGTGTATGTTGTTTAGTGTGTGTTAATTGTATGAATTCGATGATTATAGGAGACAGTATTTGAGTAATATATAATACTGTAGAGTAATTAAATGCATTAAAGTTTTAAACACAGGACATGAGGAAGCGTAATCAACTAGTCACTTGTTGAGACGTAAGTTATTGAGATCTGCCTCATTCCCAATTAATATTTGCTTTTCGCCTTCAGCTCTCTTCAAATATATTTTACCATATGACGTCCAACAAAATTGGAAAGAGTTATCCTTGGCAAAAGTTCGGGTTAAATAGTACAAGCGCTGAGCTTTCTGCGTCAGGCTTTCCTATTGATAAATCGGTTTAGCGGGGCCTGGAATCTTAATATGGGATGTAATGAAAATGAAGACGCCACAGTTACTTGTATTGAGCAGTTTCGTTCGCATCAGGATACAATGCTATGTGTTGGGCTAAGTTCGGTGCTGGGATAGGACCATACCAAACGAAATTCTTGAATAATTTGCGCCATTTTATTCTGCCCTGACGACGACCGGCTTTATTATTATTATTTTTTTGTTAAAATGGGGTAGAATTTCATTCGTACGGTCTTCTCTTAGCGACGAACTTAACCCCAACACAGTCTACTTTTCTCCGGTGAGGCGGCTGGTCTCCTTGCCGGATTGCCGCCATGGGATCTGGAGGCAAAGGTCCTCGCGCACACTTGGGAGTGGCGCGAGGAGGCCAAACGCCGAGGCGTAACTCCGCTGCCGCGGGAAATCGCGGCACGGCGGACAGAGCTCCGGCAGGATCTCATGGCGACGTGGAAAGTGCGATTGTCGCAACCCAGTGCTGGGCACGCCACGATTGCGGCGGTAAGTCCCCTCTTTGAGGAGTGGCTTCAGAGGTGGCATGGCGTCCTCACCTTCCGCCTGACACAGGTCCTCACCGGACACGGTTGTTTCGGGAGGTTCCTGTTTCGGATAGGGCGGGAGGAAACGCCCGGGTGTTTCCATTGCGAAGATCGCCCAGAGGACACGGTGGAGCATACGGTGGAGGTCTGCCCGGCTTGGGCGGAGCACCGCCGTGTCCTCGTGGAAGTAATCGGCGGCGGCGATCTCTCGCGTCCGACCCTGGTCCAGGCCATGGTACGGAGCGAGAGTGCATGGCTAGCAGTCGCCTCCTTCAGCGAAGCAGTTATGCTCGCAAAGAGGGAGCCTGCGCACGTGAGGGAGATGCAGTACATGCGCCCTCACAGCCGTGGCCTTCGCAGGAGACGCCCTGGGCGTCGGGAATCCCAGGCTGATTCCCGGCCACCGTAGGCACGGGTTTGCGGACGGCGAGTAATGGGTAGCTCGCTGTCCGGTAAGCACCAAGCCCGGGTCGACGGCGCGTTGTGTTCCACGCGCGCCACAAAGACATGTCAGCAGCAACAGATGGGGCCCGCAAGGTCGATGCCTGCCAGGGGTGCGGGTTGTTTGAAAGAGATACCGCGGCCCCTGGCATACAGGCAACTGAGTGAACACGGGTGGGTTTTAGTCAGTAAAAGTCTGACACGCCCTCCCGCTCCACCCAGAGCGGGAGAAGTTATTTGATGATTTCCCATCCAAAAAAAAAACACAGTCTACTTTCATGTTTCTCGATTTCAGCACATGTTTGTAGAGATTTAGTACATGTGTTGTACAAAAATTACAACGAGTCTGTTCTTCTTCATAGCGTATAGTTGGCAAAAAATTCAAACATCTTTGGCCCAAAGTTTAGCTTCGCTAACACCGCTCACTGACGCAGTCATAAGATCATCAAATACACAGGAAAGTGGGCCATGTCTGTGCGGAGGTGGAAATACGCCCTTGAGATCTGAGCCATTCGAGAACCCCCTATCTGTGGAGATTGCCTTAGCTCCGGGCGACTTGGGATCAAAGTATATTTAGAGATTTCCAAGTCGAGTATATTAACAATGTGATAATATTTCAGAATACAAACAGAATAAAGACTGTCCACCCCTGACTGGCATTGAGACATTCTCTTTCGGCATGGAGGTGAAGTGGCCGGTCTCGCTTATACTCAACCACAAAGCCATCGCCTGCTACCAGATGATATTCAGACACCTGTTCTATTGTAAACACGTTGAGAGACTACTTTGCAGGTCAGTCATTGGTTATTATAAGTTGACTAGCTTCTGCGGGTCTAAAAAGGCCACATTAAGCAATTCCTCTAAAAGTGATTCATTTCCTAAATTCCCCTATGATTCTGCTATTTGACATTTTACTTTAATAAAACAATTCATAATTTGGTGACCATTTTACGAATTTCCATACAAAACTGTCAAATAGATAAATTGCGTGCTGTCTACGCAGATAATATCAGTTTGACCAATTTACGATTTAAAATATGATTCATAATATGATCATATTATAATTCTGCCAAAGTCGCCTTTTTAGACCCCCTGCACGCGACAAAGTTCGCGTGAAATTGTTTGTTCCCCAGACCCACCCCGTCGTCGTATCGCATCGACTGCCAGAACGGCATCGCTAAGCGAAAACGGAGTAATAGCGCAATTATTATTATCTATTTACTTTTTTTTCTTTTTGTTCGCCTCCTTGGGTGATGTTAAATCTAAGCCTTCGTCAAGAACTGGGCTATCATATGCAAAAATTTGATTTTAAATCTGACTGGTAAGTTCCAGACTTTAGAGCATTCAACGTTCAAACAAACAAACAAACTCTTCTGATTTACGAGTATTATTAGTACAGATAAACATAGATGAATAATTACTGTATTGTTGCTAAGTAATATTAGCGGCACGGGTTGATCGATCAGGTTAAGCTACGCTTGCCGCGGTTGGTCCGTGGATGGGTGACCATTTTTATATACCAAGACCCCACCGTGCCTCGGAAAGCACGTTAAGCTGTTGGTCCCGGCTATCATTTGTGGATCTTTGACAGTCGTTACGGGTCGTGAGAAGCCCGAAAGTGTGACAACCAGTCTTACCAAGGGGTATCGTATTACCCAATTACTGGGTTGTGGAGGTCAGATAGGCAGTCGCTCCATGTAAAATACTGGTATTCAGCTGCATCTGGTTAGACCGTAAGCCGACCCCAACATAGTTGGGAAAAGGCTAGGCAGATGATGATGTGGTGAGATAAGTACTGTATTAAAATAGCTCTATGTCTACGACATCAGAGGGGCAATTCTCGTAATTTTAGGGCCGACTTTTGTCTGATGTCAGTCTCAATCTGTCAAATACCTCGAGTTTCCTTACATTTTTGACAAGTTTTTGACACTTGATTGTAGCCGAGATGAGACTGCGACTATATTTTGAATTTTTTGATTACGAGAATTGGCCTTAAGGTAGGTATATGACCTTTGATATTTTTTACGATAAGAAATCGTTACTCAGTGAAGTATTGTGCAGTTTCACCAATTAATTAATTAATTTAATTAAATAAATAAATGTAACGTTATAATATAAGCCCACGTAAACACACGTAAAAATATCGCGGTGGCTTTTATCGCAAACTGGATTTTCAACTCTCGGTGTTAAGGTGCGCTTACACGAGCAACTAAAATTGCTCCATCCTGGTCAATTCTCGTCCGCTATAACGTCACGACATACATACATCCAGCAATTTAGAGCAATGGCAACATGTAACAACCTGTTGCCAGACATACGGCCAAACAATATTATACAATATGGAGCAACTTTAAAAAACTAGGCAATGCGCCACCCCTCGCCGCCTCCGCCGCCAGCCGGTTCCTTTCGCAAAGACGAGACATAGTTAAACGTACAAACGAGATAGAAAGAAAATTGACTAAAAAATTCCAAACCGATTGGATATTCGGCAACTCATGAAATATATGGAGCAATCGGAAGCAATATTCCCGAAACATATCCGCAATTTATTGTTGTTGCTCCAGATTGCTCCACTTAATTGATCCAGTGCTGCCGAGCAATAATTGCTCAAAAAATTGCCCGTGTTAGAGCACCTTTAAGCCAAACATTGACAATCCATTAGAGTGCATCTCAGCGCGTCGAAAAAACACATTGTTCGATTTTCAACTCACAGCACTAAGCAGTGCTTTGAAGATCCAGTGTGCGAAAACATTCCGCCACGTTTTTATTTCGTTCATGGGAACGTGTGCTAATCAAAAGGGCAGCACGGTGACCTTTGCCAAACAAATATCAACATTATAGATGTTGAAATAAAGTCGAAGATCGTAAGTCTAGAAAAAAAAAATGTTTTTAGAAAAAGTCAGTGCAGCAATACACACAATATTAATGTCTATGTTCAGCAAGGAACCTCTAAGTATAAGCTTTTTTTAAAATATTTACTCATAACATTATAACTTAATAACAAAAATCTGTTTATACAGAGTGTGGCTGTACAATAAAGTGGTGAAGCGTTTCTCGGAGGCGCGACTGTACGCGGACGCGTTCGCTCTGCGCCAGCGCATGCTGAGCTGTATACAGCATCTGCAGTACTACATGTGCGTCGAGGTCATCGAGCCTTCCTGGTGCCAGCTTATACAGAATCTTGATAAGGTTAGTGGGAGTTAAATTATGGATTTTATTACATTCTTGCGCCTCAGCGAGTAGGTCGAGGCCTCGCGAACTGGGGAATTTGTAATTTATATAGAATTTTGTACCTTTTGACTTGTGACCTAAATCTAAAAGAAAACCTAAAGAAACCTTTGATCATAATATAGGTATTATGATCAAAGGTTTCTTTAGGTTTTCAAACGCAATGGTAGGCCATTGCGTTTGAAGTTTCGCCGATTAAAGAAAGAAGGTCCTATAATAAGCGAAATGTCGTAATGGTCCAGTGATTAAGGCGTCGCTTCTTATTCACGAGGTCGTGGGTTTAGAACCGGGCAAGTAGCCATGTTTTTTTCTATTCGTATGTACTTTCTGAGTCTATGGACATTACTGACAACTGCTGCTACTGTGAGGAAACCTAAGGGGTACTTGCGGAACAAACTAACAGTAACAATCGCTTTCATTTTGACGGTTCAACAACATACATTGCGGTACTTACGTTGTTGAGCAAACAAAGTATTCCAACATGAAGCAATGAATGGCTGAAAGGTTCTGGAGTGGCGACCGCGTACTGGACGACGTAAAGTAGGAAGGCCTCCCACAAGATGGACCGATTACCTTGTGAGGGCCGCAAGAGTCCGCTGGATGCGGGTAGCATAGAACCGGCCGAGCCTATGTCCAGCAGTGGACGTCTTTGGGCTGAAATGATTATGATAAAGCAATGAATTAGCAATGTCATTCAAAATTGTTCAAATTCTCATTGATAGTGTATTACGAGGGTGCGGAATTTATAGTTAACTAGTTGCTGCCCGCGGCTTCGCCCGCATGGAGGTCGAAAATTATCCCACGGGAACGTATTACCGAGATTAAAAGTATCTTAAGTTAGTCCAGGTTACAAACTATCTGTTTGGCAAATTTCATCCAAATCTGTTTAGCCGTTTTTACGTGATTGAGTAACAAACATCCAAACATCTTCACAAACATTCACATTTATAATAGTAGGATGTATGTCTGAAATCGACATCCCGTCTTGAGCAAGCGTCGTGATCAATGCTCGTACCTTTTTTGTATGAGAAGAGGCCTTTGTGCTGCAGTGGGATCGTAATTCTGTTATTATTTTAAGCGACTAGCTTTTGCCAGCGGCTTCGCCCGCGTGGAGGTCGAAAACTATCCTCGGGAACGTAGTACCGGCATAAAAACGTATCGTATGTGTTATTCCAGGTTACAACTACCTGTGTGCCAAATTTCATACAAATCCGTTCAGCCGTTTTTGCGTGAAAGAGTAACAAACATCCATACATCCATACTCACAAACTTTATTATATATTATATTACATTATATTATATAAGCGATTGAAACAAAATAATTGCTGTTCACGTGTATGGCTACACTGTATGCCTTATATCGCTAGCAATCTTCAGGTTTTTATGCGATTGAAACGCATCACTCTAACCATAGCATCAGCTACATGAAATTGTTTTTTTTTTTTTGGGTGGGAAATCATCAAATAACTTCTCCCGCTCGGTGGAGCGGGAGGGCGTGTCAGACTTTTACTGACTAAAACCCGTGTTCCCTCAGTTGCCTGTGTGCCACTGGCACCTGGGGCCGCAGTATCTCTTTCGAACAACCCGCACCCCTGGCAGGCATCGGCCCTTGCGGGCCCCATCAGTTGCTGCTGACATCTCTTTAAGGCGCGCGTGGAATACAACGCGCCGTCGACCCGGGCTTGGTCCTAACCGGACAGCGAGCTACCCATTACTCGCCGTCCGCAAGCCCGTGCCTACGTTGGCCGGGAATCAGCCTGGGATTCCTGACGCCCAGGGCGTCTCCTGCGAAGGCCACGGCTGTGAGGGCGCATGTACTGCATCTCCCTCTCGTGCGCCGCCTCCCTCTTTGCGAGCATGACTGCTTCGCTGAAGGAGGCGACTGCTAGCCATGCACTCTCGCTCCGTACCATGGCCTGAACTAGGGTCGGACGCGAGAGATCGCCGCCGCCGATCACCTCCACGAGGACACGGCGGTGCTCCGCCCACATGAAATTGGTTAAGCGAATTGTTTAGGTTTTGTTGAACAGGTGGGGTGAATATGCTGTTTATATACCTGTTTATATACCATTATTAAATTATGTTAGGTATCTATTTAACTGTATGACCTGGTAGTTACTTTCATTATATTCATACAGCATATTCTACAGGGTGGCGATTAGTTCATCAGTTCATCACATTAAATAGTACAGCTGATGTTACAAGTTGTTATAATTTCTAAGTCTATCATAATTTTATTATTATCAATTTAACTAAAAATAGAAAACTGAATTCTTCAAACAAAATAAATAGTATATATCAGTTGTTGCTGACATCTCTTTGAGGCGCGCGTGGAACACAACGCGCCGTCGACACGGGCTTGGTCCTTACCGGACAGCGAATCAGCCTGGGATTCCCGACGCCTAGGGCCTCTCCTGCGAAGGCATGTACTGCCTCTCTCTCACATGCGCCGCCATCACTGCTTCGCTGAAGGAAGCGATGGCTACCCATGCATTCTCGCTCCGTACCATGGTCTGGACCAGGGGGCCTACTCCCTAAGCGAAATCCGTAGTATCGGCCATCGTTACGGGCGCTTCGTTCTCCGTCTCACTTACGGACATACCGTAAGTTAGACAGAGAGCGAAGCGCTCGTAACGACGGCCGATACTACGGATTTCGCTTAGGGAGTAGGCCCCCCGGGCCGGACGCGAGTGATCGCCGCCGCCGATCGCCTCCACGAGGACACGGCGGTGCTCCGCTCAAGCCGCCATACCTCCACCGTGTCCTCAAGGCGATCTTCGTAATGGAAACACCCGGGCGTTTCCTCCCGCCTTATCCGAAACAGGAACCTCCCGAAACAACCGTGTCCGGTGAGGACCTGCGTCATGCGGAAGGTGTGGACGCCGTTTCACCTCTCAAGCCACTCCTCAAAGAGACTTACCGCCGCAATCGTGGCGTGCCCAGTCCTAAGCCTGTTCAAGTATGAAGGAAAGTTCATTGAGTTTAACTTAACAATTTCAACATGCATTAGTAGAATATTCAACCATTAACCGTGTTGCAGTTAACTTCTTGAATAAAAATATTAAATAATATTTTTAACCATTAACTAATAACCAATAAACAATTTCAACCAATATACTCATCTCAACTCTAGACGTGCTTGGGGCGATATGGTATCAACAATTCAACACAAACTTTATGGTATTGTTAATGTTACAATACAAACTTTTCCAATTCACTGTAAATATTGGCAGGATAGTCGAAATCGGCTTTGCTTGCCGCAATAAAAAATTGAATGGAATAGAAGTTGTTGTTGGTAAATACTAAAATGAAAAAGAAGGTCCCATGGCTAGAATGTTCATTATTTTAATTGTGTATGTTTGAAATACTAAATGTAGAATATGTGGTTTCGATCAATGTGATAAGTTGATAACCTAAACGCCATCTTGTATGATATACTTATGCACAAATTGAAACCGATTTCCTGAAGGGTTAGGCAGAGGTGTACTGTATTGTCTGTATTATACCAGAAAGTCCAAGACACTCTAACAACTTCGTAATTTATACAAAAGTATTTAATTGGTTCACAATAATGTTTTATATGCTTGGGTTTTGGATCAGAAACAAAAAATATACCTTGATAGTCTAATTTAAAAGGAATTTATTGGATTTTTTTGATTTAATAAAATTAGATTCATTGGACGCGATAAAATAACACTTTCGTATTTACTTCTTCACTCTCACTTAACATAAATGCCTCGAAAGTTAATACTGAGGCCGTGTGAGTTTCATTTTACCATCTCGATTAAACGCATCGAACGCGTTTGGTTGGCGCTCCGATTGACCCTGGATTGGTGACGGATCAATCGGAACGCCTAACGCACTCGAAGCGTTTGATCGAGATGGTTCAACAAAACTCACACTAGGGCCACTGTACTTAACGAATACGTTAACATAGTATAAATAAAATAATCATACGTAAAACAAAGCAGACATAGAAAATTATTTGTTAAAAGCCTTAAAATAAAATGTTATAAAATACCGCTTAAAATTATATTATTTACGATATTCCAAAGCCTGTAACACCTTCTTCATCGTGCTTTCAAGGCTATCTATTTTCTTTTCGTATTTCGATAGCTGATCCTTTATTTCGTCAAATTCCGTTACGTTTGTCTTCTTGCTAACGACAATTTTTGCATTCTTAACTATTTTGCGGTCTAATCTGTAGTTTTGACAGCGTTCGAAACAACAAGTCCCTGTGCCGCCTTCTATGTCTTCATAATCATCCCCGAATTTCCCCAGTGGCTCCGCGTGAGGAATTTCAATCTTGTTATCCTGATTTGGTTTCACAATTATCCTGTATTTTGGCAGAAAGTGCGGGAACAGACTTATACGCTTTGCAAAAGGTTTAATGCAAAACATTTTAGGCTTTATGATATTAAGCTTTTCAAAACTAGTGGGCAGCCATGACCAGCAGGTACTCGGTCGGGAATAAGATCTAGCGTTACCGATCAGAACGCTCTCGAAGTATGATATTAGCTTTACTCTGGATATGTGACCCACAAGTTCTGCATCAGCTCGGATTTCTTGTGTATCGCTTACAGCTAAACCGTTAAGTAAATTAAATAGTACGATGGGAACCATAAAAACAAATACAATAAATATTAAGTGACTCGTAACTGGGAATGTACTGAACTTAATTGATCCGGCGTCGAATTCTCCTGTCAACATGACTATCGTTTTAAATAACGATCCGCCTGGATTCTCGAAGAAGTCTTCATCTTCTTCCTCCTCTTTTCCTGCATTATTAGGGTTTGGTTCTTGTTGTTCTTCGTCTTGATCTTCTTGCCGAAATAATGTGTAAAAGCTCAATGCAAACGCTATTATTAAGATGCAATACCAGAGCAAGAATTTGAAGAAATTCCATGAGACTGTTTTCAACATAACAATATTCGTTGATAAAGTGGGGAACTGGCCAATGAGTAGAACTAATTCAGCGGATGATAGTAATATGGCGACTGCGGACAATTGTTGTTTAGTAGACTCTTCCGCTGAGTCGTTACTTACTATCAGCGCGGTAACAAATATCAATACGATTTCCATCCAGTTCTCTAAACTTTGTAAATATCGTGTCGGCGACACAAGTAATTGAAACAACTCTCTAAATATTAATACGATTAATCCAATTACAGCACCAGCATGAGTAACAACATTCAACGCTTGTATAGAGCCCGGTGGTTTCTTCTCTTCTACGTATCCCAATATTATGTAGAAGATCAAACACAGCCAAAGGAGTGAATAAAATGTGATGTTTGCGTAGAAAAGACAACTTATTCTTTGCCACTTTAAATACAAGAAACTGGTGATGACTGGATGTTTTAAAAGTGGTCGCAATTCTTCGTTTCTTGTCATGTATAGCAAAGCGTCTGTTTCGGGCGCTAAAAGGGAATCTAATTCCTTTTCGTTGTTGATAGAATTATCCATTAGAGGCACCTTGCAAAGCTCGTTTTCAAGCGAATTGTTTGGATATACAAGGAAACTATATTTCACGTGAATCTCGTAATCGTCGTCACTTGGTCGTTCGCCATTAGTCGTAATACATTCGTCCAAATATGTTTCCAATGTTTTAGCATTAATATCTGCTAAAGGCGGTTCATTAAATTTATTACGAAGACCCACACAGGCTCCGTTCCTTAACAACTCTAAAACCGTTTCTTGGTCCCCATTCCTAGCAGCGTAGTGCAATGCAGTGTTGTCTTTAACATCAGGATGGTTAACGTTAATATTTATTTTGGGATGCTTTAGTAATAATTCCAAACACTCATTGAAATTTGCTTTGGGTGTTTTAGAATATGAGCGCATACCTTTCACAGTTATTTGGAGAAGAGATTCACAATTCACTGTGTCAAATAGAGTAGATTCGTTGTCCACAAACATTTTAAGTATTTTCGGGTACCCATTTTGGCAAGCGATTGCTATAGGTCTGCTTGTGTTACCTGAACACGTAGCGTTGGGATCTGCCCCGGAGATCAGTAAAGTTCCAACAACTCTTTGTAATCCTTTTTCAGTAGCCATCTGCAGCATTGTATTCATACCATTGTTAGCTGCTAAAGCTGGACGATGGTCATTTTTCTGAACCAGTTTAGTGAAATCGCGGATAAAATTATCTTCTTCATGTCTGCTAAGATACGAAAATAATTTATCAACATCAATTATTTCTGGTTCTACCTCTTCAGTTTCAAACTTAGCCAATAGATGTGGGAAAGCTTCTTTAAGGTAGTCACGGGCCGTTCTTCCTCTTCTGTCTTTGTATGTGTCCAAGTGAATAGGTTCCTTGGCGTAATCCAATATCAAAGTTACAATTCTTTCCAGACCTTGTTTGGCAGCAGAATAAGCAGGAGTTATACCCTTTAAATCGGGACTATTAGCGTTGCAACCCGCTTTCAGGAGCATTTCAACCATTTCCTCATAGATGGCCAAATCACGTTCGCGGTCGTCATCCAAGTCTTCTATTTTTTTGATGGCCATTAATAAAGCCGTGTTACCTTTACTTTTAATATTCACGTCCATCCTGTCATCCTCGAGCAGTGCTGCTAAAGCTTCGATATTTCCATTTTCAACGGCTAAGTGTATAGGAGCCGCGGCATGTGTCTCATTCACTTTATTGACTTCCACTTCATGTTGTAGTAAAAGCTTCACGAATTCTTGTTTATTTGGTTCGGACACTGCGAGCTCCAGACATGTCTTGTAATCTGGATATTGATACACATGCTCAAGATTCACTGAACCATAACTGACAAGCTTTTTAAATGTGGCAAAATCATTGGTTTGTAGCGCCGTCCTCAGCTGGACCTGAGGGTCTGTGCCGAAAAGGGAGCTCCCGCGTGACAATCGGTTGGGCTTCATCTCGTAAGTGTCCCGCGTCATGTCGCGCACAATACTGGCATCTGAAACGTAAAATAATTGTTTTTATCAGTCACCACAATTTTCTCATTGAAGTAAATTGTTATGAAACTCATGTGTAGTACTCCAAAACCAGTAGTTAAGGACAATTGGTTCAATTGAAATGTATTAGTCGTTGAACATCTGGCGTACTTTCACGTGCTTGTTTAAGCTATAAACCTTTTCCAAAGATGTGGAAGTGTAAATGAATGAAGATACCTTAAATTCGCGCGTTTGTTTGATTAACTACGCTAAGTGCACCTACAAACTCTTTTGTGAAAATGTGATAATCGTTGCCTCGTATGTTCCGTTAACTACAAATCAATCCATTTAAGTGAGTCGTGCCCTATTTTGAGAATCCTCATCGATCAAAGATAAAATGAAACCTACTTTTTTAATTTGTTGTTTGTTGCCTTAAATAAACAATGAACATGGTTGACTTGTTGACAAGTTCAAACTATAGCCCCATATTGAGTTGCCTGTCATACTTTTAAATGAACTACTTTGTATCGGTCGAGTTAAATCAGTCGAGTTTACCTAACTGGCCACCATAATGAAGGGGCAATTATTCCGAATTTCTCTCAGTACCATAAAATTAATGCTGCGCGCGTGCAGCATGCCCATGCCTCTACAATCGAGTAATTGGATTGATTTGCGCTGTCTATTATGTTATACTTGATTGTAAAACTTAGCATCGGCGTTCTTCAAAAAAGCACCTTGAGTGGAAGACACGTGATAATTTTGAAAGTACCCTCTGAATTCTGTACGTTCCCAATTTGTGAATTTTATTGCTGCATAATTGATTTTTGGAGCATTAATGAACCAATGAAGTTCGAGTACAATACTTTGTGTGCTTTTGTTGTTTCACAATTTACATACCGAACACCCGCATGTTAACTTATTTACTCTACCTATACACACGCTATTTATTCGGTTGTTTGATTATCGTGATCTGTACATTTTATTAGAGACTTAATCCGCTCACCATTTTTCTATTAAATCTTTAAATCGTGACAAAGAGATACATAAAGCCGCTAACTACGTCTGTATTTGTTACGCTTGTCTGACTGCTTGGGACAATATTTATCTTCGGATTTGCTCTAAATACACCATGACTAAATCTCGCCTTGGGCATTGCTCATATTATAATCCTATTAGAGAACATGGCTTCTGTGTACTTAAAAAAACGATATAAGGTTAGTTCCATCCAATTCTAAGCTATTTCTTGGATGCAACATTGTAAGTACAATGGAATACAATGTTTTAAGTGTTTATGTTATAATTTTCAAGCAATGTATTAGTAGTAAAATAGGAAAACATCAAAACTGCACCAACGTAAACAGAATGTAAACGTAAACTTTAAATTCGTATAAACCTTGCTATTTAAGCAACGCGTTATAACGGAATCGTTTGCCGCATCGTAGGTCGAAAATAAAGATGAAACTAACAAAGCGTTTTCACCAAACAATAGGTGTGTGCGCCCATCGGAACGACTATGAGATACTCCACATGTTCGCCGGCTATATTGTACAACATTGAACTGTACAATATATCACGGCTTTCATGCCCGTCGCTTTTGGGCACAAACGAGGTTTTGCTATTGTGTTCCACATCGGGATCACCTGTTCGGAGGCGAATAGCCGATGGCTCAGTGCGCTATTGATTGATCGACAAATGTGCCAGCATGCCGCCGCCGCTCGTTAAACAATTCTGTTTGGATATTTTAAACAGTATTGTATTTTTTGTACTGTTTCTCGACGTACGGTTTTATAGACTAGTTGTTTTTCTTAGTGAACATTGCGAAAATTAATTGCTGGCATTCACGAACAAATCTGTTAATATTATAAATGTGAAAGTTTGTATGTTTAGATGTTTCTTATTCAATCACGTAAAATCGGCCGAACGGATTTGAATGAAATTTGGCACAGAGATAGTTTGTAACCTGGAATATCACAAAGGATACTTTTTATCCCGATAGTACGTTCCCGTGGGATGATTTTCGAACTCCACGCGGGCGGTGCCGCTGGCAAAAGCTAGTATATGAATATGTGTGATGTTATCATAGGATTAAAAGCTACCTAATTTGATAAGCCAAATTTTGTTTAGCTAATATAAGCCGTGAGCTCAGTCTGAGATAACAATCTCCTTACCATGCTCTTTGCCTCTTTTATTTGTCAAAATTCCAGCACAGAGAAACCCCCCTTCGAAAATCCTTGGCATTTATTTATTATTCATGAAAAGAAATAGCCATGGGCGTGTCCCATGGCATAAAGCACAGATGACCTTTCTTATTGTTTAAACTTTAATGGCGTTTGACTTGCACTCTATAATTAACATTAAAATAAATATTGACTTAAAATAAGCGTCAACATCTTTTCTGCCGTCTGACTAAACGTCAAGTACGATAACTAACAGAATGGAATGTGGTCGTTTGTTATAGATATTTAAAAAAAATATTAGGTGTTTGGCATAATTGTGGTATGCTGACCACAACAACATAGTATAGTTTATCATTTTGTAATAAATGCTGACGAACAAAATGAGCCTATTTCAACTAATGTTACACATATCTGCCCTGATAATTGTAAATGCAGTACTTGCAAAGAAGCGGTTTCGAGAAAAACGCGGAAATCTATAAGTAAAATTTTAAGGCGAGTACTGTGAATCTGGCTATCAATGAAACATACTTCCAGTACCCAAATATTTTTATTTTTCCCATGTAGGTTTGCCCCTAAGGATGCCATTTCTGCAAAAAAGTGAAACCCATAAGTGTCGATTACTGCAGATACAATTAGCAGGGCAGATATGGCATGTATATGTCATCTATACATATAAATAGATTAAGATAGATGTTACTGCGAAGAAGACTAGTGGTGGCCAAGTTGTCAGATCCGAGTTACGAGTAAGTAGGTCGTGAGTTCGAACCCAGGCGGGCACATTACTTTATTTATTTAATTTCATCACCACTGCTCTCAAAACGGTGAAGGAAAACATCGTGAGGAAACCGGCATGTTCTAGAACTAAAATTCGAAGTCATGTGGCATCCACCAACCTGCACTGCGCCTGCGTGGTGGATTATGGCCCACTCCCTCTTTATCCTATAATGTTCCCACTGCTGGGAAGGAGTGGAAACATTATAAACTGATTAAAAACAATTTAAATCTTACAGTGGGTGCCACAGTTCATCGAAAGCACTCTTTCCCTTAGTTGTAACACTGCATAGTGTTTTGGTACATTTAAAGGTAATATTTTTTTGACTGCGATAGTCTTTAAACTAGTACGTAACCACACCGTGTAGACGTGCTTGTCAAAGCTTGGCTTAACTGTCAGTTTAATGTTTTGCCTGTAACTATAAGGTAGGTATATAAAATAAATGTATATCATTCTTGTTATTGTGGTTTTCACAGATTTTAATTAAGTATATTTGGCCCTTAATTGTAGTTCTCCGACCGCAGTAACAGACAGTATCATCCGCAATAGGCAGGTACCTATTGCTGAAGTAAACAATAGCTACGCCTATTATTTTAAATAACTCTATTTATTTTTGGTTGTCATCAATACATACATAAATAATTATGTAGTAGGTAAATATAACCTACACATAGAGCAAGCGATCTTTGTTAACACTTAGATCATCTCGGTAACATTATTTTATCTCAGATGCACCTACCACTCTTCTTAGTTCTCACTCATTCATTGTGGCTAGTGTATGGGTAATAGTGAATGGATATTATTGGAAATAAGAATGTTACACTGTTCTTTATATCAAAATACGGTATACTGAAAACGGTTACGATTAGTGATGTACCGATTAGTCGCCGACTAGTCGGCCATATTTGTAGTCGGCGACTAGTCAGCTAAAACCACCGACTAGTCGGCCCATTTTTTATTCGTGTTAATATGCTTTGAAATTTAAAAGACTGATTAACATGAAGTTGAAATCATTACTGTTATTTTTTTTTAATTATATAATCAGGTTTACAGTTTCTGTCAGTGCAATCAGGAAATTAGGCTAGTAAGGAATGGGAACCCTTCGTTTGGTCCATTAATTAATTGGACTTAGATCCAGAAATTAAATACCGGAAGTAAAATTAATTAATACTTCTAACAAAAAAGAATACTCTATAGCAAACAATTGGCAATAAGTAGGTTTGCCATTTTGAACATAACCGATGTCACCCAACGACTGATGGGGCCCGCAAGGGCCGATGCCTGCCAGGGGTGCGGGTTGATCGAAAGAGATACCGCGGCCCCTGGCACACAGGCAACAGAGGGAACACAACAGGGAGGGTGGGTTTTAGTCAGTAAAATTCTGGCATGTCGCTCTGGGTGGAGCAAGAGTGCTCCACCCAGAGCGAGAGAAGTCATTTGATGATTTCCCACCCAGAAAAAAAAACCGATGTCACCCGAACTCAACCATAATCAATGATCGGCTTAGCTGACTAGTCGGCCATTTGGCCTCAGTGGTCGCAAGCTGTTGAGCATGAGGTCCTGGGTTCGATTGTTTGGGCAAAGTGCTATCGGATTTTTCACTATGGAATTTCTCAGTGCCGGTCTGGTGTCTGGATTTGTGCCCGTTTGATGGCAATAGGCTTACCCCCTATTACATGAGACTTAAACATAACTTCCGAAATGTGGGTGTAACTACTATAGGTAGGTACACCTCTGCCCAACCCTTCGTGGAAACAAGGCGTGTTGTTTTGTGTTATTTTATTAAAAACAAAACATACTAAAATCACCAATCGGTCTTAATGGTTACTAACTTTTGCCAGCGGCTTCGCTCTCGTGGAGATCGAAAATGATTCCAGTGGAACGTACTACCGGGATAAAAAGTATCCTGTATCCAGGTTACAAACTATCTGTGTGCCAAATTTCATCCAAATCTGTTCAGCCGTATTCGCGTGGTTGAGTAACAAACATCCAAACATACACATTTTCACTGTTATTATAATATTAGTAGGATAGGATGGCAAATACACAATCAATACTATCTTGATTTTAAAATTCCATGGAAGCATGTCCATAACACCAACATTACTTCAATACGTACCTAAAGCCTTGAGTCAGAGCGCAACGTCAAAAATCACTTAGGTACTCACATTTATTTATCAGTAACCCCATCGGATGCTTTGCATATGGAGATTTGGAGAGTATTTGTGTTAAATGTCAGTGTGGTTCTTGGGCTAATGTAAGCGCTGTGTTGAGGTCATACATCCACGAATATTATTCCATTTAAATTTTAGATAAGAGTATACATACAACTTGTGCTCCACGATCTGTTTATTAAGGTTTCTGTAAAATTAGTCCTTATACTTTATTTTAGAGAGGAATGGTGGCCCGGTGGTAACGGCCGCGACTTACGAGATGTAGCTCGTAGGTCCCGACCCCGATAGGCGTTTTATTTTGTGTAAATTATTTTATCACCTCTGCTCTCAAAACGGTGAAGGAAAACATCGTGAGGAAACGGCATGTCC
This sequence comes from Polymixis lichenea, assembly GCA_949091785.1. Lineage (NCBI taxonomy): Eukaryota > Metazoa > Arthropoda > Insecta > Lepidoptera > Noctuidae > Polymixis > Polymixis lichenea. The sequence goes on along the minus strand of OX420939.1, from coordinate 9,727,329 downwards.
TAGAAACCAAATTCGAAGACGCGCTGACATCTACCAACCCGCACTGGGCCCGCGTGGTGGATTACGGCCCACTGCCTCTCACAGAGGCGAGGCCTGTGTCCCAGCAGTGGGAACATTATAGGCTGATTATGTGTAGTGTACTTTATTGTACAAATACATTACAGATACGTTTTTACCATTTTACAATTTTTTTAAGGACAGCTTGTGTACAAAGGTGAGCTTGACCCAGAATTGGGCTTTCTGACAGCAAACCTCAGCTCAGTGCGACACCGATATTTTGCGAGTAAGAATATATTTATAGCAGACAATTCATAGACACAATACATATAGTACCTATAATATAATAATATAAAATCCTACAAACACTTATTTCGTTATGTTGATAGGAAATTTTGCCTAATTCATTTCCTGAAAAGACTTCTAAAGGCGCACAACACGAATGGTTTGTACAGAACGCATATTGGTTTGATTGTTTTGCTAACTCTACCGGTTTACAGCGCATCGGCTAACGAGCTGATTTTCCCACGATAGAAGTCAGAGAAAAATAATGTACGGTCTGATGTAGATGATTTATTAAATTTGACCACTATACATGTAACATATTGTGCACGGAACACAGCATGATAGAGCTCTAAATTTCGCTATATGAATAGAATTCATATCAATACTGTGGGCCTAGTGTGAGTTTCATTTAACCATTTCGATCAAACGCAGTGAGCGCGTTCGGCGTTCCGATTTGCCCTGGATTGGTGACGGACCAATCGGAGCGCCAAACGCGCTCACTGCGTTTGATCGAGATGGTTAAATGAAATTACACTAGGGCCTCTGTACAGAACATTATGTGTACATATTTCTGTGTCTTGTCCATAGTTATGATCCAATAAACCAACTTCATTTGAACAAAAGTTATACCTTCCAAGCATCCAAAATGAACTCATAAGAATGTTATTCTAAACTAAAAAAAATATACCTTTAATGGTGTTAGCAATTAGGCGTATCCGCTGTTTCTCAATGAAATAGTTTTAGTTATATGTTTTATCTGCACGCTACCGGTGCGCGGTGGCGAGCGCTTCGCTCTAATTGCCGGGCACGCCTTAGTTTATGGAGAAAATTACTGCTTTATAAAAAAAACTGTTACGATAAAACGCTGCGCACGCGTTACTGGATTTATTCGCTGAGTTTAGGTTCCGCTTGCTCTCATTTCAAGTAATGTTGATTGTAATAAATAATAATTAAACGCACAAGTTATCTTCGTCACCCCCCAGAACATTATTCAGCCGAAAGACGGACATAGGCTTCCCCCAAGCATTGTCACAAGTCCCAATTATTTAGTAACAAATCTATAATCAACTGGGGTTTAAAACCTTTATCTGTTGAAAACATTTTGGTATTTGAAAATGTATATACATAATTATATTTATTAAAGGTCAGTTAAGCAATTCTGGTTTTAAGTGAAAGGGTAAAAGTAGATTATATAAGTACTTGCAGAAGAAGGAATCACGAGCTTTAGATTAGAATAAAACTTTTAAATTGAATAGCGTCTCTAAATCGAATACGTGATCCAATATTAAACAGTTTAAGAGATCTAAATGTATTATGGTCAAGCTGTAGATATACATTTATATTGCGGTTAGTGTAGAATCGGTGATGAAAGGAATATAATATCTCTGTAATATATTAACTCATTTACACCTACGAATCTATTTAATATGCATTGAAATATTAAAATAATTTCTAAGCCCTTTGGCTATATAAGGCAAAGGTGCGACTACTTTAATTAAAAAAAATCGTATTCAAAACATTGAGAAGGCCCACATTTATTGCATAGTGATGAATAAACTAGTTTTTCTTGATAGACCGTGCTTAAATTTTAATTATTTAGTGATTGTTGATAGAGTTCGTGAGTCCGTGTGTTGCCGGACGTTAAAGAATATCACCATCCCATTTCTTCCCGTGGGTGTCGTAGAAGGCGACTAAGGGACTTACTAGAGAATGGGCAGCAGCGTTCTCTATGCATTTTACCACGTGGCGATTATGGCAAAACCCACCCTTTTGGAGGAGGCATATGTCCAGCAGTGGATGTCTTTCGGCTGAAGTGAGTGAGTGTGAGTTCTGTCTAAAGTTGATACAATAATATAATGTAAGAACTTTTACAATTTATATTTGAAACAATCCGTAGACGAAAAGCAGACAGTGCGTAGGCGCAACCAAAGGTATGTGCAGATCTTGTGCATTGTCAACTGTAACCAGTCTGCCTTGGACGTGATGCAACCAACCTGACCCGCCCTAATGCAAGTACTTATCGCCATCGACGTACCATACGGGTCCTTTGTACATTGTACAGTGTATCGATCAAGTGTATTTTTAGGAATTACGACTTTTCGTAAAGCTAATGGTATTAGTTGGTCATACGTACAATCGCATTTGCTCATTATTTCTTATGAAATAACTTCGCCATGAGTCTATGAGTTAATAACATCATACCCACATTTTAATCAGTTAATTCCTTATTCGGAAGAATTTATTCTATTCCTTTACATGGTTTTACATAACATAAAATTGCCTAACTAAACAGGTTTCTGTGAAATACCAGATTACTCTCATCGCGGTAACGGTTTCTTAAGCTCTTATGAATTTTAACTAGTCTCATCAAGAACTTGTTTAAGTACTTTTTATTACAAACTCCAACTGAGATTTGACGATCAAATATAAACACGCATAGGTATACATACATAGAAATCCAAATTGTGTTCCACGTACAATGTTCAAGTATGCATCACCATAAAGATTGCTTACGGACGAACGTGACCAATTCTCTCATGAGAGGAAGATGATGCGTATCGTAATGTCGATGCACCCACAGATATGTGGTCAAAATAAGTGTGGAGAATTGGCAGTAATCTCAGGCAGTATTACCACACATCCGGTACTTGACCAACTAAACAGTAAAAAGTCTTCCGTTCCGCACATAACATTTCAATTTTGACGCGCGTTACAACAGCCAGTCGGTCCGTTCAACGACGCTTTTTGTCAACTTTGTGCCTAATTTGCTTCGCCCTAAAAACAAGACGCGTTTCTTTTCGCCTCGCTTTCTTCCTTACGTCTACAATGTACTTATGCATAATATTCTATGCAAGAGGCATGACAAATTCTTAATTTCTTGACTTCATCCTAAAGGCGTTCAAAACTTAGCTATAAAACAACCGACTGGATTTATTTCGAGATAAGTACGCACAAAATTGGCAATGTGGACGCGGTTGTAAGAAGGCTATGAACTCTGTATCAAGTGCTTAATGACCACTAAAGATTAAATCAACATCGATCATTTACGGCACCCTAATGTACTTGCAAAGATCATTTCGTGTTTCTATTTCAGTTCGATGGAGCGGTTCGACCCGCGTCCGCCGATTAACAGTTTTTACTAAGATCTCCGCAGCCGCAGCTTCGCACTTGGGTTGAATACTTTCCGCTTGTTGCGCTTTGGTTATATCTGATAGATTTGTTCTCATCATGGTCTTGTTTTTCAAACTGTTTCGCTTCCTCTTATTTCATCTTTTTGCAGTTTTACTACTACTGTAACTTTCTTTGCACTGAGATGAAATAAGTTGGTCCATCGCACAGTGCCAAAATGATGTTTGTTAGTGTTATCTATGAGAAACCTACGGGCACTCGATTATCTTTAGATACCTGTCTCAAAGGGCCAACACTAATCTAAGTGAGGTCAACATCGCAACGCAGAAATCGGCAACGGAACTTGAAATTTATTTGGAAATGCCCGAAGTTGAGCACTGCTTTGATATGTTTCGATCCAATTAGTATAGAAATTCTAATTTCCCTGTTCTTTCTCGTAGTTAGTAGACACATTTTTTCTTACTCTAAATTAAATGTGCATTCTTATGTTGAAGTATTATTCAGTGTAATGAGTGTTTTTACGCCTGCTCAAATTACATTTTATTGTGTCAATTGTGGTTAAGTCATGTATAATGTGGAGCCTTAATGGCATGTTTTCTTATCTTATTACTATGTATGTACCTACTACTGCCCCTTCTAGTAACTGTTCATGCAGTGATTAATCAAGTAATTTTACTTGATTAATCTATTCCTTTTCTTCATTAGCTGTTTCAAAATCTGTAGTCCCGGCCAGTGTATTATCCAAACGAATATATTGCTCACTGAACCTAGTTCACCAAGTGCAGTCACTGGCTCTAATACGTGTACTTCTATATTCACACTTCCATATATTAGAACCTATATTTGGCGATAACAAATAGTGTCACTCGCCATATAAATTAATTTCTATTGTAAATAGTTTTCTTATATGGAAGTACCGTTGGCTGACTTTTGTGTCGGACTCGGAAGCGGTTTACTGAATCAATATGAATTTCATTATGCGGCTGGTCTGACTGCGACCTATGTACGTTCTTTGTTTGGTAACATGGTAGTTAAGTAGGCGAGCTTCCGTCATCATTAGTCAACGATTGCATCAATGTTTATGTCCGATGACCGGTCAAGTTCGTTAATATTATAATTTATTTAGGCCTGAGTTGTGTCGTCAATGCCAAAATACTTGAAAATACCGAGTAGACGAAGAAGAGTTTGTTTTCAATTGAAGAGCGATTCTAAAGCTATTGGTTCTTATTTTTCGAATGAAAATCTGAACAATTCGTAGATAAATCGGTTCCACGAATAAAAATCAAAATTATGAACATTTAAGCTAACAAATAAAAGTTTACCGTGTGGCCATAGTGAGTTTTATCACGCAAGATCGTAGTATTCGTCACACAAAATATTAAATATCTATTCATTTGTGACGCGTATTTTACAAAAGAAACTGGATTTTATTTATACATTGTAAGGTACATCAAATTGATGAGAATCTATGAACCTTTAGTCAAATAGCTTTTCTAATAGAACCGTTTTACCTTTATGTAACTATGTAGTGTGAGTTAAGTGTCGTTTAATGAATTTGACTGGTTATTTACTCAGGTACTGGAGATACGGATTATCAGCAAAGATTATCTCAACTATTACATTCATTGTTATCGGTGGACCCTCTATGTCCGCAAATAACTTTCCAATGAGTACCTACTTTGTAACTGTTGAGGTCCAGTTAGAGGTCGGTTGGAGGTCATGGCTTGTCTTTCAAGTCATTGGTGGAGTTATTGTGGGTCTTCACAACCAATCATCTTTTGTAGCTTTGCCTACATGGTGTTATTACTTATCAATTTACTTTCTTCGGCTCCTTGGCTTTAATTGAAAAGTTCTCGTTTTTCTCATCAATTACATTCGAACAAGTGACAAGAAATACATATACCTTTATCATTAATAACGTGAACCGATATCTGCCTCATTACTCATTACCAACCTGTCTCCAGTCATATAAGGACTGTTGTCCTACTTTAATGAGTCACTAAAACATACCCAATATACGGGCTGTCGTCGCATACATAATTAGGAAGTTGCAATTCGCAGAATTCTTAATTTTTGCAATTCCACTTCAAAGCACAAAGCACAAGTATTCACATTACTTAAGACAGCCGTCGATACGACGGATAGGAAACCTGGGCTAACTAGTTTTGCGAAGTAGGTACTTATCGACCGTTCGTAAACCTTCACGTCTCGAACGATGCAGTTTGCAATTTAACGGGCTCATTGTCTTGCTTTTTCAACCTGCTGGACAAAGATCATCCCTATTCCTTTCACTAGTCTAACTAGCCTCAAGCCGTCAGCCATAGAGTGAGCTTGCAAATCCGGTTGGATTTGCAAGCTCACTCTATGGCTGACGTTTCTAATACGAAAACGGTTTGATTTAACTTGGCAAAAATTAGCTAACACAGTGTTTGTTTTGCATGTATGTTTAAAAATATATTTTTAAACTATCACCGGATACGTCCGCTTCGCTGGCATTACTGGGGTGTGCTCAGCGCATGCATTTGTCTACCACTTAATCAATTACAGCCGACATGGCTCAACTTCCCGCACTCTGTATAGGCTCACCGACCCACATGTCCTGCGTCATCATAATAATAATGACGTCACCCCTGCCGACCTTGCCGAGGGCTTGGGCACCAGCATATGTGATGATCTCTTTCTTATGTTTACACCCACATATGTTTTGTACAGTTAATATAAGTTCGTGTCATGGTCATCAATAAATTACTGCATGTAGACTGAATAGATCGTTTGGACCACTTTATGGTCCCATATTTTCAAACGGAGTTCATGTCATTTTGACCTGTTCAGGGAGTAAACACCTTCAAAGTTAATGGCGTATATTGCTTTACGCAGTTTGTCCCTAATTTCAGTCATTACTAGATAACGAAGCGTTACTTTAAGTATCGGATTTGTGCACAAATATGTGCTTATATCAATAACAAACTTTAGAATTTGTATCAATCGCTCTTGCAGGCGTGACGTATATCCTTCTATTTGCCTATCGTTGGCACTTGATCATAACTTTCATTATTGAAAACTTTGCGTAAGTACTTGGCTACAAGCTTACTTACTTGAGAATTGCAATTCCGAAGTATCTGGTTGCATAAACCACAGTCCGATACGGAACTCTTCGAAAACATGGTTATGAAATACGAGGATCTCGAATTGCGATGCGACAAATTTATTTGAAACGTGTGATCATTTTGATACAAGCGATAATTATGATCATTTTGAATTTAAGAATTGAGTGTTTCCCAAACCCACCTGAGTATCACAATAGCACAAGTTCTGAAAGTTCTCACTTCACAAGCACTTCACTGACTATTGGTTGTTCGCATTGCGGCGGACGGCCGCGCCACTCGGCCCTGTGATCGGAGTGAGGCGTTGCGCGCGCGCCGCTTGTGTGGGAGGCGATAGTTGCTCGCTTATCCTGCAACAGTGCTGACCAAACGCAATTACTGACCATACAGATCGTACTGATGTACATAAACGTTTTTAATTGCTCATATTACAATTACAGATCACGTCCAAAACTAAAACTGTTGGATATTGGTTTTACGTGAGATATGAATCGAAGGTTGCGGTGAAATACTATTCATTCTTATGTTTGAAGATCGAAGGGTCAAATATCTTAGCTGCTTCAAGATTTTTTATGACTCTTTTGAATCTTTACCTGTCTTCACCATTGTGGAGACATCTCAACTATCCATGAATCATGTCGACTTGGTCCTTATTAATGTAACATCTTCGAGCATACCTAGTATTAATGTAACAAGATAAATGAACTAATAAGCAGGGTAATAAATAGGTCGCAAGGTGAAAAGCTTGGTCAGCCATATTGTTATAGTTTTTTACAAAGCCTCTGTTTTTTCTGTGGGCGGAGCGGATTTGCGATAATTTGTAGGCGGTGCTCCTTACAAGTTACCAGTGGTCGCGTCTCACCATAAGGTTGTATTACTCACTGTTTTGGTTCGACGCCGTTTATGTAAGGTGTAAAAAATCAGGCTTTTATAACAAAGTATTCGGGGTGGAACATTCCGAATGTCCAAAAATCTAGTTAATTTACGAAAACCTTGTATTCATTATGAAGATGTACAATCCGATTCGAATGTAGGAGGCCGTACTCCGTATGTCGAGGCTTAGGACTGTGCACTCATGATTAATACTAATAAAAGTCTGATGTTAAACGAGGTCCTTTGGTGTATTTATTTCAGCCACCTCCGTAGATTTTCTGCCGCGTTATTTGAGACTCTATGTTTTCCCATAAGAGCGAAGCAATACGTTCGTTAGCTACTTCAAAGCTTTAGGCAGAGGTTTACTATAGTAAACTCACCGTACCACACCGCATGTGATAAGGGGAGAGCCTATAACCGGGCACAATTCCTGATGAAAAACCCCAATAACACTCTGCCCTACCGGTAGTGCTATTCTGTAAAAATCTCATCGCGAAAACTTAAGTGAAGTAAGCATAAAGTGATCTGTCAATAGTGCTAAACCTGAGCTGAATGACAGCTGATTTCAAGCTTACTTCACCTCAGTGAGATTTTTACAGAATAGCACTACTGGACCACAAGCTCAGCATTAACGATTGCGTACACTAGTCTTTTAATAATTGTTTATTTGTCGGCGCATAGGACGAACAGTGGGTAGGTATCTGATGGTGTTATTTTCTTAAGGTGCACAATGTGGACGAAGTGCTGGAGCGTCACAACGACTTCTTGGAGTCGTGTCTCGGTGACTGCATGCTAACCAGCCCGCAGCTGCTGAAGGCCGTCACCACGCTGTGCCTCGTTTGCGTACAGTTCTGTACATTCATACAGGTGACACGCTATTCGTTTTTAAAAAGGGAAAACTTTTAATCACAATTTTTGTAGAATTTTACAGGTAAACAGCTGAAATTGTTTGCTTCTTTAATATTTGATGTTCCGTTATTTTTTAATTTTAGAAGCCCAGAAGAACAAATAGAAGTAAACAGTGCTTTTTCACATAAAAATGCACTCGCAGGCTATTTGTAATTTTAGTTCAATGTATTTATGTATTATGGAATAAAGTAGGTAGTTAAAATATGTATCCAATATTATGAATCATTCCACTTTGCTCCATCGAGCCCCACTGGTGGAGCAAAGTGGAATGCCTAAAATTTTGCAGTGGATTCTGCCCCACTAAGTCGATTTGGTGGGGCAAATTCCACTACTCTAAAATCTTGTTGGATTCTGCTCCACTAGGGTTGGCATCTTAGAATAAAACTACTGTTTTTTATCCTATTTGTTTCTTGAAGGAAACGTTGCAAATTACAGATCAATTACACGACTTGTTACAAATAAAGTATAACAACGGATACTAAACTTTTAAAATCACAGATATACAATTTGTTCTTACTGGTTCATTAAAGCTTTTCATACTTAGCTCAAAATCACAAATAGAGTACGATTTGTGTACCCATAAATAGAAAACGAAATGCTTTTTATTCTTACTACTTTGCTATTCAAAATCACATATTAATCATAATTTGGCACGGTATAATACAGTCTTATGAATAAGTACCTCGTAAATAAGAAACAACTATATTGGGTGTAAAAAGACACTTAACGATGCAGAAAGTCACTTGTACTCTCCGTCAATATAAGCATGTTTTGTTCTGGACCATCTTCTGATTACGGAGATATTGAAGGTCAAAATTCTAACATTTACTGACACTTTTTTACGAAATCAAGTTTCTTAAAAAACACAATTTTAAATACCTTGTACCGTTACATACACCTATATGCACAATGTTTTGTGTGCGTTATATTGCGCACTACGCAAAAAGCAAATTAGGACACCAAAATTAAAAGTCGTTTTCCAGCAATTATTTTTGTGCAATGTTACTTAGTTTGAATTACAAAAAGCGTAGTTGACAGATATGTGATGTGTCTTTTTACATCCTATATACAAACAGCCACTAAACAACTGACTGTAACTAACAATAGTAAAATAGTTATAAGTAAGTTAAAGTTCTTATTTATAAGGTAATCATAAGACCATATTATACCGTGCCAAATGATGATTAATATGTGATTTTGAATAGTTAAGTAGTAAGAATAAATATAATTTCGTTTTCTATTTACGGAGAGACAAATCGTACTCAGTTTGTGATTTTAAGCTTAGTATGAAAAGCTTTCATGAACCAGTACGAACAATTCTTATGTCTGTGATTTTAAAAGTTTAGTATACGTAGTTTTTACAACCGGTTTCATTTAAGAAACAAACAGGAAATAAAAATTTGCAAAAAAAAGGACTGTTATCCTAAGGTGCCAACCGTAGTGGGGCAGAATCCAACAAGATTTTAGAGTAGTAGAATCTACCCCACCAAATCGAATTAGTGGGGCAGATTCTACTGCAAAATTTTAGGCATTTCACTTTGGCCCACCAGTGGGGCGGCTCGGTGGGGTAAAGTGGAATGATTTAATATTATGTATGTTTTAAAATCTGGTGAAGGTTTTTTTTTTTAATTACTATCCTGCAGTAAGCAATAATTAATATTTTGTTATATATTTTCTTACGCTGCAATTATCTATATTTTATGTACTTTGTTATTGATGTTTAGCAAGGCTTTCCAGTGGTTAGTATACTTATATGATTTCTAACATTAATTTATTATTGTATTTTCTTTTAACGCTACCAAATCACGTTAATTGGCTAAAGGAGATGCACAAGTACTTCGTGGACGCAGAGCTTAACAGTATGCTTGGATCGACGTATGACAATACAGACTATAGTGAGGTATATACCGAGTAGATCTACCGTAACACTAGTGCACTGGTGCAAAGTAAATAATATCACAAGTATCATAGAATTTCACTATGAACTGATCTTTGGCTACATGGCGACCTATCAAACGTCCAATTTTCAGCCAATCACAAATCGCGCTCACTAAATCCTGTAATATGATTGGGTAAAAACATTTCACATTGCTTCTAAACGGTAAAGGTGTTTACATAATGTTGTACTAAAAACGAATGAATTTGTTAATAAAGTACATCTTGCTTCCATGTAGTATTTGTGTTATATCAAAATCATTAAACCTCAAACATTTTCTTACCATTCTTTCATGACTTTTCTGTTTTAGACTTTTACAGTAAGTACTTATTATGTATTATTACAATATCTGCCTTATATTTAGAACGCTACTTTCCCCACACTATGAAAACAAAATGGCGAGATCAATGTTGTAGCTTTTTATTTTCATTACCCCGTTTTTGCTTTTACTTACTAGACATAAAAAATATTTTTCTATTTACTTAGAACCTAGGGGACTATCTTAGTCATGTCATGTGCTAACAACTACACTGGAATTCAGATTCTTAGATTTTGATAATATACATTTCACTGCTAATTATTCAACTGTAAACTTCAAGCAGATTTGTTGATTTTTGAGTTTATTTAAAAAAAAAAACTCCAAAAGTAAATAAGATAGCACTGGCATTCGAACTTTGTCATGTATGAAATCGACGTTTTGGTTTAAAAAAAAAACATATAATCTTGTTCTAAAATGTGTTGCCTCATATTAAATAGGACGCGGGTTGTGGAGGGACAGCAACGAGCGGGTCGGCAGATTCGTTCTCTCGCTCAGTGTCACGCTACGGACTGCGGTTCACGGCGGCCCTGCTGTCGGTACTCGCGATCATCGAGAGGATGGCAAGGGACAACAATACCAACAAACTGTTGAATATATCTGCTAGGTAAGTGGCTGACATTGGTAAAGGAAAACATCGTGAGGAAACCTCATGATCGATTCTGTAAAAATCATACGATGAAAACTAAGACCATGTACTATGGAAGAAATCCATATCTATACAGTTTGAAAACAAAATCCCGTGAACACGATGATCACTATTGGTTGATGAGATTTCTATAGCGGCCGAGCGCTGTAAGCAAAAATAGTCCTTAAGGTGTATAGATATAGATGTCCATGATAGTACAAATGGACGTAAAAATATCGTGGCGGGATTTTATTGCGCACTGGATTATCAACCCTCGGTGTTCAACCGAGGATTGAAAATCCAAGAGAGTGCATCTCAGTACTTAAAAAAAAAACACTGCTGGAAATTCAACTTTCGGCACTAAGCGCAGTGCGTTGCGGGCTCGCTCTTAGCGTGTAGTCGCTTTTTTTAAGTATTTAAACCCTGGCTGGAGGTCTTAATTTATTAAGGTTGCCAAGTCCGGTTAAGTAACTGACAACCTCATGATGGCCTGCGAGATATGATTTCCAGAAAGAGAGTAGAAGAGGCTTTTGTTCTACAGTAGGACTATACGGGCTCTTAAATAATATTGAAATACCCATGGGTTCACCCCACCTCACATAAATAATCATAATAATAATAATAGCCTTTATTCAGACATCATAATTATACATAATAGATTTCAATTTTGTTGGTTCTTTATTTAATTTAATATAATAAGTACTAATTATTTATCATTTATTTATTTTTACTTTGTTATAATCTATTTAAAATTAGAATAATTGTTTTATTGTCTCCCGTCTGTATGCCTCTTGTTGGCAAAGGCCTCCCCCAACTGTGTCCACATATTATTTTCATCTCATTCGTTAAGATCGCTGTTATGGCTAATACAAAATATGTTTTAACAACAAACTCTAAACTTTCAGATTAAACTTCAACACTTACTACGTCAAACAGCTGGAGAAGTTCTGCTCAGACGACAAGCTGCTCGAGGGCGAGAGGAAGCAACCCGTCTCCTAGCACAGGACCGCGCGCAAGCGCACCAACCTCGTCACCTCCGTGTGAACGCACCCTATTACACACTAATTATACGCCATATATAAAGAAGTACACTGTAACTATATCAACGACAGAGGGAATAATCGATTTACAATATATATAATCAACTCTAATTAAACCGCTGATCTAGGTAATCAGCACTGTCCGTCTGAAATTTTAAAGAGGATAGATTGTTGTAACACCTAAATCGTTACGCCTTCTCGCTTTCACAAAATAGTGTCTATTTAGATAGTAATTACACAGTCGCTACTGCAGTTCTAATGTCTCAAACAATGCTCTCCTGCCACACTTCTTAAAGTACAATGCATTAATTACAAAGAGGTATTTTTACTACTCGAATATAACAATCTCTAATAATCTCAAAATTAAATTAAGTTTATAGTAACGATTTTGTAACTGATATTTTAGTAAATAGAAACTAATTATAGACTAGTTTTTCGCCTGAATTAAAATAGGATTCCTATTATCAAAATTACTATTAAGAGAAGTACAAACTCCTAACGCATTTTGGTAATGTAAAAGTATTTCGATTTAGATTAGATAGACTTAAATCGATGTTGTTATGTGTTTAGATGTTAGGCAACTTATTAGGAATATATAATCAATCTCGGAACAAAATATGAGCTATGTAATGGTAGATAACTTCATAGTACGGAATTTGTATGGAATATTCTGCCGTCCACAAGCTATAATGGCGTTAACTCGCTTAAGGTCGATTTTAGTTTTTTGATGCTACCATAATCAGAAAAAAAATCTCTATCTTTCTGTCTAAGCAGTATTTTTCTACTATTTATGGAAGCCGAGATTTAAAAAAAATGCCGTTAACTTGCCTCGTTGGATATGTTTACTACGCTAAAACGCAGGTAAGCAACATTACTAAACTAAAAAGTTACTTACGGCTTATAATTTTCATTTTTACTAGAATTTTTACCGTCTGTTGAATAACTAAATAGAATGCATTTCATTTTTTTTTCTGCGCTTTTTTGTCCATAACTCGAAATATGATTTTGTTGGTTAACGGCATTATAGCTTGTGGACGGCAGTTACAAAGCGTTACAAAGAGATTTGACTGACTCATTGAAACGAAGATTTGGCTGGATACGAGAGGTATTTTGCACAACGTGTATGCAATATAACAGATATTAACATCTTAATTAATTGTAACATATCCATTAAGATTAGTTGCTAAACCGTATAGACTGGGTAACTAACATATTTTTGATAGAAACTTTCATTATCATAGCAATTATTTTCAAAATTACTAACAGATGTCACAAAGTTTCTTATTCCTTGCCATAAGTGATAAATTTAAGAAGCCATGACAAATAATATTTTAATTAGCCATAGACATGATTTGTGTAAATAAAACGAAAAATCACAAAAAATACTCGTTATATTAAATGTCTGCACCGTTAAGGTTTTATTGCCATGTCGATGTAACAAAAAAATATTATATTAATAGTGCGAATTTTACATTTGTTGTTGTTATTGGCTGTGTCATTTAAAACCCCAAATTTTTACATTTATGTGAATAAGTAATAAGTTTTCTGCTGTTATATAGGACGTGTCATTGCCTTGGTTTGATAATTTGTTAATCAACTTAATTGTTGGATACATTTTTGATTCATGTTTACACATCTTTTGTTAATATGCACTATACTATCTCAATGCTATATAGTGATAACACACACATCTATGTTAATAAAGTCATTTTAAAACCCATTATTATAAATTTCAGTATGTTACATGTAAATACCATCGTTATTATTATTATTCAATAAACACAATAACTCAAATCGAAATTGTTTTTTTAAGACCTAGTAAAGTAAACAAATAACATTGCATCCTGCTCTCTGATCAGGCTTTCAAGCATCGAGGCTGAACCGACTAAGATAAGAATAAGACTAAGCCAACTCTCGGTGATAAACCGAACATTGAGAATCACAACAGATAGCACACCAACCAGCTCGTCGAAAAAAAAAAATCGCTGTTCGATTAGCAGTGCGTTGAAGAAAAAAAAAATTAGCATACTTCAATTTCTCACACATTTTTTGTCATCTTTTTAAACGTTTTATTCCTTCGAAGTACCAGGTTGTAATAACTCTATAGGAGCCAGGGATGGTTACCAATAAAATACCGGTAAAACTACCAAAACATTTCGTTCCGTTCAGAAGTTAACTATTTAACGACAGACTATTTAATAACAGATTCTCGTCATTATTTGACATTATACAACACTTGTATTATAGAGTATTTATTAGTGATTCTCATGAAATTCATGTCACTTGGTTTATATAGGTTGATTTTACTTATGTAGATTCCTTTACATATTGTGAATGAGAGAACGTTGTAGGCCTTACAGACGTTTTCTATAAATCTACAGATTTATGGACGATTTTCTATTCTCTATTTTCATTCCTCTAACTACCTGGTACTTATTGACAGGCCTGCACTGTCCTCCCATACCTAATATCACTGTAATTTGAAAACATTATAAAAGCCAATTATTTTTATTTTTACAAGAGTAACCGTGGAGTTTCTTGCTGGCTCTTCTCCATAGGAAGCGACAAATTGGAACCGTGCACCTAGCTTCTGACATTTCATAGTGCCCTTACAGGTTTATGTGAAATATAATATTTGGATTTGATTTGAACGTTAAAGTTACCGTTAAATCATTTCTTTTACCGGTATTTAAATAGCGTTACCAGTATCGTTACTTCGCTAAAATCTAACAAAAAGCAACATTTTGTGCGACGTTGTCAAACCGAACCAAGCGCCTCGAGGCCTTACGTTCGGCTCTTCTAAGCGGAGCAGCAACAACGTATGTTACGAGATCGGAAAGATACGAATACGATAAGACTCGCGCTCATGCGTGTTTCATTTCATAATCAAACATCGCGTCGCGTACGCTAAACTTACCCACGTCTACTGCCTTTGATTAATCAACTAGTTGTTTATGTAAAAATATTATTATGGGCCGAAAGAAGAGTCGACCTTTAAACTTAAACCGTATTATTATAATACACGGTTAATTTTAGGTCGTTCTGGAACCGAAAGCCATGAACTCAATCATCGAATTCGAATCGATTGGGACTATTTTTTTCAATAAATAACAATGAAAAAAGTCACGAAATATTTAATTTATTGATTTTTTTGTGAAATAATGAGAACTTGAAGTAACGCTTCCTTGCGATCAATGCATTTATGTGTGTGTAATGTGTGTACAAATATGAAAAGCAAATTCAGACTTTATTTCTTAACAGTAAACGGTAAAAATAGAAATTTCACCAAACTAGGTAAGTAGGTCCGCAGTTTACTAAAATTATTCTTAGAAACCTATTGTCTCGTGTTCGACCGGACTTTACAAGAATGTACAATAATTGAAACAAGAATTTCGCGGTTAAACTTCTAAAAATAAGGTCTTAATTCGGTTCAATATTTTCATAGAAAAGGGCACCTCCAACTAATAATGAACTCTATGTGACAGATTAAACGAATTGCCTGCCTTTGTAGAAGCCGCCGCAAGCATTGTCGCATAAAAATTGTTTTAGGCATATTTCATATTTATCATATGGTAGGTAGGTACTTATGCTTATTAAGTACCTATTAGCGCGATTGGTCGTCACTCGATTCAAGGCCTTAAATACAACTCCCAAGCCTATTCGTCGTGTCTAGTTGAATAGGTACGAGTACCTACTAGGTGATTCGTAATGCGAGAGTGGTGAATCAAATGTCAATTAATTTCTCTCGTTTACGAGGAGATGTGATAGTGGTAAACACCGTGCCGTGCTTTCGATGCAACGAGATGATGGAGGTAAATGAACTTACACCAACCTAAATCGTACCTGAAACGAAATACCTACTTGTAGGTACACATCGCTACACCTGAAGTTAACATTTCCAGTATAAGCTGATCTCACATTGAATAAGATTTCCGTACAGTGCGAGATCAGCGTAAACTGGAAATGTATAGCTTGATGTTTAGGCCGTGCGTACTTACTTGCAGCCGGTTATTCGTCCGACGTCCGTTGACTCACCGCGGGCTCGCTGAAGTGACGTACACGCACAGCTGTGCCACGCTACGTCATCACCGAGCGGATCGCGTACGATCTTGCGTTTATGACTGAAATATTGGAAGCGCTACTAAAATTTCACTCGAATGACAGAAAAAAAGTAATAAATTTCTAACTTCTTTATTAGATGTCTTAAAAAAAAAATAACAATGCCAATAGTGACTGTTACTCGTCTGGAGTTACTGTGTTTCGGCTGCAGAACGATGTAAAATTAACCGTGTATTGTTACTTTTTAATTAGTCTGTATGTAGGTACAGTCGACCAGACATCTCTGGATACAATATTAAACCTTTCTCATATCTTACGTGCCTCATAAAAGCGCTGTCAAGGTCAATTTTATTGTTTCCAGAAATAGACTAAAGTGACACAACTTAACTATATTTTAGTTTGACAGCACTAAGATGGCACTGAGAAATTAATTTAGTGAAAATGTCAATTTTACTATTCCGAATTAGACGTTTTTCAGCTAAAAATTTGATTGACTAACTAAATCTGATTATTTTTAGTCGCGATTAAAAAGCTGTGGAATAAAATTAGTTGTCATGAACTAAAATTCACACCAACACAGGCAGTAATAAGGTAGGCATATAATTATGTATATATAATTTATTGCACCTACCCACGGCACACAAACTTAGAACAAAAAATGTACACCTTATACTCTATGGTTGGAAGAAACGAACAAGACAGGCCTCCTCACCCCCTTCTATCATTCTTTACCCCTCTTTCGCCAGGTGCCAAAACCATAGACCATTTACAAATGTCACTGTCAAATTTAGGCGGTTTTCGAATATGTTTTCAGTTTTCCGCTTCTGCTATTTATTTACCGCCATTACAGTTTTGTTGTTGATCGAGTGAAGTTAGCGTTGATTAATTTCCGGACTGTCTTATCCTCTCAGTGATTAAACTGTAATATTTTGCATTGGTGGCAAATGAGTACATATAACACTGTCCAGCTAAAAATAAAAATTTCCAAAATAATAAAAAGCCAAATTAAGTCTAAGTACTCATTTGGCTTCCTTTCTTGTGAAACACATAAAAAATAAATTAAAAAGGCCTTCCTTGACCATGTGTTAAAATTAGTAATTTTCAACTGGTGTTGTATAATAAATAAAATAATAAAAGGCACAGATATATCCCGATAAATAGGAAAATCTCTTCCGAGAATGCAACCTAAGGCATATAATAAATGTAAAACTAAATTTAAAAATATAAATCTTAATAAGTATTTGTTGTTTCATTTACATATTTCTCTGCAGTTCCCTGTAATTTATATTATTGGATTTGAGCTACCAACAAAAAAAAAAGATCTGAAAACAGTACCTACAATAGGGTAATTGAGGCATTCTGTGTGAGCCTTTGCCTAAAACTCAACAACTAAATTAAAAAAAAAAAACGAACTGTCATGTTTTAAACTTCCAACTTTTGACATCTCTACTGACCATTTTTTCTCTATAGGAGTGGGTCGTCTGATACGTAGTATCTCTATGTAGTCTGTGCACCTACCACTGTTTGTCTCTGCATCACCCAAAGGTCGACTGGTAGAAAATGCCTATGGCATTAAGTCCGCCTCTGTACATGTTTGTGCTTAAAGTATTAAATAAATAAATAAATAAACACATCGACTTCAGGTGTAAAAACAGTATTGTATCTTTTTTTATTTTCTTTTGCTTATATCTCGAAAATGGTGTATTCTATCGCAAAAATAATGAAAATTTGGACCTCCTCTAAACGGCCCATAAACCTCTAAAGCTCAACATGTAGGTAATAGTTTTTCTTATTTTCCATACAAAAAGTGAAAAATTCCATATAAAACACACCGAGACTGGCACCGCTGCGCGCCTCCGGCTCAAAATAAAATTCACGGGGTAGGGCAAACAAGTATCACGTTGCGATGCAAAAAAAACACCACGTGTAGTCGCGATTGTCAACAAATACGATTCTAGATGAGTCAAAATTTAGAGTTTTTTTTTGCAGAATAGTTTTGATTCTCATAGCCTGCACTAAACAAACTTACTAAACTATCACTTACTTAATTTAGTTCGATGTACAAAAGCACCGCTATTGTATACACGCCGAAGGTAGTCATTCATGGTTTCAGTTTTCGCGTTGATATCCCTGCCACTGTTTATAATAATTTTCTGCAGCACAGAAACAATATTCTATACATGCCGAAGGTAGTCATTCACAATTTCAGTTTTCGCGTTGTTGTCCCTGCCACCCTATTTATCATACACGCCGAAGGTAGTCGCACGTTCGGCTTGTAAGTAAGTAATATTGTTTCTGTGCACACACCGAAAGATGCTAGCCTCCCCACCGTCATAGTTAGAAAGAGATAGTTGTATAAATTACCGGTAAAAGAATTGTCACTTTTACCGGTACTAACACCGGTAATTAGATAACGTTAAGTGACTTTAGGTATCGGTATTATTAACGTTACTTTTTTATCGTTAACAGAACGGTAATTGGTAACGTTATATAAAAAAAACCGGTAATTCGGTCCCTGGTAGGAGCACAACATAGTTGTGTCAGCTACAAAACGGCACATGCCGTCAAAGTACCAGGTTGTCATAACTCGGTAGAAGCTCACCTAATATAGAACATAGTTGTAGTTGTCAGCTAGAAAACGCTTTATGCCTTCGAAGTACCAGGTTGTCAACACTTGGTAGGAGCGCACCTAATATTAACACCATCTACTGACATTTTTCTAGCTGACAAGTACATTTTCTCCTACCGAGTTATAACAACCAGGTACTTGGACGACATAAACCGATGTTCTATCTGACACAACTAGGTTGTGCTCCTACCGAATTATGACAACCTGGTACTTCGCGGGCATAAAGCGTTTTCAAGCTAACATAAAACTATGCTAGGTGTGCTCCTACCGACTTATGACGACCCTTCAACGCCATGAAGTGTTTTAGATACGGATTTCTTTTGCGATTCGCTTCGCCCGCGTATAAATCGGTAATTATCTTACAGGACTACCGGTACTAGATACTATCGGGATAAAATTATCCTGTGTGAATCCAGGTTATTTATAATCAGTGTGCCAATTTTCGTCCAAATCTGTTTAGCCATTTTTATGTGATTGAGTAACAAACACATTTATAATATTAGAAGAATAAGATAATTAGTGCAATATAATATTATCAAAAATTCCCTTTTAGTTTTGGAAAAAGGATCGTAGAAAACAAATAGTATTATTAATTGTGTCATCTGCTGATCTGCCTATCGACTACTAGTAGAGCTACTACAAATATAGACTGCGGACGAAAAGGCCCTTTTAGCTTCTACACAGCCAGTCAGCAAATAATCATCAATAGCAGACAAGTATTCTCCTCGAACTCTTTCATTGTCAAATGTAGTCGCCCTTTTTTAGTGCTTTTTTTAAATCTTTGTTTTTAGTATGTATGGCATACGACGTCGTTTCCTTCTGGATTTGTAGTTGTAATTCTTCCTGTAATGTCAAATCTTTTTTCGAATGGCTCGCACACGCACCACGCATTTGTGAAGTACAGACGCCAGCACACGAAGCTACACCAATCTGCTAAATCTATTTGATAGATTTTCAACTTTATCACATATGCATAAGGTTCATGTTCAATTGAGAAAATCTGAAATCTGAGTTTGGGGTAGCTTGATGTGCTGGCGTCTGTACCAACCATGTCATGCAACAGCGCGATTATATTGCCAAAAATTGCTATCACCGGATTCGGTCACTGGTCTAACAGAATCATTATGATGTGCTTTTGCAGCAAATCGGCGAAACAAGCATGGGCTGTATAGTCGATGAACCTTAACCTTTTAACCACCCGACTTCATATCAGTTGTCGTGCCCCCAGCGTCCGGCACAGTGAATCAAAAAATAAATACCTACAACAAAGAGGGATGTGCAATACTTAACTTTTTACAACAAATTAATCGAGCTGTGGTATTTTGGTCGTAAATATACGACCCTGGCGAAAAGGACCCGAAAATATTTGTCCGATTAATCCGACGTAATCGGTTAAAAGGTTAATTTTCAACATCCATTTCAGACTGAGACACTGAGTGTAAACACGCGCGGTGCGACCTTAACGTCGGAGGAATAATTTTCTGGGTATAGAAATATAAATCAAAGACATTGTGACCATGACAGTTAATCTATTTTAATATTTAACAGACTTTTAAATACAATTTTATTTATGTAACATTCACAGGTTTTGTTTGATACATAAAGCGAACCAGTTTTTGGACTTCAACAATAAATACATCATGTAACATTGGAATACTCACTATGCTAGTTCATGATACAAGCAAATAAATTACTTTAGCATGGACATGTCACAAAATGACTTGAAATGGAGAACGAAATTCACAGCATGCGAAATTGTGATTAATGAAAAAGAAACTATATTAAAAATATACTGTAAAAGCAATTTATTCCTCTATCGACTTCGACATAATCAATGATAAAAAGCCTTGTAACGGGACACAGACAAGTACTTTAAAAAACTATCCAACCAACCTTGTAAATAGGGGATAAACAAAATATACAACTAATCAATTCATATTACCTGACTAATACACCATTCAATCATAAAACGAGCGAAACAATTTCATTTATAAGGTACAGTAAAACTACTTAGGACAGCCAACTTTTATGGAAATGTCTATAAAGCAGACATTACAAGTAATATCACTGTATTAATAACTACAATGTTTATATGAATACACTTTTATGTTAAGCCTACCTTATGTGCATGTAACAATAGTGAAATGGTAACTGAAGTCAACAGCATAAAGTTTGTGCACACATTAATAAGTAAAACTGAAACACTGCATAGCATTAAGCCACCGGCGCACCCTTGTATGTAAATTTATTGGCACAGTTTTACGTAACCACAATATAAAAGTAATAATTTATATGTATCAAGTACTAATTATTTCATCATGCATACCGTTTTTGAGTACTGTCGGTATTAAAGCATACACGTCTTAGATCAGATTATTTAAGATTTGCGCTAAGACATCGCCAAATTGCGTAACCGTTGTTAACTACTAGATATTAAACTATTATACGCCTAGTCCGAACTAACAGACACTCAAGCTTATGTTAGCATCATTCAGCTACTAAACGGTTAATCAAATGATGAAAACTGATTCCTTAGTTATCTTTGCAATGTTTTAAAACTTATGCTCAATGTCTACTAAATACATAGATAAAAAGTTAACATGCCTATAAATTCGAAATTCTGGTCAAGAGCATAATATACATATAACAAGGTATGTGAGCAGTCTAATACAATTTGACAAAGACACATACAGATCAGAGCTCCAGTTATTAAAACAATTTATGCACAATGATACAAATAGAACTTGCTATATGTAAATGGTGTTAATGAAACGACAACAATAAGTACTTTCTACAATAAACCTTGCAAAATGACTGAATACTTAATTAAACACAGTTTTACCTGTACGCGGTGCCATTTTAAAAATGACCAACTATATCTAACATGCATTTGCTTCTACATTTTCTGCTTTTACTCCGAATTTTTGGTTCCCGACAAAATGTCATGAATAAATATATCTAATACATAGCAAAGAGAGCTGCAGAGTTAAAATGAGAAAAGCAAATGTATGTGAATCGTAAGTAAAAAGCCTAATGCACATAATTTACCTACATAAAAGGAGTATGTACAGAGCTCTGGGCTCAAATTCACTAATTCACAGACTAGAGTCTTCGCCGTCGAGCAAGCATCACCACATGTGCGTCTCACGGATCTCACTAATGATCTGACCGGCACGCTGCAATGCCTGGAATTATACAAAAAAATGAGTAATCGCCAGTGTTTCTGGCTCCATTTGATATTGAAAATTACTTTGGAGTTAACACATAACATAACATCACGCCTTCTTTTCCCTAAGGGTTGGGCAGAGGTGTGTACCTATAGTACACCCACATTTGGCCTGTTATGTTTAAGTTCCATGTTATAAGGGGCTAACCTATTTCCATCAACCGGGCACGAATTCAGACTGTGTTGCTACCAAGAAATTGCAGATAACAAAAACGCAATATCACTTTGCCCGAACTGGGATTCGAACCCAGGACCTCACGCTCAGCAGTAGAGCTTGCGACGACTAGGCCAACGAAGCGGTCGAAGAAAAATGGCAGCAGGCCAATTTGCTATTAATTGAATGTGCAGTAGAATACAATTTTACTAGAATGTTTTATTCATCCTAAGCTGCTAGTATCCGCCACACTATAATGAATATTAATCACCTTTTGTTCTAAAAAACAAAACAATAAAACAGCTTAATGCTAACCTTGAGCATGTCAGCAGCCTCCTTCCTCCTCTGCGCAATATGTTCGGACTCGTTGAGCATGCTCTCTGCCTGGTCCGACTTGTACAAGTGAGTCACTAGCTCCGACTGCAGGTTATCCTGAACATAGTTCACTAGGAAATGCATCACAGCCTTCGGTACTGAATCCTGGATCGACTTGCGCACTATGTAGAAATACGACTTGATCAACCGTTCTGTAAAAGAAAGCTTGCTTAGGTTTTTGTCACAGAATGTTGGTTTCTAAAAGGAAATGATGCTCAATTGACACAAATCCTTTTACAAACCAACTATCTTCCTATTGTTAGTAAAGTGTGCTAAATGGTTCGTTTTTAAAACGCAATGCTAATGATTTGTGATGAATGGTTGAATGTTAGTTGAAAATAATGTTATGAAATCATAGAACATAATTATGTTAGGATTAAACTAGTAAAACTTCCTCACATCAAATATAACACAATATCGCAACTAGAAAATATAATTACAGAAATACTTCTCTAAGAATACGACTATAAAAGAAACATTATTTAAAATTAATACAGGGTGGCGAGACATCGACGCGCAAACTGAAACTATGAAATCGGCGTAAGATTCTGTGACCATAGAGTAGAAATATTTCAGTAGTTATTTTAAAAATCTGTTGTTTCATACAGTGGCGTAACTAGAGTGGGGCAGCCAGAGCAAGAGCCCTGGGCGCCTATCAAGGGGGGCGCAAAAAATCGCTTATTAAATTAATAAATTATTAAATAAAAACATCAAAAAACCATTTCATACTGTTACCTATATCTAAGATATCTGAAGAGCTACTTGAATATATTGTGCAGTACGGGGATGAAAGCGTATTTCCAAAGCGTATTTCCAAATCTGCCTATTTCTATTAGAATTCTTTTAAAATTGCAGAATTGCAAGCGATTTTTTAGCAAATTGAAATGAATACCCTCGTTATTGAAGGCTTATAATTGATAGAGAAAGGTTATGCGATAGGTCGCATAACCTAAATTATCTTCTCGGTCTACAGCTCAGTGTAGACCGAGAAGATAATTTACGTAGGGGCGCAAATGTGATGCGTGCCCTAGGCGCCATTTTCTGTTGGTACGCAGGCACAGTTATTGCACTTTTATATGAAACCAGGGGGTTTCATACAAAAGTGCAATAACTGCGCGGTCAAAATGTATGGAAAATCAATTTTAATTTTTTAATAACCTGCGAAGAATTTCAGAATCACGTACAGAATTGATGGTAACAGGATGCGCGTCGATGTCCTGGCCACCTTGTATATCGATTAGGGGTTAGTAAAAAAAGTTTAAATATAATGAGAAAAAAATTCAAAGTAAAGAAGCAGCAAGCAAAATAGTTCGATGGTAGGTGGTCGGAAGTTTAACAGTGAGCAAAATGAGTAAAGCATTCTGTACACCACTTCGCTATCCTCACCCACTAAATCACCCATTTGATTCAATTGCATCACGTTGATGCCGTCTACTGTCTCAGAGTTAGGTAATACGATTGACGGCTCATCGCTCCGCCCACCTAGCATCACAAGAAAATAC
The DNA here is from genome assembly GCA_949091785.1 of Polymixis lichenea. Lineage (NCBI taxonomy): Eukaryota > Metazoa > Arthropoda > Insecta > Lepidoptera > Noctuidae > Polymixis > Polymixis lichenea. The sequence goes on along the minus strand of OX420939.1, from coordinate 9,703,167 downwards.
TGTTGAATGATACAATGTTGAGTTAAAATATGAATGTATTAATAATTGTGATATGAAAAACTTGAGTTATGACTTGATTGATTAAAATTGTTATAAAACCATTAGGTGTTAATTGCACTCTAATCCAAACCAAACTATTTTAATATAATGTGGCTAAATCCATCGTTTTTTTTTTTTCAATTCCTTAGCCCATCAACGAAGGTTAATATCCTTATACTGAACATTCAAGACTCATTCAATGCATAATAAGATAAAGTTGGCAACACTGTACTTACCGATGACGTCACAATCATGCTGTTCTCTGTCGGAGAGCTTGCGCGACGTTTGAATCGGTACTTCAGGCAGAAGGTTCACTGGCTTCTGCGGAGTCATAGCTTTGTTCTCCATTGTGCCGTTCATCTGAAATTGATAGAATCGTGGCCTTGTTTAGCTTGAAAGCAAAATACAGTGGCATCGTGCGACGGTGGTGGAGGAAGGACTCACGTCCCAAGCTGGCATAGTTCAGGACTTGACATTAAGTGGGTGAATTTTTATAGTAGGTACTCTGTCTAGCGTGACGGGACGAATATGTGTTAGGTCTACCTATAAAGGGCGATGATCCATTATAAGGAGTAGGTAGTTGTGCAGTGCATAATAATTTATGTGTGATATGTATCAAACATTATCATAAATACCTTAGCTATTTTAACAGAACCTCATCTAAAACAATCGTTATTTGCAAATTTTATGATTGCTTATTGAGCGTGCATCAGAAACCTACACTCAGTCATTCGGGTTAGCTCGAGCGTAATGTTCACTTTACTATAGTAAGTAGGAGGTATCCAAATTTCTCAGAGTAATAATCAATTTAATTTTTTTGTGTTTTTCTTCACAGACCCGTTCTTACGATTCTGGCTCAGAGATGAAATAGCTAAGGGTATCTAAATGACATTGTATTTGCCGACATACAATTGTTTATAAGCATTTCTTAAATAATTATTTACATTTCATTGTTATTCTATCTACCATCAGTAAACCATTTCTTTTACCTGGGGAGTTGCTGGGGATTCACTGTTATTGCTGGTTGGTGACCTGTTTTCCTGACCATCCGTGATCGCTGGCACATGCTAAAAAGAGAATATCCAACATTTAAGGCGAGCTACGTTCATTGAAGTCTGTGCGAAGAAGGCCCCGATACAGAACGATCTAGTCAACTAAATATCATGCAGTAAGTTCCAACTTCTAGTACAAAAACAACAAAATAACACATAACCCCTCTTGTTAGGCAGACTCATTCCCCTTATTACAAAACAAGGTTTTTCTTTAGGTATGGTAAACCATCGAGCCTGTTTTTTAATTATGAACCTAACTGAAATCCAAATACAACTCCTTTTACAAAACTGACAACTTAGTCGAGTGCTAAATTGTCATTTTTGTATTAAGAACTTGACCCAAATAGAAGAAAAGTTGGTAATGCGAAAACTGACTGAGAGTTTTAGGCTAAAACTAAAGTTGATCGCGTTTTGTAATAAGACGGTTTGAGTCTGATAACAATATTCTATTCTATTTTTTAAAGGTTCTGGCTCTATCGGTAACATTCGATGATTTTGCCAATGTCAAGGTATGAGAAAATAATAATCTTAAAATGTTACACAACTAAACAATAGAAAAGTAATTGTGTTAATTACTTGACACTTGACAGTGTATGGCAGTTGACATATTATTGTTCCAAGTTGCAACAAAAATATGTTAATTATGCCAATATTTATAAGTAAGTACTAAAGAGTTGAACTAATCCTTTGTCGATGTACAAAGCTCAGACAATTAATATTAAGTACAAATTAGTTTGTCAGTGAGAATGTTTACTAATGGAAAATGTTAGTCAGCAACAATAAAGCTAAGTTCATATGACAACACCTTGACAAGACCCAGTTAAAAACGCGCAGACGCGACGTGACTTTACCCCATAAGTGCATTATAAACAGTTTTATACAACGTATAACAAAATTGAAGCAATACCTCATACATCCTAATTAGAGCATTGCGTTAAAAGTATAATACAATTACCAAAACGTATTTTTTAATAAGAAAATCAGCATTACTTTATGCAGTTAAAATGGAGTCTTATTGCCTTGAAATAGGATTGAATTTGCTTTGGGTCAATCGGCGGTAGGTATTGCAAAATACATAATTTAAAAAAAACCTATTTAAAAATGACTGAAATCGATTCAGTAGTCAAGTAATTTCAGGACTTTCGTCTATTCTGTTACACCTTGTATAAAAAATGGGCTTCAGAACTTGTCATTTAAACTTGCGACACATACGAGTGTACACAAAGACTCGGTCCATGCGAACTACGTCTGATGATTTCATCGGACGACAAAGTTGCGGTAGCCAATCAAAACGCAGAACGCGTGGCCAGTGTTTGCGTGCACTCGTTCTGAGAGAGAGCCCACATAGTATTCAAAGCTTCACCAACATGACGCCGTCACATGATTTAGTAGGACAATGTGGCTAATATGAGACTGTAGTGTTACGGGACTAGCCCTCACTGTGGTGCGAAATTTATTTTACCTTATTGTGCGCTTCCCATACACTTGCCAAGAATACTAGGGTGGACCCTCTTTCACCCATTTGTCGAAGAAATAGCTACAAAACAATCGGTAATATTTATTAGAAGACTATAAGTAGGTAGGCAACCAACGAACAGGATATGCAGTGCCGTTATTTTGTAGTGCACATCATATAGCAAAACCACAGTTATTTATTGCCCACACACTGATCTTTTGCTATCATACATAAAACAGTAAGTCTGTTATTATTTGAGTTACATAACATGCAAACAAATCTGCTCGTTTCTCAATACTACGATAATATGAAACTACAACTTAGTTTCTACAGCACACGCAACAAGGATCGAAAAACTAGCTCTACACTACAACAGTATAACTATCTACTCCATACAGTGGTTCATCGCCCAACTAAAGTTATTATTGATGGATTGTAAAGACAGCACTATATGAAAGTATAAAGTGCTATGCCGTGCTCGCAGATATACCGCATCTATTAATTTCACCTTGGAACTGAACAGCAATAAAAATAAACAAATAAAAATAAATTAAATAAAGACTGCATGTCATTGTCCCGGGTCACATGGCACTGAAGTGCGAAGTTTCACCAACCCGCACTGGGCTCGCGTGGTTGATTACGGCCCACTCCCTCTCACCGAGGAAAGGCCTGTGTTCTAGCAGTGGGAACCTTATAGGCTGATAATGTTTGTATGAAGTGCGAAGTTTCACTGCTGCAAACATAACGAACGCTGTTGTCCGATAGATGTGAGTTCGTAAGGTTGATAAATTACGAACTCACGATGGCCAACTGTAAGGAGTTAGACAACAACACTACTTACCTCATGTTAGTGCCATTAGTTCCCACAGACACGGGACATAGTAACTTAAGCTTATATACAGGGTTATTTGTAAAACACCGGTAACCTCTCAGGACTATATTACTAACATCATAAACAACAACTTTTGTTCTACGACTTTTTACAAAACATAATACATTTACCAAAAACAAACCTTAAATATTTCGTTGTCCTATGTAACACATTTCAACTCTGTATTTTGCTGTACCTACATGCATTGCCGCGCACTGTCCTCGTGGTAATAATAATACTTTTGGGTTAGTAACTCGCTACGCTACGGTTCCCGCCTTTTTACGCAAAAGCCAAATTATACCTACAATCGAACATTTGACATGGAAATAACCTTGATATTTCACGGTACCTATGCACTAAACACCGTAATGAAAACAAACTAACAATGACATCTCACATTTTCTGTAAAGTTACAACGGTATAGCACTTGATAAAAGTATTTTGTATACGTACGTTTGGGAATCGTATGGCGTATTGACGACACGCTTCCGAAACATTGTCATCACACCTAGCTAGCATTCGCACCATTTCCGTGTACTCGACATTGGAATATTGATACGCCATCATGTATGTAAAGATAATTACGTATACGTCTGCACTGCCGAATTTCACTACAAGGACCCGTAATGACGCGACGCAAGCGCATCAAAGCAAACGAATGACTGAAGGCCGCCCGTAAATAGGTCAAGTTCAAGCGCCCCCGCCGCCCCCTACCCCGCTCCCCTCGCTATTGTCGGTACTACCTATCGCTTTCTTTTGCTTCGCATAGACTTCGTAACATTTAGAGCGTTGAATTTAAATATTTTTATTTTTGTATGTAAATCTGATGAATTAAAATGTGGTGAATTTTTAAAAGTCATAGAACAAAAGTTGTTGATTATGATGTTAGTAACGTAGTCCTGAGAGGTTACCGGTGTTTTACAAATAACCCTGTATACTTTGAACATGGCGAATACCGGTGAGGTAGCGGGTCGGGGCGTCTTCTGACGGTAGACGGGACTGTGGTCGTCCATGAGGCTGTCGGTACTCTTGAGCATGCCGGACACGAGGGCAGCCTCGCGGTGGAAGTCTGGGTGTTTGGTGTTGATGTACGCCAGCTCGATTTGGACTAGGTTCTCCACCTGAAGGTAGTATAGCATATTGTAGGGTAAATGTAGAGGCACCTATCAGTTTTTATATAGTTTATCGTCGTTATTATCAATAAACACGAAGGCATCTGCGATTGAATAAGTGTTAGAGCAATTGGCCTATGATCACAAGTTTTATTCTCGCACTCAACAAATATTGGTAAAAGTCTACTAATACAGCTCTATCAGGGTCTACGCATATTTGTACGTGTTATGTGACACTTAATCAATCCAAGATACCAAGGAAGGGAAAACCTAGTCATCAAAACACACATGTTAAGTACAAACATAACCTCAGTGTCCTGTGCAAAAATAATAATATACGTTTCCTGCATAAAACCGAAACGACAATGACCGAGTCAAGGTCGTACGCGGTGAGCGCATATTGAAATGATAACGTCCCTGCATATCATAAAACAATTTTCTCGACATTATCTGTGTGTAGGCTTATCACGAAAACTTACGGTGGAATTCGATATCACTCTTACTCACGAAATACGTCATGCAATTTGGAAAAATGCAAGTCATGGCGAATTAAGGACAAAAAATGTTCTGCCTATTCCTGTGGGAAATTATTACTAGAGGATTATTTATACAGACGTGACTACATTATCATATTACTTGAGAAACGATCACTACGATCAGGAAAGGACGTGAACAAGGCTGAAAGACGATATGTCTGGTCTATACAAAGTTAGTAGGTACTTAGTTCTTACCATAGAGTTTGTAGCTGGCAGCCGCGTACGCAGTAGCTGAGTGACCACATCGACGATGCGTTGATGCAGGCGCGGGAAACGAAGCATTTCTTGTTGCACCTCTGTGCCGCAGTGTTGCACTATACGTTGCATCTCTTCATGCACCTAAATGGAACATTTCGTGAGCAAACCATATCTGACGAGTCAATCAGTTAGCGTGTGAACTATTATGCTCCAGTGACTAAACTAAAATGCAGGCCACATACCTAACGATATACTTGGGCACATTTAGACTTGTACAAGTCTACATGACACCGAGATGCGTTGATATTTGTGCTTATTCATCCCACACACGTTAATTGATACTCGTGCAAGTCCAATTTTGCGCAAGTTTATCATAACGTGTGTGGCCTGCATAGTAAAACTTTACACAAAAATTGCATACACAACAGCTTGTTTATTGATTTAAAAAAAGCCATAAAGATATTTGCATAAGGGGTTTTCATACCAGTTCAACACAGCGAAGAGATGGATCTTCGAGCCTCCTGATCTGCCGCTTTACAAGCAGCTCGAACGACACTTCGGGAACAAACAGGGCTGGCCTCGGGCCCGTTGCATTACGGATCGCGGTCAAAATATCCATGCGCGTCAAACCTGGTAATAAATCAAATACAATGTAGTATTTTTGGGCTATTGCAGCGCAGTTTTAACACTACAATATGTTGCGGCTACAAAGTTATTATTTCCTACTAAGCATGCAGATGAAGTTATACCTGAGTTGTTACGATGATTCAACTACCATCAAATCGTTTTGGTCAGGCATAACAGATAAATCACGATCGCATTTTTTACGAAAAATTACTTATCAACACTATTCATTCATCATTAGTCGAGATTTTACGCAAGGGAACTCCTGTCCCAGTTTAAAGATAATGTTACACTATAAACAAAGGCATATTCTTTCAATTCCTTGCATTCACTGATGATGCATTGTGTCACTTGTACGACAAAGCTGAAGGTTCAAATTACAATGACAAACTATAATAATATTTTGTAATGCTAGTTTGACGAGTCACGAAATAATCAGGATTTAATCTTGACAGTCGTTGTAGAATTGTGCATAGTAATAATAACAAAAGCACATTCATATCCTGTTGCAAGTGTTGTAAACTCGGAAACTGATAACCCACTTACCAACTAAAGGATGTATCGAATCTAACGTGCGTCCGAACGTCTCATGGAATATGTAGCAGATTCTGGCACCTCCACATAGTTCCGTGGTCTCTATATTCCTTGCGGTACCTTCTATGGTGGAGCAGTAAGCGCTCGCGAACTTTGTGATAATCTGCAGTAGAGTCTGTGACTTATCTGACACATCTTCACCATACGAGTTGAGAAGAGATTGGAATTGTGAGATCATTACGTTGACGCGGACCTGTCATCATGAAGAGGAGAAAATTAGCAACCCTGTTGTCACAGAATCAAGTTATATTTTATCAATCGTTTTCCTTAAAAGGGGCGGAATGGTTTCATTCTACCACGACAAAATTCACATAAGATAAAGCATTATCGTTTTATGCTTAGAATTATCTTGGTTAAAATAATTTTAAGATAATACGAATTTGAATCAGATATCACATAACCCACATTTTTGACGGCACTATCAGACAGATACAGATTACAAGTTGATATGTTGGTCAAAGTTTACTGAATAGGCAGAAAATTGATGTGAAGTCCAAAAAAAAAAGTGGTTGGTTTTTGCATTTATCATGCTACTAGGAGAAATAAATATTCATAAGATTTATATCAGTACAAAAAGAACAAAAAAATAAATACACGAAAATAGAATACAATTAAGACAGATACTTATTTTATTCAATGTAATCACGTTAATTACCTTCAATTCCGGCAGACAATCCCTAATATGGTGCATCAGTAGTCTGTTCAAGGTCTTGGCCAAGTGCGGCGTGCCATTGCGTGTGGCGATTGTAGGATATTTCCTTTGAAGGTATGTTGCTTCATCTTTGAGAGCGTCCTGATTATAAAACAATTTAAATCAATAGATCGATTATTATGATTATTAAAGACTTCCAGAACTGTATTCTGTTGTAGGTATGCATTTAAAACATTGACATTGATGTATTATCCAAAAATCTCTGAAAAATACTTGATAAAGCGCCAAAATTACACATTTTAGTTTCATGATTTTTCGGGATGCGACATCTTGTAAATAATGAAATTGTGACAATGTTTTTAGATCCTGATGTTCGATAATCGGAATAAGAGCTTAAATATTCAATATCACTTTCATTACTTATGTATTATGCTGTACAATTTAAATGCAGTTGAGGCCAAATGATTTAAATATCAATACGATTTTCAAACCAAATATTATTGGCGTATGATTACTTAGACATATATCCAATTGACATATAATCATTATATTTGTAAAAGCATGTGATTTCATAAAAATAATAAAGATAATTTACCTCAATCGACTTCTTATCAATAATATCTTGTTGCGATCTGTTTACGACTCCGATTATGCCAAGTTTTACGGGAATGACGCGGCCGCATAGGATGTCTATGGCATCAGTTCCTGAAATAAATCATTATTTTAGTAACTAGCATTGCTTCGAGGAAGATACATTGGCTAATTTCATCATAAGACTTTAGTTAAAATTGTATTCCTACATTAAGTTTATCAAAACATAGCACATAATCTAATTCTGGAGATAATTTGACAGTGTTACTAATGTTACACAAATGTTTTAGATAACTTATCTAACATTATTTTTTAAGACATTCTAGTTAAATGTTCAGCTTACTTGTCATACAGATCGTACAGATTTAGAAAGGGTATTTGGCATAGACATGTAAATACTTAGAGCATAAATATTCCATGAAGAACCTCCTACTCAGGATAAGTCTTTATCCAGTGCGCAAACTGTAACCATGAATTCAGCATATCATTTTAGAACCCCAACGTAGAAATGTTTCGTCGGTTTTACAAAAAAAATCAGCTGTTTACATTTTGACCGCGTAGGTATTGCACTTTTCTTTGAAACAGCTGATTTTTTTATTTCTACCCTGGTGGGTCTAGAACAGCCTTTCCCAAAGTGGGCGATAACACCCCCTTGTGGGCGCTGCAGGCCTAAAGGGGGGCGGTAAGAGACCCAGAAAAAAAATCGGGGCGTTGTGTAGATGCTTGGGAGGCGGTTTGTAATTTCATCTACTAGGAGGACTCTTAGACATCGACTGAGCTTTCGACTCTCGACTACAACTTGTGAACATCAACTAAAATTAAGAGATGGCTCAAACTAACTCGGTTCGATATTTCTCTCCGCATAGTTCATATATCTGTCCTGTTTTATTGAATAAATAAGATAAAAATCATGTCAATCGGTCGCTCCGTTTCGAAATGAAAGTAGACACAAACAAACAAATAAAAAGGCAACAGACACACTTTCGCATTTGAATAGTTATTAGTATTCCTAGATAGGTAAGCTCTTTGAAGGATAGATTATTTCATCAGCTTTGTGTTGCTAATGACGAAGATTTCAACCGTTTGGTGTTTCATACTGAAGTTCGTTGGCTATCAAGAGGCAATTGTCTGACTCGATTTTACAACCTGTTTGACTCTGTGATAGAGTTCTTGGAAACTAAAGATACAGAATTTCGCAACAAGCTCATTACATAAAAGAATGATGCTCTAACATACATAACAGACCTGTATAAATTGTTCAACGACATGAATCTCCAACTACGAGGCGATGAACTAAATTTAATTAAAACAAAAAATGTCGTTGCTGCTATCGCAGCCAAATTGCTTCTACACAAAAAGAATAAGGGCAGTCGTGAGTTTCACAATTTTCCGAATTTATCAGTATCCTGCAGTAACGACAATTTGTTTGCCTACTGCCAACATTTGGAAAACCTCCACATTGACTTCACCGAACGATACCAGGACATTTTGAACTTGGAAATACCAGACTGGGTGTTGGAACCGTTTTCAAATGTCAACACAGCAATATCACCTCAGCAGGAAGAACTTATAAAATTGACAACGAACGAGGAAATAAAAATCAAGTTCAAAAATGGCTACCAAGATTTTTGGCCACAATAACCGATCCCGTAATTGTATCCTGGATTGTGGTCAATCGTTCAACGATTCTTGATAGCATTCCCATCGTCATATTTGTGTGAACGTGGATTTAGTGCTGTGGCAACGCTGCTTACTAAAAAGAGAAATCGTTTGCATGTTCCCGAACGTGGTGCCTTGCGGCTGTTCTCGAGTAAATTGGAACCTGATATCAACAAACTTATTAAACAGCATCAGATTCATCCTTCACATTAATTTTTATATTAGAATTGGTTATGGTTGTTTTATTTTGAATAAAAGATACTCTGCCTGAATACTATAAAGTTGCATTTCAATAATCATTTTCATTGGCAGGTGCAGCCCGTAAGAGTTGACTTGAGACCTGAGCGCCGTTGTGTACTATCTACTGCGCTCAGGTCTCAAGTTAACTCTTGCGGGTTATAATAAAAGTCTCGTTTAAAATTAATGTTTAATCTCCGCTAATATAGCTCACAATAATTAATTTCATTTGAAGTTATAGTGGTTATTAAGTAGATGAAAAAATGGGGGCGCAAAAAATTATTGATTCTCAAAGTGGGCAGTAGACAAAATAAGTTTGGGAACCTTTAGTCTAGAATGATATGCTGATTATTCATGGTTACAATTTGCGCACTAGATAAAAACGTATCCTGTATAATATTAGTGTTCCAAAGATAAATAAACTATTCAAGAGTTCAATTACCTGCATCCATGAGATCAAGTTTAGTAACCACAGCTAAAGTTCTCCTGCCATCTGGGTCTACCTCTTTAGACATTTTGATAGCTTCACTTGTAGCCATGTCTGTGTTAGCAGCTGTCACAGCCAGAATTATGGAGTTTGGGTTGGCAATATGCTTTATAATAAGATTCCTAATTTGGTTTTCAATGTCTTCAGGCTGATCACCTATTGGTACCTATTCAAAAATATAAACTGAATTAATATTGTGCCAAAATGATAGCAGAAGTTTAATTTGTAAACAAACTGTTGAACAATTTATATAAACAAAACAAAACAGTGTGCCAATTATGTTTACCTTCGTGATACCAGGGAGATCCACCAATGTGAGATTTACAACCCTGGTCGAGAATATTTTGAGACTGATGGGCTCTGGGCAGATGCCTTTGTTGTTGCCTGCCATGCGGTCTGTTTCTCGCTCGATCTCTTGTCTCATTTGATCGAAATCTGAGAAGATCTTGTCTTTGGTGTGAAGGAATTTGCCCCATTCTTCTAGATTTACAGTACCTGTAACAATTGAGAGATATTGTCTAACCATGGTAAGGAGTTGTTTTCAAACCAGAGACCAAATTCTTCTTTACACATAACACCAAGAAGGTAAAATATTTTTCCTAAATAATAAGCTCTTTTCATTTCCATGTTTAGTATGAAAGTCATGCTGCATGCTATGATTTTTTTACATGCTGATAAGAAACATTCTATGATTTATAGCAAACCTAGACGGATACAGTTTTGTCACATATAAAACAAAGATTATTAATGGCATTGACTTATTAGTAGTAATTACTGATCAATTACTAAACTTGGGCGAAAGAGCTGGCGTTGGCTGGAGTTGGCTGGTTGGCTTGAGATCGCGGAAAGCGATAAGGCCGCCCATTGTATATTTTGTAGTGTACTTTGTTTTTTTGTTGTGTATTTTTTGTGGTGTACAATAAAGTATATATAAATAAATAAATAAATAACAAAAGCATTTGTTGAGTGTTTTATCATTTTCTTTTTTTTCAGTTTTCTATTTAGTTAAAAGTTCTTAACAGAGATCTTTATACAATTAGGTAGCATAGGAAGTAAATTAAACATGTAACAGGAACATTCTCATACAACTGATTACAGCCAATAACTATTACAAACCTGTATAAAATTTTTTGGAAAGTTGAGCTATTGGATTCCATGGTGATGTCTCTGTGTTCTGGATTCTTAGTGCTAGCAATACATTCAAATAAAAATACAATAGTAAATAAGCTGCTAAATACACTGCCACATTGAGAACGGTTTTATTAAAAAAAAAAAAATACAAATTAATAATATTGAAATGTCTGTTTGTAATCTATACAACTAAATAAAATTAAGTGTCTGTTTGTGTCAAAATAACAGCTTTTTACTAAATGCTTATGGAAGTCTAAACAGTAGTAGTATAACAAAAAAAAAAAACATTTTTTTAAAATGTTGTTTGTCTGTTAATCTTCTCAGATTAACAGACAAACAACATTTTAAAAACAACAACATTTACAACAACATTTTAAATACTCTCGTATTTGAGTTATTTTCTAATAAATTAATATTAAAATCACCACATATGACTGTTTAACACATCTTCCATTACAGAGTCATATACAGATAGATAGTGGTAACTTAGAGGTCTGTAAAAGCATACTATAACATGCTTATCTAGCTCAACACAGCACAATTCAATGGTGTGTTCAACAAACAGCCCGATGATGTCTTTAGTTTTAATAGATTTTTTAACTAATATTAAGGACCCCACCATGTATTATACGTTTTCGGCGGAAAAAGCTACCTACTCTCGTCTGAGATTAATACTAATGTAACATAACAAAAGTGACATTGGGAGCTGCACAATTATTATCAATTGTATGTAGGTCAGTCAATGAAAACAGAAACATTACTTATACAATAGGAAGATCAATGCTCTATTATACTTATTTGACATTGAAAACTGCATCCAACAAACATAAACACTTGTTATAATTCCTAGACTGCAGAACCCATAATGCTTTGAACAATAGTATATTATGAATTTAAAATCAGTTGAACATAAGGAAATAAAAGTTAAATAATGAAATTTATTAGGTATTTTCTTTAAAATGAATGATCTAAATGCCTACAAAATTAAATTAAAATGTTTTGTTTTGCCTCAAAATGGCAACAACATTTTACACCTTATAATAACTAAGGCCAAATTCATAACAATAAAAAAAGCATTAAACTGTGTATTTATTGAGAAATTAATATTGACTCACCTTCTTCAGCTGAGCGATGTTCCTTACTGTCCTTAGGGCTGTAGACTAATTGTAGAATAAGAGGACGTCTAGTCACAATTCCTGGGCCTCGAGGCAGAAATGAACGCCCGACTAGACTTTCAATAACAGAACTTTTGCCAGAGCTCTGTTAGAAAAACAAAATATAAAATAATTTTTCAAGCTCGGTATTTTTCATTCTAAGCATTTCTTTTTTATCATTTGGTTTTAGCAAATGACAAAAATAATACATTTAATATTCTTTTATTTTCCGGGGTAAGCATTGAATTGTAATCCTTGTTTTTCAATAAAATGTGAAACTTGATGTCATTGATGTTTTTATTGATTATAAATTAGAAGCGTGACTATGCACAAAGTATGTACAGTTAAAATTTCTGAAAGCAGCTTGAGACCAGTAACTGTGAATCAGGAATTCAGGAGAGCGGTCTTGGTCAATGACAGCGTAGTTCAATTGAATAGAATGGGCACAAAGAACTCCACTGACACCTTTACATAACCACTACAGATATATCAACAGGAAATTCATCATGTGTATCTGCCATTCAAATCGCGACGTGTATTTAAGAATTATTCATATAAATTCATAGAAAATATGGTTACCTGATTTCCTAAAACTACTATTTGAGGTAATTGGATGGCATCAGCTCCGACTGTGTTAAAAACGTCTTGCAACTTATTAATAACTGGTATAAGCGCTTCCATAGTTAGTAACAGATTCTAACGTACACACAAATTATATTTCAATAATCCACGACAGTTTTATATAATACGAAAAGATTATTTCTATCAAATATCAAAACAGACAAACCAACCGGTGAAAGTCGGCCATATTGATTTGAACAGGCAGACCACCCGCACCCCGCCGCCGCCCGTTAATCTATTAGTGATGTTTACTACCATTCTGACTATTATTGTACGTTTGTAGTCGATTAATTTCTTCATTTTCTGACTAATTCGTAATTTATTTATTTAAAAATTTCGTACATAACACCCTAACAGCTATGATGTGCCAATGCGATGTTACTACTATAAACAAAACAGTTTCAAAAATCATCTTACATACATTATAAAATAACAAAAATTAGCAAGAAATTAACATAACTTGGCTCTAAATATGTTAAATGCACTTCAGTGCTACTTCTGTGAACCCCTTCAGGCTGCACTGAAATATATCAACCTCCTCAGAAATAATATTGACCAATCTTATGGCTAGTGACAAGGGGGCAAACTTGTTCAGGTTTGTCTTAGAGGATGGCTCCAGTAGCATTGGCGTCGGGCAACGCGCGCCGCCGCATCCGACCGGCGCGCGCAGCCCCAGCTCTGCCAGTAGTTCGGGGTGGTGCAGCCAACCGCGGAGCACCCGAAAGATAATAATTTAATAATAATAATTTATTTCATAAAAACGTATACAAAAAGAGTACATTTAACCAACAGTAGTAAATTTCCCATACAAGATAAAGCTACAAAGAGCGACTTCTCTATGCACAGCCAGCCTACTGTACCCTACCATTCCTATTACGAAGAGACTCGGGTACAACAGCGGAAAGAAGGGATAGACGCCGTACTGCTTGAAATACAGAAACCGAGTGAATTTGTTCTGGATTCTTTCCACCATGACTCTGTATTTAGCCTCATGGGGGCTCCAAATTATAGCACTCGTTTCAAGTCGGCTCCGTACCAGTGCATTGAACATGAATTTAACCACTGCCGTATTCTGAAAGTCCTTGCACTGTCTGAGGATAAACCTAAGATTACGGTAGGACTTGCCACATATATCTAAGATGTGCCCACGAAACATCAATTCCGGAACCATCTCCACCCCCAGGTCCCGCACATGCGTGACTCGTGACATGACCGCGGCTTCCATCTCATACTGATGCAGCAGAGGTTCCCGCGCGCGAGTGTAGCTCATTATACCGCATTTAGAAATGTTAAAACCTAACTTATTATCAACACTCCACTGCACTACCCTGTCGACATCCTGTTGAAGCCGTCTACAGTCCGAAGTATTTGCTACCGACAGGAACAACTTGAGGTCGTCCGCGAATAGCAAATACTTCGCCTCCTTTACGACTTCAGGGAGATCATTGACCATCAGAACGAATCCTAATGGACCAATATTGCTACCCTGACTCACCCCCGAAAACGTGAAATAAGGCTTAGAGACATGTCCACCATATTCGACGTAGTGCCGGCGATTACTAAGGTAGTTCGCGAAGAATTTCAGAAGGTGGGGTGTGAAACCAAATGCCGCAAACTTAGCCAACAGCACATCGTTGTCGACAGTGTCAAATGCCTTCCGAAAGTCGAAGTACGCAGTGTCCACTTGTCCCCCAGCGTCAAGAACCGGCGCCAGGTATGTCATAAATGACAACAAGTTACTCCCCGTACTTCGACCCGTACGAAAACCGTGTTGTGCGTCGGTCAGGCGAGAGGTTACTTGATCTGAAATACACTTGTGCAACACTGATTCAAACACCTTAGCACACGCCGACAGCACTGCCACCGGTCGGTAGCCACTAACATCAGTTCCCGAACCTCCCTTGGGAACTGGGATCACTCTAGTGATTTTCCATTGGTTGGGGTATTGACCTAACTTCAAAAACAAGTTAAAAATGTGTAGTAATGGGTTTTCAAACACCATGCTACAGTCTTTCAGTATGTAAGGGGGGATCCCGTCTGGCCCCGCCGAATGCTTAGGCTTGAGGCGACGGAGCGGAGAGGTTTAATTGATGCATGAATGCTTTATTGAGAGAGTTGCCATTTTTGGAGAAATCATTTTGTGTTGAAAAGAGTAAAGTTTTCAAAGCAAAGAAAAATAAGGGGATAAAACCTGCCACATGCAACAGATGTTACTGCTATCCAACGTCCATACATTTTTTGAAAACAAGTTTAATTAATTAATACGCCCCGTTATATTATAGCGTATACCTGCTGACTGCAAAAATACGGGGACCCGTGTATTTGACAAAAATGTTGTGGGAGAAAGCTCTCCATATAAAAATTAGAAACCCAATATTTCGTCGAGACTGCCTATGTGCTATTATTTTTAAACCTGAAGACTTTAATCGCAGAAATTCGTATACAGGTGATGCTCCTGCTGTGCACGTGTTTTCGTTCGCATGCATGGAGATCAAATTAAATAATAATTACAGAAAACAGAAAAACATTTTATGATATTAGTATCCAAAGTACACTTAAAATTATTATTTTGATACATAAAACATTTATGAATATGAATATAAAAATAAGAAACGAAAATTAACAAATTTAATTACTTACATGTTTTTTTTAGCAAGGAACTCGGAAGCTCGGTCTGGCCGAAAGTCCCGTCATAATTGTTCGAGTCGTTTCAGAAATTAGATAAAAAGTTTAAAATCGTGTTTTTGTTCTCATTTATCAAAAAGCTGTTATTTCGACATTACAAACAGACACTTCAATTTTATGGATGGGATGATCTACCAGGATAATTCTGTTAACAGGTAACTTGTTCCTAGGCTCCAAAATTACCTGTTACTTTTAACAGGGAAATTTCCTTAATTCCCTCGATTTCCTTGTAACTGATTAGATTTAATCATTCATGCATACTTCGTATTATTTCAGACAGTTAAGCAGTAGGAAAATAAGTAAACGAGAAATATTATGGAAGGATTCTTACTTTATTCTTTTTTTTTTTTTTTTGTGTGTTTAGCTTCGCATGGTTTGTGCATTTAGCCAGTGTCAAGTAATTTTTATTTTCCATCAAGTAAATGGCCCGTTATCGGGCACGAAGTTACAAAACAGTCATAGTCGTCTTTAGTCAGTCAAGTCAAAGTTATTGTAAAGCGGTAGTAACTTTACAACAACCTTATAGGAGTTTTAGGGGGGAACACGAAAAGTCCACGTTATTCACTTATTTTCACCTTCACTACATTTGTGCACTCACACGTAATTAAATTGCATAATTCACTACCAAAATTAAACAATTTTATTCGCTATTTCACTAAATTTCATGAAAATAAAAAGTCGTGCGACATGTTCCAACGCGATCCCGCCAAAAACTCCTACTTTTTTTTTTTTTTTTTTTTTTTGATTTTGGCTTCACACGGTTTGTGCATTTAGCCAGTGTCAAGTAATTTTTCTTTTAGATCAAGTAAATGGCCCGATATCGGGCACGAAGTTACAAAACAGTCATAGTCGTCTTTAGTCAGTCAAGTCAAAGTTATTGTAAAGCGGTAGTAACTTTACAACAACATCATCGGAGATTTTGGGGGGAACACGAAAAGTCCACGGTAGTCACTTATCTTCACCTTCACTACACTTGTGCACTCACACGTAACTAAATTGAATAATTCACTATCAAAATTATACAATTTTATTCGCTATTTCACTAAATTCCATGAAAATAAAAAGTCGTGCGACATGTTCCAACGCGATCCCGCCAAAAACTCCTACTTTATTCTTTCTTTGGTTTGTGTTTTTTTTAATTTTCTGACACCTAGTCGTGTTCTTCTATCTAGCCGGCCAGTCGGTCGGTAATATACAAACAAATCAAACGTCTGGCTTTCTTCTTTCCTAGTCCTAACCACTTCCTAGAATACTTTCGAACATATTTGTCATTACCTACTATTATCGAAAACAATACACACACGCGTGCCATCGGAATAAAGTTCTTATTTCGAAGAGGCTTAAATTGCTAATTCTTTATCGCATATACTCATTTAACGTCACTACTGAGCGGCCTGCCCAAGTAAATACCGAGGAATTACCAGTTATCAGCAAATAACTGATATATGAACGGTGAACTAACGAACGTCATGGCATGATAGACGGTAAAATGGTAACATAGAACTGTGAATTCAGTTTGAACTTCATTCAAGGTTATCTGGTAGGCTGCAGTCATAGCTGGGCACTAACCACATTATCGTTAATCCATTAATCGTTAATTAACGAAGTTAACATTTTGATTAACGGATTAACTTTAAAGTTAACTTTTAAAAATTTTAACGGACACGTTAACTTCCGTTAATATGCAGAAGTCCGTTAATCGTTAATCCTATGCCTACTATTTACCGCACGGCATGGCACCGCGGCGCGGCGCGAAAAATGGGTTCAGACTAGTATGAAACGACAAGTGCCGGGCGGCGCGTGGCAGCGAGTGAAACAAAAACAAAACTAGATAAATTTTGCCGGCGCGTGAGAAAACTGCGAAGAAATTTGTTTCGTTTGATCATTTCATTACTTAGCAACGATATAAAAATGCAATTTTACACATATTAACGGATTAACGATTAACGTTAACTTGCGTTAATTCTTTCGAAATGTAACGCTTTAACGTTTAACGAAGCTAACTTTTTTTGTAGCGGAATAACGATTAACGAAGTTAACTGTTTGATTAACGGTACCCAGCTATGGCTGCAGTTACTAGGTATTTAAACTAGGTGTCAGAAAAGTGAAAAAAAAACAAACCTGTGATTTAAGAATAAAGTAAGAATCCTTCCATAATGTTTTTCATTTACTTCTTTTCCTACTGCATTAAAAGTTAGGTAACTACTAATTAATATTATAATATATGAAATATTACGAAATATGTAATATTTCATAAAGTAATTCCTAGCACATCTCTGAAGTCTTTTTTTCCGGGTGGGAAATCATCAAATGACTTCTCTCGCTCTGGGTGGAGCAGGAGGGCGTGTCAGACTTTTACTGATTAAAACCCACCCGTGTTCTCTCAGTTGCCTGTGTGCCAGGGGCCGCGGTATCTCTTTCGAACAACCCGCACCCCTGGCAGATCTCTAAGTCTGTACAGTAGTCACAGAGTACTTTTTATTATGACAGTAGTGCAGTTTAGTGGTGGTCGTTGAATCAGTAAACTGTTTTTTTAAAGACTTTTCATTCTTCAACGATAAAACTGTTAACCATCAATGAAAAAACATGTTGAATATATTAGCTGTTAATTTACGTCAACGAACAAAACGCATTAGTTCAACAGCCATTATTTCATTCAGTTCTAAATAAAACCAGTTGAAAATAAAAAGCTGCTAATGCTGTTAATTTACGTCGATGGCTCAACGGATTAACGCTAAACGCTACCGATTGAAATTCAAAACCTGTTAATAATTTAACAGCTTTTTTAACCTGTTGACCATTGATGATTAACAGTTAAATTACATTAACCAAAAAACCGTCAATGACCCACCTCTAGTGTAGTTAAGTGCAAGCAATTGCAAGAAATGGAAAGGGAGTTTTTGGCGGGATCGCGTTGGAACATGTCGCACGAATTTTCACTTTCATGGAATTTAGTGAAATAGCGAATTAAATTGTATAATTTTGATAGTGAATTATTCAATTTAGTAACGTGTGAGTGCACAAGTGTAGTGAAGGTGAAAATAAGTGACTAACGTGGACTTTTCGTGTTCCCCCCAAAAACTCCTATTAGGTTGTTGTAAAGTTACTACCGCTTTACAATAACTCTGACTTGACTGACTAAAGACGACTATGACTGTTTTGTAACTTCGTGCCCGATATCGGGCCATTTACTTGATCTAAAAGAAAAATTACTTGACACTGGCTAAATGCACAAACCGTGTGAAGCCAAAATTAAAAAAAAAAAAAAAAAAAAAAAAAAAAAAAAAAAAAAAAAAAATGGAAAGTTTTTTTTGGCGGGATCGCGTTGGAACATGTCGCACGAATTTTCATTTTCATGAAATTTAGTGTAATAGCGAATTAAATTGTATAATTTTGGTAGTGAATCATTTAATTTAGTTACGTGGGAGTGCACAAGTGTAGTGAAGGTGAAAATAAGTGAATAACGTGGACTTTTCATGTTCCGCCCAAAAACTCCTATTAGGTTGTTGTAAAGTTACTACCGCTTTACAATAACTTTGACTTGACTGACTAAAGACGACTATGACTGTTTTGTAATTTCGTGCCCGATATCGGGCTATTTACTTGATCGAAAAGAAAAACTACTTGACACTGGCTAAATGCACAAACCGTGTGAAGCCAAAACCCAAAACAAAAAAAAAAAGAAATGGAAAAATGGCAACAATTTGTGTCAGAGTCCTCTGTCAAACTGAATTTGAAGCTGTCAAACTGAATTTGAAGGTTTTATTTTGTGTGGGGTTGGGGGATTTAATTACTTTTAATTTCGATTTTTCTAATACTTCATGTAAAAATTCGCCTCCAGGATATACAGTTACAAATCGTGAATATATTTAAACATGTTCAACGCTGAGGTAATAAAAATATTGTAGGCGTAACCTTTCAAAATGCCGGGAGAAGTTTTAGACGCTTTGAAGATGCAATTTTATATATTTGCAGGTAAACAGTGTGGATGCCAGAAGATATGCGAGTAATTCGCAATCGATACAGTTTGGGCCGTGGAATATATCGTACGATGTAAGCTGCATACTGCCTAGCGTGTGTTCCACAAAGGTTGTTTGCGACCGCGATGATGATCAATTTTGCCAGTTTTGTATGTAAGTGTTGGCCTTTTTTGTAATATGTAGGTAGCAAAACACTGGTATGCAGCTGCATCCGGTTAGACTGGAAGCCGACCTGAACGTAGTTTGGAAAAGGCTAGGCAGATAATGATGTTGGTAGCATTAGATCATATCTGGCTGAAGCTACAGCTACAGGTTATTGCGAGTATACAGGATAAGTTTTTATCCAGTGCGCAAACTGTAACTGTAAAATTTCTGTACTAGGGGTCTAGAATGATATGCTGAATTCATGGTTACAGTTTGTGCACTGGATAAAAACTTATCCTGTATATTAAGGGTAAAAAAGGCATATTGTGATAAAAAAAACAATTGTATTCTAATTGAGTAAATCTTTGACTGGTCCCTGCGTAAACCCAAAACTTCTTTTTATTGTGTCTATATGAAAACATTATTCATTGATTTGAGAACATATATTTTCAGATACTGCAAAGAACTGAAAATACCACACTTTCCTGACATGGTGTTTCCTAAAAATGTTTTGAAGTTGACTCATAACAGTGGTGCAATTATATGTTTTAATCCTCTTGATTCTCTGAGATGTGTGGCCAGCAGGATGGAGGCCATTGAGGTGTCATGTGCAGAGGCTTGGCAGGAAGCCCGGTAATTATATTTATAATTTGAATTGTCTGTAAAATTTATTCTATGAATATTGTATCACTACATAGTATAAAACAAAGTCACTTTCTCTGTCCCCTATATCCCTATGTATGCTTAAATCTTTAAAACTATGCAACGGATTTTGATGCGGGTTTTTTTAATAGATAGAGTGATTCAAGAGGAAGGTTTATATGTATAATACACTGACCTCCACGTGGGCGAAGCCGCTGGCAAAAGCTAGGAATCTTATAAAACTCAGCCTGTCAATAAAGCAAGATTGTAAAAAACTGCATGTGTTAGTTTTGACTCCAATTTTAATACTTCTATAGTTAAATGAAATAATAATCATATTTATTGTTTTAAGACCAGATGCAGCGAAAGCAAAGCGGCCATTTGACTGGACATTTTCAACAGATTACAAAGGCACACTCACAGACAATATTGTCATGGAGCCAACTGACGAATCCATTGATTTTGATGTACTGAAACAAAAAGAACAAATACTTTTCTATCATGATCTGACTTTATTTGAGGATGAACTGCATGATCATGGGGTGTCTAAACTGTCAGTAAAAATAGTAAGTATTTGAATTTTATATCAAACAAAAAACTAAATAAGAACTGGCCATTTTTGCCCAATCTACACATAATTATACTATACATAGCTTCAAAGTATTGAGTCTATAGATTATGTTAAAATTTAAGTAACGCTCTAACGCTGGTCATTGACCTGTATCTTTCGGAAGTAATATTGTAAAATATTATGAAGTGAGCATTCATACACAATACCCACAACAGTGAGATTATGTGTCATCAGCTGATGTAGTTAATTGTTCTCTTTTTCAAAAAAATATACATAATTTTATGAAAAATGTTTTCAGAGAGTCATGCCTTCATACTGGTATGTGCTGCTAAGATATTTCCTGAGAGTGGATGATGTGCTAGTAAGAGCCAATGAAACCAGAATGTTCCATTGGCTCAACTCTGACTATGTTCTGAGAGAGTACACTGTGAAGGAGGCACAAGCAAAGGACTTAAATGTAAGTAAGAATGTTATGTTTGAGTTTCTTCTGTTAAACTTTAAAATGCTTGCTTTGAGAAATCCTTGTCTGGAAATAATAATAATAATAAGTTTATTTCAATAATAAATGAACAGTACAAAAAAAAAAACATTTCTAACTGTCTGACGTAATTGAACACTCTAAATGAGATTGGGGAACTGAAGAAATGTGCATTTTAATTGTTTGATTTGAGAAAAATTATAATTCTTCAATTAAATGCTTTTAACTTTTTTTTCACAGATGCCTACTGCACTCATGAAAGATGCTGATGATGTGATACCAATCCTGCCAGTGAAAGAAAAAATAACACACAAATTGATTGTGAATACACCACCAAATTAGGCTGTGCTTTGATCTCCAATAATTATGAAATAAATAAGTTAAGAATTATAAATGTTGTAATAAAGTGCAAGTTCCATTGGGTAGCAAACAAATATTTTACTTAACAGCCTTTAAATATGAAAATGGTGGTGCTATTTTAGCAGTAGTAATACAGTACACATATATGAAGCTTTAGAAGTTTTGATACTAGTTCCAGTAGATTGAAATAATAATAATATACATAAAGCAACACTCAAATAATCACAGTTTTACTAACCTATTGTTATGGGAAGTTCTGATGCATGGAGAACAAATTGAAGAATAATGGGACAAATAATGAAGAGTTCACACTGTGAAAGTAAACAGATTTGGATGCAAATAAATCAATAAAGGTCTGTGAATGAAAATCATCCAGGATAAAAAGGGCTTATCACAATATTCAACAGACGTAAAAAGGCATCATTATATCATACACCAATGTGGCTGTTTAAGCCTAGACCTGGGATTCAAGATCCATACTGCAAAATCGTCCGTTTCTGGCGCCATGAATTCTTGTTCTACGACATATTATGGCATTTTTAAACAATTTTGTGGTGCTTGAGAAGATTTTGGTGAATAAGTTGAAGACAGCACAGAGGCTTATTAGAAATGTTAAAGGACTGGGTCCGGGGCTCATGCTCCGCTGCATGAATAGACAATATTTGAGTACAAAGTCGCTTCTGATTTCAAATATATTTTAGAAGACTTGCTCAATGACTTTCTATGATTCAAAATTTTGTACCAATCAGGATCAGTGTTGTACTCGAATGACACGATGCAGCAATAAATAGTATATTTTTTTAAATAGTGTTTGTTATTAAACACCCTTTAAGGAAGTTATGAAAGGATGCTTTGTTAGTACCCTTCATCGACACTAACTATTACTTTAAAAAAATGTTTAGAACAACACCAATAATAAAAACAAGAAAAGAAAAGAGAGATCGTACTATAGTGTACCTACTCTTCGGGCGGCACGCGGTCGGTCTGCTGGAAAAGAGAGACAATAAAAGAGTTAACAAATATTGTAGACAATAAAAGTACCTAATATTCTTTTCCATCAGACCGACAAAAGCCTCTGTCCGCAAGGACATGCAGACGGAGGCTTTTGCTAATGGATTCTGTGTCGGAGGTGACAGTTTGTAATGCTCTCACTCCAACTTCACGCCATAGACAGAACCATATTCGGGAACAGGGGCATAGTTACCGTCATATACAGCCCCCCCCCCCCCGATTTAAATGTAATGTATTAAATCAGCCTAAGCAGAAGTTGAAGAATAAAAAAAGGCAAAGTTGAAGTGAACGTTATTCAAATTAGTCGCCTATCAATTCCCATCATAATTCTAAATTATTAATTAGTCCGCTAAAAGTCCCTAGATCGACCATAGAACAAAGGAACTTAAGACTATGCCCACTGGCGGTATGGTATATACCTAGATATGTGTACCGTGTGTACGTACGTATGTAAAATTGAAATGTTTTGACCCTCGAAGTCCTTCGCTTCCAAAACCCGCAATAACTTACCTATCCACTTCATTCGGGACTTTCGAACTGATCTCTAACGGTTGTTAGTTACATTATATTCGTCTCATAAAAACC
Organism: Polymixis lichenea; assembly: GCA_949091785.1. Taxonomy (NCBI): domain Eukaryota; kingdom Metazoa; phylum Arthropoda; class Insecta; order Lepidoptera; family Noctuidae; genus Polymixis; species Polymixis lichenea. The sequence continues at coordinate 9,679,697 of OX420939.1, read as the reverse complement.
CTTGGCCGTGCCGTGCCGCCTGTGCGTGCAGGCCCTAAAGCGATTTGGATTCCATCCCTATTACAGACTTAAGACGCTGTACGGCCCAAACTCGGCACTCTAACAATTTCATATCTGGGCGGCGAGGCCAAAGACCCTGGCGCCAGTTTCTGGATTATACAGTGATTACCTGAAGAATCCATATCCCGACAGTACCTACCTGTATCAATTGGAAGTTTTTATTTTGCAGAAGTAGCCAACTGCATTCCACATGCGCTCGTTCCGATCCTAGAAAACCAGACTCAACCACGGCAACGAAAACTGAACTCCTGCGAAAGTTCTGTGTGAGCCATCTGCCGCCTTAACGTTACATCTGACTGTCTAACGTACCTACCTATACCTACGTGACTAATAGGTATCTAGACCCTAGATATTGTTGTATTGCGCTTCAACTAATCATCTTCTTTGTGTGTTTTAATTATTATCGTGTTCATCAGAATACTGATACGTTCAAGTTCGTACGGACATCCAAGTATCGCGCCGGGATTTATCCGCTCACTGCATCTTCAACGTACTCGGCTCAGAGCGGAGAGTAGAAAATCGAACAGCGAGTCTTCGACGCTCTAGGATTCACTCTGTTGCATTCTCAATTCTTGGTTTAACACAGAGAGTTGAAAATCCAATGCGCGATACAATTTCGTCGTTGATATTTGTACGTGATCATTAATATACCTACGTATCGATATCATGTAATATGTATTATGTTTATTGTCTGTGAATATAGGAAGGTAATTAAGTCTGATTAATGTTACGTAGATTACTTAAGTAGGTATTGTTGATTAGTTTCGCCCTTGAAAATTTTGAGGAACAAGAACCTACCTTCGGGGATGGAGTGAAATAAGATCCCTGAGTGATACCGAGAAGAACACCCAACTTTTTCAGAAATATTCATGCAAAATATACCTAATGATCATGGGCGTAGCAAGGGGGGCAGCGTCCACCGTAGAAACTTCTTTGCCCCCCCCCCCCCCTAAAATTATATCTTTCCGCGGTTAAAAGTATCTTCCCCAGAATACTATTATATCGTCTTGCCAACCTTTATCGCAATCCGTTTAAACGTGGAAAGGTATCTAGGTACCATTGAGATATAATTACACTATTAGTAGATTTAGCTATGAGACTTTTAACTTTACTTAGGCATTTAGAAATACGCCACATCACCATCTGGCGTATTTTATCAAAAGAAGAGTGAATGGGGCTTGGTACTGCCCCCAACAAGACGAGCCAAAAACAAAAAGCAGGGGTGCTACCTACCTTTGCTCGAAGCGTTTCGTCGTATTTTCAAAGCTTCGGGCTGGACGAAGCTGAAAAGCTCAAAGTCTCAGGATAAGATATAGTTAGCAGAGTCAAAAAGACAAGTTTTATTTATTTAGCTTTTACACTTTGGATTTTAGTAATACTTACCTACGTAAAACTGACGATTTCGTCACTGACTGACTCACTCGTCAAAACCTCTAGGGCACTTCTTATGGATAATTAAATAGGCCAGTAGAATATCAGCGCTAAAATTAAATTAAATAGAGCACCTTACAAAAATAAATTAAACCCCACCATAAACATACCATTTAAAAGGCTCCCAAGACTTAAATAACGCTTTCACTGATATAAAGTAATATGATCTAATGTAGAGCCAAGCCCTCACATCACGGTTCAAATGTATAATATAGCTGGGCCATCCCATTGAACTATTGCATGATAAAGACCACTGACTTAATTACTGAATTATTGAATGAATTGAATTACTGAATTATAACACTGACTGAATTATTTGACATCATACAACACTTGTAATATCGAGTATTTATTAGTGATTCTCATTTCTCATGGAAATCATGTCACTTGGTTTAAATAGGTTGATTTTACATAAGTAGATTCTTTTACATATTTTTTTTTTTTTTTTGATTTTGGCTTCACACGGTTTGTGCATTTAGCCAGTGTCAAGTAATTTTTCTTTTAGATCAAGTAAATGGCCCGATATCGGGCACGAAGTTACAAAACAGTCATAGTCGTCTTTAGTCAGTCAAGTCAGAGTTATTGTAAAGCGGTAGTAACTTTACAACAACCTAATAGGAGTTTTTGGGGGGAACACGAAAAGTCCACGTTAGTCACTTATTTTTACCTTCACTACACTTGTGCACTCACACGTAACTAAATTGAATAATTCACTAACAAAATTATACAATTTAATTCGCTATTTCACTAAATTCCATGAAAATGAAAATTCGTGCGACATGTTCCAACGCGATCCCGCCAAAAACTCTCTTTTACATATTGTGAATGACAGAACGCCGTAGGCCTTACAGACTGTAGATTTATAGACGATTGTCTATTCTTTATTTTCATTCCTCAAGTACCTGGTACCAAAGAGTATAATAATATGCCTGGTACTTATTGACAGGCCTGCATTGTCCTCCCATACCTATTATCACTGTAATTTGAAAACATTGTTAAAACCAATTATTTTTAAGAGTAACCGTGGAGTTTCTTGCCGGCTCTTCTCCATAGGAAGCGACAAATTAGAACCGTACACCTAGCTTCTGACGTTTCATAAGTGCCCTTGCAGGTTTATGTAAAATAAAATATTTTGATTTGATTTGAGTCTTTCGGCTGAAATGATGATGATGATGTTGAAGCCCATAGGAGTCTCTGTGCCGTGGAACGGCCAAGCCGTACATTTTGACCAAGATGTAAGGTTTGTAGAGTTGGGGGCTTTGATCTACATTCAATCTGGATACAGGTACCCAGTGCTGAGCATACCACGATTGCGGCGGTAAGTTCCCTCTTCAAGGAGTGGCGTGAGAGGTGGCATGGCGTCCTCACCTTCCGCCTGACACAGGTCCTCACCGGACACGGCTGTTTCGGGAGGTTCCTGTTTCGCATAAGGCGGGAGGAAACGCCCGGGTGTTTCCATTGCGAAGAGCGCCCTATCGCGTGGTCACCGTAGGCGCAGGCTTGCGGACGGCGAGTAATGGTTAGCTCGCTGTCTGGTAAGGACCAAACCCAAGTCGACGGCGCGATGTGTTCCACGCGCGCCTCAAAGAAATGTCAGCAACAACTGATGGGGCCCGCAAGGGCCGATGCCTGCCAGGGGCGCGAGTTGTTCGAAAGAGATACCGCGCCCCCTGGCACACAGGCAACTGAGGGAACACGGGTGGGTTCTAGTCAGTAAAAGTCTGACACGCCCTCCTGCTTCACCCTGAGCGGGAGAAGTCTTTTGATGATTTCCCACCCAAAAAAAACCTAACCTAACCTAATAATATTCCCGTTCGTCTCAATGCCGTCGTCCCACTAGTGGAACGAACGTTAATTATTTATTCCCGGTCGTCCCACTGACATTGTTAGTGAAACGATCGGGACTAATTTAGTTATTAAATTTTTTTATTCCCCTTGGTCCCACTAATTTGCTGATTATCGTTCAGTGTCTATCACTTACTTGATCGTCGCTCATAGTTAAAAGCTGCTGGCTGAATGGCAATTCGGTTGCCACCATTTGCCATATTAACGCCTTCGTCTCCAGCAGGATCAGCCCTCTCTATCTCCGTCTGTAAAGACATTTGCGCGAAAGACGCTTGCGCCATTGGGTTTAGCACCCTTGAAAACCATAAAAACGACACCGATTACAGATATTTTCAAAATTTTCGCATCCAACTTCTTTAACCTTCATTTTGACCTCACCATCGGTTTTAACACCCTTGAATACCATGAACAATGACAGAAAATTTGTAAATTTTGAAACCACTGCCTCAAAATTAGTAGATTATGGAGGTCTACTAATTTAAATATATCTATTTCATTCCATTGAATTACATTATCGGTAGTTACCGATGATTCGTTCATTTGATTTTAATCTTAATAAGGAATTACAATCATTATGAATACAGTAATAATCAATGACCGCGGCAGATAGAGTTGCATTTTATCGGCAATTGTAACATTTCAATTTCAATTCGGTCTAACGAGTGTCCGAAGAGTGTAGCCATGTTAATTTGATTTATTTTTAAGTATTTTTGGAATAATTTTCAACTGTTTGTAACAATGTGGCAGAAACATTTGCCAGGGCTGGTTGCTTCATTAGGTTTGTAACTAAGTACAACTTTTACTTATTATAAAATGCTGCTCACATAAAAATCATAATGGACTTTTTACTAACTTTGTTTTTTCAGTGTTACTTTACTCGCATAATGGACATGCCCAGATAGCCACGTATGATGTGCGATTGGGGAACCTTCTCCACATGCAGCAGGGCATTGGATGGCCTCTATACCTGAACGTGGCTGCAGGTCATGACGCTTTGATGCGGCTCTCTGAACAACTGGAGAACCAACACACTTGTGAGGTGACCACTCCTGATGGGACCACGTTTAATGTCCGAAACCCGCCCAGTAATAGGTTAGTAACTCACTAAATGCAAAAGGTAAAATGTTAAAGGCTTAATGGGAATCTAGTCGCGGACTCGAACTCACTGGTGGGCCTGGCTAAAAAGCACGCTGTCTCACCACGGTTCGTGTCCGACAGAGGTAGTACCCGTGATGAGCAGTTAGACGCTAGTGTACACGCACATTATTGAGTGAGATGCATAATCAGTTTTAGTAAAACAGACGCGTAAATTTTTTAGAAAAGTCCTTCGGAAGATCGGGTTTTATGAAAAAACGACTGCTTAATTAAATCAATGACCAATAAAGTTTATTCTTCTTATTTATTGTATATTGAGCTTTGTCGGTACCGACTTGTTTTTAGAGATTTCGCACTTCTTTTATTAGTTAAACACGCCTGAAGTTAGGTCAAATTTGCAAGAAAAACGAATCTTTGTTAGCTCCTAACTTTTTAATGGCTTTTTGTTTTAGTTTTCTGTTTCCGTACAGACAATATTAATAATGAGACAAAACTATACCAGGTTTATTCATTTTGGATGTACATTGTCAAACAGTGGAGTAATACACTCCCGAAAATTGTATGGAAAAAATGTCGACAAGATCCACCTTAATGTTGTTTTCTTTTATAATATAGGTATGGTCAGCAATACAAGTCTTTTGACAGCTCAGTTAAAAAAAAAAATTGTTTGAGAAAAATATATATAAAATATATGAACTGCATAACAGTAACTGTAATATTTGAAGAGTAGGTCTTATTTACTACGTATCATCGAGTTATTTTGTTTCAATTTGCATGATATGTAACAGTAACGTTGATAATCGAGCTTTGTTGCTGACTGTACGCTAATTAGCATGAACATGAAACCAGTATTGTGAAAATACTGAGGCTCTCAAGAATTCTACCTGATATTAATGCAACAGGTGTCCCCAACGGTGCTCTAACTTTACTCTATATACCTACTTAAGTTAAGTCGTTAGAAGTGACGTGATTTTAATTAAGCCGGCCGTTCAGCATGTCTGTAGGTATTAGGTACATTATAAACAATGAGTCCACTGTGTATTCTTGGCTAGCCTAGGCAAAGTTTTCTGTCTAAGTAACTGTAAGTACTTTTTGGAGACTGTTAAGTGAAATCATGAATCACTGATCAAATTATAGGCTAGGTAACATTTTTCATGAAGAACCGAGACTCGATTACGTTGCTCGTCGCTCTGTTTAGAGGTCCAGTTCTCATTCTAACACTATATTAGACCGGGCAATGGATTTCCAACTTTCGGTGTTCAAACCAGCATTGAGAATCCAACAGAGTGCTTCCCAGCGAGGCAAAAAAACACAATGTTCGATTTTCATCTCTCGGTGCTAAGCAGTGCGTCGAAGATCCAATGCACGAAAAAATCTTGTCGCGATAGGTTTAGGTACGTCCCTGCGAACTTTATGGGAAGGCATTTTTTTTTGAGGGTGGAAAATCATCTAATAACTTCTCCCGCTCGGGGTGGAGCTGGGAGGGCGTGTCAGACTTTACCGACTAGAATCCACCCGTATTCCTTCAGTTGCTTGTGTGCCAGGGGCTGCGGTATCTCATTCGAACAACCCGCACCCCTGGGAAAGCACATTTTGTGTCCAGGATTCGATCCTCCAATCTTATGCACGGCAAGCGGTCTTGAAAAATCCGGTCTAATTAGACGTTAAAACTTTAGGCCGAAGTAAGAATCGAACCTGGACCATATATGTCACGACCCAAGTTGTTATACCGCTGCGCCATTCAGTTATTTTGAAATCACAATCTCGCAGCATGATGGCGGCACCAGGCCTGATGTCGGTACATAGGTACATGGTCGTATCACGGATCACGATCACGGGTGATGAAATTGATCACGGCTAATAGATAGAGAGATAAGAGAGTGGTCATTAAGTAGGTAGATAGGTATATGGAAGAAAAATACCTGCGACTGCGCCGACACCGATTAAAGGCTTCCGCAGACAGGGGCGGCGCGACTATTGCAGAACAATTTCCATGAAGCTTTCATAGAAATCGTTCGAGTAGAGTCGCATCGCGCCTGTTTGTGGGAGCCTTAATTTGCCGAAACTCCGCAGAGGTAATGGCATCGTTATCTAAATAAGATAAAACCCCAAACGCATTGACGTTAAACGCCAAACAGACGATGCCCAGCAATAATGAATGTACCCAAGCAGCACATTAGCGGAAAATACATCCATAAACAAGCTATACTACAGTCAAAGGCTCTTAAGTAGATGTACTAATGGATAAGATGATTCTTGAGGCTGTATGGGGGTGATCTCTACACTGTTAAACAGCACAGATGACTAATGACTGTATAATGGAGACAAAACAACAAAATGCATTTTAGTAGATCTTAAAAAAACTATTGTCCTGCCGTTGCTACTAGCTGGTTAAGAAGACCAAATCTCGTAAACAGCTGCTTAACGCGATAAAGTCACACCTCTTCTAAGCTTTGAACTGTCTTAGAGAATCCAATTTTCCCATTGGCTTTTTTATGGTGTAAATTAATTCTATTATAATGCTACCTCAATGAGCTTAATACTAGCTGGTTAAAAGCATTTAAAACTGCATGAGCTGTAACTTAGTGTAGTGTTACTCCACTTTAATTCCAAAGCTTGTAGTGTAAATATTAGCTATTTCACAGCCTCTAGAATTATTGAAGAGTAGACATAGGTTAGTAGTGCTATGATAACGTCAATTGTCATAACCTCGCAACTCTACTTAATTACATAGACTTTGTTACCAGTGATCATAGTTCCGTACAATTAATGGATTCGGTCAGTGACCTTCCTAAAAAAAGTCTTATAAGGAGAAATAGGAAAAGTATTGAATCAAACCAGACATATGAAGATGAGGGAGAAAAAATGATCTGTATAACATTATATTTAAAGAAAATGTTATAAAAATGGGCAAAAAAGAGAAATATGGTTCAAGATGCACTGAAAGAATTACTAATAATTGTGTTTTTTTTTAAATCCTTTATTAAAAAGAACCCAGTTCTTAGAAATTCATTACAATCTAGTCTATAAGACTAATAAGCAATTTTAATCTAACTTAATTTTATACATGATGATTATTTTAAAACATAGAATAGTGTCCTTTGTACTTTACACAAGTCCGTTCCACTTTCTTAGAATCTGATATGATGAAATTATAAACACTTTGTTCATGTGTTATTATGTGTGTCATTGTCACTATTATTTCTACACTTTTTACACTACACTAACTCAAAAGGTTTTGTTCGTTTTAGTCTGCGCACTATATTTGTTTGGTCTAACAGCTGAATCGCCTCGATATTCACATGTTGATGGAGTCGTTGTTCATGGGCCTCAGCAAATTTTTGGATTATGTTGGTGACTGGTACCATTTTTAGGTCACGATGGAGGTCGTCATTTCTTATATACCAGGGAGCATTAACAATACTCCTAGTACCTTATTCTGGAATATTTGTATAATTTTGATATTGGTCGGTTTAGTACAGCCCCACAGTTGGATGCCATATGTCCATATTGGCATAAGAATATGCTTATATAATAAAATTTTGTTGTGTATCGATAGACAGGAATCCCGTCCAATCAACCAATACATGTTTTTAAAACGCCTGTCTAGTTCCTGTCTTTTCTTTTGACGTGCGCTTTCCAGCGCAGTTTCGCGTCAAGCGTTATGCCAAGGTATTTGGCTGTATTTGCGTATGGCACTTGTTGGCCATTTATGGAAACTGGATGGTATTCAAAATTCCTGTTGGTGAAATCAATGTGAAGCGACTTTGATTCATTCAATTTGATTCTCCATTTTTGTGCCCAGTCATGAACTTTATTTAAAGCGATTTGTACCTTTTCGATTGCTTCCATTATGGCATGAACCAGTAGCCATAATGGCAGTGTCGTCCGCAAAGGTTGCAATAGTATTATTTTCTAGCTCTAGTATATCATACGTGTACAACAGATAGAGCACTGGACCCAGCACACTACCTTGAGGCACGCCAGCTTTAATAATTTTTAGCTCAGAAAAAGCATCCTCGTGCCTTACTCTAAACGACGTGGGGCAACGTTTTTATTAAAAAAAAAAAAAAAAAAAAAAAAACATTCTATTTGTAATGTATGATTACAAGATATCGGCAAAATTATTAGGCAGCATTAGTCTTAGCTTGTATATCAAACCCTCATGCCAAACTCTATCAAAAGCTTGTGCCACATCTAAAAATACGGTGGAGCAGACTTTTTTATCTTCAAGCGTTCTCTCAATGATGTTGGTAATTCTATGTACTTGGTCTATTGTTGAATGTTTCTCTCTGAACCCAAACTGGTGGTCAGGGATCAGGTTACTCTCGTTTATAATCGGTTTTAGGCGTTTTAAAAATATTTTGTCAAACAGCTTTGATAGTATTGGCAACAGGGAAATGGGCCTGTATGATGATGCTTCGTGAGGTGGTTTACCAGGCTTTGCAATCATAATCACTTCGGCAACTTTCCATGGCTCAGGAACATGCTTTAGCACGAATGCAGCATTGATGAGCCTGGTAAGCTTAACGATGGCTTTACGTGGCATATGTTTTAGGATTTCACCCGTAATAAGGTCATACCCTGGGGATTTCTTTTTTAAGCTTATGATTTGAATTTCCTTTGCAACTTCATTCGGGGTCACAAGCTTAATTCTCTTATCTTGCAGAATGTTGGCAAACTGCAGGTTGTCTACATACCCGTCATTTGGCTGAAAGTTTTCTTCTAAATGATGTACAAATCTTAGGGCTTTTTGCTCGTTGCTTATGGCCCACTTTCCATTATCATCTCTGATAGGGGGAATTGATGTAATTGGCCTTTTCAGTGACTTTGTTGCTTTCCAAAGAGAGTATTGCGTTGTATGATCGCTGCTTAACTGCCGTAGGTTAGTATTTAGAGCCTCATCTTGAAAGATTTGTATTGTTCTTTATAGTCTTTTCGATAGGTTATTCTAAAGTGTTTTATCTTTCGGAAATCTGTTTGCTGCCATATTTTTCTTTGATTCCTTTTTTCATGTAATAGATCTATTACTTCCTTTGGGTAGGTATTTCTTTTACATTTTTTAATAAACTGTGGTGTGTTGTTCCATGCACATTGTTGGATATTGTTGCTAAACTTGTTTACTTCAGAATGGAGCTGATCTTTGCTTTTTAATGCAGTTTTTAGGTCAATAATAATTTGTAAGTCTATGCTAAAACTTTCCCAATCTGTAAACTTATTTCCCAATGTCAGGTGGTTTTTTCTCAGTAATATTTTGTGACTTAGTTGTTTTAATATTGGAGAGTGATCGGAGTTCATGTGATACCCCTCTTCCACACTCAGATAATTGGTGGATATATTTTTGACAATGAAAAAGTCGATAAGGTCTGGAAGTTTCTGGGGGTCAGTCGGCCAGTATGTGGGTTTTCCAGTACTTATGACCTCACAGCTCATATCATTCACTGCACTAAAAAGCTGTCTTCCCTTAGTTGACGTTAGTCTCGATCCCCAATGAGTGTTCTTAGCGTTAAAATCACCACCCAATATAAATCAATAATAATTGTGAATAAAAAAAGTTTTCCAGATATTTTACCAAAAGATCCGAGAACGATTCTATATACAGCTCGAAAAAAAAAATGTTTGGCCGGTACAAAACAATAAAGTGGTGTCAGTGGCGCTCAAAAGTTTTCTTTATTCATAGCTGCTGGGTAAGGAATGGCCAATAAAAATAAAAGTAATGATACACATGTACTGCGTTTTATTTTATTAATAACAGACTGCAGATTTGGCTTCGGTAATTCTATATGTTAAACCATTAGTTGGTTATTTAAGCAGCATACTGTCTATATAACCAACTTATCAATTAAGTATGTAAATTAAACACTTCTGAGTACCGTCATGAGATAATGTTATTATATGTACTAAATCTATTGTTCTCAAGGATATCGTCTAATTTATTTACTTCTCCATCATTCGGGTCATCTGACGTGTCACTATGATAAAATGATAATGATAAAAATCTTTATTGACATAAATTTTACAAACATTTTTTATGAAAACCCTAGCTCCTGCGCTAGTGTACACTGTATTACAGAAGCTAGTGTCTTCCCCTAATTGCAATGTTACATGTTATTTATGGCATCCAAAGATTACAAAGCAAATCAAAAGTAATAGAAATAATAAAATTAAAAGTAATCTAACATGCATAATAAAAAATAAAAAATATACAAAATTTAAAATATCCAATATGTATGAGGCTTTGAATATTCTAATTTATTTAATTTCGAAGTGGGAAGAAAAGTAGTGAAGTTTAATAGGCCATCTCAACCATCCATCCTTTTCCCAAGTAGGTACTTGGTATGATAGATGATTTTTCTGTCCCTCTTTCTATTGTCTTCACTAATTTGAATGGCTTTTCTATTTTCTGAAAACAAGAATAATTACTTAGCAATAACATTAGTAGACACTAATGTTATTGCTAAGTAATTACCAACCACCACCACCACCACCACCAACCTCCACCACCACCTGATTTAACCATTAGGTAAAGATTTACCTAATGGTTTTCTATCAAGATTAGAGATCCCTATGACGCTGTTATATCTCTCACTTTGCAGCTTTCACCAGCCGTTAGAATAACTGAAAACCATTGTACAGCTAGCATACAGTTCTCAGCTGATTAATGGACTTAAATATGGCCATTGCACAGAAAAGAGAGGTTCAAGAGAATTTAGTTAGAATTATTGCTGGATAACAACTTAACGCCATTTTAATGTAAACAAGCCGATTACATATGAAAAAACACTGATATCTGTAAAATTTTCATGATATTTCAGAGCTATTAAGTAAAAACACATTATTTAATTGCTACAAATAGATATTAGTGCTATTTTTTTTTTGTAAAAATCCATGACTAATTCGTACACCGTATTTATTTTGTGTAATATTTTTAGTAAAACTATATTATTTCTATAGCGCTTGTAATATTTGATAATATGACCTATTTATAGTAACAGTAAAGTGGCACCCGCAGTACAATTTACCGACAGAGATACAAAAAAACGTGAAAGTTACTTATTTCAAATTGGAAATTAATTATATCTGCCCACAGAATATAGTTAGACGTATGCTATTGTAGAAAGGATAACATTTTCATTACTTAGCCGTCCCCCGACGTGACAATGCTTTGATCAAAATACTACCTACAACTTAAAAGGGCCAATATTAGAGGTTTTTGTTTGGGTCAGAAGATTTTTAAACTTAAAATGAAACTTTTATTTCCTGCTTTTAAAACTTATGTAGTAATAGTAAATACGCTCCGATTGACACATTATGTTACGCTTAGATCTGCGCAGCTTTACGTATGTTTCCTACAGTGAAGTTTGTTACTAATTTATCCACATTCCTCGTCCTGATCACTATTTATCTATAACCTATTCATTGAGACCTTTTCAACGAGCCCAAACACGATACTTCTGCTGTTTGTTTGTGAGTAACTTGGGTATCCTGGAAATTCCAGGTGATGCTCCAGCAACAGTTCAAGGTTACTTTGTTCGTCTAATATCATTGAAGTAATAGAATACCAAATTTCGACTCGAGATCAGACCCGTGGAAGATGGTCAAATCCTTTCATCAACCAGAACAGAGCTGATAATCCTAAACCGATTCTGATGAAACATGTAGATATTTTTCATCAAAATGGGTTCAGAACCACCGCTAGATAACCTACTTTAAAATAAAAGAAACTGCACCGAAATTTGTTGACCCGTTTAAGAGCTACGGTGCCACATACAGACACACAGACAGACACACATAATGGTCAAACTTATAACACCCCTCTGCGTTCGGGGTTAAAAATTACAGATATGATTCGAGTTTGCTCTATGCTAGCACAGACATACTCTACCAATATCACTTTTGTGTCAAGATACGAAGCTTGGAGTGACGGCTGCGGCGTGAGGGTTAAGAACGTGGTCCCAGTGGATGTGGGGCGATGGCGCATGACCGCGTCCAGAGGAAACCACTCCATCACCGGCTGGACTGAGGTGCATGTCGCAGGTATGAGACTTATTTTAACTGTATCCTTACCGAAGGTAATATGCATTGGCGAACTTTTCCAATAAGAGATGTGTTTGTGAAAAGCGAGATGTGATGACTCTAAAGGCTCCTGCAAAAAGGCGCGTCGCAACAGCTCGACGCGACTCACATAGAACAATTTCTATGAAAACTTCATGGAATTTGTTCTACAGTATCGCGTCGCGCCTGTTTCAAGAAGACTTAATATTGCATAGGTAGGTGCTTGCTACCTACTGATAAGCAATCAATCAATCTGCCTAGCCTTATCCCAACTAAGTATATTGTGATCGGCTTCCAACGAGCGATTGCTTAACTCAGATCCACAACCCAGTTACTGGGTAACACTATACCTCTTGGTAAGACTAGTTGTCAGATATTGGGCTTTGGCGGAACTCCGCTGGGACCACAGTTTACCGTGGTATGCGAGGCATGGAGGGGTCTCGAAATGTAATTGTGACACCCATCCACGAACCTCGAACCTCAGCAAGCATAGCCTTAACCTTTGATCAAGCGACTGTTATTTTTTCGTCGTGAGCCATGATATACCTACTGATAAGCATAATTATTGTCGTAATAGACCTTCAGGCTTATTGATTGTCTATCTAATAATCAAGTAATCAAATAGGTACCTACCAACTAATTAACGCAATACAAAGAGTTGTAACTTAATGGTAGTAGGGAACATTACCACTATCAGTTAGATCTTGTAGATGCTTGTACCTAATCTATTGCAATATCCAATCTATAAGCATACAATGCAGTGTTTCAGCTGGAGGCTCGTGATTAAGATATAGGTACGTAGCATTTATATCAAAAGCGGTTTGATCCGGATCAACGTTTGGTATCGGCATATAAGCAGTGACTACTGCAATTGGTACTTATTCCAACAAAAAAATACAGGATGAGTTTAGCAGATGAATGAAAATAAAGAATCCCATGTCGATTTCGGCTACGGTGATTGTTTTTGTTTTCGACAACTATAGGTTACGACCGTGAGCTTTGATGTGGCTAATGTAACCTATCTTGCCTGTAAAGGTAGATAGAATGCCATTGTGGTAATGATATTGTTTGTTGGAGGGTGGTTTATTCTTGAGGTGATTTCGCTTGCTGTCGAGATCTCTCGTCCGCTGGTCTTCAAAGTCATAAATATATTTTTTGTACCAAACGCCTCCAATAGGTCTATTCTGTGCTAACTCCTCCCAAAGTAGTGTTGGGTAGGACACGACATGAAAAAGAGTTTGTAAGAGTAGCCTCTTTTTTGTACTGAGCCGGTACAATGTCCTACTTCAAATGAGGCGAGGCCAACGAGGATTGGAACTTGGGCGACGCGCACTGAAGCTCTGTGATACGTTTGAAGTTACCAGTACAATGACAGTCTGAACTCTGATTGAAGACTTATTATTATCAAGTATCGCAAAGTAATATGAAACGATTATCATAGTAAATATTGTTTATAATTAAGTAAATAATTATGAAACATAATTTAAAAAATTTAATAAAAAGGTAATTAATAAAATTACAATGTAAAAGTAATATTTGCGCGACTTGTTGCCACTGAGCCGGTTCCTTCTTTTTGTAAGGACCTGGTTCGCTTTGCTAGAAGTACGCTCCGAAGGCACAGAAGTCACAACAATACAAAGCCGTTAAAAATTAAATAGTTTTAAAAATAAAGCATCAAATAAAAAGCTTTTACACTGGTCACGACTGTATACTGTCGCTTTATTATGCGCCGCACGGTATGTAGTCATGTCAATCTCAACATATTTCCCTTTCGCCCGAGACTCGAAATGCAGTCATGTAATGTTCAGTGTAGAATGACGTAATTTGTAGCATGCGTTTCGCTCCGTCTCTGTCCTCATCCTACAGTTTGACGGAGATGGAGAGTAAGTAATGCGACCTCGCGACTGCTGCAACATAAAATTTGAAGTAGTACAATAAAAAATGCCGAGCCGCTCTTACATTTTGACGTCATGTACGGGACAATATGGGACAAATGTACTGCCTCTTGTATGTCCTACTCAACACTATCCCAAAGAGAGGGATCTATGTTGAATCTCTTCATTTGTCTGAAGGTGTTTGCATCTGAGGAACTGGCCGCTTTGTTTTCGCTTGCCGTCCTTGAGGTCAGAGACAGAAAAGAAGATGCGTTTAGCTATCCTTTCGTCCGGCATCTTCACAACATGTCCAGACCAACGCAGCTGACGACGCATTAATAAGACCTCAATTCCGTAGACATAAGCCCTTCGCAGGACATCCGTGTTTCTAACACGGTTTTAGAGCTGATACCATTATAGCATTACGTAGGTATACGAACTGTAGGATAAAAGATTTGATTTTAGAAACAAGAACGGGTGGTTCTTGTTTCTAACATCAAATCTTTTTTCTTTATTAAAACTTACAACATTTTTGACAGTTCAAGTTCAGTGCAAATGGTTTAATTGAAATAAATGCTTAGTTTTGGGTTTAAAATAAGGGTTTACTACGCGAAGACTTGTGACTGAAGCCTATGTGGTTATATGGTTGCCTAAGAAGCAACATTACAAATTAATTTAGCATTCCATTATTTTTGAATGTCAGAAATTTCATGCTTTTATTTCAGACCAAATATCAAGTTACACTCCAGGCGCTATATATCTCGAAGATGGTCAGACTCACACACTAGTGGACCTCTCGTCTTTGAACAACTCCTACTGCCTGGTGTCTCAGCCATTTACTGAGAGTTCGTTGGTATCGGGGCACTGTCATGTGACCCTGGATCAAACCACTAGGGCTGTGCAGGGAAGATGGAGCGTTTTACTTGGAATACCTGGACGAATCACTGAACTGCATGTTGATACGACCGTTGCTGTTGAAAGTGAGTTTGTGAGTTTGTGTTTGTGTTTGTGTGAGTTTTACCCCGGGTTATATATTTTGTTACACGGTGACGGTGAGCTACACGACTACTTGCCATCTGTTGAGACAGGTCAGCTCAAAGCTGCAATGGCTCTTTCTTTAAAAGGCCTTTCCAGACATTGCCCTGCATTGTTAGACTCACATAAAATTCAAATAATATAATGTTTGGACTTTAAAAGAGTCCATGACCTCTGAGTTAGTTTCGGCTTTTCTTCTCTGAGAACAGTCAGCTAGGATATGCCGGCGCCATCTAGTTTTTAAAATATTGACCAACAAAATATTGACGTGTAAAAGTGTCTTTTAAGATCTACTTACATAAATAAACATTTCATTTCATTTGTTTTCTTTTTCCAATGTCTTTGCTAAAACCTTCAGTAGATGAACCCCTGTGTTGACTTGACCTGTACCTATCAAAATTGCACCTATCTTAAAAGAATAGCAGTCCGGGTAGTTTCCACCATCCTCAAAGACGTGATATTTTTTTAAACGACTTCAAAAATAAGGAGGTTATCAATTCGAATGTTTATATATATATTTTTAATTTTTTTATGTATGTTCGAGCATAACTCCGTTATATTTGCAAAATTCTTTTTTTGTTCGAAAGGGGTTTATTCCGAAATGGTACCATAAAAAAATTATATAGTTCTGATGATGCGTTTCGGAGACAGACAACGGAACTCCTCAAAAAATGACAGCAAACAAACCGCGATTGCTGCTATTGCATAAATATGCATTGTTTTGACCCCAAGGCATTGAAATATCGAATTGTGTAGGGTAGGTACTGTAACTAAAAACTGAAAAATAAAAAACTTTTTTCAAAAAAAGAAACAACCGACTTCCAAAAAACACTACAAAGTTTTTTTTTTAAACGATAAAAAAATAGCTATGTATATAAAGTTTCTGCATACTAAGTTTCTGCATACTATCAGTATTGCACAGCAGAAAGCAAACAATGCTTGACTCCTCTACACGTCGTAAAATACATCAAGTGTCAGTGTCGCAAACACATAGACAGTCGGACAATAGACATTCGGATTCAGAGCACGCTTTACAATTTAACTGCAAGTGGATCCCGGTATTTCAGGATTTAAGTAAATGTCGGAGAAATTTCTACAGGCTACATGGTGTATGAAATTCAGGAGGTTTAAAATTAATAGGTACGCTCTACTGATGGGAACTTTATAACAGAAAAGAGAAATGTTACTGTAATATGAACCGTTAAAACCTGGTGATCTTTACTTTTCACTTGATGATTGAGGTGAATAAATGGAAAAACCGTCTCATTTGTGATTATTTGGTACCGATTACAGAAATATCGCTCTGATCACCTGATTGTTTGGCTGCCTAAGCTACGGAATATTTCGCATTTTTTGACAATAAATATCACCAATCTATATCTATTATTAAATAAATTCAGCATGATTATGTCACACATTTAAGATAGGGTTTTTCGGAATGTTATCGTTAGCGATTGCTTGTGAATGGTGACGCATGCGTATAACTCCGATGTACGGTTAAGGGCACCGTCGCAAGCACTTGTTGTGCCTGTTTCACGACTAGGTCGTGTCCTCGACATTGCCTTATTTGTGGAAATGTGATCTTGACATTAGTGTCGTGATTCACATCAGTATTTTTGGTGACCGAGCCTCTTTCATGTCTAGACATAAAGGCTTTCACCAACATAAATCTGTCACAGTTCGATAGCCAAGATATGAGGACAGTTAATACGTATCCATTTGTATCCAGTATGCCAGATAGACTACACGCGACGTAACTGGACTTTGTACTTACTTACATTATAATGTCCAAGCATATAGTAAAAGATAGCCACTGAGTAGATAGCATGAGCGAATCAGAAGGAGATTTAAATCTGTTGTTAAAATGGTACCTACCTATTTGAATTTTGGAAACTACTTATTTCACGAATTATTTCAGGTGAGCGTCTCGATTTGGGCTACATTCGGGAAGTCAACGTTCAAAAACTTCATTTGTACTGTAATATTTTACACACTACGAAGAATATCACTTTTTGCCGTTTCCAGAAAACTACGGAAGTTTCTGGTTTTAATGTCATGGACGGTTTGAGTGATGGTCGGTACAGGTTGGTAGCTTTATGGATATCCTTTTGTTTCAATTACTCATCAGTCTAAGTACCTAAATAGGTTCTTAATAGTTCATTTGACGTATGGGTAAGCCCATTTCTCCTTATGTAAAAATGATTATTTCAGTTACTACGGTGAGGGTATCTACAAAAGACAATGTGGGATGACAATAGAGTCGGTTACTGCCCAGGATTATGGAACTTGGAGATGCACACTTGGAGTTATGGAAAGAGTGGGCAATGCCATTCATCAATTGACACCAATGCAAGCGCTTATTACTGTTCCTGCTGAAAGAGGTGAATGCTTTTAAAGATCTTGTCTGTCTGCATCTACATATTATTAACGATCAAATTAAATTAATTGGTGAGACAGCACAGACGTATCAATATTTTGTTCTAACAATGATGATAAAAAACAGAGGCCGTTGACTAAATGAAAATATAGTCATCACGTCTCGTATCCATCGTCTTGCATATTTGCAAGATCGCAGTGAAGACTGCAAAATCAATATTATGATAGATTAAGTATGTATACCTATAAGCACATGTTTCTTTCCAGGTACAAGGAGGATAAGGCGAGATATCCAAAGTTCAGAGAGCGAAATGAAGACGTTGTTCGTTCAAAAGGAATCTAACCTAACGATAACGTGTCGCGCGGATGCGTCTCTTGGGTATTGTTGGTTCCAACATCCGAACGGCTCACAGTTCGCACCTGTGGAGCGAACAAACGAAGATCCGATGGCCTTTTGGTAAAGTTTCTTCTGTGGAATTCCATTTATGCAATTCTTAGTAGCACGCGACGTCTTTGTAGCACGTGATTTAAAATACTCCATCATCTCAGTGTTATTTTCACACACAGGTACACTGGCGAAAATCTTCTAGCAGGTGACTGTGGGATCACGTTTGTCAACGTTTCTATAGAAGATGCAGGCACATGGACATGCCACATGGGTTACAGGTTTCAACTGGGAATAGAGAGTACAGATCAAGTCGATGTTCGCGTGACCGGGCCGTTAGCCGCTACTGAATTAGAAGTTGATGCTCAGGTTGGTGGTGGTGTCACTTTGCACTGTCGCACCGCGAATGGACCAAGACCCCTCGAGTATTGCAGATTTTTAGGTCCTAATAATATTGGTATGAGCTTGGATTCTACGGTGGATGTGCAAAAGTAAGTACCATTACCAGTACCGTTAGATACCTAGGTTAGTCCCAGGATTTCGGTCTATTAACAAGATTTAATGAGATTATTAGTGTCTGTGTACAATTTCCATCTCAAATACCATAAACACTAATGAAATAGTTAGAATAGAACATAAAGGAGTTGAGTAACCTTAAAACATAATGGATTCAAAGAAGAACTTTTATGATAATTAAATTCATCTCTGGGGCAACACGTAGCCAAAATGTAGAATGTTAAAACTTAGAAGTTTTTTGTTTTCACTTTTTACAGTGCTATACTAGGTCGTTTTTACTTCACCCCTGAGAGAAGCTTGGACTATGGCCACTGCTCGCTGACCATTAACCCTGTATCCGAAGAAGACTTTGGTGAATGGACTTGTGCAGCTTCACTGCACAACCAAATGGGTGAGGCAAAGGACAGTGTACGCCTTTACAGCAGTAAGTATTAAAATTGATAATATCATTGAACTAAATTTAACTACAGGGAGAGAAAATAAATATTGTAACTGTAAGAGTTGTAAAACCTTTGACAGCCACATTTTCCTCCGGAGTTGGATAAATTCCTCCTTTTGAGAAAAGAAAACCTCCTAATCAAGTTTACCAACTTAATGTTTCGCGTTTTTAGAACCATTTTGGCTGATTATAGATATACAACCATTAGCGAAATTATTACAAATTAATAATCAGAATTAACTCGTGCAAAATAATAAGTTAATTAATTGTTTTGCATTCATGGTCAGGTCATAGACCTGTGGAGGTTTTTATTGCGAAGGTCTGCAGAGTTATTTATTGCAATTAATTAATTTTCATGTCTATTTTTAGGAGCCGAGCGGATGCCTCGACTACGGGCCGGTTTAATTGGGACATCAGTGGGTGTGGCATTTTTGGTTCTAGTATTAGCTGTTACTGTGTGGCACAAGAAAGGAAGACCCCTACCCACTATACCGTCGTCTTGGTCTAATCCAATACATCGGGTTAGCCACCAAAGTGACATCAATTCCTTTGCCATGGTAGCGATGGGCGATCGGTCCGGATCGGATCGGATCTCAGATCGAAGGAGCAGTGACAGCACGACTACCAGCAACAGCACGACCAGCAACACCGAATTACAAGGACAAGCATGAGACGAAAAGACTGAAGATGACATTAACGATGGCACTGAAAATTATTAATGGACTGACTGTGACATAATTACCTACACGATATTTCATGAAATTTTGTAAAAGTTATCTTAGCTGTAATATATTATTTTGAGCATTTTTATTACTTAAACGTTATTTAATTAACTATTATTGTCATAAGTTGGTTTGGATCTATTGATTAGATCAGGGGTCTTTAACTACGGCCCGCGGGCCAAATCCGGCCCGCTAGTGGTAGTGCACTCAATCTGGCCCGCGACAGCCAATGTCTTATTGTTGTTACTATTATTATGATAAGTTGAAGAAGAAAACACAGAATGATAATTACTGGGTTTTATTTACTTGTAAGGTAAAACTTAACGACAGAAATGATGACGTAGAAAACGTAACTTAAGTATCTAAGCTTAAGAAGATTAAGAACTAACAAATAATTGAAATGAATCCCACTAATCACGGTAAAACAAAAAACACCAATGAGATTGATCTAATTGTGATTTTCCACCGACAATGGTTTGTAGTTGTGGATCAATTTTACTTGCACCAATTATTAAAAGAGTTTTACGATGCTCATCGGTTAATTTAGATCTGTAAACATTATTTGTGTACTTCATCTTGAAAAACGTTTTCTCACACAAGTAAGTCGTACCAAAAACAGAAAACATCCACGAGCAAATTTTTGCAAATTATCAAAATGTACCAGTGGAAGATTCATATAAAATTCCAACAAAGATGAAATTTTGATATTTGTTCACATACACACACACACACACACGCGAATTTGTTCATATCACTACACTGTAAATCAATAATTTCCATTTGGACTTCCGGAGCCAGGGTCATAATCAAAAGGATTTTGATAAAGTTTAATTTCATTCGCAATGACATCAAAGTCTGAGAAACGCACTCAAAGTTTCGATTACAAAATCGACGGGAAATTCAGTCTCTGTAGTGTGGCTGATTATGTCACATCATCACATTTTCGTGTTTTAAAATGTGTGAAACATTTCTTACGTAATTGCGATGCCTGAAGGATTTGATATTGGTGTATAAATCAGTGAGAAGCTGATTTTCTCCTTGCAAACTCAAATTCAGTTCGTTCATATGATTTGTCAAATCGACATAGAATCTAACTTCCACAGCATTTCCTGCTTTCTAAATCGGCAACAGGACGATGCTTCTCATTTAAAAAAAGTCGATCTCTGCTCGAGGTTCAAAAAAGCGCTTAAGGACTTTTCCGCAACTAAGCCCGCGTACGGCAGTATGATATGGTAAGTAATTTTCTTCTATCTCTTCAATAAACTCGCGGAATTGTCGGTGATACAGCCCAGTGGATCTGATGAAGTTAACAACTGATATAACTGGTTTTAGAACTTCAGACATCCAAACATTTCCCCCACAAGGACTGTTGATGCATGATACAATGTAAGACTAATGGTTTTGAACCACCATCATTTATACCTCTATTTTTACCTCCATCAGTTGTGATAGATTTCAAGTTTTTCCATCGAAGGTTCTTTTTATTAATGGAATTTTCAACTCCCTTAAAAATATCTGCCACAGTTATCGTGCCATGAATACTATAAATATCAACAGGGACTTAATAGCCGTAAAAGCCTGGTCTGAACGATTTGGGGTAGCAGTAAACCCTAACAAGTGTCGGGCAATCATCATCGGTAGTTCTCGAAGTATGAGTAAAGTGGATAGTTCAACTTTGCCACCAATACTCTTCGATGGTACGATCGTCCCGTTAAGTGCTGATGTGAAGGACCTAGGCTTGCACATTGATAGTACCCTAAACTGGCGTACTCAAGTCGCTAGGGTCAGCCAGAAGGTTACTGGAACGCTGCGTGCTCTGTACCGACTCAAAAATTTATTGCCAACGAGTACGAAGACAATGCTTGTGCAGGCCTTAATTTTCCCTATCATTCATTATGGTGATGTGTGCTATTACGATCTGAATGCTGATCTCCTCGACAAACTGGAGCGTCTTCTCAATTACTGCATTCGATTCGTCTTCAATCTGCGTAAGTACGACCATGTCTCTGCGCAACGGTCGCTTCTCAAGTGGTTGCCCATTCGCCAGCGCAGAGAGCAAAGGTGAAAAAGCAAGGTGGGCGTTGACCACCTTGTTTTTTCTCTTCTTCTTTTCTTGACTCTCCCACTTCCCCTAGTTATCTTCCCCGCACTTTCAATACATTTGTGTCAACCACAACAAAAATCTTCGTTCCTCTAACAATCGCCTTCTTCAATGTCCCACTCACCGCACAGACTTTATCCACTCTTCCTTCTTCGTTCAGTCTATCTCTCTGTGGAATGCGCTCTCCCTTGATATCAGGATGGCAACCAACCGGTTATCCTTTAAAGTCAAGTTCGCGAGCACATTCTAAAGAAGCTGGCAGTATGTCCACAACGATAATGTTTTCCCATTGTTTGTCTTATTTGTTTTATTATATTTACTAGCTATTGCCAGCGGCTTCGCCCGCGTGGAGGTCGGTGTATTATACATATAAACCTTCCTCTTGAATCACTCCATCTATTAAAAAAACCCGCAACAAAATCCGTTGCGTAGTTTTAAAGATTTAAGCATACATAGGGATATAGGGACAGAGAAAGCGACTTTGTTTTATACTATGTAGTGATGTGTATTTACATATGTTTATTTGTGCATGTATTTAATTATGTATATAGCATATTTATAGTTTAAATATATATATTTTTAGAGGTACAATATGAGTATATTTACTTATATTTGAATAAAAATCAATTACACGACTTAAACGAAAATGCCTATGGCATTAAGGCTTGTAACCACGCCAAAAACCTTGAGCATTTGGGCGGAGCTAACGACCCCTGTCCGCGCCACTCCGCTACCCGCATGCAACAGAAAAGGAACGGTGCGGCTGGCGTTGCCACTGCGCGTCGCTTTGCCTAGTCTTGTCATAGAGTATCGAAATCACAGAAGTTCAAGTCATCGTGGAAGTTAAATGATTTTTTTGCGTACCGCATATAAAGTGGTTCAATTTTGTTTTTATTTATTATCTATTGATATGAATATTTTGTTCGGGCTATGGTTACGAATAAAATTGTAAAACGCTTTCGAAGCCACGGGTATAAATTACCTTTAGTATAAATCAACCTGACTTCAAACATGATTTAAAGGACTTAATGTATCTTTTTAACTAAATTTTTAGAACAGGTAGGTAGGTAAGGCAGGTAGGGTAGGTAGGTAGTATAATTATCACTAGTGTTTGTCATATTATTTGTTATATTTTATAAACAAAACAGATTATAACTAAAATTCACTAAAATGTAACCTTCTTTCACTTAGTATTTTTATTTTTTTCTCTCACTTATTTCTCCGTATTCACCACATCCGTGAGCTTGAGGCTGAAAGTCATTGCGTGGATGTGGACCTTCTGTGGCCATTCACTACTCTATTACACACAAGCGTTATACTTACGACTTTGTTTGAATATAGGAATTTTATAATCAGTACCTATCTACTTTTATGAAAGGTAACTAAAGCTATAGTGTATAGTGAAATATGTTTTATTATAATTTGTTTGTAATATTATTTTAAACCTTTCTTCATTCATTTCTGCTTATTGCCCATGTTTTAAAAACTAATTTTAAACACTAATAAAACTGTTCAATTCATATAACTATAAAACACAACTTATATAAAAGGATAAAAAAACCTACTCCACTATTTACAAAACTTAATTTTTGCAGTAATATTTTACGATTTTATTTCGTAGTGCTGACCTCTCGCAACGTGACATAGGTTCACCTAGCATCACGATGCGCCCCGCACTGAATTTGTGGACGAGTGCGGGGGCGATGTAGATGCAGTCTTCAATCGGACGCATTTTTAATTTACCATGATTAAAATAATACACATTTTAAAAAAGTAACAAAACCAAATCATTTTCCTTTGTATTGCAAAGCAGTAGATATTTTTTTTTTTACTTTTTATTTAAAAATGAAGGAGTAAAATGGTTTCAACCCAAGGATTTGGAGGTGATTTGGTGATTTTTTTCTTATTATGTGATACCGATAGAAAAAAATATTTCTAAACCAAATTACGTATCATATCATGTAGATTACTATCTATTTTTTTCAGATGAAATTTCTCTATAAATGCCGATGAAAAGTGGCTTCATCTGCAGGCTTTTTTCAAGCTTTTTCCGGGAGAGTAGCCTTAAGTTCGCCTCTGTACGTTTCTGTTCGTGAAGTATTAAATAAATAAATAACTCGTATGTTTGCTTAGGTCGCGCGCTTTGCTAGTCGCAAAGCGCGTCTCGATTAATATAGTTAAGGGCAGAAAAATTAAAACTGTTTTTGACCTTGGAAAATACTGAATAAATCATTATGGCCCTAAGGCTTCAAAGTTTGGAGACTCCTGGATTAGATAATTAATTTCAGTTTGGATGTCGAAAAGTTTTGTGGCTAGGTAGGTACTGAGAAAAGTTATTCCTTTCATTGTCGGCATGTTACAATAATCGAGTGAGATACCTAGAGAAAAACATACTTAGAGGGGCTTGTGGCTAAGTAATAACAGCTGCACGGATTGATCGCTCAAGTTAAGCTACGCTTGGCGCGGTTGGTCTGTGAATGGGTGACCGTCTTTACAGACCTAGCTGTTGGTCCCGGCTGTCATTCGTGGATCTTTGACAGTCGTTACAGGTCGTTAGAAGCCCGATAGTCTGACATCCAGTCTTACCAAAGGGTATCGTGTTACCCAGTAACTGGGTTGTGGAAGTCAGATCGGCAGGCGCTCCATGTAAAATACTGGTATTCAGCTGCATCCAGTTAGACTGGAAGCCGACTCCAACATAGTTGAGAAAAGGCTAGGCAGATGATGATGACCAAAGGAAAAACAGAATTAGATTACTATTCACTTAGAAAAAGCAGCAAATTCAAACTAGTCAGTAAAAATAACACAACATCGTTTGGTCATAAAATATTTATTAATTTACTTTTAACCTATTTTTGTTTTTTGTAAATTGGTTAATACCTATAATACCTTTATGTAATATCTTTTAATACACTAAAAACTGCGTATCTTATCTTAAAGTTGTCCTATAAAATAATTAATAATTTTAAGCAGGTAACAAACATTTGAGAAATCACTTGACAAAAGTTTGAAGCAGAATTATTAACATAATTCGAGAAAAAACTAACCGGAATAGAAACTCGTCATTTATCATGCTATCTTATGAGAGATCATTGGACTATACCTGAGAAGTAATTAATTCCCTTGATTATAAAAACCGTCGCAGCCGAATCTCAATCTGTCAAAAGCAGGTTGCTACCTACATCTAATTTCCCTATATTTTTGACAAGTTTTTGACGTTCACTATAGCTGAGATGTTTCGTGTGGTGCCGGACGTAAAATAATAGCACCATCCCATTTCTTCCCATGGGTGTCGTACAAGGCGACTAAGGGACTTACTAGAGAATGGGCAGCAGCGTTCTCTATGCATTTGACCACCATACTGCGATCGCCGAACCGCCTGCCCAGCGTGGCGATTATGGTAAATCCCCCCTTTTGGGGGAGGCGTATGTCCAGCAGAGGACGTGTTTCGGCTGATATGATGATAGCTGAGATGAGATTTGAGCATTTTTAAACACGGAAATGACGAGCTTAACACCTCTTAAATTAGATCACAGCTTTGTTTATTCCTCTTCAAATCCTTTAATAATTTGTGTGATGGTGACTTTAGAGAAGAACTTGTTTATAGCCTTCACGACGGTGCGCACAATCTGCTTGATGACCGGAGGGGACAGCTCATCCATCAACTGCTGCCAGTTCTCGTTGGCAAACTGAAGGGTTGTTTCCGCTGAGGAAAAATAACGGATGTTAAGTTTGATGTACAGTCCACAGTACCAAAATAGATAGTAACCAGGGTCGTCGGATATAGTTGAAGTTTAGTAATAAACCAATGAATGTTTTAGAATAAAATAAAATAAAATTAATAGAAAACAAAGAAGTCATTTACCAAATGTGATATTAGGTTAGGTTATTGGCTTATTAGGTTAGTGTTAATAGGGTTGATGGCAATAATTGCGCCCCCTTATATAGGACTTAAATATAACTGGGGAAATTTTAGTGCAGGTAGACCTCCACTCAACTCTTAGGGGAATACAAGCGTGATGTTCTCGATAGAGCATCTCTAGTCTATGTGAGAGTGGCGTAGAAGACCCGACCAGCCTGTACAATATTACATCCAATGATGTTCCCCAGAAGGAACTTTTTGCCCTGACACCTGGCGATGTCACCAGTTTGAGAAGCTTGATTTTTCATAAGTGAAATAGAATTTTCAAAAAAATTGTTACGTAAATTAAGTATTCTAGAAAACGTTCGTTCGGTTCGTGAAATTTACGATGAAATCTTAATATGTTATTTCGATAATATATTGATAATACATAGTTATATGAATAAAATCCAATAAGTACGATAAGACATATGTCACATACATTGATTGTACGTTTCATTCGGTAATGCTTACTTAATGAGTATACCTATAGTACTTACCTTGTAGTAGGTAGGTATATCAAAATTGTCTCTACATACAAACCAGTTTCGCTGAGTCTTTCCTTATTTCAGGACGACATAACTACTTTGTGATACACGGAAGGGTAAAATAACCTTTGGTTTTTGTGGTTATTTTTCCTTTACAAAAGGTCCCTTTTTACAACTATAGTCATGGCCGGCAGCTGCATTGATAGTAGGCATAATTTATGATGCGGAGGGTCCTTATTCATACTAAATTATTTCTATTATATTTTGTTGCATTTCTGCCATGTTATCTTATTACGTTTTGACCCCCGCGCAGTTAACCGGGACGTTCTACGTATAGCACGTGTTAGATTGTAAATTTTTATAGGAAATTAACTGTTAAATTAACTTAACTTTTTTGGATATCTTTGCAGATTATCGAAATGCAAGTTATGTTTTACTGTAGTACCAGTTAAAATTGGATGTACCCAATATAGGCGGCGACGGCGTTGTCTACGTCACCTGCGTATTAACAATAGCGCGAGCAAACTTTCCGTAAGTATAACTGCGCAGTAGAGAGAGGGTTATCAAATGTGGCGGCTTCCGAACACCGGTGGCTGTTGCTCGCTTCTAACACTGTTACAAATGTGGCGGTAGCGCGCGACAGCCACCGGTGGCTATGGTCGGTGGCCCGTTTCCGACGAGCCTGACTGGGACAGTTAAACACGTTTTGTCGCCCTGACCGGTCCACGCACTTGTAAACACGGCTACACATCAATCTATACATTTCCAGTTTACGCTGATCTCGCACTGTACGAAAATCCTATACAATGCGAGATCTGCTTATACTGGAAATGTATAGCTTGATGTGTAGCCGTGCGTATCAATTTTTTTAAATATTTAAATGAAGTGACATCAAACGCTCACCGAGTTGCTTGTTCCCGTTGAACAGGTTCTTCAGGTCGAATGTAGTGCGTTCAATTGTGTACTTGTACTTCGGCGTAGCTAACTTTAAGTGATCGCCTTTGCTATTCTTATCGTGGATCAGTTTGCTGTCGATGCGCACTTCGACGCCCTCTGTGGATTTGGAATTAAATTAAATAAAAAATTAAGAGCCTTATATTTCTTACTAAAAGTTACAAAAAAAACTAAAATAAATACAAGTACTAACTTATTTTCTAATTAAGCTACATTTTCTTAAATTCTATTCCTCTTACTTATAAACACGGAATAATTTTATACCCGGAATAACCACATTTTCATTCGTTTAAACTTGGGATAACTTTGTTCTGTGTTTATTAGTAAGATGGTAACACGTTAAACTTATTTTAAATTTCTGTACTAGTAAGAGCCCCTCATTTAATTGAAGGTGAAGGCCTCCTCTAGTCATTTCAATTCCTATCATTCGCTTTGTTCATCCACTGTTCGCCGGCCACTTGTACTATGTCGTCTGCCCATCGGGCAGTCGGTCGACCTCTTTTCCTAGTGGCTGATAGCCCGTTCCAAGATGTTAGTCTGTAAGTTCATCGATAATTCTGACAACCTAGCGCCACGTGACCAGCCCAGTGCCACTTTAGTTTTTTTTACAGTGGAACAGAGGCCATTGTGGATTACGGTAGGTAGTAATATCTTTTTATTCGTTTATTTTTCATGTGGATTACTTTTTTATCTGCGTTCGAAGCCGGTTCAAAGCAACGGTTAGCTTGCAAGATTAAAGGCTCTACTGCGCGACTCCAGTTGAACAATGTATATGAAAACTTCATCGAAATCGATCTACAATAGTCGCGTCTCACTGTTTGCAGGAGCCTTACATTGTAAAAAAAAAAACAAAAAAAAGTTGGATCTAGGTCAGGGATCAT
This sequence comes from Polymixis lichenea, assembly GCA_949091785.1. Taxonomy (NCBI): domain Eukaryota; kingdom Metazoa; phylum Arthropoda; class Insecta; order Lepidoptera; family Noctuidae; genus Polymixis; species Polymixis lichenea. The sequence goes on along the minus strand of OX420939.1, from coordinate 9,651,539 downwards.
TAATGAAATTATTTATTAATGATCCCTGTTACATTGAAAAAAAAAACTTCAAGTAACTAGATAGGTGTTTATGCAGTCTAACACGAAATACAATAAACTAAATTGAATATTGTTATAACTGGCATGCTCAACACTACACACAATTTTATATGACGTAGGACTTACGTGCATCAACTAATGCGTCGCCACTTCCTTGGATCGGTAGAATTAGGATTCTGCCATCAGCTACGTACTGAGCGGTTAAACTCAAGTTGCCTTTAAACGACAGTGAGAAAGTACCCTCGGTTTTACTGAACTCTGCTCTGAAACCATAAAAATATAGGGTCAAAAACCGTACATACACATATGCTAATGTCATGACCATTGTCTTTAACGATAATTAGTTACACCAACAATTTCTATAAAGAAATGAAATTAGTAAAAATAAAAGCCTAAATATCGATGTTGGGATTATTTTCTACTCTACGAATTCTAAGAAGCAACATATTTTCTATGGTTACCTATGTCGCCAATCTTATTTATCTTGGTAGGTATAGGCAAACTATTTAACCAGGCCGGCCAGCCCCTGGCTGGTCCCCAAAGAAACAGTCGCAGACATTTAATGATTATGTGACATGATTCAAATAATAAATTTTAAAATACTTAGGGTAAAAGTCAATGTCCATAGTCTAATAAGTTTTTATTGTATGTAGGTACGTACCACAACAACAAATTACTCATAATTAGTAGAAAACCGCAGTCTTCGACAAATTGCCAATATAAAATATTGCGGAACCCGTTTATAAACAATTACATTGTAGGTACACGTGTATGATTTCTGACATGGAATTGTTGCATTGATTGTGCCTATTGTATTGATTCTGCGTCACTCATGCACTAGACAATCATTTCAGTTTAGTCCACCGGTATCCAAAAGTACGAAAATTTGCATACAATGTGTAGCGTGGTCCTGGCGTTTCGTAACTTTAGTTCTCGATGATGAATGTTTATCGATTAAAATGATGCAGGATAGAAAATACTTCCGGACTGAGCTCTTCAGCATACAAGGTCTTGTTTGTGGAAATAAGAAGTACTTATATCTACGTGAACAGAAACAAAAACAGTCATGTAGAATGAATAAGTTAGAAGAAAAGCGAACCAAGAACACTAGAATATAATACTGGAATGTGTACAAGAATGAGTCTCCATATCTATTGAGTTTCTTTAAACATTGGCACAAGAAATTAAGAACCACCAAAATCACCATAATTTTTAAACAAAAAGTCAATTAAGTATCGTTCAATTTACTTCAATTCCGTCAATTTGCATCGGCTAATCCCATGCATAGCAGCTTGGGTGAAAGTCAGGTTAAGCCCGTTGCCTCCTATCTCGATGTTTTTCAAGTGAACAGGATCTATCGATGGGACGTCCATTTCAGGGATGCCCTTCGTGAATTTCGGGAGAGCGATCTCAATTTGTTCTTTGACACAGTCGATGAATTTATCACTCTTGAAGTCACACGGTGTGATGTAGTTAGCTGAAATGGAAAATTTATATTTAATGCTATCTATTTTTGTGAACAAAGAATTGCTAGGTACTTTGTCGAGGTACAATGTCGAGCCGGGACTTGTGCCTTGTTGATCACAATAGGCTCGTCCCTTACCTGCTAGGTAGGCATATGATACTTATAACATAACTGGTGGAACGTGAGTGTACTTTAGGTACCCACGCCTTTGCTTACCCTTCAGAAATACAGGAGTGATCATATTTTACTTAAATAATAAAAAGACCTAATTAGGGAAACCTTAATGATAGTGAAACAATAGCTTGTATTGAATAAATAAGTATGAAAAGATACACAATTTATTTTAAGTTGTAAATCATAACTAAGTAATAACTTTAACACAGACGTAACTAGCCATTTTCTGGTCTTGGTCATTTCAATAGTAAATAGTGTTAAATTGTTGTTTTATATGGCATAATACTGTAGCTTGTAGGAATCGCAAATCTATTGCAAGATGAGTTAATATAATAAAAGTCATGGTGGAGATCGCGAATCTGCAACCGTAAGTTGGAACGCCCTCAGGCTAAATCAAGCAACTATCTTCACAGAATGGCTTGTACCTGGTAGTTGGATTAAAGTTGCTCTACTTATGTTGATTGGAGAACCTTGTGTCCTTCATTTGAAAATCTAAAATAGTTTATAGTTTTCTTGACAATGGTCAACGGACTTAAGGCTTCTGCAGGCAGCCGCGACGCGACACATGTAGAACCATTTCCGTGAAGTTTTTATAGAAATGTTCTATGTGAGTCTTTTTCATATACGAGTATTATATTACGCTTCAGCCATTTACTAAATACCTACCTATTAGCATATTGATTTATAAATAATCAAAGACAATGCATTGTGGTATTGATGCTATTGTTTCTAAGAACCTGGGAAAAGCAAGTTGTCAAATCACGTGGAAATCTGCATAAATATGGAATATTTCGAAGTGTTGTTTTTATGGTAGTTTCCTAGCCCATGTTGGAGCCCAACTTGGAAAACATCTTCTGGTTTTATTTCGGTAAATATAAGGGCGTCTTCCTTATTGGCATAGGTACATATCTCAATTTTAATGGCACGATATAAGTTATTAGGACATTCAAAACACGCGACGTTTCCACATCAACCGTGACGACGTGACGTTGATGATTGATTGTTAAACCGATCACGTATCATTCACCTTGTCGAACTCCGATTAACAAATTAAATAATTCCGTTTCGATTTTATTTGATTGATGGCATTTGTTCGATAGGAAGAGGATCGGGAGGTAATTAGTATTGAATTTATAAATTGAATATATAAGTGAATGGAGTAAACGGTGGAGATGAGGAAGCAGTACAGCATCAGGGAAAGCAGCAGTGCGAGCAGCAGGATTGTGTGTGTGGGGGGCAGTCGGAAGTTAGGTCTGACGCAGAGGCGGTAACTATGGTGGGGCAGCCAGGGCAAGAGCCCTGGGCGCCTATCAAAGGGGGGCGCAAAAACGTCGCCAATTATAAAATTAAGAAAGAAAAAATATGTCAATAAACCATTGCATATTGTTATATCTAAGAAATCGGAATACCTACATGAATTTATTGTGCAATATGGGGATGAAAGAGTATTTCCAAATCTGCCCATTTCTATACAAATTCTGCTTGAAATTGCAGCATTGCAAGTTGTGAGTGATTTTTTTGCAAGTTGAAATGAATACCTTCGTTAGCGAAGGCTATAATCGGTCAAGAAAGGTTATGTAACATAGCTTTTCTCAGTGTAGACCTAGAAGATAATTTACGAAGGGGCGCAAATGTGATGCGTGTCCTAGGCGCCATTTTCTACGCCCCTGGTCTGACGTTAGCCGAAACCTATAAGTTAAAACAATGAATCCAAATAGGTAGATACCTTTGCAGGTTTATATAGTGATGGCTTCAGTTCCAGCTATTGTAAGCTAAAGATAGTCTTCATTGTTTTATTAGTGTAATGACTAGTCCTAATGTTCGATATGATTATCATTATTATAGAACGTTTATAGTTTGGAATCGACTACATAGTTTTTCCGCCACAGTAACAGACTATTGTAGACAAAAAGTTACTTCATAGGTTAATTGTTTCATTCGAAAACATATTGTTTAATCAATCAATTTTATTTATCTCACTTCATCAATGTCTCAAGTTTTAAAACCCATTCAACTTTAAACGAGCATTTCAGAAACATAGCTACCTATATTCTAGCCCTGGTGTGCACGACATGCAATCAACTGAGTTATCGATTTCATTTTTGCTGTCGTGTTGTCGGTTTCTTTACCCAGTGCAACCATCTCTTTGCAAAACCCCGCTGTTAACACGATACTGATGTCGGTGCCATATTTCTTTAAAAGGGCATTTTTAACACTTGTCTTCCAGATTCCAGTTTGAATAAACTATTTATTTTTAACACAAATTAGGTACTTAAACACAAAAGTATTTGGTAATTGGAATCAGTTGGAATGAAAGAATGTAACAATATTAATTACTAAATTCGAATTACAAAGAATGCGTACACAAGCCAAAGCTACATAACATTGTATTTATTTTAACTAGGAGTTATTTTTATCAATAAATTCCAGTATCTGGCAAACCTACGGTTTTTCCAACAGGTTTTTTCAATTTCTGATGGGTATCTAACCTTACAGAGTTGAATTATACTGTATTTATACTTAGAGTTAATTTGAAGTTAAATTCTCTTGGTAGACCTTGAACGTCTGCTAGAAGAAATATGTGTACTTTGTTTTCCTAATCATTTCTATGTAAATAAAGAGATAAAAACATTAATAATGTTACAACAATCTGTACCATTGAAATGCTGTTCATTGGTAAGCGCAACACTTGAGAGCATTCGTAATAGTCTAAATTAGGTTATTATGGAAAGAAAACTTGAGGAATTTTGAAGTTCGGGAGAAACTGATCGTCCTTTTTTCCATGGGGTTTTTGTATGAATTATTGAAAATTGGACAGGACAACGTTTGTCGAGTCAGCTTGTATTAAAATAATAGGGGTCCGAGAATACCACCTTGGGGACCTTTTGAAAAAATTGGTCTTCTCAATTGAAGAGCTTACTTATGTATACCGCGGGCTTATATGTTTAGTATTATGTCATGTGAAATATGGAAATAGTATTTTAATGTTATTGCAATTATTGGTATTTTTCGATAATTCCTTCTTGTTGAAAGCCTTCCAAAATTCCACGTTGTCACGGCATACAAAGCTATAAAATAATCATAATTACGAAAGTACCTAGAATTTGAAAAAATATTTATTGTTTAAAAACGTTGTTTGTGTATAAATGATTTCTTTAATGATTTTACTGAAGTGTTAACTGCACACGTATAGCTGTCTACGAGATTTTAATATTCTGCGCGACCTTGTAAATATTTTATGAGTTGACAACATTATTGAACTTGAACTTGTTCTGAACCTGACTGTCCTGTATCGAACGACCATGGTGCCTCTAGTTTTTTGTAGTCTTTTTTCCAGTTAAGTAGATCAGTAGTTACGTTATACTTTTATACACCTACTCAAATATTTAACTTGTTTTAATTTTATGAAAATAATATTGTAATTTAGAAGAAAATCTACATAACTACATAGACAGATACTCAACTACAAAGCTTTGTTTCATCCAAAATATATGAAAAAAAAAACAGTTGATAAAAAAACCTGCTATAAAGTTATAAAAACTCTATCACATGTAGGTAACTCCTTTACAAAGTAGGAAGAGGTTCGCTCTTTGAGAAGCTATCCAATCAAACCCCCAAGACACAGTATACATATTATATATTGCGTACTATATTGTGTACATAAATATTGTCACAATAAATTATGTTTTTATCTAAAAGCAAGCGACTTTTTCTTTTGACGTGTGTCTTTGTGATCCTATCAGACATTCGAATCAGCGACTTTTTTTAGTTCACTAGGTATATCGTTTTTGTTACGATGCTTTTATATTTAGTAGAGAGTTTGGCCGCACTGAAATAGTGAGTTAGTATTATGAAGTACTACTTGAGTGAGTAAGTACTACAATATTGTTATGAACATGAGACTAAATGCTGGTAAATCACTAGTACCTACCTACCTCATAGGTAACTTGATAGAACCTCCATTTGGTCTACGAATACGAGCCAAGGTTTTAAATTTCCTTCTACATAATATCGCATTCAGTTTATCCTTCTTTTAGATGCCCCATGTCAAAAATCCACCCTTAGGGCTAAAACCTCAACGGAAAACGTTCTCACGAGACCGTCCTTGACTTTTTGAATATGTAAATGCTAACTGCATTCACAGGTTTTTAAAAAAGGTTGGTACGATCTACTGGAAAAACGTTAATGTTTTATTTTGATGATGCCAATCGATGCGTTTCGTATAAGGATCACAATAATCTTTTTGACCAACATAGGTTAGAACACTAGAAAACCCAGAAATTGCAAAAAAAACCCATTCATTTTGTAAAATTAGTACGTTTAGTAGTATTTCGTAAGACACTAACAAGGATAAATAAGAACGTTTTCCTGTAGCTACAACGGTTAAGGTTAGGACTTGCCTTTGCTGCCCTGTCTCAAAAATCTAGCCTATATTACTATTGCTAGAGAAAAAACGCCTCATATTTTTTTTAGATAGATCGTAATGTTTTTTGTTTTATATAACGGTCTGGTTCGCAACATAATTATGGTAGGGTCAAAACGGTGACATTTATTTCCGTTATTTGACGTAGTAATGCAATCATAATGGCGATCAAAAATATTTTTGAGGCTGATGCCATAAAAACTTTCTGTCAAGTTTCTTTGAAAATTATAGTTTATGTTCATGACCCTATGTCGTTACTGTTATAGTCCCCAGTTAATGGTTAATTAGGAGCTTTAATTCGGCGACTTTGAAGATTACTTGTGAATATCTTTTCTGGTTTATAACAGAAAGCAGAAAATGACATTGTGGTAATCATGAGGTTGCCTATAATGCCTCAAAGCCGCATATTACACTGCAATAAATAAGGTTATGTAAATTGTTTTAAAATCAATTAAAAGTACTCAAACTTGTTAAGGCTTACACGTGTTCATTTATCTTTGTTGCTAAACTATAGGTAGTAACTTAGGTCACATAATGATTATATCGTAGAGTAATATTGCATGGCCGTGTTTACGAATAAAGTTATTGATATCAATCTATAGAAAATGTATTGTTGATAACGAATAAAATGTCTAATGAAACACTACGGCAAGTTGACTTGAAAAAGGAAAAATAAAATTCTTCTTTGCATAACATCACGCCTGCATTTTTCCGGGGGTAGACAGAGTTGTACAGTAAACCACATTCATGTTTAAACTCAGTTTTGTTTAAATCAATGGAATAAATAAGGAGAAAAGCGAGTATTGCTATCCACCGGGCACAAACCCAGACTCCAGTGTGGTTTTGTACCCGGTTGAATATTTTCCTGCCAAAAAACAAAAATCTAAATTGTAGGTATGGTATAATCAACTATTATGAACTGTATTTTTTTTTATATGGACCATATTTAAAAAAGGTATTTTTAAACATACATTCGTTTTAAATTAATTATTAAATTCTGCCACATGTTTTTTTAACTTACGTAGAAATACATCTTCGCAATTAGCGACGTACACGAGGAGAAGAATCACAAAACTATTTACTGCAAACATTTTTTTGTTCTTGCTAAAATTAGCTTTAAATATAACTAAAACAATGCTACTCGTAACATTTAATCTATTACTTTTTGGCACAAGAGCTCAGCACATACTGTGCCTCGCAAGGATCGGGTCAACTTATTTATGTTAACTCGTCGATTCTCTTTTCCGTACGATATAATATCATGATCATTGTAATTATTTGTCAAAGTAGTGTACGCAATTATATACGATGTTTCTTACGCATAAAGACGATAATACTGTGCATATACGCGTTCAGTGTTTATGCTAGGGTTACCAAAAAGTTAAATTATTGTTAATCTTTATTGATGGAATAATTCATGAAGGGACTGTGGTAGGTACCATAAGATTTTATGACTAATTTTTCACGGTCACTTAAGTTTACGGATTAAGATTTAAGTTCTTTTTGCAAGAATAAATTATTACGAATTTAGTTCCTATTGTTGTCAGTAAATATTAAGACAAAAAGATTCCCAATTTAGTATATTTAACGTCATAATTTTAAAAGATTTTAAGCATTTATAAAATATTGATATGTTCAATTTTTTTTCGGTGGGTTGTGACCCACCAAAAAAAAGTCTAACCGAATGCCAGTATTTCATATATACCTACTACAAAGAAAGATATGTCTTTCTTTGTAGTTTATATGAAATACTGGCATTCGGTTAGACTGGAAATCGACATTTAACCAACATAGTTGAGAAAAGGCTAGGCAGATGATGACGTTTATGTAGTGTGAATCCACACTAAAACTACTCTTCTATCCCCAAGATTAAAATGGTGCAAATTCAGAAGACAGCCCTAATTAGCTACAAGCAGGCATGGTTGTAAAAAGTAAATGTCTATAATTGTATTTTTTCTGAATCATTGTCGTTTGTTATTGTGTAGCTGTAGCTGATAAACATCTGTAGCACTGTGAACTCAGTGCTACAGATATTTATCAGTCATCGGCAGTCACTTTATAATGGACAAAAAATATAACGATATTGATTTAAGTAAGAGCTATAGGAAGAGTAAATGAGCGTAATTATGATTGTGCTGTGAAGATGTCGTTATTTTTCAGTTTTAGACGTAGCACGAGATGTATTTTGTGATGCTTCGAGGGGTGCGGGTTGTTCGAAAGAGATATCGTGGCCCCTGGCAGACAGGCAACTGAGGGAACACGGGTGGGTTTTTGTCAGTAAAAGTCTGACACGCCTGCTCCATCCAGAGCGGGAGAAGTTATTTGACGATTTCCCACACAGCAAAAACTCGTAGCTAGATAAACCTTTTCTCTTGCTACGAGGTTGTAGTATTCCTGCGTCTTCTGGCAAGTCAAGACCTCTATGGTAATTGCACAGCGTTAGATTCATCATTAATTGAGTTTTTCGGTTATGTTGTTAATTCCGTAAGTATGACAGTGGGTTATAGAAATAGAAGTAGTGTTGTCTATGTGAACAAGCAATTTAATTCCTGCTCGACTTTATTTAAACTCAAGTCACACTTAGGTCTTTTGCACACGGTACGGTTTCTTTACGGTACGGCGTATAAATCGTGCCGTAAAAAAAGCAAGGGGATGGCTAGTAAAAATATTAGGCCTCCACTCCTTGTTGGCGTTTTCATTGACCGTCCCCCGACTTGACAATGCCTTGATCAAAATATGACCTACTACTTAAAAGGCCAATAAATGTTATTGTTTTACTTTTTAGAGTTTTTGTCTGGGTCGGGAGTATATTTTTAATTTAATTTTTATTTCCTGCTTTTCAAACTTATTATTTCGCTTAAATCTGCGCAGTGTTGCATACGTTTCCCACAGTGAAGTTTTTTACTAATTTATCCTCATTCCCCGTCTTGCTCACCATTTATCGATAAACTATTCAATCAGCCCAAACACGATACTTCTGCTGTTTTTTGGTGAGTAACTTGGGTGTCCTGGAAATTCCAGGTGATGCTTCAACATCAGTTCAAGATTACTTTGTTCGTCTAATATCGTTGAAGTAATAAAATACCAAATTTCGGCTTGATCAGACCCGTGGATCCCTTCATCAACCAGAAAAGAGCTGATAATCTTCAAATGGCTTAACCGATTTTGATGAAACATGTCTAAGAATACTCCTGACTAATTCACATTTCAAACAAAAAAAATCAAAATCGGTTCATTCGTTCGGGAGCTACGATGCAACAGCCAGACATACACACGCACCCACAACGCACACACACGTCAAACTTATAACACCCCGTCGTTTTTGCGTCGGGGGGTAAAAACGTGTGTGTTCAAACTCATTTTTTTTGACGATCGATACATGTGATCAAAAAAATTTAGTAAATGTGAAAACAGCAGACGATCAACGTCGTATTTTAGTCGATCGCTACTGTGAACAGTTTTTGGCAATCGATAAATGTTTTTTTTATATTTACCGATCGTAAACAGGCGACAGTACCCAACAAACAAAATCAAGGAAACCTGAAAGAAGCTGCCAGATCTTAAAATACAGCATATCGAGGGACAAACCCGATCGTCAAAACTTGAGGAAATCTGAAGGTAACCAGGAATTTCCGAGTTGTGTAGTACATAGAGTCATTTGAGGTAAAAGGACACAGTGGGCAAAAGTATGAGGTGTTGTCTTCTCCAAGGGGTGGAGGAGCTGGTTCCTCCAAGTGTGCACAAGTGCAACCATACTATCTGCCATAAACTTATAAGATCCTGAAGATTGCAATCACCATACATTTTTGTTGTTTTTCTCTGCAGAGAAAAGCTTGTGGAAGTGGAGCATTCATGATTTTAAAGGTAAGTTGTTTATTTTTAGTAAATGTACTTATCCATCGTTTTTTTTTTCAGAATAATGTTTTAACCTAACCTAACCAGAATTTGAGCTAAGCAGTCATGATCGCAAAGAGGGCGGCGCACGTGAGGGAGAGTACATGCGCCCTCACGGCCGTAGCCTTCGCAGGAGACGCCCTGGGCGTCGGGAATCCCAGGCTGGTTCCCGGCCACCGTTGGCGCGTTCTTGCGTACGGTGAGTAATGGGTAGCTCGCTGTCCAGTAAGGACCAAGCCCGGGTCGACGGCGCGTTGTGTTCCACGCGCGCCTCAAAGAGATGTCAGCACCAACTGCTGGGGCCCGCAAGGGCCGATGCCTGCCAGGGGTGCGGGTTGTTCGAAAGAGATACCGCAGCCCCTGGCACACAGGCAACTGAGGGAACACGGGGTGCTTTCACCCAGAGCGGGAGAAGTCATTTGATGATTTCCCACCCACAAAAAAAAAAAGCTAATCGGATTGTAGTTGTAACGGCCAAATGTGGTAAAAAACGGGGACAATAATACGCACGCGTACATAATGAGCCTATAATGTTCCAACTGCTTCAGGCCTCCTCTCTAGGAGTGGGCCGTAATCCACCACGCGAGCCCAGTGCGGGTTAGTAGATGTCCGATTGACTTTACAGTACCTACACCTACTGCACTATTACCTTTCGCTATAGCAAAATAACTTTCTAAAATTAGTATAAATAGATTAAACAACCTTGCCTATTTCTGTTCATTGTGTACCCCGCTTTATTTAGTTAATAGTTAAACACTTCTTTTTGTGTTTTAAAAATGGCAACACAGGCGGTCTTGTTTTTCCTTGTTCTTTATTGTTTATAATTATTATAATAAAGCAAATTTATTCTGAAATACAGTAGGTATTTCAGAATAAATCTGCTCAGGACAGGGAGGTAAGAGGGGGGCAAGGAGTAATCTATTAGTGTATTATTGTGGTATTTATTTATTTTTCTGAATCGAAATTTTGGAACACCTACGTGGTTAACGACCGGTATGGTTGTTGATCTACAGGTATGCCCGTAAGTTTTATTTTTAAACCTAGCACACGAAGTAGAAAATGGAAATTTAGGATGAATATATTTAATTGTACAGGTAACCTTGAAAGACTAGTTGTGAACATTTTTCAACTAATAATTAAAACTTTTATTATAATTTTAGATGTTCTTTTTATTTAAAATTTACTAAATAATAGTTAATAAAAAACATTTAACATTATAATGACTTACAGAGTACGAGGTCGCATTATCAGTAAAAAAAGCTATTATTATGTCGATAAGATTCACATTGGAACTATTAAAATGTAGATAACTAGCTAGCCACTATATTCTCACAGTTTTGCTTCAAAACCTGTGCAATAAATCTAATTATAAACAAAATACAATAAAGTTAGAGATTTTAATGTCAATCGTGCAAGTTTCAATGTGCGTACAACCAATCCAGGTAAATGGCTTTTCTTACGTCAACAAAATCTATTCAGTATTCATTTATTTTCAGACAGTACTATTAACATTAGAATTTTGCGTATTTATAGTTTAAGTCTATAAATAGCATGCCGCCATATTATTATTCTTGAAACCAGATACCTACTTCCAAAGGTCTTAGGTCAGTTAGTGTGCAACTACAGGAACTTTTTCATAATAAGTAGAAAAAGGTCATTTATTTTTCTTGGTTTATTTTGTGTCTACGGTTTGCACAATCATGCTGGTGATTCAATTATTGTGACTCTCTTAATTTAAACAATTGATTGTGCGGAGTCAGTATTTCAATTAAAATTAAAACAATAGCCAGAAGTTGGCTAGTTCGAAAAGCTTCTCCACGTTGATTAACAGAAAACGTTTCCAACTTATGTGTTTATTTATACTATATCTACTCGGATCGAAATTCGACCATAATTCATTTAAGTTTTTATGGTTAAACGAATGTATTATATAAAAACATTAACTTTCTGCACTCTTTCTCCATATAAAATGTAACCGTGCCAAATTTCAAACTCCTCCGTTCACGTTATTTTCGTAAAAAGGGGTACAAAGTTTTTGCTTCACGTATTCATATAGGTACTTAAACATTAATTGAAGAAATATGCAAAGAAGATAATAATGTTTGTGCCTGTAAAAAACTAAAGCTTTGCTAAAAACTTGTTCTATTTACAAAACAGAGGTAGCATTCTACTCACCTATAATTATTTAATTTAAATTTAGATAACCAGTTTAGTGTTCAATAAATGTAAAACAAGATTAAATAAAATAGTTATTCAGTGTCGGTAGGTACCTATCTGGCTATAATGATGAATTTTACGACTAATCTAATGAATTTATTAACACAGTAGATAGATAATCATGATTAAATTCGATCTTAAATCCTTGTTTCTGTAGACTGTCTGTAAAAAACTAAACCAGTATTCTTATGCGCTATATAATCTTGCAAAAATAGCTAATGAGTCCGTAGTATTGATAGCATACAAAGCTTATGTCTCTTCAACGTTACGTTTTAGAATAATGTATTGAGGAAATTCCACTGATAAACAAATTGCTTTCAAAGCTCAAAAGAAATGTGTGTTTAAACTGTAAAAGACTGATAGTTGTAGTCATTTTTTTTAAGAAATGTATACAGAAGTATACATTTGCCTTGTTTATACATAACGGCAGTGTTGTAAAATGAAACTTGCAATTCTTTGAATCATTGAGATCAAGACGACGCGACGCAACAAAGAGATATGTGCTATTTCCACACGAAACTGCGCTATATTCGATAATCTTTTTAGGAATGGCACCCAAGAAATATAACAAAATATTATTATATTATTGTTATAATATAGTTTTATTAATTAATTTTGTTGTAAGCTTAAGTGAATATTTTGTCCTATTTATTACAAATTAATTAAATTATAATCAAAATATTTGTGCGCCATTGACGGCAAGACTTAGCGCTCATTCCTAATAACAATATTGACGTCAGTAATTTATCTGTGTTCTACAAATAAAACTATTTGAATTTGTTTCCTTGATCTATGAGCGCATATACTTAAGTTCTTAGTTTATAATTCGGTTCGGCTTTTTTGTTTATTTGTATACAGGTTTGGCAAAATGTAAAAAAAAAACTCAGAATAAGTATATGGAGCAGCGAATTATTTACGATTTTTTTTACGCAGGGGTTCAGAATCATGTATCTACTGAATCTATGGTACCAGGTGGCAGAAGATGATGACAGATGACTATAGTTACTACCTACACAAGTACTTAATTAGTGCCTACCCACTTACGTATGTAAAAAAAATATGAATATATTAAACATTGTCGGACATAAAATGATCAACTTTGATTATTTTTGCCGGTCTTTTTTGGCGGTTATCTACTTTATTAGTATTCATTTATGCACAATTAAAACCTATATTATAATATGTGGACATTACTATTCTTATAAAGATCCATGTCATGCTACGTCTACTTTTGATAAGTAGGAGAAGACGTGATTTTTTCTTAGCTTATGAATTATTATACATTGTTCAGCAAATTGTACTAACTGTTTTTAATTTTTGTAATGTCTTCTAATAATTTATTTCTGCAAGTTGATAGTTTGAGAGTTGAGGCCGAGATCTACAGACGTCATTTAGCACGCGCATAGACATAACATGTCCTTGTCTCGACGTCAGTGTAATGTACTGTCAGAATCACGGTCCATCATCATCATCATCATTTCAGCCGAAAGACGTCCACTGCTGGACATAGGCCTCCTCCAAGCCACTTTGACCGGTTCTGTGCTTTCCGCATCCAGCGGACTCCTGCGGCCCTCACAAGGTCATCGATCCACCTTGTGGGAGGCCTTCCAACTTTATGTCCGGTACGCGGTCGCCACTCCAGAACCTTCTGACCCCATCGGCCATCTGTTCTGCGAGCAATGTGCCCTGCCCACTGCCACTTAAGTTTTGCAATTCTTCGAGCTATGTCGGTTACCTTGGTTCTTCTACGGATCTGTTCATTCCTGATTCGATCACGTAGGGAAACTCGGTCCATAGGATGTTCATAAATGTACATTACGAAAAAGTCTATAAATTTGACCATTATCAGGCACATCAATATTAGTTATAAAAATTTAAATACTTGTGCCACTGAGGATAAATTAGATGCTTTGAAATTAATTGGAATAAATTTTATTAAAATGTCAGCGTCTGAGTTAAAAATAATCCTTACCTATCTCATTTCAATATTGTCAGTTATATAGATTAAGTAGACTAATAATACCATTATATTCTTAATATGTAGATGTTAAGTCAAGTTGTTATTGTACCTATTCATTAAAAAAAACATTTAAGGTAGCCCACGAAATTAAAATTTTCTTCTGTTTTTTTTTGCAATTTGCAAGTCAGTGTTAAGTTGTATGTTGATTATATGATTCGCGGCCATTAAAAATAGGGGTTTACGGAATTATAATCATTAAAATCATCAGTATAATCCACTAAGTTAACTTAGTCATAGATGGGCTGTCTTGGCGCTTCACCATTAACTAGTAACAGTCGTAACGTCCGGGAGGGCACGGATGCATGTCCACACAGTAGAAAATTAATTGTTATCTCATTAGCCGGGATTAACAGGTCACACTACAAAAACATTTTTACAGTCACGTAAGTCATTATTTATCGTACACTTGTATTTTTACAGTCACGTAACTTATTCTTTATCGTACATTTGTATTTTTACAGTCTCGTTACTCATTATTTATCGTACACATGTATTTTGACAGTTATGCGTCAGTCACAGGACTAACGCTAAGTCAAAGTCAAAGGATTTTCAAATAGGCACATCAAAAGTCACTGTTGAACGAAAACATTTACATTAAAATAGAATTTATTCTAGTGGCAAAAGTAAGTTTCGTAAAGAGAAGAATGGGCAATAAAATGGACCATTACTCTTTTAAAGTAGGTACGTGCTTAGTTAGTACCGTTTATAGATCTCGGCCTAAGAGTATGTAAAACTCACAGCAAGTTTAAGTTGTGCCTGCTTCCGCGGTGTAAGTCGGCCGCCGGTCGCGGCCGTCAACTTATGCAATTGAACTTGCTAATGGAGACGTGAATGAACTGATGTTCTTGTAAAAGTTCATGGAATCAGCTGCCGTTAAATTATTGAAGGAAATACGAAACCTTGAATTTACCTGAACCTATGATTTTTGGTAGTCGATGGGAACATAAACATGATGACATGGTAGCCGAGACATCGACGCGCAATCTGTTACCATGGGTTCTGAATCTCTACGTTGCAATTTTTCGACAGTTATTAAGAAAAAAAAATATCTGTTCCATACAGACCGCGTTGGTATTGCACTTTTCTATGAAACATCAGTTTTTTTTTTCATATTCGATTTAAAGTTTTTACGCGAAAGGGTAACATCAGCAACTACAATCATGTGCTCAATTCAAGGTTGCGCATTATTTTGCGCGTCGATATCCCGGGATGCCGTCCTGTATTGTGATTGAGAAGGTAGGCGTTTTTACAACGCAAGGTAGTAGTAATTCGATTTTAACCGATTTCACAAAAAGGAGGAGGTTCTCAATTCGGTTGTTTTTTATGTTTGTTACTTCAGAATTTCATCGTTTATATACCGATTTTGAAACAAAAACATTTTGGTTTCAAAGAGTAAACTTACCAAGAAGTCCCATATAAATTTGGTTAAGTTTTGTTTTGTGGTTTTTGAGTTAGTTTCAATAACACGTATCTTTTCCAATTAGTTTTTTTTTCATGTCCAAGGAAATATTGAATAACTTGCTAGCAGCTAGAAACTATATTTTAACCATAGTAAAGGCTTCCACCAATCTTATCATAATATTGCAAAGTGCTTTTAATTGTAATATTGGCAGTAGTAATTAATTATAGTGATTTTGCCTGCACCTACGTTCTACGTTTACATGCCTCGAAGGTAGACTACTGCTTATCTGACCTACAGATATGATCTATACCCTAGCTAGACAATCATAATCTGTAGTTCAGCTTACGATATACAAATCTACATTTCTAACATTGTAACTAAATAATGTAATAGCAACTGGAATTGGAATTATTTTATGTATGAGATGGAAAAACTCGGATCTGAATTGTAATTTGAATTTTCGAATAATGATGCGAATTTCTTTTAGCCATACAACTGTTATATAAGAGACTGACTAGAACAGCAATCAAATTGCGTAACAGTCTCAATCACAATCTGAATCATATTGAAGGATATTTTCTAAACCATCCACCACCTCCGTATGATCGAAAAATTTATCTGCCCAGCAACGCAAATAACGCAATGAATGTTGTGGAACTGTCAAACTGAAAGCCAATTCTACTGTTAATGGTTACGCAATTACATCGCAGTTTGTTCTTTCTACACCTGTTTCTTATAGACTATACTAAACTGTTGGTAGTTTGGACCACAGCTAATGTCTTAGGGCAAATTTCACCAATGAAACTGAACGCGATCACCGTATTTAAGAGCTGTCAGTGACATCACTGTTGGGGAATATTGACACTGACAGCTCTTTAAAGCAGTATAAATGGGCTGATCGCAATGATTTTCATTGGTGAGATCAGCCCTTATGGAAGTGACTGGCAGTTTTGTGAGCCTACTACCATCCCTATGCCAGTTTTCACTGACACTAGATGACAACGAAATGTACGGCTTAAATACAGGGTGTAAGGGAAATGCTTCCGATAACGAAGTCAGGTGATAGGGCTAGTGATTCTCGATACAGTACCATTTTTTTTTACAATTTTTACCAATCTTTTTTAGCATTTTTTGTGCACTATGCTGTGAGAACAACTGTTCTCACAGCATAGTGGAATGGTTCATTTAACTAAATGAACCATTATTTGACATGAAACACATATAAAAACGACCCCAAGTCCAGGCGGCGACTTTAGGGTTTTTTTTTTTTTTTTTTCTGGGTGGGAAATCATCAAATAACTTCTCCCGGTCTGGGTGGAGCGGGAGGGCGTGTCAGACTTTTACTGACTAAAACCCACCCGTGTTCCCTCAGTTGCCTGTGTGCCAGGGGCGGCGGTATCTCTTTCGAACAACCCGCACCCCCGGCAGGCATCGGCCCTTGCGGGCCCCTCTGTTGCTGCTGACATCTCTTTGAGGCGCGCGTGGAACACAACGCGCCGTTGACCCGGGCTTGGTCCTTACCGGACAGCGAGCTACCCATAACTCGCCGTCCGCAAGCCCGCGCCTACGGTGGCCGGGAATCAGCCTGGGATTCCCGACGCCCAGGGCGTCTCCTGCGAAGGCCACGGCTGTGAGGGCGCATGTACTGCATCTCCCTCACGTGCGCCGCCTCCCTCTTTGCGAGCATAACTGCTTCGCTGAAGGAGGCGACTGCCAGCCATGCCCTCTCGCTCCGTACCATGGCCTGGACCAGGGTCGGACGCGAGAGATCGCCGCCGCCGATCACCTGCACGAGGACACGGCGTTGCTCCGCCCAAGCTGGGCAGACCTCCACCGTATGCTCCACCGTGTCCTCTGGGCGATCTTCGCAATGGAAACACCCGGGCGTTTCCTCCCGCCCTATCCGAAACAGGAACCTCCCGAAACAGCCATGTCCGGTGAGGACCTGTGTCAGGCGGAAGGTGAGGACGCCATGCCGCCTCTCAAGCCACTCCTCAAAGAGGGGACTTACCGGCGACTTTAGGGTTAGACATCATTTGTAAAGCGCCAAAAAAAAATAAGTAGAAACATTACAGAAGCGTCAAACGTTTTAAATTGCTACAAAATAACCAATTTAGGTGAAAGGATTATAACCTACGTTCTGGCTTCGGAAGCGTTCCCCGTACTCCCTGTGTTATTGCACTGCTGGGTTTTTTAACACTGAGCCGAGCGTTGACAACAGTGCGCTCTTTGCCTTGTTTAGGCGTTACATCTAGGTATTGCGTCTAGTGTTATTGAAAATGGATGTTATACTTAGCTAACTTTAAGCGTCACTTAGTAAGTTAGATAGTTACCAACCAATATTGGTTTGTATATTTAATGGAATTGACGGAAGATGCATGTTGAATGCCACAGTTTTGATGTTGTTTAACCCTCCGTTTCTCACCTCTAGGTATAGGTACCTAAGTAATTACTCCCAGGATTCCAATGAATCTCTTGATCGGCATTTCCTATTGTGTATGTCAGGGTTTACGAGAAACTTAATTTAAGTGCAAGTTGTTTCCATTATCGCCATTGACATTTGACCCGGAAGGTTTATGAGCTCCATTCCGTTTCCGCTTCGTAAGAAACAATTTAAATTCACTTTACTGAGATTACTCGAAATACCTACCTAATGAGACTCCACATTGTATTATTTTATAAGTCACTATTTATTTTTATGTTACATCTCAACTCAACTTATATTGTTAATTTTTTGCAAGCTTACCTTGCCACCTAAAACTACGGGCCTCCCTTCATTTCTTACGATCGCTTTTTAACACGCATAAACGTTATGCTCTTGTGCGACCTCATGCAGCTTCCGCCAGGAAGTTAGTATTAGTATTTGTTAACAAGAAAGTCTATCCTGTTCCAGCACCCCACGCTTTTACAATCAAATATTATAATTAAAAGCACATAGTTTACACTTCAGCCCAGAAATAGAGACAACTTGAACAATCCATATTTTTTTACGTGCTTTTTTAAAAGCGTGTTTTTCTAGTGTTTTTTAAACTATTAATTTATTTAAAATTACCTAATTTCCAACTATGTTCTAATTTGCAGTACAAGGTGGGGCAAAAGTAATGTCATACTTATTGTGAATGTGCAATAATTTTTGGTAATGCTTGTGATTTGATACTTAAGTTGTAGACTGATAAAGAATTCGTTGACAATGCAATGAACCGATAAACGTCACACAACTCATACAACTGCCAGGGGTGCGGGTTGTTCGAAAGATATACCGTGGCTCCTGGCACATAGGCAACTGAACGAACACGGTTGGGTTTTAGTCAGTAAAAACTTTCTGGCCGTGATTTCCCGTTCTGGATATTTGAACTGGTCGGCTAGAGCGCCAGATTTGTCGGCGCCAGACTGCCTCTTTGGGCCTTTTTGAATTTAAATCTTGCGTTTACCACAACAAACCACAAACCTTGACAGCCAACTTTGAAGAAGAAATAACTAATTTGGAGGATGTTTTGCTAGCAACAGTTCATAATGCCGTAAAACGAGCACGAAACATAAACTCTGGAGGTCTTTGACTGATATAATTTTTCATAAATTTATTAACCCTACTAATATTATCGTAAATGTGAAAGTTTGTGAAGATGTTTGGATGTTTATTACTCAATCACGTAACAACGGCTGAACGGATTTGGATGAAATTTGGCACACAGATAGCTTGTAACCTGGATTAACATATATACTTTTTATCCCGGTAATACGTGCCCGTGGGATAATTTTCGACCTCCACGCGGGTGAAGCCGCGGCCAGCGTCAAGTAAAACTATACAATAAAACGAACCCACCCTTTTTTCATTTCCAACCAAATCGCAGTCTTCACATTATGACATTACTTTTGCCCCACCTTGTATATAAAAATAACCGAACAGTATATAAGGTGTATCTATTCATACACGAAATATCTGAAGGGGTCATTGTACTCGTCATTATGAACAACTTTTACTACTGGACCAAACCTGAAATCGCGAAAAAATATCAGCTGTTCCCTACATTTTGACGAGATATGCGAACATAAATGTAGGGAACAGCTGATATTTTTTTCGCGATTTCAGGTTTGGGCCCATAGTAAAAGTTGTTCATAATGATGAGTACAATGACCCTTTCAGATATTTCGTGTATGAATAGATACACCTTATATAGGTAGGTAGTACCTAGTTGAGTACACATTGTGTAGACTGTGCCCCGAAGAAGTAAGTAAGAAGTATGGGAACTGAAACACTAGGTTGGTACCTAATTTAGTAGCATCAAGTTTGATAGAAGATCAGCCTAGGCTGTAATATAATCTTAAATATCAATATACAGCGGCTGATCATATGTCTTTCTCTATGGGTACATACGAAGATAAATCAGCCTCAACATAATAATATAATATTGCACACTG
This sequence comes from Polymixis lichenea, assembly GCA_949091785.1. Lineage (NCBI taxonomy): Eukaryota > Metazoa > Arthropoda > Insecta > Lepidoptera > Noctuidae > Polymixis > Polymixis lichenea. Next base: position 9,631,486 of record OX420939.1, on the reverse strand, counting down.
CTAACGGCTTACTCTGCCATGACACCTAGTGAGATATACCTTTTAATTATGTCTTCAGCAGATTTACGACGGCGCGGCGATTGCTAATGGACGCCGATTTATAATATATTCGTTTTTTACGATAGCTCACACAATATAAACCTGTTTTACCCATGTATTTTTAATAGGTATCTGATTCTATCTATTTATAAATTATAACATTAAATTTGTTACGTGTGGTGCCGGACGTAAAAGAATAGCATCATCCCATTTCTTCCCGTGGGTGTCGTAGAAGGCGACCAAGAGATTTACTAGAGAATGAGCAGCAGCGTTCTCTATGCCATTTACCACTATACTGCGATCGCCAACCCGCCTGCCCAGCGTGACGATTATGGTAAAACCCCCCTTTTGGGGGAGGCTTATGTCCAGCAGTGGACGTCTTTCGGCTGGCATGATGATGATGAAAATTAAATTATGTGTGTGATTTGATTTACCATGTCTATTGAAAAGTTCCATTGTCTATGTCTGACTTTTTTTCTCTGGATCTCTTTATCAAGATCAAAACTCAGTGAATCATGGACTTTGCTTTAGATTTGAAGATTGTATATGGTGTACCTATACCGACATAACCAAAACCATTAAACAAACACGGCGAATTAAAAACCTATGAAAACACTAGCTGACCCGACAGACGTTGTCCTGTCTTAACTATGAGTATTGAATTCTCGTTACATATTTATATATATTTATGTTACGCGCAACTTTTTTAATTTTTTCTTTCATAAGAACCTTCTCCTGACAATAACAAACACAACAATTTTTTTTTTACAAAATTGGTCCAGCCATTTACGTGTGATGCCGTGACCAAGGGAAATAGGGATTATTTTTTATATAAATATGGAGATTATAACCTCAGGGGACATAATGTGTAAGGTGTTTCATACTACCCTGGAGTGTCGTCATTTGCGGACACGTGACCCACAAGGCTACCGGGACCGCCCCGCCATATTATGTGGCTTGCTAATAGGTCTGCATCATTAGTACGCACACGTATTGTTGCCAGGAGGCACGAACCCTCATTAGTGATCGAAATTGGTTCCACTTAGATTTAAGGTGCTCGTAAGTATTATCAGTAGGGCCTAATGCTTAGAAAGTTAGAATTTGTATTCAAATAAAATAAATGAATTGAGCTTAAATGTTAATTTCTTAGTTAATCCTCATGTAAATTCATATAATGTTTCATTTTGTAACTGTGTTGCTCAGAGTTGTACCACTGAACCCAATGCTACAGAATATAGTGAATATGGGAAACCGGTGGACAAATCAGTTATCAAATTAATATGGATAGCATTAAGCAGTTGGTTTAAATTAAACCGGTTTCTGAAATGAAGTTATTTAAGTTAACGAAGTAGTTCATTCAAGAATAGGGTTAACGAAAGGGTCAGAATATCAAAGGTATAATACCTAATCTACAAACTTCGGAATAATTCCAAAATGTTGGGCTCTTTGGGGTTGATTGTATGACCACAATAGTTCCATAATTCCATTTAAACTATTCATATTTAACACAATAAGTTCCGGAGTGCGACGCCTGCCGGAAAACGCACGAATATTAAATGAGGTGCGTTTGATTCAGATTAAACGAACAGGCGCTTGCGTGGAGTTAATAATAATGTTTTTTTGGGCCATGTTCATGGCCTTGTCGTCTTAATTAGCTATATTATCGCTATTTATGAATAATATGTTACATATAATAAAGGTGAAATGTTATGGGAAATCTACATATAACTACAAGCCAAGATAGTCGAGCTGCTAATCTAGTCTAGCAGTTTTTTACGAGGTGTCAGTAATAATAAAAAGTATTAATAAAAACAAAATGTACATTAGTAGAAAAAAAGATAAATTAAAAATTTAAAAAACCCTCGACCCAAAAAATAACTCTAATAACTCTAACTAATAACCAAGTAAAAAAAAAATACGGATAAGAACGGTCAATGAAAACGCCAAACAGAGGAGGCCTAGCATTTTATTAGCCGTCCCCCGACTTGACAATGCCTTGATCAAAATATATCCTACAACTTAAAGGCCAATAAATATTTTTTTTTTACTTTTTAGAGTTTTTGTTTGGGTCGGGCGTTGTTTAAATTGTAAATGTAACTTTTATTTCCTGGTTTTTAAATTTAATGTTTCTCGAAAATCTGCGCAGCGTTGCGTATGTTTCCCACAGTGAAGTTTGTCACACGCACACACACACACACGCACACGTACACGCATGCACACACTGATGCTGACACACACACACACGCACACGCACACGCACGCACGCACGCACACACACATATACACACAACACGCTTCAAACTTATAACATCCCGTCGTTTTTGCGTCGAGGGTTAAAAAATAAAATCAAAATTTTCAACAATTGGTTAACAAATAATAATAATAACTGTATTAGGTACCGATTATCGTAATAAACACCCACAGAAAGACCAAATTAGGATTTATTTTCCCCTTTGGTCTCATAATGAATCCATATACCTAGCACTTGTCCAGTAAAACCTTTCAGCCAGGCTTACAGCTATACGATACCGAGCGCTGAAAGCCATCCTGTGTGCGCTCGCTAGTTTCAGAGATGTGAAAGCTTGAACAATTTCAGTTATTCGCGAGTCGCAGGCGGAGAAGGATGCTCGCCGTTTCCGTTTTGCCGAACAAACGATCGTTCGGAACTTCCTAACTTTGTGTCAACTTGTGATTGTGAAATACTAATAGTGGAATTGTAAATGGGTTTAAAAAATTGGTTTGTTGTACTCTTAAGACATAAATAAACCGTGAGGAAAGGAAATAGGTTTTGAACTTGTGTAAGTAAATAAATTAATCATTTGAATATTGATGAAGGGGATCGACTCGGGTTATCCAAGAAGGCATATATCAAACCTAACGATCTTTTCCTTGAGGAAACTGGGTTCGTATTGAAGTGGTACTTTATTAGGTACATAAACCGAGTGCTTTCTGTATATTGGCATGATAAACACCACGCTGCCGCGCTGCCGCCGCTCGCCCATTTTCATGGCATTACCTAGGCGTACTGAAAATGTGATTCTACTTATGTAACTCTACGGCATTGCAGGTTATTTATTTAAAGTTATTAGCCTCTTTTTTGTAACAATTTTGTATTGTATTTCAATAAAGTGTTTTATGTCGCTGAAAATTATGGTATGGTAGATACATGTCTACAGAGTGATTATTCATATTCTATTTCCAAAGGATCGGAAAATAATTGCTGATAATAATATTAATTTAAATAGTAACGTATAATTAAACAAAATAATTTTGCTATTGAAATAATTATGATTAACTAATTACTATGTTTCCTCATAACGTGAAAATTTAATCAGTCTCCAAAATCTTACGTTGACTAGATATTATTTTTGCAATCTGAATTGCGATAATCAACCGTTTACCATAGTTGAAACACAGCAAGAGTATATTGTTTGAGCTCTGACACCTAAATCTTAAGCCACCATAACCAAAAATCAAAACGGACTCGAGCAAGCTTGATAAGCAAGCCACGTAGACAAACCATGCCTCAGCGGTTCTCTTTATTTATAGCTAAATCAAGTACATTAACGTCTCCATTCATCAGTGCCCATTTGAGGTCTTGGATAAAAGGTTCACACCAATACCTTCAAACGTATCGCACTCATTTATAAAAGTCTGTTAGACACCACAAGGAATTTATAAAACGGTAAATGACCTTGTAGGTGGAAGTTACACGGACGAAGGAGTATGAAATTTATCACAGTTATTATATATATGGAGAAGGAGTGCAGAAAGATAATATTTTAGTTATTTTTTTTGGGAATGACATTTCGCAGGTCACCTATGAATATGTCGACTGCTTAAACGAAATTGCCTGTGATAATCTTAATAAATTAAGACTACCAGCCAGGGCTTAAAAACATAAAATTATAGCGACTGCTCTCTAAGAGCACCCCCTGTGAGGCACGGACCTCGGCTGGGGCATCGCTGGTAGAGGGTAGCAAGGGACAAACTGAATCGGACAGAAATATTTTCATATGATAATGTATTTTATTTAAATGAATTATGGTCAAATTTCGACCACTAGGCGACCACTATTCATTATTTATATCTTGTAGATGTTTGTTTAATGAACGCATTGGTTAGCGATGATGAACAAAACATATAATAAAACATTGTGTTGTTATTATAACGCAGACAATATGTTATTAAGAATGCGTTGAATACATCGTTCAAAAGTCTGACTCTTGGCAACTACCAGCTTCCTTAGTTAGAACTGCCAAGTCGGGCGCGGCACAAAGTTTGAGGAGAATGTGTTAGTCTGTGAATTGTAGATGTAGGAATTGTCAGTCTAAGGAATCTAGGATTTTTACTAATTAGTCTAACTCATAAATGGAAAAAGAAATAGAAAATGCTGCACTGTTAAGAACCTATCTGTTTCGACTTCATCATCATAATTTTAGACGAAAGACGTACCTACTAGACATGGGCCTCCCCGAAATTCCGCCACTTCGACCGTTTCTGCGTTTCCCGCATCCAGCGGATTCGGTCCACCTTGTGAGAGGCCTTCTAACTCTACATCTTCCGGTACGCGGTAGAACCTTCCGGTCGGAACCTTCTGACCCCATCAGCCATCTGTTCTGTGAGCAATGTGCCCTGCCCTCTGCCACTTAAGTTTGGCAATTTTCGGGCTATGTCGGTTGCCTTGGTTCTCCTGCGCATCTCTTCATTCCTGATTTGATCAGGTAGGGAAACTTCAAGCATAGCCCTCTCCATTGCACTTTGGGACAGTTTCGACGTATTTTTGAATCATGGTTATGTTTTCATTATGACATGAATACAAAGATATGGCACCTATTTTGTAACATTAATAGTATTAATAGCCTCGTTCGTAAAGATCACCTTACCTTCCTGTGTGGCAATGGAAAATAATTAGATACAATTTTCAGTAATACGGTCACGTGCTTCCATAGTCCTAGCTACAGGGAATTTGTTCAAATTATTTCAGTTAGTACGGCACGTCCACAGTTTGTTCAGGAGTTCAAGAAACACTGAACATAGATATTATGTACTAGCTATGCCCGCGGCATCGCCCGCGTGAATGCCGGATATTATCCCACGGGTTACGTGCTACCGGGATCAAAGTAGCCTATGTTACTCTTTATAACATCAGCTTTCTACCAATGAAAGTCCCGTCATAATACGTTAAGCCGTTTCAGAGATTAGCCGGAACAAACAGACAGACAAAACAAAAGTGCTTGTTTTTGTTACAAGTTCCGTAAATACAATCTCATGTGCATTTAGTAAAAAGCTGTTATTTTGATATTACAAACTTACTTTATATATGTGAAATCTTCTTCGCAGGCTTGCTCTTATTGATAGAACACATTATGCCTGTATTTCCCTAAGGGGTATCCAGAGGCGTAGGAGTGACCGACGGCACTGTGACCATACATCGCCCACAATTTCTAATTCAGGACTATTGAAGGTTTTTCATTGAAAAATAAATTCATGTCCGACTAGGTACTAGATTATGAATGAAGGCTCATAGTTATTGTGTTTTTAAGTATTGCCCAGGCTGATGAATATTATGAAGAATAACGCGTTGTGATATGGTAGCAATCAATTTCCTAAGAAATTGTTTTTTCTCGTATTATTAGTAAATTAATGAGTTCTTTTATTTTCACTCTCGGCTATGGTAGACGAACTTGTTGCGAATATGCTCTAGTCACGATGGCTAATAAGACGTACTTCGTTATTATAGATATAACTGCTTGATTTAGAACTTATGAAAGAATACTCTTATTATCACGGAGGTACAGAAAACAACTAGAAACTAGTTGCGTCATGTTTTATTTTCAGAAATCCCTTTTTTATACAGTACTAGCAGTTCGCACGCGACTTCGTCTGCGTGGATTTCGAAGATACAGCCTATAAGTATTACTCGCTGATATTGTAGGTTTCTATATGTGACAGAATTTTATAAAATTTAAATAAGGTAGGTATCTAACTAAGTTAAATAGGTATTTAATTTAAAGCTTCCCTGTATACAATGTTTGAGGTTGTTTTATTTTCCGGTAACAAAATAATCTGGTTTTCGGTTGATCTAACTCGTGATAAACCAACATATAACTGCCCATGGGTCACTCTTTTCGTAGGTCAATGCCAACCAAAGAGAATGTTTGTCCCTGGGACTTGTTAATAGTCAGGACAAATGATGTTTAAACGGGAATCTGGACTCGCTTGAACGATATAGGCAGCTCCGTGGGAATGATTGGAAGCCTCGAGATCTGCGCTAGCTGGCCAGCTCCTGTTCCGATGAGAATGGTCGCTGTTATTAAGTTGTCTTTTAAATCATTTATTAGTAGCCTTGTGCCATTGCACAGGTTAGGTGGGCTTAAATTTCTTAAAATCGTGATAGGCTTTCCGATTTTCAATAGCAGTTCGTGAGGTGGCAGCCCGGATGGATATCCCGGATAAGGGAGTTTAAAAAATCTTGCGGATAGTGGACAACATCTTCGATATTGCACACTGTATCAAAGAACTTGTAAATTTTGACTTGGCCGGGGACTTTTTGTAAAATTAAATGATTAATTTCATTGACTGTATCGTTACTAGGTGAGACGAAAGTATTTAGTAGATATTACGATATATACGATTTGACATGAAGCGTCTGCCTATGTAACCTCCACAGCCCAGTTACAGGGTAATACGATATCCCTGACAATTGGTTGTCAGACTTCCAGGCTTCTGAATACCTCAATAAATTAAAAGAAAAATCACACCAGTTTGATCTAATGGGAGCTTTGCTCTACAATATTACTGTAGATACCTATGATAGCGTTATGTGTTTGCGTCGTTGAAACAAATAAATTATTTAACTTTTCTTAGCAGACATCATAAATAGGAGCACACCTGAAGCTGTCTACCTGAAGTGATTTACTTTCACCGAAACTCGCAGGCACTGAAACCACCTTTATTTTAGTACACCCCGTATCTCATGCGTAGGTACTTAATAATCATAAATGATAATGTGGGACGAATGTACACACAGCGAGCGTCAATATGTGCTAACCCCTCAAGTTTAAAAATGTTACACTGCTACAACATTGAATTAGTTACGAATAATCTACTACTTCAAAAAGAGTTTATTGTTTCGACTTGGATGGTTCGAACATTGCATCACCGAACGTCGTCATACTCATTCCGGCAGTTTGACCGAGTCACTTTATTTTAGGTCTCTCTCTAATCGATGAACTTATTTGAGGGTATCCATTAATTTAACTTACTTACGTTTTCTTTATAAAATTAATCCCTACCCTCAAGTAATAACGTCTGTATGCAGAGACGACATGACAGATCACGTGATAGTTAGTTTATGTCAATCTAAAATATTTGTAGCGCTTCCTATTTTATCATTTAAGTTAAAAGGATGTCACTTGTCGTTGTCGTTTGTGTCAGTTGGCAAAATATGTAATTAAAGTTATCTGTAAATTATCAAATCAAATTATAAAATCTTTGCAGTAAAATCAGATCAAAGTTTTGTTAAACAATAGCAATAATAACTACGATGAAATGATTAATAAAGTATTGAATTTTTCTAGAACTTCTAAATTGTTTAAAATTATGACTAAAACAAAACAGAAAAACACTTCATACAAAAAAAAAAAATGCATGACTAAAAGCACAATTCGTGCCTAGGATTCCAACCTCCAATCCAATGCACGGCAAGTGGTCGTATAGCCTCTGGTCTAGTTAGACCAGAGGCTATACGACCACGGCACGGCTATGGTTAACAACAATACAGTAATTGTTGTAAAATATTTTTGTAAAATACAAAAAGTAACTTGGGCCTAGCACGGACTTGAACGCACATGTCTTTTGGAGGGGTAACCACTTAATGGAGCTGTGTGTACCATGACTCATAAAGCTCATGTTGAAGAAGTGAATCGAACACTTAAGGACTTGAGAAACTCAATCGCTGTCATGGGTGGTGTCACATTTGTGTTTGCTGATGACTTTCGCCAAATATGTTTTACAAAAGTAGCCAATTCACTGATGTTGTACCGACCAAAGGTTGGTACTTTGCAGAGACATACTGGCTTAATTTAGAGAGCACGGCCCTGAGATGTTCTCCCACTTTGGCTAGCGAGTCGCTACGAAAGCTCAGAGCTAATCTCGCTATCCCTTGTTGCAGAAACATGCTGCCCTAAATCAGGGAGACGCTGCGCACGTTCAGCGCTAGACTTCCGAGCACGGTCCTGAGATGTTCTTATACTTGGCTAGCGAGTCGCTCGGAGCTAGATTCCCTAGCGAACTGTAAAGAGCAAATCTTATCTGTATGATATTCTTGTGATCATAATTTTTATTGATAAGGATTAATTTTCGGTTGTGTAAAAAATCATCCAAACGGTAAGTAAACCGAAAAATACTTTTTTAACACAGAAAAGCTACTATATCTGATTAAATAAAAAAGATAGAATTATGGTCACGCAGACTTTTTTGTAGAACTATTTAAGACGTTACATTATTTTCAATTATATTCAATTGTTTAGGCAGCGCATGCAAATAACTCTGTTTCAATCCGCTTGGTTAGACAGACATTGTTATTGCTCTTCTAATATGCAAGATATAAATATAATTTATAACCTATAGCACTCACAAATAACGCAGCTTTCAACGAGTTAAAAAAAATATAGAATTGGACCTTTAGTTCTGGAGGTTACCCCTGACATACAAACTTACAATCAAATTTTTTCCTCTTTATTATATTAGTATAGAAGTATAGAGGTAACTTTATAGGTACCTACCTACTTTATCATAAAGTACAATCGATAGTCTTGGATTAAAGTAACTTAGGCCTGACTTTGACTACGCTACAAATCAAGAGCTTTCGTAGAGCTGTAACAAGATTTAGGACCTAAAAGATCTGGGAACGAAAGATCTCTTAAATATTTGAGCAGGGTACGACAGTGGACCTCCTAGTCTTCTTATTTAAATGATGTACTGCAGTGCGACAAATGTAGTTGATTTTATTATTGCTAACAGTATCTCTGGTGGAGCTATGGAATTTGTCTGAAACTAGCGGACGATCAAGAAGCTTCCAACGATACCTTATTTGTTAAATTATGATAAACAGTTTAGAATTTATGGGGGAACAGATTAACATACATACCGCAACATACCGATCAAAATCAAAACCCTCCTTCCTTTTATATTCGCCGTAGTCGGGGAAAAATTGCCTATAATTATTGTACCATGATTGTACCTGTTTAAAACAGAAATGCCTACATATTGCTACTTTGGTAAAATACATAACCCTGTTGTAAAATCCCCACCCAAATCTAAATCAATTTCAACAAAGATACAACAACCCTACAATTGCTCACTTACAGTTCCACAAAATGACTATCAGATGCTATTGAACTGTATACAAACGGGAAATGGTGAAGTTATTTGTAAAAGTGAAAAGGACCTGACAATATGTGTAAAAACGTGAAGAACGTATCATGGGAGACAGAGACCCTCATGGGCACTCCTCCAAAGTCCAAGTGGGGGAGCTTCGAGCCCAGGGCTGCGCTGTCCCACGTGGGGCTGTTCGTGGCGCTCATGCTGTACACGGGCGGAGGAGGATTGGTGAGTACTGACACTACTCATAATATTTTCTCAACACTTTACTTGCCCCAACAGATAGCCAGCGCCGTCCACAAGTACATGTAGGTAGGTACACACACGATTCACAATATATCGGGCTTACTTAAGCACACCAACAGGTACCACTCCGAAACCTTTGAAAGCCCTTTTTTCATTCACCTTTTTGTTCCCAGATAGCTACATGTTCTTGTGTTTCGTTTTCATGGTAAACATAAGTTACGCATCATTGGTAGTTGCGCAAATTTGGTTAACATTTTTTTCAATTGCGATGAAGCTTAAAGGAAAAGAGTTAATTAGCTTTGCCCACGACTCGTTCCGCGTCAATTCGGAAAACACACAGCATGTATTGAGACGAAGATAAACGTATCTTTACATAGTATATACAAAACAAAGTCGGTTTTCGTGTCTGTACGCTTAGCTCTTTTAAACTGCGCAACGGATTTTAATGCAGTTTTCATCAATGGACAGAGGGATTCAAGAGGAAGGTTTATATGTATCCGACCTACACGCGGGCTAAGCTGGTGGCAAAAGCTAGCTATTTATAAAGGATGGGATGACTTTGTGAAGGACGCAGGAACCCAATTTATGCGGGAAGCACAGAACCGCTCGAGGTAGCGGAGCTTGTGAAAGGCCTATGTCCAGCAGTGGACGTCTTACGCCTAAGATGATGATGATGATGGTAATAATGATGATGTTAACGGAGAAAACAAGTGAAAAAATAAGTTATCATTATCACTTATGAGTGTAGAAAAGTTTCAAGATCGACCTATGTACATACAAAATTAATCTCAATTTTAACAGATTGTAATGTATTTGTTTAATATTAAAATATGTCTTCACAACTTGAGTAGGTATACAATACACACGGTCTGTGTCAATAAAATAAATCACATTTATGTCGAAATCTAAAACTTAACCATTCCTTACACATACAGTACCTACTTAAACATAATTATTTCCTTACTTTTACAGTCTCATTAAGTTACACGAACACATATTATTTTAAACATTGAGCACATTAAAAATCTGCAAATTCTTCTTCGTAAAGGCATATTGACCTTTGTTTTAGTTTTTCAAATTCAAAGGTTTCAAAATTTGTCGTATCTCCGGGGGACTTCACGTTCGGTACAAATGGAGGTCGTATCCGACTGTTCAAAAGATTGTCCCAATCAATTTCTTTAAACCATTTGTGGTTCTTAAAATCCAAAACGCCATCTTTGAGTGCGCCGAAACGCCTAGTTACATCTACTTGAAGAACACGTCCAACTAAGTCTTTTAAATCTGAAGTAAAATGTCCCGGGCACTTAAATTTGCCAGCTACAATTTTCTCGTAAATTCTCATGGGGTCTGAAGCAAAGAATGGTGGATGCCCAGCGCTCATTTCATATAGTAGAACGCCAAGTGACCACCAGTCCACCGACAACCCGTAACCCTTACTGAGTATAATTTCAGGTGCCAAATATTCTGGAGTTCCACAGAGCGTCCATGTCCGGCCATGTATCAACTTACAAAATCCAAAATCGGTAATTTTTATATATCCCGTTTTGTCAATTAAGATATTTTCTGGTTTCAAATCACGGTAAACTAGCTCACACGAATGAAGATATTCCAAAGCGAGGATTACTTGAGCTCCATAAAATTTCGATGTGGATTCCTCATATTTTCCTACCCTACGTAGATGAGTAAACATTTCTCCCCCAGGTGTGAATGGCAAGACAAAATAAATGTACACGTTATCCTTAAAATAGTACTTCATGTAAACAACAAAAGGAAAGTTCATACCACAAAGAATCTTCTTCTCGTAATAACTGTGCTCAATTTGCTTTAATTTGACAATTTTGTCTTTTTCTAATGATTTCATAGCATAGTATTTTCCAGAACTGTTATGCTTCACGAGATAGACTACTCCAAAGGCTCCATTGCCAAGAACTTTGAATATTTCAAAGTCACTCAACTTGGCATTACTTACCGACGGTTCATTCCATGCATCTATAAAATCTTGATGTAGCTTATGTAAATAATGTGTGTATTGCTCTTGTTTTGCTCGTGAATATCCACTGTGGGAGTCTTCGCCCATGCTGCCTTCTCGTCCTAAGCTGGGCAGTTTGAATATTATACACTCGCGTTGCGGAATATTACAAATTATAAGATATCGATAACCTGGTATCTGGATCCGTAACTATTTTTATTTTTTTATTAAAACTACAAAAAATATTCACTGAATTGCTTCTGAATCTACTGATTTATCAAATATGTTCTGTGTAACAAATGAATATTATTTTGTTTTTTTTTTTTTATAAATTTCCTGTAAAATATATTTTTAATCGAGAGGAGTAATCTTCTTTTTGCTTAGTTGGCAATTTACCTATGTAGGTGAGGTTTCATTGCGGTTGCGTTGGCGTTACCTCCTTCGTTGTGTAGGGCCACAGACTACTTAGAGATACTACGTATTGTAACGCGAACGAGTACTAAACATGAAACTGAAAAAGTGCGGACAATTTGGCTGCGGCTTGGCACTTTGAGTAGCGTCCATCAACTCCTATAGCGTGCAGACAACAGGGCACGCTGGACAAGATATTAAGTGCCCCATTGTTTGTGGGATGGCCGCCAGTGAGCGGGAGAACACACGCTTTTGTGGTTTTCCAGCCTGTGTGACACGAGGGTGTTATCGTGCAAAGGGTGTCGTGTGTCGGAAACCATCTTGGCTCTTTCATTTGACCTTGCCACCGCTATGCGAATTTCTGGTGACACTTCCAGCTAGGTATTTCTATGAACTGTCTAAGTACCTTTAATCTGAGTAATGTTTCTTTTTTGTTTTTGAGGGTGCAAAATCATCAAATAACTTCTCCCGATCTGGGTGGAGCAGGAGGGCGTGTCAGACTTTTACTGACTAAAACCCATCCGTGTTTCTTCAGTTGCCTGTAAGCCAGGGGCCACGGTATTTCTTTCGAACAACCCGCACCCCTGGCAGGCAACAGCCCTTAGGGACCCCACCAGTTGGTGCTGAAATCTCTTTGAGGCGCGCGTGGAACACAACGCTTCGTCGACCTGGGCTTGGTTCTTACCGGACAGCGAGCTACCCATTACTCGCCGTCCGCAAGCCCGCGCCTGCGGTGACCGGGTATCAGCCTGGGATTCCCGATCACCCAGGGCGTCTCCTGCGGCGACTAGGACCGTGAGGGCGCATATACTGCCTCTCCCTCACATGCTTCCCTCTTCGCGAGCATTACTGTTTCGCAGAAGTAGGTGACGGCTACCCATGCACTCTCGCTCCGTACCATGGCCTGGACCAGGGCCGGACGCGAGAGATCACCGCCGCCGATCGCCTCCACGAGGACACGGCGGTGCTCCGCCTAAGCTAGGCAGACCTCCACCGTATGCTCCACCATGTCCTCGAGGCGATCTACGCAGTGGAAACATCCGGGCATTTCCTCCCGCCTTATGCGAAACAGGAACCTCCTGAAACAACCGTGTCCGGTGAGGACCTGCGTCAGGCGGAAGGTGAGAACGCCGTGGCGCCTCTCAATCCACTTCTGAAAGTGGGGACTTACCGCCGCAATCGTGGCGTGCCCAATAAGGACTAATTTCAAATTCAACTGTTCATTGGTGATTATTCAGGAAGTGACACCACAATTTTAACCACATGCTTCATTTTTTTAACACCTCCACTTCTGCGGCAGTGGCAACCGACTAAGGTCAATGCATGGAATTGGTAGGTCTACGCAGATAACGCAGTCATCCTATCTACATAAATCCAAAATGCCTGTATCTGTACATACTAATTCCATAATAAATGCAGATAAGTGCAAACCATAGATAAAAGTAAATAAAAGAAACAAAAAATATTTGTACCTACGAACTACGAATACTAGATAAGAACGTCACAGTCATCACGCATTCTCTGCCTACGGCACAGAGTACATTATTATATACTGGGCCTACGGTCATCACAAGACCCGCTTGAGGTATTTAAGTTCTGTGTCACAGACTATGACTTGGTTCACATACTTAGAATAATAGTTATTATTCTAAGTTCACATACTACATATAGATACTAGAGTAGAGTGCGTTTCATCAAATAAAACTTAATGCCGTAATGTTGGCAGCAGTGGATATCAGTGTTACGACATTACACAAAATGTGATTCCTTTTAATTAGGGAAATTTTAAAATGAGATTAGTTTTCCATAAGTGTATGTATAATTAATTTTATGTTATGGTGATAGTAGGATGTTTTACAGTCATTTTCCTTCACTCATTTTGTGAAGTTAGGATGGAATTAAAAACAAACAAAAATTAAAATGATTTTTTACTATAATTGTGCTCATAAGGGATCTACACCTGAGATGTTGCCATCACCCTCTTCATCCTCATCATCTGAATCAGAATTGTCACTTTCATCTCCTACTTCAATAATAAATCTGTCCATTTCATTATCAACAGCTGGGCCCATCGCGTTATATTTATCTTCAATCTTCTTCACATGCTCGCATTCCTACAAAATAAAAAACAACGTTTAGTAAGTGTTAAAGTACCTAACCGTTAAGTACCTATGTAAAAAATCTACCTTAATTGGGTATACTTTTCTAAATTAAATATGATCAATATTTTTTACACAAGGTAAATAGGTAATTATAAATACGAGAACATATTGGAACCTTGTCTCAAAATTTAGCCATGGAAGGTTGGGGAGTTCGGGGACTTAATGAGACTACCTTGTAACCATATTTCACTAACCTGTTATGGCGGCAACACGAGCCTGAACACATCTTAGCAGAATAACTGGAGTCTCGTTACGTTTTTCTCGCTCACAAAAGTTCTTTACTTCGAATACCATCCGTCTTTCACCACTTCTTATTGTTTTGGGCATGATTATATCACAGAAACCTTATAAATCTGCAGAATCGTCTTCTCCTATCTACTTTCTTGAGAGACAGGGGAGCCAACATAACAGCATAAGTTTTATTTGATGAAACGTACTCTAAGTATGTATACTTGCACCCGCTTGAGGTACACAGGGTATAACAGAAATCCTATTGCTATCCTTAAGCATTAAAGATAACAGCTGGTATAGAATCACTATACATAGTTTCAGCTCAAAATCAAATACTCTAAGAATTGATACCAAATTTTCGGTTTCATATGTTACTTAAATTCAAATCATAACAAACGTGTCACCGATTTACATAGGTCAATAACTTTCCACGTTGCTTGCCAATATCACGATAAATCTCTTCCAAGTGATGTGTTTGTTTTAATCTGTTCTGGTATCAATGTATCAAAAATTTTCATTACTTCCGAACATGTAGAGATAGAATTAAAAAAACCCTTCCAATATAGTTTGATATCATCCAAAGAAGCATTGCCTTTGGTATGTATATACCCTTTCCGTTACACGTTGTATATGTTCTGTGACTTGCATAGAGTGCATTTTTTAAATTTGGTTGGTCATTGTCACAGATTACTAATATGTAGCAAGCTAGTCATTGTCATACACAGAGTACTTTTGTTGTCATAGTTACATGACGTATCAATGCGTTGTATGTTGTATAATTTATTATTTATTTTATATTTTCGAGGCGTTTTAGTTATTTGGATAGAATTTTTAAATGGAATATTCAACTGCATGTAATGAGGTATGCCTAAATACTCTCAACAAATGCATGAAGAACACAAACGACATTTAGTAATGCTAAAAGAGGATTTTTGTAAAAGATTCAAAGATCCCGTTCAAGTCGAAAAGACACCAGAACATTATGACAGAATCAAAGCAATCGGTAACGGAGCTTACGGGGAAGTATTTTTAGTAAGAGACAAATGTTCGTTCGCCTACCACGCGATGAAAGTTGTCGATAAAGCCATAGTTGTTGAGAGAAAGCACGTGAAACATTTAATACTTGAAAAGGAAATTCTTCGTTGTATTCAATTTCCGTTTATAGTAGGGCTAGACGCTGCTTTTAAAGATAACTTGTATCTATATTTTATCTTGCCCTATGTTTCTGGTGGAGAAATGTTCACTTATTTACAGAAATTTGGAAGTTTCTCTGAGAGCTTAGCAAAATTCTATTGCAGTCAAGTAGTGATGGCATTAGAATATATGCATTACTGTCGCATTATTCATAGAGACATAAAACCAGAAAATATATTAATAGACAGCACTGGGTATGTTAAACTGTGTGACTTTGGATTTGCCAAAATAATAAAGAAAAAAACTTGGACATTATGTGGAACACCCGAATATTTGGCCCCAGAGATAATTATGTCTAAGGGGTACGATTTCGGAGTCGATTGGTGGGCGGTCGGTGTTTTGATTTATGAAATGGTTGTCGGAATCCCGCCATTTTTTGCATCAGATCCTAGCAAACTTTATGAAAAAGTGTTAGATGGCCAATATAAATGTCCAAAAACTGTGAGCCAGGAGTGTAAAAGTTTACTGCGAGGCTTTCTTCAAGTGGAACCGTCAAAACGATTGGGTTCTGACAAAGAAGGATTATTTACCATAAAAAGTAACCCATGGTTTGCTGAAATAGACTGGTCAGGAGTCCTGAGCCAAAAAGTACAACCTCCGTTCATACCTGATGCGCAGGGTCCGGGAGAAACCACCAATTTTCCCGAAGTTACCCAAACAAAACTTAAAAAGTCTTCGAAATGTTTTTATGCAGAGGAATTCAAGGACTTTTAAAGTTATGATTTGCAAATGATTGTGATTCTTTAATGATTTTAAGACAACTTTTAATAATATTGTTTACATTTTAATAAATCGTGTCTGCTTTAAGCAAATAGTAAATGTAGATCATTCTGTGAAATATATATACGCATTTTCTGAACAAACCCGTAACCATTACTTTAACCCTATACACAGCTTGCGTGATACTTTGCAAGTACATCTTTTAAATCTCCAACAGTTTATTAATTCTTTCCTTGTAAAGCCACAGTGCTGAGCAGTCTATTGCATTGAAAACTGTGTTTTATTTCTTGATAACAAAGATTAAAATAGCATACACCATAGGCCTTACATACCCCTTTGACCAATATCAAGTTGACATCGACCAAAAACCAGAGAGCAGTGCGTGGTCGCCCAGGGGTATAGGCTCTAGGATTTACCGAGTTGTTGGTTGGAACCCAGGCAGGCGGTTTACTTTGTGTTCTTATATAATTTCATCACCACTGATCTCGAAACGTCAAAGAAAAACATTGTGAGAAAACCGGCATGTCCTAGAACCAAAAATTCGAAGACATTTGACATCTACCAACCCGCACTGGGCTCTCGTAATCGATTACAGCCCACTCCCTCCTGAAGAGGCTTGTGTCCCAGTAGTGTGAACATAATTTTTCTAAATCGTAGAACGTACCGTACATAGAAAACCCAGAAAATCATGAAGTTTAGGCCTTTTCTGTCATGTTTGGTTTTTTTTTTTTTTTTTTTTTTTGGTTTAGGCTTCGCACGGTTTGTGCATTTAGCCAATGTCACGTTTGGGTCATGTTTGGTTGTTATAAAAAAGTACTCTGTGGTTGTAATAAAAACAAATATCTATGGTTAGGTGACTTTTAATCACAGAGTAAATCACAGAGTACATTATTATATCTTCATTTCTTTTCATTATGAAATCCCTTGTATTCACAAATTGCAAAATTATTTTAGTGATCGTTAGTCATCAGGAATAATCCGTAAGAATGAAACCAATCAGTGCGTCAGTGTTATGCCATTAAGTATATGCAGGAACGCAAGTGGCCATTTACCACAGAGTACTTTTTTATATACATATAAAACTTTAAACATTTTACTTTTTTATATGTCAGTCTCTTATAATGGTCGGCAATACTTTTGTGTCCAACCTTATTTTGCATACTTATAGGAGAACGATTACCCGTTTGCCAGTACTAAGATTGTCAACCCTGCCATTTACTAAAAACGAAAAACTTCGCAAGCAATGGGAAATTCCTTTTGTGGGCTGGAGCACAGAGTACATTATTATGGGCTGGAGGTTCCAACCTCAGGACGAGCTGTTTCTCACACGGACAACTGTACGTCGCTTGCTCTCGCGTCATAAGTCCCGACTCTGTATATTTTGGCTGCTGAGACCATAACTACATTGTAGTTATACACATTGTACACATTGTAAACTACATTGTAGTTATGCATGGTAGTATACACGGAAATTTTATAAAAAGGTGGCTGTTATTTTAGTATATTGTGGTGTCTTACTTCCCTGTGAACGAAGTCGCGGGCAGAAGCTTGGCGCACATTTACGACTTGACAAAACATCGAGATTTCATTATAATATGTAAGTTTAATGTAAAAGTATTATACACATAAACCTACCGGAATAAATTCTCTTAATGATGGTGAAAATCGCATTCAAATCCATTTTGTAGTTTAGAAGAACAACGTGGCCACATTGATAGACACGAAAATCGACTAGATTTTGTGTTAAGTAGGAGTTAAAAACATAGATTGTCAGAGTCTGTCAGTGATACATTCATATATTTACTCTCCTTTATGGATACATTTCTCCGAGGCACGGGTCTTGATATGTAATGATGGTCCGCTCAAGAGTAGTTTACCAAATTCGCAATTTATCTGGTGCTCAATTTACCAATAACTTACCTAAATTACCAGATTCTGATTTTACCATATTCTCAACACATTGGATTCTCAACTCACCAGATTCTTAATTATTATTAGACTCTCTATTCACCAGATTCTCAATACACCAAATGTTGTTGTGTTTGGTGACAAATTGTTTACGATTTGCAATAGGTACGTTTCTCAAATGCAGAAATAAGGCAAAATATATTTTGTAGGTCACTCATCCACGGAGCAACCACAGCAAGCATGGTTTAATCTGACCAGCATAATCTTAGTACTTGACAACAAAATTTTAATGTCCTCAGTCTTTTTTATATTTTTTGACCGACAGCGTAGGATACCAAAATATACCGGATAATTTTTATTTATTATTTAGTAATAATATTGTACAAGAAGAGTGGGCGGTGACCCCCAAACTGGGCATTTGCCTGTATCTTGGGGGTGGGAATTGCGACATTTTCATAGAGATTATTTCATAACAGGAAAAGATAAATTAAAAATTTTGACGTGCTGTGCTTCACGGAGGCTATGGATGCCTGGAGACTCGCTTGCCCGAACTCTGATCTTCCCGATAATCCATTTTCCCAGCGACAGTGGGATGGGCCGCTCTACAGAATATAATAATTGCTAAAAGAAATTAGCTGTAATTATAAAATAAATTAAATACACAGAAAAAATACTCTTTAGAAGAAAAAAAAATCTAAATGTGATAGCATCATTAGATCGAAAAAAATGTTGTGTCTCTGCGCTGAAGATGAGTGTAGTTTCTCGCAAAATAATAATAATATTGGTATTCTGGGGTTAGGATTGATGATGTCCGCAGCATCTCGGTTGAAAAGATCAACAATGAATAATACTAAAAATAATCTTACCCATGCTACCAAACTCATCGTACACTATATAGTCAAGTACGCAGAATATATTATACTGCACAAGTGTGTGCAGTACACAGGTGCACTTTCTCTTTTTCTCACTCTCATAGTACGATGCTACGATGGGACGATAATCCAACACAACAGGGGTGAGATCAGGCGCATGACCAACGGACTCACGTGTTTTCCGTAGCACGAGGGCGTATCATACTGCCAACTTCCTAGCTCCAGGTTGCTATTCAAAAATTCCTAATGGAAATCAAATATCACTGGTATATGTGGAGGTCGGTAAATGACATTATTTCCGAAAATTATCCCACGGGATCGCATTACTGGAAAACGTATAAGTGTTAATCCAATTCCAGGTTATAAACTATCTATGTGCCATATTTGATCCAAATCCCTTCTGGCGTTTTGCCGTGATTGAGTAACAAACATTCAAACATAAAAACTTTTTTTTTAAATGTTTGTGAATTTGTGTAATCACGCCTTAACGGCTGAACGCATTTGAATGAAATTTGGCACACGAGTAGAACATGATCTGCATTAGGACAAATATTTCTTTATTCCGGTAGAACTATAACGCCCACAAATTCGGAAAAAAATCCCAGCCAAAACAAAATGATTAAATTTTTTCATATGTCATCATGAAATCAATTTTTTTGAGACGACAGTACCAACCACCAAATAAAGGGAAAGGTAAGGTTAAAAGGAATAATGCAGTGAACGCCTGTTTACAGTATGTTTTTGTTTCTGCTTAGGTGTTCCGAGCTTTGGAGTATCCCGCTGAAATGGCCAAGCAGGAGTTTCATAGAGAGAGGCTACTTACCGAGAGGTGGAACCTAATACGTTTCGTGTCTGAGCGCAGCAATAATGGCACGGACAATGATGGCGCCGAAAAAATACTCAGCGATTACTTAGCCGTATATGAGAAGGTAAGTCATTAAATGATGAATGATTTTATTTCTGCAATTAGG
Organism: Polymixis lichenea; assembly: GCA_949091785.1. NCBI lineage: Eukaryota > Metazoa > Arthropoda > Insecta > Lepidoptera > Noctuidae > Polymixis > Polymixis lichenea. Next base: position 9,611,376 of record OX420939.1, on the reverse strand, counting down.
TGTGCACAAACACTTTAATACCGTAATACGTCCATTATATTTTAGAAACTAGATGAGGCTTTTCACATCTGACTACTCTGAGAAGAAAGGGTGAAACATACAGTCTCTTTTTAAAGTCATAGTCTGTTTTTAAAGTCACAGTCTCTTTTTAAAGGCACAGTCTCTTTTTAAAGTCACAGTCTTTTTTTAAAGTCACAGTCTCTTTTTAAAGTCACAGTCTCTTTTTAAAGTCCAGACATAATCTTGGTCAGATCATACAATAAAGATTAGAGGGATCATCCAAATAAATTAGGTCTTGTCTTCAAGTTGCAATTGTTATTCCACGAGAAAATGGCTTTTGAATTTTGCTACGTGTAGACACAATAGGGCTCTTGAATCATACATAACTACGAACCTAGAATTTATGGATCTTGTATTTCATAGACCGACTACTGCAAACTCCACTTCCCTTCGCTTCACACCGTGTTTAAATTATTCATTTGTCATTTAAAAAGGTGCTGGAGGAAGCGTCCTCGAGCGGGCTGGCGTTGGAAGTGGAGAATAATTTTCCACCATTAGAAGAGAAATGGAGTATACTACAAGCTGTGTTTTTCTCCTCGACTGTGCTCACCACAATAGGTGTGTACGACGATGTAAGCATATTATTTATTTGACACTTGAACAAGGATTTATGTGTAATCATGTGATGATTAGGTAGAGAAAAAACATTCTTTACTCTATTGGCATTGTCAACATAATAAAGATAGTAAGACTTTTCGTCACAGTTTGTTGCTTAAAATCCGTAATGGGTACTTGAGTAAAGTAATTGCATAAATATGTCTACATCGAAATCGACAAATTACTATGATATAAATGGTTTCGATGTTCCAAACACTGCGCACAGAGATTGGAACCGTTCAGTAGAGAAGCATTTATAGATACCAAGTTACAAACGCTCCATGTGAAATACTGGCATTAAGCTGTATCCGGTTAGACTGGAAGCCAACCCCAACATAGTTCGTCCTGACAACACGGGCTTGCGAACCCTTACGGTGAGCTGCCCAGTGTCGGCGGCCCAAAAGATTACCGGGGAGGGCCGAAGGCTACTGGTGGGCTGGGTATCCGCGCAGGTGAAGCTGCTGGAACCCAGACCTCTGAGGTGCTTCCGATGCCAGGTGGGGCATCACGTGGGCGTCCAATGCACCTCGGAGGTGGACCGCAGCGGACACTGCTTCCGTTGCGGTCAGCCCGGTCACAAGGCTGGCTCGTGCAATGCCACGCCGCACTGCTACCTATGTGCGGCAGCTGGCAAGCCGGCCGAACACCGGGCTGGGAGCAAGGCCTGCGCTCCACCCGCCGAAACCAGGAGCCGGGGCAGGGGCAAGCCCTCCGCCACCGCCGTCACCGCCGTAGCTGCCGCCACCGCCGCCGCCGCTGCCGCCCCTACAATCGCCGTCGCCGCCGCTACCACCGCGGCAGGGCCCTCTCAGGGGGCTCCGGAGGGGGCTGAAATGGAATGCCAATAACGGCTCCATTTCGCCTCCTCCAGGCGAACATCAACCACTGCGCCACCGCTCAGGATCTGTTGCTCCAGAGCATGGCGCAGTGGTCGATTAACATCGCCGTGGTCGCTGAGCCGTACTTTGTCCCGCCCAGGGATTACTGGGTGGAGGACCTGAGCGGCTCAGTGACCATAATTTCGTCGGCCGCCGCCGGCACCCCGGCTCTCGATGGTATCCAGAGAGGAAGGGGTTGCGTAGCAGCACGGTTCGGGGGGATTGCAGTGGTAGGGGTGTACTTCTCCCCGAGCCGAACTCTCGCCGAGTTCCACAACTCCCTTGAGGAGTTGAGAGACGTCGTCGTCGGGTTTCGTTCCCTCCCCGTGCTCGTCCTCGGGGACTTCAATGCCAAGAACTTGGCTTGGGGTTCCCGGTTGACGGATGTGCGGGGTAGGATGGTGGAGGACTGGGCTCTAGAGGTGGGCCTGGTCGTCCTAAACCGGGGTTCTGTCGCCACGTGTGTGCGGATGCGGGGTGAGTCGGTGGTGGACATTTCGTTCGCCAGCCCCGCTCTGTCACCGCGTGTCGTCGACTGGCGCGTCATGGAGGGGGTGGAGACGTATTCCGACCACCGGTATATCCGGTTTGACGTCTCCGCCCAGGCCTCGAGCGCGCCGGTCCAACAGGCCCCGTGTGGTCCGCGGTGGGCGCTGAAGCGGCTGGACCGGGAGCTACTCCTGGAAGCCTCGATCGTGCAGGCCTGGGTGTCACCACCGGACAGGCCTGCCGACATCAACGATGAGGCGGAGTGGTTCCGGGAGGCCATGTCTGAGGTATGCGACGTGGCAATGCCCCGGGTCCAGCCAGGACGTGCTTCACGCCAGGTGTACTGGTGGTCGCCGGAGCTCACAGCTCTGCGCGAGGCGTGCGTTGCTGCGCGGCATCGGTACACCAGGCACCGCAGGCTCCGTATCCGCCCTCCGGATACGGAAGCCATTCAGGCGGAGCTATACGAGGGGTACAGAGTGGCGAAGACCGCCCTCCGAGCGGAGATCCTGCGGGCCAGGTCACTGGCCCGCGAGGAGTCGCTGGAGACTCTGAACAGAGACCCGTGGGGACGCCCCTACAAAACGGTGCGGGAGAAAATCCGCCCGTGGGCTCCCCCGCTGACCCAGAGTCTCCGGCCTCAGCTCGTGCAGGACGTGGTGAGCGCTCTGTTTCCCTTGCGAGGGGAGCATGCTCCCCCGCCCATGGCTCCGCCTCCTGCGGTGCCCGACGCGGACCACACCGACGACGACGATGCTCCAGAGGTGACCGAGGTAGAATTGAGAGTGGCGGTACGTAGGCTGAATGCCAAGAATACCGCCCCAGGACCCGACGGCTTGCCTGGAAAAGCCTGGGTCCTGGCCTTGGAGGCTCTCGGGCCTCGACTAAGAGGGCTCCTAAGCGCATGCTTGGAGGAGGGCCAGTTCCCACGTCACTGGAAGACGGGGAAACTGGTCCTCATCAAGAAGCAGGGGCGCCCCGCGGACTCTCCGTCCGCTTACCGGCCCATCGTGCTGCTCGACGAGGTGGGCAAGCTCTTTGAAAGAGTAATTGCAGACCGCCTCGTCGGGCGGCTGGTGCGGGTGGGGCCGGATTTGGCGGAGAGCCAATTCGGTTTCCGCAGGGGGCGCTCTACGGTGGACGCAATCATGCGCGTGCGAGCCCTCACGACGGGGGATGCTGTGGCCCGGGGTGGGGTCGTCTTGGCGGTGTCTCTGGACATCGCCAATGCCTTCAACACCCTGCCCTGGAGTTGCATAAGGGAGGCACTCCGGTACCACCGGATGCCGACCTACCTCTGTCGAGTGGTCGAGGCCTATTTGACGGACAGGGCCGTCATCTACCCCGGTCACCAAGGAGAGTGGAACCGGCGAGAGATGTCGTGCGGTGTCCCACAGGGATCGGTCCTGGGGCCGCATCTGTGGGACATCGGATACGACTGGGTGCTGCGCGCCGACCTCCCTAGCGGTGTCAGCGTAGTTTGCTACGCTGACGACACGCTGGTCCTGGCGCAAGGGAGGTCGTACCAGGCGGCGGCCGACTTAGGGACACACGGGGTTGCGACAATCGTAGATAGGATCCGGCAACTGGGACTCGAGGTGGCCTTGCACAAGTCCGAGGCCATGTGGTTTCATGGTCTTCGGAATGCGCCACTGACGGGTTCCCAGATAACGGTGGGAGGGGTTCACATCGGCGTCGAGTCGACGATGAAGTACCTAGGACTCGTCCTCGACAGCCGGTGGAACTTCGCGGAACACTTCCGACGTTTGGCTCCCAGACTGGAGCGGGCCGGGGCTGCCTTGAAGCGGCTCCTGCCCAATCTAGGGGGGCCAAACGCCTCCTGCCGGAGGCTCTACGCGGGGGTCGTGCGGGCCATGGCCCTATACGGGGCGCCGGTGTGGGCGCCTACATTGAGGCGCCAACCAGCACGCCGGCTGAAGGCGGCCCATAGGGTCATGGCCATCCGGATGATCCGGGGATACCGCACGATCTCCGGTGAGGCGGCGGGCCTCCTTGCCGGATTACCGCCATGGGATCTGGAGGCAAACGTCCTCGCGCTCACTTGGGAGTGGCGCGAGGAGGCCAAACGCCGGGGCGTAACTCCGCTGCCGCGGGAAGTCGCGGCACGGCGGACAGAGCTCCGGCAGGATCTCATGGCGACGTGGAAAGTGCGATTGTCGCAACCAAGTGCTGGGCACGCCGCGATTGCGGCGGTAAGTCCCCTCTTTGAGGAGTGGCTTGAGAGGCGGCATGGCGTCCTCACCTTCCGCCTGACACAGGTCCTCACCGGACATGGCTGTTTCGGGAGGTTCCTGTTTCGGATAGGGCGGGAGGAAACGCCCGGGTGTTTCCATTGCGAAGATCGCCCAGAGGACACGGTGGAGCATACGGTGGAGGTCTGCCCAGCTTGGGCGGAGCAACGCCGTGTCCTCGTGCAGGTGATCGGCGGCGGCGATCTCTCGCGTCCGACCCTGGTCCAGGCCATGGTACGGAGCGAGAGGGCATGGCTGGCAGTCGCCTCCTTCAGCGAAGCAGTTATGCTCGCAAAGAGGGAGGCGGCGCACGTGAGGGAGATGCAGTACATGCGCTCTCACAGCCGTGGCCTTCGCAGGAGACGCCCTGGGCGTCGGGAATCCCAGGCTGATTCCCGGCCACCGTAGGCACGGGCTTGCGGACGGCGAGTAATGGGTACCTCGCTGTCCGGTAAGGACCAAGCCCGGGTCGACGGCGCGTTGTGTTCCACGCGCGCCTCAAAGAGATGTCAGCAGCAACAGAGGGGCCCGCAAGGGTCGATGCCTGCCGGGGGTGCGGGTTGTTCGAAAGAGATACCGCCGCCCCTGGCACACAGGCAACTGAGGGAACACGGGTGGGTTTTAGTCAGTAAAAGTCTGACACGCCCTCCTGCTCCACCCAGAGCGGGAGAAGTTATTTGATGATTTCCCACCCAAAAAAAAAAAAAAAAAAAAAAAAACCCCAACATAGTTGGGAAGGCTAGGCAGATTGATTGAAATTACAATAAAATAAACACCAAAATGTACAATGCTACTCACTACTAGCTAAAAGCCTCGTTAATTTCTGAACAAAAAAAAAATAAGTAGAAAAAAAATTTGAAGTTGAACGGTTTTAATGAAAATAATGATGTAGGTAATGTACTAAAAGCTAAAAAAATAATTCGGTTGGTCCTAGGTACCAGAGGTTACGCTACGCAACACGATATTTTTTTGTCTGATCAAAGCCCTAGATTGATGAAGAAAGTGGTGTGATCACTGGTATCTAGGACCTACCGAATTATTTTTTAGGTTTTAGTACATTAACTACATCATTATTTTAATTAAATACGTTTAACTTAAAAAAAAATATATTTTCAAGTCTTATTCTATTTAGTTATTTTTTTTAAATTTTTCATAGTGTTTAAGTATTCAAGCCCTTTCATTTGATACCCATATTGAGGGGGTTGTGAAAAAATATGTAATCCACCATTTTGTAGCGGCGGCCATCTTGGATTTACAATGATACTGATTAAATTAAATTGTATTGTTATGAAAACTAAAGGTGTGTACCAAATATCAGATCAATCTGCCAACAGGAATGGGATAAAATTTCAAGTACTAAATTTGACCCATAAAACAAACAGGGCAAGGTAAATAAAACCGTTTAAAAAGACAAAAATGTGATGAGATGATTTCAAGTGGTCACACGGAATCATCTCATCTCATTTTTGTCTTCATCAACGCTGTACCACGATAAAGTTGTTAATTTATTCTTCTGTTTTCAGGTTACGGCAACATAGTCCCGGAGACCTTCTGGGGCAGGTTATTTTGTATCGCGTACGCGCTCATTGGAATACCTTTAACGTTGACCGTCATCGCTGACTTGGGACGAGTATTCGCTACACTTGTCTCTATTATTGCTAAACAACTACCTGCGATGCCTAGTAAGTACAATTTAAGTAAGCAATATATAGTTGGTAGTATAGTAGGTTGGTCAATTAAAACGTATAACCTACCTACAACATTAAGTATCATATTCCCGATACAATGGTGTCTCGTTGGTCTCTGTTATTTTGAATTGGGACATCTTGGTTAACTTTCAGAATGCTGCAGTCGAGTTTCCGAGGCCAATCCTGCTGGACAAAGATCTTTATATGCCTTTGGGGCTGTAGGTTTTTTGTTCCTGTATTTGTCAGCCGGGGCAGGCTTGTTCAAGATGTGGGAAGACGATTGGACTTTTTACGATGGATTCTATTTTTGCTTCATAACCATGACGACTATTGGATTCGGAGATATCGTTCCCAGTAAGCATATTAATAATTGTGCAGTACCTAATTCTTAATTCAGTGTTTTAAAGTTAACATAATTTGTAAGCCAAATTTTGCCTTTTGTCGTTAAGAGCATTCATTTCACGCGGACTGGCAACAACGCATTTATAGTAGGTTTTCGTGATTATTTCATGAAATACAAACAAAGTAAAAAAAAATTCAGCCATGCACTAGATCGTTGGTATTTTCAAGTTTGTAAACTATTTTTTTTACAGTTATTTTGGTATTTACTTATAAAAATTGACATACCGTCAATTATTATGTATTTGCATTACTTAGTACGATTATTAAAAAAAAAAAGTAAAATATAAAAATAAAAACTATAAATACTAACGATACCAACAGAAGTACAATTTTTTTCAGCCAAGCATTAGGCTTGGCTGAAAAAAATAGTACTTCTGTTTGTATTTAATGAAATAATCACGAAAAACTACTATAAATGCATTGTTGCTAGCCCGCGTGGAAGGAATGCTCTTAAGTGAATGAATCGGTTTCAAAATACTTTTCGCTTTTCCCAGAAAGACCAAAGTACATGTTGATATGTACGGTATACATTTTAATTGGCTTGGCACTTACTTCGACGATTATTGAGCTGGTGCGGCGGCAGTATGCCCAGTCTTGGCAGCAGCTGCGGGCGCTGTCCGGCCCGCTGGCAGACACTCTGAGGAGGCTGGGCGACGCCGGCAGAGGGGTAGATGTCTCTGCGCTACACAGCGACCTCCGCAAAGTACTCACCGTGGTAAGTAGCTATTTATGTTCACTTTGACGCGAAATGGGGTCACTGAAATGAATCTTAAGTTATTTGAATGTTGGCATACAAATTGCAGTGAAATGCATTCAAAGCTTCGAGCCGGGAGATCAGAGGTTTGTGATGACAGATGTTCGTTTATAGTATAAACACGGGCTACTTGCAAGATTCCGTGATTGATGCCTTGTTTAAAGAAGCAAAAAAGTACTCACATGTGTAAATGTTTAAATATGTAAACATTCAACCAGTTGTAGTTAAGATATTTAATATATATTAAATTATATATAGATAATAAATATTAGATTTGTAGAAGATATTTTTATGAGTTTTCAATGATTCAACGATGTAAATGTTTTGCAAACCAAGTGATGTAATAATTTCCTTACTAAACTCGTATTGCAGTGATTGTGTGTCATGTTTATTTAGGTCAACTCCATCCTTTAGTTTTACTTGTTTTTGTTGGAATGTGAACACCCATTTGGATTTGTGAATAACCCACTTCTTGTTGAATAATAAGAATGTGGAACCCTGTCTATTACAAGGCAACTAAAGGATGTGTTTATTGGCTGCGCACTGATTTTTGTCAGCAGTAAAACATATAGTGGGCAGTATAGTTTACAAAATATATATTTTACAGAAAAGCTATACCGGTCCCGATACTATGGTAAAACCTCGGACCTCACCTCCCAAGGTATTTTGCCAGATTTCGACAAAGTAATTATATTTCTGGCTTTTGGGATCATTCACAGTTAAATATACATATGTATATAGTTCTCTTATTTTGCAGCTTACGTTTTTTACGCTGTTGTATTTACCACCGCGTCATTATGCGGAATGAACACAAAATGAGGCACCTCTTGCAATAGTCCATAATATGCCAGTACTGCAATATCGTTATTTGAAATGAGTTTAATTTTTTTTCCTAGATGTCTTGAAGCTGACAGTTGCGTAACACACTAACAGTAGCAATGGATTTTATTTTGACAGTTCAACAACATTCATTGCGTTATTTACGTTGCTGAGCAAACAAATTTTTCGAACATATGAAGCAATGGATTAGCAATAACTTTCAAAATGATTTAGATTCTGATTTATAGTATGTAACGCAATGAGGGTTCTGATGAAATTACTAAGGATGCTCATAACCAGCGCAGTATAGTATGAGAGAACCAATCGATACTGCGCTAGTAATGACTTGTATAGAGCTTGCCTAACGCAACGTCGAGGCCGCTTCAATGTCGCAAGATACATACACCCTTTTAGCTTTAGTGCCTAATAAAATTCACGTTTCGTGCAGTAATGCTTGCCTATTTTCTAATGCTTTTACACTGCGGGAAAAGTATTACTGCTTTTCTAAATTGAAAACGCTGGCTATCTATTATCAATGTTATAAGTAGATCAAATAAAAAATTGGAGTTGTTAAAAATTGTTATAGGTATTCTCTGTAGTGCTTTGAATAAGATATATAGGTCTGTTACGATCGCGGCAAAAATATCAGTATCGAATTTTACAATCCATAAGATGAATGTCTTAGCGTATTTTTATAGTTTCCGATCTAGTGGTCATAAAACTGGGAACTATTATAAAAGTGCGTCAGCGTTGCGACCTTCATCCGAAAGATCCGACAGTTTGGTCGATGTTGACCGATTTTGTTTTCCAACTTGATAGGGTTTTTCCTTCACCCTCAGTTCTGCTCGATATGAGAAATGATATTGATGTTACTTCCGAAAACTCTTGTAAGTTAATATTAAATTATGGACACTTATTTATACCTACCCTCTTTTTGTATGTTCTACACAAATACCTACACATAATGAACGTATAGTAACGTTATAGCAAGCTAGTAGTAAAATTGAATTCTAGTGTTCTTCGTTGGTTAAATGTGGCCAATAAAACGCATAAAACTTTCATGCAACACATGCGGTTACTAACATTGTAGATCAGATACATAACTCTTTGTGGCGAATAGTAGTGGGTTCATAAAGTTGGTTAAATGATGCAACGGTCTACGAGTTTAATGTGTAGAAAAGTGTTCTCTAACAATAATGTTTTTTTTTATGTTTCCCGCTATTAAACATATATTCTTAATTATGGTCAATAGCTTCGATCGCTTCTAATGTGGACAAAAAGTTTAAAAGACGACGAAACTTATCTGTGGGTCTATCCCCAGTATAGCCGAAGCTCGAAGCTCGAAGTTTCAGCCGAAGTACGGGCGATTCTTAATCAAAATCCAGTCAATTTACGGACATAACATTCGTTGGGTTTCCGAACTAACACTGAATGACAACATGACTTGACAGTTACAGTCCGCCCTATGTGTTTTTGCGCGTCCGTAAAATTTAATTTGACACGCCTTTGACAAATCAACTACTTGCGGATGGGCCCGTATCTTCGTTGATGGACTGAGAGAGTAAAGCCCCCGAAATCCATAAGTAGACGTGCAAAATTAAAAGCTTTCCAAAAAAACATTCTGTAGGTTAGAGCCTAATTTTTTTAATCCAAAAGAATGAAATAAAAACAAAAGCGTTTGTTACGAACGATAACAAATGGAGCTCGCCGTCAAGCTATTTTCTTTTAGTGCCAATTAAGCTTGCTCTTTGATTTTTTTGAACCGAAGAGTTGCCAAGTCCAATTCCGAACTTTTATTTAGCTCTGCTGCTGCTTCTACAAAAGGAATATTAATTAAGTATTCAAAGCAATCTTCCAATTAAAGTAGATGAGCCAAGGTAGCTCACGAAATTAAAATTTTCTTCCGTGTTTTAAATTTGAGGATGGTATTGCGGATTTTAATGATTATGTAATGGTCATTTCATATTTTGATCGAATCATATTTTGTTCAATACAGGGTAAATTTTTAACCAGGGCCCCAATTCTGTATCGTTATAATGATTCCTCGCGGGATCTTACTAAGTTCAAACTACGCCAATATCGTTTTTTTTAGAAACCAATGTAAAGGTAAGGAATCGAAATGCCATTCTGTATGTTCTTAGACAATTTGTCGATATTATTAATAAGATATTAGCAGAATTTGTGTGTGATTGACGTGGTTACGAGTAAGGAATCGTTAAGTGTTCATAGTGAACTCAGGCCCAGTGCGGAAACTATAACCATGAATTCAGCATTTCATTCTAGACCCTCTAGCGTAGAACTTTTTTGTCAGTTATACAAAAAAAAAATCAGCTGTTTCATAGAAACGTGGTCAAAATGTATGGAATAGCTGATTTGTTTTTGAATTATCGACAAAAAAATTCTACGCTAGGGGGTCTAGAATCTAAATCTAGAATTCCGCATATTAATGCGGAATTCATGGTTACAGTTTGCGCGCTGGTTAAAATTTTATCCTGTACACAGACTGACACTGACCTGGAAATTGCAAAACACGTAAGAAAATTTGTGTTTCACGGCTTACTCGATTCTACCTTAACTATTTTCAGTTTCTAATTTCAGAATATTTGTTATAGGTGACTATGCCACGATTGAGCAGCGCCGGTGGGAATGCTCTCTCTGACAAACGTAGACTGGAGTGGGAGGCGGCAGTGGAAGCCGTCATCAGGGACATCACAGCCCCAGTGCCTACTCAGAAACCCCCAATAGTTCAGATCGTCATTTATGAGTCATCAGTATAGAATATGAAACTGAATATTTGAAAGCAGCTTGAAGTTGCTAAATGGATATTTTGACACAAGTTCAATCGCCGACACATTAATCAAGAAATGCTCCCGTTATTGCCACTGCTGATCCCATTATTTCCAAGTATAATTCGATGCTTGATCACGGCCGCTCTCGTTCCGCGTGATATTTAGACATTATGCGTCAAAGTTCAAGGCTTAGTTACCCTTGTTCGCTCGAATTAAGGCACTCAATACATAATAGTTAAAATACTGGCTCGTTATGAATACTGTTAGGGCAGACTTAATGAGAGAGGTAATGCGAAACTGTGAAACTATGGCACGTGGTTTTGTTCGCGTGCCAATGTTAGAAAAAGAAGTGAGTCGTTTTTTCGCATTGAAATTTTCATTCGACATTTTTTGTTAAGACGTTATGAACGGCGACGTATTGTCTAGACAAGTGTGATGAATACATTTATTTTTATAGATTACTCTTTCTTTAATGATTTGTAAAAGGGTTTATGTGATGCATGTGTTCAGTGACTATTAGAATTCGTAAATTGTAATTCATTTAGTATTTATAACGTCTTTAAATTTGTCTGTGTCTTGGGATAATAAATGATGCAGTTCATCGTAGTGTGTTGTTGTTAGTGCTGCGATCATTAACGTGATGTATGGCACCTTTAGATAATAAACATAAGCAAATGTGTTTCTCAAAAGAGATACACAACGAATATTATCGTGACCAGCATTTTTCTTTTGAATGATCAAGTGAAATTTTAAAGATTTTCCGAGCAGGCCCCGATTTAGAACGTCACGATAACTAGATCGATGTTCAGTTATATTTCTTAAATGAACACCATACATCTATTTGGTATCATACGTAAAGTTGGAATGCAGAAAAAGCGCAAACTGTAACCATGAATTCAGCATATCATTCTAGACCCCCAGCGCAGAAATGTTACGTCATTTTTACAAAAAAAATCAGCTGTTTCATAAAAAAGTGCAATACCTACGCGGTCAAAATCTGCGCTGGGGGGCCAGTGCAGATTTTTTTCGTCGGTAATACAAAAACAATCAGCTGTTCCATACATTTTGACCGCGTAGGTATTGCACTTTTTTATGAAACAGCTGATTTTTTTTGTAAAACTGACGTAACATTTCTGCGCTGGGTGGGGGTCTAGAATGATATGCTGAATTCATGGTTACAGTTTGCGCACTGGATAAAAACTTATCCTGTATAATAAGTAGGTAGGAATGTGTTTTAATTACGAGTACTAATTAGCCATTGATGTAAGTACGATTTCGTTCTTATTGCTGAATTATGAAAATAATATTCCTATACATTTGTTTCATTTATTTAGAATAATTTATTTCAATCTTTAGATTTGAAGAGTTGTTTTAGATTAATTAGTCTTTAAAAATGTGAAAATTATTAGAATGGCGAAATAAATAATTAAAAGCAAGTGCCTAATGACAGTTTCTAGAATGTTAATTTATTTCATCAGACTCAGCAGTGTGTAGAATATTAATTAAGAGGCTAAATGCATGTCGCATCCGCGTGTATTTCATTACAGTTTAACAAAATGCATTTATCATATTTCTGTCTTCGAGGCAGATTCCGAAAATCATGATGTCATATTATTCACCATTTTATGCAGACATAAGATATCTTTGCATTGGATTTGTTTACGGTTTTTTATCTTCAAAGCAAAGAGAAGTGTGAAAAATCTCTTGAAAAAGTGGCGGATATTTACGAGTATGTAAACCTGAATGAGAAGTCGGTGAGATAACTCGACAAGGCGTGTGTTAAAGCTTGTGTCAGACCAAGTTTATGGAGAATAGATAATAAGGTTGGTAACGAAATAAATGTCATGTATAGGTACAGTAGGATGTACCTATGTTGGTAAATACCTACGTATGGAATTAGGTTCACTAGAGTTAACATTATATATATATAAGTAAGCACAGTCTTAAATTGATGCCCACATGCCTTTTGCTTGCTCAGCAAAAGTATTTTGAAACCAAATTAGAAGGATATTACTTTGAAATTAGTATAATTTTGTTAAGAAATTAAATAGCAAATTGTGTGCAATTTAGATTTAAGTATTATTTCGTAAGCATTTTATAGTTAGCATTTGGAATACCTATATGAGATTGTATTATATTAATGCCCTTTCAAATACAGAGTACGTAAGCGTCAGTATAAATATCATGATAGCTAAATATGAATGGACAAGTTTCTTCGTAGTCGATTACCCGTTTCAGTATCAGAATTATGTTAGTTCTATGCCAAGCCAAATGCTGGACGCTTGAGAATGGCGTGTGCGCTACCCACTATAAGTGAAATGATTTTATGAGTGCATACTCATAAAAGCATATCACTCATCTTATGGGTTTTTAAGCTGAACAGATGGCCGCGTTGCTTATGGTACAGACCGCCCTTATGGCGCGTAATGAAACATATTATAAAGCGAGCATTCGTGCAGTCAGTAAGGGGAAACAAGCGAGAGGGCAACACGGAGTTTGCACACGGTGTAACGACATGCTCGCTGCGAATGTTACGTTACGCCCCGTATCGCCGGTCAGTATCCACCTTAACACATCTCAGAATCGTTTGAAAAGACATTAATTGTTTAAAATTTAACACAAGGCAACATATCTAGCTGTAACTAATATCACATCGCATCCTGTTATAGTGTAAGCATTTCGCAGATGTTGTAATTTCATATAACATGTAGTCTATCTATGCTCGATGGTAGAATAACGATCGTGTATTTAAAATGCAGTTTGTTACTTTACATACACAATATGAACTGAAGCTGGAATTTAACTAAATTATTGTTCAATAAATTATTTGCGTTTTTTAACGTGTTTTATTTGCTAACACTACAATGATTAAATGGTCTAGACATTCTGTAATCACGAACATAGTGGCCTAAATAGTCATACATACATATACATAAACTACAGAACGCCTCTTGCTACGATCTCTATACAACGTGTCGTTTTGCATCCTCGTCAAATTCAAGGAGGTAACTATGCTAATGATTCTCGACACGAATCAATACTAAAATAAGTAGGTATTTTTTTTTGTTTTTTTTATTATATTTTAAAACGCGGCCCGTGTGATACTGCACTGTAACTGGGTAACCTGGGTTCAAACAGTCTTCGTCGCAGAAACCAGTCCTCGAATTGCTTGTTGCGATTTTTTATTTTACGGCTATGAAACTACCTACTTATTTTATGATTGATTTGTGTCGAGAATCATTAGCATAGTTACCTCCTTGAATTTGACGAGGATGCAAAACGACACGTTGTATATTCATTTTACTTCGTTAGTAGCCTAAATCTTCCTGTAATTCTGGAATAAGAATATGGTGGTTTCTTTAGACTATCAGAAAATAACCGCAACAAGACAAGTTTTCTGGGATTGTGTCGCGTTGGTTACCAACCATGGAGGTTCTTGCCGAAAAGAGAATTGAAGTGGCTCATGTCTAGTAGTTGACTGCTATAGACTGGCAATGATTATTATTAACCTTGCCTTAGCATTTTGGATTGAAGATCAGCTGTTGCCTGAACATTAAGGTGCAACTTAGGGTAAAGTATGTAAGTATAGCTTTCATTGTTATTCTATTGGGTAACCCCAATAGAAAGCTATTCAATTTCAGATGTTAAAGAAAAGTGATACCCACCAAAAACATTTTCTTGTAAAATGTTGCCAAGACGAGACCATATTATAACGTGCACTGTCAAAAAGTTATGAAATCTCATGTAGAGCCAAGCTTCTAACTCTACAAGGCCTAACTTTGCAAACTCTACACCTTAGTCAAAATATGTGACTTGGCCATTTCGCTACATTCACGTGGGCGTAAGGTGAAAAATGTATCCACTGTTCATTACTTTTCTGTTTTACAATAGTTCTTGTAGTAAGGAAATGGCCAAGCCACATATTTGACTAAGGTGTAGAATTTATAAGGGTTCAAAAAACCGACGAAGTGCTTCGAGAAAAGGTAGGTAGTGCTCTTGCGCTCCACTTGGCTCGTCTTGGCCGGGGCACGGCCGTGTCCCCAGATTCAGTGACGAATTCTGGGACTTTTTTAAAAATTCATGAAAATTGGGGTTTATCGAATCCTATGTATTTTCGCCTAGGCTTTATGGGCCGCTTACTTGTTGCAAATGGGTCACACTATCATATCCGGGAAGGAATACGTCAAACTACATGTATGTATGTGTCCTACCACTTCATATCTTGGGTATGAGACAGTACTCTTAATCGTAGGAGCCTGTGTAGAAATTTCAACACACACACGCACATTCATTCATCTATCTTTAATACATTGAAAGAAGAATTTCATTAATACGATCAACATAAAATGTTCTTCCAGCTAGGTCATCCATACTCCGAGCACCCACTCCACGGACATCCGCACGATAAATCTTGTTATACCTAGCATTAGTTACAAGTCATTAATAAAAGCTAATGCGAACCACATGTATGTATTTACTCGTAACTATTCGCTCATTTGGTAATATTCTTTTATTCCTCTTGGCGTTCAACCATCTTGTATCAACGCTCGGTATATTTGTGGCGTATGCGGTATATTTGTGTTCTCCTCTAACATTATAGCCCAATGAAATATATCCCTCTATTTGTACTGAATTATAATTTATTACGTAAACATTTCTTTACTCTATATCGAACGGCGTCAATAGCTTGATATTTTTTAAACAAAGTCCGAAATAAAACATCTTGTTGATAATCGTGTTCTTTATAGAGCGCTTAGCGTTGAGATAGTAACGAACACTTGTGTTTTATCGCCATTATAATTCATAATGAATGTTTATGTTTTTTGTTGCGGTAGTTCATAAAATAATATTACCGACGTAGCTGCTTTAATTCATCATAATCCTATTATTTGATCTGTCAGCTTTATTAACTTTAACCGGGATTTATATATCCAATTTGAAAGGAGTAATTAATTAATGATACAACAACAAAACATAGTAGAAGACAGCGAAAAAGTACCCTATATTTTATTATTCAAGATATTTTCTAGTAAACGATTATTCACAACAATACTGTATCAAAGAGTTCTTGAGAGAAAAACCTGTATCAGAAGTTACTACAAAAGAAGTAGAATGTATTTGATCTCTGGCTGCACAAGCTAGGCAGACAGCTATACTTCAGTGGTATTTAATATCTGTAGACAAAACAAAACAAGATTTCGTGCATTCTTTAAACCAACTCAAATGATAATGGAAAATACATGTCGCGACAGCAAATCCTTTGTTTTTAATAAATAACCACTCAGACATTTACGTTATTGGGTTGGGAATTTCGGAAACTATTAGGTACTGACGGACGAGTTTGTTGATCGTTTATTTTTATAATTATTCGAGTTATATATAGTAAACAGTCATCCTTTAATCTATTTTAAAATGCCACGTTTGTACGCTTATGTCAGTGAGTCACTTCCTTGTCGGTGCTTCATTCAAGTCGTTCTAATATTGATTTCATGAATATATCACTATCGAAACTAGCGGTTGCGCACTTACGTTACTGAGAACAGAATATAAATCATAATAGCATTATTGACTACCGGAAGCGTATAAGGAATAATGGGAAAATATATAAACTTTATGATGTACTTCTTGTGTTTATCGGAAACATCTATTTTTATCCTACTAAATATAATATTAAATTATATTTTATCCTAATAATATTATAAATGTGAAAGTTTGTTGCCTACTCAATCACGCAAAAACGGCTGAATGGATTTGCATGAATTTAGCACACAGATAGAATACGTTTTTGTCCCGGTAGTACGTTCCTGTGGGATAATTTTTGACCTCCATACGTGCGAAGCCGCTGGCAAAAGCTAGTTTATGATAAATCATTCGCAGATTATTGGTTTTGGTTAGTAAATTAAATTACATTCGATTTTATTGGAGTATTATAAATATTATAGAATCGTACTTTAATGTAATTATGGTTTAACGGAATACATCGCGTTTAATGTAGCTTTGTGCCTAATGTTTCAACACTGTAAATGAGTCAGTTTCATCTTTGTGAACTAAATTAATATTGATGTATCCTTGTATTTTTAACGTCTGACTGACACCTTCTGTAGAAACGGAAGAATGACTTGCCAAACGAAATTGACGACGCGTTGAGTGTAGTATTACGTGGAACATTTGGTATGTAAATAAATTACCTAGCTAGATACAACAAAAGACTTTGAACTCTATTCTCGTGAAAAATAGAACAATAAGCTTCCCGCGCTGAAATAAAATTAAAGAACGAGTATTGATGGCGCCAAACGATAGTTAACGAATAGCCCGAAAGGAATGTTCAGAATGCCCAGAATTTTTGTGTAATCTTCAACTCTGACAAGTTTGACGTTGATAAATTATTTAGTTTTTATACTTAGCCACCAACCTATATATACACCGTGACATTTTAGTCGTCTTACAAAAGTGGTCCTCTCGATGTATCCGTCATAAAATACCTCTAGGCGCGATTAAAACATTGTTATCATTAATTAAGACAATAGGTTCAAATAAAAATAAATAATGCTTTAAAATTATGAAACACCCTCCCTGTTAATATTTTTTCCGTATCAAACGGTAGAAGATAATCTACCTACCTACCATTATATTCCATCATAAATTCCATCTCCATAACAGGGTGTTTCAAACTACGTCATGCGTCTTTAGTGAATGATATTTTCATTTTTTTAATTATGCAAATGTTCAAAAATATCATTTTTTTTATAAATGATTAGTAGTCATTGGATACATGAAGTGGGCTGCCGTTGTAAGACGACTAAAATGTCACGGTGTATAACATTATTCCAACTCTGTGTTATTACGTAACGGCTATTCTTTTCCTTTCAGTGTTTCACAATGTTCGTTTGTTATATCCGGTTTCAACTATCTATCTCGCCACAATGGGTTTGACAAATGGGACGCTTCCATTTACTAAATCTATGTTGACTGTAGTCTGTTGCAGGGGTGCGACACAATTTGTCATAACCACAATGCTCGCATTCAGATTTGATGTTACGATTCGCCGCCGCGCCCTTGCGATTTGCTTGGTTTATGACCCCATTCGGTAAATGTGTCGATTTATACTATTTCGTGACACTTGTGATGTATTGGCATCATCTACGTTTAGGGAGTGATCGTCTGGCCGTGTTTACTGTTGAGTTTTGGAATGGAGCAGGTGTAACATCAAAGTGTTTGAGCTCAAAACAAGCGTTCAACACCATTTAGATAACAATAACAATGTGATTAACGACTTTCTTGATGAGTTGTAAAAAGATTGAAGAAGATAAAGTAGGTATGGCTTATTATACTTACTACTTATGTTGAAGTGTCGATATATTACATTTTAACAAAAAAATCGTTTAAATGTCCAGTCTTTTTTGCAAGAATTATTAATCGAACTGTTTCGTGAGTCCGTTTACGAGTTTACTACTGTAAATATTACCTACTTGTAACCATTATATTATATTTTTTAAAGTTAAACAATTGCTTAACCCATCATTACGTTAATGGGTTGGTAATTATGTTTTACTCATACCACGTAATGAAGCAATTTGCGTTTTAAATTGTTTAATTATACGCTTTATTTTGTATACAGGTGGACTCGATTTAAAGTTATATATATCTTGTATGTAAAAGTTACGAGGAATTTCAGACGTTGTTTGAATTCTTGGAAATCTGTCGTTTGATTTTAAAAATAAACTACCATGCAATAGTCGAATAAGATTTTGACTCTTGGATAAGGACAACGCAGGTTGGCTTCTGAAAATTAAACTATTATTGTGAAACCAAGTACGTAGATTTTTTAACGACTAGATTTTTTTTCTAAATGTTGTGGAAGTTTTGCATAATATTTTCTTGAAAAATCTCCATATTGTTTTTGAGATTCACGGTTTTACTTCACTACATATTATATAACAAAGTCCCCCGTCCCGTCTGTCTGTCTTTTCACGATAAACTCAAAAATAACTGAACGGATTTCCATGCAGTTTTTCACCAATAGACAGAGTGATTTATGAGGAAGGTTTAAGTGTATTGTGTAAATTGGTTAAGGTGGGCGAAGCTGCTGGCAAAAGCTAGTATATACATCCTACTAATATTATAAATGTGAAAGTTTGTGGGTATGGATGTATGTACGGATGTTTGTTACTCTTTCACGCAAAAACGGCTGAACGGATTTGAATAAAATTTGGCTGTGTGCCAAATTTCATTAATTAGTAGGTAGGTAGTTTGTAACTTGGAATAATACAGAGAATACTTTTTATCCCGGTACTACGTTCCCGTGGTATAATATTCAAACGCCACGCGGGCTAAGCCGCTGGCGCCAGCTAGTTATACTGTTGTGGCAATGTTTTTGAACACCTTGTATTTTCTGTAATAACATGTTATGTGTTTGGATTGGTGTAATTACCTACTTAATACAAATACAATACGGATTGGTAATGTTTGATTCGGATACTCGTATATATGTAAAGCAGTAAGTTTTGGTTGGAATCCTTTTAAACCGTTCGTACAGACAATAACTAATAGCTAGGCATGCTGCTGCAGTTCGAAACATGTTTCAAAAGAATAAACACTTTCTTAAAATTAATCGGTTTGAGTATAGACACTGATGATCGTAATAAAACTACGCTACAACGTTTGAGAAAGCACTGGCTCTATTTCATTCACACGCTCTCGTTCAACATATCCGTTTTTGGTGAATTTATATGGTTCATACAAGGTCTAGTGATTGGTTGTACTCTGTGGGAGATTACTTACTTGATACCTTGCCTTACGTTATGCCTACTTGGGAATTTAAAAGTTTACTACTTCGTTCGACATATGCACCACGTGAGTGAGTTAGTCAAGATGTTGAGAAATTTGCAGAATAAGGCTGCAGAGAATGGCGAAGAAATTCTAGAGGAATCTAAGAAATGGCTGACGTTTTTGTCTTCTATATCTAAATTACTGTTGTGTTTAACCAGTCTTGGCGTTCTGGCATTTGCGTTGGGACCATTTTTGATAACTGGTTCCAATTATTTACGTACAGGTGAAATTAAACTCGTCCTACCTTTCATTGTATGGTATCCATTCAATGAGTTGGATATACGAATTTGGCCGTTTATATATCTTCATCAACTGTGGGCTGGTGAGTTCGTCTTACAAATATTTTTCGAATAATTATACTAACTTTATTCATATAATATTTATCAGTTTTAAATAAACCTATAGTAAGGTAAGACGTGGAAACATAAACAGTGCAATTCCTTGAAATAATGCATGGATTTGGTAAATCCATTTGGAATAATATTTATACTTTATACTTCTCGGGTAGTGATTGCATTTCGATCGTGTGATCAGTGGTTTATATGAGCTGCCATAATGGTGGATTTATAGCGAAACCGTGACCTCATATAAATCGTTCTTACGGCTTTGTTGTTGGCAGCCATTTCACATACAAGTGTTGAAATGATATCAAGCTTGTGGAAAATTGATTATTTACAACATTTTATTGATGATTGTTTACATGAATTGAAGTCAGTCTATTTTTCTATTTTGATTACTAGTTTCCGCCTGCGGCTTCACCTGAGTTGTATATTGTTTTTTTGTTAAAAGTACCGTATTCTTCCGTTAGCATTTATTTAAAAGCTGCTATTTTGACATTACAAACATACACTTCAATTTTATTTATTTGTATAGCCATAACATTATGTCAGTCTTTATTTTTAGCATGGGTGGCAGTATTTTCTGTATACGGGCCAGATTGTTTCTTCTTAACTTGTTGTACGTTTATTCAAATTCAATTTCTGATACTGCAACACGACATGGAGCGGATTGTGAAAGAAGATGCGAGGAACAGATATGATATCACACTAGATACATTTAAAGCTGAGCTTGTACAACTTGTCAATAGACATCGGGAACTGATACGGTATGTGGCTGAACTATAAACGAACGATAATAGTCCATGGACTTAATGAATTCCACATTACTGAAAGTCAATTTCGCTCGACATCGCTTTGTTTTGCTAGATCAGCTATTTCGGTATGACGTTCCTTAGTTAGTGCACCTACTGAAGGAATTTCCATTATATTCGATAATAGCTGAAGCAAAAGGGCGATTGATCAGTTTTAGCTACGATTGCGGCGGTTAGTCCTTGTATGGTTGACTATCTTTACATTCATTCATTTCAGTCGAAAGACGTCCACTGCTGGACATAGGCCTCCCCCAAAAAGGGGGTTTTGCCATAATCGCCACGCTTGGCAGGCGGGTTGGCGATAGCAGTATGGTGGTAAAATGCATAGAGAACGCTTCTGCCCATTTTCTAGTAAGTCCCTCAGTCGCCTTGAACGACACCTACGGGAAGAAATGGGATGGTGCTATTCTTTTACGTCCGGCACCACACGGAACTAAAAGGAACGGCACGGAAAACTGGTACTTAGTAGCTTTAAATAGAGAGGGGTGAAACCCTGCAGCGGGACATTTAAGACTTTTAATAATACCTTCTAAAACATTAAAAATATAAAAAAGTATATAATTTATAAACCCTTACATTTTTGCAAACCTTTCGGCTTAAAATAATGTCCGTTAAACATAATAGGTACCTATATACTTAGTAGCTACTGCCCGAAAGTGTGACAACCAGTCTTACCAAGAGGTATGGTATTACCCAGCGACTGGGTAATACCATAAAATACTGGTATTCAGAAGCCAACCCTAACATAGTTGGGAAAGGGCAGATGATGAATAGCTGAAGCAAAATGTGGATAACAAGATTACTAAAGCTCATAATACTAATTTAAGAATGTATTTCATTACTTTTACAAACACAGTTCAAAATATCTATCTCATTGCTGTTGACAGCAAAAATGGGTATTCCCAGTTCGCATGGACTTATATTTAAATCCTCATTCTTTGAGTCACAGTGGAAGATTGCCAAAACGAGCCAGAAGTTCGTCGCCGCTTTGGCTAATTTATTTATTTTGACCTAAAGTTTTGTCTTTGTTTTGGTTGTTTATTTATATAGCACAAATTATGAAGTCACAATCTACTTATAGCCTGTTGACCTTACCTTTACCATTTCTTTTCAGATGTGTGAGTTTATTGGAGATAATTTACTCTAAATCAACTTTATTCAACGTTGTGACTAGCTCCTTGATTATATGTGCTGCTGGATTCAATCTAATGGTAATGCTTGAAATATTTTAAATGAGAATGCTCACGGGGATAAATGTACTAATGTCAACATTTCTCAAGAGGACTAAATCAGAATCGGAATGCTTTATTTGTAAACATAGGTCAAATTATAATAGTGTGCGAGATGTTACAGATAGGTGGTGGAGGACTGTCCATGGCCATCGTCCTTTGTGGCGTCACGTATCGTGCATTTGTGAACATCTTAAATGACGTGGCGTAGCCTGTATTATTATAGTACTAACTGACCCGACAGACGTTGTCCTGTCTTAACTATGAATTTTGAATTCGCGTTATATATCTACAGGATAAAATTTTAACCAGTGTGCAAACTGTAACCATGAATTCAGCAAAAAATCTGCTGTATCATAGAAAATTGTGATACCTACTCTGTCAAAATGTGTGGAACTGCTGATTTTTTTTTTGTATAACCGACCGACCGAAAAACTACGCTAGGATGTCTAGAATGATATGCTGAATTCATGGTTACAGTTTGTGCACTGGATAAAATTTTGGTCAGGTATATATGTTACGCGCAACTTTCTTATTTTTCTTTTATAAGAACCTTCTCCTGACAATAACAAACACAACAAAAAAAGAATTTGCAAAATTGGTCCCGCCGTTCACGTGACCAAGGGAAATAGGGATAGAAGAAGAAGATACATACAAGACAAATAAGTTCAGTGAGTTAGTCAGGGACACACCATTGTTAAATTTTATAGTAACACTAAGCTACGTACCAGGGCGGTACCCATAGTGTTCCATAAGTAGCGTCCCTCTCTCTTGCTTGTCAACCGTCACGGGACACGGACTAGATTTTAAACCATTAGTTTATTTTATCCCCACTAGTTCAATTAATTATATGGCTAAGCTGAATAGCGTATCTAGTTATCTAGTTCTGAACTATAACACGTGTGTGGCAGTTATATTATTATTATTTAAAAGTTAGAGTTTCACTTTCGCTCTTCGACCATAATCTCACCCTCCAATATGCGTAAGAGGAGACAGGTAGAATGCCTTCAACCTATATCTCTAAAACTTATTTAAATTCTAGACCTAGAGTCTTTAATATATTGTACAAACACTTTGTTCCAGGCTATCGAAAATCTAGCTCTAATGGCACCTTTCACCGCCTTCCTTACATTTGGTCTGCTCCAGATATTCTTTTATTGTTATTACGGTGATTACGTGATGAGATCTGTAAGTGAACATAACATATATTAGGTATTATGTGTTCTAGTTTGTTTCTGTGGTAATGTTTTGTTATTTTTCCAGAGTATGGGAGTAGGCGATTCTATTTTCAAGAGTCGTTGGTATGAAACAGGAGCGGCGGAGAGAAAATATCTTTTGATTGTTTTAATGCGGTCAGTGTTATAAGTTATTAAGAATTTCAGGAGTAAGGGTTTTAATGGAAAAGAAAGGGGAAAATGTTCACAATTTACTGTTATGAGACTTGTTTTTATTACTTAGTTAACTATAAGTCAACGAGTTACCTAAACATGGTAATCTAATAAACTTTTATGAGATATTAGGGATGTTAACCAAGCAGAAGCAAGTCATTATCGGGACGATTTTAGTTATTTTATGACCACATCGTTGGTATAGTGTTTATAAGCGATTATTGTCAGGAAGCCTTACAAAAACTAAAATATGAGTGACTATTATGTAAGTACTAGATTTCTATCTAGGTATATAAATCGCTTTTTATTTTTATTTTCAGTTCTCAAAAACCGTGCAGATTAACGGCTTACGGTTTTACGGTCATTAATTTAACAGCATTTACTCGGGTAAGATAAATAATTAATAAAACATACGTTTGTTGACAACAGTGGAAAAATCATCTTTACAGTACTCACCTCCAGCTGCCAACTCCAACACCTAAGAGCAGTGGCGGCTCAGTGGTAACTGACGCGACTTACGAGTTGTAGGTCGTAGGTTCGAACCCAGCCAGGCGCTTTACTTTGTGTAAATAATTTCATCACCACTGCTCTCAAAACGGTGAAGGAAAACATTGTGAGGAAACCGATGCGTCCTAGAATCAACTATTCAAAGACATGTGACATCCACCAAACCGCACTGGGCCCGCGTAGTGGATTACGGCCCACTCCCTTTCGCCGAGAGAGGAGGCCTGTGTCCCAGCAGTGGGAACGATATAGGCAGATTATGATGAGTACTCACCTAATATTTAAATATTTATTTTCAGATTCTGAGTACTTCTTGGTCTTATTTCGCTCTTTTGAAACAAATGTACGATTAATATTTTAGCAATTTTATTACTTCACTCTAAACACTCCACTTAACGTAGACATGATTGTAATTCAATTAGTATATTTATTACAATTAACACACAATAACACATAACACACACACACACTCTCTACACGCAACACATACACAGATTACATTACACAAGACACATAACATTACATTATTAATAGAATCGTAATTATAACCTAGAAAAATACTAGCTTATCAATAAAAAGTAGGTATTTATTTAGTAAGTACTCCGTATAAGTTGCCTCCAACACTACCTATTTTAAAAGCTTCATAAGATTACCCTTTTAAAATATTAGTTCTTTTGCTTCACTATCACCTACACATCAATCGCATTAATACCCCTATTTAATGTCACTCTTTTCTTTATTTATAATTATACATGGCTTTCTTTTGGGTTGGTTGTGTGCAATTATATTGTGGGGTGTTCACACTTTTAAATGCACGTTCACACCACAGTTCCACGTTAATTGTTCGTTTATACAGCACGATCACTATTATAATTTTTTCTACAAATATGACCAAAGACTATGCAAATAGAGTAGGTAGGTAAATGTGCGAAATTTGCATATTATTTGCTGTGGTTTGAGTGGCAAATATGTGTTTAAATATTCTTTATATTATTTTTTCTTTAGTAAATACTTGAAGTTACCTACACGTTCGTTTGGTTGTCTAATTTTAGTATACGTACATTTCTAGAATTGTCATCATCATTTCATCCGGAAGACGTCCACTGCTGGACATTGCCCCTCCCCCCCAAATTTCGTCACTGTGACCGGTTCTGTGCTTCCCACATCCAGCGGATTCCTGGAGTCTTAACAAGGTCATCGGTTCACCTTGTGAGAGGCCTTCGAATTGTACGTCTTTCGGTACGCGATCGCCACTCCAGAACCTTTCGGCCCCATCGGCCATCTGTGCTGCGAGCAACGTGGTCCTGTCCACTGCCATTTCCAAAATTTCACCCTAAAAAGTTTTGCTAGAAAGTCCTACTACGTTTCTGATTTTTTAAACACCTTGTAGTGTAAATTATTATTTATACCCTCTGTAGTCTGTAGAATTACACTTTATTCCCTAGGTAGGTTTCAAATGAAAAGTTTTCATATTCTTCGCCGGTTGTATTGAAGAGTTTTCCACCACTGAGGCAACTGCGAAAATGCTCGAACAATTTCATAAATGTTTGGAAAGAGTGAATTTTTATTTGTGGTTCCTTGGCTTGAGCTTACATAGGAAGGATAGGAATAAAACTATTTTAGGACTTGTCCGTAGTCACAAGTTATACTCTGTACACTTAATTTCAGTCATTCTAGAACTTGTTGCCCAGGTGTTATGGGTTTTAGAAGCCATTTTCACTGGAAAAAGTTTTGTGGAAATAACTCGTTTGATTCCGTGCCTTATTCTTTGCCATTTATGCATTTTTAAAACGGTTTCAATTATTTACTATGCTCATTTTAATAATGAATTCATTGAAACTATGGAACGCTTGCTTATAAATCAAATGAACATCAAAGAAGAAGAAAATCTCTTGAGGAAGAAAGTGATTGACACGCAAGTTTCATTGCTGACAAACATCACAAAGAAGATTTTATATTTGGTCATAGTGGGTTTGTCAATGTTTGCATTGGTACCTGTATTTATAACTCTGCCGAATTATTGGGAAACTCGTGAAGTCAAACTTGAACTGCCGTTTGTAGCGTACTATCCATTCAATGAATTTGATGTCCGATTTTACCCTTGCGTTTATATTCATCAGGTGGGGACAGGTATGTCGCTAATTCAATTTTCAAAATAATCTAAGATGACCATATTCATTTAGGTCCCTATTTATGAGACGACGGATTGCCAGACCTTTCCTTGAGAGAGTACTTAGTTAAATTGTCTTTTGTTTTTATTATTAGTGTTTTCATGCATCCATATTTTGGTCTCTGTACCTATCTACTGCTACCTACGCAAGAAGGTTGCTTTGGGAAGATTATCAGAAATAATGAATTAATTTTTCAGCATGTCTCGCCATTTTTATGGTATACGGCCCTGATTGCTTCTTCTTTACTTGCTGCACCTTTCTTCACATTCAGTTTTCTTTACTGAACTATGACATGGTGAGAATCGTAGATGAGGACTCGCACAGCTGTGACGGATTGAAATTCAAAAACTTAGCAGTTCGACATATTGAATTGATGAGGTAAAGGTTTGTTAATTATTACCTACATTGGTAATAACATTGTTTCCTTCAAAAAGATATTGAAAAAGGCAACTAAAGGAGAATATTTAGGCACGCCACGATTGCGGCGGTAAGTCCCCTCTTTGAGGAGTGGCTTGAGAGGCAGCACAGCGTCCTCACCTTCCGCCTGACGCAGGTCCTCACCGGACACGGTTGTTTCGGGAGGTTCCTGTTTCGCATAAGGCGGGAGGAAACGCCCGGGTGTTTCCATTGCGAAGATCGCCCTATCGCGCGGCCACCGTAGGCGCGGGCTTGCGGACGGCGAGTAATGGTTAGCCCGCTATCTGGTAAGGACCAAGCCCAAGTCGACGGCGCGTTGTGTTCCACGCGCGCCTCAAAGAGATGTCAGCAACAACTGATGGGGCCCGCAAGGGCCGATGCCTGCCAGGGGCGCGGGTTGTTCGAAAGAGATACCGCGGCCCCTGGCACACAGGCAACTGAGGGAACACGGGTGGGTTTTAGTCAGGAAAAGTCTGACACGCCCTCCTACTCCACCCAGAACGGGAGAAGTCATTTGATGATTACCCACCCAAAAAAAAAGGAGAATATTAAGAAGATGCTTGCTGCTTATAGCAATAAAATCACAAACCGTCTGAAAATATGAATGGGCCAACTAGTTTTTTCCAAATGCATGGCGTAATCATATATAAAATAAAAACAAAAATGCCTGATCAATAATTTTTTATAATATTACTTTCAGATGTGCCAATTTATTAGAAGAAATATTTACGAAATCAATATTGTTCAACGCACTAAGTAGTTCTGTGATTATATGCGTTACTGGATTTAATGCCATGGTAAATAAATAATTAAACCTGTCTATTTACATCTACTGGATCAGAAATATTTACGTATATTTAATTTGAATTGAGTATTATTTTATTTGCGGAGCAGTGGTGGCTCAGTGGTAACGGCCGCGACTTACGAGTTGTAGGTCGTAGGTTCGAACCCAGCCAGGCGCTTTACTTTGTGTAAATTATTTCATCACCACTGATCTCAAAACGGTGAAGGAAAACATCGTGAGGAAACCGGCATGTTCTAGACCCAACTATTCAAAGACATGTGACATCCACCAATCCGCACTGGACTCGTGGGTTACGGTCCACTCCCTCTCGCCGAGAGAGGAGGCCTGTGTCCCAGCAGTGGGAACGATATAAGCTGATTATGATTATTTTATTTTATTTCAGGCGGTGGATAATATTGTAATGATGGCGTCTTTCACTACGTTTTTGATTTTCGGCTTGATGCAAATATTTCTGTTTTGCTATTATGCCGATACTATTATGAGATCTGTAAGTTAATCCTATAATGCCAATAATATTATAAATGTGACATTTTGTCGCGTGGGTGTTTGTTATCCAATTAAGCACATGGCTGACCGAATTTGGTTGAAAATTAGCACAAAGATAATAAGATAATAATATTTTTTTACCTCCAACCTCCACGAGGGTGAAGCCGCTGTCAAAAGCTAGTAACACACATATGTACTATCTACAGTTAATACTTCTAAACAGTCTATTTATTACAAAAAAAAAACAGTAAAAATGGCGTAGTTTATAAAAAGGGGTTTTGGAATTCTGGATGTTATGAACTTATGACTATAAATATCTGGATGACCGAGCTTTGTTCGGTTATTTTTTTGAATTTGTCGTTTTCTAAATGAAACCTAGCTAGATCTATTTATCGCCCCCGAAACCCGTGCATACAAAATTTCATGAAAATCGCTGAAGCCGTTTCCGAGATTCAGATTATTCTATACATATATACAAGAATTGCTCGTTTAAAGGTATTAGATTATGTTTCTGGTTTCTTAATAGTTAAGTAAATGTTTTCGTTAATTTTCAGAGCACGGAACTGGGTGACGCCATATACAACAGCCTCTGGTATAACATAGGAGCGGCAGAGAGGAAAGGATTTCTTATTGTTCTGATAAGGTGTCACTTATCGATTGTTTTCATGTTTCTCATCATTCAAGTTATCTGGTTTCCACACGAAGAAGTGATCTAACAGTTCTTGCTTCCTTTTCAGAGCCCAAAAGCCATGTGCACTAACAGCGAACGGTTTCTTCCAAATTAATTTGCCTGCTTTTACGAATGTAAGTGAGCCATTATAATATCTATTAATTAATTTTAGGGTCATAACCAGTGTAGAGATATAATATTGATAAGTTTACATTTTCAGATATTAAGCAAGTCGTGGTCATACTTCGCTCTTTTGAAAACTATGTATCATCCTGAATGAAAATGTTGATCATGATCGTCCTAGAAATGGCTTCTTCAAAAAACTAACACAAGAATATTATGACAATAGTCTCCAATAATGTTTAAAAACAGTTAGTTTATAAAAACACGCTTTGTACTAGTGAATAAACGTTCTAGATGAAATCATATTTTATTTAAAAGTTCTCAATAACTTTGTTTGTCACTGAAACGAAGTTCGCTAAATGCAAATATTCTGAAAGCTGTCGTTTGACTGTACAGTTTCACACCAGTAAGGCCTCGATCAAATGTACCATAACCACACCACAACGGCAACAAGTTGACGGGCGCTAAATTGTATGAAAATTAATTATTTATTCACACATACCATATTTTTGATCGTCAAAATCAACCATGTGGGCGATACCGACCACATCATGGCCACGTCGCAGCCAGAACGCAACCACAAATGAGACCGCGTACTAGCGGCCGGTCACATCCCAAACACTACGATCTCTCTGAAAACATTAGTCACAATAATCTGTCTGTCGGCAAACACTAGCCACAACGCAACCACTTCGCAGCCAGTAGTGACAATGCCACCACAACGATCTTTATGTTGGAAAACACTAGCTACAATGTTAGACCAACGTAGCTACTAGTGACCACGCCACCACAACGACCTGTCTGTCTGCTAACACAAACCACAACGTAGCTACTAGTGA
Organism: Polymixis lichenea; assembly: GCA_949091785.1. NCBI lineage: Eukaryota > Metazoa > Arthropoda > Insecta > Lepidoptera > Noctuidae > Polymixis > Polymixis lichenea. The sequence goes on along the minus strand of OX420939.1, from coordinate 9,582,037 downwards.
CAATGCTAGCACTACGACCTGTCTGTCTGCAAACACTAGCCACAACGTAACCTTATCGCAGCCACTAGTGACACTGCCACCACAACAATCTATATGTCGGCAAACACTAGCAACAACGTTACCACAACGTAGCTACTAGTCAGGACGCCACCACAATGACCTGTCTGTCTGCAAACACTAGCCACAATTTAACCACATCGCAGCCACTGGTAACAATGCCACCACAACGAGCTATATGTCGGTAAACACTAGCCACAACGTTACTACAACGTAGCTACTAGTCACGACGCCACCACAATGACCTGTCTGTCTGCAAACGCTAGCCACAATTTAACCACATCGCAGCCATTAGTGACAAAGCCACCACAACAATCTGCCTATCGGCTATCAGTAGCCACAACGTAACCACAACGTAGCTACTAGTGATAACGCCACCTCAACGAACTGTCTATCGGCAAACACTAACCACATCGCAGCTACTAGTGACAACGCCACCACAACGACCTGTCTGTCTGCAAATACTAGCCACAACGTTACCACATTGCAGCCACTAGTGACAATGCCACCACAATGCAAGTTACAATGACACTATCCACGCGTAACCACTTTTTGCCCCGTTTGAGTCCCTGCGATGTAGTGTGGTAGTGTAGTAGTACGTGTGAACGGGCCCTTAAAGCCTGAAGCCGTAAACTTGTTCCGCGGAAGCATTGTGAATCGCTCAAAGCGAGGAGAGACTAACATTTTGATATTAAATTACCAGAACGATAACCTTTGCAGTAACAGGAAAGTTATACCAAAGCTAAATCGTTTCTTTCTTTCCATTGTGTTGGCATTCGGACTATTACGAATGCCAACACAATAGAATAGTCTCAGTCTCAGGAGAACCATATCTTACGCCTGTTTCTTTTTTAATATGATTCAGTCGTACACTTGATACCTTTTGTTTATTCTGGGAATTGCGGAACAAGGTATTTTCAATTCCTATGTAGGTCAAGAATGCGGCAGTAGTACCGGTGCGCTAAATAGCGAGGAATCCTGAAGTAGGCACGCCGTCTCTTCAGACAGACAACAGTAAAATAATAGTTAAATAAAATTAGCCAAATGACCATTGTGAAAAGCAGTAAAACTTGTTATTTATGGGACACCATCAACAGATGTCTGAGACATCGTAAACAGTTTAAAGAATACTTTTAGCCTAAATGAAAGTGTCGTTAATGTGATTAATTTGTAATTTTTATGGTGGTTGAGTAGATATGGATATAGAATTTAAAGAAATTACCTCTCTAGCACTATTTTATTGATAACTAGGTATTGCCTGCCACTTCGTCTGTGATTTATAGTTAAATGAAGCCTATGTCCTTAACCAGGTTATGGTTTTTCTGTGTGCCAAATATCATCCGAATTCGTTCAACCATTTTAGCGTTAACGTAACAAACAAACAAACTCACTTTCTAAGTTATATGTGAGGATTATAAGCTTGAGCTTGGCTGAGCATGAGATTCCAGGTTCAATGCCCGGAGTATTCCGGCGACTGGGACCGCAATTAATTGGAACCGCAGTCCCAGTCACCGGATCCAATTTATGTTTTCTTCCGGTGACTGGGACCAGAATTGGATAACAATCCGTAATTGAATAACAAAATCTAATGTTGAAGCTAAAAATAGTATAGTCAAACCAAAAAGTGTTTAAAGTAATAAATTAAAGAAAGTAACTATTTGATTCGAAAACATAATTTATTTATATCTATATAAATAAAAATAAGTCGGGTTAGTTTATAACTTCATTTATAACTCAAGAATACAAAAAAAAAACTAAACCAAACTCAAACTCATTTCACGAAAAAAAGAGGATTATTCATTTTCTCATACATTTTGCGTGACAGCTAGAAAACGCTTTTTGCCCTCGAAGAATCAGCAGGATTAGCACGAGAACCGTAGCTAGAAGCGTTTTGTCGACTGAAGAGTAGACAAAAATCACGTTTTCGTGTAGACAGTTGACAGTTTTGTACCGAGAAACGAGGACTAGCGATTTCTATTCTTCGGTAGAGTAGAAATAGAAAGCGTCATACTAAGCCTGCAGGGGGTCATAATTCGGTAGAAGCTCACCTAACATAGGTAGGAGAGTCAGCTAGAATTTCATAACTTGGTAGGAGCTTACCAAACTTAGGAGTAATCATATTAACAATAATCAACGTAATATTAAAGTTGCAGTTTTTTTCTTCTTTAAATAACTTTTCGTTTAACTGTTCTGTTTTTGGCTTGAACAAGCGTTTTTTATTTATTCATGGGTGGTCCCAGTCGCCGGAAGAAAAATATTAATTAAACTGGATCCGCCGACTGGGACCGCGGTTCCAGTTTGTTACGGTCCCAGTCACCGGAATAACCCATGCCCGGTCGGGCAAAGTGTTATTGGGTTTTTCCATCAGGAATTTCTCAGTAGCTGTCCGGAGATATGTGCCCAGTTGATGGCAATAGGCTCGTCCCCTATTGCTTGGTACTTAAACTTCTGGCGAAATGAGGGTGTACTATAAGTACACCGCTGCCGAACCCTTTGGGGATTACAGGCGTGATGGTATGTTATTATAAGCTTGAAGGGCGCTGACTGCGTAGCTTATTTTATCAGTCGTAAACATAGCGTGGCGCAACTTTGAACATAGGCGTCTATAGATGAATGAGATCACAAGAGTGATTGACATGACACTGAATTATTTTGACGCTGTTGTACGAAAACTATTCATTACGTAGGGTCGTAAAAAGCAAAAAAAAGCAAGTCGCAGAAGTGTCCAAGACTGAAGACACGGGTCGATCGATCAGGTGAAGGTACGCCTGCCGCAGTTGGTCCGTGGATTGGTGACCGTCTTAACATAGACAAGACCCCTGCGTGCCTCGGAAAGAACATTATGCAGTTGGTCCCAGCTGCCATTCGTGGATATTTGACAGTCGTTACGGGTCGTCAGAATCCCGAAAGCCTGACAACCAGTCTTACCACATGAGTAACCAAATGTTGTTACTCATGTGGTCTTACCAAGGGGTATCGTGTTACCAAATAACTGGGTGGTGGAGATCAGATCAGCAGGCGCTCCATGTAAAATACTCATATTTATCTGCGTGTGGTTAGACTGGAAGCTGACCCCAACATAGCTGGGAAAAGGCTTGGCAGATGATGATGAAGGATAGAGAAAGATGAAGTGCGTTTAGGACTTATTTAAAACTATAAATACTGTTACGTTACAATGTCGCGGCTATCTTTAGTTTTTGAAACATGAACTGAGCAAAGACGGTATTATCCGGAAATTTGAATGGGCAATTACATTTCCCTTGGTATCTCAGTTTTGGTCAGTGTCCAACCGGCAGTGATGTACATCGATTAACTCATGTGTGATAGATAGGCGCGTCCGTAATTAACAAGGGTGCGACTAAATTGCCGTAATTGTCGCCGAGTACACACGACGCGGGATTTGTAATTAAACCACATGTCCGGAAACGTTTATACAATGGAATGTTGTCTATGGTTTGTTCATAACATTGATACAATGTTTTTGTTTTTGATTGACAAAAACAACAACATTGTTTTAGTGAAACATTTTGTTGGTCGTTCATGTTGTATATGACGTAATAATTAAGAAGCTTACATGATATGAGAAACTTGAGTTTGAAGATATTTTATTGCTAGTCTGTACAGCAGTTATTAATCTTTTAACAGGCGAACGACCCGCAGCCTGGATTTAGTACAAGATTTTGACGGACTTGAGTTGACATTTTTCGTAAGTAATAAAAAAAATTGCTGTTAAATACATTAGACAGCGTAGGAATTGCACTTTACTACGAAAAAAGTGTTTTTTAACCGATGCTTTCTACGCTAGGGGTTCTAGAATCATGTGCAAAATTAATGGTGTCAGTTTGCGTGTTACTGGGACATTGCCGCCCTGTCTAAGTTTTGATAATCTGAGGCTTTCGTGTGAGTTTCATTTAACCATCTCGATCAAACGCAGTGAGCGCGTTCGGCGCTCCGATTTTTCCTTCACCAATCCAAGGCCAATCGGACCGCCTAACGCGCTCACTGCGTTTGATCGAGATGGTTAAATGAAACTCACACTAGAGCCTCAGTATGCGCAACTGCAAACCGTAGTCTGAATGGAGTCTAATTTCTTAAGAACCGAACCGGAAGAAATCCTGTACGAAACATTACAGCAGCAAAAACTTTTAATGATACAAATTCCGCATTGCTCGAAAAACCAAAACATTCCATTTTATATAAATAAATATTCGCATAAACATCACGTTTGCGAACTTGTCGTAAAATGATAAAAAAACGTTGGCAAAGTTAATTAAAAATTTATAGCCGAGCCGTGTTTGTTGTCGTAGCAACACATGTGTTGTGGCAGAAAGAATGATTTAATATAACGGAGCGGACGTGGATGTCATTTTGTGTAAGCGCTTAACCAAATGTGGCCGGGTTTAATCCTCACAAAATTAAGTCCTTTCGGTTGTTCCTATAACCCGTGAACCTAAATTGTATTCTGTTTAGGACTTTGGGTAAAGTTATGCTCATTACACGAGAGCATGATACAGAATTCATTAGGAACAGTGAGTAGGTACACTATACAACAAATAATCTATCAAAAGATAATTTGCCATATGTGGCAAGCTCAAAGTGTTACGAGAATATTTTGCCCCACAACAAAACATAAGTTATTAAAGGCAGCTTCGTAAAAGTTACTTCTTATGCCTTGCCTTGTCTAGAAAGGTTTTTCTATGTGTCGTATAGTTTAGTACAAAAGTTACCAAAAACATTATATTATATCCTGCCTTCATTGGTAGATCGATAAGCATACAATAAGATATCTAAATACCTAACAACTGACGTCATGAACAAAGCTAAGATATCGCACTACGAAATAAAACAAACTGACGTCACACAGAAAATTCTCAGCATTGAATCCCGTCGAATCCCTGCTCAGTATCATCTGATTGCGTAAACTCGGCAATCTGAGAGATGCTCTTGTAAACATTCGCTTACACAAATAATGGCTGTAATATCATCAGAATATCGATTGCAACGTTTTGGTAGATTCCATGATAGTTAAAATAACGCTTTAGTGGTATTTTAAAAGTATTTCGTGTTTAAATGTTAAAGGAAAGTTATGGTTCTAGCTCTCCGCATAAAATGTAAAACATTTTCCAACACTTTGAAATTGCATTCGCGTGGTGAATTGAATTCTAAATGGATTCACGTTCTTCCAATATTTTGCTTCTTTAAGTTTTCATAGGTCCCGGTCGACTAAACTAAATATTATGCTGGTGCTAGAGGTTTTATGATAAAATGGGGCAGGATTCGACCCCGTGACCTTTCGATCGGCAGTCAACACCCCAGTCGTTGAACTAGGGAATTGTTATTACTGCTTGCATTATTATTGTTAGCTTTTGGCAACGGAAGTAAGTGGGCCGTAGACTTGGATAAGGAAAATGGCGGGCAACATTTTGGAAAATCTGTATTATATGATGCTTATTTAATTCAGCAATAAGTAGATAGGCAAGGCAGAATATTTTGCGAGTTTTTTTAAACTTTTGTTAGAAATATAGAATTTATCAAGTATTAAAGCCTGCTTTTTAATTATCTTAGACGTAATTAAGTAGGTCCCGACGCAATTATGCGAGCTTTAAAATACGCCAACTCGCCGCCGCCGGAATGAAAATTCGTATTTATTTTCTCATTCTGACAGCCACATGGTCTTAGCGCCCACTCTAGATTAAAACCTTGATTATAAGACTTCATTAAGCTTTTTATTCGCCCTCTCTCCTATCTTGGTCTGCAATGTAATTTTCTTGTACAATTTTATATAATAGTATGAAACCTCCAGTTCGCAATTTAATTATGAAGTTGTAAACGCGGACAACTATCATACTAAGATTGGAAACTTTGTTCTTAGCTCGGTTAAAGTTGCACTATTATGTGGCTACACAGGGTGCTCCGCTGATATGGCTGTTCCTCAATATGTTTTGAGGAAAAATATGTTCTGCATTTAGTGTAGAATATTTTTGTTTCTGATTCCGTATTTAAGTTGATTATATCTCTCACTGGCTCACCGTCGCTATCTCACCAAGCCAGGGGCTTCTTCACTTTCAACTTTTGTCCGCCACTTGTGGTGACTGAGGGAAGACATTAGTGACAGCAGCTACCACACTTCTTGTGCGAATGAGACAGTGTTTACATATGTGCAAGTGGGCCTTAACAGATATACTAACTTAATGAGATCAATAAGTGCTAATTTGACCAATGAAACTGAATGAGCACATCTAAACCGCGTTCAAGTGCTGTCAGTGTCATCACTGTTGTAGAATATTGACACTGACAGCTCTTTAACGCAGTTTAGATGGGCTGGTTGTGTTTAGTTTCATTGGTGAAATCCGCCCTAAGTTTTCTTAGAAGAGAATAGATTTCTTTTAGACCGATAGGTATTGTACGTATTACTTTTAATCGTATTTTTATAAGACACTATATTATATTATTCGTTTTAATTCGTTGGCGTTAAACGTGTTTACTTCAATATACATTATTACCAGGAAAAAAAATACACAGTCTGTCACGAATATTTACTTCAATACATTATTCATTTGTCCTTCATCAGAGCAAACAGGCATCATAAAGTTTATTTTTCATCTTTTACGATTATTGTCGGGGGAATAAAGTAAAAGATAAAATGTGTAACTAAGTATACTAATATGCAAATAAGTACCTATTGTAAGTTATTGTGTTTTTCATTTGATTTTTCACGTTGAGATCTTTGTCAAAATGTAAATAAATTTTAGTTTGGATTGCGTACGATAAGTACGATTCTTATAAAATATGTAACTAGAAGTTCGGCTTCAGAAATGTGACGTGCAGGTTGGAACGCTGACACCTGTGATACAGGACTTGTCCTAGTTTGGGTGTCAGGAGTTTCACGGGCATGTACTTAGCCTATTAATATAATGATTAAATTATTAAAGTAACGTACTGTTAACACTTTTCTTCTTGTTATTGTATTAGGCTTATGCAATTAGCTAATACCAATGATTAAAATATTAAAATTGTATCTACGATTCCATAGGTAAGGCTGATTTGAGGTGGAGCTAGAAAAGAGTATACCTGAAAAGATATGGGAAGGCCTTTATTTAGCAAACAGTGGAATAGACTAGGCAAAGAAAAAATGTAGAATTCCTATGTCCTCATTTGCTTGGCAGCTGGTTGAAGTAAAGTCCTCGGTGTATCGATTGAAGATTTTCTAATTAGTTGTATGTAAAAACAGATAGGGAGGACTAACATCAACTGAAGTTAGTTTGGTCCTCAAGTAAATGTTTCTCATTAGGTAATTAGGTTTAACTAGGTTGTTATGTTATGTAATAAAACTATACAGCTTTCGTAAGCTTTAACAAGACACACATGCTAATAAACATATGAAGTACAGAAGCTGTCTGCTCCATTTCGTCTCGTCTATCTTATCTTATATACAAAATTTCCATGTCACAATGTTAGTTACCGTACTCCTCCGAAACGGCTTTACCGATTTTTACCAAATTTTATATGCGTATTTAATAGGTCTGAGAATCGGCTACTATTTATTTTCCATACCCCTAAGTGATAAGGGTTGTTCAGCCTAAATAATTTATAAGGCAAAACAACGTTTGCTGGGTCAGCTAGTATTTTATAGAAATACTAGCTCGTTGCCAAGTTATTCCAATTATCGAGTCAAGGCCAATATTTAGCCTCCTTATGTTATAGCTCTAATCTCACGCAATGATCTAAGAAACTAATATGACTTATTTAAGTCTGTAAATTGATTAGCAGCTTTAGTAGACTATTTTATAAACATGCGAACATCCTGCTTGTCATGAATTTATTGTTGGGTCGTGTTTTTAATTTAATGTTTTAACTTCAATGTGAATAGGTAGGCATTTGGGCAATAAAATAAAGGTACCTAGGTAAGTACGGCAAAACATTTTAGACTCGACTTCGAAAATGTATGCACCTTATTTAACCACGGAACAGAAAAAACAGTCTAAAACAATAAAAAAAAAAAAACAATAGGGTTTGACCTTGATTTCAGATTTGTTTTATCTTCTGAGACCGTGATAAATAATAACGGTATAAAATCGACTAAAATGTAAAAAAGGAACATACTAAAGAGGTTTAACTCTGAGCAAAATATCAAAATATTAGCAAGTATATATACACAAATATCTACTTGCAAGCCAAAGCATCTAGAAAACTAAATTAAAACCAAAACATAATGGCATCAGAAAATTATTTTGAGGGAAAACTGCCTGCATATCATAAAAATAGGTTTTATTTTTATTACGCAAGAGGTTTTATTACAAATGCTATCAATGTTAAAATTAAAATAGATACCTGTTACTTTATGATTGCTTTCTGTAAAATAAATAAACAGAAAAAATACTTAGATACAGGTTTATTTCACAGACAAGGCTTCGGTTCTGTCTTCATTTATCATTTCAAACAGAACACTAAATGGGGTCGCTGTTATAAACGATATTCTTCACCCAAGTGAATGAAACATCGTATTTATTATTTTCATTATTTCTAAATATTTCTGGAGTAGTATAAAGTATCTCCCAATTGTGGATACTTTATTGAAGCAATATAATAGCAGCACAAAAGCCAGTAAATACCTTGTAGATTTTTTATTCCAAAATATAAAAGCAACGATTTCAGGGCGATGACGACGATGTACCTATACCTATATATACCTTCATCCTAATTCTTCTTCTTCGCTTCTCTCTTGACGGAACGGTCGTGGTTAGGATAAATTGTGACCAATTGCAGGTGCAGTCGTAGCTTCCCTCATGATCTCCCTCCATCTGGTTCAGTTAGATGACGATCTGGCGCATTCATTAACAGGGCCATCTGAACATGAACCGGGGCTCACTTGAGGCCATGTTTGGGATATTAGGGATCACAAGTGGCGTGTCCACTAATCGTTCTGTTACCAGTAGAAATAAAAATGATTGATCTTTTGATCTTTCGACGTCCTTCCTGGTAAAAAAAACATTTAAAATAATTCGTATGTACGTAAAAACTGAAAAATAAAATAAAAACTGCCGAATATTGAGTTGAATACGTCATTCAACTCGATTCTCGGCAGTTTACTAGGATACGCCTAGCAGTGCGTTGCTGAAGGCTGGCGGTGATTATACAAACTAAATAGGATCCTCTACATATTCGATAATAGAATTCAAAAGTCGACATTGCTATACTATGAAATTTCTCGTAGGAAATGCGAACCAAAGACAATGCCACGACGAACCAAACGCCGTGCGGTAAGGATCAAGCCCGGGTCGATGGCGCGTTGTGTTCCACGCGCGCCTCACAGAGATGTCGGCACCAACTGGTGGGGTCCGCAAGGACCGATGCCTGCCAGGGGCGCGGGTTGTTCGAAAGAGATACCGCGGCCCCTGGTACACAGGCAACTGAGGGAACACGGGTGGGTTTTAGTCAGTAAAAGTCTGACACGCCCTCCCGCTCCACCCAGAGCGGGAGAAGTTATTTGATGATTTCCCACCCAAAAAAAAAAGACAATTTCCCGAAAAGAAAATTTCGCATGCTAAGGGGTGAAAACATCCAATCGTTTTATTATTGTCTCGGTATTTAGTAATTTTTGAATGTCGATTATTCGAAATGTTGGAGAAATAACGTGTTAGCAACGAACCTACATATGATGGCGTCTTGAAGGAATAGTTTTAAAGTAGGCGCTAGCTAGAGGTATGCGTAGCTTTTTAGTAAATACCTACAAGAAATTTATAAAATGTTTCCACAACTAGGCATTAGTAACGAATATAATACCAACTCTAAGTCTAAACTTGTCATTCACTGGACTTGAAAAACTTAATACCTAATTATCTAAGTATTGATAATTGTGGGTAAGGTACGTACTGCCCGATAAACGCTGGCAATATAACGACGCGCGTTGTATTGCTATCTTGATATATTCAATGTTTGCTTCGTTTTGATGTTAGAGGTTCATGTACACACGTGATACAATTATGTATTCTATTGGTCAATAATATCTACTAAAGCATGGAAAATGTACCCAATCATGACTCCGGTCATGGTCTGTATATCATTACTTCTATCGTGCTTGTAAGCCGCGAAAAGTCTTGTCTAAATAAATAACATGATTGATTATTTGCAGGTTACTTCCAATTCATAGCTGAATACCTTCTTCCTGTAACTCTAGTTCATTGAAGTAATCTTGTCCTTACCTACTAACCTATCTATTGCTTTATTACGAATTAGTACTTTTCCCGCGACATTTACGCTATACCGAACTCAAGAATGCAGCTATCAAATGCAAAAAGATTTTGTTTTTAATTCTACTAACATTTCTAGAGATTATTCCATACAAACCTACAAACAAAGTCCTACCTCTTTATAATATTAGTGTAGATCAGATTTATTGATGATCGCAAAAAATTGTTATGTCATATCGGAAACGCACCTACTAATAATAATCTTCCATAAAACTAAAATTTATTTTGAGACTAGACTACAAAAACCTTAATTGAATTTTAACAGTTATCCTTTTAACACTCGTGTATTATTAGTAGATTGATATTTCGCAATCAAGCATTCGTGCCATTGATAGACAAAAAACTCATCGTGCATAGTTTTTATAAATGTCAAAATACTGCAACGAATTTGATTAAAGCTCATATATTATTCCAACAAATCGTGGATTTTCCGTAATTTATAAAATAGGAAACGTTTTCAACTGAGTAATTTATTTTAACTACCTACTTTGTTAATCTTTACACAGTCATCATCTGCCTAGCCTTTTCCCAACTATGTTGGGGTCGGCTTCCAGTCATTCCGGATGCACCTGAATACCAGTATTTTACATGGAGCGACTGCCTGTCTGACCTCCACAACCCAGTTACTGGGTAATACGATACTCCTTGGTAAGATTGGTTGCCAGACTTTCGGGCTTCTGGCGACCCGTAACAACTGTCAAAGATCCGCAAATGACAGCCGAGACCAACGGCTTAACGTGCTTTCCGAGGCACGGAAGGGTCTTGGTATATCAAGATAGTCACCCATCCACGGACCAACCGTGGCAAGCGTAGCTTAACCTGATCGATTGATCCGCCTTGGTATTATTACTTAGCCACAAGCACAGACACACCTTACACAGTATATAAGGTTAAACGAGGGATATACTTTGTGTGGTACTCATGAAAATATACAACTTTTAATATGGAGTGCACACCAAAATATAAAGAAAAAATTAGCTGTTCCCTACATTTTGTCCTGTTATGCGAACATGTACAGAGCTGCTGGTTTTTTTTTTCGCCATTTCAGTGTTGGTCCCTTAGTAAAAGTTTTTCATTGTCATGAGTACTATTCTCCCTTAAAGTATGTCCCTCGTTTAACATAACACACTGTATGATTATTCTGTACAGACGTATTATCTCTAGTTATCGTTTACAGAATACTGAAGATTCGTCATCACCTATGACGTGTATTGGGCACGCCACGATTGCGGCGGTAAGTCCCCTCTTTGAGGAGTGGTTTGAGAGGCGGCATGGCGTCCTCACCTTCCGCCTGACACAGGTCCTCACCGGACATGGGTGTTTCGGGAGGTTCCTGTTTCGGATAGGGCGGGAGGAAACGCCCGGGTGTTTCCATTGCGAAGATCGCCCAGAGGACACGGTGGAGCATACGGTGGAGGTCTGCCCGGCTTGGGCGGAGCACCGCCGTGTCCTCGTGGAGGTGATCGGCGGCGGCGATCTCTCGCGTCCGACCCTGGTCCAGGCCATGGTACGGAGCGAGAGGGCATGGCTGGCAGTCGCCTCCTTCAGCGAAGCAGTTATGCTCGCAAAGAGGGAGGCGGCGCACGTGAGGGAGATGCAGTACATGCGCCCTCACAGCCGTGGCCTTCGCAGGAGACGCCCTGGGCGTCGGGAATCCCAGGCTGATTCCCGGCCACCGTAGGCACGGGCTTGCGGACGGCGAGTAATGGGTAGCTCGCTGTCCGGTAAGGACCAAGCCCGGGTCGACGGCGCGTTGTGTTCCACGCGCGCCTCAAAGAGATGTCAGCAGCAACAGAGGGGCCCGCAAGGGCCGATGCCTGCCAGGGGTGCGGGTTGTTCGAAAGAGATACCGCCGCCCCTGGCACACAGGCAACTGAGGGAACACGGGTGGGTTTTAGTCAGTAAAAGTCTGACACGCCCTCCCGCTCCACCCAGAGCGGGAGAAGTTATTTGATGATTTCCCACCCAGAAAAAAAAAAAAAAAAAAAAAAAGAAAAAAAAAAAAAAAACCTATGACGTGTATATATGTCTTTGTAAATATGATGTTGGTGTGCCTTGTAAATAAATAAATTAAAACGTAAAGCAAAAAATATTGTACCCCTTTTTACGAAAATGACGCTGTCGGAAGAATATTAAATTAGGCTCAGTTAAAGTTTATATGGAAAAGGAGTGCAAAAAGCGAATAATTTTATATAATAATGCAAACTTATATTATTTTTCTTCTCTATCACACATGCAAAAGTATTGACAATCATACCTTTCTGAATAGCTGATAAGACAAGGATACGAGGGCGGGTCAATAAGTCCGTGACTTTTGGAATAAAACACAGATTTTTTGATAAATAAATCATTTTATTTTTCAACGTAGTCTCCCTTGAGCTCTATACACTTTGTCCAACGCTTCTCCAATTTTTTTATCCCTTCCAAAAAATATGATTTGTCGAGGTCCTCAAAATAGGCCTTTGTTTGCGAGATGACTTCATCATTGGAGTCAAATCTTTTTCCACCAAGCCATTTCTTCAGGTTTAGAAACAAGAAGTAGTCACTCGGAGCCAAATCTGGAGAATAGGGCGGATGAGGGAGCAATTCATAGCCCAATTCATGGATTTTTACCATGGCAACTGCACATGTGTGCACCCTTGCATTGTCTTGGTGGAAAATAACTTTTTTCTTGGCCAAATGAGGTCCGTTTTTTTTCAAATCGTCATTGAAGCGGTCCAGTAAGTTGGCATAATATTCCCCATTGATTGTTCTTCCCTTTTGAAGGTAGTCAATGTGGATTATCCCACGTGCATCCCAAAAAACAGTCGCCATAACTTTATTGGCTGACAAACCCACCTTGGCCTTCTTTGACGCCGATTCACCCTTAGAAACCCACTGTTTTGACTGTTGTTTGGTCTCTGGTGTGTTGTGATGGATCCATGTTTCGTCCACGGTTACAAAACGGCGCAAAAACTCCTCCATATTGCGATTAAACAACGCCAAACCTTCCTGTGAAGTTGTTACACGATTGCGTTTGTGGTCGACTGTGAGCAAACGCGGCACCCATATCTTGCGGAAAGCTTTCTCATGCCCAAGTGATCATTCAAAATTGAAACCACTGAGCCATGCGAGATCCCTACGGCTTCCACAATCTCTTGCACTTTTAATCTTCGGTCGGCCAACACCATATCGTGAATTTTTTCGATTGTTTCGGGTGTAGAGACCTCAACTGGGCGTCCAGGACGTTCGGCATCTTCAGTGCTTGTACGGCCACAACGAAATTCAGTAAACCACTTTTTTACCATTGAAATCGATGGTGCAGAGTCCCCATAGTATTAATCAAGCTTAACCTTGGTCTCGGTAATGGTATTTTTTCGCAAAAAATAATGCTTAATAAGCACACGAAATTCACTTTTTTAAATTTTTTCCTCAAATTACTGGGTAGTCTGATAAAGATAGCTGTCAAACACAAACTAACTGACGCAGCAAGTTCAAATTTTGATAGGAGTCAACTGACAGATGCCTGTTGACAGGAGTAGTGTTGCTTTTTCAGTAAAGAGGTCAGAAATTCAAAAGTCACGGACTTATTGATCTGCCCTCGTATTTTCCCAGTAATTTGTCAGTCAGTCAAATCAGGCGTAGTATTTTTTTTGCACTAGATAACATTTTTTGTGAATTAATAACAAAAATTAAAAGTAAATGTTTGGTTAGTGATGTTTGCCAAGGTTTTAGGCATTTTTGAACTTTTAATTATTGACAAAGATCTGCTACCGTATCAACTAAGTATGAGAGTAACTTAAATTTCAGTAATCTAACTAACTAAAAAACTACTGAACTTCGGTAGAACATTTGGTGGCTTAATTTGTTGCATTTTAACCCTACTATGACGCCCTGAGGACACGGTGGAGCATACGGTGGAGTCTGCCCGGCTTGGGCGGAGCACCGCCGTGTCCTTGTGGAGGCGATCGGTGGCGGCGATCTCTCGCGTCCGACCCTGGTCCAGGCCATGGTACGGGCCGTGGTACGGAGCGAGAGTGCATGGGTAGCCGTAACCTCCTTCTGCGAAACAGTGATGGTCGCGAAGATGGAGGCGGCGCACGTGAGGGAGAGGTAGTATATGCGCCCTCACGGCCCTAGCCTCCGCAGGAGACGCCCTGGGCGTCGGGAATTCCAGGCTGATTCCAGGCCACCATAGGCGCGGACTTGCGGACGGCGAGTAATGGGTAGCTTGCTGTCCGGTAAGGACCAAGCCCGGGTCGACGGCGCGTTGTATTCCACGAGCGCTTCAAAGAGATGTCAGCACCAACTGATGGGGCCCGCAAGGGCCGATACCTGCCAGGGGCGCGGGTTGTTCGAAAGAAATACCGCGGCCCCTGGCACACAGGCAACTGAGAGAACACAGGTGGGTTTTAGTCAGTAAAAGTTTGACACACCCTCCTGCTCCACCCAGAGCGGGAGAAGTTATTTGATGATTTCCCACCCAAAAAAAAAGGTACACTTGTGGCCTTCAATTCAGAAAATAGCTTAGTTTAAGTCCATAAAATATGCTTAATTGCAGCTTACTGTACTATTGATTGCTAAAAATTGTATAATACTGAACTTGTACCTATATTAACGCTTGCAACACTACAGTGTTGCCTCTGTGACGCATAGTAGCGTTATTAAATAGGTGAAAGCGTAATTTTCAGCTATTGCAGTTCGAGTGTATTATAATAAGTCTTCCTAAATGCTAAGTTACCTTTTGTGATATCCTGAATAATGCAGTTTTGTGCTTATTGGGCCTGTATAATATAAAATGTCAACTCAAACCCGCACACAAATTGGTCAGGCCGTTTAGGAAGAGTTTACTGACTTACAGCAGGCTTATCATGACGCTTTCTATTTCTAGTCTATTGTAGAATAGAAATCGCTTGTTTACATTTCTCGGTGAAAAACTGTCAACTGTCTATACGGAAACGTCATTTTTGTCTACTCTTCCGACAACAAAATGCTTGGCAGGACCGATTTGGATGAAATTTTTGAGTATGTTTGAGTGGTCCCTTGATGGTTTAGATTCACAGTTCAACCCAGTAGGATCGAGTTTTAAGAAACAGGACGTCTGTCCTGTCAGTTAGTTAAAAATAAATATTTTATGAACCGAATCCTTCCTTTTACAAACAAAGTCTCCGGCAAGAGGACATTTGCATGCTGTACAGTGTTCAACTCGAAATGTTTCGTATTTTGTTTATAAAAGGAAATATTCATTTCCTCTAGCGACCTCTCCGCTTGGAAACGAGAATTTTCTTGTTTTCATAAATAATGAGAATCCATATTTTTTGGAACAAAGGATTTCAATTTGACATTTAATATAATGAAGGAAGACCAAGAAATATCCTTGGAATATTTTAATTAATTTTACCATTGTTACATTTTTGTTAAAATAAACTTAAGATATTACATACAGGCTATGAATATGCATTATATTGTGAGTGAAAGATCTTGCATAACTGGACTGCTGTAATCAGCATAATTGGACTGCTGCAATCAGCATAATAATTGCTGCAATAATTTTTAAATTCTCGTAATATCATGAACGAAATAGACATATTACTTACCTACTACTCCAAAAACCAGGTTTCCCTTCCTTTTACATAAATTTCAGATTCAGTAGAGATTGACACGTTCCATATGAAAAATATGTAGACGATCGCTGAAAAAAATTCCAATCACATCGTGACCGGCGGTTTGTAAAAGCGTCAAGAAAACAATATTGCTCAGGATACCGCCTCGTCATGTTTCCAATTTTCATGAAATACATAGTTCTAGACATAATGGTTAGGAATTCGGTAACTGAACCCACACACAAGTACCGGGCGCCAATGTATTAAGAGTTAGGTATATTTATAATTCCTCTATTTTTTCGGCTTACAAAACACTTCTAATATCCGCATACTGAAATCATTAATCAAAAGGCTTACGCGCGTAAAAATGAACTTTCATTCAATGACTTAACGATAAAAAAGTAAACCTTATTTTTGGTTGGCTGGTCATGTAAGGTTAATATTATACGCCAACGAAATCGACGCATAAAAATAAAAAAACCGCGCCAGGTGCAAAAGTTTTGTACTTCGATGAGAGCCATTTTCTTACTTATCGAGGACTTGAAATATCTGCATTTTCCCGATAAATATAACTTAGAGATTCTGGCATGGTATTTTACCCAAATTTATGATACTAAGCTGCAAATATAGCCTTTATAGTCATAAAGGCTATTGTGTTATTATTCGGAAATACCAATAATTGTTTATGTTAGTGCTTTCGATTTGCAGTGTTTTATGCTGATAACTTTATTCTGGTTTGTTATTTTGTCACTGTACTAACGGTTCATAGTTTTTAAAGCTTTTTGCTGTACCGGATGTTTATGAAATAGTGTTATGAAAGCTAAGCTCCCTTAATTATTGTCACACACGCCATTATGCAGTATTATATTGTGGGTAAACGATTCTATACTTACAACTTGTTTATTTATGGGTTAATATTGAATGGCTATGTATGAAACGGTAATAAAATCCTACCATTGTCTCTGCTGTTTTGGGGTTGAAATTATCAGTGGTTTACCTATGCGTGTATTTTATGAGAAGAAAATGGTAATGTTAAAGAAATAAATGTCTGTAAAAATGTTAGTATCGGTGTTAGAGCAGCGCTCTTCCCTTCCGTAGCCTGGACGGGGCCGCCACCGTTTGATGGCGGACGCGGTGGGGCCGCAGGGGAAGTGAAGTGTCGGTATAGCGTTGGCCACTCTCCCTATCCCCTGCGGCCGAAAAGTGGTAGGCAGCGGGGCAAACAAAAAAAAAAAAATGCCCGGTTCGACGGCGCGTTGTGTTCCATGCGCGCCGTCAGAAATGTCAGCAACAACTGGTGGGGCCCGCAAGGGCCGATGCCTGCCAGGGGTGCGGGTTGTTCGAAAGAGATACCGTGGCCCCTGGCATACGGGCAGCTGAGGGAACATGGGTGGGTTTTAGTCAGTAAAAGTCTGACACGCCCTCCTGCTCTATCCAGCGGGAGCGGGAAAGTCATTTGATGATTTCCCAGCCTCAAAAAAATACCACCCAGTAAATGGGTCATGAAGGTTAACTAGGCAATCGCATCGTATAAAGTACTGGTATTCAGCTTCATTCGGTTACACTGGAAGCCGAGCTTAACATAGTTGGCGAATGGCTAGGAAAATTGATTGATTGACTTATTATTAAGTAGCATTTTCTACTTTAAAAGTTAATCTGTACTATAATATTATACATTCGAAATTAACTCCATGTGTGTGTTACCTTCTCACGCTAAGCCACGGAACGGATTTCGATAAAAATCTGTAAGAAGATAGGTAAATGGCATCCTGGTGAAGGACATAGAAGGACTAGTTTTTGTCCCGGTATAGCACATTCGTTATGTAGCTAGTTTGTTAAACTTCTTAGAGATCACACTTTATTTACACTTTTATGCCACTAAATAAGGAGTTTCAGATACGTAGATGTAAGTAGGGACAAAACACAGGCATAAATCACTGTATACAATTGAAACGTTCATTTGTCGTGACTTACACCAATTAATCTTCATCCCCTACAATATTATCTATTGTAAGGACATTCGTCTTTTCCTAAATATAATGTGGGACCAGCCCATTTATTTATTTATTTATTTATTTAACCATTTATGTACACACATATATAAACAGACAAGAAGATTAGAACAGAAAAATAGGTACAGAGGTGATGCTTATTTCTAAAGAAATCTCTTCCAGCATACCTGCGATAGGAGAGAAGATAAAGAAATGTAGACAGCGTGTGAAAGGGTAAATAAGAAAATAAACTACATTGATTTACGATTAAAAACAATAATACACTAAACAAATTAAACAACTAATATGGGAATATACTTACAAACATAATTACAAACATACATACATACATATTTCTAAAATAAATATCACTAAAATATTAATAATAATAATGTAAATAA
Source organism: Polymixis lichenea (assembly GCA_949091785.1). NCBI lineage: Eukaryota > Metazoa > Arthropoda > Insecta > Lepidoptera > Noctuidae > Polymixis > Polymixis lichenea. The sequence continues at coordinate 9,563,756 of OX420939.1, read as the reverse complement.
AATAATATATACACAACTATGACGACGATGATATGATGACGATGATTTATATGTGAGCTTAATCTTTTTGGTCACTCTACTTAATACGTACATTCTGTGAATTGGTCACGTAGCATTATTTTCGTTGTTCTGTGAGTAAAAACCCACTTGGTTTTGTCTTTTACGAATAGTCTTATATTGAATATTTTTTCTGATATTCTGCTTATACTTGTCACTGTGCTTCGCCGCATCTTGTACCTACTTTGCTCCATCCGGGGCACATCCCCGGATGAAACAAAGTAGGTACAAGATGAGAAGGTAAAAAAATGTCTGTATGAATACCATCACAGTGGCGTCGCACTATATAGAATCATACGTATTTCTAAACTCCATTTATTCCGATCTAGCCCATCCCTTGCTAGCCCTCCCCCCGCAGTGACGCCCTAAGCCAAGGTCCTCACCCCACAGGGGGTGCTCTTAGCGATTAGTCACTTAGTTTTTAAGTTTTTAAGCCCCGGCTGGAAGCCTTAATTTACTAAGGCCGCCACCGGCAAGCCCGGATAAGTAGCCGACAACCTCTTAGCTTGACCTGCGAGATGCCATCCTCAAAAAAGAAAACTTAACTCTTAGGTGGAATGGAGATTCCAATATTCCATGTAATAGCTGCTACCGCAATGTGTTGTCTTTTAACAAACATAATAGTTTGTAGCGTATGTTTCAGACCATAAAACTTTCGTTATAAATTCTAGCCCCTGTCTTTGTTTTAGTTTTATTGCAGTTACTTCTTCTAAACACATTATAGACTAACCCGTCTTTATGTACGATTACATAAGTCTACTTACATGAGCTACATATCTTGTTAAGATCAGATAAGACGGTTAAAGAGAGGTATCTGCCCTCTGTATTGGCTGTGAATGTTTAATAGACGTGTTGTGTTAAGAGGCCGAGTCAGGCAGACTACAATGAGTTATTGGCTCTGGTTCAGCAATAAATTGTATCCTATGTTTCGTATACCCTCAAATCCCGAAAGGTTTAAATAAAATCAAGCTTGAATTAATGTTAGTTTATTCGGGGTGATTTTAGGGAATCTTGTTTCCAGTCTCAGCTCTGTCATCTCCCTCAGGATGTGCTAAGGCGTTGCACAGGTGGGAAAAAGGTAGGTATAGTCAGCCTCAAAAATATATATACTTTGAAAAGAATTCATTTGATTGTCTACAATTTGTGTTGCATTTTTCTGTATCAATGTGTAATAAAATGAAGACCCCTTTGTGTAATATTCTTTGTGGCTACTGATCAAATTAATTCTTGTAGCCACTCTTTGTCTTTCTTTCTTTTTCTTGTTGTTCTTTTAAGCCTGGCTTAGTATATACATACATGCTTCACCGGAGACTTGAGCCCTCTGCAAGATGTTGTAATGATGACTACAGTCTAGTTTTAATCGATGCCGAATATAACCATCTGGCATATTTCTCAGATAGTTTTTCATTTCGGCGAGCAGTAAATAGGTACACGATAAACGTCCTTGCTGTCGGTGGTCCTATTAATGTTTCATTATAATCTTTGTCCAAAAGTAGTTAATGTATTCTTCCACTAAGCCAGTTCCTTGAAATCTATGATTGGACAAGCTATTGATTTGATATTTTGGTAACAGTTTTCCGGTAAGTTACTCATCATACCTACCGCGTGGAATTAGGTGAGGATCTTGAGGAAGTCTGTTAGTAAAACAAGCACGTATTCACAAGTTAGATTATAGCCAGGACTCATTTGCATTATACAGGGCACGGTAATGTCCCCGATAAGACAATTCATCGCTTATACAGTAGGTGGCGAATTGAACTTTTTAAACTGTAAATGGATTATTCGTGGATTATCTGAATATCAATAATTGATTAGGATCTTACATACCTAGCTTATTATTTTATAGTATTTATGAGTGTGACAATTTTTTTTTTTCAAATACATGTACCTATATGGAAATAGATCAATGTTCTTTAACGATAACACTTTTGTTTTAAACAGGGTTTCCTATACCCACCTATATTATTTAAGAATTTTAATTAATCACCATTTCTTAAGGATGATGATGCTTTGTTTAAGTTTCATCTATCTTGGTTTCACTCGGATTTCGGCACAATGTGTACGTTCGTTTATTCTTCTTCGAGAATAAAGCTTGATATACGAGCATATGACATGTTATTACAATTTGAACGGCACCATACTGCGAGTATGCGAGTTTATTTGTTGTTCAAGTGTATTTTATGGTGGTACGTGAAGTAATGTTTAAACCTTGTATTTAGTGCCGTATGGCGTGCGAATATCAAATCAGAACTTCGAAGTAATCCTATGAAATACGACTGAGGTTACTCGAACAAAACCTCACTGAAATCTGTGAAACGTATTACTTGTTAGTGTCGAATCAAGTTTTATACACCCTGAAGATTTATTGGCGTACCCTAATCTGGTTTGACGATTGGAACAAAAAGATACCTTTATATAAATAACCACGAGGGACTAAAAGATAGATGGTACCTATTGTCTTAGAGATTTTCTTAAGAAAACGAAAGTGTATGCTTCTATTCAGCGAACGTGCTACGTGTTGATGGGTCTCGATATTAGACTGAGAAAGGGTTACTTGTTTGCTTGTCATTTTGTATAAATTGGCGTACTGTCTCGACGGGGTATCGACTGGGAGTCACTGAGTGGGAGTGTCACGGACTCCTAAAACTTTTCATTATATTCTGTGGCGACAGTATTGGTAGCAACGAACATTTCTAATACCGAGCTTTTATTTACTGTGTGTTGAAATGAATAAAATAAATAGCTACCAATTCACTGAACAACTTACAATATAACTATGGAAGATCCCTTGAGAATCTATGAAAGTAGTTTAGTGTCAAGTTAAGTATAAAAACATCGTAACTTCTTAGGAAATTTCGTGTTTCTTTTATATTATGTTCACTGCAGTCGGCAATTCACACAAAAGTTTCAACATATAAAATTTATGTCCGTCTTCCTGCCAAAACAATGCAGAGTTCGTTCTTCCGTCCTCATTTTAAACCGAGCCGTATTTAACGACTCGTATCGAATTCCAGGACCCAATTTTGCGAAAAAACTCCCAATATATGAATTCATTTATATGATAATTTAGTAATATGTATGGAAATGGCAATATTTTAGCTTGTCAAATCAAAGGAGAAAAAAATAAGGTCTCTGTCTACCCTTCTCACAACTTTGTTCGCGAAAATTGGCTTGTTTATTTAGACAATCACAAAGTTCCCCTATTCATGGTGGTAGGAGATTTACCTGTCACATAATATGATGGGTAATACATTAAAACTAGTGGTCACCCACGGGATGAAATTGGACCACCATTCATTAAAATAAATGTTAGCTCTCTGCACTCCTTCTCCATAAACTATACCTAACTATGCTAAATTTTAAGTGGGTCCCCTATGTTGTTTCGAACGCCGCTGTTGCGACACACGCTGTTGCGAATTATTTTTCCACTGCCTCACAGGTTCGAAAGCTCATGGACTCGAATGAAGTAGTCGCGAAAGACGCTGTTTCGAAAAACATTTTCACTGCCTCATACGCTCGAATGCTTGAGATTTCGATTTATTTAGTCATAAAGTGTACAGAAAAATATTTAAGCACCACAAAGTATATGGTTTTCTAAATACGATTTTAGATGTACCCACGAATATGTTTTTTTTTTGCAATATCTTATTCCAACGTAAAGTGTGATGGCGAAAACATTGAAAAATTAGCTTTAATAGTTTTATTCGTCCTGTGACTTCTCGATATGGAAAAAGTAATCTAATTATAGATGGATATATTATGTCTCACAATAAAACTGTAAAAAACGCACATTATTGGTGTTGCGTGAATAAAAATGCCGCTGTAAACTGTCGAAGAACTGTTAGTAGCCGAATAGTTAGTGAAGAACATTTTATAATCAAGGAAATTCGGTCCGGTCACAATCATGCTCCTGAACCAGGTATGTAGATTATTTTTTTCGTATTTAAATAAACGTATTTATCCTCAACGAATTTATTTTATTATTATATTTTTACTTTGTAATTTGCAGATCGCGTTGATGAATTGAATTTAAGGGAAAATATAAAAAAAATCAGCCGTTCAGAGCAATGACTCACCAGGTAAAATAATTCGTGAAAACTTATCTTCGTTGCCTTCAAGTAGCACAACTTCGATACCTAACAAGAATGCTCTGCGGCAAATCATACAAAGAGCAAGAAAGAAGAATATGCCTAAAGAACCAACATGTGCTAGTTAAATAAACATACCGGAAAATAAATGGAGTAAATTTTTTGGCTCGCAACCATGAATATGGGAATAACCAACGTCTGTTGTTATTCACCACCGAATCGAATCTGCGGAGGTTAAGTGAATCAAAAATGTGGTTTGTCGATGGTACCTTTCAAACCTGCCCTACAATATTCATTCAGCTTTTTTCTATTCACTGCATAGTAGGAACTCGTGAATGCAGACGCATAGTTCCATTAGTGTAAGGGTTTCTAGATAAAAAATCAGAAGAATCATGTATTGTTTTTTTTCTCAACTGAAAGAATATTTTGCTGAATTTAACATTGAGTTGAATCCAGGGCAAATCATGTCGGATTTTGAACAAGCTATAATAAACGCTATTCGAATCGAATTTCCAAACACAATTCAAAGTGCTTGTTTGTTTCACTTAGGTCAAAGTATATGGACAAAAATTCAAGCTAGTGATTTAAGTGCACGATATGGTGCAGATAGTAATTTTGCGGTACAAATGCGATGCTATATAGCGTTTGCCTATCTACCTGCGGAAGCCACACTCTGCGCGCGACGTCCGCCCCGAACGGACGTGTGTGAAGTGCTCCTGCCTGCTGCGTGACTCACCTCTCGCCGCTATCAAGACTCGCTGCGCCCCGCTGCGAACATTGTAGCCGCCCCGGCTACAGACGATTTAATTAATTGGTGAATTTATTTCACTGATTAATTCAGTCAAAACTGTCTTTTTCAAGACATATTATTTCTTTGTCGGAGAAAGCTTCGTGTAAATTCACTTGGCCCTCTCCGGGTAAAATCCACTGTTTTTGTGGTCCTCGGTGGAAACCTCACGGTGCCAACGAATCCGAGGGGGTGTTGACCCGACTCACCCGCCGAACCCCTTCAGGGCTAGGCATCAATCGGACGGGTCCCAGACCACCGGCCTTGGGGGATCTCCTAGTCGGTACTGGTGACAGTTTTGCCTCCCCAGCTACTCACCCAGTGTCTTTGGGGTGTCTCTACACCCCTCGCATTGGACGTCAGGGCCCTGTTGCACATTAAGATTGGCAACAGGTTTACAAGCTTAGGGCTCACCAATAGGTACACACCCCCCTGCCTACACCCGGCAGGGAGGGCCACACATCCCCGGGCTATCCTCCCGGGGAAGTAGCCGTTAGGTTTTGTTAGGAGTTTTTATAGGGACTTAGGCCACTCCCTATGAGTGAATATTAGGCCCCCCCATGGCCAGTAACATGGCACCCCCTCCGTCCAAGTCAGAATGGCTGACTGGACTAAAACATTTTATAGCTACGGATCCTAATTTCGCGCTAGAGCTCGGAATTGTCCTCCGCCCAATAGCGCATCTTATGTTCCCCGCGAACATTCCCAAGCCCGTTCCCGCGACCATCGCTTTCACCGATGCTCCAGAATCCCCGGCATGCCCGCCCTCCCCGGCTTTTTCCGAAGAGCCCCCGGAAGAGATGGACGCTGAAGACGTCCCGTCAGACACGGACACCCTTACCGGTGATTCCGAATTAGTAGAATCTAACGCTCCGCCCGCTTCCGAATCTTCTCCCTCATCCACCGAGGAGGTGTTTACCACCGTCGAGGGAAAAGGGAAGAAGAGGAAGAAGAAGTCTTGCGGTAACTCGCAAGCCGCGAAAATTCCTTTAACGGACGTCTCAGCGTCCCTCCTCGCGCGCCCCCCCACCCCGCCGCCGTCGACCTCCGCCGCGGCCCCCACTCCGATCGCGACCGCACCCACCGCCGCGCCCCGCACCGCTGCGGGGAAAAAGGTGCCCCCTCCGCCCCCGGTGTTCATTCAGGACAAGGGCAAATGGACCGACGTGTCCAAATGGTGTGCCGAGGCTCGCATAGCCTACACCAATGCTAGGACCACGACCCAAGGCATCAAGGTGACCGTCCCGACGTCCCGTGACTATAGGGACCTCACCAAGCTTCTCCGCTACAGAGGTGTATCGTTCCATACATACGCTCTGCCGGAAGACCGACAAACAAGAGTAGTCATTAAGAAGCTACCTAAAGAAATTGAGACAGCGGACATAAAGGCCGACCTTGAGTACCAAGGCGTCCCCGTTTTAGAGGTGCACCGCATGCACCGAGCCCGTCACGGTATGCCATTCGATATGGTATTAGTCGTCTGCCCTCCCTCAGAGGGACATAATCCGATTTTTCAGATAAAAACGGTATGCAATCTTTCGGGCATCAAAATCGAAAAACCGCGCAAATCAGGCATTATCGGTCAATGCCATCGTTGTCAGTTATACGGCCACGCGCAGTCGCACTGCAACGCCAAACCTAGGTGCGTAAAGTGCCTAGGCGACCACGGCACAGCCGACTGTGCCCGTCCTAAGGACCGTGCCCTCTGCACGGAACCACCCAGCTGCGTCCTCTGCGGCGAGTCAGGCCATCCAGCCAACTATAGGGGGTGCTCGAAAGCACCCAAATCCTCATCTCCCAAGCTGGCGAAGCGTGCAGACGCCCGCCAGCAAAGGGAAGCCCCGACCGCGAGACTTCCGGATCATCTCAGCCCTCAAAGGCCGAGTCCTTGGAACTATCTGAACCATCAGCAGGCGTTCCCTGCGTTGGCTTCAGCTAGGCCCACGCTCGCTCCAATCCCACCTCTCGTGGATCCGCGTACCGGCGCCCCCGCGCTAACTACTCGGTTCCCCTACCCCCACGCGCCCGTCTCCATCGCGTCCGCCGTCGCCGCGCCCGCCGCCGCCGCACCCGCCGCCGTCGCGCCCGCCGCCGCCGCCGCCGTACCACCCGCAGCGCGCTCCGCAGCGCGCCAAGCCGCTCGCCCACCAGTCGCATTAAACCAGCACCCTGGTCCCGCAACCATGAACCCTATGGACGTGTTCAACACAATCAACAGCACGTTCCTATAGTTCTTCTCCCCTCGTGCCCTCCGCATGGCACAGGAGCTCGATGCAGCCACTAGGGCTGGAGATTTCAAACAGGTTTACGCGATCTACAACGCGTACCCGGACATTACGCAGTCCGTGTTCGATTCCCAACCAAAATTCGGTACCCACTATGTCTAATAAAATAGTCGCGCGTATCAAACCCCGATCCCTAAAGCTAGGAACATTCAACGCAAACGGTATCCAATCCCAACGTGATGAGATCGCCCAATTCCTCCGCGACCATCAACTAGACGTACTCCTAGTACAAGAGTCATTCTTAAAACCCTACAATCGCGACCCGAAAATTGCAAACTATCGTTTAGTGCGCAACGACAGGTCGCGTTGTCACATGGGTGGAACACTCATTTACTATAAAAAGTCACTACACTACATCCCTATGGATCCCCCCACCCTTACCCGATTAGAAGTTTCGGTCTGCCGACTAGGCCTGACGGGCCACCAACCCGTCACAATAGTCTCAGCCTATATCCCGCCCACTTCTCAAGCAGAAGACTTCCAACCAATCGCCGATGACCTCGCCGTGCTTTTAGAATTGAGTGACTCTGTTATCATAGCAGGCGATCTCAATGCTAAACATCCCGCATGGAATAGTAACACTTCATCGACTAGAGGAAGACGATTGTTCGACCTCTGTTCCTCACTAGTCTTTGACGTCGTCGCCCCGATGACTCCAACTCACTTTCCCCACAACGTAAATCGCAGGCCCGATGTACTCGACATTGCCATTCTGAAGCGAATCAACTTAAGGTTGGATTCCATAGAAGCAATAAACGAGCTCACCTCCGATCACCGTCCGGTAGTCATGCACCTGGCCCCTCGCACGGGTCTCCCAGGATCTGACCATCCCCCCCCCTCACCAAAGTGGTAACGGACTGGAGGCGAGTAGGCGATTCGCTGAAAACCAACACATCCCCCCACTTGAATGCCATCCCCGATCACTTTGACTCTATCGCCGACACTACGGCCGCGATCGACTCATTCACGGGTCACGTACAATCTGTCCTGAACGACTGTTCAAGGGAAATTCCTGAGGTGGAAGACCACCGATGGAAGTTGCCGGACGATGTACGCGAACTGCTAAATGAGAAGAACGCAGCTGTTCGTGCCTACAGTAACTTTCCCTGCGATGCGAACAAGGCTCACATGCGCTATTTACAGAGATCTGTAAAGACACGCATGCAGGAGCTTCGTGACGCTAACTGGGACAAGATGCTGAGCGAGTTAGAGCCAACGCATCTAGCCTTCTGGCAACTTCAGAGGAATCTCAAATCCCGAGAAGTCGCCTCCATGCCTCCCCTGACCCGGCCCGACGGCACAGTCGCGTTCGATGACATCGAAAAGGCCGAGTGCCTTGCCGAGAGCCTCGAAGCCCAATGCACGCCCAGTTCGCTACCAGTAGACCAGGCACACCTCGCTGAGGTGGACGTCGAAGTCGAAAGTAGAGCCTCCCTCCCGCCCGTCGAGGACCCTGATGATCCATTACCTCTCGTCACCCCGGACGAAGTTCACGAGATCATCAAAGGTCTGAAACCCCGAAAGGCCCCCGGCGCTGACGGAATCACCAATAGGGTGCTCCAGATGCTGCCCGCTCACCTGATCATGCTCTTGACCACCATCTTCAATGGAGCCTTGAGCAATAATATCTTCCCGCAAGCATGGAAGGAAGCCACGGTCATCGGCATCCCAAAACTTGGCAAGCCCAAGACCGAGCCCACGAGCTACCGCCCCATCAGTTTACTGAATTCGCTCGGTAAAATCTACGAGAGACTTATTTATAAGCGACTCAGAAATTTTGCCGAGACGAAAGGCCTCATTCCCGACGAGCAGTTCGGTTTCAGAACCCAACACTCGTGCGTGCAACAGGTCCACCGCATCGTAGAAGACATAAGCGCTGGCTTCCAGCGCGGTACGTTGACCGGTGCAGTATTCTTCGACATAGCGAAAGCCTTCGACAAAGTCTGGCACAACGGCTTATTATATAAGCTGTACAAACTCGGTGTGCCCGACCGTCTCGTGCTCATCCTACGAGACTTTTTGTCGAACCGCACCTTTCGGTATCGAATAGAGGGAGCGATTTCATCCCCTCACCCCATACGCGCCGGCGTCCCTCAGGGCGCCGTGCTGTCCCCTCTCATATTTACGCTATTCACTAGCGATATCCCCAAACGTAGACTGGCAAAGTTGGCGCTTTTCGCTGACGACACAGCCATTTACTACGCTGGGAAAAATCCCGACGCGATAGCCTCCAGGCTCCAAACCGCAGTCAACGTTCTTGGCGCGTGGTTTAGAAAGTGGAGGATCGAAGTCAATCCCGATAAAAGCCAAGCGGTTCTCTTCTCGAAACCGAGACACAAACCCGACCCCCCCCGGCCCATCTCCATGTTTGGCAAGCCTATCCCTTGGGAGAAGCAAGCCAAGTATCTAGGAGTGATTATGGATCAGCACATCACCTTCTCAGAGCACATCAAGAAGGCGCGCTCACGCGCCGCCTTCGCACTGGGAAGGTTGCACTCTGTTCTTAATGCACGCAGCAAGTTGTCACTAAAGTGCAAGTTGCGAATATACACGGCGTGCATAAGGCCAATCATGACCTACGCTAGTGCAGTCTTTGCACATACAAAGCCCCGTTACATCCATAGGATGCAGACGCTACAAAACCGTTTCCTTCGCCAAGCTACGGGCTCGCCATGGTACGTTAGGAACGAGATCCTCCATCTCGACCTCAAAATCCCCACAATAGCTCAGTTCCTTAAACGCAATTCAAAGCGTTTCTTCGAATCCGCCGCGCAACACCGCAATCCTCTGATTGCGAAGGCCGCTAGTTATGTCCCCAGTAGAATCAGTCGTATTCGCCGGCCGCGACATGTCCTCTCCGACCCTGATGACCCCATCACTATTCTCCAAGAAAGCAGTAGGGCCACCAGTACAGCTCGCAAACAGAAACAACCATCCTTCCGACCTCGCCGCCGAGGTCCTCGCGTCCCGCGAAGACCCCGAGTAAATGAAACCCCCCCCCAACCGTCCCTTGCCCGCAGAAGTGCCAGCCCGCGCCGAAGCTGTGCAAGTAGAGTTAAAATCCCCCATGATTGAATAATAAGAAAATTGTTTGATCCAGCCTGTCCCCACTTGCTGCCCTCCCTAAAAGTGACTCCCTGAGCCGAGGCTCGTACCCCGCAGGCGGTGCCCTCAGTGCGCAGTTGCTGTAGGTTTTAATAATTAGTTTGTAAGCCCTGGCTGGAGGCTCTTAGCCTAAAAACTAAAAGTCACCGCAGGAAAGCCCGGTTAAGCAGTCACGGCCTCTCAAGGTCAACTGCGAGATGCCATACCCAAAAAAAAAAAAAAACCTGCGGAAGATATACCAAATATCTTCAGACAATTTAAAGATACTCTCTTCCCAGAAGAAGCCCAAGAAGTTACAAATTATTTTGAAGAGTACTATGTTTTAGGACGACTGATAAGCCGCAACATACGAGTAGATGTCAAAATTCAAGTTTTACGCTTACAACCACTTTTTCCACCGAGCCTATGGTCTATAGAAAGAAATAACAACTTGTTCCTTCCACGTACTCAAAACATTGTAGAAGCCTGGCATCGCCGCTGGAATTGTTTGTTAGAAAATGAGAGACTTGGACTGTATGGATGTATACGAAAACTTATGGAGGAGCAGTGTCACGGAACAAAAAATCGAGAAGATTTTAGGTAATTTACCTCAGACACCACCCAAAAAAAAAAAGAGTTGCAGAGAATGCTATTTCAGCAATTTCGAAAAAAAAAGTACAATGAGCACGCCTGAATTTATAAGAGCTTTAGCGTTAAGTACTCGTATATACTAACTAATACTAACACATGTGCAATTGATTAATTTCTGAAAAATACCACTAATAATTAATACCACAAGTACTCATAGAAAAAAATGCACAGTTGAGGTACTAATATTTTTGATTGTTACTTTGTTAACAATAATATTAAACGATGATGTTGACACCGAATTTGTTGATTTTATTTAATTACTGCTTAAATATTTTTCTGTACACTTTATGACTAAATAGAACGAAATCACAAGCATTCGAGCGTAGGAGGCAGTGAAAATGTTTTTCGAAACAGCGTCTTTCGCGACTACTTCATTCGAGTCCATGAGCTTTCGAACCTGTGAGGCAGTGGAAAAATAATTCGCAACAGCGTGTGTCGCAACAGCGGCGTTCGAAACAACATAGGGGACCCACTTAAAATTTAGCATAGTTAGGTATAGTTTATGGAGAAGGAGTGCAGAGAGCTAACATTTATTTTAATGAATGGTGGTCCAATTTCATCCCGTGGGTGACCACTAGTTTTAATGTATTACCCATTATATTATGTGACCACTCCTCCGTCCGCGTAACTTTCGTAAAAAGAGTTTTTGCTTCACATAATAATGTACATAAGATAAATATTGCATTACTTGAAATGTACCACCAAGTGCCTTTTTGGTAGATCTATTATAGTTAAATGATGGCTGACTTAACTTTCTATTCAGTAGGTCTGATGACGAGTACATGACGTCAAATACAGACGACATAAAAGTAAGATTATTCATTAACTCCGCACTAAAAAGTAAATAAAGATTGAATGTTATCGTACTGCTGGGACAGGATCTAGTCAGACAAGCCTTTATTGCTTCTGTTGCATAAGTAGGAGTAAGTTGATTACTTACGGAATACCCCAGTGACGTCTGCAGTCTAGATCAGTCCTTGCTATGACGTCAAGAGCCATCTATAAATAATCGGCAAAACGTAAAGAACAGACAGGTGAATAAAATTTACGACATATTATGGGTATAGATAGACCTTTGCAAAATAATTCCACTACGAAGGGACTGGTCGTTTTTGTATGTTAGCACGCACAGTACATCCGGACATTCCCAGGGTGTTTCTTTTTTTTAAAGCTTAAAAAGTTGAACTTGTATTAAAGCAAACTCATACCATATAAGTGGTACATACAATCGCTTAACTTAATATCCGATAAAGCTCCAGAATGTTAATTTTAGTATCGTTGGCCGTATCTTTCATGTGTTTTAATATGCATACCTTCTGTAGCGATTGTGCTGCGGATATGCGATCGCGTTACGACGTAAGCTTGCATAAACGTGAATCTACGTTAAACACGTAGATCGCGAAAATGTTACCGTAGACTTAATTCCACGTTTCAGACCAGTGCTGACGTACAAAGCGTTCACCATGCACGTTCCTTGGATTATACGAAACTGCCCATATTCTTCAAAGGTTACGCCAGCCTTTTGTTTACCCAAACTTTTCTCTGTAATGTAATGTAAAGTGAAGCAAGTATATATCGATATATATGTATAAAGTATATAAGTATGGATTGGTATTGACTATTGTAATCGTAATATACATAACACATACATAATCAGCTACTGCTGTGACACAAGCGTCCTCTCATTTGAGAGGGAGTGGGCCGTAATTCACCATTCCGGCCCAGTGTGAGTTGGTAGATGTCAAATGTCTTCGAATTTTTGGTTCAAGGACATGCCGGATTTCTCAAAATGTTTTCCTTCGCCATTTTGAGGCAGTGGTGGTTAAATTAGTTACAAAAAGTAACCCGCCTGCCGGTCTGGGTTTGAAACTTTGAACCCGCGACGTATAACTCGTAAGTCGAGGCCATTACTGAGCTACCACTGCTCAGTAGAACGTAATAAAAAAACACAAAATTACGTACTTTACCAACTCAAACGATCACACTCGAACAAAACTAACTTAGTAAAGTTTTGGAACACAATACTGAAACAATTTCAATTAAGCACACTAGAAAATGCTATTTGTACCTCTAAACTGCATTAAAAGCTACAGTTCAAGCTAACTATCACTATATATACACTCAACTGTGGCTACTTTGTCCCTAATGTACTGCAATGAGCACGGTAATTGTAGCTTTATCTGGTACATTGACCACGACAGGGGGACATTTCACAATAAGGGACACTCGGGAGTAACTGTGGAGGAAACTTACTTTTTTGTGTTTTCGTGTATTGTGTAAATAGATATTTTGTGGAGATTACTATGGCTTTATTGAAAGCACAAAAATAATCATAGAAATAGTGGATCTTATATATCCGATGAATTCCGTTAACAGTGGCTCATTTTGCTGATCCTGCACCCTAATTGCCTTATACGTATTTCTGGAATTGTCGGTTTGCCTTAACTTTGTGCGAGTCGCCTATAGAAAATATTATATTATTTAAATGTAGCATTTCGCCCGAGTCGGGCGACTAAATTCGTGCGAGTCGACTAATAAGCCAACGCAGTTACCCCGCTAACATGATTGCCCTGCTATTACTTTTCTACTTGTCACTTGCCAGCTTATCGTTAATATTGGCGACCTCAATTACTTTCACAGAATTTGTCTCGTCAGGAAATACAGAGTATAAAGACCTAGTTAATGTACTAACAGCTTTATAGGTTTAAATAACGTTATTGTTTCACATAGCAGTTGCGGTTTTGTGGCTGGCTAGCCGACACGCTGCGCGCCTGTGTGTCGGCAGACGGCACTGTTTCACCGTTGGCTGGAAACTTTATTAATGCACAGTATAGTAACATAATGCATCCACTTTATTCTTTGGACCGGATTTAAAATGAGTGCCTATTTTCTAGCATTGCTGTCCGTGTGCCAGTGCACGAAAGTAGTGAAATTACGTAACCAACTTATTCCAAGCTAGCTTAAGGCCACGGTTTTACCCGCATAAGTCTCGATTCCATGGGAAAATTGGGATAAAAGTATCCAAAGTCCAACTCCAGGTCATGGTCTACTCATGTGCCAAGTCAAGCCCTGTTTTACCGTGAAAGCGTTACAAACAAACATTTTCTCTTTATGATGATTTAGATTACGGCTGCTTATTCTCAGAAACTTACATATAAACTTACACAGAATCCAAAAACACTACCCAAGACTAATAATCCGTTTGAAAATAGAGCCTTTTTACTATCTACTCAGTTGAGAGGAGGATTTTCTAACAGACATAGTAAGTCTTGTCGATAGAATTTCATCTGAAATACATGAAGCGTGTGTGTTCTTATTACCTGTCATGGATGGGATTACGGATAGCCGATACCTTATCCTGACATTTTTCCGGGATATAGTGGGACGGAGGGCGACGTGCAGGGTGATTATTTGAGGATTTTAAACTTTAGATAACTTCTAATCCTATATCTAACTTCAATTTGGTTGAGGTTATTTATGAACTTTTAATGCTTTTATGATCATGTTTACTCATCATAAGAATTAGTTAACAACCATTTATGAATAAAGGCTTCCTACTCTTATGAAAGGCGACTAGATTTTTAGGATCCTCAAAAGTGTATGGTTTTTTTTTGGCTGGGAAATCATCAAATAACTTCTCCCGCTCTGGGTGGAGCGGGAGGGGGACTTTTACTGACTAAAACCCACCCGTGTTCCTTCAGTTGCCTGTCTGTCAGGGGCCGCGGTATCTCTTTCGAACAACCCGCACCCCTGGCAGGCATCGGCTCTTGCAGACCCCGCCAGTTGATGCTGACATATCTTTGAGGCACGCGTGAAACACAACGCGCAGTCGACCCGGGCTTGGTCCTTACCGGACAGCGAGTTATCCATTACTCGTCATCCGCAAGCCCACGCCTGGGTGGCCGGGAATCAGCCTGGGATTCCCGATGCCCAGGGCGTCTCCTAGGCGACTAGGGCCCTCACTCCCAAGTCCGTCACGCGCCGCCTCACTTTTCGCGAGCATTACTGCTTCGCAGGTGGCGACGGCTACTCATGCACTCTCGCTTCGTATCATGGCCTGGAACAGGGCTAGACGCGAGAGATCGCCATCGCCGATCGCCTCCACGAAAAAGTGTATTGTTAAGGGTGGATAGCTCGCGAAATTCAAATTTTCTTACATTTTTTGTAATTAGCAGGTCAGTGCAAGGTTGTATGTTGATAGAAATAAGACTTATGACCGTAACAAATATTGCTTTATATAATTACAACCATTTAAAACACCAATCTAATTCTCATTTAAGTTCATTTAATTCGATTTAATGACTAATTCATGAAAATTTCCCGGGCTACCGAGCTTTCACCTTAACATGATGTTGTGCAAAATACCGAAGAAAATTACCAGTGCATTATTAAAGATTCACGCAAAAACGTCAAACATGCGGCACCAAATGTAAATTCTTCGCAGCTTATGAGGATCGTATACAAGAAGATTGATGTCCCGGGTGATTTAGAAAATGGTAATGAAGACAAATTGCTGCACAAGGAATGGTGGAAAACTGAAGGTGACAAATTATGACAACATTCCGTTGAAAACAAGCGTCTACGAAATGTAGGATGAAGGATTTTAATTATGTGTACGGGTTTTACGGGTGACATGCGATGATGCGAGTCTATACTGCTACAAAATACCCACAGGCTGTAAAATACCCATTTCATATTTTATTTACGAATTCATAATTCTACATCAAACTAAGTATCATTGAGCAAAAACGATTACTGGGAAACATTGATTTAATAATAACTTTTTTACAAAAAACAAAACCGACTTCCGGAAAAAACACAATAAAGTGAAAAATAACTTCGGAGGTACTGACTTTGGATACGTATTTTAATTTTTTGTCACCGCGTTCCGAAAGTTATTTTTCGCTTTGTAGTGTTTTTCGCGAAGTCTGTTTTTTTTTTTCACTTTTTAGTTATAGTACCTACCCCACATCAATTCGAAATTTTATCATCCTTGGGGTCAAAACAATGCATATTTATGCGATAACAGTAATCGCGGTTGATTTGCAGTCATTTTTTGAAGAGTTCCGTTGTCCGTCTCTGAAACGCATCATCAGATCTTTATTAAATTTAAATGGGACCATTTCGGAATAAACCTCTTTCGAACAAAAAAATAATTTTGTAAATCCGTTTATATATGACGGAGTTATGCCCGAACATACAAAAAAAATATAAACATGTCGAATTGATAACCTCCTTCTTTTTGAAGTCGGTTAAAAAAACTGGGAATCGACTTTTATTTTGGACGTTTCTTGCCGGCTCTACTCCATAGGAAAAAAAAACAATTGGACCCGTGCACATTAGTGCACATGTACTCGTAGGTTTACGTACCCTAATCGTAATCGACGAAAGTTGTCCGCTCGATATCGACACGATACTTTACGCGTCGATTATAGAACGTTAATATTCAAACTAACTGTCACCTATGCCTTTACCAGGTCAGGGTACGTGTACCCGTGTACCAAATTTCATCAAAATCCGTTCAGCCGTTTTAGCGTGAAAGCGTAACAAACAAACTTAGTTTCGCATTTAGAATATTAGTTAGGATTTTCCACCGTTTAGTCGCCAGCTAATTTCAGTTAACCTTAAACCGATCTAGATATCTAAAAAAAATGTGTCTAATGTACCTAAGTAATAAAATTAGAATTCGAAATATAAGACGAAATAGATACCTGGTGATGTACTAAGTATTTCTAATGCTTATTTTTCTCAAGATATCATTATTAAATTATGTAAGCCTGACTCAATTTTGACTTGAGCATTTGAGTGACAGTGATCCAATTACCTTAAGTTTTTCTTTCTTGTTACAATATTGAATATTTTTCGTGATCTTAGTATTTTACCTTTGTATTTTCATTTGTATCGAATAATAATAGTACAACACAACATACCGTCACGCTTTATGCTCCCGAAGGGACGAGCAGAGGTGTACCTATACATGTACACTCACATTTCGCCAGTTATGTGGAGGTCCGATGTAATAAGGAGCGAGCCTATTGTCATAAAACGGGTACAAATCCAGACTCCGGCCAGGGGGGAGACAGTTACAACCAGTCATCAATTTCCATAGACAACGGCGACATCTGGAGTTTGGTGGGTAAACAAAACTTGGCAGCCATCTTATCTTGTTTGTCAAATTGTCAAACAAATGTCACTGTCGACATTCAGCGATTGTCATCTCCGGCTTTCCCGACGTTGATGCGCTTTCCGAGTGTAATTCAGCTAATTCTGTTAAAATTGGTACTTGTTACTCTTATTTGTTTTGTTGTTTTGTTTTTATTTCTTAAAATATTTTATTTATTAGTGAATTTTCTTTTTATTTCTTATTTTTATTTGTTTGACAATTTGACAAACGAGATAAGACGTCTGCCAAGATTTGTTTATCCACCAAACTCCAGATGTCGCTGTTGTCTGATCAATTGACATTAGCGGTCGTCAAAAAAGTCTGGAAGGGGGCTCTCTACCAATTGTATTTACTCTCCTCTATGACTCCGGTTATTACAGCCGGATTAGGAGAAAGTCTTGATAGAAAAAAACAAACAACACTTTGCCTAACCTGGGAATCGAACCAAGAACCAATATGAAGTACAATACGAAGAAGAACAATACCAATAAGAAAGGAAGAATAAAAATAATAGAGGAGGACGGAAAGAGGCATAATAATAGTAAATAACGAATGACAAACCCATACATAAAGATAATCGATATAACGCGAAATAAAGGAAATAATTAAATTTTCTAGGAAACAATCTAGTTGGGAAAAATTACCTCATGAAACAGATGGTAAAAACCGGCCAAGTGCGAGTCGGACTCGCATATGAAGGGTTCCGTACCACAAGTAGCAAAAAAATGCCGAAAAAACGCGTTTCCTGAATGACCCCCTGTAATTATTAACTTTATTTTATTATTTTTTGTTACAGCGGCAATAGAAATACACACTCAGTGAAAATTTCAACAGTTTACCTATAACAGTCATGAGATACACCCGCTGACAGACAGCGGAGGCTTAATAATAGGGTTCCGTAGACACTATTTGGGTTCCTACGTAAAAATGTCATAATTCTTGGACCATACCGTAAACGTACCACATCGTACCGCTACTGAATCCTATTTGAAGACCCATTGATGTATGCAAGGACCTTAAAATCAGTACATACTAATTCCATGGTTGTATGATCTCAGCCTACCCACAGGACGACCATAGATATTTTTGAGCAAGATCCTTATTTAATATTGTTTGCGTAAAATCTCAATATATCCACCCTTAGATTAAGTATCCACCTTAATCAGTTTGACACCATTATTTGTTATTATCCCAGTGCGAATAAAGGTGGACACTCACTGACAAGATTGACTGAGTGCGGTACAATCTTGTCAGTGAGTCTAATTTCTTTACACCTTGTCGCGGACTTTAGAAGATATAATCCGCGAATGTAAATAGAACAATAATCAGACATGGCAACATTACAACAATTACTTTATGCAATGGCAACATCGATGGTACATCGCAAGAAGTACGCGCGAACTTGTCAATTCCAATCCGGTAAGAAACTAAGAATCCGGTTTTATCTTGTTTGTGTTTAGCTAATGTTTTAGTTAGAAGCGTGTTTATCAGAGTGAGTTTGTTCCGGAGTTGGAGCCGGCATCTCTGGATTGAAAGCTGAGTATCTAATGCTTTATTATTGATTGATATTCCTTACTATAGAATACCAATAAACGATTTGTGTCAACGAGAATGACATCAACAAACGATTCAGTACCTTTTTAAGTTTCTGTTTATGTTATTCACTGAACCCAGTGTTAATGAGAATTGACTACAGAAATACTGGATAACGATTACATGTAAACAAATGAGGTTTGCTAACTTTGTGTGTTGTAGTTGTATATTAAAACTGAAGCTTTTTGAGATCTCAATTAGTCTTAGTATGTTAGTTAAATGATGGGGTGCGAATGGCCTAATCATGTCCACCGCCATCTAAAGGTATGCTTGACCTTAAAGCCCTTCGATGAGAAATGATGGGGTGCGAATGGCTTAATCATGTCCACCGCCATCTAAAGGTATGCTTGACCTTAAAGCCCTTCGATGAGAAATGATGGGGTGCGAATGGCTTAATCATGTCCACCGCCATCTAAAGGTATGCTTGACCTTAAAGCCCTTCGATGAGAAATGATGGGGTGCGAATGGCTTAATCATGTCCACCGCCATCTAAAGGTATGCTTGACCTTAAAGCCCTTCGATGAGAAATGATGGGGTGCGAATGGCCTAATCATGTCCACCGCCATCTAAAGGTATGCTTGACCTTAAAGCCCTTCGATGAGTAACCCTTGGAAGTGAGCTTCCAGGGGCGGAAACCATACCGGTTTCCAGCTGTTGAGTAATGTAATAACAAGAGCTAACATTTGACCTCTGGTTTCAGTAAATACCAATAACCTAAGATGCCCTACATTGTAGATTGCCACAATTTGGGCTTTGCAGGCTCAGTACATCGAAGTGTCGGTTTCATCGATGATAACTATCTACAGATGGTGAAAGTGGCCCCTGTGTTCAAGTCTGGTTGCTCTGCGTTTCATGTTCTGTCTCCATAAAGAATTAACAAGCGAAGCAGATAAAGTAAACTCAGGTAAAAATTACACATAATATTTTTTTTCTTATTCGCTACGTCTGCCTAAGGTTACAACCTCATAAGAGATCAACATAATACTCTAGTATCGCATGATTCCTTTAAATAGTAGGATCTGAACATATACGGGCAGACGTCGCGACACACCTTGCATGAAATCTTAAAGCAATAATTCTTTAATATATTTGGTTTGTTTACCTGTTGATGACCTACCCTCTTCATACGTATCACAACTTAAGAAAACGAGAATCCTAATGACCTATTTAGATTGGTCGCGGTGGACCAAGGTGATTTTTTATGTACAATAAAGCTTTTTCTATTTATTTATCTTGGTAGCCCAAGTCAATGCAGGAACTATGAATGACTAAAAGCATGACCGCCGGAATATGTGAAAGCATTACCGACACAAAAATGCGATGTTCGGCTTCTGTGGCTCAAATGCTTCACTGCTCTGGTGCAGGTTCATCTTTAGCATTTTTTTTTCTCCTTTTGGCAATTATCTTTAGCATTGATCCTTCATATAAAGCTTGTCAAACACAGTCAAACATCTATGTGTCAAACAAACGCGGCAATAAATACCATGAAAATTATTCTTTAAATGCAAATAAACACGGAATAACAGAAAATGGAAACGTTCGACATGACTTCGTAAATTAAAAAGGGTGATAAAAGCTTTAAAAACATGCCGCTTTCTGCGAATTTTCGACGAGGTAAGTGTTTCTTACTACTGTGGGTGTAAAAAATCATTAAAAAATTTACTCAAGTAGAAATAAATAATAAAAACAAGACAAAAAACGAAACAAAATCAGAACTTCAAATTTAAATTAAAGCCTCCAGGCATAAAGGGCGTTCCCGCTTACGTATACAATGCGGCATTCTGTGTAACACACAACAATGGAATGGCTTTCGTTTTGGCAGTTCAACAACATTCTATGCGTTATTTACATTCTTGAGCAGACGAATTTTTCGAACATATGAAGCAATGGATTAGCAATTACTTTCAAAATAATTCAGATTCTGATTAGTAGTGTGTTATGCAATTAGGGTGCAGGCTTACAGAAGACAAAGAACGCTTTACGGTGGAAACTATGTGAGCTTTAATAAGATTCTAAATAGGTTTGTTAAAATTTTGCTACGAGATGAGCTAGAAAGTGATGCATGTTACTCAGGACATCTCATGTCGACGAAGGTTATCAGATAGTGAAGTGTAATAGTTATGTCATAGTCTACGTCTTGCCTACAACCATTCGGCGATAACACAAGAGATAAACCGCCTTCATTTATGAATTAAAGCTGCTCGAATAAATCAGGCCTAAGTGGGCTTAGATTAGTTTGACTAATTCGTGGTTCTCAAGTTCAAACGCCAAAGGATCTCCGACAGAGATTAGCCTGATCCTTGTATTTCTTCGGATTCCCGAAGTTCTAAAATTATAACTTAATGCACGTAAACATTTCAAATTCTGCGTCAGTATTCTAATACCTATACACAACTTTTTTATCAGATCACAAATACTATTCCTGCTGCTGGAACACAGGCCACATCTCTGTGTGTCTCAACTGAACTTATTTAAATTAAAAAAAAAATTGCACCGTTTTCCGCATGATTAATTCGTTTATGTATCTAATTAATTGGATATTCAATAATAGGATTTAGATAGAGGAATTGATTATTATCCTATCGCAACATAGATACTTTTGTTTGGTTTTAGAAATGTTATTGGCACTAAAGAATGCAAAGAAGAACAAAGAGGGACGGAAAGAAGGAATCGAAAATCCTGAGGGTAGCGACGGAGGGGCGACCAGTGAAAGCGCTACTAAGCATGAAGTGACACCTGCTATGTCGGCACAATTTCCCGAAACTGCTCCTGCCCAGAAACCTGAAGTCAGCACTAGTAAAACTAACACTACTCATAAGGACTAGTCAATATTAATCTTAAATACAAAACCAACGTTTTGCTGAAAGACTCTGAACTAAATAGAGGAATAAATTTGGATTTAATTCGGTATAAATTAATAGGATAATGATTCTACAAGAATAATGATGTAGGTACTAACTTAAAGTATCAAGTTGGGCTATTTTAGAATAAACACGCCGATGAGAAACTTGAATAAATAGAGCGTTCTGTTTTTATGGGAGCTGTTTAATTTACTTCGGCGGGCACCACTATGAATGTTATTTTCCTACCAGCCAATATTACCCACTGGCTAGTATGTGCTATACAGGCTGTTTGGCAGAACGTTGAACATACCAAAATGGTGGATAGTTGGGGTCATTTGCTACTTACTCAGCCCTAATTTATTTGGCCCTGGCCAAAAAAAAAAATGAAATAACTCTTAAAGGTTTTTTTCAAGTTGAAATTAAGATTTAAGTATTTTTTTACATCTTTCTGTAAGTTTGAGGACTCATAACTTTTTTCTAGCTAACATCTAACAAAAATTTTGCCTGTTTTACCCATTTTTAATCAAAAAAATACACTTTAAAGTTAAGAAAGTGGTGAAACTAGAAGAAAGCAATATTATTATTTTTTAATATCCAGGCGGCCAGGGCCACATAAATTAGGGCTGAGTAAGTAGCAGATGACCCCACCTATCCACCATTTTCGTATGTTCAACGTTCTGCCAAACACCCTGTATATCTTTCCTGCTATACGCACATGTAACCAATAATAATGGACCGTGACCTTTCCTCTTTTTCTACATTCCTTTGTCTTTTCACTCGCTAGACTTTTGTGCTCATAAAACGAGTCCTATTCATTTTACCCACTGATAAATTACACAATCATTGTTTTATTTGAAATTTATCTGTATCGACTCTAAATCGTAATGGTAGTGATTAGACAGACAAGGGTAGAATTGATCGGAATAGTTTGGCGACTCGGTGAGGCGGGCGCGACGCGCGACCTTTCGGCGCCAGCCTGAAACGCCCCCAAAAAAGGTTAAGTTGAAAACACACTGCCTACATTACGAGTTTTAGAATTTTATGAGCTATTAAAAAAGACTGCATATGCCACCAATCTGAGGTTTTTTTTATGAATTTCCTTATACTTCTAAAGTATTATCTAAAGAATATTTATTTTTATTTTAGGTAACTGGTCTGTTGATAGTTGTACCTAAGGTACGAATTCGCTATTAATATTTCTTATGGCCTACAGACACGACTAGACGCTGAAAATGAAAGCGACACAATATGTTTATTAGGTTCTTTGACCATTTATCAAGCTTATATTCTTTATATTACTTTTTGTCGGCGGCACAAAATGAACCTTGATTGCCTGTTAAGTAGCTAGAATACTTACCATTTTTCTTACAATTTTAATAAAATAAAAAAAAAGGAAAAACGAATTCTGAATACCTTGACCAAGATCTTAGTTTTCTTCTTTTAAAACGGGATTCACGAGATACACATTATGTGTGATCTACGAAAAGTGTGTGGCGGCGGCCTAACATCTGTAATTTGTTTCATTTGGGTCGTGGGTCGTGTGTCGTCGGCCGTGATAATGTTACCTCTATTCAAGGTTACACCCAATGTACATTAGATCAACTGTAAGGAGAATAGTTGCTTGAAAACTGTTGCTATTACAATTAACGATTTGCAAATAATAGGCATGTTGTCATAAAGTCTAGACTAAGCTGTTTAATTTAATATTATGCATTGTACGAGTTCATTGGTCCGTAAAGTAATGAGAAGAAAAGTTTTATCTTCTTTAAATTACATCATTACATACAAATAAATAAAATGGGAGTATTTATTTATTTATTTATTTATTATGGCACTCCAACGACTAGAAGTATCTGTTTCTAATGTCAAAATAACAGCTGAAAACGGCTTAAAAGCTGTTATTTTGAAATTAGAAATATACACTAAGGAGTAACATAGTAAAGAGTAACTACTTTTTGTCCCGGTAGTACGTTCTTGTGGGATAGTTTCCGACTCACACCCACGCACACTGGTCCCAAATTAAAAAAAAGTGGACATTGATAGTAGACCGCTGATATTTTTTTTTATTGTTGATATAATGATAACAGATAAGGCAAAAAAATATTATTGTCCTACTTCAAATACTTTTCTCTATAAAAAATATTTCTTTTTTTTTTGTATGGGAGTGATTACATTTTACTCAATTTCTCAAAAACCTTAAGCGATGTCGAGATGGCATTCACATATGTTAGAAAACTAATAATTCTGAGTATTTGGCTCGAAGAAACTTATTGCTTATCTCTGCGTACTTTCGAGATAATAGTGACAGAAAATAACAATTTTTTTTAATGTTTTTTGTTCGCTTTTTTTTAATCATAGCCTTACTCATATCGCAATAGGTCCGCTGGCCAGCAAAATGGAGCTTCGACGCGAGTTTGCCGGGATAACAAGATGGCCGCCTCTCATGACGTAACGTAATACGGTCACGAATCGCGCGCGTACACCTCACTCAGTGTACAACTAAATGTGGTTGCGATAAGACGTGTCCTTATTTTTTCTGTGCGCTTGAAGAAATGCTTGTTGTTTGTTTGTTTTGTTATTGTTGTATTTTGAATCTTTGGATTTTAAAATCAAATAATTTTTGTTTGTCTTTCTTTCGTCGAATTTGTTTTCGTAATTTTTTTTGTTAAAATCAAAGTCACTTTGTCTTTGATATCTTTGATTCTAATTTGTTTTCAATTTTCCTTAAAATTATAATATGTCCGCATTTGAACTCAACTCAACTTCAACTTAGACTTATACGTTGTTCTTAAATCAGGAGGTGGTTTTAAAAATGTCGAATTTTTATTTAATGCCCTTATTGAACGTATTGGTGTTGAGTTGTCTTCCGAAGATTTGAGTAATATTAAATTATTTTGTCGTAATTTTTCAAGTAATATCTCAAAAAGACGGTCTGCTTCCAGTAGAGCTCAAAAGACCTTTCTTAACAAAAATTCAGACTGGTTACAATCCCAAATAGTTTGGCCAAAATGTCAAAATATCGATTTAAGAAGCATTTTTAAAGTTGCCGAGGAAGTAATTCCAAATTTCGAAACGCAAGTGGATACTCATCAATTAAGTTATGGTACAAGTAAAAAACCATTTGTTGATATATCTGATAAACAGAAGAAAAGGCGTTCTCTAACACTTCTAGATCACACAGAGGAGGAATTAGTTTATGCTTTATGTGCCAAATTAAAAGAGTCTAAAAAAACAAAATTAGCAGCTATATTAAACGAACTCAGCCAAAACAAGGAAAAATGTGAGATGGTACATGATGTACTATTCGCTAAAAAGACTGACAAACCGTGTTTACCAGATGATAAAACGTTAGCGCTTTACACCTCAACAAATTTGTCAAAATGGCAATATCGAAATTTAAGAACTATTCTTGCTTCAGAGAAAATGTATGGTCTTCCATCCTATCAAAAGCTCCTGGAAGCTAAAAAAACTTGTTATCCTCCAGAGTCAGACATAACTGTAACTGAATCTGATGCTAAGATAAGACTTCAATCGCTTCTAGATTTGACAACTAATAGGATATTAAAAACAATTCAGCACAACTCTGCCGACAAAAAATCGCTAAAACTAATAAGCAAATGGGGTTTTGACGGGTCATCTTCTCAAAGTAATTATAAACAAAAGTCACACTCCGACACTAAAATTGACGATTCTTCAGTTTTCATGATTAGTTTGGTTCCGCTTCGTTTGGAAGAAGAGAGTGGTACTATCTTGTGGCAAAATCCTGCTCCCTCTTCAACAAACTATTGTCGTCCAATTGGCTTTATATTTGCAAAAGAAACAAATGAATTGATAAAGAAGGAAAGTGCATCCTTAGAGGAAGAAATTCGTAATCTTGTTCCCACAATTGTAGATAATTTTGATATTAAACATGATTTGTACATGACTATGATTGATGGGAAAATTTCTACTGTGATTTCCAATACTTCTTCTGCAGCTGTTTGTAATATTTGCAATACCCCACCTAGCAAAATGAATGACTTGGACTTTGTATCCAAAAGACTCATCAGAGAAGATATGTATAAATATGGTCTGTCTTCGCTTCATATGTGGATAAGATGTATGGAATGTATTTTACACATTTCGTACAACTTAGACTTCAAAAAGTGGGCTGCACGAAAAGAAGATAAATTGTTAAAAGAAATTAAAAAGAATTTGACACAAGAAGAATTCCGGGAAAGAACTGGTTTGTTAATTGACATAGTAAAACAGGGATTTGGTACAACCAATGACGGTAACACGGCAAGAAGGATTTTGAAAATTATGAAGTATCTGCTGAAATAACGGGTATCCACCCTGATTTAATCAAGAGATTTGCAGTCATTTTACAAACAATTTCATCTGGTCAACTTATTAATACCAACTTGTTTAGGGAATATTGTAAAGAAACAGCAATGCTATATGTAAACTTATATCCATGGTATTACATGCCTTCAAGTGTCCATAAATTGTTGATACACGGTGCTGATATTTGTGAAAATTTCTCCTTTATTCCGATAGGCATGCTTTCCGAAGAAGCTTCCGAAGCGAGGAATAAAGATTTCCGGAATGTTAGAATGGCACATACAAGAAAAATCGGTAGAGTTCAGACTAATTTAGACATTATCCACAGCTTTCTAATTAGCTCAGATCCTTACATCAGCCATATCAAACCAAAGTTTGCTCGTTTACATAAACAGTTGTTTCCAGAGGCTAGTGCTTTGATCTTGAACAATGAATTGCTTTCGTTGGAAAACGAGGAAATAGAGATTTCTCAAGAGAATATAGACCCAAATATTAATCTTTCACCATAATATTTTTTCAGAATCGTTTGTGAACATGTTCAACTTTATGTTTGCAGCTTAATATGTCTTCATTTTGATTGTTTTTTAGAACTGATGAAAGTACTCCTTCAGAAAGGTCATAGCTTTTCAGTCATTAGTGAGCCCCCATAACCTCTTTTACAGAGAAGTCTCTTTTTACTTATTTGACATTACGCATACATTATAATTATGTGCTAAAGTAAGGCTATGATTAAAAAAAAGCAAAAAATTAACATTAAAAAAAATGTTATTTTCTGTCACTATTATCTCGAAAGTACGCAGAGATAAGCAATAAGTTTCTTCGAGCCAAATACTCAGAATTATTAGTTTTCTAACATATGTGATTGCCATCTCGACATCGCTTAAAGTTTTTGAGAAATTGAGTAAAATGTAATCGCTCCCATACAAAAAAAAGAAATATTTTTTTTACAGAAAAGTATTTGAAGTAGGACAATAATATTTTTTTGCCTTATCTGTTATCATTGTATCAACAATAAAAAAAAATATCAGCGGTCTACTATCAATGTCCACTTTTTTTTAATTTGGGACCAGTGTGCCACGTGGGCAAAGCCGCGAGCACAGCTAGTTTAGAATAAAAATCTTCGGCCTCCTAAGCACTGACAAGTGCTCTGCTTTGGACCTAGTGCCTAGCGAGACGATATAACCAGAATTCGAAAGATTGCATATCGAATCCTAACCTCATATACAAGCAGAGGCGTACATTCACTGACTGATGGCCGATTCTTATAATTTACGGACCGTTATTGGTTAAAATTAAGACTCCTGTATCTTTACCAATAATGAAGCAAAAACCTCATAGTTTTGCATAGTAGACTCTCCCAACGGAAGTAGCTATCACAGGTAAATTTAGCTTACTATTGACTATTGGCTATTTGGCCCAGTTTGGAAATAAAAATGCTACCATTGGTAAGCAAAGACTATTTTTTGTTTATAAACCGAGCATTTGAGAACTGTCATTTGACACTGACAAGGAGTGACTTCAATTTGGAGTGTTATTAGCAGTTAATATTGAAGATATTATTTTGAGTTTTTCATAATGAGCTTATCAGTAGATTCTGTAAAGGTTGTCTGCAAAACCCGACCTAATACCACCACACTACCAATAAAGTTGCCTTCGAAGATTCAATCAGATGTAGAATTTTCGTACAACATACGTAAGTTTTGTTGTTTGACATATTTGCCTTTTCTCAAAGCGACTCGAAAGGCTCTAAGCGCATTGCAAACCACCTTTCAGTGAGGTGCCAACTTAACCTACCCGATTTCTTAATTAAATGAAAGCAAACAATACGTCACACATTTACAATTGAACTTGCAAATAGACGAAATTAACGATATATACGATCATCAATATTTATTAGTTGTTGTCTTCATTTTGAATTTTTATTTATTAACTTTAGTCAATTTGTGATGTCTATGTTAACTGCAACAGTGCCGGGGGCAACGCGAGCTCGTAGGATACTTCTTCCTGTATCAACCTTAACCAGACTTGGCTTGGACGATTTCAGCCGCAGATCTGTGTACTCCGTCAAGGTGTTGGACCAAAGAGAATTGCGAAGGTAAAACAGATTTGTTTCATAGCATAAGCTTTAAAATAATTTCAGTAGTCTTGTGTTAATATAAACCCATTGATATTGATTCTCCTTTGTGGTGATTTCACTATGAAAACCAAGAACAAATTCAAGTCTGTCTACTTATATTATGGCGATAGATACATATGAAGTAACGAGCTTTTCCTAGTTTATCCAAATCAGATCATCAACAATGAAAGTGGATATTTATCTCAAAGATAAATATCCACTTTCATTGGTTCTTTATTCAAAGCTCGATAATCCACACTTAATCTGTCACTCGCGTCCTTTTTTCAACAATATAATTGTGACACAAAAGCGACAATGACACTGATTCTTATTTTATTGTTGAAACCGACCTAAATAATAATAGTACCCTGAAAGCCCAGACAGTTTTTGAGCAAGCATATGCAGGGCGAAAAGTTCAAAGCTGAGTAGTGCAGCATGATGTGTTAACATCGAAAATGTTTTTCATTTGAAAAGTTTCAGATAGGAGAAGGAGTTCCTCTCTGAAACTTTGAAACCCTGTGTTATAGCACTGTCCGATGGTATCGTTATTAAGGATTGTATTCTGAGGAGTACACACGGCGACGTAAACAAAAGTGTAAATTTTTATGATCCCCTTCCATAATATAAAAATATAGGAGTTCCGAAATATTTACTAGCCTAGGGTAATTTAGGAATAGTCGAATTGTATAATAGGTACTCTATAATCTGGGTTCAATGTGTTAGAATAGGTTGAAAAGTCCGTCATTCATTCTGTCTTGATACCTACTAAGAAAGAAAAGTTGGAGTTATGCTGCTTGTAGCGAATATTAAAACAGGCAGTGCCAAAGTGCATTGTACAATTTGCATGCCAACTATTGCATTCAGCAGTTTTATTTAGTCTACATACATCAAAAGTGCCTAGGGATCATGCACGTTTTTGCTAGTTACAAAGAATCAGTTTTTTTAATTATGTATTTTTTTTGTTACTCCTATGGATACTGTTCAGTAAATTTTATCATTTGAAAAGGGAATTTGGGTTTAAAGATGGAAATCTTCTGTCAAGTCTGTATTGGGTCTATACAATTGGGTATTTGGATCGGCAGAAGATCCGAACTGATTTGTATCAGAGCCAATCTAATTGCACAGTTTTACGCTGAAACGATTGTACCATGGCCTGTTCAATCGCCAGACTTAAATCCCTCAAGCACGCGTGGGATATTCTTCAAAGAAGAGCTCTGCCAAATATGGAAGTCAAATCCAGAAATGTTTTTCACCTGTTACAACGGATGTGGGCGGCCTTTCCGCAACGAGATTTCGATGAACTCTTATTGAGTATGGCCGAATCACTGCAATTGTGTTATATCGCGTAAACGGCGGAAATACATTTACGAATTGTTCATTTTTAACCGACATCCAAAAGGAGGAGGTTGTCAATTCGTCGGAACTTTGTTTTTTCTTTTTTTTATGTAGGTTCCCCGATTACTCGAAGATGGCTGGACCGATTTGGATTATTTTTTGTTTGTTTGAAAGGCTATACTTCCCGGGTGGTCTCGTCAAGTCAGGATCTGATGATGGGATCCTGGAGAAATAGAGAGTTCTCTTCAAATTTTATAGGCACACTTGAAGCGATTTGGGTAGTTTTTGGAAGAGTACTTTCTCGGAGAGGTCCCATTTCAATTTGGTGAAGATCTGATGAAGAACTTCGGAGATAGGCAACGGAACTCCTCAATAAATGATAGCAAATGGACTGGAATTGCAGAAATCTCATGTCTGTCTATTGTTTACACCAGTTCATAACATAACATCACGCTGGGACGCTATGAAGGGGTAAGCACATGTGAACCACTAAAAAGTGAAAAATAAAAACTTTTTGCAAAAAAAAAAACAACCGAATTTAAAAAATAACACTAAAAAGTGAAAAATAACTTTAATTTCGGAAGGCGGTGACAAAAAATTAAAACACATATCCAAAATCACCATAATTTATCTTAGTTTATCATCATCATTTCAGCCGATAGACGTCCACTGCTGGACATAAGCCTCCCCGCAAAAAAAAAAGTCTGTCTTAGTTTGTACGAACTCTCAAAATTCTGGATGTGGGTCCTAAAGTCTAATTATAATTCAGAAACTTACATTTTGAATAGGGAACTAAAGGTCACCGTAAGAAAATATTACGCTTTCCTATGGGATTCAAGAAAGAAGGATAAAATTCGACATCCCGGATCCAACAACGCTGACGTAACGACTCCTTAAATTCATTATAGGTACCACCACAAAACGTATAGTTGACAAATTGCTTTAATCAGTTATGGGGGAAAAAGGCACGCAACTATATATCTAGTTGCTTGAATACATTCATAATCTTAATGCCAATGTTCCGAGCAAGTTAACAACAGCATATAGTGAATGTGCGCAGTTTTGCCTATTACGACGATATACAGGGTGTAACAGAAACCCTATTGCTATTGTTAAGCACTAAAGATAGCAGCTGGTATAGAATCACTACACATAGTTTTAGCTCAAAATAAAATACACTAACAATTGATACCAAATTTTCGATTTCATATGTTTCTTAAATTCAAATCATAATAAATGTGTCACCGCACTATGTAGGTCAATAACTTTCCACGTTACTTGCCAACATCACGAGAAATCTCTTCAGAGTGATTTTATTATTTATATTTCAAAAGTTCGTTTTCTGGTATCAATGTATTAAAAATTCTCATAACTTCCGAAGATGTAGAGATAGGACCAAAAAACCCTTCCAATATCGTTTGATATCATCCAAAGAAGCCGTGCCCTTGGTATCTATATACCCTTTTCCGTTACACGTTGTATACAATCATGTAGAATGTAATGAGCAATGTTGCAACACATTCGTGCGTTGTACGTGACGGAGATATCGTTATATATATGTATAATACATATACCTATACATTGCAGGCGTTTTATTATTAGCTTCAAATGGAAGAAATAACCGAAACCCAGAATTATAATGTGCTCTTAATATAATAGTACACAATATGCCGATTTTGGCTACGGTGACTGTTTATGTTACTAACGACTAAGTATAGGTTACGAGAATGTGTTCAGTGAACCTAGTATGAGTTGATTTTTAACCGACTTCAAAAAAAGGAGGAGGTTCTCAATTCGACTGTTTTTTTAATGTTTGTTACCTCATAACTTTCGACTGGGTGAACCGATTTTGATGATTCTTTTTACATTTGAAATAAAAAATTTCCATGTGGTCCCATTTCAATTGCATATAGATATGATGTTGCGTTTCGGAGATAGACAACGGAAGTCTTCAAAAAATAACAGTAAATAAACCGCGATTGCTGCTATCGCATAAATATGTATTGTTTTGACTCCAAAGATGAAATTTCGAATTAGTGGGGTAGGTACTATAACTAAAAAGTGAAAAATAAAAACATTTTCCAAAAAAAAAACAACCGAGTTCCGAAAAAACACTACAAAGTGAAAAATAACTTTAATTTCGGAAGGCGGTGACAAAAAATTTAAATACATATCCAAAGTTACCGCCTTCCGAAATTAAAGTTATTTTTCACTTTGTAGTGTTTTTTCGGAAGTCGGTTGTTTTTTTTTTGGAAAATGTTTTTTAACCATCTCGACGCAAAAGAAACTCACACTAGGGCCACTGGTGTCGCTAATGTAACCTATCCAAGATAGTTTACCTCACGTCGCACACTAGGTAAGGACTATGCACGTCCCTACGTGCACATTGCGGACACTTCGGAATACCATTATGATAATGGTACTGTATATTGCATGATGACTGACTCTTGAGGTTGTCTCATCTGTTGTCGAGTTCTCTCTTCCGCTGGTATTCACCAAACGCCTACAAATCGGTCCATTCTTTGCCTACTCCTCCCAAACGAGAGGGATCTATATTGCATCTCTTCATGCTCATATATCACAATACTCAAGCCTAAAATGTTACCATTATTTGACGGTAGGTATTCAAAATGTGGTAGGTACCCACGGGTCACAATTAAATATTATGATGTGGGGTCGGACTGGACTCTGCCGAATACATCATAAAATTTAACGAGAGCACTCGTAAAAACTAACAAGGTCTCTTTATTGTATCATACTGTTTGGGGTCTTCCTAAATCGTTCTATTTTGTTTTGAAATTATCACATCATGCTAGTGAAGAACAACGTGCGCCAGACAAGTTGATGTTTATATTGTTTTAAACGATTACATGAAATAAAACATACCTACTTATAAGCGTAGGTATAAGCGTAATATACTTCTATAGGTAGCTATAAACATACCTAAAGGCGGTTTTTTGCCAAAAATAATATTTATTGTACTTACATAATTTTAACATTAAATATTAATTTATTTAGATTTTAACAAACCTAACATAACTTGCGAAGTGTGGATGTACTATAGGTCCAGCTCTGCCTAACCCTTCGTGGATTTCAGGCGTGATGTTGTGATAACTCTGTGATTTAATTCTTCGTTACCATCCTCCTTGCAAAGAAAAAAAAAAAAAACGAATTGCCATTGCCAGGTGGTATTTTGAAACAAAAAAGTAAAAAAATGTCTGTGGTCATTTTTGACAAGCTGTTAACTTGACAACTTTGTGAAACACCTATCGTTTTTTTTTATTATTTACAAAAATTCGTTTTACTATTTGCGTAATCATAAATCGATAATGGATTCCTCCAGTACTGGGTTTCCGCAGAAGCGAACTCTGCCTAAACTGATGGCATGTATGACCAAAAATAGTTTGGAGACATTTCGGAGCACAGCGTTGTTTAATTTAGCTTTTCTCGATTCCAATGGCGTACGAAGGTATGAAAATTGATAAATATCACTTACTCGATCGATCAGCTTTACAATTCTTGTTCAATTAAGGCGGAGATTTCTGGAAAACGCTCAAAAGGGTGGTTTTTTAAAGTTGCGTATCTCTTTATCCGGAAATAATTTTGAAAGCAAAATATATGTTATACTCAAGTCTTTTTTGCATACAGTGATGGAACTCAATACATAATTAAACGTACTTTAATGCCTCAAAAAATCATCAAAGTCACCTCTTAATTATCTTTAAAATCGGTTTATCCCTTCAATAACAATTATAAACATAATTAAAAATATACCATAAAATTTCAAGTGCCAAACTGCATCCAGTGATAGATTTATTATTAAATAGGGAAATATCTAAATGTACCTATACGATTTTATTTGCATTTTTACGACATATGTTTGCTCATTTGTTATTCGAATTTGTTACAACAGATTTTAATCTGTAACAGATTGCAATAAGAACTATTATCGCTCATAATGACAATATTTAAAGTTACCAGGGCCTTAATAAGCATTGTGCGTAAAAAAAATAGGTAAGGCTGGCGCTCAGTCTGCGACTTGCTGTCCTCGACCTGGGTATCAAACCCAGGCCCTCAACTTTACCAGTAGCACTTAGCATAATGTTTCCCAAAATGACACATATCCTCTCTGCGGGAAGGGGTGGGCCGTAATCTACCACGCGGCGCAGTGCGGATTTGTAGATGTCACATGTCTTCGAATTGTTGGTTCTAGACATTCGGTTTGTTCACAATGTTTTCCTTCACCGTTTTGAGAGCAGTGGTGAGGAAATAATTTACACAAAGTAAAGCAGCCGTCTGGGTTCGAACGCACAACCTACGACTCCGTTGGCACTGGTTCATCACATCTCTCGCACTTGCGACCACTAAATCGACACGGAAAAACGCACGGAGCTCTTGTTAGAAATGAGAAGTTAAAAGAGATCTAGTTAGTTACAGTGAAAAGGTCGGAATTTAAGCATGCATTTAGAACGTTTTGTTCACCATACAATTTTACGTTTTCTAGGCGTAAGATTCCTTTACACGAATGTCTCATTTTGGAAATGAGAGATTACGGTTATGGAGATGCGGCAGCGTATCTACAAGACCTCATTTATGATAACGTACAGCTTGTTAAAGACGACGAAATCGGTATTGTAATAGACCTCAGAAAAAGAGAGGATTATTTGGAACATATCGCAGACGTTCTGCAACAAGCGGAAAAAGAACACGAAGAAGGTGTGTGCCCACTGATTGATTATTTATTAATTATTGTTCCATTTATTTATTTTCATCCACATTGGCGAAATACTTTTTACATATTTCTTTAAAAAAATATCGGTAAATGTAAATAAATATATTTACCGATATATTTTTAAAGGGCTATCAAATACTTTTTTTTAAATCCCACTGTCAGTTGCAGAGATTACCCCCTACATACAATCTTATAAGCAAATTGTACCTCTTTATAATATGAATATACACCGAGAAATTTTAATGGTTCTTTTCCCACGGCAAAACAACTTGCCATATGGGTACTCCTTACGGAAAGTTTCGAAGCATAGAGTATAAGTAAAAAAATAACGTTTTTTTTTGTTTTAAAATAATTTAAAAAATATTCATCAACTCGATAAAACACTACTCAATAGTAATACTAAGGTAACTTGAAGGTACTACTCGAATCGCACGCACCGCCGACAAAGGGAACAGCGATGCATAAATAAATGTTCAAAGCAAAATAAACTCTCGCACGTGGTGACTTTTCACAATGGTTAATCTGCCATTTTTGTTTCTAATATTTTATTTGTTTGTAAAACGATTGTATTACCAAAATAAAACCATTTCGCTGCGGGAAAACAACCATAAAAAATTCACGGTATATATGTGTAAGTAACGTTTCAGAAAATAAGTGTCTAATAGAATTGAATTTTTCCATCGCCAGACAATCCTAAAAAAGAATGCAGCCACTTACTCAATCTAGGGCTTCACTATGCTGAAAGGGAAAAGGGAATTTTATGGTTGGCAGAGAAATTCTTCCAAGCAGCGATAGCGGTGTCGAGTCAGTATCTTATCGATGGTGGTCGGTTGAAAGCTATCTGTAAATACCACTTTGGAAAGTTCCTGCTGGACAAATGTAAGTTCATTCTATTATTTAGTTTAGGGTTAAATGATCTTTGCTAATTAAGGTCGCAGAATACCTAGAATAAAATATTAGAAAATACGTATATACTACAGTCATGTAATAATACACAAAAAAAAACTCATAATTATGTTTATTTTTATTATGTTAAAATTATTATTATGTTGCCGTGCCCTAACCGGGTTTCATGTTGGAACTTACTTACTTAAATGTAAAACAACGAAATGAACACATGAATGCAATAAATAGATTTGATTTGATTTCATTTACTAGTTCCAGGAGCAGACTCAGAAGAACCATTTACGCTACTGACAGAAGTGAGAGATTGTGCTATCGGACAGGTTATCTTTTTTCAATTTAATTAAATTTATTATTACCTATTACAGAGAGCAGTGGTGGCTAAGTAGTAACGGCCGTGACTTACGAGTTGTAGGTCGTAGGTTTGAATCTCGGGCAGGCACGTTCCTTCTGTAAACACTAGTTTACAAAATTTCGCAACAGAGTAACCGCATATACTTTCTGATTAATTAGACATTACTGATTACTAATATAATCATCAAATTTCACGTCAATTTAAATAAAAAAACAAAAATACACTGTCTAAGGTCAAGTTACATAAAGTTCAGTATTTTATTATTATGGTTTTGAGGGTTCATACGAAATTAAATATTTGTAGTCATTTATTACGTTTTATTGCTTGATCTAAGTACACAATCTTTTGTTGCTTTTCTATTTTTGGCTATTTTATTAACTTTCTAAGTACAAAGTTTTTTACAAAACTTTCTAAGAACAAATCAAGCTATTTTTTTTTTATTTAGTGTTTATTGTTTCTTTAGAAATGGCTTTTTAAAATGAATATAGTTTTTTTGTAAATTTAGTCGTAATATAAATTTATTTTATCCAATAAACAACGAGACGTACGTAGATTTAGAGGCATAAAAAAAATAACAATAACTAAAAATTCTGACGTGATGGCGAAATTCTGTTATCAGATTCAGCGTTTTACCCTGGATACAATATTTTCGTTTCTGTTGCGAAACAAAACTGTATTTTTGTAGAGTAGTGAAATTATTTCATCACCACAGGTCTTAAAACAGTGAAGGAAACACCGGATGTCCTAGAACCTAAAATGCGATCCACCACCCACCATTCCACGATTGCGGCGGTAAGTCCCCTCTTTGAGGAGTGGCTTGAGAGGTGGCATGGCGTCCTCACCTTCCGCCTGAAACAGGTCCTCACCGGACATGGCTGTTTCGGGAGGTTCCTGTTTCGGATAGGGCGGGAGGAAACGCCCGGGTGTTTCCATTGCGAAGATCGCCCAGAGGACACGGTGGAGCATATGGTGGAGGTCTGCCCGGCTTGGGCGGAGCACCGCCGTGTCCTCGTGGAGGTGATCGGCGGAGGCGATCTCTCGCTTCCGACCCTGGTCCAGGCCATGGTACGGAGCGAGAGGGCATGGCTGGCAGTCACCTCCTTCAGCGAAGCAGTTATGCTCGCAAAGAGGGAGGCGGCGCACGTGAGGGAGATGCAGTACATGCGCCCTCACAGCCGTGGCCTTCGCAGGAGACGCCCTGGGCGTCGGGAATCCCAGGCTGATTCCCGGCCACCATAGGCACGGGCTTGCGGACGGCGAGTAATGGGTAGCTCGCTGTCCGGTAAGGACCAAGCCCGGGTCGACGGCGCGTTGTGTTCCACGCGCGCCTCAAAGAGATGTCAGCAGCAACAGATGGGGCCCGCAAGGGCCGATGCCTGCCAGGGGGTGCGGGTTGTTCGAAAGAGATACCGCCGCCCCTGGCACACAGGCAAATGAGGGAACACGGGTGGGTTTT
Organism: Polymixis lichenea; assembly: GCA_949091785.1. NCBI lineage: Eukaryota > Metazoa > Arthropoda > Insecta > Lepidoptera > Noctuidae > Polymixis > Polymixis lichenea. Next base: position 9,526,985 of record OX420939.1, on the reverse strand, counting down.
AGTCAGTAAAAGTCTGACACGCCCTCCCGCTCCACCCAGAGCGGGAGAAGTTATTTGATGATTTCCCACGCAAAAAAAAAAAACCATCCACCAATCCGTACTGGGCCCGCGTGGTGGATTTTGGCCCACACCCTCTCACAGAGAGGAGGCCTGTGTCCCAGCAGAGGGAGGTTAAAAAAAGGCTGATTATGCTTACGCTTTTACCTATTTATACTGTATTTTCTGTCTGTACTATTTATAGTAGACAAAGAAAATATAGCTACAAAGGGTGCTAATAGTTTTAGCAGGTCAAAACTAGATTTGACCGATGTTTGCAGTCAAATGTGATTTTGACTTATTCATTGAGCTATTAAGTTTTTACTAACAACAATTTAGTACAAAACGCACTTCTAAACATTGCGTTCATACAATACAGTCCATTTGCCACTTCTATTCACACTTTACTATCGGGCAATATCATCTTGACTTACAGGAATGGCCCCTATACGAAGCTGAAGATGGTGAGGAAGTTCCTTCTGAAACCGTGTTTAAGGCCACTGCCTTACAACTGTTTAGGGTCCTTCTCAACAAAGCACGGATGGTGCGAAAGGAGGACACCCCTAAGGCTGAGAGATTGGCTCGTTTAGCTGAGAGACGAGCTAAAGATGGTTAGTTGGTCTTTCGTTCGTACTGTAGTTTGTTTTAGGTTGTTTTCAATGTTGTTATGGTAAGTGGGTTGAGGTTTGCCAGAGTTGACAACGCCTGCAATTTGTCACGTCCAATACAGAGGTGGAATATTTTTGATGGATGGTAATTCCTCTAGTCAAATAAGAGAAAACTACAGCCATATTCATCATCATCATCATATCAGCCGAAAGACGTCCACTGCTGGACATAAGCGTCCCCCAAAAGGGGGGATTTGCCATATTCGCCACGCTTGGCGGGCGGGTTGGCGATCGCAGTGTGGTGGTCAAATACATAGAGGACGCTGCTGCCTGTTCTCTAGTGAGTCCCTTAGGCGCCTTCTACGACACCCATGGGAAGAAATCGGATGGTGCTATTCTTTTACGTCCGGCACCACACGGAACAGCCATATTATCTATGTAGAACTAGTTGATCAAGCTGGAAGTGGTTCAGATTTAATACCTTATATTACATTTATCTTACTGCTCTCTCTTATGAAAGCAATGGTGGCCCCGACTTAAGAGTTGTTAGGCCTCGAGTTCGAACCCCGGCAGGCGTTTTAATTTGTGTAAATAATTTCAACACCATCATCATCAGCCTATATTGTTCCCACTGCTGGGAAACAGGCTTCCTCTCGGTGAGAGGGACTGGGCCGTAATCCACCACGCGGGCCCAGTGCTGGTTGGTAGATGTCACATGTCTTCGAATTTTCGGTTCTAGGACATGCCGGTTTCCTCACGATGTTTTCCTTCACCTTTTGAGAGCAGTGGTGATGAAATAATACCGCCTGTCTGGGTTCGAACCTACGACCTACAACTCGTAAGTCGCGGCCGTTACCACTTGGCCACCACTGCTCTCGAGACGGTGAAGGAAAACATTGTGAAGAAGTCAGCATGTCCTAGAACGCCAAAATTTCGCAGACATGTGACGTCTACATACCCGCACTGGGCCTTCGTGGTGGATTACATCCTCCCTCTCGAGAAAGCCTGTTTTCCAGCTGTGGAAACATTATAGGCTGATTATCCTTATTCTTACATTTATATTTTAAATATTTTAGCCGGCGCAATTCACAAAACGGCTGAAGCAATAATAGAAATTGGAATTTGTCAGTTGATGATGAACAACTTGAATAACGCTCAGAAGACTTTTGAAAGAGCTTTCAAGATACACCAGAACAGTAAGAACATAGAAGGGCTCTGCGAGGTTAGGATGCACATGGCCGCTGTTATGCAACGGTACGAACCTTGATTATGTTTTGCAATAATTTAGAATTAATCATCATCATCATCGTATCAGCCGAAAAACGTCCACTGTTGGACATAGCCTCCCCTCAAAAGGGGGTATATTCCAGTACGGGTACGATTTAGGTTGGTGTAAGTTCATTTACCTCCATCATCTCGTTGTATCGAAAGTACGGCACGGTGTTTACCACTATCATATCTCGTAAACGAAAGAAATTAATTGACATTTAATTGACCACTCTCGCATCACGAATCACCTAGTTGGTACTCCTACCTATTCAACTAGACACGACGAGTAGGCTTGGGAGTTGTATTTAAGGCCTTGAATCGAGTGACGACGAATCGCGCTAATAGGTACTTAATAAGCATAAGTACCTACCTACCATATGATAAATACTAAATATGCCTAAAATATTTTTTATGTGACATTGCTTGCGGCGACTTCTACAAAGGCAGGTAATTCAAACACAAAAATGAATCGTTTAATCTGTGACATAGAGTTCATTATTAGTTGGAGGTGCCCTTTTCTATGAAAATATTGAACCGAATTAAGACCTTATTTTTATAAGTTTAACTGCGAAATTCGGTTGTGCATTCTTGTAAAGTCCGGTCGAACACGAGACAATAGGTTTCTAAGAATAATTTTATCAAACTGCGGACCTACTCACCTAGTTTGGTGAAATTTCTATTTTTACCGTTTACTGTTAAGAAACAAAAAGTCTGAATTCGCTTTTCATATTTTTATAACACATTTGCTCGTAAAGGGTCTCTTATTGCACCAATTTCAATATCGTAATGTATGTCATTACGCACTTGTGCGTTATTGTAATGTAAAACGCACGGTTTATCAAGATGCTCCGTCTAAAACGAACGGTACTTTTTTAAAATCTTAGCAAAGAGTTTTTATGTCAGAAAAGTGGTCAACAAGAAAGCAGAGGCTGTCATTTTCAACTTACCGCACTTATATCATAATGTACTATTACACACATTATACACGCATAAATGCATTGATCGCAAGGAAGCGTTACTTCGAGTTCTCATTATTTCACAAAAAAATCAATAAATTTTTTCGTGATTTTTTTAGTTATTTATTGAAAACAATAGTCCCAATCGATTCGAGTTCGATGATTGAGTTCGATGAGTGAGAGGCTTTCGGTTCCAGAACGACCTAAAAGTAATCGTGTAATCGTGTATAGGGTGACTGGTAATTAGTGACTGATATTTAAACACATGATTGTACTCATCATAACAAACAACTTTCCCAAAGAAACTTTTTTATTTATTTAACTACCGCATGTCCCCAATCACCCCAATAGCTATTAGTTGTGAGTCGCTTGAACCCGCGCGCGCGCGCGTAGTCCGTAGGGTGGTAAAGTACCTATTTTACTAACAAAAACATCGAAATGCCTGCCAGAATGGATAATTGCTCACCAAATTGTGTTTTGATAAAGTATTGAACAAATGAACCTATTTTCCTTTTTATTCCATGTCATAAAGATTTATAAACGCCTTTAAAGTTAATTTCAGACCAAATATTTAATGTTATCGTTAAATAGATTTTACCAATATTTTATTTCACCACTTTCAATTTAGTCTGTTTTACTGAGGCAAAAAAGCTAACCGTCGATCGTACAATGTTTTTGAATATCAACATGCAAGGAGGCATGCAACATGCAACAAGCATTGTTTCTGTCACGGCTTCGGCGCTGAGGGGTTTGGGCGGCCCCACGCGAGCTTATCGTCGCAGATGGTTTTAACGCTCACCACCATAGCTTCGGCTTGCTGGCCGGCACTCAGCCGCGGCGGCGGCGGGCCTTCAAACTACCTGCTCCTCAGCTCGCGGGCCGCCCCACCCCTCCGCGGCTAATTTGCGCGTTAATTTGATTACACTAAAGCTATTTACAACTGTCATTTTGGGTATTAATGTTACTATTTCAGGGAAACAAGATTTGATGCGCATTTATCCATTTTGGTAGGCAAAAAGAATATAAATATAACACACATATTTTACTTGGTACTTAGTCTTAGGGTCTAAAAAAAAGATTTTGTGAGCATTTAAATTGTACCCTTAAATTAATGACATAATAATGCATGGTAAAAGTGGATTTTGTTTTTGTTTGTGGGCAACTAAATTAAATTACAGCTGATGGTGTATTATTCTTGTTAGGTACTCAATATTTTGTTGGGGTAATACAATTGGGTCAATAAGGTAGATAATTAAAAAAATCGTTTCTTTGGGAAAGTTGTTTGTTATGATGAGTACAATCATATGTTTAAATATCGGTCACTAATTACCAGTCACCCTATATACACCGTGAAATTTTAATGGTTGTTTTCCCGCAGCGAAATGGTTTTGTCTTGGTCATACAATAGTTTTAGAAACAAATAAAATATTAGAAACAAAAAATGGCAGATTAACCATTTAAACCAAAGTTTGTCATAATATATCAAAGTACAGAACAAAAAAATATTTAAGTGATGATGCATTTCCTTCACTAAACATTCCATCTCTCGACTCGCACTTGCCCGCTTTTTTATTTGCACTAACCGAGTGACAGCCCTTTATAAGTAGGTAAGAATTTTGAGCTCTGTTAGGAAGCTTTCATTCTGCTCGGTTATTCTGTGGTCTCGTTCCGAACCATGGCCTGGACCAAGGCCGGACGTATGAGATCGTCGTCGCTGATCGCCTCCACAAGGACTATGACCTTGAAATTTAGCTAATATGCAAAAAAAAAATAGGAACATTCGCAAAGGTTTGTTGAGTTTATTGAAGGAATGGTCGTAGATATTCGGCGCAATAGTAAAAAAAAACATCTTTTTTTCGCTGGCACTTTGGATGTTGGGCCCAATTTAACTGATCTCCTTACTTAATTATTTATTTCAAATCTCCATGCATCACCATTTGCCATGTTGTACTCAAACAATAATATTCCGACTACTCATACGAGTAATATTCCACTTTTCATAGAATACACATTAAACAAGAATATTACATTTGCAAGCCTGCTTCTATTGAATCCATATTAATTCAATGTGTAATAGCCATAAGTTTATGCATACCAATGAGCAAATCGTTTAACCCATAATTAATTAATATGATAAATTCGAAAGTTACTAAGTATGTCTGTTTGTATGTTACCTGTTCACGTCTAAACCACTGAACGGATTTCGATAAAGTTTGGCAAGGAGATAGATGGCACCCTGAAGAAGGACATACCTAGGTATGTTTTGTCTTATTAATAAAGAAAAGGTGATATAGGGGACGAAAGTGTGTATGGGAAACTTAACATTTCTCAAGTTTGGGATATGAAAATTTTATGATTCTTTTGGGAAAAAAAGACAATTTAGCACCAAATTAAGTTGTTCGTTTTGTAAAAGGAACTGTATTTCGATTTCTGTTAGGTTCTTATTTCAAAAACAGACTGGATACTTTAAAGCATACATAGAGAAAATCTTTTTGTTTTAAGACCGATTGAACGATCGAAATCTGATCTAAATAAAAACCTTGTTTTGTCGTAGAATCATAAAAATTAAATTATTGTTTGCTTTAAATATCAGTCTGTCTGTTACTTTGGATGCACGATCCCGTGGAATAATTACCAACATCCATGAGGGCAAACCCGCTGGTAGAAGCTAGTGCGTGGTGCGCGTTCCGACTCAAGGAAGAGCTTTGGCCGAAAGGTGTGCTGTATCGGCGTTTCCGCGGCCAGCTACGCGACACCTTGCAGCGTAACACGACGCCGTCACTTCGTGTGCAGTAGTTTTAAAATTTGTTTAAATAAATATGTATTAATTTATAGTTATTGTTTGTATACTTACAATGTATGTACTGTGTTTTCTGGGCCTTAGTTGCCTGAAATAAAGAGCTTCAAAGTGTAATAAAATTAATTTTTTATTTTTATTTCCTGTAACGGACTCAAATCTGTTCGACACAATCTCTGTGTTAAAATTTGCGTCTAACATGTCTTTATCAAAACAATGTCCATCATTATTCCACCTGCATTTAGAGAATTTCGGAGGATACTGCACTCCATTGATTATTTTAGCTGAGTTTATGGGAGATCTTACTTCATCTTACTTTTCACAAATAATTATGTAATTAATGTATTGTACTTATGTGAAATATTGTACAACATTTAAAACGAGTAACGGTGGAGTTTCTTGCCATTCTTCACCTTTTGGGAGGAGCGACTAGAATCAATTCTATTTTTAACCGACTTCAAAAAGAAGGACGTGCATCTGGATTGAGGGCCCATTCTTTTTTTCTTGCGAAACGAAATAAGACATATAGGGAAATTAATAAAAAATTGTAAAAACTTAAAGCAAAAGGCCATAAATTTTTTAAACGTGAAATAAAACTTTTATGATTAAAATAACTTAGGCCCTCAGTCCAGACACGTGCTTAAAGTGGCATAGCCTAAATCTCAGAAAGAGAGATCATTTTTATTTAAGAATTTAGTCAAGATTTTCTTAAATATTTTAAGAAATTCCCAAATCTGTAGAATATGACATTACAGATTTATGGCGTTTTATCTAGGGCCCTCAATTCATTCATGTCTTTACCGAGGAATTTGCATAACATGAATTTATCTGAAGAAATACAAACATACGACTTTAATATATTTTACTAAGTTACCTCTGTGAATTAGGTAAAAAGAAATAATGTCCCGAAAGCTCATAGATTCACGCAAATTAGAATACCTTTTTTACTATTTTTTTACTAAAATGTAACACATCGTCCATTCTTCTAAATGCCATACTTTAAGAGAAAATTGATTTCCAATTTTTTTTAGGAGAAAATTTTGTAGGGTGGAAATGATTTTGTTACTTTTTGGACAGGATCAACGGCGTAAAAAAAAACACGCTTCAAAATAGCGTGTATGAGTTTACAGACCCTCATACAAGCGTGTGTTTTGTGTGATGCAATAATTTAATAGTGCAGTAACTATTATTACTATCAGTGTTTTCGTTTTGTAATATCGAAGTAAGTACCTAGACGCATTACTTGTCATTTATTTTTGATGACGTATTATATATAAATAGACGCGTCATACGCGAACATTAGAGCACTCAAAAACAGCATAAACCATACCACCACCAGCACCAACCAGACGATGTGTTACATTTTAGTAAAAAAATAGTAAAAAAAGGTATTCTAATTTGCGTTAATCTATGAGGTTGAGCCGAAAGCTATTCGTAAAAAAAGTAATTGAACGTCGAGTTCAATTATTTTTTTACGAATAGCTTTCAGGACATTATTTCTTTTTAACTAATTCACAGAGGTAACTTAGTAAAATATATTAGTCGTATGTTTGTATTTCTTCAGATAAATTCATGTTTTGCAAATTCCTCGGTAAAGACATGAATGAATTGAGGGCCCTAGATAAAACGCCATAAATCTGTAATGTCATATTCTACAGATTTGGGAATTTCTTAAAATATTTAAGAAAATCTTGACTAAATTCTTAAATAAAAATGATTAACCCAGAGATAGTACTTTCTGAGATTTAGGCTATGCCACTTTAAGCACGTGTCTGGACTGAGGGCCCAAGTTATTTAATCATAAAAAAAATATTTCACGTTTCAGAAATTTATGGCCCTTTGCTTTAAGTTTTTACTAATTTTTACTATTTGTTTTACCATTAATTTTTTGTTTCTATTTTTGTTTTCAAATTTTATCTTGATCGATGAGTCTTGTTACAAAAGCTAAGTTAGACAACAGCACATACATTTATTTATCATGCCTCTTTCACCTGAAGAATGTGTTAGGATCAGGACTTCCCTATAAGTCTTATTTCGTTTTGCAAAAAAAAAATAAAAAAATGGGCCCTCAATCCAGATGCACATAAAAGAAGGAGGTTATCAATTCGACATGTATAAATATATATATTTAATGTATGTTCGGGCATAACTCATATATAAATGGATTTGCAAAATTCTTTTTTGTTTGAAAGGGGTTTATTCCGAAATGGTCCCATTTAAAATTCATATAGATCTGATGATGTGTTTTGGAGACACAACGGAACTCTACAAAGAATGACAATGCAAATAAAGCGCGATTGCTGCGATCGCATAAATATGCATTGTTTTGACCCCAAGGATGATGAAATTTCGTATTAGTCGGGGTAAGGTACACACAGCTTCGCTAATTGGTTACCCCTCCAAAAGTCATGTGCGTTCAAATCCGTGCTAGGCCCAAGTTACTTTTTGTATTTTGCAAAAACATTTTATTTTGATGACTGCATTGTTTTCGTGAATATGGTTGACATTTACGAGAAGTTATTCTACTTCTAATTAGACCGGATTTTACAAGACCGAATCAAGAACAAAAGATACTTTTACAATTATTTCAACGGATCTATTATTGCTATTGTTTAACAAAACTTTGGTTTTATTTTACTACAAAGATTTTACAATTTGGTTTGATAATTTACATATTACTTAATTATTATACCTATTTTGTTAACTGACATAAACGGGTCCCTACACGAGTTTTAACGCAAACGATAAAATAGAAAGCGCTAGAAATATTTTAGATTGACATAAACTAACGAAATGTCACGTGATCTGTCATGTCATCTCTGCAATCTGCATATAGACGTTTTAAAGTTTTAAATGAACGTATATATCAAGCGTTGTAGTTATAACTTGAGGGTAGGGATTAATTTTATAAAGAAAACGCAAGTAAGTTAAATTAGTGCATACCCTCAAATAACAAAGTCTACCGATTATTCAGAGATAAAGTGACTCGGACGATAGTGGATAACAATTTCATCGCATTTCACATGGGCTCGCTGGCTGGTTCGTCAAACTGCCGGTATGAATATGACGACGTTTGTTGATGCGATGGTTCGAATCCAAGTCGAAACTAAACTCTTTTTGAAGTACATATTTTGTACATTATTCGTAACGAATTCAATGTTGTAGCAGTGTAACATTTTATAACTTGAGGGGTTAGCACATACTGATGCGGTGTGTACTATAACTAAAAAGTGAAAAATAATAACTTTTTCCAAAAAAAAAGCGACGTCCGAAAAAACACTACAGAGTGAAAAGCAACTTTAATTTTGGAAGGCGGTGACAAAATATTAAAATATATATCCAAAGTCATCGCCTTCCTAAAGTCGCTTGTTTTTAATGTAAATGTTGACGCTCAAAGTGGCTAGTGCCTAACTGATAAAATGCTTCGACTTGGACACTATTTTCAAGTCGGAAACAATTTTGGACCTGTGTCCAAAATCTAGTGTTAAGTAAAGCCTATCTGGTACAGTTTGGGTGAACATGAAGCTGCAGCCAAGTTACTGACGGAGATGGGAGCCAGTGCCATGGAGCATGGCCTGAGGAGACAGCTCGGCCGGGCGCTGCATCTGCTTGGCGAGCTTCATCTCAGGCGGGAGAGGCCCGAACTGGGCACCCAGCATCTGGCTGAAGCATTTCTTTGTTTCATGGGCTTTCATTTTAAAACGGTATTAATTTAATTACTTCCTATTTAAGTACTGACTTTACTAAGCAATGACGCACTTTAACAACAATATTTAATGGGAATTTGGTTACTATTACTTTTAATCGAACCGCGCAAGGTTGCGAAATAATGTTGTTTTATTTATTAAAAAGGTGCACAGTGTAAAACTCTTAGAAATAGATGAGATGAACGAGGAAGAAGACATAGGAGCGATATATGGAGACACAAAAGAAATATTCGAAGAGGAAGCTGAACAATCAAGACTTATGATGGCTATTTCTGCAGGTGATAGTTGTCTTGAAGTATTGAGCTTCGCGACATGATTTTGTATAAACCATTCTGTCTGTGTATGCCATTTTGTCTCTGTAAACGATTTCGTCTGTGTAAGCCATTTCGTCTTTGTAAGCCATATTGTCTGTGTAAACGATTTCGTCTGTGAAAGCCATTTTGTCTGTGTAAACGATTTCGTCTGTGTAAGCCATTTTGTCTGTGTAAGCCATATTGTCTGTGTAAACGATTTCGTCTATGAAAGCCATTTTGTCTGTGTATGCCATTTTGTCTGTGTAAACGATTTCGTCTGTGTAAGTCATTTTGTCTGTGTAAACGAGTTCGTCTGTGTAAGCCATTTTGTCTGTGTAAGGCATTCTGTTTGTGTAAACGATATCGTCTGTGTAAGCCATTTTGTCTGTGTAAACGAGTTTACCTGTGTAAGCCATTTGGTCTGTTTAAGGGTGCATTCTACCAATATTTTGGACCTAGAATAAGTCTTATGCTGAGAATAAATTTTGAATATTTGACAGCTTTTCCTTAATAGCACTGTCTTACGTCAATTTTATTCTACGGATAAAACTTACCTGAATTTAGTAAAATCAGCCTTAAGCCACTTTGTCTGGCTAAGGTTGTGGTCAGTTATCAGAGATTAGTTCAATTCGTTGTGACAAACTTTCTATAGCAGGTAGTTTCATACTGTATGTTAATGAGTCCTAATGTAGTGTAGATATAAATCGTTTTGTTTTTCAATTATTTTACAGGTCAAGAACTAATGGCCTCCTATTTCAATTTGTTGAAAGAGGCCGGCAGTTGTTCAGTCGCCAAAATGAAAACGATTGAGTGGAAATTATCGCACTCAGGCTGGTGGGTCAAGAGAAACCACCACGATTTCCTGCCGTGTTTGTGCCCCGTACACAACCGAACTCCATTGGATGTGCTATGGTACATATTATTTTACTAAATAAAATGACATCACGCTATGTTTTCACAAAGGGTTGGGCAGAGGTGTACCTATTATACACCCACATTTCGCCAGTTATGTTTCAAGTCCCATGTAATAGGGGCGAGCCTATTGCCATCAATCGGGCACAAATCCAAAAGTCCAGGCTGCTACTGAGAAATTCCAGATAGAAAACCCCCAATAATACTTTGCCAGACCTGGAAATCGAACCCAGGACCTCCTGGTCAGCAATAGCGCTTGCGACCACTAGACCAACGAAGCAGTCAACGAAGCGAGGCGAGACGTTACTAAATAATGGCGCACAAAATATGTCATCAAATAAATACTGGGCGTCAAAAGAGGCTACTTTGGCAGAGTAATTATGATCATGTTATGAATCATATTTAAAATCGCAAAATGGTCACAAACTGATATTTCATAATATTATCTGCGTAGACAGCACGCAATTCATCTGTTTGACAGTTTTGTATGGAAATTCGTAAAATGGTTACCAAATTATCAATTGTTTTATTTAAGTAAAATGTCAAATAATACAATCATGGGGAATTCAGGAAATGAATTGCGTTTAGAGGAATCGCTTAATGTGAAGTTATTAGGCCCCCTGTTCTTCTATAAACCCGCATTGCTGTAATGACTACTTTTTTATTTTTAAAGGGCGCAATTAGCAACCAGGGACTCCAAGGTTCAATTATCTACCTTTGAACTCGGCCAGGAAAGCCTCGGCAGAACATCAACGACCCACGATATTAGGAGACTACACAGCGGCTTCGGTAAATCTAAATCGATTCAAAGTCACATAATGCAATCCAAGATTAACATTTAATTAGTTAATTACGAATCTCAATAATATTATATGTATTTTTCGCTTATTAAAACTTATTCTAGACAGATAATTATTTAGAAATAAAAGTGAATTTTATTTAAAATAAAGTTTATTAGTTCGTTTCATTCATCGTACAACGTACAGAGGGTATAATTTAAATGTCTATTTACAAAGAACTTAAAATAACCGCATAGTTAAATAACATTGAGCAAAACAGCAAATGGTTGCACCGTCTTCAATACCTTCCCGTGTGTAAAAGGTCTGCCACCGATATAACATCTTTCTTGACAAAGCAATATGTAACAAAATTAATTTATTCCGTGCTGCGCACAGGCACGGCACAGCACAGGCTAATAACGCGAGAGCCATGCGTCCATATTTACATCAAATTAAACTTAAATTTAGGAATCATAACTATGCCATTACTCAGCACGCTTTGGTAGTTTTGCGTGGTGCAAGGCGGACCTTGAATCCTTCAGCACGTTTCAAGATGATGTCAGCCTGCAATTTGAAGTCAGACTCCTTAAGATCTGAGTGGACGCGGAAATTCCTGAGAATCGTAGACAGGATAATCTTCAGCTTCAACATGGCGTATTTGCGACCTTTGGAACAAAAACTTTAATTTAGTACAAAATCACCTAACAAATCGTGGATTGCTTTAAGATGTTGGTACGTTTTGTTAGTGTACTCACCGACGCAACTTCTGGGCCCAGCGGAGAACGGCACGAATGCGTAATAATGGCGGTTGGCAGATTTTTCGGGCAGGAAGTTGTCGGGGTCGAACTTGGTAGGGTTGGGGTACACGTCGGGGCGGCGGTGCAGCTTGTATGTGGCCACCACAATAGTGGTACCAGCAGGCACTTGCTTTCCGCAAGAGGCTGTTGAGAGATAAGGTTTATCAAGATGACTGTTATAAATGTTTCAACAAAACGGCGGAAATTAAACTGTTACTTACGAAGAGTGATATCTTGTTTAAGGTGACGCGCAATGATTGGCACTGGGGGGAACATCCTCAATGTTTCCATGAGGCACCTTTCTAGGTATTTCATTTCCAGGGTATCCTGGAAAGTGGCGGGGCGGTCTGAATCACCAAAGATCTGGTCGAGCTCATCGATAACTTTGTCTTGGATGTCCTGGTGGATGCCCATCATTGATAGGAAGAAGCTGCTACCTGCAGCAGTTGTGTCGTGACCCTGAATAAAACATTAAATTTAATGCATGATTTTATATTCGAAAGAAATTATCATAATTGTTGTCTACTCTATTAACTTAGAGTGTTTACCTCAAACATGATGGTGTCTACTTGTTCTTTAATTTCCTCGTCGGAAATAACAACACCGCTCTGTGCACTCTCGAGGAGTAGGTCAAGGAAAGCCAGACGTTTCTTCTGTCCTACATCGGCGTCGTCTACGTCCAAGTCATCCTTAAGACCATCTGACTGACCGAATGAGAGACCCTCCACGGATGTTGTTGTGTTGGTTTCGTCGGTGGTGGCGTTGTAGTCTTGCAAGATTGTGGGCCTCTTGCCAGAGTTGAATTCCTCCTTCTTCCTTCGGATAACCTGAAAATTCATTAGTGCAATGAGATTAATGTTTAGTGCCTACAATTAATGTCACAGATATTTACATGCGGTTCATTATAATGCTAGTTTATTCCATCGCCTTTGATGGTCGCATCAATAACTAGTTTCATAGGTTATCGAGTCTAGGACGGCTAGGTGATTCTAGTTATTACGATGTACTATTAACTAGTAAGGTGTGTTACCTTCTTGGTCAGACCGTGGATGACGTCGAGGAGTTTTGTCTGCTTCTTTGCGTAGTCGGTGAGTTTGAAGAGAAGGTCTGGCCTGAGCCAGATCTTAGTATGTCTCAAGTGAAGGATGTCACACATCTTCATCACAGCCATAGCATACTCTAATCCACTCTGGTCTTGTGTGGATTTACTGACACCCATAGCGGTCTCTGGAATAGATAAATCATATTTGGAATGAAACAAATCGATCATCGTCATCAGTGAGGATTTTTGTTTTATAGTATCTTTTTTTGCAATTTATCTGTTTAGACGTTCAGCACTAGGTAGGAATTTGTTGTAAGACTTGTACGGTACTTGTCCATTGGACAATTCGCTTTTCTATTCAGTCTATAGACTGAACAAATAAACACACAACAGACAGTTTGCGCACTGGTTATACAACTAGTACGCAAACTGTAACCATGAATTCAGCATATCATTCTAGACCCCCTAGCGCAGAAATTTTTCATTTCATATACAAAAAAAAATCAGCTGTTTCATAGAAAAGTGCAATACCTATGCGGTCAAAATGTGTGGAACAGGTAATTTTTTTTTGTATAACCGACGTTAGCTTTTTAGGCTAGGAGGTCTACAGTTTGCGCACTGGTTAAAAGTTTATCCTGTATAATCGTCCTGAGGGTTGTTTCTTTAGAGCCTTTGTGGTACAGTGGGTTCATCCATATGGTCTTTTGCTAATATGTAATGAGGGTGCGCAATCCTGTCTACAGCGTGCTACTTTAATGGCAATATTTATTTAACACACGTATACGGTTTCGCGATTTATGAACATATTTTAACTTCAATGAAGTTATTATTATTTTATTTATTTTCAATTTTCTAAAAAGCACCTAGGAGTAACCTGTACTTAAAGAACTATAGAGGTTAGGTGCCGGGGTCACGGATCATAACGTCGCATCAACAAAATTTAAACGAATAACGTGCAAGGAGTAGACGAAGAAAAGAGAAGCCCTGTGTTGGCGAGTCGTTTACAATTACGAATTAATTTATCTTAAATTATTTTTTATGATTACTGCAACCTAATTGCATGACACACTATCAATTAGAATCTGAATCGTTTGGAAGGATATTCCTAATCCATTGATCATATGTTCGAAAAAGTTGTCTGCTTAGACAACGCAAATTATAACGCAATGAATCTTGTTGTACTATCAAAATAAAAGCCATTGCTACTGTTAGTGTGTTATGCAATTACCTTATTAAATTTAACGCCAGCGTAGTGGCACATTATACAACGTGTAACGGAAAGGGTATATACATACCAAGGGCACGGCTTCTTTGGATGATATCAAACGATATTGGGAGGCTTTTTTAATCCTATCTCTACATGTTCGGAAGTTATGAGAATTTTAATACATTGATACCCGAAACGGAACTTTTCAAATTGGAATAAACACATCACTCTGAAAAGATTTATCGTTATCATCATCACCATTTCAGCCGAAAGACGTCCACTGCTGGACATAGGCCTCCCGCCGGCTCCTACACTTCGACCGGTCTTGTGCTTCCCACATCCAGCGGATTCCCGCGGCCTTTACAACGTCATCGGTCCACCTTGTGGGAAGCCTTCTCACTCTACGTCTTCCGGTATGCGGTCGCCACTCCAGAACCTTTCGGCTCCATCGGCCATCTGTTCTGCGAGCAATGTGGCCTGCCCACTGCCACTTAAGTTTGGCAATTCTTCGGGCTATGCCGGTTACCTTGGTTCTCCTGCGGATCTCTTCATTCCTGATTGGATCGCGTAGGGAAACTCCGAGCATAGCCCTCTCCATTGCTCTTTGGGTGACTTTAAGCCTTCTGATAAGGCCCATTGCGAGCAACCACGTTTCTGTATCATAGGTCATCACTGGCAACACACACTGGTCAAAGTTTATCGTGATATTGGCAAATAATGTGGAAAGTTATTGACCTACGTAGTGCGGTGACACGGTGACACGTGCGTGCGTGCGGTTGTTATGATTTGAATTTAAGAAACATGATACCAAAAATTTGGTGTCAATTCTTAGAGTATTTTATTTTGAGCTGAAACTATGTTTAGTGATTCTATACCAGCTGTTATCGTTAGTGCTTGAGGATAGCAATTGGGTTTCCGTTGCACCCTGTATATGTATTCATTTTTTTCCAAAGTTTAAATATTAAACTTATATCATATAAATTTCCCAGGGTTATGGTTACTACTACTTAGTAGTAAATAATGACGGTAGTTATAAAATTACAGTAAGATCGTGACTTAATTTTGGACCTGTAACAGCCGGATAGTTCTGTTATAGTTAGGGTGATATTATGCGTGGCACATAAATTTGGCTTGATTTTATTGACGCAAAATTAGATTAAATATCACCTGATATTAAATCTGTTGTGCATGCCGGACGTGCTAACGCACACTCCTGTTAATAAAAGAAAGAGTTTTGACCTCCATTGAATTCAAAACAATTGCGTAAGAAGGATAGCAATAAAGGAGCGTAACGATCGTGGCCGGGAATGGCGAATATTGGCCATTAGCACGTGAGCACGTGGGGGGTCGCCAAACCTGACAGCCAGTAGTACTACGTGCCCGGTGAATCAGTGCCGAGTGGTACCACGCACGTACCAATGATTCAATCATACTTCCATCCACACTGACCGTAGAGATCCGTCTTTTTATGAAATAATGACCAGCATGGTGTTCTTGATGGCAATTGAAATCTCGCACAGAGATGCATTGGTGGTTTCAAGTGCTATAAAATATAACTACAATGCAGGACTTTAAAAAATCTGCCAAACCTTTTCCCGACCATGTTGTGGTCAGATTCCAGTCTAACCGGATGGAGCTGAATATAATGCATACATATGCATATTTATTACAGGACTTTGTATAATTCAATGAAGTCGATTATTGTGGCGCTTGATTTTGATAGCGTGACTGGGTGGGTGAATTAGCAAAAATAACAATTCTGATAGCGACAACGTTTATAGCTAATAATAATAAGATTAGGTCTGCATGTCTAATGGCCTTTGTTAACTCCTAAATGCGGTTAAATTAGCTTGGAACCTAACACGCAAAGGTCTTCTAGTTCCTTCCGAGGCTTCGTTTCCCATTTAAGGAAAAACGTGGAATAGTACCGCATGTTTAAGCGGGTCTGCACAGAACCGGATATTTTTTTCTAAGCAAACTACATAATTACTACTATAAACATCACGGATACAATCCATACTGCTATTTACTGTTCTATTTATCTCAACTTCCTTCTAATGACTATTATTATTATACGCATAAGGCGATTACTAGCTACGTGATAAGTGTACATTTTGCGTAGTTTCAAAATCTAGGAATTATAGTTGCATGGAATTACTTCTTAAAACCGCATAATAAGATGATGCAATATGCAGTAGTTAGTCGATGCAGGGGCGGCAACTCCTGAGTATTGTGCATTAAATATAATTTTGTATAAGATTGAGTTGAATCAACACGTAGGTAATCTTCGTCTCGTAGATTTCGCAAACGCTTTAATAGGTTCTCGGGGCATTTGCTTCAAGAACACGGTCTGCTGTCCATGTGAGGGCCGCCGTGTTGTCACAGCGTGGCTTGCTACGTGACATTACATACAAATTGCTCTTTATCCTGCTTTATTTTTGTGCAAACACCTTGAGATTTAAGACCATTTCCACTTAACGCGTTCAGTCTAGTTTTGGGGTGAATTTAGTTTAATGCTAGTCTTTGTGTTTGCGAATGGGCGAATTTAAAGCGTATTTGTTTTATTATCTTGAATCATATTTATAGCACCTTCACATTTATCTTTATTAGATGTGGCTTGCGAATCTAGGCAAGCGAACTGCTGGTGGTACTAGATTGTCAAGTGAAGGTTACCAGTAGATTGAATGCCTATCGCTTACTATACATCGTAAGATCTTGAGAATGTTTGGAGTTTCGTAGTGCTCAGTGGCCGTCAATTCAGCTCTGAATGAGTGTTTGTTGCAAATCGGAAACACCTATATTTTACTAAGTATTTAGTAAAACCTAAACATCAAAATGAATTGCACTATGTAAACGAGTCATTGAGAGGGAATATATTCAAATTGTAACTATTCGGCGCACGCGCATAGGACCATTGGTAACAAAAACTGAATGATTCTACCCATGTCTAGTAGCACGTAGGCGACATAACATTAGAATTAAAAGAAATGTTATATTAACTATTTTGAATGTTTTATGCAAATTCGTTGTTTATTAACTTCAATAAATACAATGGACGTTATATGTTTAGGTACGTATTTTTGAATAATTTGAAAACATTAGTTGTATTTTTCCGCCTCATTTCCATTTATTAGTATTGAAATTTAGCTTTTCAATGTTAGACGCAAAACTGGCGTAAATAGGTACCTACTGTTTTCTGTAATGACAAGGCAAATTCTACTATTGCTATCCAACAACAATAAATTCTTTTCAAATTTTGTAGAGTTATTTTAACACAGAATTAACACTCTTTGCATTTGGCTACTAGTTTGGAAAATTGAGAATGGCTTCCTTTGCCATAGAAAAGTCAATAACGACGTTGATCATTTTAAAAGAGGATGAAAGCCTACTTACCAAGTAAGATTTCCACCGTGCATTCGCTCATGTAGTCATGGCAGTCGAACTCTCCAGCCTCTTTCTTCAGTTTGCTGACAACGGCCCTAGAGTTGGCGTTGAATAGGTCGATGAAACTCTTCAGCACGTTCAAGTGGAAGGTAGGAGCGATCAGCTTGCGGTGAGACCTCCATTTCTGGCCTAAGATTACGAGAAAAATAATGTCAGACTGGTTCACAACACATTTGAAACATCTAATCTATGCTTGTATCGTTAATAATTACGAGTTAATTGAGACTTATGCGGCTGTGAAGTAAATCAAAGTAAATCCTGATTTTTTTTTATGGATATGCTTTGTTTATGTCTAAAGTGGAACCAAAGAATCGACCTTATTTGGACACGTACTTAGACGCTGCCTCCGGGAATTTTTGGTCTAAGATAAAAAATCTTTTCCTCAATAAAACTTAGCCAATTGACATTCTAGAATCGTATACAAACTTTATAACAGTTGACGTCAGAGCTTGTGACTTTGAATAAGGGTAAGGATGAAGGATATAATTTTGTTTTATTTTATTTCGGGTAACTATATCATACAGGTTATTTTGAAAGCTTCGTGTCTTGTACTCATTAGGTAATTTTTCTTTTGGTGCCTGCACATATTTGAACGTTTCGGAAGCTTACCTTTGCAAAATTAACAAAAAAATAAAAACAAGTTTTAAGAACTCACCAGTACTGATCAGCAGACCATTTCCGAGCCAGGGCTTGAAGAATCTGTATTCATCGGCCTTGTCGATGTGTGTGTGGCTGCTGAGGATCAGCTCCACGTCACGAGGGTCGTACAGGAACACCAGGAGACGGGGTCCAATCCAGATCTTCACGACAGACTCGCCATCGTAAGGAATGCTCTTCTCGATGACGTTTCTGAAGATGTCTGTAGCAGGAATAAAAATAACATCGTTTAGTGTTATATTTCCCTTGCATGAAAGAATAAATGCTCTGCTTTCGGAGGATATGTTTAAAAGTTTTAACTTGCGCGCTTTTTCTGTTTTTAATGGCTCAACTTTGTGATGCACGATATGACTGTTTTGTTGGAAATGTTGTTATTCGAGTGTCAGTGAGCTGTGACTACGGCTTATTTTAAGAGCATATTTACTATTTAAGTTTTTAAAGCATTTCATACTACGCTAAATTAGAAGTTTCATAACTTACCATGAGATCCACCGGTGAACTCCAGTGCGTTTCCAAGAAGTGGCAGGCCAGGTGGTCCATGCAGCTTGCTGGCGAGCTCATACATGTGTCTCCTCGACATACGCCAGTAGGCGTACCAGAGGATCAGGGCTGGTATCAACAGGACGTAGAACAGGTTGGTGGCACCCCAGGTGCTGGTGGGCACCACGCTTTCGGCAGCCGCGTAGCTCATATTGGGATGAATTTACAGCTGTGGAATTGGATTAGAGTTAATAATCTGGGCTTTAAAGAAAGTGATTTTGGAATACGTAATATTTAAACGGAGGGTCGATTAAACATGATTGTGAGTGCCCAAAATAGAACTTAAAACTGCGATCAGCGTGTATGAATGACCATGAGCGTAAACGAAGTAAAAGGAGTGTATGCAAGGATCGTAGCAGGTTTCGTTTTGTAGTTCCTGCCTATCCCACGAGAAACACGCATGTGTTTATGTATGTAGAACTCAAATAAAGACAGTCCACATTTGGCCTCCATGTGACGCCATATCGTCTCGTTTCACGTTTTCTTACAATGAAATTATAAACGTTGAAAGTGAAATTTATTACAATCTTGATATCGCTTTCAACATAAATGATAGTTCCTTATCTATTAGCAATAATGCTACTAAAACGTGGTTCCTACCTTATCTGAGATTAAACAATCAGTTTTACAGATAAGTAGATAACATGTTCATAAGTTTTGTGACGTAACTTGGAACAAGTTTGTAACTTGGAGTAGGTAGGTACCATTTAAGTTCGTAACATTATGCATGAGCACTCGTAATGCCTAGGTATTATAATTTACGTTCATAGTTCTCTTTATATGATAATATTGTTATTCTATTTACACAATGTCATAACTACGGACATAAAATGAGAATATAGGGTAGTTAACTACCTATTACAATATTGGGCAACACTGGGCAACTAGAAATTTTTGGACTGAAATAGATTAATAATCATGTAAATATGGAGTTAGGCAAAAATCGAGATAGAACCTGTGTTTGGCGTTTCGTTGTTTTTTGCATAATTATTAATTAAATACAAAAAAAAAATGAATTGTTTAGAATGAAACTTTTAAAATGTCGATAGAGCACCAAACAAAAATATGGCATTTTATATTATTTTTTCTTTTCGCATAGGATTCACATACAACAACCAATTTCCGGAGTGCACTGATTGATCACCAAGTAGCACTATAATATTTTTAATACCACTTACGCCCTGTACTGTGGACCCTCGAGGTATTTATCAGAAATGTGACTATTAGAGAATCAGAATGGAAATTTATGAATTTGTAGTGGAAGTTTTCTTAAACATTACCACATTTACACAAGCTTTAAGGATGTAGCCTAAGGTAAATGTCACGTGAGTGAAGCCACGTGATTGACAAGTGCCTAATAATAATAAAGAAGTAAGCTATCAAATCAAACAGATTTCAGTCTGCGTAAACTTTAAACAAACAGGAATATAATTAAAACTTAAATACGTCAATTTTCTATGTACCCAGGTATTAATTATTTGTTGAATATCAAACGTGTTTTGAATTGCAAATAGCTTGTAGATTATCTACATATTGAAGTATACCTATAGCTTATAACTATAACCATTTAACTAGTACCTATAATATGAGTGCTTATTAACATTTGTGTGCAGTATTTATAACTGCTCGTGTATGATTAAATAGATACATTTAATTGATACAATTAATTTTACAAGTCTATGGAATAATATAAAAGTACAAACAGAAACATAGACTGTTAAAAAGTAACCCTTCCTTTTGGCCTCGCCGTCGTCGGGTAAAAAGTTAAAATTGTCTTCTATGTCCTACACTGAAATCTTTCAGTATAATTATTGACATAACTAAAAAAAGAAACTAACCATTTTCACCCATGATGAAAGATACGCCTCTGTGGTTATTTTTTCTTAAATGGCTTTCAGTGCTTGACTTCACGAAATAAGCTGATAGAGTTATTGGTACTTAAAGGTTTTGTTACTGCCTATCTCCATAAAGTTAGGACTATAAGGCCAAAACGTAATCATAGAAAATTGAGTTCAAGCTTACCTTTACAACACTGTTACAGGTTTACGTTTGTTGGCAACACAATGACCCATTGAAGTAAAGGACACGTTGAAACTTTTGCGAAGCTTATACATAGTTTGTATTGAAACCTATTTATAACTTTTGTGTTTACGCTGTAATTAAAGTTTATTGTTAAAGCTTTGTAGTTTGCATTTATTGGCAATAAAACATCGTATTATAAAACGATGCTACAATCAATCACCTAACAATTTATTTTGGTATTTAAAAATGGCGCTTAGGTTTTTCTGTTCTATTTAATTACATTTTTTCTTTGCTTTTTTACGTTATGAAAATATGTTGGAACATACTAAGTTTTTTTTTGCAATGGCTTATTTTTAGTAAAGTTTTCCTTTGGGTTTTAATTAATGCAGCCGCACGAAATTTTTGTCAAGTAGCATAAAAGTGAGCTTTGATAGAGATTCTATTACTTCTGAATACGGGCCAAAATCCCGATCTAATCATCTGCCTAGCTTTTCTCACCTAGCACCTAGCTTCTGAAGTTTCATAAGTGCCCTTGCAGGTTTATGTGAAATAAAATATTTTGATTTGATTTGATTTGATTCTCAACTATGTTGGGGTCGGCTTCCAATATAACCGGATGCAGCTGAATACCAGTATTTTACATGGAGCGACTGCCTGACCTCCACAACCCAGTCACGGGGTAATCCTATACCCCTTGGTAAGACTGGTTGTCAGACTTTTGGGCTTCGTGACGACCCGTTACGACTGTCAATCCACGAATGACAGCCAAGATCAACGTCATAACGTGCTTTTCGAGATACGGAGGGAATTAAAGATGGTCACACGGTCAGACATCTACGGACCAACCGCGGTAAGCTTAGCTTAACCTGATCGATCAAACCGTACAGCTGTAATTATTTAGCCACAAACCTCTGAACAAAATCCCGATCTCTTCGGAAAATTAAGGTGACGGTGAGCACATAATCCAAATATAAGTAAAATACCCAGTGAGCATTACCTTTTTGAACAGTAAAACGAATGGTATCCTTCCATCTTCTGTTTATTATTCCTTTGTTATGACGGATTTTACAAAAGTTGATAAAATAATCTCATATGTACCGAAAATAGGCACATTTCGCAATAACCTAGTTCTACATTGACCTTGAACTTGGACGTGATTTTTCTTAATGAATGCAAAATTTACACTTGTTGTTTAATGTATTAAGCTGTTTATTCCGCAAACACAGCCTAATTTATGCTGACCCGATCATTCATTAGAATGTATTAAGGTAAAGATAAATTCCTTTACCTAAGTATGACTGTGCGATTTATAAGGTAAGCCTTGTAAAGGCAATGCAAACAATATTGTATTAGGTATCATTTACATCTACACTAATAATATTATAAAGAGGAAAGATTTGTATTTTTGCATGTAATAAATAAACTTAAAAACTACTGGACCGATTTCAAAAATTATTTTGCCGTTAGAAAGCTACATTATCACTGAGTAACATAGGTTATATTTTATCCTCGTATTCCTACGGGAACGGGAATTACGCGGGTGAAACTGTGGAGCGCTGCTAGTATTTCATAAAATGGTTTTGAATACATTTAGCATTATTGTGCTAATACCAGAAGAATTAAAGAGTGTGCCGCATATGCAAAATAACAAAAGGCGGTGTAGAGTTAAGTTTAATTGACTTGACTAGTTAGCTTTTGAACCAACATCAGAGAAGAGAAAATACGTAGATGCAGATGTAAGATGAAAATATGTAGATGCAGATGTAAGATGAAAATATGTAGATGCAGATGTAAGATGAAAATAAACACACTCAAAATTAGGGGGAATACAGAAGCTAAAACGAATTGCCAAGTGGCACTGGATTGAACGAGATGGTAATTGTCACACCGACAAAATGCCCGGCACTTAAATAATGGATGTGGGATCCGTGGGATCCACGGTTGGATCAATCATATTGTGCAAGATTCTGAGATGACTATGATTTGATCGTACAAGAACTCATTTATTGAAATTTTATTGACAAAATACGCGCCTAGACGTGAAGTTGCAGACTCCAGCCCGATATACATACACCAACATACAATACGTTTTGTGGTAACTTCTTAACTTCGACGATTTCATTGAGGCAAACATTGTAATATTTATACGCGGGTACCTAAGTGGCTAGTGGTAGTGTCAACGAAGTAGAGAAAGTAAAAGTCCTTTAATGTACCGTCCTTTGACTTATTACGATTGTTGTTATAGGTGTGGGTAGTAAAATGTTTGTTGGTATAATAAATGAAGAGAGTACTCAATCGTGATCCTGATTACAAAAGAAAAGTTGTAAACAGAAGTTTATCGAGCTTTGTGTAACAATCACAATAATATGCACAGTTGATTTCACAAGCAAAATGTTTAGGATTACTTTGAGCCTGTTTAGACTTATTTATGAGAAAACGCAACACTTTTGTCAAAGCAAGCAAAATGTTATATTTTTAACACTTTAGAAATTCACTAAATAATACGAAAAGTGTCTAATTACATTTACCTGCAATGTAACGAATTAATTTTTAACTTTCAACTTGCGAAACCAAACCGATATTTTTAACTGCTTTAAATTTCACTAGGTATATTAAAAATGGCTCCCTACCTCTGGTTAAGAATCACCTCCACTACGGGGTAGACAAATTGTCCTATCCCCAAACGACACTCAACGTGTCTCACTACAGACTATCTACGAAACGCCTGCGCAACAGTCTATATACACGCGCATGACGTCAAGCGTCGTCACCGCAGTCTGATACTCATTGGTTACATTAGCATGCAAATCTTATTTTAAAAAAGTGCAAAGTAGGTAGAATTTGTTTATTTTATACACTTTTCCCAAAATCGATTTCTGTAATGATAATAAAAATGTTCAACAGAATCATGAGGAGGAAATAATGTTGGGGAAAATGAAAATACTTATTGACAGACTTTGTTGGTTGTTTAAGGAAATTAGCTAATTACGTCAAATATGTTTTGTTTACTAAATAATAACAGCAGCACAGGCGGATCGATCAGGTTAAGCTGCGCTTGCCGCCGTTGGTCCGTGGATGGGTTACCATCTTTACATACCAAGACCCCTCCGTGCCTCGGAAAGCACGTTAAGCCGTTGGTCCCGGCTGTCATTCGTGGATCTTTGAAAGTAGTTACGGGTCGTCAGAACCTGGAAGTCTGACAACCAGTCTTACCAAGGGGTAACGTTTTACTCAGTAACTGGGTTGTGGAGGTCAATCGCACCATGTAAAATACTGACATTCAGCTGCTTACGGTTAGACTGGAAGCCGACCCTAACATCGCATATAACCCGAAAAGACTAGGCAGATGATGATGATGTTTTGTTTACTAAACGTTATTTAATGAGGTTATGTATTATTGTGATCAGATGAAGGGAAAATAATAAATGGGACTGCTTATCATTACTTATAAATTGTAAGGGTCCTTACAAATCGCTCGTGTTTGTTAATTCCAATAATTATACTGTCTAAAAATATCTTTGAATGTTTATCACAATGACAGTGCGGGTTGAGGTTGTTTCAATAATACATTTGACGACTTGCATCAACACAATTAGTGATGCTCTTTTGGCGAATTATTCTAAACCAATAAAGTGTAGTGTCCAATATACTTTATTGGTTTAGAATAATTAAAATAAGCGATCAAAAGGCCAATTCTGGTAATGAAAAACGTTCAAAATCTAGTCGCAATCTCATTTCGGCGACAATCAAATATCAAATACTTGTCAAAAATTTATGGAAACTCGAGGTATTTTTGACAGATTGACATTGGCAGAACTGTCGACATCGGCACCATTGCCATTAACAAAAATTGAATAGTGAATGAGATCAGACCACATGATTAGCTAAGTCAGATTGTAAACGTTCTTAAAATTACGAGTATTGTCCTTCAGAAGTCTATCTATCGTATTGACGTGTTAGAAGAAGGTGCTATGGAGACCTTGTAACAACAAGTCATCACTGCATTTAATTGCACTTATTGACAAGGAGGACTGTGTGCGAAGTGGGTTTGCAATTGTTCCAAAAAAGTAATTATTTCTATGATAACAGTAATCAAACAGATATTGCGCATATGGTCATCAGTATTTGCCTTTTTTTTTCCTTCTTATTAACATGTCGATGGCAATCTAAATAGAGTCGACATCGCCACCATTGCCATAAACAAAAATTGAATAGTGAATGAGATCAGACCACATGATTAGCTAAGTCAGATTGTAAACGTTCTTAAAATTACGAGAATTGTCCTTCAGAAGTCTATCTATCGTATTGACGTTTTAGAAGAAGGTGCTATGGAGACCTAGTAACAACAAGTCATCACTGCATTTAATTGCACTTGTTGACAAGGAGGACTGTGTGCGAAGTGGGTTTGCGATTGTTCTAAAAAAGTAATTATTTCTATGACAACAGTAATCAAACAGATATTGCGCATATGGTCATCAGTATTTGCTTTTTTTTTCCTTCTTATTAACATGTTATTAGGTATCTTATAATCTGCCTGTCCTGGATGGTAGCAAAGCAAGTTGATACCATCAATAAATCTTTACGCTTCTCAATAGCTCTTTCGCTGCTCGGAATCGTGAGCGACTCCGTTTCAAATTTTCAATGGTCTGTTGGAGTGCGGCGCTGATGGGTATCGCCATTTCTCGGATATTTCATCTGACCACCTTTTTGGGCTTCGGCCTCTAGGTCTTTGCCCTCTATTTTTCCAGTCACCATTTGTCGTTCCATGTAGTTGGTACCCATGCGGGCAATGTGGCCGCAGTAGCTCACGACATGTTGCAGGTACGTTGAAGACAGTTGATGTGCTTCCTCTAATTCGAGTTGCTTAAGGGTCGAGACATTTGTGGGCGGTGGGCGGTCCATGGTATCCCTAGCGGCGCCAGGCGTCTCGTTTCAAAATTGTCTATAATTTTCCCTCGGTACTCGTTAGATTAACTCGTCCAAGTTTTATAGAGAAAGATGGAGAAAACAAGTCTGCAGACCAGGTGTTTCTTTGTCCGATTCGTGACATTATTGTCTCTCCATATTTTGTTCAGTTGAGCCAGCGCTATTTTAGTCATGCCAATTCATCTTCAAATTTCTAGTTCGCAGCTACCCTTATTGAAATCATGGAAAATATTAAAAAAATGTAAATAGTTTTAGTTTGTGTGATGATTGATGAAAGAATATTAAGTGTAGGTATCGAAAATGTTATTATGCTAACATTTTCCTACAACTTCCAGTAAAAAAATCTTTATAATCTTTAAAATGGAGTCGAGAAAATGTCTTAGGGAGAACAAATTGAACTGTGTAAACCTGGACAATATTTTGTCCTGTAATGTTTACTAAGATAATTTATTTTTATAGAAATTATCAGTTTTCTAAACGTGCCATCGGTTGTTACGTAACGCAGTTTACGCAGGTACATATTACCTCAATGAGTAATAATATCTTTTTTTACTTACACAATCTATGTAATAGAACAATGTTTTTCCAAGATACAAAAGTGATACTCACGTAGAAAACACGGTTTAGCCTATGTTTAAATTATGCATTTCTTTTGCGTATTTAAAACTTACCTACAGCTGGGTTTACATACGAAAATGCATTGATACTTGTTTTTGACAATCTGAAAAGAAATACATATCCTTACCTAAGGGTACCTAATTTGATCTTTTGTATTTGAACCGCATTAAACATTATTTAAACACAAATAAATCAAATGAGAGATAAGTAAAAGTAGGTACAGTTTCTCTTTGTTTCGTTTTCATAACTACTCAGATGTAACATTAAAAAGGGTGGATCGGAGCGTCATTAAGGGGCAAGCGCCAGGGTAGCCGCGACATTTTCTTACGTTTTACGTTTTTTCAGTCTTCATTTGCAGGTCAGGGTGAATGAGTTTTTCATGAAATAAGGGTAAAACGCTAATGCTGAAATCTGATAACAGAATTTCACCATCACGACAGGATTTTTAGTTACTGTTATTTTTTTATTCTTCAAATATCTACGTACGTCTTGCTGTTTATTGGATAAAATAAATTGATATTACGACTAAATTTACAAAAATTTATATTTATTTAAAAAGCCATTTCTAAAGAAACAATAAATACTAAATTTTTAAAAAAATTAGCTTGATTTTTTCTTAGAAAGTTTTGTAAAAAGCTTTGTACTTAACCACTGCTATGTGTGTTGCATAGTACCTACACAATAAATAAAAGAATTTCAAAAATGAATTGAAAAATTTACTCCTCAGTTTCGATTAGTAGCAGCTTGTAAAATCCCTGCTCTGCATAAGAATGTCTGTTTTAAAACATTTTATACGGAGCAAAGTAACTCCCAGTGGCCATTTTAACTTAACAGTTACCTTACAAACTGTTTCTCTCGTAGTTTACAAACAAAAAGGAAGGTTGAACAATAAGTTGCTGAGAGCGTAATTTGCTGGAAGTTTGGAGTAAGCATTGTACCGACTATGTTAGCATTTCGCGAGGCTATTTGCTGGGTCCGCAAAATTCGTAGTGTCTGTACCTAACAACATTGTTTGCCTCGTTTAATTTGGCCGAAATTAACTAGGTTCAGGTGGCGATAGCCGAGGTAATTACATTTATGTTCATTAATATACTGTGTTCAAGAATATAGATTTTAAATAAGGTAGGTACTACTGTGCGTAACATAGGCAAAAAATACGGCCTCATTTAATTCAATTTGATTTTCGTTTTCAAACAAATATCTATGGTGTGCAGTGATATCATTTAATTCATTTATGTAGTGTAAACAAACACAAGAACTAAGTGTATTCTTCTTAATAGAGACAATAAGAAAAGTGCTATTGGACACATTCTTACCATTTAGTAGTTTTTTTTTGGGTGGGAAATCATCAAAAAAATTCTCCCGCTCTGGGTGGAACAGGAGGGCGTGTCAGACTTTTACTGACTAAAACCCACCCGCGTTTCCTCAGTTGCCTGTGTGCCAGGGGCCGCGGTATCTCTTTCGCACAACCCGCACCCCTGGCAGGCATCGGCCCTTGCGGGCCCCATCAGTTGCTGATGACATCTCTCTGAGGCGCGCGTGGAACACAACGCGCCGTCGACCCGAGCTTGGTCCTTACCGGACAGCGAGCTACCCATTACTTGCCGTCCGCAAGCCCGTGCCTACGGTGGCCGGGAATCAGCCTGGGATTCCCGACGCCCAGGGCGTCTCCTACGAAGGCCACGGCTGTGAGGGCGCATGTACTGCATCTCCCTCACGTGCGCCGCCTCCCTCTTTGCGAGTATAACTGCTTCGCTGAAGGAGGCGACTGCTAGCCATGCACTCTCGCTCCGTACCATGGCCTGGACCAGGGTCGGACGCGAGAGATCGCCGCCGCCGATCACCTCCACGAGGACACGGCGGTGCTCCGCCCAAGCCGGGCAGACCTCCACCGTATGCTCCACCATCTGCGACGATAAGCTCGCGTGGGGCCGCTCAAACCCCATAGCGGCAGAGCCGTGACAAAAACAATGCTTACTGCATGTTGCATGTCTGCTTGTATAGTGCATGCTTGTTTGCACACTGCATGCTTGCTTGCATGCTGCATGCCTGCTTGCACGCTGCATGGCTGCTTGCATGCTGCATGCTTGAAGCAAGCATCCTCATTTTCATTTGGATCCCTTAAAACCACTGTTATTCATAATCAACTGTTTTATTATGTGCCATTACATTTAAATAATTAAATAAACAAAACAGTGGTATAATGAATGTTCGGAAATATACTTCAAACAAATGTTATTTCGGCTAAGAGAAACTTCGGTAAAAAGTTTTTCGACCAAATGGAACGTCGGAATACGTCAACTGATACAGTGGCAGACATGATTTCGATGAAGTAAAAAAAAACGAAACGATTACAGTTGATAAGTTTTAGGTGAAATGAAATTCGGTTAAATATTTTTCGAACTTATGATAGGTAACCCCAAATAGTGCAAAAACTACTGATAAACATAGGTATAAATCGAAAAAAAGTGCTGGTTTATCTCACATATTTTCTGTTATTTTGTCAAGTATGTATCTTCTGATTATTCTAGATTTCTGACTAATATGACGTATCTACGGAGAATTAAACTTTTAACGAACTAACTTTTTAACGATAGATAAAGTAGTAAATAATTAATGCATATTTTTTCAGAGTATTATTTTACAATTGGTAGGTACATCTTCTGTAGCTATTAGCTACCCATATTAAGAAATCCGTTTAACAATTTTGTTGCGTAACTTCCTATTGAAGTTTTTTTTATCAGTAAGCAATGCTTTGGTTTCGCAATCCTTTTCCAGGCAATAAATTTAGTCTAGTGTGTTACGCCTACCACATGGGTTTTAGACCCGCCTTTTTAGATTTTCAAAGCTAGCGAATATTAAGTAGCTTTCTACTTGCATTGCTAGTTTCACTGATAGTGGCACTGGATTACGGCACAGTCCCTCTCACAGAGATGAGGCCTGTACCCCAGCAGTAGGAACATTATAGGCTAGTTATGTATAAATATGTATGTTATGTTAGAAATAGGGTGTTATTTAAAAAAATGTAGTTTTCAAGTGTGCACAAATAAGATTAATTAAACATAAATAAGAACAGAAGGCATCAAAGCATTCCTCCGCATCACTATGAACGAAATAAAATAGGTGGGGTTAGTACCTACGGTAAAAACTGGCAGTACTTATTGTTTTAATCTACATCTATCTATATTTTAATACCTACGTGAAGCAATAACTTTGTATCCCTTTTTACGAAATTTTCACGGACGGAGGAGTATGTAATTTGTCACAGTAAAGTTAATAATATGGATAAAGAGTGCAGAAAGCTAATATTTTTATATTATAATGTATTTCTATTTCAATAAATCATGGTTGAATTTCGACTACTGGGCGTTTAATAATAAAAATGCTATTATTAAACTTGGTGTCTTCTAAAGGTCAGCTCAGGTATGGCGAAATAATAATATAGAATTAAAATATAAACTGGTACAAATAATTACAATTCGCTTTAATCGTAAGTAGGTCATGAAATCAGGCATTCATAAATTTTGTTAGATATCTCCAAAAAAGCTTTGACCTGAAACGGTCTTTGACTTTTTTTTTTGGGTGGAAATATTATCAGATAACTTCTCCCGCTCTGGGTGGAGCAGGAGGGCGTGTCAGACTTTTACTGACTAAAACCCACCCGTGTTCACTCAGTTGCCTGTGTGCCAGGGGCCGCGGTACCTCTTTCGAACAACGCGCATCCCTGGCAGAACGATGACTTGACTGTACCAGTATGATTGATTTATGAATCTGTATGTTAGTGACCTAATACTTCGAAGCAGTTTTGCATTCACATA
Source organism: Polymixis lichenea (assembly GCA_949091785.1). Classification (NCBI taxonomy): domain Eukaryota; kingdom Metazoa; phylum Arthropoda; class Insecta; order Lepidoptera; family Noctuidae; genus Polymixis; species Polymixis lichenea. The sequence goes on along the minus strand of OX420939.1, from coordinate 9,496,557 downwards.
CATGTCTGAGCCCATACCATAATAATTTTCAGGGAAGTTAAGTGCGGGGCAAGTTAAGGTTCCTAGTCAAATGTTTTCTCGCAAACCCCGTATCGCCGGCAAAACCTTGAGCCACACGCCTAGCTTTCTTCTAAAAAGTCTTGTCAACAAAACGTAATGGCAACTGATGATTTTTCTCTTTTTAGGTCTCCTAACAATCTCTGGCTCGTATGATTGTTTCCTACCGGGGGGCATGAGGATCATGAAAAGGCTCGTATTGCTAGGCTTACCATTATAACCTAGACCGTGACTAGCAGCGTGCCTTTAACAACATTCCAAAAGCCCCCTTATGGAGCCGACCGTTGGACCCAGCAGCACCATATTATGCGTGTAGCTGAGGTTATTGACGCAAATGTTGTCAATCCATAAATTAATTAATGGATAAATACGTTGCCGTTGCCTTTTACAAAGCGATTTCTTAGTAGTTCCGAGAACTTACCCAAGGGCCGAAATAAACCAATCTAGGTCTACAGTCTCCAAAGAATGCAATACTAACTGTATTAAACACACCTGACTGAGATAGATTCAGGGACAAGTTACCGGAATTCAGAAAGAAAGTCACGCAGTCCTTGCCAAGTTTTACTTTAATTAAAATTTTGTTATTACCTACTATTTCTATCTCGTCTTTTTTCATTTGGGTATTACCTGTATTAATTGCGTTAGTCTGTTTTAGTTTAGACTAGTTTATTAACTTTCAAGACAACAAGATATTGTAACCAATGCTATAGACGCCATAATTAATTATCATGTACATCTCCATTAGTTATTAAGATTATTTCTAGCATAAGTTTAATGTGATGTGGATGTGCCTTTTTTAAATAAACAAATCCAGCTTTCATCCAAAGATCAGCTCATTGACACAAAGATTGAAAAGCTTGGGCAATGTTAGCCCACTGCTTCCTCCCACAATCCAACTCATATGCAACAGAAGTGCAACAGAGAATGAATTATAGCCCAATTTACTTAGTTTACTTGATTATTATACCCGTATTAGAAAAGACGTATAATTTCAGCTGACGTCAATATGTCAAGAGAGACAAAGTCGAAAGCTTTAGAGAGGTCGAAGAAACACGAGTACACAGGAGTGCAGAAGCACTCCTGTGTACTGACAGAAGTCAGTATGAAATTGATCAGTCTGCTTAAGACTCAATATTGCGCTGTCAGTGGCAAAGTCCAGGGTTCAACCAGAACTGCATGTCGTTTAATTTCAACCATCTGTTGAGAGTTTCATCTAACAAACTGTCAAAATACCTTAGCAAGTACAATGGCAAGTGATATAAAGTTTGTTTTTATTTCACAAATGTTTAACGATTTTCCCCTCTGTCAGTGTCATTCAGGCGCCAAAAGATTTTAATTACAGAGCACATTTTAATCTAATTTGGCTGTTGATATCAGTTCGTGTCACTTCTACCACTTTGGTTACTCATGTGCTTCTACTTCTATACATTTTTTTTTCTTTACACTCTGACAGGGTGTACCATAAAGTGTCGCAATAACTATAACAACTACCTTTGAAGGTTCAATCATGTCCTGATTATTATCGTTTAACATGACGAGTTTATCGTTAAAATATATGTACATTTTAACTACAACAAGCAACAATGAGTACGCGAATTTGATTAAATTTATTACAAAAGGAGTGATTACGCAGTGCCTTTTTTAAACAGATTGTGTTGATTACTAAGGTAACTTAATCTATACGCACAAATGAATAAAATTGTAATGTCATAATTATATTAACATCATCATTATTTCAGCCAAATGACACTCACTGCTGGACATAGGCCTCCCCCAAGCACCGGCACTTCGACCCGTTCTATGCTTCTCTCATCCCCATCGGCCATCTATTCTGCGAGTAATATGCCCTGACCTCTTACGGATCTCTTCATTTCTGATTCGATCCTGTATTGAAACTCCAACCATAGTCCTATCCATTAACCCTTTGGGTGACTTTTTATTCGGTAAATTTTCTTGAAATAAAGTAAGTCTTTACGCAATTTACAGTTTTTGCTTTTTCTTTAATTTCCCTAACGTAAATTTCAGCATTCACGTACGCTAGGGACACAAAAAGTTAAATAAATCTTATCTTCTTCTTACTTTTTTTTACATATTTTTTATTTTAAATAAAGGTCATTGTAAATATCATTATTTCAGGTCGTTGGTTCACCTTAAACACAGATAAATTCTGAATAATCTGAATAATAAATGGTATTGCCACATAACGATTTTTTTCAAAGATTTTCATAAATTTATAAGATAAGTACTGTTTCAGAAACAGTTTGTCGCTCTGCAGGATAAATAGAGGTCAAGGTGGCGAATTATTTACTTTTCGAACTAAAATATATATTTTGTCCAGTTTTATTTCTATACAGTTACAGTTTATTATTATTAAAACCATGTGCGTATGATGATGCCATGATAGTTAAATTACACACTGACCTTCAATGGAAGTTAATATGTGTATGTCCCATTTATTTACCACTAGCTTTTGCTAGCGGCTTCGCCCGGGTAGATGTCGGAAATTATCCCACGGAAACGTAGTACCAGGATAACAAGTATCCTATGTGCTAATCCAGGTTATAAACTATCTCCGTGCCAAATCCGTTCGGCCGTTTTCGCGAGATTGAGTAACAAACATACAAACCTCACATTTATATTACTAGATAATATCATATTATTATAATATAATAAAGTAGGATTTTAATTCTATACTTTATCTTTATGGAATCGTATCATTACAATGAATTGAAACCATAAGAGCCCATAATGTCTTATTTTTTTTAAATAATGAAAAAAAAAATTGCATAAAAGAACTTGTTATTTCCTGTGTCTGCTTAGTTTACCAAAACAAGATAAAAGTTATTTTTTTGCAAAAAAAAAAATGTATCACGAACGCGAGATTTTAAGAAATACAGCATTAACTTGACCGCCTAAAATGACGTGTCTAATTAAAAACAGTAAAATCTTTCATGTGATGCAATTATTGCATGTTTTTTCCTACCCCAATTTTTATTTTGGCGGTTCCTAAATCTTTGCATGAGTCGCTTTGCCGATTAATTAAAACGCATTATTATTTTAAATTACTTGGACTGGCGATTTGAAGGGAATGGAAGGAATTTTTTCTAAACTTTCTAAAGCAAGAAGGACAAGTTTACTTGAAACTATTACGGGCGTTAGTGTAGTTTTTCAGTCAATATTGCACGTCCCTGGCTTCAACAGCTGAATATACTCATTACCTCTTTAGACCATAAAAGGTCCTTGGCGCGGTGTACGGCAATTTATCTGCCATAATTAAATAGTTACCATAAACATAATTATGAGTTTAAATAACATGTTTGCGAGATATAGATCCGGAACTCTATGATGGCAAAAAAGGCGTAAAGCCAAAACCGATAAGGCCAGCGGAATATTTGTGAAACAGGCATTGTTTTGCCGTCGGTAGCCTGATACCGAAGTGATTAAGGGATTTATTTGTAAACGTTGCTTAAAGTTAAGAGACTCTTAAACGTCAAAAATGTATGATTAAATAGTCGCTAATCGTTACATATCTTTAAGCAACGTTTATGAATAAATTGTTTTAAGTTTGCTCTAAGTGTGTTTGGATGCCCTAAAAACTAGTTCTCACAATAACTGCACTAATGAGAGGTCATCACACTGTCTTTATTTATACCTTGCATTGCTAAGGTCTAACCACGAAGCTTCCAAAAATACACCTAATTCGTAACCAACCTTTTCTCAAACCGAAATAACTCGTTTGCCATCTTGTTATGTCCATAAACAAGGTTTAAAAATAAACTTAGTTAAATTAGCCACTTTTTATCGATATCCTTAATTAATGTTTGTGTGTCTGCAGGTTCTCGTACGTTTCCATGCATCTGACGTCAGGAGGCGGCCTTCGGGATTTTATACCGTATATAGGTTCTTATAACTCTTGGTTATTTTTCCACGGATTATCAGTGCATTGCCCTTGAAATTTGAAATGCAATGGTGACATATCAATTTATATTTAACTGATTTAAAAAAAAGTAAATGTTCTCCATTCAGTTGTAATTTGTTCTTTGACGTCAAATTGAACTTGATTTTAAACTTGTTTGAAGGGGAACTACAAAAATCAAAGTGGAAAGACCATACCTACGCTTTGTGAATATTTGTTAGTTGTAGTTTGAAGGATAGCTACAAAACCACGTGGAAGAACGATTAATGAAACATATTAGTTCATAACAAGTGACGGCTATGCATAATCTTGTATGTCATATGTCTTATGTCTTATCTCGCACTTACGGCCGTACTAAACCATAACCTAGCATAACAACGTTTAAAGAGATCGCGGTCAAAAGCGAGACTGCCCAGTGGCGGATTTACCAGTAGGCTAAGTAGGCTGGAGCCTAGGGCGACAAATTTTAGGGCGGCGTCAAATTGGGCAATGTTTTTTGCCTTAAGAAAAAAACACATTATTTCATACGCGGAGAAAAGAAGTCTCGAAAATTTAACAAAACTACAATATTTTAGTACCTACCTACTATACATACAGTAGGTATACCGAATACTCTAATCCACCTGTCTGTATATGAAAAATTACTAAACGCTTTGTAAAGTACACTAATTGTGAATATACATTTTTCAAATATTCCAATAGCGTTTCAATATGAATATATTCAATGTAAAAAAATGGGACCCATTTTTTTTATTAATCATCATCAGTTCAGCCGAAAGACGTCCACTGCTGGAAATAGGCCTCCCCCAAGCTCCTCCAATTCGACCGGTTCTGTGCTTCCCGCATCGAGCGGATTCCTGCGGCCTTCACAAGGTCATCGGTTTAGCTTGTGGGAGGCCGTCCAACGCTAACGTCTTCCGGTACGCGGTCGCCACTCCAGATCCTTTTGGCCCCATCAGCCATCTGTTCTGCGAGCTCGGCTCTGCCGACTGCCACTTAAGTTTGGCATTTCTTCGGGCTATGTCGGTTGCCTTGGTTCTCCTGCGGATTTATTCATTCCTGACTCGATCACGTAGGGAAACTCTGAGCATAACCCTCTCCATTACCCTTTGGGGGACTTTTAGTCTTCTGATAAGGCCCATTGTGAGCAACCACGTTTCAATACCATATTATGTCATCACTGGCAACACGCACTGGTCAAAGAATTTCGTCTTGAGATACTTCGGGATGTGGGGCGAGAAGATATTGAGTAGCTTCCCGAACGCTGCCCAGCCGAGTCGGATTCGACGATTGACCTCTTTCTCGACTGGACAGTTTGCCCTAGGTCAACATGATCTTCTACAAATTCGAGTGTAGAGTCTCCGATCTTCATGAGAGTGGGTGTTACATGGGCATTCAATGTAACCTTCGTTTTGTCCATGTTCTTTTTAAGACCCACTCTTTTGGAAGCTCTACTGAGGTCATCGAGAATTGTACTGAGGTCCTCCATAGTCTCAGCCATGACTACTATATCGACGGCAAACCGAAGGTGAGTGATGTAGGTGCTTGCCATTGATGTTGATGCCAACCCCTCTCCAGTCCAGAACCTTGAAGACCCAGTGCAGCGGTGAACAGTTTCGGAGTGATTACGTTTCGCTATCTCACCCCTGGCAGCAGAAGAATAGGTTTTGAGGTCCGGTTCCGGAGCCAGACTGACATAGTGGCGTTTTTATACAAACTCCTTAGCACCTCTATGTACCGATGGTCAATCTGGCACCGTTGGAAAAACTGCAATACAGCCCACGTCTCAATCGAATCGAAGGCTTTCTCGTAGTCCACAAACGCTAAGCAGAGAGGCAGGTTATACTCTTCGGTCTTCTGTATTTAACCTGCCGCAGCCTATGAATGTGGCCCACGGTGCTTAAACTTCTTCGGCATCCGGCTTGTTCGGGAGGCTGGAATTTGTCAAACCTGCGCGCGATACGGTTTAAAAAAAAATTATAATAATTTTTTTGTTCACTGATCGCTGGACTTACCAAAAAAAATTCTATCGATCAAATGCTTTAAAAAAAAGAATTTTAACGGCTTATAATGTGGATTTTTTATGATTGTGATTTCATAAGATATATTTATATAATTGATGATTTTGCGGATTTCAAACCTCGCAAAAAGGTAGTGTAAAACTCATAACTTAATTGATTTCATTACCATCATAAAACGGATTGTTTACAGATAATGTAATAGTGATATTGTTCGTATTGCTTTCAGCCTGTAAGTGCTATAATAGTATATTATGATATAAGTGCGGTAAGTTGAAAATTACAGCCGAGGCGATATTGCTAGCCAGAGCTGTAGGCGAGGGCTACAAGAAAGCAGAGGCTGTAATTATCAAAGCGCACGTATGTCATATGACGTTTTATAACATATTTGCGAGGAAATAAATAAAAACTCGGACTTTCTTAAACGAATAAATCTTTAATCACTTGTTAAAGCAGTTAGAAAAATTTGAAGAATTTGTAAAATTGATTACCTATTACTTGTTCACAAATTAACGATGTGCGCGCATCAGCGCTTTTTTTTAAAGGCAAAGGCACAAAAACAGCCAGTTTATCTAATAAAGTAAATTTATATTTTTTTTGTTTTTGTTACAGATAAATGGTTGTAATTTATTGTCAAAACTAAATTATATTAAAGAATTAAATGTTTATTTTTTATATTTTATCTCTCAAAGTTAATTTTATTCATAAAATGTTGAGCACTTTTCTGACATAAAAACTCTTTGCTAAGATTTAAAAAAGTACCGTTCGTTTTAGACGGAGCATCCGATAAACCGTGCGTTTTACCTTTTTAAAAAGAAATTCGTGCGTTTTACTTTGCAATAACGCATAAGTACGTAATGACATACATTACGATATTGAAATTGATGAAATAAGAGACCCTTTTCGAGCAAATGTGTTATAAAAAATATTTAACAACGTTTATCTAGTTTACATTATTTTGTGTAAGCTGTGTTCATATTGTGTAACTAAGTAGTTTTAAGGCTAACTGTAGCTTGTGTCCATTTCAATGGTGAGGCCACGGCGATATTTAAAAAAAAAAAATCTATCACGATTTTGTAAAAATGTGTAAAAGTTGATTCCCAAAACCATAAAGTGAAAGATATGGTTATCAGGTTAAAAGGTTTTGAACGTGGCCGCGCAATCGAAACACGGATAACCGCGCGGCCACGGAGATCTATAATAATTTATTCGGATAATGTAGGGTTACAGTATAGTGTAGGGATATAATATAATGTAGGGTTTTGGGAATCAACTTTACCAATTTTTACAAAGTCTTGATAGATTTTTTTATATCGCCGTGGCGCGCCATTGAAACGGACACTCGTAGCTTATAATTCCAGCTTATGATAAGTACATGATTGAGCTTTTCTTACTTCAGAAATATACCCAAAGACTTTTTCTTGGGTTTTCACTAAATCATAGGTTGTAACAATAATCTAGCAACTGACACAACAATCCCTTAGTTCACAATCAAACTTATAATGGGAAAAAACTGATGTAATGATGATGACGGTATAGCACAAATCATAAAATTGTAAATTAAATGACGAAGAAAATGTAATTAATTAATATGATTGTAAACTCGGGTATTGAATGGCAGAGTTAGTAGGGGCGGCAAAAATGTAATAACCTACTGGCGGCAAATGTGTAAATACGCTACTGAGACTGCCCCATCACTGCGCTTGGCAGATCCATAGGTCGCTGGTTCAGATCCGGCTCGAAGGACCACGTAGAAGTTAGCACCTGCGTGGTTTAGCACTAACTTCTGGGTTGGTTGATATTTGGTTAATTTAATATTATATTAGAATGGTTATGGTTTGGGTGTTGGTTTACGATCACTGACTTAATGATACGAAATTATATGGTTTAAAAAGGTATATTGAATATTACAATCTATCCTAATATTAACTGGTAAACTTAAGCTAAATTAGCACTAAGATGGTTTGATTTGGTTTGGTTTGAGTTACGCGATTGGTAGTCGGACACGAACTGACTGGTAATCGTTGCGATACATGCATTTATGGAAATGCATGCAGGAAAAAGTGCTTAGCTGTTCGGTCGCAAATATTATACCGAACAAATAGATAGACCTACTATAGTATACTTTTAGCACACAGGAGAAGACGCCTCATTTATACTGTAAATGCGTCATGCAATTACTCCGTTGCGTGACACATTTACAGCACCAATTGCTTTCAGTGTGATAGTTCATCAATATTTATTGCGTTATTTACGATTTCGAGCATACACATTTTTCGAAAATGATTCAGATTCTGATTGATGGTGAGTTACTCAATTAGGTGGTTAGAAATTTGTATGTATTATTTTTTGCGAACGTCATTTTGTTAATTTATTTGCGTACTCATATAACATTAATTGTTTAGAGCCATATAATTCCACAATCAATTATTGTGTATAGGTACTATAACTTTGCAAAAGTAGTAATTGGATTTGTTACTACCCTGGATCTAAAACACAACACACATAATTAGAACAGAAACATAAAGAACTGTTATTATATAATATTCAGAAAACACACACACACGCCACACAGAAAACACACACAGAAAATGTCGGGGCTTCATATTGGAACGAAGTTCCTTATCGCGCGTTGCGAAAGGGGGCTAGACGGAAAAAATTAAGACCAAAAGTTGTAACGACACTTTTTGCTACATTGTTGTAAGCCGTGCAGCGTGCGCGTGTTTCTCTGCAGACAGAGACACAGACAGAGTGCATATATATATATATATATCTATATATAACGGCGCGTGAATTAAATGATTAAATAATAAAAATCAGTTAATTTCGAGAGTTGTAATTTATTTTGTTATTTTTTTAATCATTGGTCATTATTCTGTTATTTTTAACGATGAATCGATTTGAATTCAACTAAATGGTAATTTTAATTAAGAGCGGGTAACACCGAATGGAGTTGCGTCTGTCATGGCGGGCGACGTCCGTGTCAATTCGTTTAGTTGTTGCCAGCCGTTGCACGTGGTGGTCACTCGCAAACCCATTGGCTCTAAATCGTTAATTATTACTGCAATCCTTACTTGTTTAAGTAATTTAAGTGTCTATAAAATTAAAATAGTGAACAGTCAACTCTACAGCGTATTTATTTTAACGTTTCCTTCTATGACATTGGAATAGAAAGAACTCCGAGGAAACTATTCACTAGTGAGCGTCTTACTCGTGAAAACCGGAAGTTATTTCGTTCTGCGAAAATGTCTGCAAAGGAGCACGGCTTTTACTTGGGTCAAAAACGGTTCAATCCTTATCCTCAAACAAGAAGGAAATCCGTCTATCCACATATCCGCATCAAAAATACAAATGATTTATACCGCCTCTTTGAATGATATGATATGATGTTTTACCGACCCCTGCTGCCACCTCGGAAAGCCTGCTGCATCGGGACATCAGCGTCTAAAATATCTACAGATCAATACAAAGCTTATTGCGAATTCTTTATCCTAACGATTAATTTTTATGATAATATTTCCTTAACGAAGCACTCATTGGCTGTTACTTTATTATTTATAAGTTTAACTCGCGTCACGTTAGCAATAGCCCTCTACTTACAAATAACACATAACAACTCACTCATATTTTACTACCATTAAACAACGCCTTATTCGAAAATCACACAAAAATTAGTCACTCACCCATTCTCACTCACACTCATACATATCCCTACTATTTCCTGCCAGTTATCTCCATAAGTCGATCAGTGACACTCCATAAAATTATTTTTATTACAATATCAGTCTTTCGTACCTCTGCAGAAGGCTTTATCTAACAGAATTCAAGATAGAAATGATGATGATGATGATCATCAATGATGAAAGTCTCCAAATAGAGTGCCATTCTAACGATCTAGTAGAAAGCTGCAGGGAACAGCTACTACATACCGATTACAACTTTAAAATACTAACACTTAATCTCCAACTACCAACGCAACTTTGAAAATGTTTACTTGGTTCTAAAACGTCTCGATTGCGATTTCAATGTCATCGTCTTAACTGAGTGTTGGCTGAGCGACAGGTTGGTGCTAGAACTATTACCAGGCTATACAGGCACTAGGTCACACTCTCAGTCAAACAAAAATGGTGATGTACGAGGGTCATTCAATAAATACTTAGCCTACAAAAAGTAAACGAAAATTTTGGAAAAGTGGGAATTTATTTTTCAACATAGTCTCCTTTTAGTTCGATACACTTAGCCCAGCGATGCTCCAACTTTTTTAATCCGTCCGAAAAATAGTTTTTGTCAAACTCTGCAAAATAGGCCTCCGTGACGGCGATGACCTCCTCATTCGATCCATATCTATTCCCGGCGAGTGATTTTTTCAGATTAGGAAACAGAAAAAAGTCACAAGGGGCCAAATCTGGAGAATACGGTGGATGGGGCAGCAATTCGTAGCGTAATTCGACCAATTTGGCCATGGCAACGGCAGACGTGTGAACCGGTGCGTTGTCGTGGTGAAACAGCACTTTTTTCTTCGCCAGGTGGGGTCGTTTTTTCTTTAATTCGGCGTCGAATCGGCCCAATAAATCGGCATAGTAAAGCCCTGTAATTGTTTTACCCTTCTCGAGGTAATGGATGTAGATCACACCTTGTGAATCCCAGAAAACGGTGGCCATAACTTTTCCGGCCGATTTTACAGTTTTCGCCTTCTTTGGAGCACGTTCCCCGGTCTGGATCCATTGTTTTGATTGCTCCTTGGTCTCTGGTGTGTACCAGTGGATCCAGGTTTCATCGACGGTCACAAAACGACGCAAAAACTCCGCTGGATTCCGCTTAAACAGCGCCAATCACGTCTCCGATGTGGTCTCACGGTTGCGCTTGTTTTCTGGTGTGAGTAAACGCGGCACCCATCGCGCCGACAGCTTTCTCATGCCGAGTTCCTCGTGAAGAATGATGCACTGTTCCTTCTGAAATGCATACAGTCTCAGCTAGCTCCCGAACCTTCAATCGGCGATCTGCCAATACGAGATCATGGATTTTTTAAATGTTTTCCTCCGTAGCAGCTGTTTTCGGTGCACCTGGACGTGGTTCATCAAAAACCGACGTACGGCCACGTGCAACCTCGTTGAACCAATTCTTGACGGTGGCCATCGATGGAGAAGAGTCACCGTACACAGCATCCAAGCGCTCTTTGATTTCGATGCGCGTTTTCCCTTCCAAAAATAGGAATCGAATCACCGAACGATATTGCTCTTTTTCCATTTTTGTAAAACCGATCGACACGTTCGCTTCCATAAGTTGTCAACTTAAAACAAATGAAGGGATTGGAATGAAAATTTGAAAAAAGAATTAAAAAAGAATGTGCTACATTGTGGTAAAACTCTTTTGAAACTACAGCGCCCTCTGGCGATGAGGCTAGGTACTTATTGAATGCACCTCGTAGTTGTTTATATAAAAACTTCTTGGAATTTTGCCGTCAGTGAACCAACAATAGCAAACGCAGACAGTTTCTTAATCAAAATTAACAACGATATTGCTATTCTAGGTATCTATCGCTTCCCATCTTATACTAATCCGGACAACTTTATCACATCCTTAGATGCCACTCTGAACCAGTTAAACAATACTGCCAAAATATTTGTAACAAGAGATATGAATATCGACATATGCAATGAAATCAACAACAATAATGCAGACTATCTACGGATGACGGCCACACACGGCCTTCTTCCAGCAATAACCATACCAACGATAAAGAATACTTGTCTGGTCCACATTTTTATAAAATCTAGAATAAATCTACGGGAGCGGTTTCTAAATACTCTGTCACTGATCATGACAGCGATGGCTGCTACCTGCCTAAAAAATAATCAATCCAGCTCCATCAGACCAAAATGGAAAATTAAAATAGATGAGGAAGCGGTTGTCGCCGAGTTAAATAGTATTTCATGGTCCGAAGTCTTGAACCAACATAGCACCAACTCCGCCGTTAATATTTTTATTGAAATCGCTGCGATATCACTAAAAAACCACTCACGAAAAGTCAAAGTAGGCAGAAGTAATTATAACATTAAGCTCTAGATTACTCCAGGCTTAATAAGATGCATGCACCACCGCGATAAACTGCATCTAGCCTCGCGTGCGCACCCAGATGATCAAAGGAAACGATTAATTTACTCCCGGTATAGAAACTTTTGCAACAGCCTGCTACATAAGTTGAAAACCAACTACCACAGTAACCAAATCGTTAATGGCCAAGCTGACCCTAAAAAACTTTGGAAGGCGATAAAATCCATATACAGCGACCCGAATAAACTAGTTACTTACCAAAAAAACCTAACAGAACCTCTTAAACAAATGCAATACTCATTTCACTGCACTGGGAAAAAAATGTTTGACTTAATTCTCTCGCGAATCGTGGAAACACAAGCGAGAGGCTTGTGTTTCCACGATTCGCCGATAATTATACCTCATATATAACCTGTACACACACATTTTTCTTACACCCCATAGACGAAACAGAAATAGAAAGCATTATAACTTAACTCAACAATGACATCGGTCTCGGACCCGATAATCTCAATGTAAGACTAATAAAAAAAAATCAAAACCGCTATATTCATCCCCTTTTTCTTATATTTAACCTTAGCTTAGAATCTGGAATATTCCCGGACAGATGGAAAGTTGCAGCTATCAGTCCAATCCACAAAGCTGGTGCCACAGACCCAGATCGCCCTGTTGCCTATACTTTCTAAGCTACTTGAAAAAGTTGTAAACAAACGACTTACGAATTTTCTCGAGAAACACTACATGATTTCCAATAATCAGTTCGTCTTTAGAAGGGGTAGGTCAACTGAAAACGCAGCCAGACTCCTAACAAACACTGTGTCAGCAACTGTCGATAAAGGACAACACACTATGTGCGTTTTCCTAGACCTGGTTAAAGCTTTCGACACTATTTCAATACAACTACTTCTAAAAAAGCTGGAAACTGCACCAATCTAGACGAGTACCACATATACCACGTGGTACTCCCCTAGATTGGTTCAAAAGATATCTATCCAGTAGAAGGTAATTTGTTAAGCTCGGTGATATCTCTAGCAACCTACTTTCTATCAACTATGGAATCCCGTAAGGTAGATCACTTGGTCTGACGCTTTTCTTACTTTATATGAATGACATCTTGAATATTCCTCTTACCAGCGCTGGAAAAATAGCTTGTACAGATGACACAGCGATCATATTTCATGGTTACAATGGAATACAACATTGCCGAAGAGGGACTACACACAATAGCTAAAGCTTTTGATAGGATTTTACTAACGTTAAACGTTAAAAGACTAAGATTATTAATTTCTATAAAACCAAGACATCAAAACCCCCCAACACCTAACTCTCACACTTCATACTTGCTCTTATAACCCTAGCCCTCAAACTGCGGGCTGTTCGTTCACTGTGATTGAGCGTACACATGCCATGAAATATTTAAGAATCGCTTAAGACGATAACCTCTCTTTTAAACCACAAATACAAGCACTTTCTGGAAGAGTCAGGGCACTTATATACAACATGAAAAAACTACGTGACACCCACTCCTATACTGCGTACTGTTTACTTTGGCCTCTGCCAGTCCATCCACCAATATGGTATCTCAGTCTGAGGTGGCGCAGGTAAGGCCGTATTTATTGAAGCCGAAGAAGCCAATCTCTATAAGGATTTCCCGGTCCTTCGTGTCCGACAGCTAAAAAAACGCACATTCAGGATACCCATTCCCCAAGCAAACTCTCTTATGGCAAGACGTTCTTCAATCATACATATATAACAAAGTTATAAAGAACTGCCACATAATAGACCTCAAAATATCCCTGTGTAAAAAGATAATAAAAAACTGGCTCTTTACACTCTCCTACGATGGAACAGAAAGGACTACATACAAATAGCTACATATGAAATCAGACTAAACAAACTGACAGCACTCCTAATCTCACTCAGAAACACACACACTCACACACACACACAAATACACACACACGCAAACACACATTTAAGTTGCATTTTATTTGTATCAGTATTTGTACCAATTGCTTTTTCTTAATTTTTTATGTTTTTTCATTCGCCTTTTATTATATTTTACTTCTTTTTACTTTAATTTATAAACTTAACTTTTAGTTTGATATTGTCAATAATCACCGTGTACGTCCTTTTGGGTATAACGAAAATGTACAACTCTGATTCCTAAGATGTAGACTAACGTCTAGTTTGGGAATCACCGTTCAGTTAGCCATGTATGATAAATAATATAAATAATTATAATAAATAATAATAACATTTATTACCACTTGCTTTTGCCAGCAGCTTCGTCCGCGTAGAGGTCGGAAATTATTCCACGGAAACGTAGTACCAGGATAACAAGTATCCTATGTGCTAATCCAGGTTATAAACTATATCTGTGCCAAATTGAAACCTCTCTGTTCGGCCGTTTTACGCGATCAAGTAACAAACATCCACACATATTAACTTTCACATGTATAATATTAATATAGTACGATTTTAATTTTATATCTACATTATTTTCATGGAATCGTGACATTACAGTGAATTGAAAACATTGTCTTATTTTCAACAGGTCAACAAGTTTATGCGGCCGTGTGCTCCTTTTGAAGTGGATCCGCCGGTGGCCTCGACGGCCTGACACCTCAACATCTTAAAGACTTAATGTGTTCAGGCGCCGGGGAGGCTGGTGAGTCCCTTTTGAAGGAGCTTACGGCCCTCATCAATCTCATGCTATCCGGCAATGTGAACGAAGCCGTCATTGATATTTTGTATGGTGCAAATCTATGTGCCCTGCGCAAGAAGGATGGCGGCATTCGTCCCATTGCCGTAGGGTCCACTTACCGTCGTACCGCAGCCAAAATTTGCTGTGCTTTGTACAGTGAAACACTGGCCAGCAAATTCCAGCCCTTACAGCTGGGCTTTGGGTCTAAAGGGGGCTGTGAGGCTGCGATACATGCATTATCAACTTATATCAATAGCGGTAAAGGTGAGGTCATCCTTAAGGTTGACATTAAGAATGCCTTCAATTCCGTAAACAGGGACACTTTGTTGACGGAAATTCAAAAAGAAATACCCAAAATTTACAGCTTTCTCTACCAATGTTACAGGCATCCTTCTAAATTACTTTATAAAGACAACCTTTTGGAATCAGCCGTCGGATGTCAACAGGGTGACCCTCTTGGGCCAGTCATTTTTAGTTTGGCAATACATCCAATTATTCGTCAGCTAAATTCTAAATTCAACGTATGGTATTTGGATGACGGAACCCTAGGAGGTGATGTAGACACAGTCTTAAAAGATTTAACTTTTCTAAAAGAAAAATTAAACCTTAACCTTTTAAAATGTGAAATCTATCTTCCCCAAACCACTGACAGACAGACTACCATTACAAAATTTTGTACAATAGCACCAGATATTAAAATTACAGAAAGAAACTTTCTACACCTCCTAGGGTCCCCAATTTTTGACGAATCCTTTCCAACGTTTATTGAGGAGAAAATTAAAAATTTCAATGATGTCTCGGAAAGACTTTTCAAAATTAATATTCATTCGGCCTTCACGCTCATTCGATACTGCTGTTTTGGACCAAAATTTACATATATATAGCCTTCGCTCCTCCCATCTTTGGAAGCATCCACAACTTTTAGAAAAAGTAGACCAAATTATTAGAAACACACTAACTTCAATCCTAAATGTGGCCCTGGACGACCGAGCTTGGCAGCAAGCCACACTTCCCATTCGCCTGGGTGGTCTTGGCGTCCGCAAAATTTCAAGTATAAGTTTACCGGCCTTCCTCTCCTCGGTCCACAGCACGGATAAATTAACCAGGAACATTTTATCTTCCTCACTGGTCGATTTTGAAGTGCCGTGTTTGACTGATGCGTTGAACGCTTGGAAAATGGCTTGTCCGAATACGGTTTTACCTGATAACCCATCCTCCCAGAGACTGTGGGACGTGCCGCTCTGCAATATTATACGGAATACCCTGATAAATACGTCATCTAATATTGTTGAGCGTGCCCGTCTGCTGGCTGTGGGAGAATGGGAGTCAGGCTTGTGGCTTCAGGCGCTCCCGTCATCCACCATAGGCACTATGATGGATGACTAATCGGCTTGCTACCTGTCTCCACTTGGGCGTACCTTGTGTTGCTCCGCATCGGTGTCATTGCGGTGAAACTGTCGACATTTTCGGGCACCATGGCCTGTCCTGCTGCAGGAACGCAGGTCGCATAGCACGCCACGCCAGCATCAACGATATTATTCGTCGAGCCCTTGTCACCGCCGGCCTACCAGCGGTATTAGAACCAAACGGCTTGGTCCGTGACGATGGGAAGAGATCAGACGGTACGACGTTATTGCCTTGGAAGATGGGTAGACCTCTGGTGTGGGATGCAACCTGTGTCGACACCCTTGCGCCATCTCATGTTCCTAGCACGGCGGGCTGTGCTGGTGCCGCTGCTGCGGCTGCTGAGACCCTCAAGCGGCGTAAATACTGTAACCTTATTGGTAATTACATTTTTGCGCCGTTTGGGGTCGAAACGCTTGGGTCATGGGGCCCGAGTGCACGTCTCCTTTTTAAGGAAATTTCTCGCCGGCTGGTCGACACTTCACGTGACCAGAGGGCTGGGTCATTCTTTGGCCAAAGAATTAGCATTGCCATTCAACGTGGCAATGCTGCCAGTCTTCTGGGCACGTTTCCTGATGACAGCGATGCGAACGAATACTTTGACGCCTAAGTCTCCTTGTGTTTTTGTATTTATTTGTTTAGTTAGTTTAAAGCCCTATAGATACTGAAATATGTAAGATTAAATTTTCAACAAAAACTGGAAAAATGTATAGCACAAAAAATCCTATTATTGCATGTGTCTGTTCAGTTTACCAGAATAAAGTTAATTTTTTGTCATAAAAGAAAAATGTATTACGAACGCGAAATTTTGGGAAATACAACATTATTTAACTTGACCGTCTAAGATGACGTGTCTAATTGAAAACAGTAAAATCTTATATGAGATAGAAATATTGCGTGTTTTTCCCTACCCCAATTTTTATTTAGGTATCTTGTTTGTGACAAATTTTTGTGATTATTTTCCGGTTCCTTAATCCATAAACGAGCGGCTTTGACGATTGATTAAAACGCTTTAGTATTTTGAATTGCTTGCACTGCAATGGCGAATTGAAGGAAATGGAAGGATTTTTTTCAAAACTTTCCAAAGCAGGACGGAATCCTACCCTGTTAAAGTTAACTTGAAACTTTTACGGGCGTTAGTGTAGTTTTTCAGTCAATATTGAACGTCCCTGGCTTCAACAGCTGAATGAAACCCCCTAAAAAGTAGTTCTCACAATAATTGCACTAATGAGAGGTCATCGCACTTGTTTTATTTATACCTTTCATTGTTAAGGTCTATAGCCATGAAGCTTCCTAAACACACCTAATTCATAACCAACCTTTTCTCAAACCGAAATAACTCGTTTGCCATATTGATAAACAAGGTTTAAAAATAAACCTAATTAAATCTAGCCACTTTTAACAATATACTTAATTAATGTTTGTGTGTCTGCAGGTTCTCGTACATTTCCAAGCAACTGACGTCAGGAGCCGGTCTTCGGGATTTTATGCAGTTTATAGGTTCTTAAAAAAAATGAAAAATATTTATTTGTTTCAAATCAGTTACATAGATTATAAATGAGACATCCCCAGTAAGTAATTGATAATACTTGTGTCGGGGTTACTTGGGTTAGGTTCTTATAACTCCTGGTTCTTTTTCCACGGATTCTCAGTGCATTACCCTTGAAATATGAAATGCAATGGTGACATAACAATGTATATTTAATTGACTTAAAAAATAAGATAAGGTTCTCCATTCAGTTGTAATTTTTTCTTTGACGTCAAATTGAACTTGATTTTAAACTTGTTTGAAGGGGAAGTACAAAAATCAAAGTGGAAAGACCGTACCTGCGCTTTGTGAATATTTGTTAGTTGTAATTTGAAAGATAGCTACAAAACTACGTGGAAGAACGATTAATGAATCATATTAGTTCATAACAAGTAACGGGGTATGTATAATCTTGTATGTTTAATAACTGAAATTGTTCACAACGATATGGAAATAACAAGTACCCAAGATATTTGTAATGCATTTAACGACTATTTCATTGACATCGAGCAAATTACTCCAACTTGCAGTAATCAACCGCTTCAAATAGACAAGAGTCCATGATTCAATTTTCTTATATCCAACTACACCAATATGGTATCAAAACTATTCAGTCTCTCAAGGATTGTAAAAGTACAGGATGATAACCTCACAACAAAAGTTATCAAAAAAGTCCATCACACATTTGTCGCCCACTATTTTATTACATCATAAACTTATGTTTTGAGAAAGGAATTTTCCCAAATAAACATAAAGTATCAATTATTAAACCATTGTATAAAAAGGGGATAAGATCTCAATTAAAAACTATCGCCCCATAGCTTTAATACCGATATTTTCAAAAGTCATCGAAAAAGCCTATTACAAGTTATCCTCTGTAAGCTTAGCTTTATCGAGTGTAAGAATGTTTTAGTTGACGAACTGAATGGCTTCAGGAAAATCAAGTCAATTAATCTTGCAGTATTCGATTTCCTGAAGAAAATAATGTCTGTCGTAGACAACGCAAAATCCATATGCGCCATTTACATGGATATGACTAAAGCCTTCGACTACGTTGACCATGCTAAACTTATTGACAAACTAGAGAGATACGGAATACGGGGTAAGGGACTTGATCTTATGACTTCATATTTAAGCAATCGACAACAATACACGGAAATAACTAATATTAACGTTAAAACCAAATGCGCAGCTACTTACCGTTCAAAATATAAAATGTTGAAGTTTGGTGTACCTCCAGGGACTGTACTGGGGCCCCCATTATTTCTAGTATATACAAACGATCTTCCAAAAAATGTAAAAACACCCAACAGTATTGTTCGCCGATGATAGCAGAATAGTAATTAAAGCGGATGAATCTTATAATTATGAGCAAGAAATGAATGATACGTTAAGTCAAATGATTGAATGGCTAGAGGCGAACAATATACAAATTAACTTATAAAAGACTAATATTATGCATTTTACTCAACGACAATAACGACAATATCCATTGAATATTAATTATAAAGGCATGTCAGTTACCACAACCTCCAGCACAAAATTCTTAGGACTGATGATAGACAGCAAAATCACGTGGAAATTACAGGTTGAGGAAGTATGTAAAAAAAAATATACTTTCTCTTTTGCTGTTTATAAGCTAGCCAAATTTGCTAATCGTTATGCCGTACTTGCTGTCTATCATAGCAATGTGAAATCTGTTCTGCGGTACGGAGTAATTTTCTGGGTAAACTCCTCCGACAAAAATGATGTGTTCATCGCACAGAAAAAATGTGTACGCGCAATATGCAACTTGTGCTCAAGGGGTAGTTGTAAGCTATATTTTAAATAATTAAAGCTTTTAACATTTCCGTCAATCCGTTTTCCAAATTTCCGTTTACATCTACGAAGTGGCGGTATTTGTTAAAACAAACTCACGGCTTTTTGAAATTAGGCCCCCGTAAACTCACAACAAAGGGAAGGGAATCTAACATTCTCAGTGTTGGCCGCAGTCGAACAGCTCTTTTCCGCAAAAGTATTAATCAAATGGCTCCAGTATTATAAAATAAAATTCCGCGAGAAATAAAGAATCTTAATTTAGTTATGTTTAAAAAACGACAGAAACAGTTTTTGATTAATAAATGTTAATACTCAATCACTGAATTTATGGAGGATTATTGTTGGCAATCATATTTTAAATTCTGACATAATTGTATTCCTTTATGGTTTGACATTTTAATTATACCTACCTACAGACATTTAAAAAATTCTGTAATATTATATTTTATTATTCTTGTGTGCAATATTTGTATGCTTGCGAGTAGAATGCAGCTCACTAACATTATCATTATAAGACCTAATATAAACTATGTACCTGCATTGTGACAAATAAAATGATTTGATTTGATTTGTCTTATATCTTATCTCGCACTTACAGGCGTACTAAACCATAACCTAGCGTAACAACGTTTAAAGAGATCGCGGTCAAAAGGGGGACTGCCCCATCACTACGCTTAGCAGATAATAGATAGACCTATTATAGTCTACTTTTAGCACACAGGAGAAGACGCCTCATTTATACCGTTAATGTGTCATGCAATTACTCCGTTGCGTGACACATTTACGGTATAAACGGCTTTCAGTTTGACAGTTAATCAACATTTATTATTTATTTACGTTGTGTAGGAAACAAATTTTTGTAACATATTAAGCAATGGATTAGCAACATCCAGTAGCGGATTTAGGTTTGATGGCGCCCTAGGCCCAAGACGATATGGCATCCAGTATATATATATATATGTGTGTGTGCGTGTGTGTGTGTATAAAGTAATGAAAATTGTATTTTAGTATTTTCCTGATTATTTATTTTAACAAAGAAATTCTATTCTTGAAATGGTATGTACTAAGTTTACATTGTAAGACCGCAAGAAAATAATAAACTTTAAAATTTGGTCTTACAGTTTACAGAAAACCCAATCAATTTTTAATTTTAGTCGTTTTGAAAATTCTGGCGCTACTCAAAATTCGCCGCCCTAGGCCCGGGTCTCACGGGCCTAAGCTTAAATCCCCTACTGGCAATATCTTTCAAAATTATTCAGATTCTGATTGATATTGAGTGACTCAATTAGGTTGCTGGTTATCTTTTGAACGTAGTATTTTTTGCGCACGTAATTTTGTTAATTTTTTTGCGAACTCATAAGTATAACGTTAATTGTCTAGGGCCATGTAATTCCACAATCAATTATTGTGTATACTATGACTTTGCAAAAGTAGGAACTGGATTTGTTACAACCTTGGATCAAAACACAACGCACATAATTAGAACAAAAACATAAAGAACTGTTATTATATAATATTCAGACGTTTCTTATTCTGAAAAAATGTTGAGGCTTCATATTTAGCTGAAAATGAGGAAGCAGCCAAGACCTTTATATAAAGCCTATTCATAGTAAATAATGTATGCACGGCGAGGGAAAATAAAAGTGTATTTGTAGCTTACAACGTAGACAACGGATGAATAAAATACCTCTACCGAGTTGACTTTTAAATGTCTTGTTTCAATCTTTTAATGACTGTCGTTGATATTTAATTTTAGAGCGCAGTTTGTATTTTGGGAATACCTCTGAGCTATGAACAGATGTAAGTATTTAGCAATATATCATATCTAATAGTCATTAACATAAAAAGATTCACCGGCTCTGCTTACATTATAATTAAAATACATACCAACCTACAAATACCTGCTTAAGTGTGATAAAAAAAATGTAGAATGGTAAAATGCACCCGTAAGATAAAATACAAAAAAGAAATACAGTGAATCGAGAAAAATAGTATAGTTTTAAGATAGGTAGACAAGTCGCTATATACGAGGAAGTAAATATTTCTGTTCAAATGCCGCAGAACGGTAAAATTCCCACCTGTAAAATGACATAAAAAAGTAGGAGTTATTGAGGAAAAAAATATTCTTCTAAGATCTAAGAGGCAATAGTGACGTATAGTGCTTGACACGTCATTAGATACTCACTGTTCCTGCTCAAATGCCGCAGAATGGTATAAAACTCATCTGTAAAATAAAAAAATAAAGCAGTGGAGTGAATCGACGAAAAAGGTATTGTTCTAAGATCTTAGCGTCTATAATGACGTATACTGCCTAACTAGTAATTTAACACGTCAGTAGGTACTAGGAACTGAAAGTTCCGACTCAAATGCCATAAAATGGTAAAAACCTACATACAAAATCAAATTAAAAAAGGAAATTAAAAAAATCAAATCTTGACAGCTAAAGTGATCTTTAAAAAAGATCGAAGCAAAAAATTTTATTTTAAGAGGTTGTTGACTTATATGCAATCTCATGCAGTCGGAGTCACATGTCGCATCCATTAAAGGTTTGAAGGTTGAATTTAAGAAGATGCCTGTTAATGTAATTATTCTTCACAATAATACGATTATACAAGAGCTTATTATATAATAATTGTATAATAAAAAATATGTGAGGAAAATGGTTGCTAACCAAACTTAAATCGTTATAGATCCTAAATGATCATAAATATTAAAAAATTATTAGAGCAACCTAGAGATATTTCCAAAGACCTTTTCAATGTTACCCCACTTCACATAGTTCGTCGACTTTCATTTTTTATTTTTGATCTAAGCAAGCGTAGCGAACTGCAGGCGAGCGCTCGTTGCGTCCAAGTTAGTCGCATTTACCTAACTAGGGCACACCATAGAAAGACGATTGAGTACACTAGCTTATAGATTATTATACTCCATCAAAATATACCAACTAGTGCTATGATAATCCCAGATGTAAAGAGCATTCAAATCGCTATGAGTGTTTATACCTACTAATATTATAAATGCGAAAGTAACTCTGTCTGTCTGTCTGTTACGCTTTCACGCCTAAACCGCTGAACCGATCGTCATAAAATTTGGCAGAGATATGGCCTGGGATATGGAGAAGGACATAGGCTCCTTTTTTACGTGCTAATTGACATACACGTGGGCGGAGCCGTGGGCAAAAGGTAGTATTTTCATGAAGGTTACCTGGCGATTTATTCATGTATGTATATGTGTATGACCACAGGGGCTTGTGGCTAAATAATAACAGCCCCACATGCGATCGATCAGGTTAAGCTACGCTTGCCGCGGTTGGCCCGTTGATCAGTGACCATCTTTGCATGCCAAAACTCTTCTGTGCCTCGGAAAGCACATTAAGCCGTTGGTTATCAGTAATTCGTGGAACTTTGACAGTCGTTACGGATCGTCAGAAGTCAGAAAGTCTGACAACCAGTCTTTCCAAGGGGTATCGTATTACCCAGTGACTGGGTTATGAATTAAGTTGCTTCCGGTTAGACTTGTAACCATCCCCAAGACTGAGCAGATGATTAAGTATTTATGACCACCTGTTAATCGTCGGTCGGGTCAACGTAACATGTAATTCCGATTCATATTTTGTATAAGGCCCTCCTTATTACTAATGGTTACGATTTTAATTTTATAATTTAAACTCATGTGTTGGTTTTCATGTTTCTCCATAAATAAGTAAGTAAATGTGGGAAACCCATAGAAGACTATTGTGTTGTAGTTATGTTTGGTATAGAAAGTTATTTTTGTACAGATAAGGGTGTTAATACCTAAGCCTAAATGAACGTAAAGCATCAAAAATTTGTCAGTGTCAATTTACCGGTTTCTCATTTGTCCGGCACCAGTAAAGTATAAAGCTCGTGAAGTTCCCGTAAAATAAGGACCATAAACTCTTCGCTCTTGGGTGTTGTAAAAATCGAATACAGGATTAGGTGCAGCAGCGCGCCCTTCTGCTGTACACTTTGTACTTTGTTGATAAATAGATCAGAAATCCTTGTATAAAGTGTTATTGTAGCTTAAAGTAATAATATCTGTGATCGTTCAATAAATGGTCAATGTGTGGCCAACAGCGGCGAAAGCAGCATATAACACGAGTCCTACCGGCTTCCCTTAGGTGAATCGCATCTCTACCGCTTCTAAAAAATGGCACGTCAATAGCCTCTATTCTAGCCAAAAAATTTAGTTAAACTACGGGTATTCAATTCACAATAACATTCAAACAACAAAAACGCTTATTTTTGGTTTTGTATTACAACAAAAAAAAATGTTCTAAATTAAACCCTGCGCCAATCGAGAACTAAAAATTCATACGACATCGATCCCGTAATGATGTCACTTTAGGCCACGTGGCACCGCTTGATATGGACGAGACTAAGCCGCTGTACAACGGGTTATGACAGAGACAGATATAGAAAAATGCGTAAACGAGAACAAGATGGAGAAATATTTTACATTTAATTTGGTTTTCAGCTGTTCAGTTTTATTGTATTTAATTCTTTATATTAATTTTAGAATGATATAGTATTCCTTCGGCTTCACTTCGGCATCTCTCTTAGAAAATTTACACCTCGCCGCTGGTAGCCAATCTTGCCACTAGTTTACAGGCTCATTATATCAGCACAGGAAACATAAAGGAACGATTGAGGAGGATGCTAATTTCTACTAGAGGGTTGTATTGATGATTTTTAGCCAACATAGTAAACACGTATATATTTGCAGAATTATAATTATAATTCTGCAAATACATACGTGTTTACTATGTTGGCTATGCTTGGAGGTTCCATACCTAATCGAGTCAGAAATGAACAGATTCGTAGAAGAATCTAGGTAAACGTCATAGCCCGAAGAATTGCTAAACTTAATTGTCAGTGGGCAGGGTACATTACTCGCAGAACAGTTGGCCGATGGGGTCGAAAGGTTTTGGAGTAGTAACCGCGTACTGGAAGACGTAAAGTTGGAAGGCCTACAAGGTGGACCGATGACCTTGTGAAGGCCACAGGAATACTTACGCTAGATACAGGAAGCATAGAACGGGGTGGCCTTTGTCCAGCAGTGGACGTTTTTCGGCTGAAGATAATGATGACGGTCGCGAATCATATTTAGTTCATCAACCTACAGCCTGACGCTGAACAGCAAATTGCAAAAACAAACATAAGAAAAATTGAATGTCGTGGGCTACCCCCTTCCCTCTTTAAGGTCAACTGGACTGGGCATATTGTTGTAAGTATTCTACTGTCCACCCTTACCATACCATTAATCTTCTTTTACGACACAAACGGGAAAAAACGGGAACGGAATAAATAAGTTTATAGTGTCGTTGTACCAAACTACCGACCTACTTAGAATTACGACTGTAAAAGACATCCTTAAGCTGAAAATAAAATTGAGACAAAGAACCTACATGATGTCGTAAGTCAATTTAAAAGCCCAGTCACAATCATAAGACTGGGAACGGAATACTGAATAAGTAAGTCTTAAGGCTCCTACAAAGCAAAACCCGCCGGCTGTCCCTGTGTGTTTAGTGTTTATTAGTAAAGATTCAAGTTGCTCTGAAACTCCTTCAAAAAATCGATTGAAAGTAGGTAGCACCGCAATGCGGTTCAAAAGAAAGTCATGAGGCGCTAAAATATCTTTAGCAATAAGTATCACAATCCATACCAGCTTCAAAACGAATTTCAAATTGCTACTTGTTCTGCGAACGTAGAAAGTAATGAACATCAAGGGTTGGCAGATCGATCTAATATTGTTTAGAGGTTTATTGATTTTTCATTAATACTATTTATCATTTAAATAGGTAAGTCAAACGTGTTTTTTGCGAAAGAGTTACGGTGTAGTTTCTTCGCCATTCTTCTCCATACGAAACTACCATTTGGAAGGGGCGACTAGAATCAATTCTATTTTAAAATAAATGTTGACGTACAAAAGTGCCTTTTATAATATGCCTATTTGAAAATAAATTATTTGACTTTGAATTTGACTTTTGGAAACTAATATAATGACTAATCGCCTTTAGGTTATTGAACTAAGTAATAGACGTAGTTAACAGTGGTCAGCTAATGCTCGAAATTCGACCATGGTTAATTAAAATGTCAACCAACAATAATAACAAAATATTTGCTTTCTGCTCTCCTCCTCCATATAAATATCTCCTTCGTCCGAACAAAGTTTTCGCTTCACGTATTAATATATAGGTAGATAATAATACACATACAGGATAAGTTTTTATCCAGTGCGCAAAACTGGAACCATGATTTCAGCATATCATTCTAGTCCCCACAGCGCAGAAATTTTACGTCGATTTTACAAAAAAAAAAATCAGCTGTTCCATACATTTTGACCGCGTAGAACCGACTTAAAATTTCTGCGTCTACAATGATATGCTGAATTCATGGTTACAGTTTGCGCACTGTATAAAAACTTTAAGAACATTCTTCGGTAATGGTAAATACCATATCGCACTAGTGCATGGATTATACCATAAATTCAGTACTATATCTTAGTTCAAGATAAAGCAGCTTATCTTGCTGTAGCAGGTACCTACTGCCCGGAACACTAATCATCTTTATAAAAATCAAATGCCTAATCTATTTCATGAGAATGAACGTGCCGATCGGTTGTTTTTCGATAACCTTTACAATCACAAGTCACTTGGCATACGTTTACAATAGTTCTTATACACCTCGTGACTTGCCATTGTCAGTGCTTAATTACAATAAATAATTCAATTAATCAAAATGCTTCCCTCACCGTTACATAAAAACAACAAAGGTGACCCATGCCTACGAAAGGTGAAATCGAAAACTTTGAAATTAAAACAAAGACTTTGGACTCGCAAGCAGAAAAATAGCCCGCTAATTATGATATTAGACATCATTCAGTGTCACGCTCCAACAGGTAAATAATATGTAATCAATTACAAAATACATATTTATCATTTATCTATAAATCTATATAAAAATTAATCCATTTTTCACTTGGTGACGCCATCACACGTGAACGACTGGACCCATTTTGCTAATTCTTTTTTGTTATGTTTGTTATTTTCGGGAGAAGGTTCTTATGAAAGAAAAAAATAAGAAAGTTTAGAATTCAATAATCATAGTTAAGACAGGACAACGTCTGTCGGATCAGCTAGTTATACATATAAGTAATAAATATATTATTTTTCCCTACTACATTTGTAATCCTATATATTTATATGGGATTACAAAGTTATTTATGCAGTTAGTGTATCTAGAAAACTGGACCGATCTTGCAAAATATTTTAAACCATCTGCCTTCCAAAGAGTGAACAGACATCTTCTGCGCACGCTCGTTTCATCATAGACGTCGTCAATCCCTTTCCATCAGGCGTGATCGAGGTCAAGAGCAGGCCCATCAGCAACCAAAAACTAAATTAAAAAAGAATCTAGAAGTACCTATTTCTTATTTTATCCTTGCAATGACACTTACACAATAATAATATAAAAATACTATTACTAAAACTACGACCTTAATTACAATAGTCCACGCGCGCCTCAAAGAGATGTCAGCAGCAACAGATGGGGCCCGCAAGGGCCGATGCCTGCCAGGGGTGCGGGTTGTTCGAAAGAGATACCGCGGCCCCTGGCACACAGGCAACTGAGGGAACACGGGTGGGTTTTAGTCAGTAAAAGTCTGACACGCCCTCCCGCTCCACCCAGAGCGGGAGAAGTTATTTGATGACTTCCCACCCAAAAAAAAAAAATTACAATAGTTTATTAATATATTCATAGTGGTTTTTATACAACATAGTACGGTCCGTACGTTAACAATATTAGTTTTGATTTCTGTAAATAAAAAAACAAATATAATACTGACTTAACTAAACCTATTCACAACTTAAAAAAATGGCGTCAAAAAATTCATCCGCATCGCTGTCGATTGGTAATGTTCCCAAGAGACTGGCAGCATTACCAAGTTGTATGACAATGCTTAGCCGCTGGCCAAGGTACCAACCAGCCTACTACACTACTACAAATAAGTCTACTTTTCAGAGACTGGCAAAATATTAAACAGGGATGAGGTTTCGTTACCCTTCTTTTGTAACATACTGTCGACATCTCCAAGCTTAGACAGCATGACCTACTAAAATATTCTGGGCCAAAGTATAGGTATATTTAGGTACTCCAAAGATATCAAAGAATCAAGTTCAGCTAAACAAGTATAAACAAGTCAAATCTATCAAAGCTTAAACTTGATTTGACAAGGGCACTTGACTTGGGCAAGTGAAATATCTTTGGTCCACCTAAATATCAAACATATACTTTGGCCCACACACCTATACGTCCGCACAAAGATAGGGAGATCAAAACTAAGTCTCTCACACATGTGAACTTAACCTTAAGGTAGTTTTAAGCATTACTACTATACATTTGTGTAGAGAAAATAAATATACTTAAATACTTAAGAATGCGGTCAGCAACCCCTGCAGTGTATTACAATAAATTGTTAGAGCCATTAGAAGTCTCTATCCAGCAGTAGATACGTCACGATGTTTTTCGAAAATTCAAAGTCGTAAAATCATCGTCTCATTAGTTCATTACATTACGACACATTTTGCCAGCGACTTGTACATGATCTAAAACCTATAGGTACCCAAAAATAGTCCTTTCGCCCAAAAAAACGAGGAAACGAAACCTCTAAAAGGCCAATCGAAAATTTACCTACTATTGATTTCGTGTAATAGGCTCATTGTTAATACAAATCACATATTTACCATCCAGATTTGGAACAAATATCTGGAGGTTATATGAATTATATCCCGACGAGGAAATCAAATCCACGACCTCTGAGGTCAGCTAGCGTTAACAAAAGAAGTGGGTACTTCACTTTAATATGAATATCAATTTTTTTGTATTCTTAGAAATTGCGTATTTAATTCCACCATTAAAACATACGACCTACACGTGATCTATGTAAATCAATCGTGTTACTGCTAAAGTTCCAACTACTTCATGTTGGCACAAACGATTAGCATAAAATATACTTATTATTAGATGCCTGAAGATTCGCGAAACAACAGTCTTCGCGCGATGTCTACGCTGCGTAGTACAGCGCCTACGCGGCTGCTACGCTACTGCTACGCCGCGCCTACGGTATACAAACGCCATGTGCAGAGACGCTCGAAAATAATCATATAACATTTGTACGGATATTTTATACAGTTTCTGTTTCGCATAAAAATACTGCATGCATGAAATACCAACTTCCTTATAGGGGACTTTCCGAATTATAGATTTGGTACTGCAATGCTATAGACAATGCCTCCGGTACGTGTTGAAGAACGTAGAAATTCGTAATGAAGGGAAGTTATAGTGGATATACTGGTTATTTTAATAAATTAATTAATATGGTATGAATTGCTCGTTTAAAAATGATCACAATCTCGACGCGATATCCTTACGGAAAACAATTACATCTGTCATTAATTTTTATTAGCTCTTATGTATGTTGACACACTATGAGAACAAATATGGGGATTAATGAGAATCTTTTGATATTGATACTTATGTACATATTTTTGTATTTCGTATTTCCTTCTATGAGTTTTACTATAGTACAAGTACCTAGTGATATCAGGATGGCAACCAACCGGTTATCCTTTAAAGTCAAAGTTCGCGAGCATATTCAAAAGAAGCTGGCAGTATCTTCACAACGATAATGTTTTCCCATTGTTTGTCTTATTTGTTTTATTATATTTATGTGTATTTATGTATGTTTATTTGTGCATATATTTAATTATTTATATAGCATATTTATTGTTAAAAAAAAAAAAAAAATTGAGGTATAATATGAGTATATTTAGTTATATTTAAATAATAATTAATTACACTACTTATTTGATAGCACCTACCACTGTTTGTCTCTGCATCGCCCAAAGGTTGACTGGTAGAAAATGCCTATGGCATTAAGTCCGCCTCTGTACATATATGTGCGTAAAGTATTAAATAAATAAATAAATAAATAAGTACCTACCTTATTTATTTTTGTTCTTCTCCTTTGAATGTCGATGGCACGACATTGAATAGATATGTTATTGGCTCAAAACTTCGCAACTGCCACGGGCGTCGTGGTGCAGCGCATAGGTTACTATGGTTGGATTTTTTGGGAAAAAGAACCAATGCCCTGTAAGCACAAAAAATGTATTGTGCTCATATTCAAAGATATTCTAAATAATAATCACTACTTTTAAACTCCGTTAATCTAAAGTGTCTAGCTAAGCTATAGTATGCTTAGTTTACTTAAAGATAGTAAATATCCTAGATTATTTAAATAGGTCTATGATAGTCTACACTCACCTCCTCCACATTAAATTATAGGCAGTTTTTCTGGAGGCCTTATAAGGCCTTTTTAAAGTCTTTTTTTAAGCAGCTATACAATAAATTAGTGTGTTAAGGTATCTGAAGCTCTCATAAATTAAAATTAATATTTTTTGTTTCTACCTTTTTTGTCAACAGGTGTAGGTACTTGTAGGTATCAGATGTCATGTCTAAATTTAGTAGAAAAAAAATGTAGTTTGTCACACGGAGTGCATTTATGGGCATTAGTATATTTTTATATATAGGGAGCTTGTTGTAAGCATGTAATGAAACTAAATTTTCTGTGTAGATAACGTGCGTACAATTTATTATCTAAATTAGGACCCAGGATAAATACTTAATAAAATAACAATGAATCAAAAAGCTAGGAGAAAAAAAACTCCACTATGCAGGAAAAACCGACGGTTGCCAAGTTTGGAATCTTATATACCAACGGAGTCTATAATCGCAAACCTACAGCCAGTCCAGGAGGAAACAAGAACTGAACTCGTTGAAGAAGTCCCGGATAGGTACCATTCGAACGTAGCTTTCAAGGCGGAAGCTGCAAGGTTCATAGAAATATCTAAATATTTTTCAAGTCCTCTACATAAGACCGCATCGTATATCTGTGAAAATCGCCTTGTGTCCTACCCCAGTGTATTCAGACTCGAATATAAGCGCGGAGCTATCACAACAGAGCACATTAAGTTTTGCAATGTTACTCTTGAGCCGGTGTTCATAAGACTGTTCAAACTCGTTCCTGATTTGGAACAAATCAGGTTTACGAACTTGTCCCTCTCTCGATGTAAGAGGATCCCTCCAGGCCTGTCCTTCAACTTGGGATTTGTTTACGACGATGTGAATGAAAAACCAGCGTGTAATGCGAAAATGATATTCGTCGCTTCTAGAAAAACGACCACCCCATGTTATCAAATATGTGAAACTGAACTCGATACCGCTGCACAAAAGACTCGTTTGATTACTAATTAATCGATTTATTTACGTACTAACCTGTGATTAGAAAGTCTAATTCTAGTAAAGACAATGTCACCATTGTTTCAATTTACTTGCCAGGTTTGCACCATGTTTTTGGTTCCACATCATAAATATTGCTGTCAATATGTTTTATAATTAAAGACACCCTTCAATGTGGTGGTGTTTCTAATTTCAAGGTACGTCAATTAGCTCTCTGCTAAAAGGTCGCAAATCATGTGCCTGCAACATATAGCAACTTCATACCCAGGTACATGCTCAAGGTCTGCTACACATATTTCAGCTGCAGGAGGTCAGCTGGCTTTACATAAATCTATGAGCCCATGTACCCTTACGTTTTATTCACTTTGTTGCATTTTCTTATTCAACTGCTCAGTTATAGGTAGTTTCTTTAGTTGTAGTGTGCGTTTTAAATAACGGTTCTTCTGATTACATGAGGTACCTAATATTGAAAGTCAATACTACATACACGAGGTGGTCGATAAGCTGGTCGTGAATGAACAGCAAAATTCCGGAAAAATATGCTGCAAATGTTGTATTGCCGGTACTTTTAAATTACAACATAACTAAGACCTTATCTAAAAATATTTACCCTGACCTCAAGCGTCCCCACAATTAATAAAAATTTGCTGGTAGGTACAGCATGACGATGTGATTTATGTTAATTTCATGAAATATGACGTTTTTGAATAAGCGACACTTACAGCAATATACTCACATATATTTTATCATTTGAAGGTCATTTTGTCAGAAGTATTTTAGAAAACGAGAGTTTCTGAATATTTTTTGAAAGTTTCAGTTTCTGTAGATGTAATACTAGCCTACTTGGGTTTCTTAATGTGTGCCGAGGGGAAATGGGAGTCAAACTTTCGGCCGGAATCAACCTACGTCGTTAGAATTCCATTACCGGCTCCAACCTAAAACAGCCCAGTATTGTAAGTACCATCTGGTATAAGTATTAGTAACTTTGACTCAATTCTGTACTTAATAAATTACAGCATAGGCTTCTTCATGTTTGACCATTAAGTTTGACTACGAGGAAGGAACGGTTATTTGTATGACCAATCCTAATATAATACGTGAAGCAAAAACTTTGTAGCTACCCCTTTTTACGAAAGAATGTGGACGGAGGAATATGAGATTTGGCACAGTTAATGTTTAATATCTGCATGGTGTAATGGGTCCGGTAATCACCAAGCCCGGGTCGACGGCGCGTTGTGTTCCTCGAGCGCCTCAAAGAGATGTCAGCAACAACTGATGGGGCCCGCAAGGGCCGATGCCTGCCAGGGGTGCGGGCTATTTGAAAGAGATACCGCGGCCCCTGGCACACAGGCAACTGAGGAAACACGGGTGGGTTTTAGTCAGTAAAAGTCTGACACGCCCTCCTGCTCCACCCAGAGCGGGAGAAGTCACCCAAACAAAAAAAATCTGCGTGGTTTATTTTTGGCTTGACATTTTCTAAAAATTAAATATTTCGAGATCGATTTATCGCCCCCGAAACTCCCTGCATACTAAATTTCATGAAAATCGTTGGAGCCGTTTCCGAGATTCAGATTATATATAAACAAGAATTGCTCGTTTAAAGGTATTAGCTATGGAGGAGTGCAGAAAGCCAATTTCATTTTTTAATATTCATGGTCGAATCCCGACCACTGTGGCGACCACTAGTATAGTACTAGTATAGTTATTATAAATGTAAAAGTTTGGATGTTTGTTAATCAATCACGCATAAACAGCTGAACAGATTTGGATGAAAATTGGCACGCAGATAATTTATAACCTGGATTAACACAGGATACTTTTTATTCCGGTAATACGTTCCCGTGGGGTAATTACCGACCACTACGCGGGTGAAGCCGCTGGCAAAGGCTAGTTATATTATGATCGTGATATACATTGGGTAGTAATATAATCACAAGATAACGTATTGGATGGTAACGTATTGGATGTTAACTTCTAATAAAAAATATCCAGCAATAAGAACG
This sequence comes from Polymixis lichenea, assembly GCA_949091785.1. Classification (NCBI taxonomy): domain Eukaryota; kingdom Metazoa; phylum Arthropoda; class Insecta; order Lepidoptera; family Noctuidae; genus Polymixis; species Polymixis lichenea. The sequence goes on along the minus strand of OX420939.1, from coordinate 9,463,734 downwards.
TGACGATATATTTTGCATACCATTGTTTATGTGGTATGTTTCTATACCAGGTCAAGGCTCTTCAAGGTTAAGTACTTCATAACAATAATTCATTATGTCTTCACAAGGAGAGCTGACCCAAGACTAAACAGATAATGATAACACTAGGCCTTATACGAAGTATTGAAGGGACGTGGGAAAGCAAGCTTCATTGCAGCATTGCTTGATTTTAACATGCATCTTCTGTAGATTTGTAGATTAATTTATTAAGTACTTGGTACTTGTTGACAGGCTACACTATCCTCCCATACGTACTAATACTGTAATTTGAGATCATAGTAAAAGCCAATTATTTTCAAACTAGCTTTTGTCAGCGGCTTCGCCCGCGTGGAAGTCGAAGATTATCCCACGAGAACGTACTACTGGGATAAAAAGTATTCTAAATATGAATCCAGGTTATAAACTATATGTGTGCCAAATTTCATACACATCCGTTCAGCAGTTTCTGCGTGATTGGTAACAAACATCCAAACATCTAAATATCCAAACATTTAAACTTTCACTTTTACAATATTAGTAGGATAGGAAGTGTAACCGTGGAGTTTCTTGCCGGCTCTTCTCCATAGGAAACGACCAATTGGTACCGTGCACCTAGCTTCTGACGTTTCATAAGTGCCCGTGCATGTTTATGTGAAATAAAATATTTTGATTTGATTTGTGTTGGCAACAACATAAAAATATTAAATTTTTGGTAAAATTCAAGTATTATTACTTGGCAATAATCTATCTATACTAATATTATAAAGCTGAAGAGTTTGTTTATTTGCTTGAACGCGCTAATCTCAGAAACTGCTGGTCCGATTTGAAAATTTTTTTCAGTGTTAGATAGTCCATTTATCGAGAAAGGCTATAAGCTATATAACATCACGCTACGATCCTTAGGAGCTGAGCAATGAGAAAGAAATTTGACGCGAACGAAGTCGCGGGCAGCAGCTAGTATTGTAATATTTTGTAGCGGCAACACTCGGCACACTCTCTCTCACCTTAGCCAACTTACAACTAACTTGCACGGTCACGTATTTTTTTTCCTCTCGTTAATGGTTAGAGTTTATAATATAATATCGACGGTTGTGTATCCAAAGCGATGCAAAAAATAGTCTGCATCTAAAATGTCTTTACAATTGAAGATTCCTCCTGGTACGCAGCCCAAAAATTATTCCTGGCGTGGCATAGCAGAACGCGTGCCCGCCAATTTGAACTAACTTTGTTGTAGCGACATTAATTTTTTCTTGATTTGGCCGAAGGTAACATGAGAGAGAGAAGTAGAAATTATAGAGGAAAATTTTACCCGGCAATAGTGTAGCGCCTACACTAACCTTATACAAGGTTTAATTTTAATCACCTTTAACCTCATAAGGGGTCATTGTACTCATCATTATGAACAACTTTTACTATGGGACTAAACCTGAGATCGCGAAAAAAAAATCAGCTGTTCCCTACATTTATGTTCGCATAACTCGTCAAAATGTAAGGAACAATTGATTTAATTTTCGCGATTTCAGGTTTGGGCCCATAGTAATAGTTGTTCATAATGTTGAGTACAATGACCCCTTATGAGGTTAACGGTGATTAAAATTACACTCTGTATAACATGGAATCAAATCAATTTATAACAGGCAGTGCTGACTGCTGGCCCAATGGTAAGTGATCCGTGTTGTAAGGTCGTCGGTTTGAAATCCAGCAGGCGCTTTATTTTGCGTAATTGACTTCATCACCACTGCTCTCTAAATGGTGAAGGAAAACATCATGAGGAAACCGGCACGTCCTAGAACAAAAAATTCGAAGTCATGTGACACCTACCAACCTGCGCTGGGCCCCCGCGGTGAATTATGGCCCACTGTCTCTCGCGGCGCGGCGGATGCCTGTGTCCCAGCAGTGGGAACTTTTATAGGGTAAGCAGTTATGGAAATCCAATAACAAAACATGTTTGATGCATTAAAAGAAACAAAAAAGCTAAAACGACTCAGAATAAAGCAAGTAAGTTGATCTAAATGACGCATGGCGAAGGAGATCTTTCCGATTGACGTCATAAATATTACTGGAACTCGGCTGCGTAAGGTAAATATAGTCGTTATTTATCTTTGTATTGCTTTTTACAATGTACCTCTTCAAATAAGGGTGTATGGGTAATCAACTACAATAATACGCTTAATATCTCGTCATATATTACGCTATTATAACATCGTTTTAATCTATCTTTAACAAAACAAAGTGTACTCGTACATAATTACAAAAGAATCAGTTCTCCAACAAACATTAATTCATCACAAGACATTAATAATATTACGGAGGTCTTCCAAGAAGTTTATATTCCATAGCCAACGATTATCATACTAACATTTCTTCCTTTTTAATGCTTAGGTAGGTATGTTGTATAACCGCAATAAACACAGTGTATTGTATTTATCTGTATTTTATAACAGGTATATTTAGCCTTTATAAAGTTGGCCAGTTCATAAACCTTAGTCTTTTTCTGAGTACAGAGTCCAGTCTAGCCGGATGCAGCTGAATACCAGGATTTTACATGAAGCGATTGCCCATCTGACCTCCAGAACCGAGTAACACGATACCGCTCGGTAAGACTGGTCCACTGACTTTTGGCTTACAGACCCGTAACGACTGTCAAAGATTACGAGCGACAGCAAGATCAACGGTTTAACGTGCTTACCGAGATACGGAGGAGTCTCTATATGTCATAAATGGTCACCCATCCAAGAAATAACCGTGGCAAGCATAACTTGAATTTCGATCAACCCGTGCAGCTGTTATCATTTAGCCACGAGCGACTAAAAAAATAAAAAATGACGAAGCCAAATCACCAAAAAGATTTTCCCAAACAGTCATTAGTTTGAAAAACAGCACCTTGTTGAGCAAACAAGCTGCAAAAAAATTATGGGTAAGCTTTAACTCTCGAAACAGGAAAAGTGTTTTACATGAACCCTTCGTAAAGTTAGTAAACTACGCAGCATTATACCTTTAATTTCAATCTTCTGGTGAAAAGTTAACTGAGTTAGGTACAGACGCCAGCACATTAAGCTACCCCAAACTGTCATTTTTTCCAATTGGACATGAACCTTATGTGATAAAGTTGAAAATCTATCAAAGAAATTTGACAGATTGGGGTAGCTTGATGTGCTGGCGTCTGTACTTATTCAGTTAGTTTGTTCGAAGTTAGTAGCCGACGTTTTTACGTACGGCAACTAAAACGTGACAAGGCTGGCTGTAGCTACGGTTTTCTAAATTTTCCGACGAATGACATCACTGACGCTAAACGCTATATATGAAAGTAAAATGGCGTGATTTTCTTGAGAGCATTTTCTGACACCGTCATTGCGGCCATTATATAGCGGCCACCGCTTTTCTAGAACTCCGTGGCTTTACGAAGTAATCTATTCGATTATATATCTTCGATTTTATATCTTCACTTAAAATATGGGCGCGTCCGAAAGTAGTCCAAAACTTTTTAGTGAATCCTACAGCCAATTAACTAACTTTTTTGGACGGGCAAAAACATATCTGGAGTAAGAACAGCTGTCAAATCGTGTTGTCATTCATTTTTAGTTCGGGCTCCAAACTAATCTTCTGTCCGTAAGTGATACGGTGTTGGAAACGTCCGTTACTTCGACCGAAACGACGGACTTCGTGCTTAGGGATTAGGCCCCGTGGTCCGATCGCTTAGGCTCGATTAACGTGTTGGAACCTCACTCGATAAGTGTGAAGACACTTTCCAGTGAGATAATGTAATACGTAGGGTGTAGGTAGGTACGGTTAGCGACAAAAGTCGATTAACATGCTACTTTTACACATCATGTAAAATGGGCCTGCCAGGCGTGCGGGTTGTTCGAAAGAGATACCGCGGCCCGTGGCACACAGGCAACTGAGGGAACATGGGTGGGGTTTAATCAGTAAAAGTCTGACACGCCTTCCTGCTCCACCCAGAGCGGGATGATGACTCTCAAAAAAAAATGTAAAATGGACACATTTTCGATACACTATTTTGATACATTGTATTTCAGCATTTCATGTAATAAATATTTAATTTAATTTTACTTCTGTTCCGATTTTATTTATATACGTATGTAGCTAAATAATTAGGATTTAGCCCGAGGCATGATGTGGTGCGGTTTACAAAAGGATGTAATGTAGTGACAAAAATTGAACGGAGTATGTTTAGAATGTTGGTTTCGTCCTATTGAGAGGATGAATGAAATACGACTAACAAAAAGGTATTGACAAGGCAGTGAGTGGAAACGCCGAGAAGGGATGCCTAAGGAGGACAAATAGTGACCTTGTTGGTGCTTAGTACTTGCAACCGGCGTGCATGTATGACCTGACGTATGAACGTTAACCAGGTAAAAGGAGTATGTAAGGAACGCAGCAGGTGGATTGTCTGCCAATCCCCATCGGAAGAAGGCATAACTTTATGTGTGTGTATGTATAATTAAGCTAAAAAAACTGAAGTATTTGCGACTTTGGCCACTAACTATATTTTTTTTTTGTTGTTTTTGTAGAAAAAAGATCAAGGGAAATATACCTACGCAGGTCGACGGTATAGGTATCTGACAATATAAAATGCGTAAACAAACGGAAACCTATAATTTATTCCTTGTTTACCTTGACTATGTTAAAACGGCTTTTCACCCTAATCGTTAAAACAAAATATTTCCGTCAAAAACTATACTTACGTAACATAAACATCATAATTAGGCATTCGATATTGCATAATATTATTGCCAACTAATAGTCACAGCTGCAATTTGCCAAACTTAAGTGGCAATGGGCAGGGCACATTGGTCCCAGAACAGATGGCCGATGAGGCCGAAAGGTTCTCGAGTTGCGACCGCGTACCGGAAGACATAACGTTGGAAGGCCTCCCACAAAAAAACCGATGACCTTGTGAGAGCCGCATGGAATCCGCTGGATACGGGAAGCATAGGACCGGTTGAAACTGAGGAGTTTGGGGGAGGCCTATGTCCAGCAGTGGACGTCTTTCGGCTGAAATTATGATGACAACTCACAGCTTAGAGTTCAGTAGGGACCTAAGCATAATCTATTTGAACATTGCCATGATCGTCAGAAAGAAGTCCTTGCCCTTTTTACTCGCGCGGGTTTACGGACGGCGAGTAATGGGTAGCTCGCTGGCCGGTAGGGACCAAGGCCGGGTCGACGGCCCGTTGTGTTCCACGCGCGCCTCAATGAGATGTCAGCATCAACTGGTGGGGTCCGCAAGGGCCGATGCCTGCCAGGGGTCGGGTTGTTCAAAAGAGATACCGTCGCTCCAGGCACACAGGTAACCGAAGGAACACGGGTGGGTTTTAGTCAGTAAAAGTCTGACTAGCCCTCCTGCTCCACCTAGAGCGGGGGAAGTTATTTGAGTTCGAGTAGTATATCTGTGCTTCCAGCATTAGGCAAAATTTATGAAAAAATTATGCTAAACCAGATGTTGTCACATTTTAATTCAAATGGGATGTTACATAGTCGACAGTTTGGTGTCACGAAAGGTAGGTTGATGAGTAACGCGGGAGTAAAACTCATCAGTCACACTTTGGAATCCTGGGAGAAGTTCCAGGATGCAATTGGCATTTTTGTGACCTCTCAAAAGCGTTTGACTGCAATGACAACAATACACTCATCTGTTACTTACACCACTACGGAATTTGTGGACGAGCTGCTGATCTTGTAGTTTCCTATTTATCAAACAGGCAGTAAAAAGTAAACGTTAACGGGGCAACGTCTTCGGGGTCTCAAGTTAAGATGAGCGTGCCTCAAGGTTCAATTCTTGGCCTTTTTTTATTCCTAGTTTATATTAATGACCTTTCTTACCTGATGGCTAACTTCTCGGATATAATTTTATTCGTTAATGACACTTCCATTATTTTTAGAATTGATAAAAAAGATACGGATGTCTTACATGTCAACGATAGTCTAGCTGTTTTCTCGAAATGGTTTGTGGCTAATATTCTTTTACTCAATGCGAACAAAACTAAATGTCTTAAGTTCTCATTACCAAATGTACCCCAAGTAGGGCTAAATTTAAAACTTGATGGCAAGAAACTAGATGCTATTTCGGAAACTGTATTTCTAAGAATTACTTTGGATTCAAAATTGGAATCGGGTGCTGCTCTTTCAAGTAGATTAAGCTCAGCTGCTTATGCAGTAAGAAAAATCAGGCAGTTGACTGATGTAGCCACAGCTAGTAGTATACTTTGCTTATTTTCACACTGCTGTAGGGATCGGCAGCTAACGTAGATTCAGTTTTCATTTTACAAAAGAGGGTAATCGGCGCAATCCATAAATTGGGGCCTCGCGAGTCTCTTAGAAACAAATTAAACGAAATTGATATACTAACTCTGCCTTCTCTTTATATCCTAGAAAATATCTTGTGTGTTCGTAAAAACTTAAGTCTTTTCAAAAAAAAAGATGCGACTTCCAAAGTTTAAATACACGTTGTAAAGATGTTGATGAAATTGTGATTCCTAAATTTAGATTAACTAAATCTAGCAAGTCATTTCTAATAAACAGTATCCGCTTCTATAACAAGTTGCCAAAGTCGGTTACAGAACTTAACGATAGACAGATTAAAACTCACATCAAACGTGTCCTTATCAAAAAAGCACAATATAAGATAAAAGACTACGTTGAAGACAGGGAAGTTTGACATTAATTCCTTCTGCACATGTGGCTTCCCTGGTACCTCATTAACAGCATAACTATGTGAGAGTCTATTAACTGCTCCCAAACTACAATGTTAATTTTTACTATTTTTATTTTTTACAATTTCTGACATATTCTCGTCATTATTTGACATATAACCTCACTTCTAATATGGACGATAGTGATTCTCATGGAAATCATGTCACTTGGTTTAAATAGGTTGATTTTATTACTTATCTAAATTCTTTTACATGTTGTGAATGAGAGAACGTTGTAGGCCTTACAGACTGTAGATTTATAGACGAATTTATATTCTATATTTTCATTGATCTAAGTCATCATCATCATCATTTTAGCCGAAAGACGTCCACTGCTGGACATAGGCCTCCCCCGAGCTCCTCCACTACGACCAGTTCTGCGCTTCTCGCATCCAGCGGATTCCTGCGGCCTTCACAAGGTCATCGGTCCATCTTGTGGGAGGCCTTACAACGCTACATCTTCCGGTACGTGTTCGCCACTCCAGAACCTTTCGGCCCCATCGGCCATCTATTCTGCGAACAATGTGCCCTACTCACTGCCACTTAAGTTTGGCAATTCTTCGGGCTATGTCGATTGCCTTGATTCGCCTGCGGATCTCTTCATTCCTGATTCGATCACTTAGGGAAACTCCGAGCATAGCCCTGTCCATTTCTCTTTGGGTGACTTTTAGCCTTCTGATAAAGCCCATTGTGAGCGACCACGTAGCGACTAGTACCATATGTCATCACTGGCAACACGCACTGTTCAAAGACTTTCGTCTTGAGACACTGCGGGATGTGGGACGAGAAGATATTGCGTAGCTTCCCGAACGCTGCCCAGCCGAGTCAGACTCGACGATTGAGCTGTTTTTCGAAGTTGGACCTACTGAACTGGACAGTTTACCATTAGTAAACATAATCGTCTGCAACTTAGAGTGTAGAGTTTCCGATCTTCATGAGAGTGGGTGTTACATGGGCATTCGACATTACCTTCGTTTTGTCCATGTTCATTTTGAGACCACTCTTTCAGAAGCTCTACTGAGGTCATCGAGCATTGTACTGAGATCGTCCATAGTCTCAGCCATGACTACTATATCGTCGGCAAACCGAAGGTGAGAGATGTACTCGCCATTGATGTTGATGCCAATCCCTCTCCAGTCCAGAACCTTGAAGACATCCTCCAGTGCAGCGGTGAACAGTTACGGAAAGATTACGTCTCCCTATCTCACCCCTCGCTGCAAGAGGATAGGTTTCGAGGTCCGGTCCTGGAGCCGGACTGACATAGCGGCGTTTTCATACAGACTCTTTAGCACCTCGATGTACTGATAGTCGATCTAGCACCGTTGAAGAGACTGCAGTACAGCCCAAGTCTCGATCGAATCAAAGGCTTTTTCGTAGTCCACAAACGCTAAGCAGAGAGGCAGGTTATACTCTTCGGTCTTTTGTATAACCTGCCGCAGCGTATGAATGTGGTCCACGGTGCTAAAGCCTTTTTGGAATCCGGTTTGTTCGGGAGGCTGGAAGTCGTCAAACCTGCGTGCGGGACGGTTCGTGATGACTCTTGAAAACAGCTTGTAGATATGGCTCAGAAGTGGGATGGGCTTATACTCCTTAAGCAGGGTATTGTCGCCCTTCTTGAAAAAGAGTAGATACCACCACAGCTCTGCTCTATGCCTGTGGAGTTTTGCCCTCGAGTATGACGGAATCGAACAGCTTCTGGAGAGCCTTAAGAACGGGTGTTCCACCGGCCCTCAGGAGTTTGGCCGTAATTCCGTCATCACCCGGCGCCTTGTTGTTTTAAGCTACTTTAGAGCCATCCTAATCTCGTACAAGCTGACGTCCGGGATGTCTTCGATGTAGTGTCGGGTCAATCTAGCTCTTGGGTCATTTGCCAGATTCATAACGGGGTTACTGGTTGACGTGTTTAACTATCCATAGAACTTCTCGATCTCTCTTAACAGCTCAAGTTTGGAGTATACGATTCTGCCATCATCGGTCTTCAGTTTCGCAAGCTGGCTCTACCCAGTAGATTGATCTCTTGCAAAAACCTTGGAGCCCTTGCTCCGCTCTATCGCGTCCTTAATACGGTCCGTATTAAATCGGCAAAGGTCACTTTTCAAGGACTTAAGTCTATTGAGCCTGGAGTACTGGAGCACATCGCCTGAAGACAGCAGTATCATTTCTCGCCTCTCCTCCATGAGCTGTAATGTGAGATCAGAGAGTTTCTGTTTCCTATTTGTACGGCTGGTCTTGAAAATATCAGACCCGACCGAAAAGGCCAGTTTCCATAAACCCATCGTTATAATTGTCCATTGAGCTCCCTAGGCACTCGAAACGATTCTGGAGTTCGAGCTGAAAGCTCTCGGGGTTTTGAACTTGGATCGGTGCTCGATGGAGCGTAGACTTCATCAGCCGACATCTTTCCAGCTTGATGTTGATATTCAATGTGCCTCTTACCACGCCGTGATCGCTTCCGGTTTTCACCGCGTTGATCACAGAGACATAATTGAATATTTGCTTCTTCGTCGACATAATGAAGTCAATCTCGTTTTTAGTTGCACCATTAGGACTCTGCCATGTCCACTTTCTGCGCTCACGTTTTCTGAAGAAAGAGTTCATCATAAAGAGGCCTTGCTTCTCCATAAAACTGGCCAGTAAGTTACACCGGTAGTTCCGACGTCCAAATCCAAATTGCGACTCGCAGCTCATGTTCGTTTCGCTTGCCCAGTTTCGCGTTGAAGGTCCCCCATGACAATGATGAAGTGAGTTTTAGAGCCATGCATGGCTCTAGAAATGTCCTCATACATGATCTCTACCTCATCGTCGCGGTGTGTCGAGGTCGGGGGGTAAACCTGTACGACCTTCAACGAATATCTTGCGGATATTCTGAGTATAAGTTACGCCACCCTGGTCGACACACTCTCGATCTTCACCACGTTGCCTACAAGGGACTTATGGACAATAAACCCGACACCATCTTGGGACAGCTGATCGCCCTCCCGGAAATAGAGCAAATTACCGGATTTGAGTATTATCAAGTCCTCCCCTCTCTTCGGACTTCAGATTATCCTACTATACCCGGTGATCTTCTCGTCGATCCGAAGTGTACGCGTGTTGTACGTTGCCAGGACCAGCTTTCGGTGGTTGTGGTAGCCAGATCTCTTCCCGAGATTCTTAGCACCCCTTGCCTCACCCCTTGCCTCACCCCTTGCCCACGGGCTGCCGTGTACTAGGGGCCGTTTTACGTTGGTGCTTGCCATTTTTGGGGGGATTTGGCAGGTGGGTTGGCGATCGCAATATGGTGATCAAATGCATAGAGAACGCTGCTCCCATTTTCTAGTAGGTCCCTTAGTCGCCTCTTACGACACCCACGTGAAGAAATGAGACGGTGCTATTATTTACGTCCGGCACTACACGGTACCTCTAAGTACCTGCAGGTACTTAGAGGTACTACTTATTGATAGGCCTGCACTGTCCTCCCATACTAATTATCCCTGTAATTTGAAAACATTGTAAAAGCAAATTATTTTTTAAAGAGTAACCGTGGAGTTTCTTTCCGGCACTTCTCCATAGGAAGCGACAAATTGGAACCGTGCACCTAGCTTCTGATGTTGCATAAGTGCCCTTGCAGGTTTACGTGAAATAAAATATTTTGATTTTGATGATTTCGCACCAAAAAAAAAGAACCCTTCGTACGAAAGCAGATAATACAGTATATGCAGCAACGCATGCAGCAGTGTATGACAATTTTCAGGGACTCTCAATCTGCCTAGACTTTTCCCGACTATATTGGGGTCGGCTTCCAGTATAACCAGATGCAGCTAAATACCAGTTCTTTACATGGATTGACTACCTATCTGACCTCTGAAACCCAGTTACTGGGTAATACACCCTTTGCTAAGATTGGCTGGTCAGACTTTCGGGTTTCTGACGACCCGTAACGACTGTCCACGAATGACAGCCGGGACCAACGGTTTATTTTTTCCGAGGCACGAAACTAACTTCTCTTGGTATGTAAAGGTGGTCACCCATCAACGGACCAATCGAGGCAAGCGTGGATATGTCATCTTACATCAAACAATTATCTAAAGACCAATTTAATATTAAAAATCGCTATATGAGTTAGAAAAGTTTAACTAAGTATTTAAAGAATAGAACCTATAACTAATCTAAAACACCACATTGGTTAGTTGTTTATTTTGCCTTGTACTCTGATTAAAAGTTCAAGACTGCTAGGAAAACCTGTAGTTACACGAGGTCAATTTAAACGCAATAACTAGTAGGTACTTCGGTACCTATACATGCATATTATTTGCCACTGGAAAATAACTAAATCTGTGAGGTCATTATATCATGCACTATAAGATACACGCGACTCGCTCCTGCTTCGCGCGGTTACGCAGCGGGGTCACACAGACACATATCAGGCGCGGTCGCAGCCAAAGACTGGGGGGGGTCACTGACAAAGCCTGTTGTCGCCATGTTCCATGTGGTGCCGGACGTAAAGAGTATAGAAAGCGACTAAGGGACTTACTAGAGAATGGGCAGCAGCATTCTCTATGTATTTACCACCATACTGCGATCGCCAACCAGCCTGCCAAGCGTGGCGATCACCGCAAACCCCCCCCATTTTTTTCCGGTGAGACTTGTCCAGCATTGGACGTCTATCGGCTGAAATGACGAGAAAATGCATAAAGAACTTACGTAAATGTTTACATTTTCCCCTAAATGCAACAACTGCAGCATCTTTAAACAGGACTGAATCGTAATTTATTTATTCGTATTAGTGAATACCTTTGTGGGCTGCAAATGCAAGTGCGTATTTTGATAGAGGCTTCTGCTTGGATATCCAGATATAAGAATGTACTTTTATTTCTCTCTTCTATTAAGGTTCGTGTAGTGACCATGGATGTAGAGCTCCGAATCGGTTGTGTATCGGAATAAAACTCAATAAATTAGCAAACGTCAATGCCCAGATACGTATTTCCACCACTTGTACCATTTGACCTAAACGAAATAATTCAAATTAGTTCAATTCTTGATTTTACTCACATTTTACCTCAACCTTGTGAAGTTGTTCCTTGCAGCGACATCTCTTGTTATACACACATACTAGTTGCTTCGCGATTGTCGTGTTTTGCTTTTCTTTTTTTCCGCAATGTTGGTTAGTATTAGGTAGCAAGTATAGGTGCTAGCTGGTGCATGTAGATGGCGCTTTACCCAGTTTGAAGTTTTTTTTTTAAGTAAAATAATATTACCAAGTGGATTTGAAGAAAAAACTAGTGTTGATTATTTAGCGACCTGTCTATTTTTAAGCAAACAATATACTGCCTTAGGTCATTTTCCTGAAGCGTCTAAGTATTAAATTACATAGTGAAGGGATAATAGGTACTTCCTCAACATTGACAATAACTGATTGTCAATAATTTGTTAATTTATGTAGTCATTGCATGGCATTGGTTGGAAAAAATGAGGCATTCAGATTTTAAAGCAGTGGGAAGTCAGAAAAAGTGAATAACGTATCTTGACGAATAGAAATGTTGATAATAGTGCCTACCATCATTTTGCTAGCAGCAGACCTCTGATATTAGAAAGGAAATGACTGTTCCTTCAGGCGCTAAAAAACGCCAAACTTACCTACTTGAAATCTAATACCTACCGACTTTGTTAGGTTATTGAACTAATTATTTAAATGAATAAGAATGTTACCTTAGTAAAGTTCATTGCCAGTTCAGTTTCTCTAGGACTTATTTTAAAGATCCTCCTTTTCTTTCAATACTCCGAGGTCCTGCTACTGGTAACACAGGAACTTCCAACGAAATTTTGATTATTTCACACGTTGTGAATTAATCAAAATTTGTTGTCGTTGCCTGAGTGTGAAGCCATGTCGACATGAGTAAACAAAAAACACTTCAACATTGAAAACTTTATTTAGAATGGCGTTCAGTAAAAGTTAAGCAGTCAGCTTCCAAATTTATCCTCATGTATTCTACTCTGTGATGGCGTATAGAGACATAAATATGTAATATGACTCCTATGTTTCTAGTATCCCAGGGTGATAGAATAGAATATTCTAGTAGTCAGCAACTAAGCGGTGGTGAATAAAAAGATGTCATAACATCACGCCAGTAATCTCCGAAGGGTTAGGAAGCGGTGTACCTATAACAAGAGCCTATGCCATCAACCAGGCATAAATCCAGACTCCGGGCTGCTAATGAGAAATTGCTGTTGGAAAAATCCAGGATCGTATACTTAGCAGTAGCACTTGAGACTACTGGACCTACAAGACAAGAAGACGTTTATTTTATTATGTCTATAACAGACCCAAGGGCTTGCTGGTCGGATCTGTCAATCCAAAATCATGGCTCCTTGGTTTGAGTTAGCAGTCGGTCTCCAAATGGGACCATAACAACAAAAATATCCGCGGTTCGAAAGGTTATTGGACACGCTCAGTATGAAAAGAGGGCTATGGAGTTGCTTAAGGTCTCAAAGGACAAGCGCGGCCTGCAGTTCTTGAAGCGTCGTCTGGACACACACATCCGTGCCAAGAAAAACCGTAAAGAGCTCAGCAACGTCCTGACATAGATGAGGAAGGCTGTGTGCGGCCCATCACGCCCCACACCCCGCTAAGTGATCAAGGATATAGTTAGGCAACAAAAACTGAACATGCAAGTACCACAAAACTTTTCCTCATTTCCACAAAGTTCATTGCTCCATCAATTAACGAACCTAAAATACCGTCATACTTGCACAGCAAAATATAACCTAGAACTTCTTATTGTTCACATCGGTACTTAGAGATATAATAACAGACTAGATGCCAGCTTTTTGTTACACGATTTTAATTACCTATTATGTGAAAAACTATGAAGGTTAAAGCCCTCATAATGAGTTTCCGACTGTGAAACAGGTTAATTAGCGGATATATTCGCGTTCGGCCGCGTCGGAGTGTTTTGGTCAGGAGTCGACGAGTGCCGTTATATTAAAGTGGGACACACGACTCAATGCCGTCGTGAAAGAATTGTGTGGACAATCCTAAATCTATTCGAACTTTGTTTAGATGTTCTATTAGTGTCGAGTTTTTTTGTGCCGCAGTTTATGTGTTTTGCGAGCATACGAATAATATCCATGAAGAGAAAATGTCGAATGTTGCATTAAGTAAGGCTTAAGTTATGTAGGCGTACGGTGGATGTGGTAGTCGTTGTGAGATAAGATGGGTAAGAATGTTACGAAACTTGAGCAGCAGCATGCATATTTATACATCGAAGTCATCTTGATTCATCGTACATTATATCGATAGGTTCTGTCGTAAACTTTACTCGAGTCGTTATATAAAATTCTGTATATCTATATATTTTCCGATGTAATTAAGTTGTACCCTTATTAGAAAATCGGTTTAGGTAAATAATGCTTAGAGGGTCGGGAAGGTATATGTTAAAAGTAATTAACTAAATATCTCGAAAAAGCGGGTCCTGGGGGCATGCACAGCCACGTTGTAGGGTCCCAATTCAGCAAGTAGCGAGGATTTGATTTTGATTCTCCTCGCTACGCCTAAGATTTAAGCGATTTAGATTATCATGAAATTTATTATGCATATTATAATAATAAAAAAAACTACAGACACAGGATAGGCAGAATAAGAAACAAACAGCACATTTGACTACAAGAAGAAGATCCTGAAAGATATACGTGAAGTTTCCAAGATAAATAACCGTAACGTGTGACCTAATCGCAAGAAAATAACAACTTACGAGTGGCATACGAACGAGAAAACTACCGTTATATTCGAAAACGCGAAGACCATCAGAAAATGAGTTTGTTTCTACAAATCCACTTAATACCCGCCCACGTACGAAGTGGGTTAAGTCCAAACGTCCTTGAGAATGACGCAAGGGAGTACAGTTAGAGCAGTTAAGGAGTGCCTAGCAGAGTCGAGCGCGGGAGTCGCAGCGTAGCATGACCCGTGAGTCATTGTTGCATGATTGCATCGCATGACGTTAACGCTTTAACGGGAGCTTTCCATCTCCGCAGTCCGGCACAGGATAACGGGATCACTCCCTTCGATTTCAGTTTCGAACACCTTTCGTTTTCGAGTGTTGTGTCGCGGCCGACCTCCGCTGCCTTGCGTCACCTCGCCCGTGTAATCGGGTTTTAGAAAATGAAATTCAGTGCGCTCGTGTCCTTCTTTATATGGCTAAGTTATGTTCTTTTAGCCTTTGTCCCGTTTGCGGGTGATGCTGTTGTGGTCGGGGGCGTAAATATGTTTACGTCACCTCAATGTGAAGGTTTCGATGAGACACGGGGCATGAATAAAGAATTTGCCTTGTTGTGTATTTTTTGGCGTACCCACATGGTACTTATTGCAAAATGATTAAATGGCGGATGTTGCGTAGGTAGTTCTTTGAATGCTTCTGTACACAATGCATGATCAGGGATTCGTTTTATTATGTACCTAAATAAAGAAAACAATAGAAAACTTATTATATTACAATAATTACAAGATACCTTTAGAATTTCTAGATTAAACACGGATATAACCCGCTATTAATTTGCTAAGATTGCTCTTTGCAAATCCTTTCCTGAAAATTTTCTGTACTGATTCATTACCAGGCTATAACAAATCGATATGCAACAAGTCTGGCACCGCACGCCTGATAACAAGTTCCTTCGTTCGTGTATTCCTAGTCCTATTCGCAGAGATTGCTGTCTCACCTCCGATTAGCAATCTTTGGGTTTTCCTTCTGATTTTCTATCACTATCTGAAAAATATTTCTAAAAGCAATAACACCGTCGAAAGGAAAACAAATAAAAGGACCATCTAATTCTAAAACGCCTGACGAGAAATTAGCATATTCATCGTATAACGTTCCCACAGCTGGAACACAAGCCTCCTCTCTGTGAGAGACAGAGATGTTTGTTACTTTATAGGGTTTTTTTCGTCCATTCTATGGATGAATCTACCAGATGCCTTTGGACCGGTTGTTTTTTGCGCCTTGGCTACAGAAACCTGAAAAGAAAAATTGGCAACAATCAAAAATAACTGGGATAAATATTGCACTTGGTAATGTAAATTTCTAGTGACCATGACCACAACCGTATTCAGGAGCAACATGGGTTAGCAACTTAAAAAAAAAACTCAATTTCAAATTATAATATTATACATTATTGATTTCATATATATTAATACATTTCACACAACCGGATGCAGGCTGTCGAATTACTTAATGCTTTATACAGACAGTAGGTAGTTCGCTAAAGGCGCCATCTTCGAAGCAAAGTGTCATTGATCTTTGACGAGATTTAACGAGGTATTTTTCTGTTTTATTGACATTCTATCACGTTATTTTAAGCACTTTATAATGTACAGATGTTGTAGTCCGAGCTGGTTTTTATCAGTCTAGATTTCGTTGGCCTGATGTACCATACATGTATATCTATCAGTTTAACGATTTTAGGTATACATTGCAATTAGCTTTATTTAAAAAGCAAATGTCCTTCCTAAAACTTCAATTGCATGAGCTCTTATTTTTGTAATAGATAAGACGATATTAAATCCTATTTCATAATCGTTATTGCTTAACTTTTACGAGAACAAGGGCCTTGCTATGAATGGGCACTAGAATAATCAAAAAAGAATTGTAACAATACAACTTCTCATTTTCTTGAGTTTTCAATTGACAGTTTTCCAGCAGTAGCCTGGATTTTCGCCCGGACCCATTATTACATGAGTCTTAAGTATAGCTGGCCAAATGTGGGTGAGCTAGACCTGTGCCAACTCTTTGGACAAAATACAGGTGTGATTTTATGTTATAAGACTTCTGAATATCGGCTTGTACACAAATATATGTAAATAATCTAAATAATTTATGAAATGATGACTCAATCGTACTTCCAGTCCAAACTCTTCGTTATCTAGATACACTAAAATTCCACGAATCTATTCCGAATACAAAACAGTCAGTCATAGCTTTAACCCATAAAACTTCATTGTCACGCAGCTCATCAACTTGCCTCCGCGCTTCTGCGCTGCGCCATTTTCCAAATGCGTTTGCGAAAATATTCCGGGAGTGACAAAGACAGCAGAAGGTGTCACTGTATATGCAAGAGCGAGAAAGAACACAGTGCTAGGTTGCGGCGGAGGTCAGGGAACCACAAGTAGGTCGGCTTCATCCTTCCTTAACCGCGTCTAGAGCGCGTTCGTTGCTGAACTTGAACGCGTTCGTAGTTAAAAACACGGTTTTTGAGATATACAATTCATATGTGATTAATTCGCACTACCTATATAACGTCTTTGTCATTTAAACATATTTGTATCTATTACCATGACTGTTGAAAGTATAAACCTACCTAAGTTATTATTGGTAGCACCATGTCTAAAGTACATGTGTGTTTCAGTAATTATTTTTCATTATGTATATGCCAGGTATTTTATAACAAACTTCAAAATACACGAAGTTGTTGTAGTGAAATGTTTTTTTCCTATTTTTAAACATCTTTACTTGTTCAAGTGCATGCTGAAAACTAATTTACTTGCCTGAACGTAATTTGTTTAAATCTTGTCTCTATTTTCATTCGTGTCATGTATTGTAATAAAAAACTTTGAATTCAAACCTCGATGGATGACGCAACTGCCAAAATGGTCAACAGCGGTCATTTCACTTTGGCCAACTTACGTGAGAGCCGGCTCTATCGGCTATCTCCTTTCACCCATAGAGAGTACGACAAGCGTGAAAGGGATGGATAGCCAGTTATCTTTAAGATATTCCCTTATGTATAGATGTGTACGTGATTATACCTACTGGGCCTCTCAAAACTTGAATGTTTCTATGTAATGATATGAGCTCAAAATTGTTCGCATACTATTTTAGTTTAGCAACATTCCTTGCGTGGGTAGCTAACATGGCTCGCGAGAGGATTATCTCTACTAATTTTTGTAATCTATAAACTACAAGGCCCTGTCGTTTTGTTATCAAGAGGACATGGATTATACCGATTGCATAAAGTGAAGATATGTATATCCAGCAGAATTTATTCATAAAGTCGAGAATTCAGTTAAAATATGGTTTTAGAGAGAGGTCCTTTTGTATAAACAACCCTTCGGAGACTTCATTACCAATAGCAACCACTACGATATAAAAAAATGAGAAAGTAGTAAACAAAAGTATACTTATTTAGTGTCCAATACCGTATCAGCCTTTACTTTCCTGTTTACAATTTCAACGGTACGAATTCCTTTGACAACGCCACCTTTTGAAACAGTTAAAAGCAAAATTGAGAATACAAATGCACCACTTTTGTCTATATTTGTAACAGTTCAGACGTAATAAATTATATGGTGCAGTGAAATAGAAAGTTAAAGGAAGAGTATTTCTTTTCATTCTACCCTTTTGTTTCAAGGGACACAATATTCAAGTTAGTTGGACAATATGTCGAAACCGAGAAGGCCTTACATTTGTTTTTTTACAAACTAACAATAGTCCGAATTGCTGTAATTTTACGTAGTTTCGTTTTGCATATTTCTGCGTAAGGGTTTTGCATCGGTTAGTCAGCGATCCAGTTTTTTGTCTTCTTTTGTTTTTTTTTTTTTAACAAAAGAAGGCTACTCTTAACGCTTGTCACGTAATAAGAGCTCTGCGAATTTACTGCTTAGGTGACTAGTAAACTATAAATAACTTTTTAAAATATTTTCGTAACCTAGCAAAAAGCTTTAGCAGCCAAACATTGTAGGTCCTAGGTCCGAACCCTGGCAGGCTCTCGACTTTGTGTAAATTATTTAATCACCACTGCTCTCAAAAAGGTGAAGGAAAAGACCATGAGTAAATGGGCATATCCTAGAACCAAAAATTCGAAGACATGTGTGACATTTAGCACCTGTACTGGGCCGCGTGGTGGATCACGGCCGTGTACAGTGAGGACGCCTGTGTCCCAGCATTGGGAACATTATAGGATTGTGTTTAGTAGCCATCGAAACAATGCCTTACCGAATGTTAAAATTAGTAAAGAACTTATTAATGAACGCTGCGTATCTAATGTTTACCACTTTTATAAGGAGCTCAGCACACAAACCTGTGCAGAGCTTCACAAGAGAGCAGTAGAATAATTTGTATAATTGTTCACTGCCTAGGTATTCAAACACAACTCAATTTTACATGTGGATCGCATCTACGCTACGTATCTGATGTTTACCGCTTTTATAAAGCGCTCAGCACACAAACCTGTGCGGAGCTTCACAAGAGAGCAATAGAATTTGTAGAATTGTTCACTACCTAGGTATTCAAACACAACTCAATTCTAAATGTGGATCGCAACTGCAATAAGTCCGCATGACAACTTTGCTTCAATAATACCAAGGATTTATTTATAAATACGCCTCATTTCCTCCAACGCTCTGCATCAAATAACATAAACAGAAGGATCAGTAAAAATGATGAAGTAAAATAAAATTGGATTATATTTCAACCATTTGTATGTAATACTAGTCAAAACTGTAACTGTATTAGATAAGATGCTATCATTGCCAATGTCAATGAATGAATTCAAATGAATGATGGCATTCGCGTTCGTGCGATTGTGGTCGACCATTGTTACAAAATGTTAGAATTTTGACCGACCTTCAAAAGCGATAGCATTCACACGTTGTATTTATATAAAAAGTACAGAATTTGAATGGATTCCAACAAAGGTCCGTACTAAATCTGATCGAGCGCAGCTTCCGCTACGCGTCTAGGGTGTGAAGTTCCTCATTGCTGGGCAAATTCGCAATACCTACTCGTTCAAACACAAAAAGTCATTTTTAAATTCGCTGCCTCAACTATGTAATTTATATTTTTGCTTGGCAATTCTAATCACGTCCAACATTCTCCCATAATTTGTGTGCTACGCTACGCTACATCAAGATTGACGACTTAATGTGGTTGTAAAGTCATAGAAGATTTATGTTATTTTTGTTATCCCATCATTGGTAGGAGTGTCTTGCTGACTATACAAAGATTATCATAGAAATAAATGAAAATGGGTCACAGACTAAAAAGATGCTGCTCACGTGGCTCAGAGTGTTGTTTTAAAGGATGGCCAGTGGGTTTGTATGAGTGGTCACGTTGGCTGATGATTCAGCACGTGTTGCACTAACTAGATATATATATATCTACTAAGACTAAAATTCATATATTCCTCAGCCTAGGTATTTAGGACGGGACATTTCAGGGACGTATGCTGGAACTTTTCTGATTCTATATCACATTTTAACTAATTTCTCATTTTAATTTTCATCATGTTATATGTTATCTATTCGTTTGAAATATGTAAGCAAACCAAATCAAATCAAATCAAATCATTTATTTGCATAGAATGTAGGTATTGTACAATAAAGTTGTTATAAAAAATGTAGTGAGCCGGGTACATTCTGCCTGAGTTTTGGCATGCAAAATTTAACAAATAGATAAAGTCACATATTATGTTACTATTATTATAAGGTCATGAGCAAAAAAATAAAATAGTTATGAAGTAAATTAATAAATCATTTTAACTAGTTCAAATAGTGTGCAAGTGTTTTAAATAATGTCAATAATATTAAACTGTTGAGATGTCACACATAGGGTCATTCAAAAAAATCAGTCAATGAATAATAACATTTCTGTATCAAAAAAGTCTTGAGTTTATTTTTAAATTGTTGAAGGGTTTCACTTTTGATGCTGTCGGGTAGTTTATTAAATATTATTGGACCCATGCAGAAAACACTTTTCCTAAGTAGTGCTGTTTTATAGCCACCAATAATTAAGAGATTTTTATATTGACTTCTAATGGGACCCTTCTTGGTATCTGAGACCTTAGCAAACAAATTTTTATTTGTTTTTACAAAAATTGCCATTTCCAAAATATATAATGACGGAAAAGTAAGAATTTTCAAAGACTTGAACAGAGGTTCACAACTATCTCTAGGTTTAAGACTACACATAGCTCTAACACAACGTTTTTGGGCTTTAAATATGGTCTCTCTTAGGCTGCAGTTACCCCAAAAAATGATTCCAAACCTCAAGACCGATGCGGCCAAACCATGGTATGCATGGTAGCAATAGACTAGATGATGAGAATTTATTAAGTATTAATTGGATAACTGTAAAAGTTGTCTGAATAAATGGAAACATATTTAAGTATCGTCGTTGTTTTAATATACATAAAGTAATACTTTACTAAGCATAGAAAAAAAAACTAATACTCTAGAAATACATAAGATCAGTAGTAAAATGTCTAACAAGCAGTATCTTTGCAACAAGCCGTTTAAAAGTAATGATGTTCTGAGGGATAGCAAACGTGGGGCTGTGATAAAAGGAAGCGTTGTTGCTCTATATCTCAACAACCATGCAAACCTATTCAACTGTTGGTTTCTATCGTTGTTATGCATGAGCACGAACTCTTATTGATAGTCTACTACCAAATCCAAGACAACGTAGTTCCACTACAGAATTCAAAATTAAAACAAAACACTTTATTGCGTGACACAGGTACGTTGTAGAGGTTAGAATCGAAGTTCGCGGGCAGATACTCATTACCATTACATGCGTTACTTCACAGTCGGTTCTCACGACTGATGCAACGAAATTCGAGGCACGTGCTACTTGGTGCCTTCGAATGCCAGGACGAGACAATGCCGAATCGATAAGTAACTGTACTTATCGCCAAATATCTACGTTGTCGCCACAGGGACTGAGGAGCAAGGACACTTTAGGCTTTTGAGAACAGTTGAGGCGGGAAACGCGTTATGATTGTCAAGGGTTACGCGCAAAAGGGTTTAGTATTTGTCAAGCACGCATGCAGCATCGTACTGGTGTGCTGGTAACATGTTCTATGAAGGGTTCCGAATTTAAGTTAAAAGTACATTTAAGGGATATGCGTCTTGTTAGTTGATTCGCACGAACTAACACGGCATGTCAACACTTTTATATAACATATAATTTTATGTACGGATTCGCATAAAGTAAAAATAATCCAGAATTATGTATTAGGCAACTGGGAATTTTTTTTTCTTAATATATGTATAATACTACTGGTCACCCAGTGGTCGAAATAGAGAGAGAGAGAGACCATAATTCATTATTTTAAATTTTAATCAACAATAATCAAAAATATTAGCTTTCTGCAGTCCTTCTCCATATAAACTTTAACTGTGCCAAAAATACTCCTTCCTCTGTGTCATTTTTGTAAATAGGGGTACAAAGTTTTGCTTCACGTATATAAATATATCCCTACTATATATCACTACGTATTATAAAACAAAGTCCTCCGCCGCGTCTGTCTGTCCGTTTGTGATAAAATCAAAAACGACGGCACCGATTTTCTTGCTGTTTTAACCAATGGATACAGTGGTTCTCGAGAAAGGTTTTAGTATATAATTTGTTAAGGTTTTGTGTAAATTGATTGACGATAATTGTTGAATATGTCGGTTAAAATCATGCTGGCTGGAATATATCAAAAGAGTTATGTGAAAACATTGTATTATGGAATGATTGATTAACACATAGGATACTTTTTATCCCAATACTACGTTCCCGTGGGAAAATATCCGACCACCACGCGGGCGAAGCCGCGGGCAAAAGCTAGTCGATATATTTTTAACGTATTTCAGGAATTGCCGATTCGCCCACATATAAATTAACTACACGAATCGACTAATAAGCCTGATACAAAAATGTTGTATTTTGTAGATTTTTTTTAAGTCGACGAAAATTCGTAGCACCTTCGTACCACTAATTTAAAAGTCAAATCTCTTGCAATTGTTATTCATACTCAATAATCTACTGCAAGACGGATGAGAAAAAAATAATCGATTGCAATTCCAAAGTTCACAGACCTGAATAAGCTGCATACCATCAACCTATTTCGAAAGGAGACTCAACAAACAATCTTGCCGTAGCTCGAACTGTTTACAAAGTCTTATTCTGGCACTAAACGGGGCTAATGACTACACATTTACCTTCGGACGAACCGTCTTCAGAAACCTCAAGTGTCTAAGTAAGTCTTAATTGTCTATTTGTTTGTTGTTTACATTCATCGTTCGTCTCTCGCATGTCAAACAGTGTTTATCTTCGGATTTTTTTATGTGCAACGTTTACGTTATCAAGCATTCCCTAAGCTCAGCCTTCGTTATTTGTAATTGGCTGATATAGCCGGTATATATACGTTTATAACATACCTTGTGTAATATTATAGATGTGAAAGTTTGTATATTTGAATGTATAAATAAATAAATAAAATCTTTATTGCAGACCACATGATCCATAAAAAAAAGAAAAAAAGAATAAGTCCAATTATAAATTTAGAACAAAGAAGAAAAAACATACAATTAAATAGCATACATACACACACACACACAAATTCACGCCTTTCTTCTCTTGCACATAAATAGGCACAGACATTTTACGCGGCGGCGCGGCGGTTTAGATGTTTGGATGTTTGTTACTCAATCACGCAAAAATGGCTGAACGGATTTGGATGTAATTTAGCACACAGATAGATTATAACCTGGATTACCACATAGAATACTTTTTATCCCGGTAGTACGTTCCCGTGGAATAATTTCCGATCTCCATGCGGTCGAAGCCACTGGCGAAAGCTAGTGTTCTAATATACTTGCTGTCAGTTTTGTTAAATAGCAAGTAGTGGTTTATGAATTGGTGTGGGGTAGGGAAAGTGGAAAATAAAATCTACTTTTCGAAAAAAAAAAAAAAAACAACCGACTTCCAAAAACAAACAGCTATCGCAGAGGTTATATGCGAGATTAGGTATACATAAACTGACCGTTTATTTTTTGTCCCAAAACGGGACGCCATATAGCAGGTTAAGAATTAAAATTAACACATTTTTTTTTCATCAGTACTATTGTCATGGGCGGGTACAGGGGAGGGGGGCACAAGAAGCAAATGGGCAAAGAAATTCAATAATATTTATGGAAATAATAACTGTATGTACCTCTTGATTAGTGTCATTATCTTTTAATTTCACAATTATACTCCGAGCAGTAAATGGTAGACACTAATTGAGCTGTTTCTGAGTTAAACTGTCTTTTCGTTCCCCATTGAAATCGGATCACTAGCTTTCTAGAAAATCGCGAACATACATACATACACACATATACGGGTCAAACAGAAAACCACTTTTTTCGAAGGCGTCACACCACCTGATTTTGCTATAACCGATTATACTATAATTAAATACGGCATTTGGTAGATCTGTAATATTAATTTTTCGTGCTGTTTCAGACAACGGGACTATTTTGCGTCCCGGAAATTGGCATGGGGACAACGGGACTATTGACTGCGAAAAGGGACAGTCCCGTTCAAAACGGGGCGTATGGTCACTTTAGGTATACATTAAATTGCGAGGGAAGAGAGTCCACTGTTCCATGTTACTTTTTAATTTTTGTCATACATCCTAACATAATTATTTGCCATGCTAAATTTTTTTCTACACTAATTAATGAAATTGGTGTTGTATCATTTTAATTTACTATAAATAAATAAATTAAAATATCGTTTGATTGCTCATCATAGCAACTATTTAAATGCAAATCTCCATTAGTTTATATTCAGTCTGATGGTCTATGTATATCTTTATTATGATGGTACATCAGAAACTACTAATAAACCTACTGATAATTAATCTTTTTCTAGTTCATTCGTTTAAAAGCATCTAGAATCTGTTCAGAAAATGCATATTCATTGCAGAAATTGCGTTGCGAATTTACAATTCTACATAAAGTAAAACGATCACAAATTAACTGTTTAGTAAGTTGAACTAATAAAGCTTGGCTTGTAATGGATGTTGTTGGTGCAATCTGTGGACATCTTAACTTGTGTCTCTATCTGGCTCGCTTCTATCAAGCTTTATGGCTGTAGACGTTGCTACCGTACATCGTTTTAAAGACTGCTTGTTGTGTATGCATCAGGTGTAGAGGTAATGTAAAGTAAAGTGTTTGATTTTCCGTCGATATTTAACTATTCTAGTTGATGAGTTGGCTCGTTTTTTTTTATCTCATCACATAATCCTGCCTGCTGTCGCAAGATGTCTCTAATTAGATGATCCGTTTCCCTTTAGTGCGGACTGACTTTCCCTTTTTTTTTTTTTTTTTTTTTTTCTGGGTGGGAAATCATCAAATAACTTCTCCCGCTCTGGGCGGAGCGGGAGGGCGTGTCAGACTTTTACTGACTAAAACCCACCCGTGTTCCCTCAGTTGCCTGTGTGCCAGGGGCGGCGGTATCTCTTTCGAACAACCCGCACCCCTGGCAGGCATCGGCCCTTGCGGGCCCCATCAGTTGCTGATGACATCTCTTTGAGGCGCGCGTGGAACACAACGCGCCGTCGACCCGGGCTTGGTCCTTACCGGACAGCGAGCTACCCATAACTCGCCGTCCGCAAGCCCGCGCCTATGGTGGCCGGGAATCAGCCTGGGATTCCCGACGCCCAGGGCGTCTCCTGCGAAGGCCACGGCTGTGAGGGCGCATGTACTGCATCTCCCTCACGTGCGCCGCCTCCCTCTTTGCGAGCATAACTGCTTCGCTGAAGGAGGCGACTGCCAGCCATGCCCTCTCGCTCCGTACCATGGCCTGGACCAGGGTCGGACGCGAGAGATCGCCGCCGCCGATCACCTCCACGAGGACACGGCGTTGCTCCGCCCAAGCTGGGCAGACCTCCACCGTATGCTCCACCGTGTCCTCTGGGCGATCTTCGCAATGGAAACACCCGGGCGTTTCCTCCCGCCCTATCCGAAACAGGAACCTCCCGAAACAGCCATGTCCGGTGAGGACCTGTGTCAGGCGGAAGGTGAGGACGCCATGCCGCCTCTCAAGCCACTCCTCAAAGAGGGGACTTACCGCCGCAATCGCGGCGTGCCCACTGACTTTCCCTTTACTGCAAACATCCAACATTCAATATTTTCGATATAAAATCCGTACATTTTGAACACCATGATGGCAAACTATTCCGACTTTTGACTCTCCGAAAAAAACCGCAAAATGACTTGATTCATATGCATCCGGTGATGGCATAAATGCATAGATATGTTTTTACCGTTATTATACGCAACACTAATACAAACTAGAATAGCCTTTCAGATGCTAATCTTACGAAATTTCAAAGAAAATGATGTAGGAATAGCGCAAGTAGTGGGTAGCGGACGGCGGTACAGGTTTAACCGGACAGGCGACCGGCTTATCACGGTCCGGGACGTGGGGTATTAATAGATGCAGTGTTACCCGGATGACGGCTGCGATTATTAAGTTTGTATTAATTGGCCTTTGAATATTATTAGAATCCCGCAGGAAATAAATGAACGAAGTCATTATAATTTGAGTTTTTCGAGAGGAAGTTACGTTATCTTTATGGTGTTTTATTTGGCTATTTAAAAGCTTGTACAGTTGCATTTGAAACTTCCGCATTCATAAATAAGAATGCATTCTGGAAGTTATCTTTCTTCTAATAAAATTAATTAAAAGATAAGGTTTGCTTGAGACGTGGACGTGCACACAGATTCCCACATTAGTGAAATCTATCCCTAGTATCAAAAAGGTTAGTTTCGTGATAAGAATACGTGTATAACGTGTGTAAGTCCATCAGCAACATTGTTGCTTAGTACCCTCTAAGTATCCCCTACAGGTTCTTTCTACAGAGGAAATTCAACTTTATACAAATACAACATTTTGGAATTCAACATTTTGCAAATTCAACATTGTAGTCCATAAGGAGAATTTCGACGGCCTACCCTATCTAAGGTCTTCCTAACTATTCGAGTTCTGTCTATAACTTACAAATGTTGTAAAATAAAAACCCCACTAATATTTTTTCTTTCGTAGTTAAATTTATCACGCGTGTTTTATTGCATGTACGATGAATAAGATTCAAGATTTACTAGAGATCACTTTAAACGATCTCAAATGTTATAGCAAGGTTAATCTGTAGGGCCTTCACAGACGGCCCGTAATAAAACCATTACTCACACGACCTACGCTATTATATGTTATAAACCATTGTTGCAAGGCTAGTGCGAAAATAAAACTAAAATATTAATAACCAACGACTTCACAAAGGTCATCAAGTCTTCATAAATCATCCGCAATTTATCCTCTGATAGTTTGAGATAGGTATGATTTAAAATCTGTGATAGTCGGGGTAACATTTTTAGCTTGACGAGGAGTTGGGTGAATCAAAATGGCGGCGACGTCGTTAAAAGATGCCATCCCATAGATAGATATCACCCGTCTATTCACTAGTCCAAACTCAGGGATACATATCCGGTCCGGCTCGCAATCCTTCCCTATCCTTATGGCACGTCTTTCCTACCATTACAGCACGGTCTACTCCTTGATATGCAATGGTATCTGCAGCACCATGAAACATGAGACCTCAGAGGCTAGTACAAATCTCGGGGTTCATTTGATTTATCGAGTCTGGTGACGAGGAGATGAGGAGGAGTAAAAATTATGGGACTATAATAGTGAAGAACATAAAAAAAATGTTGGATGGAGGGAGAAAAGTACCGGCGAAAAGATAGATTGTGGGAGGGATTGAGGTTGACAGGGGAGAACGGAAAAGAAAAAAAAAAGTATTTTCGACCCAAAGTAATACGGGAAAAGGGCAGGAAGAAGGAGAAAATGCAAAGTCCTTTTCTCTTTAAGTGCGTTGTAGGTGCGAATTATTGAAGCAGTATTGGTAACAGCAGAGCTGATTGGTAATTAGCAGTTATGGTAGGGCAACCCAATCATTAATTTCTAGTGATACTCTAGTTCAGTGGTGCGCAAACTTTCTTAAAGGGGGGACCAGAAAGTTTAAGAAATTTCAGAGGAGGGCCAGAATAATAGGAAAAATGGATTTTGTGTTGAAACTTATAACCATATAAAACATTACGGCATTACACACTTGCACAAATGTTAAAAATTACAATTTAACTTTTATTTGAAGGCCCTGCTTTGTGATAGGCGTGTGAGACATATGATATTGCTTTTGATTTGCCATAATATTTTCGAATGCAGGTTCGAGCTGTGGCGAAGTAATTTTCAGTAGCGCGAAAAGGCTAGTCTAGCTGGCTCCTTTACCTAAGCGTCTATTATTCTACTAAGTAGTGCTTCTGGACCGTCAAAATATAATTATCACGGGCCATATACTATTCATGTCGAAGGACCGTCGGCGGGCCGGATTAAATGCTTTCGCGGGCCGGAGCTGACCCGCGGGCCGTATTTTGCCCATCACTGCTCTAGTAGATAGTTATTACTAAACCTACGATTTGCCGTCACTTAACAAGTAAGAGCATACTTAACGCACCTAAATGGTATATTTTTCTGGATTTTTGGATAAATATCGATCCGATCTTTTCACAACAGTTTTTTCATAGCGTTGCGAAGAGCGCTACGTTTGCTTTGAATATTCCAGAGCATAAGCATACAGCCACACGGTTTAATCGATCAGGTAAATAAATAAAGCTAAGCCTGTCATGGTTTTATTTTTTGAAGTTAATCATCAAATAACTTCGCCCGCTCTGGGCGGACCGGGACGGCGTGTCAGACTTTTACTGACTAAAACCGACCCGTTTTCTTTCAGTTGCCTGCGTGCCAGGGGCTACGATATCTCTTTCGAATAACCCACACCCCATCGGCCCTTGCGGACCCCACCACTAGCCTGTCGCGGTTGGTTTGTAGAGGGAACACCATCTTTGCCTACATACCAAGATCCTTCCGTGTCTTGGAAAGCACGTTAAGCCGTTGGTCCCGGCTGGCATTCGTGAATCTTTGACAGTCCAAAAGCCTGACCACTAATCATACCAAGGAGGTGTACACGTATTCAGCTGCATCCGGTTAGACTGGAAGCCAACCCAAATATATTTGGGAAAAGGCTTAGCAGATCATAATGCATAAAGTATAATCAACCTTATTATATTCTGTGAATATTCTACAAATAACTTTATTACATTTTAACTGTAGCTAATAGCTAGGTAGACCAAATAGGTATATTTTTGTCGTCTGATATATGGAATTCGACTTCAGCAGAAAACGCATACAACGACAACAAAAGGAAACCGTTTGTCTTAAACCGTTCGTCTAACGTCTTGCAATAGAGATCCTAGTTAAGATAATATGAAATATGTATAATAGCTTATTTCTACTAAAAAATACAATATACAAATTCCTACAACCTGGGTTTTACTACCTATGGATACAGTTTTGCGCAGTTTTAGTGAGAAAATAAGTAAAGTTTGTGAGATGGTTATACTGAAGCTTAAAACGACACCATTATATTTTCTAGTTAATTTTATATGTTCTAGTATGTATGCGGCTTGTTTCTCTATTTGTGAAGACACGCTATTTTCCACGTAATCTCTGATTGGCGGTCCCGTTGCTGCCTCCCGCCGTGCGACGGTACGACGCGGTACGACACGGACACGTAACGACAGCGTAATGTGTCGGCATTTGCGGTTTATCATCAAGATTTATTAGGCTTTAGGAAGCAATAAGGGAAGCTATAAGGCGAAATTCCACTATTTTTCTCACGTGTGACGACGTTGTAGAGACGATTTTGGTCATTTATGTTTATTTATAAATATCAGTGTTTAATGGCTTGATATTCAGATTATGTTGGTTTTCCTATGGTAGACGACGACGACGGACGATATAGAATTAACTCCACCCGTGAACATTTTGGAATCTTTAGCAGCGAAGTTGTTGGTGTTTGTTGTTGGAGGATATCATCATCTTCTATATACGTGAAGCAAAAACTTTGTACCCCTTTTTACGAAAATTACGCGGACGGAGGTTCTTGAAATTTAGCACAATTAAAGTTTAAAATGGAGGAGTGCAGAAAGCCAATATTTTTATATAAAAATGAATTAGAAATACATTCAGTTTTAAATGAATTATGGTCGAATTTCGACCACTGGGCGAACATTGTGTATTTATTATACCCTTATTCATAATAACTAGCGGATATGGAGCCTAAATAAATAATAATATAACACAGCAAAAAATTAAGGTTGCGGTCAGCTCTATTACCGCCACAAACGATTTGTAGCGAGATGAGACGTTTATAGTATAATTGCTAAGTTCACATTTTTACCGCTATCACGTGTTTATCTTTGTAAATTTTCCTCTTTACGAGACATGAGTAAGCGGTAAAATACGACGTAAATAAATACGTATAAATGGCTTGACTCACGCATAATAATATGTACAAAGATTGCAATCTTGGACACTGGTTGGTTACTGGCTCATTGCTTACAGACACAGTGACCCAATTCGAAAAATATAATATGATGAATAGCGTTACTTACGTAAAGTGTGTAGAAAGGTGAATTAGCAGCATCAGGGTGACTGAAAACCTCTCAATATAACTTTCTTGTATGTTCAATGTTCCTGTGTTCTTATCTGTTTATATACAGGTTGGCAGGGAAATCGACGCGCAAACTGAATTCAGCTCATGATTCTAGATCCTCCAAGGTAAAAATGATTGGTCAGTAATAAATAAGAAATCTACTTTTTTATAGAAACTGCAATACTTACGCAGAAAACGTATGGCAAAGCAATTTTTTTTTATAACAGACAAAATATTTCAATGCATGGGCGTTCAGAATCATGTACTCAAAATCCAGGGTGAGGTTGTGCGTTGATGTCTCTGTCACCCTGTATGACTCCATTAACTATAAAACTTTTAACATTACAACATTAACTAAAAAAAAACAACCGACTTCCATAAAAACACTAAAATGTGAAAAATAACTTTAATTTCGGAAGGCGGTGACAAAAAATTAAAATACGTATCCAAAGTCTCCGCCTTCCGAAATCAAAGTTATTTTTCACATTTTAGTGTTTTTTTTGGAAGTCGGTTGTTTTTTTTTTTTTTTAAGTTTTTATTTTTCACTTTTTAGTGGTTCACATGTGCATACCCCTTCACAGCGTCCTGGTGTTATGTTATGTTATGAACTGATGTAAACAATAGACAGACATGAGATTTCTGCAATCCCAGTCCATTTGCTACCATTTATTGTGGAGTTCCGTTGCCTATCTCCGAAGTTCTTCATCAGATCTTCACCAAATTGAAATGGGACCACTCCGAGAAAGTACTCTTCCTAAAACTACCGAAATCTCTATTTCTCCAGGATCCCATCATCAGATCCTGACTTGATGATCATGGGACCACCTGGGAAAAATAACGTTTCAAACAAAAAAAAAAATAATCCAAATCGGTCCAGCCATCTTCGAGTAATCGGGGAACATACATAAAAAAGATTAAAGAAAAAGGTCCGACGAATTGAGAACCTCCTCCTTTTGAAAGTCTATTGAATCAATGGTGACAGATGTTGCGTTCATGTCCCTGCCACCCTGTATGTGTCCATTAAGGCATTAACTATAAAGTAAATAAGTATGATCTGCTATATATGAAGATTGTTAAATATTTTTGTACCTTATAGTCCCTAAGGAGTCTTATAAAAATGGTTGTACCCCTGTGGGAACCTGGGTTGGCGAACCTTAATACAGGTTACAAAGTAACCTAGCTAGGACGCCAGATTAAATTATGTAACTTGTTCATTTTTTTCTATTCGATTGACCCTAAATTGTAAAATTATATTTATTGTAACAGACTGTACCGCACTTTTGAAATAAATAAATTATTATGTTATTATTTTATATTTATTTTACAATCCGATTGAAGAAGTGACAAATGCGTGAACTGACTCGACGGGTCCACTCAATCTGTTTGGTTCTTTCCTCAAAACATCATTTCAGACACCAATCTACATGGTCTTCACATGATTTCACCAAGATTATGTCTGGACTTTAAAAGAGACTGTGACCTCTAAGTTTGTTTTGGCCTTTCTTCTCAGAGTAGTCGATAGAAAACGCCGGTCTCATCTAGTTAAAAAAATATGATTGACGTGTAAAAGTGTTTGTACAAACCTAACCTATAAGACTTACAGAAATAAAATCATTTATCATTTGAAGTCGCTGTAATTCCATGTCATCTACTTAACCTGGTACAGCCTCTATAGTAAAATAGGTACCTACCTCCTTACTTACAAATTGTAAATGCAACTCGAAGTTAATGTTGTAGTTGTTGCAGTTTTTTCAGGAGTAATCATCATCTTACGCAAATATAACTATAGTAGTGCACCTGGATAGGTATTATTGTTAATAAAACGAATTAACATATAACTTTGGGGTACCCAAGGCTATATTCTAATTAGTTCTACAAAAATGATTAGTAAATCGGAAAATAATGCATGCCAATGTCGGAATGTAGATTGTAGATGACGCATAATTATGAATCCATTCAAATGAGTAATTTCCGAGTAATCTTTATGAAACTCATAAACAGTTAGAAACCTGTTTATTACTTATAGCGAGTCATTAATCGTACGATAAGATTTGAATTCTCATCACGCTATGTTACTATCGATGAGGAAGAAGATTTGTTCGTTCACTAATTAGAAATGGAAATAGGGATGTTAACTGATTGCTCTGCAGACCGCTCCAATCTGTCTTACTAAATGCTATCTGGAGTTCTTTTGAAGTAAAACTCTGTGAACAGGGCATTAAACCATGAATATAATCATTTTCGAGCTGAAGGAATGAATAAAATCCTCCTATATTTAATAGCTTACCTACGTATATATATAATCTGAATCTCGGAAATGGCTCCAACGATTTTCATGAAATTTAGTAAACGGGGTTTTCGGGGGCTATAAATCGATCTAGCTAGGTTTCATTTTTAGAAAGCGTCAAATAAAAAAAGAACCGTGCAAAGCTCGGTAATATCAGATATTAATGAAATAATATAATAATAAATGTGAAAGTATGAATGTTTGTAAGTAACTCAATCACGCAAAAACTTAGAAACGGATTTGGAAGAAATTTAGGACACAGATAGTTTATAGCCTGGATTAACACATAGGATACTTTTTTATCCCGGTAGTACGTTTCCGTGGGATGATTTCCGACCTCCACGCGGGCGAAGCCGCTGACAAAAACGTAAGAAACTTCTATTATTAAAGGAGCAAATATTATATTTATCACATAATTATTACAGCACCAAAACATTCAATATTTAAAACATTATAAAAATAAAAATTCAAGTTTATAAATAACTTGAAACCTACGTAGCAGCCGCAACTCCGCAAGTAAGTGCATACGCATAAAAAGCTTGGATCGTCGTTAAAGCCGGCGCGTAGCGGTGCGCGCGCGCAGCTAACGGCGCGACACGTAAGGTGTTATGTCACACGGCCTTGGCCTATCGTTCGCGTTACACCACGACCAACGGACCGACTTCATTCAGAATAGATATGCCGTTTTGTTTCCTATGCTGAGCTCAAGGTCAGACTTTTTCAAGGGCAATTTGTGAAACGAATGGTAATATGTGCTAGATACGAAACATAAGTCTTAATATTTTTTTTTTAATTGTACTTGTTAAAAGCCTGAAAACATTTCAGAATGTAGGTAGGTACGACTAGATAGTTGGATAACCGTACGTAACTATCAAAGGTAGGTTTTTACGAAAAACTATATGAAAATTTAAAAGTCCCGTTTGCTCCATAATATGGTGACTTTAAAAAGTTTTCTGCAAAATATCAAAGACCGAAGAGTAAACTCTGTAAAGATTAGGTAATATGAAACATAGGTCAATATTTTCGTGAACATTTTCCTGTACGGTAAACTGTTTACCGTACAGGAAAATGTTTAAAACATTGATGTTTACCGTTAACATCAATGTTTTAAACTGTTTTCTCGGATTGGCAAGAAACAAACGTTCCATTTCGTTTCCTACTAATATCAAGGCCAGCAATTTATTAAGCTCAATTAGCCTGACAGACAGTTGTAACACACATGTGCACACGCAATACACGAAGATAGGTATTAAGAAAAAAATTGTAGCCTCTAAAATAACATCTTGTTAATAATAAAAGTATTCCTACAGTGTATGAAGTAACACATGTTCGAGTAGGCAAAGTGTAGAGTCAGTGACGACATTCGGTTCGTATCCACATGAATTATTTGTGTGATTAGTTGATTACAGTAACACAAACTCATCTCGTCATAACATGTCTACTTGATGTAATGCATATAGTACATTATACAACCCTAGTTTTAGTATATGAGAAACCCGAAACACGTGTTTAATATTCTTGTGTAAACAAAACTGTATTATGAAAAATCACAAAGTTGTAAGCTTGTTATGTTACAAAAATATAACATGGTGTAAAAATTATTGGAATCGATTCAGTTACTTATTCTGAAGAAACTATATTCAGGTTTGGCATATACTCAAAATAATGTGGTATAAAAATACATATGCACGAAAATATACATGTAGGTAGCTACATTTTACGTTTCATGTAGGTTTGTAGCGGCTGAATTATTACAGCATGTATCTACAATTTATAATGTACAACATAATTTTACATGCACATAACAGGCATAACTTTGGTGCTTAATAGTGTTGTATATATTTTTGCGGCGTAGGTCAGAGATGCGTGAAGATATCATAATGTAAGTCGTTCCTTAGTAAATGCCGCAAGTACATAATTTTAAGATAATTACGAGTAGAAAAAGTAATTACGTGCATTTTAATTAAAATTAAGAATCAACATTACTGGAATTACCCTATTTATTTAAATTTTTGTTATTTTTATTGAAAATTAAGTAGGTTCACATTTTACGCTAAAACAAATAAGACTCCACCTGTCAATAAAATTATTCTAGCATAAAAATATGGAATTAAAGAGATATTCCATAATCTTGCAAAGCAGTTCTCGTCTTAAGAATTAGTGACAATTCCATAGCTTTACACTATTTTAAATGAATTATTATCCTGTCCAAAGATTGCTAGATACTGCTGTTTATAAGAGAAAGGATCCAAGTTCTTGTTTTAAGATTATAAGTATTTTCAAATCGATAACCAGTGAGTCGCCTTTTCTAGTTGGAAAACCCGTTGCATATTAATGGCGGCGAATAAGAGCACAGGCCAAGTAAATATTGATAGTTTTTATTGGGATATCCTGCATGCTATAAAAATAATGCAGATTATTTTTATAGCATGAAAAAAAAATTTGTTACACTACTTATAAACAAAGAAATTTGTTTATAAGTAGGTAGCGCACGTGCCTGGTAATTTTCACGACAAAACTACACAGTGGCAGTCGTGTCAATACCACATAAATGAAAAAATAATTTTACAAAAGACACATATCCAAATAAATTAGCATAACAGATAGTTTTGATCCAATTAAGACCACATGTGTAAATGAAAACGACTGCTCGTCCGTCAATCGTTTGCCTACGCATACATTATGCACGGGAGCCGCGAGTAATATACTGCAGCTGTGCAAATTACGAGCATTTATCAGCTAATAATAAATCGAAGAACGGCGTTACGTAAAGAGATTTAAATTAGCAGAAGTCTAATATTTCAAACGGAACTGCCACAGGCTAGTTGTGGGTATATGCAGGACCGCCCATGTCCTATTAACTAAACGATAATTGCTCATACCTAACCAACCCTTAGGATCAGTAATGGTGCAATAGAAACGGCCAGTCCGGCACAGCCCTCCCGGTAAAAACTAACGTCCTACCAGTAGGGTAAGTAGGTGCAAGAGTGCGCACTTTTTTTATAAGGCTTAATAATAAAATAGTATTACAGTTTAATACATAAAGTTTATTTATTTTAATTCTCTATCTATCTGATGACAAATCAACATAAAGTTAAACTTTTTATTGCTGTTAATTGCGGCGTAAGAATCATATTTGAAGAAAATGAGAAATGTGCAGTCTTAGACAACCGGTCGTGTAAGAGTGTGTGCCTAGATGTATAAGATTGCGCATTTTTTAGGCTCTTGAGATCCTGCTTGTACCTGCCCAATTTTGTGGCAGGTTCCGGCCTCTTTTGACGTTTTCTTAAAATTAACTCTGTCATACCGAAGCTGGCGGTAACTGATCGAAGCTTATAGAAAAAGAGAAATCGAAAAGATTTCTCTTTTTCTACGCTAAGGTTTTTTTTGGGTGGGAAATCATCAAATAACTTCTCCCGCCCTGGGTGGAGCGGGAGGGCGTGTCAGACTTTTACTGACTAAACCCCACCCGTGTTGCCTGTCCCTCAGTTGCCTGTATGCCAGGGGCCGCGGTATCTCTTTCGAACAACCCGCACCCCTGGCAGGCATCGGCCCTTGCGGCCCCATTTGTTGCTGCTGACATCTCTTTGAGGCGCGCGTGGAACACAACGCGCCGTCGACCCGGGCTTGGTCCTTACCGGACAGCGAGCTACCCATTAGTCGCCGTCCGCAAGTCCGTGCTTACGGTGGCCGGGAATCAGCCTGGGATTCCCGACGCCCAGGGCGTCTCCTGCGAAGGCCACGGCTGTGAGGGCGCATGTACTGCATCTCCCTCACGTGCGCCGCCTCCCTCTTTGCGAGCATAACTGCTTTGCTGAAGGAGGCGACTGCTAGCCATGCACTCTCGCTCCGTACCATGGCCAGGACCAGGGACGGACGCGAGAAATCGCCGCCGCCAATCACCTCCGCGAGGACACGGCGGTGCTCCACCCAAGCCGGGCAGACCTCCACCGTATGCTCCAGCGTGTCCTCAGGGTGATCTTCGCAATGGAAACACCCGGGCGTTTCCTCCCGCCCTGTCCGAAACAGGAACCTCCCAAAACAGCCGTGTCCGGTGAGGACCTGTGTCAGGTGGAAGGTGAGGACGCCATGCCGCCTCTCATGCCACTCCTCAAAGAGGGGACTTACCGCCGCAATCGTGGCGTGCCCAACTATACAGAGGTGTCCTTCAATAATAATAAATTATTAGTTACATAAGCCAGTACATAGAAAAAAAGAACGCGATTCTAAGCAAAATTCGAGCCGAAATGTGACCGAAGATTTCAAACCTCAAGTTGTTTGTTATTTAATATACACTGTGAAAATATAGTGGTTGTTTTCCCGCAGCGAAATGGTTTTGTCTTGGTAATATAATAGTTTTATAAACAAATAAAATATTAGAATCAAAAAATGGCAGATTAACCATTGTGAAAAATCACCACGTGCGAGAGTTTATTTTTATTTTGAAACAAAAAATATCTTGATTTTTTTACTTTTACTCTATGCTTTGAAAGTACTCCTTATGGCAAGTTATTCTGCTGCGGGAAAACAAACCAATAAAATTTCACGGTGTATATATTGCATGCAGTACCAGTGCACCTTTATGAAGCTCCAGTTTTCACTTGTTATCATCACTTGGCATAGTCTGAGTCGTGATGAGCCCAATGTATGTGAAGGGGCCTTCACAGGGAAATATCGTGCCACGCATAATATTAATAGCGTTTCTGCGTCATACTTTTGTATTGCAGTATGTCGCTAAAATTGCCAAAAAACGAATCACAATTTTAAAGCAGCGACGTTTATAATTGGTTATCCACTGTAGAGTGCCAGAAATCTGTGTGTTTTAAATTTACTTACCGAAGCAAAAAAACAGCTTTGCGCAGACGCAGATGTTTCGAGTGTTTAGCAATTGAAATAACCCTGATTTATTCATTATCTCCATCAGGCTTGTATGAACTGATTGTAGGTGCCAACACATTTCTATTTAAATACTTGTTTTTCTGGAATTTTCTAAAGTATCTAAGGTTCAACAGAATAAGCAAGCATTCAACTCTTTTATGAACTAAAAGCTCTATAAACTGTTGTACTGCCTTTTGATTGCAATGCCTGGCCATTAAAATTTGCATCAGTATCGCCGCATCCAATTAATGTAGTCGGATTTTAAGTAATAAAATGAGTTTGTTGTTCATGAAATATTTATAAATGCAAAGGAATCTAATCTTCGTTCGGCGAGAAGACAAGACCATTCCTTTGAGATTCTACTGTGCCTGTAACTTAATTAGCATTTTTTCCTCTTACTCAGAGAGAATTGAGAGTAGCCTACAAAATGGAACGTGGTCGGTCAAAACTATGACAGACTAACTTTTGCCATCGGCTTCGCCCGCGTGGCGGTTGGAAATTATCCAACGGGAACGAACAACTGGGATAAAAAGAATCCTATGTGGTAATCCACTACCTGTGAGCCAACTAACTACCTGTGTGTCAAATTTTATCCAAATCCTTTCAGCTGTTTTTCCGTGACTGAGTAACAAACAATTAAACATCCAAACATGCAAACTTTCACATTTATAATATTAATATAGTGGGATTCAATTCGTTAATATTTTGTTGACATGTGATAATAAGATATAATATCAGGCACAGTTAAAAACCAGCGTCCTGCAATAGTTGTCTGGCATTTTACTTGAACTGGACGTTTTTGGCGCAGCCGTGAGGCACAGTTTAATGATAGTTTCTTAAACCCTACTTTA
Source organism: Polymixis lichenea (assembly GCA_949091785.1). Taxonomy (NCBI): domain Eukaryota; kingdom Metazoa; phylum Arthropoda; class Insecta; order Lepidoptera; family Noctuidae; genus Polymixis; species Polymixis lichenea. The sequence continues at coordinate 9,425,659 of OX420939.1, read as the reverse complement.
CACTTTTATTTTATTTTACTTTTTCTGCTGTATTGTGTGTTAAATATATGTATTTTCTTTCTCTATGTGTACTGGCTTATGTAACTAATAATTTATTATTATTGAAGGACACCTATAGTAGTAGGCAATTAGTATTATTACCGCACTTGCTTGCTTATTTTTCCCCTCAAGTCTTACACACTTATTTTATTATATGATGATGCTTAATGATTACTGAAAGTTTGCACTTTTTCAAAGTAAATACATAATCTAAAAACGCGTAAAACGTTTTACATATTTAATGCGGTATAACCACCTGTAAAGCTAAAGACCACTTCGTAAATCCACTTCTATTTATGTGTTATATCGTAAACTTCGTTCAGCAACTACTTTTATAGTACAAAACCTTGTATATGTAGCAGCTACATTTTGAATATGGCTTAATAATTTATTTTATGCCTGATAAAATTTAACAATTCTTTTAATTATTGTTCTAACTCTTAAAATATTCTACAGCCATATCCTAACCAAAAGCAACCGTCGAGTTTAAGCGATTGTCACTTTCATACGAGTATGTCACTTTTTGACAGCTGCGTTTCTCGAACAATTTATTTAAGAACGCAACGATCACGATGATTCACGCGAACAATCATTTTGGTTAGGAGGCAAGGTATCTTCTTATTCGATTGTAATATGATAAATGAATTATTGTGAATGTGAACACTATGTGGGTCATTGTTTATTTATTTTTCATTTTCTCAGTTAGTCTAATCCTAATTATGGTCTGGCAGTTTGATTAATTTATACGTTCAACCTAAATGTCCTTTCTTTGTCTGTATTGTTCGTCGAATCGTTGAGCTCCTTAAGTTTTTAGTTAAGCTGCATGTTTACTGACAAATGCATACACTGACTGGATAGGTCCATTCAATCTGTGTGGTTCTTTCCTCAAAAGACCATTTCAGACATCAATCTACATGGTTTTCACATAATCTCACTAAGATCATAATGTCTGGACTTTAAAAGAGACTTTGACCTCTTAGTTTATTTTGGCCTTTCTTCTCAGAGCAATCAGTTGGGAAACGCAGACCTCATCTGGTTTTAAAGATGATTGACGTGTAAAAGTGTTGGTACAAACCTTCTTACAAAAACAAAATCATTTATCAGTATGATTATCCAAAATTGAAAAAAATGGCTTTTACCCAACTGCGGAGGGTAATTTGTTTATTATATTTGCGAATGTAAAGTAATTGCGAATGTAAGTAAAGTTCCGTGCCAGACGTAAAAGAATAGCACCATCCCATTTCTTCCCATGGGTGTCGTAGAAGGTGACTAAGGGACTAACTTGAGAATGGGCAGCAGCGTTCTCTGTGCATTTGACCACCATACTGCGATCGGCAACCCGCCTGCCAAGCGTGGCGATTATGGCAAATTCCCCCTTTTGGGGGAGGCTTATCTCTTCTGTCTTTCGGCTGATATGATGATGATGATGATTTGCGAATGTAAATGACACAATACCAGGGGCCCAAGTCTGCTATTTTTATAAATTCTTCATTCCAACACGATCCCATTGTCATTTTGCTTATAAAGTCGTCGGGAAAAATGAGAGCGGCTTTCAATACTTTTTCACATACTTTCTTAGAGTTTTCTAAAAATATCCGTTTTATCAATATACCTGCAACAGATATTATTTATGTTTCATGGATGTTAATTAAGGATCGATTTAAGTTAGCGGCGAAGATTATTGACGTTGACTGGATATTTTATGATGAAGCAATAGATCTGCTGTAAACCACCTAACTGTACGAGCTATTAATTTCACCTAGTTTATGTAACTGGTCTTGGCTAACTCGCATTTTTACTATCTTGTTACTTTACATGTGTAAACATGTTTACATATGTGTGAGTGTATGTGTGTGTGTTTACTGCAAAGGCTTTTGAGCAAAAATATTATAATTGAATGTTTTCTGTTGATATAAATATAACTTCATGTGATAAATTATGCCAAAGTTAAGGGTTATTAAAATTAATTGCAGGATTGAACTTATGCAACTTATTGAATTGTAAGTATGTATGTAATGATAGATTAATATTGCATAAAAATATTTAAAAAATAATATTTACTTTATTTGGATTTTGTTTACACGTTAAACCTGTAGATGGCGCTACATGTAGACAAATCAATTTTCTCAGCATAGTACAATTAATTGCAGGATTTAACTTATGATATCAAATTGTTTGTATCTAATGATAGAATAATATTGCATAAAAATATTAAAATAATATTAAAAATAAAAATAACGTTAAACCTATAGATGGCGCTACATGTGGACAAATCAATTTTCTCAGCATAGTATAAACAAACCATACAATGAAAACCACAAACAATGTCCGTTGATCACTAAATAACCATGTTATTCGTGTACTTGATAGAAAAAGTCCGTTCAAATTGGATCAAGTGCTCGACTGTGCCATTAATGAACTTCAAGCCCAAGGTTAGGCCATTGTGTAAAGCCGTTTGTACCAACGCCTCCACACGTGTGCTGAATGGCAACAAAAACGAACTGATGGATTGCTGACAGATCTTATGTTTGTGCCCCACGACTGGACAAGCCTTTATCTCCGATTCTCCTCGTCTCCACGTCTCGAACGGGGTCACAGCACTCTCATAATTACGACGTAACTGAAGTCAGGCATTTGTAATTAAAAACCATTTAAAATTGAAGTGTGGAGAGCCCGTCAATTAGTCAACGCAGAAAACACAATTAGGGTCTCCTGCAGAAATAATATAAAATGAGATTTTTGTGCAGCTTCAATATTTCAGTTATCCTAATATCCTACATAACGCCTAATTTTTCAAGTGAGCTTATTCACAATTTGCACAGTTTTGGCGCAAACTTGTCTGTTAAAGTAGACTAGTCTATCAGTCCATTTCACTAAGAAAAAATTAAACCAGCCAAGTGGTTTTGTCTTTAAAATAAACTGAACCAAATTGATTATTTTCGAATGCATAATATTGAATGTTGGTTTAAGGATACTGGTAAAATATTGTTGAATCTGCCTCTGTATTTTTAATTTTACATTTATCAACGATTGTTTGTGTTTCATGATTGAACGATGCTTCACAAGGATTCATCAGTCAACGCCCATCGTAAGCCTAAAGAATCACTCCTGCTCAGTTCTTTCAGACAAATTTATTATATTATGACCTTGTGTGAGCAAAATGACTTGTGCAAAGTCCAAATAATAAAAATTCTCGCCAATGTCATAATCTAAAATTCGAATAAAATTACATTGTTGAAAGATTATCATCTGCCTAGCCTCTTCCCAACTATGTTGGGGTCGGCTTCCAGTCTAACCGGATACAGCTGGATACCCGTATTTTCCATGAAACGTCTACCTATCTGACCGCCACAACCCAGTTACTGGGTAATGCGATACCCCTTGGTAAAAGTCGACTGTCAAAGATCCACGAATGCCAGCTGGAGCCAATGGCTTAGCGTGCTTTCCGAGGCACAGAGGAGGTCTTGGTATATACTGGTCACCAGTCCACGGGCCAACCGCGGCAAGCGTAGCGTAACTTGATCGATCGTGACCCATGTGGCTCCACAAGCCCCTCAGACATTGTTGAAAGATGCGATTGGTTTTTATTATTATCGGATGTAAAATTCAATATGAAATAAGTTTTCGCGTATAACGGCAAGCAAAAATGGAATGAGGGTTTTCATGAAAATTTACGACACCAATTGGCGCCACTTTGACGAGAGGTCTTCCATTTTGACAATGAATATGAAATATATGATGACGTTCATCATTCGTTTCATTCATTCGAGCATCACTGAGTCACAAATAAAGGAAATATAGACGCTTTGACATTTTTGACAGGACACTGCTGACGTCTAAAAGCTGCCACACAGAGAACGTCATTTCCGAAACCCCTCATTGAACGAATTCTATTTCGGAAAGCCATTAAGAAAGACCACAAAGTGACAAAGCACCTTGGCATTGGAAAAGCCCCGTTCCATTCTCTATTGATCAATAAAATGTCATCGACTGGATTTAGGGCTGATAATTTCCGGTGATGGTTTTCCATTTAGAGTAGGCAGGTACAATTTGTAGTAGATTCGTGGGAAAAATCAATCTTTCAAACGATGCTTTTTTGGTTCATTATTTTGTCATAATAATCAATATGTTCACGATGCTATGCTAATGTAGAAGTTTGTGTAAAAAGATAATCTTTCCAAATGGACTGAATGGTGAGCAAATTTAAATTAATATTTTAATAGTGTATTCCAATTTAATAAAAAAATATTATAATTTGAAGATTGGGACGATACATTTAACAGAAAAATAAAAATAAATTTATTTATATCCATTGTCTCAATTAAAAACGATTAAAATAAAATTTTATTTGTTTTTAATTTACCGCCAAAACGCTTCTTACGATGACTTTTTATCAAGTGACATCGTGACGTCAGCTTTGTGTAAACGGTACCGGTACAATTTTCGAGGTATTTGTGCACAGAGACACCGCACACCAGTAATATCACTTTCTATCCATTAAAATCATGTTAATTATAAACCCGACATTCACACATTGTTTACTTACTAACTACTTTAGTTTACACAAAGTTGACGTCACGTATGGTCACGTGATAAAATGTCATCGTAAGGAGCGTCTTGGCGGTAAATTCAGATCAACGGAAAATAATTTTGATTGAAATCGTTTTTAATTGAGAAAATGGATACAAATCAATTTACTTTTATTTTTCTGTTACATATTTCGTGCGAATCTTCAAATTAGAATAGTTTTTAATAAATTGAAAAAACCCTATTCAAAGCGTAAAATTAAGTCAAATTATCAGACTTCTAAAACCAAGCTAGTAATTATCTAACAAGGCAGGTGATTCCACCGAAATTAATTTACCAAAGAAAACGAAGAATGTCGACTACTAACTTAATGTGAATTAACGCCGTAAAAAATCTGATGAACAGTTAACGTGAATCATATGAATAAAAACAATTCATTCTTATGAGATTCCCATAGTACTCACGACGACAAATCAAGGCTTTAGGTACATTTCCAGTTTAATCTGACATGTTATTGTACGGAGGCACAAACAAATGCGAGATCAGCTTATACTAGAAATGTACAGCTTGATATATCGTCATGTGTACGTAACGATTACCATCAAATCTTAATTCTATCAGTCACAGTAGTGTTGTAGCCGGTTCTTCACACACTTGCGGATACTGCGTATACTTGCTTTTGTAGTAAAAAGTCGGTAAGTTATGGTAGTGACGTGGTTTACCGTTTCAGGATGAGTCTTTAGACTTGGCTATAAGTTCATAACAAGAACAATTGGGTCAGGTTGTTAGAGTCTAACTTTTCGTTCACTACTCTATCTCTAACAATACCGTTAACGGATATTAAAATTATCTTAAAGTTGAGGCTGGCAAGATTTTCCTTGATTCCTTAATTGTATAGCTGAAGGAAAAAAATCGTAATTAATTCCCTGGCTCACCTGTTATACGAAGTGTTCGGTCCGGCTGTGTATTCATATAATACAAAGCGTATTTATTTCATTTAATTATCGATCTTTTACTTTGAAATCGTTAAGTCATTAGCGATTCTATGGCATCATGAAAGATTTTTTCTTTCTTTCTTTCAGAAGCTTTTATTCACTTTCATATTAAGCTTGAAATTTATTCCATTAACGTCCTAAAAAAATCGAGAAACTATAGAACTATAGGCTTTAAAAGAGTTCATGTCTCAGCTACAAGCTCAGATTAACACATAGGCTAAAAGCGGTACTTTTATGACAAACATAAAAATAATCGCTTGGTATTTTTTTTTCAATTTATTGCAAACCATAAAAGTAATGGTTGTAACATACTTAGTTGTTAAATTATTGTAAGTGCTTCATAGCGTAATAAGCTTTTAATGAACTCTTACGTCACTTCCTGTAAGGAACATGATTTACCTCTTCCTCTACGAAGGGTGTTAGTGACTAAATTTAGCCTTCGGTTGTTTAAAAAGTCCTGAGTCTCAGCCTAGTTTAAATAAATGACTTTTAATTTAACAGAGATCCACTTAGCTTAAGCAGTTTGGTGCAAAAATTTACTAAGTAAAACATTCATGAAATTACTTCGATCTCTGTCTGACTGCATAACACGAGAGACATTCTCTGAAAATATCCGATGCAAGAATTTGTAATCTTGCGTCATTATAAAACGTGAGGTCCAATTGTATATACTATCCATGAAAAACAATATAAACAATGGTCAAATAATATGATCAATTTACCTCCTTATTTTCTTAGAAAAATATGGTATTGTAATCAACAGGAAAACCGCAGCATGATACCGCTACCTGTAGGTATTATAAATAGACATTAAACTGTAAACTTTCCTATTAATAAATAAGAAGGGAGAGCATTGATCAAAATTCATAAAGGTTGATCCCTGCGCTTTGACAATTTTTGATATTGGGCCCAAGTTTCCATAGGATGTTTTTCTATTACGCAAGTCACGGGAAATCTTACCCTAACACCAAAATCAAATCAAATAATTTATTCAAACCAAAAGACAAAATTACATAAGACAGTCGCAGTTACACAAAACGCCCGCCCTTCACCACTTCCTAGTGCTTTAGCTGGGAAGAAAAATGGCGACCCTTTATTTCCTTTAACCAGTTTAACACCAAACCCTTTCATAAAACTGCCAACAACATAATCCAACAATGCATTAAACATTTACATAAAACATTCGAACAAGACGTAATACATAGCACATTTCTACATAAAACACGAATCAACTAAGTAATAAATTAAATGCGTAACATGTGCACATAACAGTAGTATAAAACAGTACGACAAGTATAATCATAATAGTGTCCGTAGCAGCTAATACTGTCCTTGACCGTGACAGCGCAGCGGTTCGCTCCACTCCCGCGCAACTTCCACCTCCCACCGCCCGCCACCGCCGCGCCTCCGCTGTCAAAGAATAAAACTGAAAATGTACACGTAGGCATTGTACTGATGTTTGTTCGAATAAATTATGGATAGTTTTATGATATTTAATGACAAGCAATCAGTGGGTGGGAATTACAGGCTGGAGTGCAAATGTGGTGCTGTTCCACAAGCGATTGGACACTTGATATTGTGCCCTGCTTGCCCGTTACAGTATTCAATGGACGTTACTGTGCTGCCAAACACGTAACTAAGCAATAGGTTAAATCAATTTAGATTGCGACCCAATAAGAATATACAGGCGGTCCACGTGACCGAGTGGTGACCACTTATAATCACGTGCCGTCCTTTAGACATCTGCAATATCAACGGCATTGCCATCCTAGAGACAAACTAAAATGTCTCTTGCTAAAACGCTAGTTGCTTGGTGGCTGAACACTATTATATACTGGCTTTTTCAGTTGATTGCATAGTCTTACCTTACCGGTAAGACTATGCAATCAATTATGTAACCATGAAATCTAATTCCAACTTTCAGGCTCTTATATCTTTTCAATACAGCTTGCTCTATTACACAATGCACAGGGTTCAGGGTCAACTGCTTAGACATACTCCCGTTGGCTGTCAAAACTGTCACTATAATTGATTATGGCTAACTCCCTTGGCTTATGTGGTGTGAAGTCCCAAGGCGTTGAACAGCAAATTTAACCGGTTGAAATTGTCTGAATGAAATAACAGCAGCAACAACAATAACCAATCAAGTCGCTTGACATGACATTTTACAATAGATTGCAACGAATTTAAATAGGCTTTCAGAATCAAGGGCAAGAAGAAGTTATTAACAAGGCTGAGAAGAAATTCTACAGTATATTAATTATGACAGATTAACAATCGGCAATGGCTATGATCTATCCCAGACATATTGAGATATCTATATGGATCACAAATATTTTAAATTCAATGATTACATACCCTTTTTGTGAATAATAATTATAAAATCCGGTATGCATTAATGTTTTAGATCAGATGAGAACACGTATCTTAAACGCACGCACGCACGTATCTTTAATCCGTTGACATTTGTAGTACTTACGAGGGTCATTCAATAAATACTTAGCCTACAAAAAGTAAACGGAAATTTTGGAAAAGTGGGAATTTATTTTTCAACATAGTCTCCTTTTAGTTCGATACACTTAGCCCAGCGATGCTCCAACTTTTTTAATCCGTCCGAAAAATAGTTTTTGTCAAACTCTGCAAAATAGGCCTCCGTGGCGGCGATGACCTCCTCATTCGATCCATATCTATTCCCGGCGAGTGATTTTTTCAGATTAGGAAACAGAAAGAAGTCACAAGGGGCCAAATCTGGAGAATACGGTGGATGGGGCAGCAATTCGTAGCGTAATTCGACCAATTTGACCATGGCAACGGCAGACGTGTGAACCGGTGCGTTGTCGTGGTGAAACAGCACTTGTTTCTTCGCCAGATGGTGTCGTTTTTTCTTTAATTCGGCGTCGAATCGGCCCAATAAATCGGCATAGTAAAGCCCTGTAATTGTTTTACCCTTCTCGAGGTAATCGATGTAGATCACACCTTGTGAATCCCAGAAAACGGTAGCCATAACTTTTCCGGCCGATTTTACAGTTTTCGCCTTCTTTGGAGCACGTTCCCCGGTCTGGATCCATTGTTTTGATTGCTCCTTGGTCTCTGGTGTGTACCAGTGGATCCAGGTTTCATCGACGGTCACAAAAACTCCGCTGAATTCCGCTTAAACAGCGCCAAACACGTCTCCGATGTGGTCTCACGGTTGCGCTTGTTTTCTGGTGTGAGTAAACGCGGCACCCATCGCGCCGACAGCTTTCTCATGCCGAGTTCCTCGTGAAGAATATGTTGCACTGTTCCTTCTGAAATGCCTACAGTCTCAGCTAGCTCCCGAACCTTCAATCGGCGATCTGCCAATACGAGATCATGGATTTTTTTAATGTTTTCCTCCGTAGCAGCTGTTTTCGGTGCACCTAGACGTGGTTCATCAAAAACCGACGTACGGCCACGTGCAAACTCGTTGAACCAATTCTTGACGGTGGCCATCGATGGAAAAGAGTCACCGTACACAGCATCCAAGCGCTCTTTGATTTCGATGCGCGTTTTCCCTTCCAAAAATAGGAATCGAATCACCGAACGATATTGCTCTTTTTCCATTTTTGTAAAACCGATCGACACGTTTGCTTCCATAAGTTGTCAAATTAAAACAAATGAAGGGATTGGAATGAAAATTTGAAAAAAGAATTAAAAAAGAATGTGCTACACTGTGGTAAAACTCTTTTGAAACTACAGCGCCCTCTGGCGATGAGGCTAGGTACTTATTGAATGCACCTCGTATTCTTAATTTATTTTATTATTGTTTCTAATTTTTAATATTATTTGATTATAATATTTTGAAATGTTATTTTAATAATTATACAAATAGATTATCGATAATGTAATAATTTGCACATCTTATTAGGTAATGATACAGTGTACTTTATATTTATGTGTAAAATCTCTTTATACCTACCTGTATTATGCAAATAAATAATTTGATTTTGATTTTGATTTGATTTGATCTATCATCACGGTAATTACACAACTAAGTCATTTTTACTAAAGCTGCACAGCATCATTGCACATGCACAAACGCATTTACATGCTCTCACATAGTCAACACTTACCTAAGCGTAATCACAGCAGTATTCAAAGTAGGTACTGCAAGTTTCCTTACTCTATGTTTGGAAGTGCGCAAGCGGCGCGCCTGGCCGCGATCTACGTCGCAAAATTACCGTCACTTGTGTAATGCAGCGCAATGTTATATTACTTAGTGATTTGATGTCGTTGCCGCTGTTATTACCCACGCTGTCATTTATCATTTCTATTGCAGTCATCAATTGTTTATGGTAGCTATGTACTAGGTACTTCTTCTTCAAGTTGTACAGTTTATGTAATTGTAGTGTGTTTGTTTGTATGGGTAATGTAGCCGTCACGCCTGTGATCCCCGGAAGGTTGGGCGGCGGCCGTCTTGATTTTATTACAGTTTACCGGAGACAGTTTAAGGTTAGTATAGGTAATTAGTATATATAGGTGGAGTATATCGCCATATAGCGGGTACAGTGGCCAAGAACACAACTGTAATAAAAAGGCTAAAAGCTTTGGCTTGCTGAGACCCCGGTTTTTTAATACCTAATCATATTTTCGATACTCAATCATTGATCACAAATATGACAGGTGTTGTGCCTCCAAAAAACATTGTAACAAACGTTGCCATACGTTACATTTAGACTAGGCTTTCAATTACCGTGTATTCGAGAAAAAACTTAAATATTTTCCTAAGAAAACTCCAGGACACTACTAATGAACACTAGAAAAAACGTTATAAAAAATAAAATTGCACCTGAACTTAACATTACTGAACATTGCTCTAAATATCAAACAGTAGAATTATTTAATAGGTTGCCTACCGACTTAAGATCATTGATTTACAAATGTACTCTATACAAAACTAAACTTAACGTATTCCTCTTAAATAAATGTTAACTCTGTATCTGAATTGGTGACGAATATGTAGATAGTTTCAATATTTATTAATTCGTTTATGACATTCAATAAATGCATATATGCATTTTTTATAACTTTGTTTTTATTCTGTTCTTTTGATTTGTAAATCGCACACCTAGATCTAAAGGGAACTAAGTCAAAAATTGGGAGTTTTGACTTATGCTTACCATTTAATTCCTTAACTCACTACCTATAGACCATTAAAACAGATTTTAAAATATTTTTCTAGTAGAACTTGCAAAGCAAATATGTATACAGATAACTTCTCCAGTGAACAGGAACACGGTTAACAGTTTTTGACGTTTTCTGAAAAAAGTACTTTTTTGAGTTAACTCTGTTTAGATCTAGGTGTGCGATATGTGGAAGCTTGTAATTTAGCAAATTTTTCTCTTACCTTATTAGTCTGTAAGCTTTCTGTAAGAATCAATAAATAAATAAATACTATTAGATTTTATACATTATAGAGAATATATTTTTTGGTGAAACTACTGTTTGAAATTTATTATTTATTATTTTTAACTATATATTATGTTAATTAATGTACAAAATATGTCGGACACAATGCGAATTGTTATATGAATAAATAAATAAATAAATAAATAAATGAATGAATGAATGTATTATATTTAGATTAGGAAAATAAAGCGGGTGTCTACATAAATACTCCAGCGCGTGTAACAACATCCTGTAAGGGAAATAGGCGTCCTATCCTTCGTTAACTAGGAGATAGTAGACTGTCATTATTTATACGTTCTGCAATCAACATTGCTGGTTAATATGCACGTGGTTATAGCATCACTTTACCAAATGATGATAAAGTGATTTGATCACTTAATTGAGGAAATAGAATCTGTGAAATATAGACTGTTTACCACGAAGTAAACGCAACACGAAGAAATAGTTTTTTAGGTATTTATGAGGCTTTTGCACTGAAGTCTTGTTATTATTGGGTACTTAAGTAGACGCTTAACGAGAGTCTGGCAACTGAAGTAAGTAATTTAATGACATAAATGTCTAAATTCTTTCCTAAATTTTTTCTCCATTTCTCTACTTTGGCACGATTCATTTGGAAGTTCGTCTATCCATTGTGTTCTTTAGGCGCTGTTATCTGTTATCTGAAAATATGTATAATTGGTTTTGCATCCAATATAATATATATTTCTCTCGTTTAATCTTGTTCTTATCCTTGACAGCTTACAAGTTTGATTCAAGTTACTACACGGATATCAGTTAATTCGTTAAGTTACACAAGTTACAGATACCTTGTCGTGAAGAACCAATATGGACATGTTGCAATACTTAAGTTAGAAATATCGACTTGAGTATTAAGTAAAGTCGATAAGTCAAGCTGTATTAAGTGTTGAACTATTTCCGGACGAACATAAAAATGTTTGCTTAGAACTCGTCAAGTGAGAAAGGTGCTACTCGTAAGATGTATGTAAAGTAAGGTATAGTAAATATAGGTATGAAGTATAACTATTTATTATTCAGATTTGGGTGTAAATGAATCATACATTGACATGTTGCAACAGTTACCTTTTTTGTGTAAAGTTTTCCACTATAATTTTTAGGAAATGTACAGGTACCTATGGGAAGCTATGAAGCTTTTTTAAGTTTAAATCAAAATTGTGGAAAAATTTCAGGAGCGGGAGTTCTACATAATTTCATTTTGATTCTCATTTCAATATACTCTTAGGTACCCTACATGCATAATGCATAGTCAGCCTATAATTGATTTATTTTATTTTATTTTATTCGAGAAACTTACAGCTAACATAAAAGATGTTATAATGTTCCCACTGCTGGGAGATAGTGGGCCATAATCCACCACGCAGGCCCAGTGTGGGTAGATATGTCTCTTCGAGTTTTAGGTTCTAGCCTTTAGAACATGCCGGTTTCCTCACGATGTTTTCTTTCACCGTTTTGAGAGCAAATGTGATGAAATAATTTATACAAAGCTGTGGCGGTCATCTACAATGCCCCCCCCCCCACATACGAAACATAAAATCAACAAATGTGGAAAAAAACAAAAAGTGAAGTGGCGCCATCTACAATGCTATATGCGAACTACTCAAGACTTGATGTCACACCGCAACTACATCAGCTACATCGCGCAAGCAGAGTTTACCGCGCGATCTGCATATATACAAACATCCCGACATCAATCGTCGGGCAGTCGCCCACCAGACACAACACCCGTCTGGTCGGAGGATCCTCCCTTTTCTACAGAGTATGAGTGAACTTTACACCCTGTTCCTCATACCTCTATAAAGTAAAGCGCCTGTCTGGGTTCGAACCTACGACCTACCACTCGTAAGTCGCGGTCGTTACCACTGAGCCACCACTGCTCTTACATAATACTATTATTCTTAAAGCATTTATTTTTAGAATATTAGAAGAGAATAATACAACAGTCAAAAATAGCAATACATAAGTAATTTCCCGGAAAATTCGCAAAAACAGTTATTCGTGCTATTAAAGAACAAGATATCGGAACCGTGCCTTAAGGAGTTGCTAGCCATAAGTACTGGTAGGATGTTAGTTTTTACCGGGAGGGCTGTGCCGGACCGGTTTGTATCCTGCTCATCCCACAAATACTAGCCCCACGACATTGTTGATTCTTAACTAGTACCTTTGTAAATGCCAACACTGCCCATGTATTGCCTGTAACGAGTTCGCCTTAATAACACATGTAATATACATTAAAACTTCAGATGGTTATTAAGGGGAACACGACGGGACGTCAACACGTACCAGTGCTAATGTAAATTTAAATGTTTAACATTAGGTTTTTGTTGTAAATAAGATGTTATAAGAAACTGGTATGACACAGCATTCGTGAATCAGGAGGAACAAAAAATTGTATGTCCATATCTGACATCCCTGAAGAGAGAGAGGCCTGTGGCTAAATAATAACAGCCGCACGGATACGATCGCTCAGGATCGGCTCGCTTGCCGCGGTTGGTCCATGGATAGGTGACCATCTTTACATACCAAGTCACCTCCAAGCCAAGGAAAGCACGGTAAGCCGTTGTTCCCGGCTGTCATCGTGGATCTTTGACTGTCATATAAAGCCCGAAAATCTGTCAGCTAAGGAGTACCCAGTAATAATAATAATAGATTTATTATCAGGCAACTAAGGCCCATAGATGAAATACACAAAATAATCTTAAACAATAATAACAAACTAATACATATTAAGAACCAGCTTAAAACTAAACACGTAAAGTTCACGGCGCGAGCGTCGTGTTTCGCTGCGAGTTGTCACGTAACCGTCCTTGGAACGAGGTGGGCAAGCTCTTCGAAAGAGTCATTGCAGACCGCCTCGTCGGGCGGCTGGTGCGGGTGGGGCCGGATTTGGCGGAGAGCCAGTTCAGTTTCCGCAGGGGGCGTTCCACGGTGGACGCCATCATGCGCGTGCGAGCCCTCACGACGGGGGATGCTGTGGCCCGGGGTGGGGTCGTCTTGGCGGTGTCTTTGGACATCGCCAATGCCTTCAACACCCTGCCCTGGAGTTGCATAAGGGAGGCACTCCGGTATCACCGGATGCCGACCTACCTCTGTCGTGTGGTCGAGGCCTATTTGACGGACAGGGCCGTCATCTACCCCGGTCACCAAGGAGAATGGAACCGGCGAGAGATGTCGTGCGGTGTCCCACAGGGATCGGTCCTGGGGCCGCATCTGTGGGACATCGGATACGACTGGGTGCTGCGCGCCGACCTCCCTAGCGGCGTCAGCGTAGTTTGCTACGCTGACGACACGCTGGTCCTGGCGCAAGGGAGGTCGTACCAGGCGGCGGCCGACTTAGGGACACACGGGGTTGCGACAATCGTAGATAGGATCCGGCAACTGGGACTCGAGGTGGCCTTGCACAAGTCCGAGGCCATGTGGTTTCATGGTCCTCGGAATGCGCCACTGACGGGTTCCCAGATAACGGTGGGAGGGGTTCACATCGGCGTCGAGTCGACGATGAAGTACCTAGGACTCGTCCTCGACAGCCGGTGGAACTTCGCGGAGCACTTCCGACGTTTGGCTCCCAGACTGGAGCGGGCCGGGGCTGCCTTGAAGCGGCTCCTGCCCAATCTAGGGGGGCCAAACGCCTCCTGCCGGAGGCTCTACGCGGGGGTCCTGCGGGCCATGGCCCTATACGGGGCGCCGGTGTGGGCGCCTACATTGAGGCGCCAACCAGCACGCCGGTTGAAGGCGGCCCATAGGGTCATGGCCATCCGGATGATCCGGGGATACCGCACGATCTCCGGTGAGGCGGCGGGCCTCCTTGCCGGATTACCGCCATGGGATCTGGAGGCAAACGTCCTCGCGCTCACTTGGGAGTGGCGCGAGGAGGCCAAACGCCGGGGTGTAACTCCGCTGCCGCGGGAAATCGCGGCACGGCGGACAGAGCTCCGGCAGGATCTCATGGCGACATGGAAAGTGCGATTGTCGCAACCCAGTGCTGGGCACGCCGCGATTGCGGCGGTAAGTCCCCTCTTTGAGGAGTGGCTTGAGAGGCGGCATGGCATCCTCACCTTCCGCCTGACACAGGTCCTCACCGGACATGGCTGTTTCGGGAGGTTCCTGTTTCGGATAGGGCGGGAGGAAACGCCCGGGTGTTTCCATTGCGAAGATCGCCCAGAGGACACGGTGGAGCATACGGTGGAGGTCTGCCCGGCTTGGGCGGAGCACCGCCGTGTCCTCGTGGAGGTGATCGGCGGAGGCGATCTCGCGCGTCCGACCCTGGTCCAGGCCATGGTACGGAGCGAGAGGGCATGGCTGGCAGTCGCCTCCTTCAGCGAAGCAGTTATGCTCGCAAAGAGGGAGGCGGCGCACGTGAGGGAGATGCAATACATGCGCCCTCACAGCCGTGGCCTTCGCAGGAGACGCCCTGGGCGTCGGGAATCCCAGGCTGATTCCCGGCCACCTTAGGCACGGGCTTGCGAACGGCGAGTAATGGGTAGCTCGCTGTCCGGTAAGGACCAAGCCCGGGTCGACGGCGCGTTGTGTTCCACGCGCGCCTCAAAGAGATGTCAGCAGCAACAGATGGGGCCCGCAAGGGCCGATGCCTGCCGGGGGTGCGGGTTGTTCGAAAGAGATACCGCCGCCCCTGGCACACAGGCAACTGAGGGAACACGGGTGGGTTTTAGTCAGTAAAAGTCTGACACGCCCTCCCGCTCCACCCAGAGCGGGAGAAGTTATTTGATGATTTCCCACCCAGAAAAAAAAAAAAAGAAAAAAAAAAATACCGTCCTTGGAAACGTCGATATACGACACCAAATGGAAATGGAGTGGGATGGGATGGATGAGATGGAATGGGTTGTAAAGGTCAGGTAGGCAGTGGCTCCATGTAAAATACTGGTATCCAGCTAAATCCAGTTAGACTGGAAGCCGACCCCAACTTTGGTGGGAAAGACTAAGCAGATGATGATTTGACAACACTGAAGTCAATTCTAACGACATTCAGGGCCTTTAGGAGATTTAGTGATGAAGAAATAATCTCTTTGTACCAATATGCTCTTATCATCAAAGCCATTAACTGTACAGGAAAAGTCATAGCATACAATAAATAAACTTGTGCTAACTCGTTACAAACAATATAATATTAGTTCTAGAATCTAGAGATTGCTCACTAACTCCAACTTATAGTGTCAAATGTAAATATATTCTTTTAAAACATTCTCGTTTAAAAGCTAAAACAATACTTGAAAATTGTCGGCCAATACAGACATTATGACACTTACAGAAATGTAACGCTCTAATGAGAAAGCAAAGCGGCAGATGTCTTCGACCTCCACGTCGTCACGACACAAATACGTGCTAAATTCAAAGAACCAAGACAAACTTGACGTGACGGACCACTAACTCGTTGTTTGAACTTCGTACATGACACATCTAGGCACCTACTAGCAATACTTACCACAAACATGTAATGTCATCATAAAAACTGGGACGACCAAATAAGATGAGACCATACTTAACGCAGCGGTGCCTAAGTTAGTTATTCCTATTTTGGACTAAAGGAAATCAAATTTTTTATCACTTTAAAGATCTGTGGAAGTTCCCACAAGTAAATTAAGTGGTCATCGCGGGTCATGTTGGCTTGAGAATAATGAACAAGGTTGGGAAATGTTTGAAGCCAAGAAAATGAATGAACATGTCAAAATTAATCTAAGCAATGTTCTAATTCATCGTACCGTAATGCTGTATCGTCGAATTCTCTGAATAGTTTTTGACATCTTTTTTACCAAATTTCAATTTAACTTGATGTTGTACGGTGACTAAGGAATGCTGTAATGCACGAGAAGAATCACACATTACAATTAAAATAATTGATTTATTGTAGAACTTTAACAAATCAATTAACACACCAATAATGTATGGAGGTGGTTCTTGATTTATTGAAGTAAATAAGTAAGTCTGGAATTAAAAACATCAATTTATTTTAATTGGCCATCACAGAAGTTGAGAACGGCCGAAGATCTCCAGATTAATCATGTAATTAAAAAATTTGCATAATCGAATACAGTAAAAGATTGATCTCATTAGTGTTTTTATTTGAGACTTTAGTTTTTATACTACAAAGGCAGCACAAAAACACCTTGAGGCAACTTGTACTCTCATTTTAACTTTTCTACAGTTCTGGTAGGTACAAACTGTCCAGCCTTGGAAAGAAAAACTGATGCAATAATCTTATATTAGACATTATTTAATTACCAAATATAGCCTCTTAAAAATGTACCTCAGAAAAATCTGGTCTGGTTTATATTTATACATCGCCAGAGGTCAATACTCCGGCGCCAATGTGGGTCAGCTGATGGAGCCCTGCCGTGGGCACCATGGCCACTCGATTACCAGCGAGAGGGAAAAATTCGAAGATTACATCTAATGAAACTATCATTAGATGTGATCTCCGTACATTCAATGGAGAATACATGGATTCACGCAATCACCTACCTACCTACATAGAAACCTACGGCTTTTGAAGCCTGTTCAATTTTAACTGCTGTCAACTCTCAAGTTAAATGATTTGATTGGCTGGTATTACTTATTTCAGTAAAGAATTCCCACAAGCTAACATTAGGTTTGAATGTTAATCTGCTAAAACAATATGAGGGATCATGGACATGTCACTTGAATGCATGCACACTGGTGAGGAAGATTCAACAGCTATATGTAACGGAGGGCGTGTCATACTAGACGAAAGACCTTCGCTTAATGTGAAAACATAATGCAATGCTTATTTAAGACCTCTGCCCTCTTGTCTGTAAACAAAGATGTACTCAAAACAGAAATTCTTCGAAAATTGTTTACAAGGAAAAGAATTGAGGACACTCTAAAGTGTGATATTTCGATACTTAAATACATTTTTCTTACATGAATAATGTTAAACTTAAATTTGACATGAATCATTTTCACGTGCAGATAAATTAGAAATATTGTATAAGGTAAGTGTAAAACAACGTTATGTTTTTTTTTTTTATTAAACATTTCAATTAAATCCCCATGGGAAAAAGCTGTGACTTTATGTATGTCTAATCTCTGTGTAATCTATGAAAATTATCTATACAGGGTGTAACAGAAACCCTATTGCTATCCTTAAGCACTAAAGATAACATCTGGTATGCAATCACTATCTATGTATAGTTCAGCTCAAAATAAAATACTCAAAATAAAGAATTGATACCAAATTTTCGGTTTCATATGTTTCTTAAATTTAAATCACAACAAACGTGTCACTGCACTGCGTAGGTCAATAACTTTCCACGTTACTTGCCACTCTCACGATAAATCTCTTCCGAGTGATGTTTTTATTTCAATTTGAAAAGTTCGATTTCTGGTATCAATGTATTAAAAATTCTCATAACTTCCGAACATGTAGAGATAGGATTAAAAAACCTTTCCAATATCGTTTGATATCATCCAAAGAAGCCATGCACTTGGTATGTATATACCCTTATTAATACGTGAAGCAAAATCTTTGTACGTCTTATTACGAAAATTACGAGGACGGAGGATTAGGAAAATTGGCACAGTTGAAGTTTATATAGAGGAGTGTATAATCAGCCTATAATGTTCCCACTGCTGGGACACAGGCCTCCCTTCTATGAGAGGAGGCAGGCCGTAATCCACCACGCGGGCCCAGTGCGAGTTGGTAGATGTCACTCACATATCTTCGAATTTTTGGTTCTAGGACATGCTGGTTTCCTCACGATGTTTTCATTCACCGTTTTGAGATCAGCGGTCATGAAATAATTTACACAAAGTAAAGGGTCTGTCCGGGTTCGAACCTACGACCTACATCTCGTAAGTCGCGGCCGTTACCACTGGGCCACCACTGCTCTATGGAGGAGTGCAAAAACCTAATATTTTTATACAATGATGTATTAGAAATACATTATGTATTAAATGAATTATGGTCGAATTTCGACTACTGTTTTCATAAAACGGTTTTTTTTTTTGAGACATAGACGATTTTGTGAACTGGAATATTTGAATCTTTAATACCATGGCCGTCTCCCAGACCTCTGCCTTACATAAATCACTCCGAGAAAGGTTCGGTCGGTGATGACAATGGCTGACCTGCACTGAAGTCACCACACGTGCTAGTGACCGAAATTGAATGACATAACTTATATGAGGTCATAGTATTATGATACTTTTACTGATAGAACGTCAGACAACCGGCATAATATCGTGTGGACTCAATTTATAAGTGAAATGGTGAGGTAAACATGTACAGAGATAGTTCGAGTACACCAAACCTGCAATAAAACGTAAATGTACATGCCAGTATTATTGTAATTATCTTGATTACAGATAAAATACTAAATGCAACAAAACAACAGACAAATTTGAATGAAATCTCCTTACACAATAATAATATCCCTGTCTTTATTGCTTCCTTTATCATCATTATTGCACTGACGCAGTTTCATACTTTCCTCGTAATTTTTCCATCCTGCAAAGAGTAGACTAAGCAAATAATTTGTTACTGATAAATAAAACATTACAAATTCAGTAACTTTCTTGCCAAGAAACAGAATTTTTGTGCATTACAGCGATACATCTCCACCAAAGGCTTCAGTAAAAACAGGTCTCAAATCAGTACAAGTAAACAACAATGAACAAAAAAAAACTATGTAAGAATGAATGGCAAATAAAATAGTGTGAGTGAACGTCGTGGGGGTCAATACTCCGTCAGTAGGTCAGCAATGAGTCGCAGAGGCCCAGAGACCAGTCCCTGGCACGCCAAAGCCTTAACTCATTTTCCGGCGTCCATCATTATGGTAGCTCGATTGAGGTGCCGGTTGTGATGATCGCGGTGAGGTCACTGCGATACTTGAAATTTTGAAGAATACTTATGCAATTTCAAGCAAAGTTATCCCATGGTTGATAATATCTCCGGCATTTTGTTTCTCGTGTAATTCTCGAAGAGCAACTTTGGAAATCCAATGCGTTACTATATTAAAAGGTCTCCATGAATGACAAAACTTATGTAGGAATTTCCGGTACACCATGGTCAGTTAGTCGCACCTGATTTGTTCATCTTTCGCAGAAGCATAACCTAAGTAGCTCGCCCCAACAGCGACGTTTTCAAACAATTTGAAATTCGTAACTTGAGGAATGCAACTGAGTACCTAATAGAACTAAACTGGTTAAACAGAATGTAATAAAATCCTGAAAATGGTTTCGTCGTATTGCAGAACATCTTAATTTGTTAAAGTAAGGCTTAAGTTTAGTTTTAAGAGTTATGTTTATCATTGGATTATGTGATCAAAGTGACTACTGTGTCTTGTGAATAATATATTGCTTATTATAGTATCCGAGGTGCACCGCGGATTGTTATATGATTGCTGCAGGATAACCTCTCAGCACCCGCTAATGAGACACAATTGATTTTCTGTTGTATCGGGCCGTGGCACGGCCCGGCCGGGACTATAGATCTGTAATAAAACTAAAATAAAGAATAATAATGCATACAGAAAAAACGATAAACAACCATTACAAAAAGGCATCTATGTAGTAGGTATTTAAACTATGACAAATGACTAGCATTACACCAAGCCAATATTTTTTACCTCCTCCAAATTACAACTCGCGTTAAATGACTTGAATTTATCTTACAATCAGATCCCAATATTGTTAGCGTAGTCTTATTTAGCTATTTTGAATAGTTGCACATTAGCACCATATTTATACTTTTCTTAAACTGTCTATAACATGTCCAAGTTTGTTCACGTAATTCTAGTGTACTTGATGACGTAGTTAAAACTATTATATTTCGAGGCAAACAAGAAGTATCGGCATAATTATTAAATAAATTAGTAACGGTTCCTAAGTTACAGATAAAAATGGCCAAAGAATGGATTTAGAATCTTGTTTATCGAGTTTAGATTCGCATAGATTTATGCTAATGGTATTTTGATATGGATACTTCAAAATTTTGCATCTTAAATGCGGTCTACAACTTCTAAGATTACACTGATGCGCCAAATACATCTCCTACGTGACTTTTATGCGGTTTTTGACTTCAAAATGTACAGTCGTAAAGAATTCGAGATTAGTGAAGCTTACTTTAAGTGGTCTAGACCGTTTTCATTCAATTTTTTGTTGCTTTTTGTGCAAAGAAGATGCATCATTTTAAAAATATTTTTTAAAGCTTTTTTATATCTTCTTTAGTGGTATTAAATGGGCAGTTTGACGTCTGAAGCTATCGTTTTGGTTCAAAGTGCGGCACTAAAGTAACAAAGTAAACTGTGGACTTGCGAGAGGCCTCTAAGAGTTACAGCTCTCGTAGAGGACAAGGGAGGCCGTTCACCCCGCTGTAATAGACGACGAAATAGCGTGGATGTGACTACACAATTTTTACGGAAATATTCTCGTGATAATTGAAGGTTGCTAACGTGCACGAGTATGCTAAAAATACGTGTGAATAATACCGGATCTTCAGTTGCTGTTGGATTGTGTAAATTATATTTTGTTTTGTTTTATTATCTTCAACAGTTACTGAGATATATTAGAAATTGTTGAGTTTTGAAAAAAAGCAATCAGAATAAGTCAAAATAAATAACTACCGACGACCACATGGCCCACGCCCGATGGTCTACCTGAACGAATAATTACAGAAACCAAAGCCATCCATCCATTTATTCATAGAACACAGATAGAACATAGAAGTCCAAATAAATAAATAAGACGATATGATTATTAGCTATAATATCAGATTCAAATCCAAACATTTTCAAATCAATTCAGTCCGGTGAAAATTTATATAATTCTGCCAGTCGTATCCACAATACTCTCATCGCTAGTTAGAGGCACCTGTTCACCGCGAAGGACAAAGTCAAGTCGCGGAAATTGTTTGTATGGCAAAAAACACTATTGAAACAACTCCTAGACAGATCTCAATTGATGTCGATCTCAGGGTATTTTATTACCTCTAGTCTCTAAAGTAACCACTTTTGAAAAATGCTTTATCAATCGACAGTTTTGTCAAACATACATTTGATGCTGTAGGTACCTATCATGACTAGATATTTTAAGAGCCATTTTGATACTTCACGATATCATTTTCTTTAGTAAATATACAGATAATGGCTGATCGTACTGTGCATCTATCTGTGCATACTAGCATCCCATTCATTCTTGAAGCCATCGAAACTTCTTCAGGTGGACTTTGGACAGTACGATCAGCCATTATCTGTATATTTACTAAAGAAAACAACCGCACCTAGGAGCTAGGTACTCACCTAGCTCCTAGGTGCGGTTGCAGATTCACATTCCTTTGCAACATATCCTCTCCGAGATTGTTATTGCATGCCCGAACAGGGTATCTCATTCATTAGAATTCTATGGCAAGGGTAACATAAAATAATATACCTATAATTTATCTAATTAAAAATAAAACGCTTACAACAAGTGTACATTTAACCAACAGTAGTAAAATTCTCATACAACTATAATGCATAAATAAGCAATTTCTGAAATCTTTTTGTTATGGACAAGTGCATGTTATGATGTTTCAGAATTAGAATGTTAGGTATTGACCCGCCCGATGTAGGTTTATTCAAACCTGTGTTTTAGGCCAATACTGCAACGAAATTTATACTTAGGAAGTCTGCCGGTCTAATGTATGAAAATCTCAACATGAAAACTTAGGTGCAATGCCGTCATCTCATCTGATGCGAGGCACTGAGATCTCACTTCACCAAAATTTTACAAGTCCAAACCCTGTCCACCAAATTTCTAAAGTCAAAGGTAGTGAAAGAAACCAGACGTTCTATTCTGTAAAAATGTCAGAGTGAAAACTTAGGTGAAGTGAGCTTGAAGTGAACTGTTGTACCACCCGATGCCATGAATTGATAGCTCACTTCACCAAAGTTCTACAAGTTCGAACCCCTAAGGTAATATAGTTACTAAATACAAAGGTAGTCAGTAAAACAAACCAGGCGATCTATTCTATAAAAAAATCAGAGTGAAAACTTAGGTAAAGTGAGCTGTACATTCCACCTGATGCTAGAAATTGATAGCTCACGGCACCTGTTTGGTTTTTTTTTACTTTACATAATGGACCTGCTGGTTTCTTTATATACTATACCTTTGAATTTAGTACTTATATTGCCGCAGGGGTTCGGAAAATTCACTAACAATTTTACATCTTAAACTGTACCTAATCTGCTGCTACATAGCTCAGCAGCCAATTAGTCTCTATTTTCCAAGCAAAGCTTGAACAACGGCCATTGTTCCTTTAGCATCGGGCTACTAAATACCAGACACATGTTTGCCCACAAGAGAGGACCACAGACGATGTACTATAAACATATCGCAATACACATGCCGATGGAGTATTTGTTCGGTAATTAAGGCTAAACAAACATCTTAATCGGTCTTTCAACTTGACGTAAGCCCGGTACCAGTACCGACGCTATTTGTCTGTGATTGGTCAGTAATTGATTTTGGATAGTATTTAGTATGGAGGAATTTCTACGCGAATATAGTCCCATTTACTTTTAAACGTTCTTTAAAGTTAACTAATGATGTTAATGGTCATAAAGTTTAAAAAAAAAATTTTACTTTCGAACGTCTCTTAACATACAGCAACGTTTATGAGTAAATATGAAATTAATATTTATCATGGTCTAGTAATGTTTCGAGCTTTAGTACCTGCGCTATTGTGAAAGGTATTATATCTTACGTTATAAAGCTTTGAACCGCTTTGTGTGATTTACATATTTTTATTTATCATCTACCAATGTAACACGAAAACTTGTGTAAATTATTTCTTCACCACTGCTCTCAAAACGGTAAAGGAAAACATCGTCAGGAAACCGGTATGTTTTAGAACCAAACATTCGTAGACATGGTGACATCTACCAACTCGCACTGGGCCCGCGTGGTGGTTTACGGCCCTCTCTTCATCGAGAGGAGGCCTGTGTCCCAGTGGGAACATTAGGCAGCCGTTATCTTTCGATTCAATATTTTGAAAAGGTTTTCATAAAACTTAGCCGATCTATTCTGATAAAATCTCACCTTGAAAAGTTAGGTGCACTGAGCTGTCAATAGTGTCAATTCCTAGCATCTGATGGAATGACAATTTACTTCAAGTTCTATTCACGTGTAGTTTTTACGGTCACATTTCTACCGAATAGACGGGTTGGCTCACATCCCAATTAACTAAACCAGTCAAAACCCCGTGAATTATTTGGACTTACATTGCTAATATTTTTAAGAACCAATAACTTAATTTAGAATAACACTAGTGCCACAGCCGACGACGGTCATCTAGATAAAACCCTTGATATATATAACTGACAGTTGGTGAAATGAGCATAGACAAGAATTTTGACTAACATTTTGTCAGTCATACTGCATAGCGACAGTATAGCAGAATATAGTTAGCTTAAAACAATTCAGTGTATCACAAGAAAAATGCGCTGAGAGAGCACACCTTAAACTGATCAGCAAATTGGAAAAAACGTAAGAAAATTTTAATTTTGCGGGCTACCATGGCATTTTCTTAATGAAAAATGTTTCTACACAGGTCCACTCCAACCCACTTGTGGAACCTTCAACGAAGCAGTGATGCTCGCAAAGAGGGAGGCAGCGCACGTGATGAAGAGGCAGTACATGCGCCCTCACGGCCGTAGCCTTCGCAGGAGACGCCCTGGGCGTCGGGAATCCCAGGCTGA
This sequence comes from Polymixis lichenea, assembly GCA_949091785.1. NCBI lineage: Eukaryota > Metazoa > Arthropoda > Insecta > Lepidoptera > Noctuidae > Polymixis > Polymixis lichenea. Next base: position 9,400,944 of record OX420939.1, on the reverse strand, counting down.
TTCCCGGCCACCGTAGGTGCGGGCTTGCGGACGGCGAGTAATTGGTAGCTCGCTGTCCGGTAAGGACCAAGCCCGGGTCGACCGCGCGTTGTATTCCACGCGCGCCTCAAAGAGGTGTCAGCACCAAATGAGTGCCTGCAAGGGCCGATGCCTGCCAGGGGTGCGGGTTGTTCGAAAGAGATACCGTGGTCTCTGCAACTGAGGGAACAAGGATGGATTTTAGTCAGTAAAAGTCTGACACGCCCTCTTGCTCCACCCAGAGTGGTATAAGTTATTTGATGATTTCCCACCCAACAAAAAAAAAACCCCCACTTAAAGAAAGAAAGAAAGAAATTTATTAGACGCGCACAGGAATAACACAAACTTAAACTTGTGGAAAGGCTTATTCAATTACATACATACTCAGCCTATAACGTTCCCACTGCTGGGACACAGGCCTTCTCTCGGTGAGAGGGAGTGGGCCGTAATCCACTACGCGAACCCAGTGCGGTTTGGTAGATGTGACATGTTGTCGAACTTTTGGGTCTAGGACATGCCGGTTTCCTCACTAATTCAATTAATGTTAAAATACTATATAACATGTAAACATAGTGACAAGTGAATTGATTGACTTATAATTGTTTCAAGTTAACCTCCCTGAGATTTGACACCTGATTTTTTGTCCAATCAGGTAAAGAAAACTCGCAAATTTTTTTCTATCATCAAAAAAAATATTATGACAACATATAACCGACTTAAGATATACTAAAACAAGTTATTTTTTAGTACCTTATAAAGTTTCAAGTAATGTGTTTATTGAAATATCCGGTGTGTAAACGTCATGGAGTCGCGCCCAGAACGGTTGACTCGTGTAGTTTGTACCGAAATGGGCGGAAGCTAGCAGCAACCGGTTGCCTTCCATTGTGGCATACAGTTGGATCACAAGTATCTAAATCACATTAAGGTTACTTTGGGCGTGGCTTTTGGCAAAGTTTAGAGATTTCGTCATCAGCCTAGCCTCTTTTTTATTTGAGTCCCGTCTAACCGGAAAGTGTAAAAATAAAATAGGCTTTTACCTATTTGCACGGAAGCATCTAGTAACTGCAGAAGATTATGGGCGTCATCTCGTAGTAGCAAAAACATGCGTAATTCTAGATAGCATGGCTAGAATAAAGTTTTTACATGTTCATAAGGCAAAGACAGAATTCCGTCTTAGCTTCATCTTCAAGACGTACGGATTCAGTTCCATGATTTTTTATAGAAATTGTTCAACTAGAGTCGCGTCACGACTGTCTGCTGAGCCTTAATGCTTCGTTTTAAGTAAAAGATAAACGATCAATACACTTAATGCTGGCGATCAGTATAAACATCGCTTTTAACTCCGTCATTCTTCAAAAGTATTCGAACCTCCACGCGAATCCACAGATGTCTTCAGCACACATTTGAATACTCTGTGAAGATAAAAGTAAATAATGATTGATCATTTAAAAGTGACTATTCACGTGTGCACCTTGTGAACATTTGCGCTTCACTCAGACGTCTCAAAACACACGCAATGTGCTCCTGTCAATTGCGAAGCTATTGAAATATTTGAGACAATAATGTTATAGGCAAATGTGGAATTGACGAGGTGAAGTAGAGGGTTCTGTAGATGTTTTGATTAGTTAGTCTTAGAGCAATTTTTGAGTTATGAGTCCTTTTACAATCTATTGGGTTTTTCTATGTGGAATTTCTCAGTAGCAGCTCGGAGCTCTGGCTTTGTGCCCGGTTGATGGCAATAGGATCGCCTTCTATTGCATGGGACTTAAACATAAATGGCAAAGTGTGTGTACTATAGGTACACCTCTGCCCAACCCTTCAAGAAACAAGGCGTGATGTTATGTTATTTATGTTTATAATCTGTTTTTTTTTTAATCCTATTTGTGTATTTGTCTTTTTCGATTAAAGTGAGGTTATTGTTGAGAGAATCGTTACAATCGATTATTTTTATTGATACTTGATACCTTAGGAAACATTGCAGATTTATTACAACCACACAATATTCACAAATCTGCATCACTAAGTACATAAATTCAAAACTTTGGTCATGAAGTTTTTGGGCCAACGTTACAATGTATCTGCATTAAACTAAGCCTCACTGACCCCTAAACACATAATGACGTAAGTAGGACGCATTAACACAGGAACAGAAATCATCTGTCGGCCACAATGCAGTACTTTTATAATACGAAAAAAAAAAACGTAACATGCGTTTGTGACCAATCTGTGCAATCTGCGCCTGCGGTTCGAAGATAATACGAGTATTGCAAGTCATGTGGTGTGCTTGCACAAACCGCTAAAGGGTTAGGCATTGTGCCAGACAATCAGTCCGCGGGATTGGCACAAATGTGAATGTGCCACATGCGAAGATTAAGGATAATGGAAAGTTTCAATAATGGTCATTGGTGGCTACGTGGCTACAATATTTTCGAATTTTCTATTGGAAAAATTATGGAATACACATTGGCGAAGTCTTATTATAGCCACCAAAATTATCATGAAATCTGACATTATACCTAAGAAATATTTAAAAAAAAGCCTTTTATTCCGTGCAACACATATGTGGCATTTTATAAAGTAAAAATACTGTAGTATCTTTACTTTATAAAAGACCACATATTTCTAAGCTTTTAACACTACAACACAATATTGTAGTTTTTTGTGGCTATGAAATGTACGATTTTTTTGTCCCAAGAAACATAAAATCTTACATAATATTTAGCTTCGCAATACACCAACATAGCCATGCAAAAGTAATTTGCTAGCGGAAAAATAAATTAACTTCATAAAGATATCCCCTTGTCTAACTACAAAATTAACGAGACAGAAACTATGTTTATTACTTTTTATATTTATGGCCAGTGCTACTAACTAAACGTAGGTTTTTGCAAAAGTATCTGTTAAAATTGTAAACAAACCCTACAAAATACATATTTGGCATATAATGTTCCCACTGCTGGGACACGGACTCTTTGAGAGAAGGGAGGGCTAAAATCTACGGGCCCAGTACGGGTTAGTAGATGTCAGAATTCTTCGATTTTTTGGTTTTAGGACATGCCAGTTTCCTCAAACAAACCCTGTTCAAGTTATATTCTTACGAAATCAGTTACTATAGGCAATTAAGAACATTAATTTATATTTAGTAGGTTTCAAATTTATATCTCGCCTATCTACTATCTATCTACTATTCCAAAAATTATTGTTTGAATAACATATTAAATTGTAACTGAAAAATCATTGTCGGAAAATGATCGCCCTTTGACGGTTATTGCCATAAAATTAAACATAATTAAAACTTCGGGTTAAAGTAAGCAACCGGCACTATAAATTGGCATCTACAGGTACGTTTTCTTATTCATTTGTGTACATTTTCGGTAGATAATTATGAAACAGACCATACCTATTTTAATTTTATTTACAACAACAACAACAACTTTTTTTCTCATTTTTAAAGCGGTGATGACGCATTTTCGGCTAATGTTTGTAAGCTAACAATGTATCGTCTTACGTACCGCAGCCATTTCCTAAAATGTTGGTTACGAAGACAGTAGTTAAGTATAATAAAAAGCAATTTTAATACTCTCGTTCGTGCCATCCGGTATTTAAAAAGCAGATGCAAATAATTTTGGGTGAACTGGTTCGCAAGAAATTTTTTCTTCTTTTTTTCCAAAATGACAGTGACCGTTTGCCATTAGATTGTCGCTAGCATTATTTAGAAATCTGTGGAAATTAAGTTTTTTTCTGGGAAAATCTATTTAGGAAAATATTTATAACTGTGAGTTAACTGTAGGTAATGTCATGTGTTACCTACTGTGATAATATAAGAACTCGTTTAAGTGCATAGAATGGGTAGATACAGATTTTTTAAATTCTGTAATGTTTTTCTTTTTTTCTTTCAGATTAAGCACTATTTTTGTCGTGTTTGTATCTATCAGTTAAAATAGCCATACTAGAAGTATTGCTTTTTTAACTGATAGCTTCAAAGTCAATATTTAAAAGGCGTTGCGTCTTGCTTGATGCGTTGATGTCTTTTCTTCGGGTGGTATTTATACGTTGCTTCATGTCTTTTGTAATGTTCTTAAACTCATGATTTCCGATTATTCTATCTAGAGGTACTTCACATTAATATTAAACAGATAATTTCCCATCAGATTATTAATAAAAAAGATACCATTTTTTTTTGTTTCCTAAAAATAAATGGATCATGTCCTGAGTTGTGCAGGTAAAATAAACTGAGAGTATCGCATTTGGACCATCAAGGCATAGCTGGGCTGCAATCCTTTTACAGCCCGTGGGAACCTTGACAGATGCGCTCCTAGCAACAACAAACCTTTTTTCGGAAACCTTATTGTAGGGTAGCCATAAAATTTTATGAATTTCAGGGAAATAAAAAAATGTATATTAAAACTTACATTTATTTACTGTTACATATTTGTTTGCTTGATGATGCGTGCCTGTTTTGAAAACTAGCCTGTAATTTTAAAAGCATGACTGAAATCTGAAATCTAAATATGTCATAAAGATAAATTAGCATACTAAAATACAATTGAACTTCTAACAAAAATGTGAACCTTATATCTTAAATATTTGTTCACGGCAAAAACAATAAAATAATTATCATTTAACTTTTGGTTCCTTGCAAATATTTAGAATAATTTAAACTTTAGTCAATTTTTATTTTTATTAAAGCAGCTCAATCATTACACACATTATTGGCTTATTATTAGTCGCATGAATTTACTCGCCACTCGCAAGTACATGCAATAATTCATACATGTGCATACAATTCAAAACGTGCCAATTGCCTACTTCGTATTTCTGGAGTTGTCGATTTGCCCACAAATAAATTAATTTGTTAGTCACCTATAGAAAATAATACATTATTTGAATGTGTGTATTCGCCCGATTCGGTCGAGTAAAGTACGAATCAACTAATAAGACACATTATCGTCTCGTATTTTTCCAGTAAAGTTGATCGAACCGTCCCATATTCCAACGCAAATCATGCAGTCACCACATATATCAATTTGATCAATAGGGCAGGATACAACTCTCTATTTGTTACAAATTTTTTCGGAAACTGAGTTTATCGTATAAACGTAATTTCTCAGTTTTTGTGTGCAAGGGTTACATTGCATCCGGTGAATGTGATATTGGTGTGACTCTTCAAATTCCTGAATTCGCACCAAAAAGGTAAACTTGAATGAAGGCCAAGTGTTTGTTAAAAAAATTGCAAATCATTCAATGGGATGTTGAAAAAGTTCATTTTACGCTCGCATATCCTTTGCTAAGTACGTTTATTACGTTCTCCTTTTTCGTTATTGTCGGATGTACTAGGTGTCTAAATATGAATAAATTCTAGATATTAATTAATCTACTATTTAAGTGGCTAAGTAAAATTATTGTTCGGCGCATATCGTAGTCTGAAGGCAGTGAATATTAACATACATAGAACCTCAGTGTTGAGTTTGTTGTTTACTATGTAGTTGTTTTTAGACCATGACTATTTTGGTCTTACAAACCCATAAAATTATTAATTAAATAATTAAGCCCTGTATACCGAAGTACTAACATTTCCACTTGAACTCAAAATATATTTAAAAAACTGTAAAAATATAAACTATAAAATGTCTATTAATTCGTGTTGCTTATTGCCAATGGCCTTTTTTTTGGGTGAGAGATCATCAAATAGCTCCTCCCGCTCTGGGCGTGTCAGACTTTTACTGACTTAAACCCACTCGTGTTCCTTCAGTTGCCTGTGCTAGGGCCAGGATAACTCTTAGGAACAAATCTGCGACCCTGGCAGGCAATTTGCAAAGGCCTCCCCCAATGATTTCTATTGTTGCCTGTCTTGAGCAAACCTTCTCCAGTTTGGTCCTGATGTCTATTTTATTCCGTCTTCCTCGTCTTCTTTTGCCGTCCCTTGGGTACCATTCTACGATTCTCTTACTCCACTTCCCAATTTTATCGCGCATCATAATATGTCCTGCCCGACTCCACTTCTGTTGATGAATTCGCATGAGTATGTCGGGGAGTTTTGTCATCGTCATTAGATCAGGGTTTCTAATCTTTTCCTGGTGTTTATAAGCGATTATACTCCCCTCTATTGTTCTCCGTGGTACGGCATGTTTTTCCCGTAAAGACTTTGAGGGCCCAGGTTTCGTATCCATATGTTAGGCAAATTACGTTACAACTTACACCATATTTTACTAAGAAGAATATATCCGTACTATTGTGTACCTACCAATCAGTGCGTTAGCAAAATACTATCAGAGATAAAGATCAACTTACAGTAATTCTCAAAATGCAACAAAGAATGCGAACTATTACAATAATTAAAATAAGTGCAAACGAACAAGCATTTGGATAACAAAAATGTTATCTCTCGCATTGTTATCACATCACACAATTTGTCCGAAAGAAAGTTCAGAGCGGTCCTTTTGATGATAACATTCTTAGTGAGGCAATAAAAATATTTACCTGTTTACGCAAAGAACTAACGTTCAAGTCCGTTCAACGATTATCTTTGGCCGTAAAACTTTCTTTGAAATTGTTACATTGAAGGGTGAAGAAGGACCCATTATTGAACTCGGACGGAGTTACATAAAGGCGTTAGAACGCTTTGTAGATATGGGTCGGTATTAGGAGCCCAGAGTGCACAAATAGAATCGGTTATTTTTCAAGTATTATCTTCATTGATGTAACAATGGCATATAAAGCTGTGTTAGCGGTAAGTACAATAGACTACATAGGTATAGGATTTTTTGTTTCAATTTTGTAGTTTGGTTGTTGCCATCTGAGACTGGACAGAATATTAAGTCCTCATATAATAATAAACTCTAACATAACAGTGCTAATAACTACCATCACCAACGCGTGTAACTCATAGTATATAATTATAAAAATAAAGAACGATTAGGAACCATGTCGACATCATTAGTATTTCAGTCAAACAATAGTGTGAAACTGTAATTAGTTCCAAAATCCGATCACGTGTCAGAGAACACAATGATAAGGTTCGACCGTAAAACTGTGATTAAAACTAATCCTTGTACAAGCATGTCATTCATAATTGAACACATTGTTTTATTTTAATGGAGCAACTAATTTAAATATGCTATGCTGATAGTTGATAAAGGTATGAATAGTACGAAGAAATTTAATCACTACATAGTATAAAACAAAGTCGCTTTCTCTGTCCCTATATCCCTATGTATGCTTATATCTTTAAAACTACGCAACGTACTTTGATGCGGGTTTTTTTTAATAGATAAAGTGATTCAAGAGGAAGGTTTATATGTATAATACACCGACCTCCACGCGGGCGAAGCCGCTGGAAAAAGCTAGTAAGTAATAATTTATAAAAATAAAATAAAGTATCGGAAAAGTAAAAATATTATGCAGGAATGACATAGTTATAAACAAACCAGAAACACAATTTGCCTGTTTCGAAACAATTTAATGTTATAGTAGCCATCAACAAAAAATAACATGATCATAAACTCACAAACAAAAGGTTCATCCTCATACCTAAACCATAATTTAACTTTATGGTTTTGGCATCACACAATATCTTATGTTAAGCGATCCAATCATCCCATTCATACTGATTATGAAATACTATAGCCATAGCCCACTATAATGTATAAAATTAAATGTTAAGCCACATTCATTGAGAGGCAACTTCCGGTGAAATCCGGACAGAGGAAAAAAAAGTAATTTAAACAAACACATGACAAGAATAATAGCAGATGGCGCCTGAGCGGAAATCGAAAGGGATTTTTTTACCAATTTTTTGTTCGTTATTGAAAGCAAAAAACCTATGAGGATATGATTTCAAAAAAATAGTGAAAGCGTTTGATCGTGAGAAATATTGAGTTTTAAGGTGCATTGAGGTTCTTTTCTGTACTGCATAATAAAAGAGATAACCTGTTGAAAAAGGTACTGGCCAAATATGGTGAAGCCTGCCGCACAAATTCGGTCCGAAAACCAAATTGAATTTTATTTAATTAATATTTATTTAGTTTTGCAATATAAATGCAGTTGACATTTCGAGTGCACTTTTAAATGAAACAATTAATGAATTATCTTTCATCTTTTATCGCTACAAGGTGGTTCCGTAGACTCGTAAAGTATAAAACTGTATGAAGCACGGTAATCCACTCTGAGATACAAATCTTAGATCACGGTGATAGTCATTAAGTTAATTTAAATCTTCAACCCCAAAATTTTTTGCTCGAATTTGTCACGAAAGTCGAACGGTCACCACAGATATACGAGTAGTTTCTACACTATTTAAAACTTTAGTATATTTTTTCCCATTTACCTACTTATCTTGTATTGTTCGATTTTAATCAAATCTGTTTTAGATCATTTACCAAAAACACAAAGAGTTTGTATAACCTCAAATTTTTGTGGTATGTAAGTATATAACAAATTCATATAGCCAGCATACTCACTAATTTTAAATCTACTCAAAGCGATGACAAAACGGTAGTAACAGCTACACTCATTCAGTTACAATGAGTTTTCAACCAAACATATCAACACATTTAAGGTGAATCTAGTACACATTTTTTCCAAACAGACTTCGGGAGTGTATTATTTCACTGTTCGACAATGTACGTCATAAATTAAACATGGTATGGTTTTGTATTATTATTAATATTGTCTATACGGAAACAGAATACTAAAATAAAAAGCCATTAAAACGTTAGGTGCCAACAATGATTCGTTTTTCTTGCTAATTTAACCTAACTTTGGGCGTGTTTAAGTAATAAAAGAAGTGTAAAATCTGTAAAACCAAGTCAGTACCGACAAAGCTCAAATATCGAAAAGTTCAATAAACTTTATTAGTCATTGATTTATGCAGTGGTTTTTTCATAAAACCCGTTCTTCCGAAAGACTTTCTTAATTTTTTACCCGCCTGTGTTACTATAAATGATCCTGCATCTCACTCAATAACGTTGTGCGTGTAGACTAGCGTCTAACGGATCATCACTGGTACTACCTCTGTCGAACACGACGCCTGGTGAGACAGCGTGCTTTTTAGCCAGGCCCACCAGTGAATTCGAGCCCGCGACTAGATTCCCCTTAAATACTGCACTTTGGGCTAGTTTCCTGTTGATCTTTAAATAAATAAGACCTACAAACATATGTGCAAAAGCGAAGCGAATAACTAAATGTCAGCATATCTATAACCGCACCTTGCGCGATACCATTGTGCCTATTTGACACACACAGGCTATCAATTAGGCTTTATTTATATCAACATATGAAGCTACAATTAATGTTAATTTGTACTCACAGTGGTATTTAAATACCGCCCTCAATAGGTACCAATTAGAAGTTGTGTAACATCTTACGCGTGGCCTTTACTTTGATGTTAATGAATTACCATCTATTACAATGTATTCTTAAAGCAGTGGTGGCCCAGTGGTAACGGCTGTAACTTACCGAGTTGTAGGTCATAGATTCGAACTCAGACAGGGTTAACTTTATGTAAATTATATATTATATATCGCCACTGCCCTTAAAACGGTGAAGTAAAAAACACCGTGAAGAAAATACAAAGACGTGACATCTACCAAGACGCACTTAGCCGGCGTGGTGGATTACGGCCCACTCCCTCTCACCGAAAGCAAGCCTGTGTCCCAGCAGTGGGAACGTCATAGGCTGATTTAGGTTTGTTGAAAAAGCATCGATACATCGATGTATCGATATTTTTAATTTAATACGTCGATATTTTTAGCCAATATATTTTAATCCGATATATCGATGTTTGAGATTTTTGTACATTCAAATAATGTACATTTTGTATAAAATTACTATTAATAATATTGAGCTAAATACACTATTATTTAAAAAACGCAAAATCATTTGAAAATTTTACCGATGTATCGATATTTTTTCCTCGAAATTTCGACGTCGATATTGATATTTTGATAAATATCGATATATCGATGTTTTTTTCATTTCCGACATCCCTAGGCTGATTATGCTGCAATGTATTCCTGGTAACTACTGATGGGAGATGGAGCAGAATCCATACTGATGAATGTTTGCTAAGTGCTGGTAGAGCAATAGTCAGATGGGTGGATTAGGATATCCACCCATCTGACTATGGATCGCAGGTAAGACTTGAGAAGAAATGAGACCAGCACAAAAGGGAGAAGTCCTACACACAGACATGGATGGAAGAAAACTGTTAATGATGGTCGTGATCTTATTCTTTATTTGTTAAACATATTATTATACCTCTTACACAAAATGTCGCATTGAGAAAGACACTTTGTTGGTAAAATCGGCTTAAGTGTAACTGTGATTGTCAGGTCCAGTGAGTGTCATACGCATTGCCGCCATAAGTGGAACGCTTACGTTAAGTTGTGAAGACAATTTGTTAGAATTAAAGCGTAGGCTGATAATGCTAAGAATTTAAGATGCTAGTAATCTTTTATTTATGCCTGGTCAGAAATAAAGACTGCCTGAGGCACTTTAAGCTTGATGTAAAATCTCTTTAAAAGCCAAAATACACCACAAGGTTTATGTGTGTTTTAGATCCAGTGACCTAAAATACACATGTCACATAAACATCACGCCTGTATTCCCATATTTCACGTGTTATGTTTAAGTCCCATGTTATAGGACGAGCCTATTGCGATCAACTGGGCACAAATCCTGACTCCAGACTTTGGGCCACGGGATCTAAAATTCCATTAAAATATCAATTCACAAATATTCACCCTCGTCATCAGAATCAGTTAATGAAATTTGTAACCACGGGTGAATAAAATGTTCAAAAACTGAATTCAAAGTAAAGATTATTTAGCTGTGTACATGAACTTTCAGCTAAGACCATATTATCATTTTTTAAATAACTTTAGTTCAATCATGAGAACTTCCCAAGTCTAGACAAACAGAGGTAAGAAATTAAACAGTATACATACTAAGCTAGGTAACATGAAACAATGTACAGTCGTGTACAGCAATAGGTAGCGCACGGGCGTGGGAGCATGCCGCAGGTGCAATATCGTAGCGCAGTGCATTTCCTACGATGCACCGTGCAGATGCACCAACGAAGATATACAGTGCGGTAGACGAGGCTAATGTTTCACTGATGTTTGTTGCGCTACTTCTTCGTTTTGGGGACTATCTTATGTAATTTTGACGTTCAAACAGTGCTGATTCTCAGCCTAATTTGAATAAATGACTTTTGATTTGATTTGACTAATAGAGAGTTTTCGATGATGCAACAATTTTAACTAAATCATTTTAAAATAAATAGTTAAAGTAACACTAGCTATGTGCTACGCCATTGTGAATTACATTACAATTGACATATTATAAATTGTAGTTGCTTTTTGTGTCTGTCATTGTGACCATGTTGTTCATAACTACGCAACGGCTTTTGATGCGGTTTTCAACATCATTTAGAGAACTTACTCTGAAAGGTTTATGTGTATATTTAACTAGTGAAAAATCCATCAATATACCTGTGAGTTCATTTAATCCCATTGAATGTTTTTTTTAATGAAATAGTCATTCAGAGAGATTAAATTAACTCAGAAGTTTGTTTTAATGGCTTTAATGGTTATAAATGTTATAATTCTGTGAAGCCATATTTGTTACGTTCGCGAATAATTTTTTTATCACCACACAACCTGACAGTAAGCAAATTACAATTTAGCGGAATGCCTTAGCACGTTCACCTTATAGAAAATTATGTAAATATTTTTGTAATTAATATTGTAGTTCGAAAACTTCGAAGCAATTACTTACTCCATAAACCCGGCATTATTTTTTATTACGTAGGAACATAACTTAAATAGATTACAACGCTTTAGGAAATTCAATTAATAAAAATGTCGATAAGAGCATTAATAAGGGTTTTGTCATTTTACCTCATCGATGTAAGTACCTTTTACCTTAAGTACTTAATGCTTGAGTAATTTGTCATGTCTAGTTCATCACAAGGCTATGTATTATACGGATAAGTTTTTGCGCGTTTGGATGTTAGAAGCGAGTTCGTTAAATGTAATAGGTATTGCCTTATAAATAACGATATTAATGTCGTTTTTATCTATTTACAACGAATACCAGTTATTTGCAAAAAATGTGTTCCTGTTTTAATGGCTACAATTTATCAGAAGCTACTAATTAGTATGGCCGCTACGTCTTTGAGCAGCAACTTCTCTATTTATTTATTGTCATGTAATTTGAGTGATGTTTAACTTCAAATCAGAGACCATGCTGTGAAGTAAATTTTGATCCAATTTCGAAACAAATAAAACTCAGTTTGAAGAAAAAAAGATTTTTATCTTTGAAATGAAAATAAAACAGACTCGAGTAAACAATTACAAAACATAATAAATCACTCACGCAGATTGAGCTATGAAACACCGCCTTGCGTATGAAGTAACTGAAATACAACCTCCTTTACATATCCTCGTAAATCAACATAAGTATCGGCCAAGAAAATAGAAACTAAAATCAGCAAAGCCTTTCCCTCACCTGTTGAACCAGCTTTTTTCAATAAACCTTTTAGATGCCCAAGATTTGATAACACAAGGTGCAAAAGTTTGAGAAACTGAACACCTTATTAACATCGTACGCCCGCAGCAATCCGTTCAGTCCCAAAAATAAAGCAAACCGATATTCGATAATAGCAGCCGAAATTATTGCCTTAGTAACCCATTCCTGACCTAGCATCAGCTGCCTTGTCGACCCATATGTTACAAATATAGGTCATTAGAACCCACATTGTTACGGAATAACAGATTTTCTGTTCTTACAGTTTAGAGTTCATTTTATCGGCGTGTTTTGCGCAACAAAATGCTGGACAAAAATTGGACAGTGGTAATGAATCTTCTAAAACAAGACACCTGATTTGTATTATTTTATGGTCGAAAATTGGTGACAGGTGCATATGGTCGCAACATGGTAATTTGTTTAAAGGAATCGGATTGGATCTCTGCATTGAGTTATTATTTACAATGAAAAGAAAGTGATTATATTTTTTTCAAATCAAGTTTTTTGTCTGATATTCTTTTAATGATTCTATCGTGTATCATCATTGATCACTCAAAGTAAATATATATTCTTTATTGAATGTCAATCATTAGGTCATTTTTGCACCTCATCTTTCTGATTACAGTGTTAATTATAGTTCAATTTTGTGACGTTATCTAGTCTTCTTCCTAGGTCATACACTGTGCCTATTTTCTAACTGATGACTCTTAGTGAACTTTTCGAAGCTATCAAGTGAATAACATTGACATTATATATATAAAATGAACTAAAAACAACTAACGGAAACGGAATAAATGTTAGATTATTTATATATGTAAGTAGGAACAATAACACAATAAATCATTCATAACTATATCAAGTTCAGTATATTTATTTGAGCAGTATAAAATTTCATTCACTCGTAAACACATTTATTAACGTTACATACCATATATGCTGTTACTATTTTCGGAACAATAACGTATTGTTAAACACTTGTTACATAATTTTATTACAATTGTTTATTTGCCCTAGACATACTTAACGGCTTTGGAACTTATTTATATGAATCGTCATCATCATACTTGCGAATATATTAACTTGGTTTGATGCAGTATATTGATTAGTACTTACGGTTTTACCTTACGTTACCTTACTTAACTCATAATAACGTCCTTAGGTCTAAATCATTTATTATTTTTATAATCAGTCCATTTTCTTCCATTGCTGGGAGAAGCCGTCCATCCACTGCTTCCTTATTGTGGTAACTAAAGCCAGCACAGATATCCTTTTTATATATTCAGAACGCCTGACCAGCGAGCAGCCTATTATCTCAATCTAGGAAAAGTAGAGCAACACGGAAATGGTTACAGTACTGACACGATATTCTGGCTATCTGCCACTACTCGTGGAAATGAAATGCATTCTGTGTCTATCTAACTTCTAGTTCACTTTACTATACATAAGTTGAGTCATAGAGATGTATAAAGATGAAGAAAAAAACAGGACGCGACAACCGCAAATCAATATTATGGCAAAAAAAAATGTAGCTCAGTTTCAGTTTTAAGTAAGTTAACCAGATACATAATATAACATTACGCCTTTTTTCCCTGAAAAGTTTGGCAAGAACCAGATAACAAGATTTGATGACAAAAGTTTGGAGTTCACTGGCAAATAATACCTTGTCTACTCATATCGTCTGAACTTGTGTCAGCCTGTGGACCTGCTTACTATATTACCTGTACAAAAAACATTTTCTTTTGTAAATTATAAGTACCCATCACTGAAAGTATTTCTAGAAAAGGAACCCAACCCCAAGGTATAGATTATGAAGAATCAGACAGCCTACTATGTCTAACAAATTCCAGAAGATAATGCCTTCAAGCCATGCCGCAATCGGAGGCACCATAAACGCGTACTTAGCCGCCATTAGCATTGAAGAGTAAGCAAATTTACCCACACTTGTGGCAGCGATCGGAACAATCGAGGTTCTCACGTCATAACAGTGGTAATAGAAGATGTAAGATAATATTGTGCGTCAAGTACGAAGTGTTGTTGCTATGGGGTTCCTCATATTAAACTATAGCTAGAAAACGGATCGTTAATTGTATCGATAGTAAAGTCAATCTTGCATTTTTATAGGGTTTTGTCTGTTCATCAGTGTTGAAGATTATTAGAATCACGCAAAAGCAAGCTTGCGAGTACTTTTAAGGAACATCGTTTTTCTACCCACTTCAGGCGTTAAACAAAGCGTTGAATTGGTTTTTTGTACAGCCTCTTGCGAAGTTCTTTATTTAATTTGAGCCTATTGTGTGGTATCTGACATCATTCTACTTAATTAATATGAAGACGAACTCATGAACAATACGTCTGTGTGTAATTTAGCATAAAATATTTTAAAATGTTGAGGTCCATTTACAAAAGATGTAATTGCTCACAGTCAAGTCTACATTAATCGTTATAATTCTATAGTCATTGTCGGAAGGCATATTTAGAACTTCTAAAACCACGTTGTCCATACAGAACTCTGATTTTTTCAAAAATAATTTCCATGATTCATAAGCCTACCGGATGCTTCTCGTAACTAACAGTCGGTCGTTACGAGAGCGAATCTAATGTCAATGTGAACCGTATAATACTCATTGTGATTACTATACAATTAGCATTTTTATCTACCAGGTAACGGTGCACTACAAAAAGATAGGTAACTACCAATTAAAGGTAGATCAGATTTTTATGGGCATTCGTCTTCTTTGTTTAATCGAGTCACAATATCTTCTCTTTGAGAATCGTTGTCACCGCAATATACCAACAACCTCCTTGACTGAAAAATCTGATATAATAACTGCGTCATGATCATGACATATCCTCGTACCTTATTTAAAAATAAAATAATTCTAGCTAATATTATAAATGCGAAAGTTAGTTTGTTTATTACGCTGTCACGCTAAAACGGCTACTAAACTAAACATCATCCAAATTCTTTGATTTGGGTGAAGTTTAACACACCGATTAACCATGGCCTAGGTAAGGGCATGGGCTACTTTTTAACCCGGATCGCAAACAAAGTCGCGGGTAACAGCTATTTTTTTTCATAAAATTAAAAACATACAAAATTACCGGTTTTTTTATATTGCTGTTAATAATAAAAGCTTAAGCAAGCTACTGAAGGAACACGGGTGGGTTTTAGTCAGTAAAACTGACACGCCCTCCTGCTCGACCCAAAGCGGGAGAAGTTATTTGATGATTTTCCCACCCTCAAAAAAAAAACTGCTTCAATGAATCGTTATTTTACTTCTGTGAAATAAGAACATTCAACACTGCGGAAGTGAAAAGTTTCCCGATGAATTTCCTAGAAAAGCTAAAGTAACGTTGTAAGCTGCCGTACCTCATATGAAAAATAACAATTTTAAGTCGGCATCATCAGAGTATCTAAACAATGATATAAAACGTTCAGAAGCTTTAATTATCAGTCTAGATTCAATGTAAAATGCGTGGTGAAGTATACAGCACGCGTTATGCAATGAATGCATAGTTACATAGTGGCATAATACCTAGTAGCCGACGCGACAACGTAACCGAGCGGTAATGGCGTCGTCGGCGCGCAATCTTCCGTGATAGTGAACTTGAGTTTTTTCGCGGCGCGCGCACGCACCGTTAGTTTGAGCTACATTCCGCGGTTGCGCCAGCTCGCCGCACCGCGGAGCCACTACCGCAACGATCAATGTTCATAGAATCATGCCTTGCTAATATACAATCTATTCTGCTATTTCTTACTTTTGTAGACGTTTTGAATCCCGATATTTGGTTTTGTAACTTTAGATTTGTACCGTTATAACTTGAAGTTTGTTTTGATAATACGTAATTCAGAACAGTTAAGAAATAAGCAACTTCTCAACTCGAAAGGAGAGATTGAAAAAAAATTTTTTTTAATTGCTTACTTCATTCCAATCATTCGCAGGCAGGATAGGACAGCTCTTATTAAGTTCAACGTTTACTCACTAAACATAGTTGTACAATACATGATCTTTTGTATTAGAAAAGGTTTTTTATTTCGGTAAACGTTTACCTAAATCAGTTTCACACCTACGAACGAATTCAAATAATTAATATTTTATTTTTCTCAAGTAAAACTTTTTATCAGTAGGTATTCGGTATGCCATAAATAAACTTAAATTATCATTGTTTGTGTACCTGCTATGACTCATTTTATTATTGCAGTAAATTATGGTTATCAAGAGTTTCAGACGAAATCGTGCGTGAATTGAAACGATAACATACCTACTTTTAAATAACGACAATTTCCTACGCTGATAAATTAATATTATTTTAATAGCCTAGACAAGCCCGTATACTGAATAATTTCACGAGATGAAAATGAACTTAAATCATTTTGAGTAACTCCAAATCATTAGTCATTACATAACAAAATTAAAATCATTGTTCAAAACCTAAGCGCAACAAAAAACATTCGGCGCACAAAACAGTCCAATAATAAAATAAAAACACGACAGAAAATAACAACCACTCTAATGCTCGATCTAAGCTTTGAAGGCTGCGCGAGCGCTGGGTCAACGACCTGCCATTGCCAATGTCAGCCATCTTGAGTTCCGCAGTCGCTTACGTTCTTCACGTAAGAGGCTGTAACGATTCGTGTTTGTGTGAGTACGTAATGTTCGTTTTTCTATGTTTCGGTGTCTGTGTGCGTGATTAGAATTGAATGTAGACGCATACATCCACACAATAATTTTGTTGTGTGCTGTAAGCTTGCGTGTCGGGTTTTGTTTAACTTTTTAGTCTCTAGGTGGCGTTACTAAATAGAGTCTTGAACCATTTGTGGTTTCTTAATTTGATTTTTGCTTACAAAAAGTGTTATATTGCTATATAAATAAACAGCTTAGTATAAATAGCAGTAAGATTTTGTCTTTTGTCGAGGTAACCAAAGTGATGGTTTTGTGTATCTATTAAGTAGTCTGCAACGTGAGTTTTCACGTGACAGTTTGGCACCTGAATTTTGCAATAGCAACGGATACGTTAAAGCGGAACAACACGGTTGTTTTAAATTTTTCTGTTCTGTAATCAACTTTAGCGATCACAAAATATAATGGCTGTATTATGTAAATTCAGATAGACGTGAGCGACGATAATTTAAATAAGCGCCTTTATTAGCTCACACATCCATATTCGAAGTAATGATTCTAATTTAATTTATTGGAGAAATAATAATATTTACGACTGTAATTAAAATGCCCGTCAGCCCATTAATAGAACATAATAATTCACTAGTAGGTAAGTAGATCTTTAATACTCATTAATAAAATTTTGACCCAAGAGTCGGAAATCGATGACATCTGACATAATAAAGCAACGTAATAAGATTGCAGCTATGAAATCTAGTGAAGAATATTAAAAAACAAACCCCGAACTGTATTGAATTCCCTACATATTCCTATTTCAAATAGTCATTTGTCAGGTCTACATGTATCTAAATTGCATTATCGTTGTCTAAACAGTGATTCATTTTTGAAAATCATTAGTCTGAACCAACTAATCACCATTAGCTTGTATTTAATGCTCATTTTTAAGTATTAAATAAAAACTAATATCGAATATTGATGGTGTTATAAATATCGTGAATTTCTGCGCTGTAAGGTCTTAAATATCAATCTGTATGGGGTGAATGCTCGACATTTATATAGACATTAATATATTCTGAATGTTATGTTTTTAATATTCATGGACGAATAGCACATAACACTCCAAAAATATACAAGCTGCATTAAATTTCGAGTTCAATGTTTTGGATTTGACGTTATGTTTTATATTTAGTATTTTGTTGGTTAAATCTTTTCTGGAAGACAAGGTGCAAATTTCAAGATCCGAATTACTGCCGAGATTACATTAATAATAAACTATAAAAATCTCGAATACTAACCAAGCAAATTTAACAGTTATGTTATAAGTAATTTATTCATTTGTCTAACATAAGTACAATAATGATGGTATATAAAGATAAAATAGAATGCGCTATGTTGTGCCAGAAGGCATACAAATGTTTGCAATTAGGTAAGCAAGCTAGCTTTTTTCAAATTCTCTTTCTCTGTTTCAATTTTTAATAAATTGAATCAAATAAAGTAAGCCTGGAGTAAAAAAAACTTGTGGGTCGGGGGGCCTCGTCAGGAAAGAAGTTCCTTACGCTTTTTCTTCAACTCGTGTATGAATGTAAAGTCTTTATAATACTCAAACTTTATTTTAACTTCATTACTGGCTTCAGCACCCTCGAAAACTATAAAACGACAGGCATGATTTAAAAAAATGAACATTTTCGCAACCGCCATCTCGGATGTTCATTTTACCTCACTATCGGATTTAGAACCTTCGAAAACCATGAAAAATATCTCACTCCCTCTCTGGCGCTCTCTATTATGTGTAATAAAAAGTCACATGGCCCCTCCATGTGACTTTTGCATAATGCTTTTTCAAGTTGCGTTGAAGAACTTCGTTCCAAAAACAATTCATATAAAGAAGGTGAGTTGTTTTGGTCAGTTTACTTAATACGTAATACTCCTCGTATTACAAAAATGCGCGTAGATGCATGATTTCGCCATTGAAATTGAATACTATTCGTTAGTTGTATTAATAACAATTACTTGGTAAAACATCATTCGTTTTTTTTTACAAAGTTAATAAAGCATTTTCTTAATTATTTATTCACGGATTCGGCAATAAGCATTATCCTGACACATGTTTAGCAACTGATGGAAAGCTGAATTGAGGGCTCTTATTTGCAGACTCTTTTGAATTAAATCCATTTAAACTATTTTTCATAGATTACAAATATCCTATATTATTTTTAATAGAATACATTTTTGTTATATGCCTAAAAGAAAAAATTACTGGACCTAATTCAATTTTCTACTGAAAAGGTTTGGAAACAAGTCTGAATATGTCCGAAGTTCTGCATCATTCTAACGTAGTATTTACACAAAAATAATCTTCAACATTTGCTTAAAAAACCCATTAAAAATATATAATACAAGTATAATAATAATTTATTTTAATATGAAAAAAAATGTAAGTATATATATTTAGATATCTGCGTTCGTGCGATATCGATATCGCACGAACGCTTATAAAAGGCGGAGCCCAACGCCGAAACGTAAGAGAGCCCTTAATTAAACATATGGGAGAGACTAATAGGTTACCTACCTTTATAGGGGATTGAATACGAAGACGTCAATAAAGAAATTATTCATGAACACTGACATAGCTTCCAGTCTAAGTGCAGCTGAACTACTTAAAAAGTTATAAAATACGCCTAAATAAGTAATTAATCAGTTGTAGATGTCACCAACCAAGATACGTAACCCTTGCTACATCAGTTACACGTAATAAAAAATTATCTACTCAATATTATGAATAGTCTTTTGAAATGTATGCAAATGAAAGCATTTAGTCGATTCTTTGTTTATTTGTATAGATAGTGCCAATAATTGAAGACCGCAGGTGTCCTGGGCCCAGGGTACGTATTAATTTTCACCCCACGCTTTGTTTAGCTGTTGAGGGGACCAAACTTAACGATCTTAAAACACTTGAACTTCCTCTTTCAAAATGGACTCTATTTAATACCAGATTTAAATTATTTAGGGCTGATTTTTCAATAGTCAGATAACTTTTATCTGAAAAACAAATCTGACAGTTAGGCGTACTTTCCATACAAAAGCTGTCAAACCGACATATTTTTTCCTCAGATAAAAGTTATCTGAGTTTTGAAAATTTCGCTTTGAGAAGTTTATTTTGCATTTATGATACTGTGAAAATTATGCAGTTCCATGCATCTTCATTCGTCTCGAAAGTTTAATGTAAAGAAAATCAAATACCTATATCTAAAGAAGAATAAATTCTCATTACAAATAAAGTCTTTAATGATGAAAAATGTACCCACCTATTTATTTATACATTCAAGAGTTCAAGTGTATTCGTGAGTGCAATTTTCCCGTGCCTCTTCAAAAGTCAGTGTACGTATTATGGGGCTTAAATTACAAGCAATAATAATAAAACTACACATTTAATACGGTTAATATGGCCACGAACGCAGTGGTAACTGAGTGCACTCAGTTACCACTGCGTACTTAAAACTGTCAGTATTTACCTATTAATGTAAATTGAGCAAATAAAATGATTGCGTAATACGTTATGTTTAATATAAATTTAATGAGATAATCAAGAGAACGTCAGATCAAATGTTAATAACTGAAGATTCAGCTAGATGATCATTCACGGGGTTAAGAAAATATAAAAACCTTCTCAAACTAAAGCTAACTCAGATAAACAGACAGACAAACCTTATCCATTCTATTCGTCCCATTCCAGGTAACAACATCATCTCATCTGCATAGCCTTTTCTGAACTATGTTGGGGTCGGCTATCAAATCCACCCTTGGTAAGATTGGTTGTCAGACTTTCGGGCTTCTTATGGCCAATAACGACAGTCAAAGATCCACAAATGACAGCCGGGACCTTTCCTCGGAACGCACGTTAAGCCGCACGGAGAGGTCTTGGTATGGGAAGATGGTGACCCATCCACGGACAAACTGCGGCAAGTAGCTTAGTAACTTAACACGCTCGATCGATCCGTGCGGCTGTTATTACATAGCCGCAGGTACACATCAAAATTATACATTAATAATAACACACATTACCATAGAAAAAACATGTCAGAATTAAAGCTCGAGTATTGTTTATATAATTGAGGCCATTCCAAAATGTCACTTTAGAACAATAGCTTCTAACATTCAATATATAGTAATTATACGCCTACGGTTGACCGCAAACCTTGACGCTTCCAGTTGTATGTGACCTAATCCAGATTAACTGAGGTATTCTAAAGGACGTTCCTTTCAGTTCTTATTAGGACTTGGCTTGTAGCCTCTTTTATTTTGTTCAATAAGCTTAGCTGTTACTTAAGCTTAGTGTCTATGTCACCCGCAAAATTATTTGCTGGACTTTAAGGTTTTGTTGGCGGGTAAGAAGCTCTAACTGGGCTTAATCTGAGAATGTTACTGATTTTAACATAAAGGTCTTGTAAAAACAAATTCTGGAGGAAGCTCAATTTTTCGTTTGCTCAATAAATGTTACATTTGGAAAAAGCTTCTTTTACTAGCTTATGAAAACATGCATTTGGGGTGGCTGACCCAGTCCTAAGGCATAACTTAGGACCAGAGTCAAGGTAAAGAAAATGCAAGTAAAATTACAAAAAAAAAATGTGTTTCATTAGTCAAATTCATAAATGTTAATTTTTGCAGCAATGCATCTGGATAGCTCAATCCTGCAAAATTCCAAGCTGAGTTTAAAGTACCTAAGTTATGCCCAAACTTAGTAAAATAATATATCTTGACACAAAAATACCAAACAATGAAAACGTGACGCAATATGTTTAAAAAACAAACGCCTTTGTTAAGTGGGAGTGCACGTTAGACAGACAAGCTCTAAATAGGTACAGTCGCCTTCATATGTACATATTTAAGTTCACCTTTGGAGGTTGAAGCTGTCATGTAATATAATTACGTTATTATCTTTAGGTTAGCAAGCCAACCGTCTTTTCTTTAATATGCATGTTATTGTTAATATACTAGGTAGGTTTACGCACCACCCGTATTTGATGGTTATATTTTTTGCCTTTTAATTATTGGGACGGTTTGCAAGATGTTTTTTTAGTGATACAGCGAAATTGTAATTTTTAAAAGAGACTTCACTTTCGACATAACTGACGTTTTTAACATTAAAAATTGTTTTGTTAGCCTACGAAATATTTTAGCCTTTTTAGCCAACCTTCCCTACATTAAATTAGTTGAATGGATACTAGAAGTGTTAAATGTACAAGCCCGCTAATAAACTGCCAGTCTACATAATTATATCATTTTAATAATGGTAGAAAAGGAACAAACAAAGAATAAGTCCTGATCATACGCATACTTACGGCAATAAATTTCGATTTCCATGAAACGCAAGATGGTTTAAAAGGAACCGAACCTGTTCACCTTTGGTCTATAGGCAAACCATTTATATACTACTATCTAAATAAATTGGCATACAATTATTTATCGGCATTCCAGACCAAATTAAAGAATATCATGTGTCATTAAAGTGTCAATAATCTGTAGTCTTAATGATTGTGGATTGACTAAAAAAGATTTAATGGTAGCTGCTGACATTCGTTATTTCTATTTTAGAGCGATGATTGAACATTTTGATTCGTCAGCCTATAATTTTTCAAGGCTATTTCATATACAGGGTAGAAGGGAGTGTTTGTCATCATGCTTGGTCAGTGCGTCTTGACAATTTCAGTCCACGAAACCCAGAAGTTTTTATGAAATAAAAAAAAATGTGTTATACAGACAAATCCCAGGACCTTAATTTGAAAACTGACAGTGCAATGATGGACAGCCTAATTAAATACAGATAAAACAGTGCAGGTAACAAGAAAACATGAGAGATTATTCCTACATAGTCCTGCAAGTTGCACCAAGGAAACTCAAATACTTATAATTAATAGAACTAACAGTTAAAGATTTAAAACTCAAAACCATTTCCAACGCGAATTAGAATCAAATCACGCGGCAAAACAGCATCTAGCAATGACCTCGCAGACTAGGGACCTTCATCGAAATGTTATTGCAGTTCGATAACCCGACCCATTGTTCCACGCGAATCATTCCCATTTTATGTAGCTAGGTATCACGACCGGCTTCATGATTTCCGCGTCATGACGTTCATAATTATTAAATTAAAGTTTACCATACAGAAGGATTTATGGCGTTTCGGTCGCATAACAACATGGATACTGGGAGATTTATAGTGCGTAAACAATAATTGTTGGATCACATTTACTGAACGTCGCGCGTCCACTTAAAGTCACGGCTTAAGTCTGGTGGGCTGTTTATTTTTGCGCTTTTTAAAGCCATATTTATAACTTCAATTTTGAATGGAAAGAGGGATTTGTTTTTGATAAATGTAAATCTACATCGTTTTTTCTGTGTCATACCGTCGGTTTTGGCCGTAGTTTCGGTTTCGCCCAAAAACTGGCCGAATCTTTGGCCCAATCGAGTCTAGCGTTCGTGAGGTGTCGGTTTTGATAGAAAACGAACGACTGCCCGAGGGCAGAAGGCGTAGACTTAGTAATGAGGTCCCGTTTTCACCCTTTCTGGACAAAATACAAATAAAAGTATTTACGTATAAATTAAAGTTATTAGCTTCTTAGCAGACATGCTGTTTTTAGTATCAGCGAGGAGGGTTCTATCCGCTTTGCGAAGATTGATACAAGCCCTAAAAGCAACAGCAGATGCATCGTAGGAACTCTGCGTTCGGTTGCGATAGAAAAATCTCAATAAATCTAAATCCCACGTTTCACCGATTACCTATTTCGACTCTCATCGCGTTTTATGACGCGTTCATTGTGAGTATGGTTTAAAAATTGTGTTTTAGAAAACACAATTTTTCATTTCAGCAGAGTTAGAACTTTGCTGAAATATTTGGTGAGATAAAGCGTTGTCGCTGTATCGAGCTTCCGAAAAGCGATTAAATTGATTGTTGATGCTAAAATTATGCGGTGTTTAGAGCGGGTTATTGTACATTCGCCACAATGTAAATTCAACACGAAAAAAAGTATGTGTAAACTCGCCATAGCTCAATCTTCATGAAGTAAATTCGCCATATTGTTTATTTCCGCACAGACAGCAGAAAAATCAAACAATAAGTAGAATAAAACGTTATTTATTTATTTTTCTTATTCACAGAATTTTACGATTTTAATATTTACAATTATAAGAAAAATAATGAAATCACAGTAATAACCACGTTTTTTTTAAATGTTAATTTACGTCTACATAAAAATTCACAGTTTTACTTACAACGAAATATATATTTATTGCAATAGGCTGATTTGCCTGAAACATAACGAAAGATAAATAAGTTTAATATTATAATTTAAGTACTTCATATCTAATAAAAAAAATAAAAATATATATTAATAAGCTACTTTAGTAACTATGTCTAATAATCACAGTAATTCTTTGAAGCGATTCAACATACAAGAAGACTTGTGACGAATTTACACAGATTTTTTATGCAAGTGGCGAATATACTTTCAATGTATGGAGCGTACAAAATGTGACGAATTTACTTTGTGGTAATGAACAATAACCCTTTAGAGCTCAGTCCCTGTATCTACCTTCTGAAAATGAGTACGTAAATCACTAATCACAGTTGCTTACAGAAGCATGTCTGCTAAGGTCATTATTTAAGTGAGGGCTGATTATTCAGTCGTCATTTTGAAATTTTGACCGTATCTACACAAAATCTACCAAACGTCAATTTTGTTTGGATAACGAGAATCTGATGAAAAACTAGCCCCTAATCAAATCATTTGTCACAATCCCACGAAAAACGATGGATCTTAGAAAATAATGTCCATTTAACAAACTGTTACTTATTTTCATAAGTTTCGTTATCGACCGAAACTACATGAGGAGCCGAAAATTGAGTTTCTGTCGGACACTATTTTTTTATTGAATTTGTCAGTTTTTGTTTTTATGTCTTAACTAACTGTTAACACAGAATTTGAATACTTTTTAAACTTTACCAGATAATTAAGACTAAATGAGCATAAAAGACTAGTTTTGTAACATACTTAATAAGATTATAGGGCTTATTTTATCTTATAAACGTAATCATTTATCTCTGCACTAGGTAATTTACACTGCATTGCAATCAGAAACAAAGCATTAATAAATATATAACTAGACACTAGACAAACAGTGTAGCCAATTATTACTTTAGAATATTGCAAAAGTGATAGTTTGTCCATGGCCTACGTCCACCATGACAGTCAAACGAAACATTCGAGGTCAATTTATTTACGTATAAAATATAAGGCGCGTACATTTTCTAAAATGGCTGTATAATGGCCGCCGCCGTTAGCTCCGATATACTTCCGTTTGGACAAGCCATTGTTGCCAACTTCCTTATGCTTTCAAAAAAAACTTTTCATGCAACACATACAACCATAGTGTTCTGGTATGTTATAGTCTACAGAACTTCTAAATGTATACAATAAAATTAATATTAATATCTTATTACATGAATATTTATCACAAACTGCGCTAATGAAATTATAATTCATAAATTTACCGGTTCTCGCATTCAAAGCACGTGGCTTGGAAATGATGACGTAGGTTTTATATAATGTATTTTATATGCAATTTGATAAAAGTGGCAAGCCGTAAATACACTTTTATGCTTCTTAATGGCCTGAAGAACCTATAATTATCTTATAAACTTAAAGCTCGCTTATCTCTGTAATTAAAACCCACTTTAAAAAATATTGCCAAGGCCTGCAATTTCTCAGAACGCCATCAAAAATTTATTTGCAAAAAAAAACGACAAACATTGAATAACCGTTGGCGACTACCCATCCTTAAAACGTACAACAAAGCCTTCGAACGTACTCCAATACACATTTTATCATCCCCGTTGACTACTGTATTGTGCCTATAACGTATAGCCAACGGTCATAACGTATTTCTTATAACACCTTGTACAGACTACCTGTACGAGATTCACCCCCAACCTTTTGAATGGGGTGTATGAATCGCGGGGGTGAACAATGGCTGAATATAACTCGGTCGTGGGAACGAACGAGATGAATGGAAGCGTACCACCTGTGCCTCCATGTGAAATTGTAAGGCCTTAATAGGCTGTTTGATGGCTCTAACGTCGGTTTAAGTTGTTGAATTAATTCGTTATAGCATCTTATACAAAGGGGGAAATTAAAACAGCCTCCTCGTGTACTGACTTCTGGACATCAGCCATGGGCCAACAACATCTTCTCTCCCGGATTATCTTTTTTGGAGCCTTACCATCTAACTTAAAAAATAATCCAAATGTCTTGTAGAAATTAATGAAAAACACAGCATTTATCTGCCCTGCTGAAACATTCCGATACATCAAATTTAAAAAAAAAATTGCATCAAAATGATGCAATGATATTCTGAACAACAGCTTCTCTGAGTATAAGCCTCACTGTCATTACGATTACACGGCGTTTATATCAAGTTTTTGTATGTTTTTCAGTTGCGCTTAGATCAATTTGTAAGTCAATCTAAGATACAATCTTATTTGTATTAGCCGGACATTTGAAACGAACGGTAACAGCGCAGGACATTTTTAATGCTGAAGGACACACGTGCTGGAGTGAATTCGAAATTAGAATGTGAATTGTAAACTGCCAGTTACGTATTCTTTTTTATTACATAACGGTATTCAGTACATTTACAATGTTTTTTGTTCGTCATAATTTGGAGAACCCAACCTTTCATGATTCAGTGAGTTTTTTAGGGAAAATATAAATACATTTTTATTGGTTTTGATTAAAACTTTCGTTTATCTACACAACGAAATATTTCAAAGAGCTTCGTTGAGATACAATCTTATATTATATGCCTATCCATCAAGAACTAAACAAAAAACGTTACTGCTATGATATTAACCTACTACGATTGTATCTACCGACCACACTCACTATCGATTGTGTAAAATATGAACAATGCCTGTGTGTTTATAAAGTTATTTTGCTCATTTGCTAAGCAAGCTAGTTAATACGGTAAACTGTTTAAAAAGTTATTGCAGGTGCTGATTTTGATAATAATTAAACGTTGATTTCCAGATCTAGGAACACGTTCTTAATTACTAAAGTAATAAGACTAGTCTGTCCAGCTAGATCTTTGTCGAAAATTGATGAAAGAAGCTACTAGCGGCGTGTTACATGTTTTGTGAGCCTCCTAATAGTTTTATTCGAGAAAACACATGGCATTCCCTTAAGTTACTTCAAATCGTTCCCACTTTCATACGTCTGCAGAATTAACAATTAATATATGACCTTATTATAGTATAATATGAAAAAATTCAGGACTCTAAAGTTCCTTTAAAGCGCTATTAGCATCCTCAAGCGGAAAAATGAAATCATTTTTATCTCGACATATCTTAGATATTCGTTCACACCAAATGGTACATACCATGCTTGATAGGTGGACAGTTACCAAAATATGACGCATGGTATACTTGCAGGTGGATTCTGCACTCCTGGTGAAAATTCTCGCGTTTGTGACTTCTACGAAATGGTAAGATGGCATTCGATAGCATATAAATAATTAGGAGAGTAACACTAAAATATGTTGAACTATAAGATTGTCCCATTGTAAGGCAAATGATGGAGTGAAGAATATAAATATTGCCAATTACTTTTAAGAAAGTAAACAGCACACAAAAAATAACAATAATTTCATAACTAACTGCTAAAGAAGGCGCAACAATCCCTTGGGTTATTTCCACGAATACAGACGAATAGTGAAGTCAACATAACTCGGAAGAAACATGAATTTGGGTAGCAAATGTGTTTGTGATGTTATAACAATCGTTCATCACTAACTTAAATCACGAGCAAGTATTCAAATGAAAGACATCGCATGCCTAAATCGATGGAAAAGAATGCATATTTTATCTCGATGTTCAATTTTACTTTTATAGCATCGTATTCAGTGTTTTTGACAACAACTTCGCGAGATAATTTAAAACAAAATTAGAAATAATAGAAACGTATGGCTCAATCCTGCCCCCGGTGGTAACGGTGCTCAGACCTGATCGCTCACCGAGTCGCAAAAGTTCTGCCTTAGAGGGAATCCCAGGCTGATTCCCGGGAACCGTAGGCGCGGGCATCAGCCTGGGATTCCCGACGCCCAGGGCGTCTCCTGCAAAGGCTACAGCCGTGAGGGCGCATGTACTGCCTCTCCCTCACGTGCGCCGCCTCCCTCTTTGCGGGCATCACGGCTTCGCTGAAAGAGGTGACGGCTAACCATGCACTCTCGCTCCGTACCATGGCCTGGACCAAGGCCGGACGCGAGAGATCGCCGCCACCGATCGCCTCCACGAGGACACGGTGGTGTTCTGCCCAAGCCGGGCAGAACACCACCTCCACCGTATTTTCCACCGTGTCCGGTGAGGACCTGTATCAGGCGGAAGGTGAGAACGCCATGCCGCCTCTCAAGCCACTCCTCAAAGACTTACCGCCGCAATCGTGGCGTGCCCAACCCGTGTTCCTTCAGTTGCCTGTATGCCAGGGGCCACGGTATATCTTTCGCATAACCCGGACCCCTTGCAGACATCGGTCCTTGCGGACCTCACCAGTTGATGCTGACATCGCTTTGAGGCGCGCGTGGAACACAACGCACCGTCGAGCCGGGCCTGCTCCTAGTCGGATTGGGCGGGACACATTAGCCGCATACAGGATGACCGCTGGCCAGGGGCGTACCAATAGAAAATGGCGCCTAGGGCACGTATCACATTTGCGCCCCTTCGTACGAGTAAATTATCTTCTCGGTCTACACCGAGCAAAGCTAGGTCGCATATCCTTTCTTGACCAATTGTTATAGCCTTCAATAATGAAGGTATTAATTTCAACTTGCTATACTGCAATTTTAAGCAGAATTTGAATAGAGGACAGATTTGGAGATACGCTCACATCCCCATACTGCACAATAAATTCAAGTAGCTCTTCAGATTTCTTAGATATAGGTAACAGTATGAAATGATTTATTGAAGTATTTCTTATTTTGCAATTAAATTATTGGCGATTTTTCGCGCCCCCCTTCGAAAGGCGCCCAGGGCTCGTGCCCTGGCTGCCCCACCCTAAGTACGCCTATGCCGCTAGCCAAGTCTCCAATGGGTGCCCGAAGATGGACGGCACCGCCGTGGTCGGCCCAGAAAACGGTGGCGAGGTGACCTGCAGGCCTAGACAAAACACATTTATGTTAGCGTTCACGCCAAACGCTACGCCAAAATGTATGGGAATGACATTATCTGCGGAAAGGACACGACGTCATTTTTCCTGGCCTGCTGGACGCGTACCGCGACGACTGGTTCGAGGTGGCGATGGCGCGGAAAAAGAGTTTCTGGACAGACTTGGGGACGCCATTACCTAGTAGTGGGATAGTTTAATCTTAACAAAAACCAGAAAAATATGGCTCAGTCACTTTTCCATCAAATGGCAATAGTATTGCAGTAAACCGCCTCTAGGAATATCCTAACCACAAGCTGGTGACTATCCAAACCCACGTGCTGAACACTAGTCTTTATCAAGAAACCTATTTCAAATAATGTTCTACAAGTCATTTCATTTCTCACGGGCTGGACCTACGTAGAACGTCTGACGGCCTCGCGTGTTCGCTTCCTTATAATCCGGTCATTCGCACCCTTGCGGATACAAACCGCAGGAATGATATTATGCCTTCCACTGACGACTGCAACATCTAGCAATTGACTTTGGTGTATAAACCACATAAGGATGCTGCTTTTTGTTGTGTAGACGTGGATACCTACTCTTAATCCTATTATAGTCAATCTTTACTTTAGCGAACAAAAATGAAAACACTACATCATTACATCAGCGGCTTACACAGCTGATCTATGTCAAAGGAAATAGTGATGTTTTCAAATTAAAAAATTACCCCATTGTTTATTCGCAATAAATAACTAAGGTTTATGTTATGGAGAAAAAAGCAGTAACTAAATTGCGAAATTCTTAACTTACAAATTATTGCGAATTGACAGGCTATTATTGTGACGTGAAATATGAGCGTATATATAATGTGAATATAAATTATATGATTATGGTAATATACGGAGAAAGATAATTAAATTGACAGGAATAAATAATAGATTAGGCTGTTTTAATTTTTAAGGAGCCGCCAGTGTGAACTGGCATAAGAATAGCCTTCTTTTAGCGCAATAGAAAGATAATACGTTCATTATGTATTGTCTACCTAGTTATTACCTGTAACATATAATTGTCTCAGTAGATTACATCATACATATTTGCTACATTTCAAGCAACTACAGAACTATGGATTTCTCTGGCGTTCTCTGTCGTTTTTATTAAAGATGAATCATCTTTAGCCACATCTGCACCATGTTATCTTTACCTACAGTGAAGATAACACTGCAGGATGCAGTGATCTGTCAAAACCTATGAACGCTCTCCAGATAAGAGTAGCTAAAATCACCAATGAGTCTTTCATTCTTATTTACCAATGTGTTTTTTTTTACATTATTATCATATTCACCTGGAAAACTATACAAATTGGTCTACGTCCATTCAAAATACTCGTCGAAAGTAGACTACACCGAGCATCAGCAGGTTAACACAAAGCTTCCCATTGACCCGTTCGGCCTGGTAGTCCATTTTACTGTTGACAGAATCCATTACATAAGTATTCATAGTCGAAATCAATACAAACGGGGTCGGTAACAGCCACGTGACTGGCCTCTTTTAAAATTATGTTACTATATGTACATACCTCTTCTATGAGACGTCATTATGCAATCTGGCATAAGTTTGTGCGAGGACACTGACGAAAATAACAAGGCGATGTGATTACGGTAAACGAAACGTGAGGTCGATGGAAAATTCTAGAGATTTAGAGGATTTTCTTTTGTTTTTATTACGCATGACCTGAAATAAATTTACCATACTACTTAATGAGCCATTTCAACAGTTTTATTGAACAAGGTTTTAACAATGGAAAAATCAAGAACGAAAACCTTACAATGAAACTGAATTTACACACGGCTACACATCAAACTATACATATCCATTTTACGCTGAGATCAGCTTATACTGGAAACGTATAGCTTGATGTGTAGCCGTGAGTACAATGGCTGTAAATTCGCAAAATCAGCTAGTCCATCCATTTCTGAAGAAATTGGGAAACAAATGGACCAATATGCGCAGACGCTACCTACTATCTAACGGGTAAATAAGAATGCAGGGGTTTATCGGAACGAAACCTTTATATGGATTTTAACATTTAAATAATACAGTTTGTTGCCAACCAGGGCACTTCATCGTTAATTTTAATACAGTTAACACATGGCGTCCTTTTTGGTTCTAGATAGATTATTTTGTAATGTTAAAATGAAAACGAACACGTGGTACGGAAAAGCACGAGTGACAGTTGCATAGTTAGTTGTCAATAAAATGGAATGTCTTACTTTAACAAGACGACATTCAATGTTAAATTAAGACGTCGTCGTTTAATACTTTATTAAATAACGACGACTGATGTTTAGTTAGATACATCTAAAGACTGACAAACTAAAAAATATACAACGGTCGAAGTCATCGCCAGTAATAATGTTTTCATTCATTAATATTGTATTATCAAAAGACAGTTATCTTTTTAAATGTAGAGACCTACGCAGCGACCCTTTTCAGCAAGAAAACAGTGGAAAATTTTAAGTTAGTGTGACGCTTAGAATTTTTTTAAATTAAGTAAACCAATAAATCAAAATTCAAAAGTCATTTATTCAAACTAGGCTGAGAGTCAGCACTTTTTGAACGTCAAAATTACATAAGACAGTCCCCCAAAATGCCCGCCCTTCACCACTTCCTTCCTTCCTTCCTTCCAATAATACTAGCTTCAAGATTGTATGTACGACTACTGCTATTGTAGATATAAGGTTCTTTCATACAGGCACGGAAATAGCATTGGTTGGTTTTTCATATGTATTCTTTCAATGAGTGTTGGTAATAGTGACATAGAAAATTATCTATAAAATTAAAGCTTTTTTTTTCATAAATACTTACCGTCGATCGAAATATGACTTGAATACTGCGAGAGGGGAGGGACATGTAGTAGAAAAACTCTCGATCATGAGTTACGAAAAAGCCTGGGGCAGTCCTATGCTGAAGAGCAAAACGATCTGGTGATTTCTGATTTCTAAACCTTTAATTAAAATAAATTCTGTTTTTAAGATTGCTAATAAAGGATATTGGGAATTGAATGACTTCCCGATTAGGCGACATAGACGCTTGAAAGCCAGATTTAAAATCCAACGTATTATTTTTCGCATTTAAATTTATTTCGAAATCTTTCTGTGCTACATTAATTAATGTTCAGTGACCTGTCCTGTCACAGATTTTATACGTAACCATATTTTTGTTTCAAATAAATTGTATGTCATGATGAAGGAACGAATGGTTTTCAGGACTTCAAGTTCAACTTACTAGAACTTATGACTCATTTTTTCTTTTTCAGGTTGGCCTGAAGACACATGCTTAGCAAAAAGCTGATACCCTGCTGCACTTAAGAACTTTATCACAGCCACTGATGAAAATAACTCAGCTTCTATCGGTACATCTTTCAAGATTCCTCCTGAAAGACGTACCTTTAGAAGCTGATTTTCAAGTTTTCTATAAGCTTAGATAAGTGCTTAGACTTTGGCAACACATAGGTAGTGTAGGTACCACACAGGAAATAAATAATTACTGTATTCGATTTGTCAGTCTATACTGATATTATAAATAGGTATTTGTTTGTAAGTTTATATAGGGCTGATTACTCCCAGACCATGATTACCAGTTGCATTTGAAAATATATATATATATATATCCAGATTTTAAGGAAGGTTATATGCTATTTAACATCTCGCTGCAACCCTTGGGAAACGAGCTACAAGAAAAAAAAGTCAGAAAGAACGCTAAGAGAAAACGGATTAATAGCGTGGGCTGGTGAAGGGATGCAACGCGGTGGGTCGGGGGACGAAATTTCACGCGCTGGAAGTCCAGGTCAGAAGTTAGTTATTAAATAAATGTCAACTTTCTTCAAACTGTATAAAATCTCAAGTTAAGAATACTAGAATCCAGAAAGTAAAGTTAATTTCAGGAAATTTGAATAGACGTATAAAACGTGACTATTACGCTTGAAAAGGGTTGTCACAACGTGAAATTATACTTTCTCATTTATTTGATATTTTTATGTGCTTTTATCTGTAGAATATTAAGTAAGTGACATAAAGACACAAAATAAAAGTATGTACATACTTTTATTATGAAGTAACAGTTCCCTTTAAAGGCTAGTTGACATTTTTGTCCTTCAGTTGCGATGCCACATTATGATTTAAAATTCTAATTTTAATTTTACAACGTTTTAATTTACTACTTCAAAAAAATATCAGGTAATTCCGTATAATTGAGTACCAAATTATTATTTTTATTTTAGATTATAATGTGGCAACTCAGCTGAAGTGAGAAAATAATATTCACTAACTGTATGTATGTAGGCAACTGTATGTATCGTAACAAATCGGCTCTTCAAAAAGAACTTTTCAACCGGATTGCTTGATCCGCTGAAGTACCGTGGGGATTTGATGGATCCTAATTTAGGTCACGTTTACAGTCATCATACTGAATAATACACTGGAAAACTGAAAATAGCAAACCATAGACACCACTGTCATTCGCACGTGCAACACGTGATTCGAAAGTTTTGCAGATAAATAATTCGCTGATCAGAAATCCTTAATTTAAACGAAGTAACCATTTTTATTTTGCTTTTTGCTTTTTCGCTATTTATTTTTATATTGATTTAATTTTAATTCAGCCAGCCAATGTTACTATAGGTTGTGATTTAGTTTTACATGTGATACATATTAGGTGTTGGGCTACATCAATGGTGAAATTTTTTTTTTTTTTTTTTGCACTAATTAAAGTTGTAAAAATGCTTATATAACTAAAAGATTTTCTCATAACTCAAAGGCAGTGCCATCCTGTAGGTAAGTTTTGCAAAACATTTGCTAACGTCCTTTTATATCTTCAAATAATTCCCAGATTATAATTATAATCCAATGCCCACTTTTAAACACTAAATCATCATCAAAAGTCTGCTGCTCATAGCTCATAAAAGGATACTCATAGCTCGTTAAGTTTTTCTCCTGCCATATTTCCAGAATCAGCTGTTACCTGTCACCCGCGGCGTTGCCTAACGAACCGTCTCAGCCAGAACGTCCCACAAATTAAAAAAATAAGAGTATCAAGTTCTATCAATGAGGACGCAGGCTATCATTCATTAGTCTGTGGTTTGTTTCTTAGCCATTTTGTTTTCAACCGAAATCAGTTTTTTCACGTGACTCTATGATAATGCCATAGTCTTAAGAAATGTTGAATTAATCATTCGAGACTCGACATCTTGCAAACGTATTTCTTAAGTCCCGTCCCGTCGTTCACATGCCTTAGGTATTAGCATTTGGTCTTATTTGAATAAATTGAATTCAAATTCATTTTCTGTTTGTCACAGATGGAAAGTCAGTTCTTTTAATTAAAAATAATTACTCCCATCGCTATCGTCGACAGCGTCTTTACCTACATTAATCCATAGTTATTGTAAAATCTTCGGAAGTACACTTTTATTGAGGACAATTTTTGAAGTATTTTGTGATCTTTATAAAAACAAACTGCTCGAATACGATTGTTATACAAATCATTTATGTAAGCTGTAGTGTCGTCTCGTACAGTTTTATAAATTATAACAACCTGCTAGCTTACGGATATTGCAGTGGAAATGCGGGTAATAAAATGACGTGTAAAGCATTCCATTTATCTTTTAAAGGTCAAATGTATACAAAAGGGAAAAACGCAGCTGGATTAACGTTTGTTTTTCCTGTATGATGATGACTAACACGTTTGTATAGGAAACATTAATTGCAGATATTGATATTGAATCGATTTACTTATCCGACAGCTGTTTGCATTAGGCTAAGAGATGGCATAGACCATTAGTAAGCTAGGTAAGTACCCATAGTTAGTTGTTATTAAATTAAACAGATAGTATTGTTGTTGTTCTAAATAAGTTGCACGTTAAGCCGTTGGTCCCGGCTGTTATTCGTGGATCTTTGACCGTCGTTGCAAGTCGTCAGAAGCCCGTAAACCTGACAACCAGTCTTACTAAGGGGTATCGTGTCCCCTAGTAACTGGGTTGTGGAGGTCAGATAGGCTGTCCCTCCGCGTAAAATCCTGGTATTCAGCTACACCCGGTTAGACTGGAAGCCGACCTCAACATAGTTGGTAAAAAGCAGATGATGATGAGTGTTGTTTACCATTAAGTGACCCTAGATTTATCTCAAGAAACTTAAATTTTCGTACACTTTTTTTTTGGATGGGAAATCATCTAATAAATTCTCCCGCTCTGGGTGGAGCAGGAGGGCGTGTCAGACTTTTACTGACCAAAACCCACGCGTGTTCCCTCAGTTGCCTGTGTGCCAGGGGCCGCGGTATCTCTTTGGAGCAACCCGCACTCGTACACTTTAGTCCATATTCTCGGTATTCGATGTTGCTGTGTGTGTTATTGTTTTTATGTACTAATAAACTTATATGCCGTGTGTAACTTATGTTCCGTTCCGTGTGGTGCCGGACGTAAAAGAATAGCACCATCTCATTTCTTCCCGTGGGTGTCGTAGAAGGCGACTAAGGGACTTACTAGAGAATGGGCAGCAGCGTTCTCTATGCATTTGACCACCATAGTGCGATCGCCAACCCGCCTGCCAAGCGTGGCGATTATGGCCAAACCCCCCATTTGGGGAGACTTATGTCCAGCAGTGGACGTCTTTCGACTGAAATGATGATGATGATGATAAACAAATAAAATATTAGAAACAAAAAATGGCAGATTAACCATTGTGAAAAATCACCACGTGCGAGAGTTTCTTTTGCTTTGAACATTTATGCGTCGCTGTTCCCTTTGTCAGCGGTGGTTACTATTGAGTAGTGTTTTATCGAGTTGATGAATATTTTTATTAATTATAAAAAAAAACTTTTTTTTTTACTTTTATGCTTCGAAAGTACTCCCTATGGCAAGTTGTTCTGCCGCGGGAATACAACCATTAAAATTTATCGGTGAATTATTATTCGATGCTTGAAGATGCCAGGGCTGAACTAGTAAGAGGTAGACAACTGCAAAGGCTGGATCCAGGCGATGTAGAAAAAAAAAGAAAGTTCTTTGCCCAGAAGTAGAACAACATTTGCTTTAAAAAAAAAAATTTTTGGCTTTTCCTAACTCGCAAAAATATGCTTTGTAAACTTATCAATCTTTGTAAGCTGTCTAAACATTTTTGGAGCACACCTTTTATAAAATAGTCATCAATCCTTATGGTGACAATTCAATTACTTGTCACTATGAACCTACGTAACACAAACGTATTTGGTATAAGTTACCATATTTAAAAAATGGTTTCCTGATATGGAAAGTGGGAAAGGAAAGGGACTTCCGTAAGAGAAGATAATAGTAACTTTAATGGTACACAAATCCATACCTGAACTTTTATTTCTTATCACGAACATTCAAATAAATTCATTGGCAGGATGTAGTTTTGATGATGTTTTTATTTTGTTTTTTATGAAATAACATGCACATTTTCGGAAATTACAATTGTTTTTTCTCTCGTTCTAAAGGTGCATCCACACCGAAGTAACTTTTTGTAAAGCAACATTTTGCAACATGATAACATTTAGTAACTTTCTATAACGTTCATCTTAGCCCCCTATCTAGCTATTACTTTTAATAAATGCCTTGACTTAGGAACTTTTCTTGACCTCATAAAGAGTAATAAAGTCATACATTATTTAAATCAGGTAACAAAAATAGCGTTGGAAATGTTAGGCCTATATCTATCTTACCAGCATTTAGTAAAATATTTAAAAGTTTTTTTTTACATTTTAATTTAAATAGCCTCCTCCATGATGAACACTATGGCTTTACAAAAGGTCGTTTGACTACAGACGCGGATGTTGCTCTGCTGAAGCACATATTTAACGCATGGGAGAACTCACAAAATGCTATTGGAGTTTTCTGTGATCTTTTCAAAGCATTTGATTGTGTGCACCATGACACGCTTTTGCGTAAACTACGTTATTACGGTGTTCAAAATGAAGCTCTCAACGTAATACATTCTTATTTAAATAATAGGCACCAATGAATATTAATTATGTGAAATTTTCCGGGCTACCAATTCAGTTAGGTGTACCTCAAGGCTCAATACTGCGTCCATTCTTATTCTTAGTGTACATTAACGATTTACCATTCTATTTAAAGGGTATCTGTGACAATGTACTGTTTGCTGATGATACCTCTCTTATCTTTAAAGTCGACAGGAATAGACAAAATTTTCACGACGTAAACAGTGCACTCTCAAGGGCTACGCATTGGTTTACCACGAATAATTTAACTCTCAATGTCAAGAAAACTAAATGTATAAAGTTCGCTTTACGGAATGTAAGAAATCTGGGACACAACATCGTCTTAGATAATGAGGTGCTTGCAACTATAGACTCAGCAGTATTTCTGGGCATAACAGTAGTTGCCAAACTTCAGTGGGGATCACATGTATCAAGCCTAGCGGGAAGGCTCAGTTCGGCCGCCTACGCCATCTGGAAAGTAAGACGATACACTGACGTTGATACAGCTCGCTTAGTCTATTTTAGTTATTTTCATAGCGTTACGTCCTACGGCATTTTGCTGTGGGGCAAAGCCGCTGACATTCAAAATATTTTTGTTCTTCAAAAACGAGATGTACGTGCAATTTACCACTAGGTGCTAGAGTTTCTCTGAGAGATTTTTTTAAAGATTTTGGTATTCTCACGGTGGCATCGCAATTCATCATTAGGCAATATATACACTTATACACTAAAAACAGTGATAGTCATAATATTAATACTAGAAATAAGGACAAACTACGTGCCCCCTTTCGCCGGCTTCATAAAGTTCATAATTCATTTGTTGGGCTTGGTATAACCTTTTATAACAAGCTTCCCTCTTCTTTGCTAGATTTACATTTTAATGTGTTTAAAGCTAAAGTAAAATCAAATCTTTGTTCTAAGGCATACTATTCTATCAACGACTACTTAAACGATAAGAATTGTTGGTCGCTGTGATTAACTCAAGACAACGTTTGTGTTCTTTCACAATAATTAGCTGAACTACTGATAGGTCATATGAGTTACTTCATATCATTGTTTATTTTGTATAAAACATTTTTTTTTAATTTTCATTTATTGTTGAATGTTAAATACTTACCTATTATTGTATAGAATCAAGTTCTTCCAAATTAACCGACAGCTGTGCTGCTGGGGAGTTTGTTGCGCCACTTCTTGTTCCCAGCTAAAGCACTAGGAAGTGGTAAAGGGCGGGCGTTTTGGGGGGCTGTCTTGTTTAATTTAAAAAACATCTAATACATACAAGTTTGTCTTTGTCCTTAGTTTTTATCATAATATGTCTATTACCTAGAAGAAATCTAGAGTTTTCTCTTGCGTCATAATAAATAATACTGTGGAAATACCTTCTTATTGTTTTCATTTGATTGTAATATAGTATAAATAATACATGAAGTAGGTACATACATGTATGAATAACTAGATTAACTGATCCTTACTCTTGAGACTTCAACAAAAAACAAAGGATTGTCGACTGTATTTAGAGAGCAATACGTTTTATAATCAGTTATGTAAGGATTTATGTTCAAGCGATCGATTGAAGCGACTTGTATTTTGAATGGTATTGATGTCTTATTTAACAGCTCTTGTTTGAACAAAAATGCGCTTAGCCTTTTTAGGTTTAAGGTTCATTTTTGTTTGGTTGAAGTGTGTGTTGTAGGTCTTTTTACGTGGTGTGAGCGTGTATTGCGCGGAGGCCGCTGAGGGTCGATGGCTTCGCGGAGACACGTGAGCGATACCGTTAGCCTGCACACGCCAGGGCCTCAAACACATGGAAAGGAAAATCTGTGAAATAGTAGCGTTAGCATATTACATTTTCATGGGTAGTAGCTATGTTAGATCGGATCGATTCGTCGTTCGATATTATTATGATTTTCAACTGTGGGAAATTGTGCATACACAATTTTTAAAGCTGTTATCAAAACAGCTTTTAAATTTAATAGCGGTAGTATGTTTATCTTGGTATCGTTTATTGTGTTTTCTTTCTATAGTTTATTGATCATGAATAGGTAATTATACCAACAGAAATTTGGAAAAATAATAAGATATTCATCTATAATGTCCTGTATTTATTGAATCACATATAAATATATATAGCCCACCGGTATCGGAACCAGGGTCCAAACTACCGGCGCCGGCGTCAAGATTCCAGAGAGAGGAACCTCCTAACAATGCGAACCATGTCAAGAAGTAGCGCTTTCTAAAACAGGCCCTTGATCCAACTGCTAATATTTATCTTATTATTAAGTCCAACTGCTTATGAAAAAAATCGTGATGTTAAATTCTTCACACCACGTAAATAAAAACACGCCAGTAGCACATTGTTAATAAAGCCAACAATCAATAAACCTTGTTTCATATCAATAACACTAACAAAACAGTTACTTGAAAAAATCACAACAAATAAATCTTCTAGAATTTTCCAGCAAAAACATCCGTTATTACTTTGCCAACCCTACATTTCCCGCGGTTATTCAATTCAATTACTAATTTCCAACGTTATGTCTATACAGACAAAGCTTAAAATCACACTATCTTGATGTACATGATGCGTTTGCATGTGTGCGTAGTATGGCATACAGTTTTTATTTGCTAACATATAAACTATGTTGTTTATGTCCTGTCGCGACCGAGATTTTGAAGCACCA
This sequence comes from Polymixis lichenea, assembly GCA_949091785.1. Classification (NCBI taxonomy): domain Eukaryota; kingdom Metazoa; phylum Arthropoda; class Insecta; order Lepidoptera; family Noctuidae; genus Polymixis; species Polymixis lichenea. Next base: position 9,360,900 of record OX420939.1, on the reverse strand, counting down.
AAAATATTTCTTTGAAATTATAAGTAGTGCAATACGTGTAGTCTGAGCTGAATAAATTAAACGTATTTGTTACTGCTTTTATATTGAGCTGTATTAATTTTATGTAGTTAAAGGACAGGCTTAATTAATTTTAATTTTTGCGATAGTATTAAGTATAGGATCAGACTTTAGTTTTACGATTCATAAGCTCATGTAAGAATAATTAATAACGTACCTTAATATCTTACCTTAATTTTATTAGGTTTTCTTTTTTAAATGTATGTACTAACATGGAGGAACTCTTTAGATAAAAAAAGACTCGTTTGAAAGTTTTATTACATGTACCAGATTGGTGACATCCTCAATTCAAATGCTTTTATAATTTAATAACAACAAACCACAAATAATAAATTATCATTTTTAATCGTTTACCGTTCAAAAAACAGGAAAAAACTCCAAATTCTCATAAGCTGTAGACAGGTAAAAGAAAAAAAAATGTGTTATTAGAACATTCTCGGGTTTTAACCCGAAGGCGATTAGTGTTGTATCTATGTATCTCCCGTCCCACCTAAATGAGGTGAGCAGAGATTTAAGTGACGCTCTGAGGCTGCGCATAACAACTTAGATACTATTTTGGTATTCAAAGTGCATTTCAGACAGAGACAGGTAGCTTATCGCCTGAGCTAGACTGACCCAATTTTCCAGGCATTTCATGGCACTTAAGATAAAATGCCATACATACACACATTATCAGTAAGATACAACAATATAAACTGGCATGCATTTTAAAGCCGCCTTGTGTCTAAGTTATAACAGCCGCACGAGTCGATCGAACAGGTTAAACTGCGGTTGCCGTGGTTGGTCTGTGGATAGGTGACCATCTTTATAAACCAAGGCCCGTTCGTGCCTCGGAAAGCACGCTGAGCCGTAGTTGGTCTCGGCTGTCATCCGTGGATGTGACTGTCGTTACGGGTCGTCAGAAAACCAAAAGTCTGACAACCAGTCTTACCAAGGGGCAGTCGCTCCATGTAAAATATTGGTACTCAGCTGCATCCGGTTAGACTGGAGGCTGAACCCAACATGATTGGGAAAAGGCTAGGCAGATTAGATTATTTTAAAGCCTCTAGAATGGAAAGGGACCTGGGCCAAACGGATTTATTTTCAGCTTGGCTTGAACTTTTGTCATATAAATAGTGCTGTAGACAAAGAAAAGAAGCAAAACATTAACCTAAGAGCATACAAACGAGTATCTTTCAAATATTCTCGCCCATCGTTCATTGTACAGTTGGAGATATTTTTTTTGTTCTTAGGTGGCTTACAGCTGTAAAGTGTATGTTTACAAGATCAGACGAAATGTTCCAAATTAACTTAACTTTGAGGAGTGGTTTGAGAGGCGACATGGCGTCCTCACCTTCCGCCTGACACAGGTCCTCACCGGACACGGTTGTTTCGGGAGGTTCCTGTTTCGGATAGGGCGGGAGGAAACGCCCGGGTGTTTCCATTGCGAAGATCGTCCTGAGGACACGGTGGAGCATACGGTGGAGGTCTGCCCGGCTTGGGCGGAGCATCGCCGTGTCCTCGTGGAGGTGATCGGCGGCGGCGATCTCTCGCGTCCGACTTTGGTCCAGGCCATGGTACGGAGCGAGAGGGTATGGCTAGCAGTCGCCTCCTTCATCGAAGCAGTTATGCTCGCAAAGAGGGAGGCGGCGCACGTGAGGGAGATGCAATACATGCGCCCTCACAGCCGTGGCCTTCGCAGGAGACGCCCTGGGCGTCGGGAATCCCAGGCTGATTCCCGGCCACCGTAGGGGCGGGCTTGCGGACGGCGAGTAATGGGTAGCTCGCTGTCCGGTAAGGACCAAGCCCGGGTCGACGGCGCGTTGTGTTCCACGCGCGCCTCAAAGAGATGTCATCAGCAACTGATGGGGCCCGCAAGGGCCGATGCCTGCCAGGGGTGCGGGTTGTTCGAAAGAGATACCGCGGCCCCTGGCACACAGGCAAGTGAGGGAACACGGGTGGGTTTTAGTCAGTAAAAGTCTGACACGCCCTCCCGCTCCACCCAGAGCGGGAGAAGTTATTTGATGATTTCCCCCACCCAGAAAAAAAAAAAGAAGTAATTAGGTATCTATTCACTTGCAAAACCCACACCGGAAAAAACCACCCGTTTTATAAAATATTCCAACATTTTTCATACTTGTGGTCTTTACACGTGAGTAATTTTTCCTCTTGATTGTTCTTGACCGACATATTTTTACAATCAAAACTACAGGTATTTTTTTTCAAGTAAATTGTAATTTTTAACTGGAAATTGACATTGAAGTTTGGACATACAGTAGGTAGGTACCTACGTAATCTAACAAGGAAAATACTACGAAGGTTAGACTAGACAATTATGTAAATGTTAAACGAATGTCCCTGAGGGGAAACTGTAGGTTTTGTAACAGTGTCTTGAATAACAGACAGGTTTTGTAAATGTTAATTGATGACTTTAAATGACTACCTTGCCTTTTGTATGAATTAAAAAAATTTAAAGAAATTCATGTTGCGGACATCATCAAGATAGAAACTCTTGCTATTTTTAAAGAAAACTAAGCAATAAGTGCCTCGTATGCAGCTTAATTGGGTACTAGGTATATTTACTTATATACATACATGTATGTTCCGCGTGGTGCCGGACGTAAAAGAATAGCACCATCCCATTTCTTCCCGTTGGTGTCGTAGAAAGCGACTAAGGGACTTACTAGAGAATGGGCAGCAGCGTTCTTTATGCATTTGACCACCATACTGCGATCGCCAACCCGCCTGCCAAGCGTGGCCATTGTGGCAAATCCCCCCCTTTTAGGGGAGGCTTATGCCCAGCAGTGGACGTCTTTCGGCTGATATGATGATGATGATGACAGTATCATATTCCGAAGGAAAGCCGACAGGAATACGTGTAAGTATGTTAGGAAAAATAACGCAATGCAACTGTGTTTTCAATTTACAAAAGTACATACCTTATTAACTAAAAATATTACTCTTATCGCATATCATTACTAAAGCAATTATTGCTTGTTTTATACGTTATTCAATTATTTCACATAAACGTGTGGAAAACCGATTACCGAATACATATTTTTGTAAAAATAATGATCGATAATTTGCTCGTTATGAGTGTATCGTTAGTATAATTTCAAGCGGGACCAACACGAGGCTTATTAGTATTACTGAAAAAAGTTAGTGCCTAATAAAGTCTCAATTGTGTATGAAATTTCTAATGAGATTTCATGAACATGCGTTTCATTACATACGCGCTAAGTAAGTGCGACTTGCTTTTTCAGTTACCAATCAATTTGATCATAAATATTCCGATTCCGGCATTATGACCTATAAGCGTATGATATTGTAAGAGCCTCCGTGTGTGACGCCATTACAGGCTGCGACTTGAATACAACAGTTTTATTGAGGTTTTCCTCATGATCGCTAGGTATACGTTGAAGTTCGTGCTCCCGTTGATGTCTTTCATAGTCACGTAAGCAATTTTCTTAAAGATCACTTACATTTGATTCTTCGTTGTTTCCACACAGAAATATTTATATAAAAGACAAGAAATGAGATATAAGGGTTTTGTGAAAAGCACTAGGCTAGAAATTTGCCACAGTAAAATTTTTGTTTGCGACCTATCAGAACGGATCAAAAGCTTCACGTTAATTAGCCTGGGTTACATAAGGCTGCATGGGATAACAAGAAAGTAATATCCTGGCTCACTATCCTGCCTTGGCACAAGCTTGAGCTGTTACACGATAACACGATGCTTATAAATTTAAAGCCAATAGAATTGCAGTAACTTATTCCGTGGAGTGAAAGGATCTGATTCGATGCTAGCTTTGCCGAACACACGAGGGTGTAAACAAGCCAGAAGAGTAAACTCAGGGACCGCTATTAGCTCAAAAATAGAACTCCATTCTTTTAAACTATCACACTAATTTACTATCTTTCTCACTAGCTTATTAACTTCAACATTCGAATATTTCTGTAAACACGAGGCCAGAGTAACCAGCTTACTAACTTTATCTTGTTATCCAAGCTTCAAACAGTAGAATCGTAGAACCCGGGTTTTAGTACTGAGTCGGTACATTGACGTACTCGACCTTCAATGCACTGCTTAGCGCCGAGACTTTAAAATGAACAATGTATTTTTCAGATGCGCTGAGATGCACTGTGTTGGAGTCTCAATGCTCGTTTTAACACCGACAGTTTAAAATGAACAATGTATTTTTCTGACGCGCTGGGATGCACTCTGTTGGATTCTCAATGTTCGTTTTGACACCGACAGTTTAAAATGAACAATGTATTTTTCTGACGCGCTGGGATGCTCGCTGTTGGATTCTTAGTGTTCGTTATAATACCGACAGTTTAAAATGAACCATGTATTTTTCTGACGCGCTGGGATGCACTCTGTTGGATTCTCAATGTTCGTTATAATACCGACAGTTTAAAATTAACAATGTATTTTTCTGACGCGCTGGGATGCACTCTATTGGATTCTCAATGTTCGTTTTGAAACCGACAGTTTAAAATGAAAAATGTATTTTTCTGACGCGCTGGGATGCTCGCTGTTGGATTCTTAGTGTTCGGTATAATACCGACAGTTTGAAATGAACAATGTATTTTCCTGACGCGCTGGGATGCTCGCTGTTGGATTCTTAGTGTTCGTTATAATACCGACAGTTTAAAATGAACAATGTATTTTTCTGACGCACTGGGATGCACTCATTGAATTCTCGGTGCTCGTTTAAACACCAACAATTTAAAATCCCGCCGTCACATTTTTACGTACGTGTTTTCGTCGACTTAAACTCTTCTAAATCATGAACTCCTATATTAATATAAAATACGCTTCGATTTTAGTTTAATTAACTTGAACGTGTACTAGCTTAATTATATACGAATCCATAACTTTTGTATTAACTATGTTTAGTATTCTATAAACATTTTAATTCTTTGAATACTTACTACAGCACTCAATTTTGGGTTATAACTTCAAACTATAGTAAGATTCCCAAGATTTCGTTTACTGCTAGTATACTATAGAGATAATTGCGGTCAATGATAGGAACATAAAATTTCTTACTGAATGATGTACGGCATTAAAATTTAATTTAAATATTATCTAAAAAATAATCTTTAAATCTAATTTCGACATAATCACTTTGATATACTTATCCTGAAAAACCCTACATGACATTGATTAAATCACTTACACTATATAACTGGCAAAATGTAGGTGAAACATAATGTACACCTCTACCCAACCCTTAAGGGAAAAGGGCGTGATGTTATAATAATAATGAATTACTTCGAGGTACACAATAACTAATAAGGAATGCTACACACTTGGTCTTCTCGGCATGATTCGGCACAGCCGGGAGGCAAATAAAATACATGTAGATATTTTTTCGTGGTAAGCTTAGCTCGAATTGTGCCGAGCCGACCCGAAAATGATTAACTGAAGGTAGATGCCAAAAGGAGTTTTCGATCAGCACAGGCCGAATGAAAACTGAATACAACTATGTAGAAAATTATCCGAGTCGGCTTTAATGTTCAACAAGTACTGTCAAATCGAATGTGCCGACCTGAATAAATGTGTATCACCCCTTTATGCTTATAGCGTAATACATTTTCCATGGAAGGAAGAAAAACAAGTCAAAGTAGTGACGAGTCACTCGCCCCTGACTTCCCAAATCAAAATCAAGGTTTTTGGCACGTTCTTGTTTACAACAATCTCGGGACGTTTGGTTTGCATGTTGAATTCAATTTTAAGGTCGTTGTCGTACTCTTCAACGAAGTCTCGTATTAATAGGTCGCAGTAAGAATTTCTAATGGGGTGTACAGACGGCTTTATACTCGTGTAGAAGTGCTGCGGTCAAGGCACACTGCCAATCGCTGCATCTGAACGGACTTTGTTGTGGAAAATCAATTGTTGCTTTTTCGGCGAAATGTTTTTGCTGAGAGATGAAGGTTTTTATATGAAGACTATTTGAATAGTTGGTTATTTTTACCTTAGTAACTTGATAGCCAAATGATCACGTTCAAACAACACGTTGGTCATTACATTTTTGAGCTGTTTGGAGTTGAACCCCTTGGGCCGTGGGGTCCGAGTGCTCATGGTCTCTTCAAGGAAATCTCGAAACGGCTGGTTGACACTTCCCGTGATGCATTAGCTAGTTTTTACCTTGATCAGAGGCTAAGCATTGCCGTACAACATGAAACATTACCAGTCGGCAGCAATGTGGATGAATTTTTTTACACCATATTTTTATTTGTGAATAGGGTTAGTTAAGTTAGGATATAATTGTATTTTTTTATTCATCATCATCATCATTATTTCAGTCGAAAGATGTTCACTGCTGGACATATACCTCTCCCAAAAGGGGGGTTTTGCCATAATCGCCACGCTTGGCAGGCGAGTTGGCGATCGCAGTATGGTTGTAAAATGCATAGAGAACGCTGCTGCCCATTCTCTAGTAAGTCCCTTAGTCGCCTTCTAGTCGTAGTGGGTGTGGACCCACGAGAAAAAATGGGATAGTGCTATTCTTTTACGTACTGCACCACACGGAACGGTATTTTTTTCATTAATGAATTATTTATATTTACTGCTCAATAGAAATGTTCACGTTTATAACGTCCAGTCTGTACCTCACCAATTCTACAGTACCTACCATGAAAAGAGTAAACACTGTATAGAAATTCGAATATATAAAAATTTGAATCCCGGCAGAAAGTGGGGCATATTTTAAAATTCCAAATGATTTTGAAATTCAGTTTTAATTTGCATGGACAAGTCCCTGAAGTCCTTTTGTTGGCTTACTGCGAAGTTATGGAAAAATGTATGAATTCACACCCTTTTGTCCTGATGGACGGCCTAAGCAAGCACACTGATGTATGTATCAGAGCTTTCATTGAATAATTTATTTGTTTACATTTATATATCTTAAAAAAATTATATAATATAAAGTAAGTTACAGGTGTTTATTATTTACGATGGTATAGAAGCTTTAAACTTTTATAAATCAATTATCAGCATTACCGATAATTTGAATCAAATATTTTAAGTAAAACTTTCTTCCACTTGCATAAGAGTTGGCAATGGAAATAACAAAACAAAAACGAATTGTTAATTTAGTATTATTTCTCACGCTGATTCATAACTTAACCAAAATAAGTGAGCCGGTCTCTCAGTGTCCCCATTTTTTGCCACAAACAACTTCGGAGGGCATTACCCTCTCTTACACTCTCGAATGGAACCATCTAGCCTTGAGGCGAATGGCCAAACTATCGTCGTCATATAAAGAGCTTGCGAGCTTTCATACTTTGATACGTAATTTTGAAAAAAATATTGCAAAGCAATTGCTTAATAGAAATAAAACGATTGGCTGTCTTGCACGCAATAACGTCGTTTAAATTATTTAAAACTTTTTTTTTTTGTAATTGTTTATGTTAATTCAAAAGGCTTTTGAATTAATGTTAGCACTATAAGCAATAAAATAAAATAAAACATTAAAATTACCTAACGACAATCACCATCTACCTAAACTAAAACAAAGTACGTACCTTTAAAATTCAGTATATACATTTCTATAATTGAAAACTCATTAGCAAATGAATACTAATTAGCAAAAAGTAAACTAAACTCAATTTTCACCACATGAAATATATGTTTGTGTCAAATATTTAGTAAAGTAAACGAGCTCGCAACGTTTATGGTCTGAAATTATGCAACCTCTTTTTGCAAACGTTGAAAAAACCGAACCGTGTCGAGCCGCCCACGGAAACGTACCAATGAAAACAGCAATCCACTTCGGGTCCGAGGACCTTACCCTAGACATTGGCTTAACGCAATAAGGTTGTCGTCGGTCAACGGCCGTCCCCTCCCGCGCCCCCGCGACCTCTTTTCGCCACAATCCAACGACTTTATAACGCACGCTGCCACCAACAATGTCCATACTACCAAACTACCATCTCACAATGGCAGCTTTATCTAACATGAGCGCGAGAGAATGTGTGGCATTCGCTCTATTCCAAATTTAGTTGAGCGAAGCAAATCGAAGCATGTAATGGCCACTAAATTATTGACTTCTAAACATGACTATTTCGTAAGCTATGTGATTCCACTCATTAATATGTGGGCGATAATTGCTGTAAACAGATCTGGCTGTATCGAGGAATTTGTATTTTTAAATTATTTTAAGTAAGCTCTAAATTAAATGTCTCCATCGTGGGCCCATCTCGGAATCTCTTCCTATATTAGGAGGGGCAAACATGGAGGTAGGTATAGAAATGACTCGACGCCCATATTTTTCAAAGAACATCAGATACGCTTATAAAAGTTGGAAAGAAACAATTTTCTCTAAGTTTTCTCAATTTTCATAAATCTTTCTCTTCTCCTTTATTTAGCCATTTTCCAAGTTATTTTCAGACTCAAACTTAACGAAACCGGTTACCTCTTCATTAACTAGGACACGACCATGCTAACGATATGTGATTTCTGGTTTTTCCCCGGGTGATTACTTTTTACATCCGAAATATTTTGGGAAAACAAATTAAGTTTTATTGTACCAACGTCAATGCCCGGAGAAAGGCACAGCTCATTCAACTAATGAATTCTCTGATTCATGACTGATTACTACATTTACTGAAGAAGTTCACATGGTTGGTTTCATTTCGTATAGTAAGATTAGAGTGATTGTTGATAGACATCCTTCAAAAAATTAGAAGCGGTCGCAGAAGACACCCAAGCAATTTTTTGTATGCAAACACAGCAGACTTGAAACCGCTTGGGTTACAAATATTCCAATTGTACAAAAAAAACGTATTCACTTGTGGGCATCTGTACGTGTATCTGCTCATACAGTTCGCGTTATTTCGTGGTCATTAGACTCTTCGAGCATGCGTGGGCACATCTCTATTCACAACAATTAATGTTCCGGTGAATAACATCTGTCATGAACGATGTAGGGTAAGTGACTTCATCATGTTCCGTGACTCTATCGCCTATCGAATATTGCACAATATTGTTTTTAATTGGCGTTCCACAATTAGTGCGCTCACCTGATTCGCTCCAGTTGTTACCGATTAAGTTTTTTACAATCCTCCGGCTAAGTCAAGTTTACAGTTAGTTTCGCGGCCTGTTGCCAAGTTATGGTGTGTTATAAGTCCGGAATTATAACTGAGATAATGAGATACAATCAAGGATCTTACAATTACCAACTGGTAGACAGTTAACACTATTACACATACACATAAATATTCAAATAAATACATTGAAGAATAATTACATTAATTGGCTTCATATTCATTGGCATGATTAATTCGCTATAATAAAGAAAATATTCATGACAGAACGTTCATAATCGTAAGTCTTCATACCGTTAAGGTACCTCAACTTTAACCCTAAAATTATTGGCAATAACTTGCGATTGTGTTTGGAGTGTCTTAAAATATAATCAGATTAACTGTACGTTTAAGATAAATAAACTTTTTATCCAGGGAACTGCAAGTTGTTACGATCTTTATTTCGAAAAAGTTTTCGGTATTTTTTTTAAATCTTACGACATTACAACATATTGTTTTTTGTATATTATACAAAGTGTTTAAAGAATGAGGGACGATTCGTTTTTTTTCTTTGGAGTATGACATCTCGCAGGTCCACCTAGGAGTTTGTCGGCTGCTTAATCGGACTTGCCTGTGGCTGCCTCAATAAATTAAAGCCTCCAGGCAGGACTTAAAAAGGTAAAACTAAGCGACTGCACGCTAAGGGTAACCCCTGTGGGGTAGGGACCTCGGCTTAGGGCACCGCTGGACGAGGGCAGCAAGGGACGGGCTGGATCGGAATGATCATTATTTAGGGACGAATTTAAAACTACAGGCTACTACTTAGCCTGTAGCTTTAAATTCGTCCCTAATCATTATTAAGCCAGCCCATGACACTGGGCACGGGCAGGCTCGAGCATGGGTTGGGGTGGAGAATTCGTAATTAAATCAAGAGTTCAAAATATTTAAACTGCCACGATGCCGTTCAGTAAGATATAGAAACAGAACATGAGACAGGTGACCACATTTCTTTAACAATAAAGATTCCAAATTCTCAAATACATTGTTGAAACAAAACAAAGCAATTACAAAGACAAAGCAGCTAATTATAATGCGTGGCACGAACTTATTTAGTTCAATGTAGGTAGTTTAATATCTGCATATACATTACTTCCGTCGCGTCGTGTGGGTGCCCGCATCCAGCATTTTCACTCTTGATACTATTTTTACGATTGTTCACTTATGTCCTTATATGCTTTTACGACTAAATGATAATACGTGAAACGTATTAGAGAAAAATTTCCGTGTTGGATTCCTATGGTACCTACCTTTATTTCATGACTCGTAGTTGACGCATTCCTTTTGAGGCGGGATATTGATCTGTCAAAGTTATTCTGTTTGATATTTTAGAGCTAAAGTTAAAAAGAAACAAGAATTGCAATTTCTTGACGATCCAAAGAATAAAAAATAAAAATAAACCGATCCCTTTACTCAATTCTGCTTAGCGTGTCGATAGCAATCAAAAACTGTCAGCCCAGAATGAGACTTCGAGCTTGGTACTTTCAGCAGCGTCCATCAACTCCTCAATAACACTATATACCCCATTGATCCCTCCGAATAGCAAGCGACATCGCGATAGGCCCAGACAGATATGGCAGGATGAGCAGAACTCCTTCAATACGAACTGGGTCCTTAGAAACTTTAGAGTAAAACCCGGATAGTTGCCACACTTTTTGAAATCACTCTATATCTCTCAGAACAAAAACCGAAATACTTCACTTGAAAAACTGGTTGATACTTTGGTTTTTAGCTACAAATTTATGAAAAATAAAAACACAAATCTTTAATATTTCTAGAGTATTAGCGATTTTTACAGACCTCTATATTTTGGAACAGCTATGCCACATAGCGGATAGTTGCCTAATCCATATAAATTACGTTTCGGACAGATGCCCCGCCGAGAAACAGAATTTCTATCCCGCAAAAATTTTGATCGCATTTTGCCTTCCCATGCAATCACATAGAGACATGCGACACGGTCAACTTAGTGGTAGTTGGAGAATCTTTCGACATATTAACAAAATAGCAAGCAATTCATCCGCGAAACTAGAGTAATTAAAATTGGGGCAACTATACCTCTGGGGCAACTATCATAAGTGGAAAGAGAGTATGGGAGGCTTTTGCCTTGCTGTCAGACACCACAGGCTTTTAATAATAATTTAGCAAGGTTGGGTGTATTTCGTTGATATAGCCCTATCTTACGACTAACTGACATTACAATAAGACTGTACACTCTTTAGTCCTACTAATATTATAAATGTGAAATTTTGTATGTTTGAATATTTAGATGTTTGGATGTGTACTCAAACACGCAACAACGGCGGAACGGTTTTGGATAAAATTTGGCACGTATATTGGTTATAACTTAGATTAACACATAGGATACTTTTTATCTCGGTAATACGTTCCCGTGGGATAATTTACGACCAACACGCGAGCGAAGCCGCTGGCAAAAGCTAAGTAACCTATTATTAATTATTAATTTTTAGTCATGTAGGTACTGACTTCTTGTATGAACGACAAACCCACTTCTTAACATAAAACATAATAAGCAAGAGATCAGTATCTAAAGCCCCTTAGGTAACACACATGTCCACATGTCCAGCAATGGACTTAGAAAGGCTTAATTGATTGATCTTGATTGATTGATTATCTAGTATGTACTGATTTGGGTGTATCTCATGTGGTAATCTTCGACGATGGGATAACATTAAATTAACTTTTAACATCTGCACAGTCTTATGATAACAAGACCTAAATCATTCGAACAACTAAGATCCAAGCTATGTTGTACTAATTCTTAATTACGAATTTGCACAATTTAACTTTATCATAAAAGCGAAACCTAAAAATGATGAAAACTATTAAGGACATGCAATAAGGTAGCCTAACAAACTTCAAGTTTTAAGCAATATGCTGGTGCACTACCTAATACTGACCAGATAATTACAGAAAAAGAAATCTGGTTGAAGGATAATAAAAAGTTTGATGTCCTCATACAAATATACATATATTTCAACTCAGCCTATTGCAGTCCACTTCTGGACATAAGCCTCTCACGGACTGTCCACGCAACACCAGCCACCTTTTTAAGTTACCAATCGTTGGTCTATTTAGCTCGGAGGCGTCCCACACTACGTATGCCTATACGCGGCCTCCACTCCACGACTCGTCAGCTCCACCGTCCATCGGTCCTTCGACAAACATGGCCGGCCCACTGCCACTTTTCAAACTCAAACTCAAAGCATGAATTTCAAATAAACCAATTACAGGCACTTTTGAATTTTCAAGGTCGGCGAGTTAGAAAGATGAAGCTAGTTTCCCATTCCAAAGCGTAGGTACCTATGGAGAAGAACGGGCAAGAAACTCCATGGACACTCTTTTAAAATCATGGTATTGTTACAATAAGTTGGTTACATCATTATGTTGAAATTATCAATGTGAGAACGATGTAAAAAGACGTGCACATTAAAGCGCCCGTAATTAAAACAAAAATAAAATAATTCAGAAATTAAAATAAGCCGTGGGAGCTAAGAGATGACCAGTCCCTACTGGCGGCGCCCGTTCACGAACATGACGTATGGATCAGCTCCATTCAGCTCAACCATTTTGAAGGGAACATAATGATCCAACACACACGCCAACACCAGCGAGACATTTGAGTGAGCATGACAGCTTGCTTACTCTACAAGCTATGTAGACCGGTAATATGCATTTTCCAAGGTTCAATAATTAGAATCAATTATCAATAATAACAAAACTTAAATTTTGGGGCTACGGTAGATCTTTCGCCTAAAAAGATTATTTTTCAATTCCCGTGACTATTAATAATTTAACTTCAACGAATCTTTTCTCGCAATTGCCTTTTAACTAATAAATTAACTTCCTGTTTCTAAAAGTTTATTGTTCACAAGTATTACGGACTCGTTATAATTCGTATGATTAGAATCTAAGCGAGCTTTTAAACGATAAGATTTCATGGGAAACCTTGGACTTAATTGGTGCTGGTCATCACACGGACTCGAGAACTATGACTCATAACGAGAATCGTGAGACTGAGAAGAAAAGCGCCATTATTTTGCTTTATTAGCCATGTTTTCCTGAAATATATTTCCTTATAGAAGGAGCTTGTGGCTAAGTAAAACAGTCGTGCGGGTCGATCGATCAGGTTAAGCTACAGTTCCTACGGTTGATCGTGGATGGGTGACCATCTTTATCAATACCACTCCGTGCCTCGAAAAGCACGTTAAGCCGTTGGTCCTAGCTCTAATTAATGGATCTTTGACAGTCGTCGACAGGGTAGTCAGAAGCCTGAAAGTCTGACTGCCAGTCTTACCAAGGGGTATCGTATTACCTAGTAACTGGGTTATGGAGGTCAAATAGGCAGTCGCTCCATGTAAAATACTAGTATAGAGGTGCATCCGCTGAGATTAGAAGCTGACCCCAATAAAGTGGGGAAAAGGCTAGACAGATGATGATGTTGTGACTCCAGAGGATTTTCACATTTTTCTAATTTTTTCTATGAAAAGCTAGTGCCGATTCGGTCCGATAACTCCTTATTTGTTAGGAATGTTGCTGAAGGCACTTTAATGTTTTCTACACTGTTAACTGCGGTCAAAAACAATTCACCTCATGATATTGGCTAAAGCTGATTCCAATCCCATTTATGATAAAATAAAGTGATGCGAAAAATAAATTGAATATTATTATGAGACACACGGTAAACAAAGTATTATGTGTAGGTTGATAATAAGATTATCATTATATTTGCTGAATAATATATAATGATTGCAACAATAAATGTAAGTCAGAATGTCGCAGTATAATATCCGACGATGTTAAAAAAAATTTAGTGCTTCATGAATTTTCTAAAAATATTAATGGGAATTGAAATATACAAGCCAATCTGACTAAATATTAAAATATGTGTTGCCAAGAAGAAAATGAGGACGACCGCCTTCTTTTTAATTTAAATCACAATTCAGGTTACGTCAAAATAAAAAAATAAATGCTAATGCAGAAATTAAAATACATCACAGTTCACATTTTCCGTCCCGTTATTTTAATAGCATTCATAGAAATAGATTTAATACGATAAGAAAACGAAAACCTAACTCGAAACATATCCTATTTTACATTTCTAGGCTGACACCGCATGCTAATACGTTCTGCAAACAAGACAAGAAAAAATGAAAGCAGCACATCACATGTCTTGTCCTAACACACATTTTTCAGATTCTGATCGTCGTTCTATTTACGTCAAGAAGTTATAATATATCCTACAGAGACAGACAAACAATTAATTAGAAAGAATTCAGGTTGCGTAGGGAAGTGCTCTGGCGCAGGTGACACCGGACGCTCGGCTTCCGTCGGTCATTGTCGTGCGAACGTGCAATGCCTGCATCCATTACTGTTTTTTATCATCGACGTGGCCAGTTAGATTTTTAACTCACTCTTTACAAAGCTGACAATGGCCCATTCGGTTCCAAATTTATTTCGTTGAAAAAACTTAATTGATATGAAGTAACATTAGCACCACTGCATTGCTATTTCATTTTTTTATCATTCAGGATACAATGCTTGTATTTTGGCAGAGATGAATATTAATTTTAAAAAACACACCTAACTACCCTATTCAACGTAGTTCTCAATACATTTTAATTCCTTTTATATGTCAATAATCTATTCAAAAAAACTACTGAAACGTAGATTCGTTTCGTGAAACCTAGTTTTACATAATGAATTTAAAAAATTCGTGCAAATTGTTTGAATAGTGAATTAATCACTATTATCGATTCACCGACTTCGTACTTAGTAAATGTCTAAATTGGTTTTAAAGTAACGTAGAATAATCTAAAAATTGTTACTAGATTTGCAAATATACCTACCTAATTACCTATACAGAATACATTTTTAACCAGTGCGCAAACTATAACCATGAATTCAGCATGTCATTCTAGACCCCCATCGCAGAAATTTTTGGTCGGTTATACAAAAAAGAAATTAGCTATTCTATAGATTTTGACCGCGTAGGTCTTACACTTTTCTATGAAACAGCAGATTATTTTTTTGTATAACCGACGAAAACTTTCTGCGCTGGGGGTGCGCTAGAATGATATGCTGAATTCATAGTTACAGTTTGCGCACTGGTTAAAAATGTATCCTGTATAGAAAATGAAGGACATTTTAACGTTGTCAAACATTTTTATTATTCCTGTTTATTTTATTTTATTGTAACCTACCCTATGTTGCCAAGGTGCATGTAGGTAGTTGTATGTGCCCGGAACATGGGTGTAATCGAAGATTTGCATCATCAATTATCGTGTGTCTAATTTTTTGCATGAAACGGTGACTGTGCGACTCAATCTATTTATCCTCGCCCACGTGTTTGTTATATTTTTGTATTTTAACTATAAATGACGGCACGTGATTAAGTTATATTCAGTGAATACGGTAAATAACTATATGATAACAACTTCTTATAGAATCATTTGCTAATTCAGTAAGAGAATCACTGGAATAATAATATTTCCGCCAGCGACCAGACCCAATGCCAATTTTGTATAGGATTTGTGACATAAAGTTTTCGATCAGAATCTTCTCAATACAATTCCAAATCGATCACTCGTCTTAAGATCTAATTATACCGGCAGGATGCTTGAGAGTTTAAGATTTATCTTAATTAGCATAGTTACTTAAAATAAATAATACCATTCAGTGTCCAAAGAAACTCACGGACATACTAAAGCATAATTACTTCGTCAAAACTGCGCAAATCAGTCTGCCAGACATTTACAACCCTGAGTCATAAACAGGATTGTTCAAATGTTTTCATTTAAATACTGAAAAACAAGTTGTGCTATCTTCACGCTCTATTTCATCCAAGGAGTGACATAACTTATCGCATCCCTCATTTACATGTCCTATTTACAATGTAAGCGTGACTATAACAAATACTACAGTTCAAGACGGCGAGTAATTTGCAGTACCAGAATGTATTAAAGTTTTAAGTATTTGCTACGCTGCACGCAATAAACATTCTTAAGATTTTGTTACGGTTATTGCTCTCAGCATTATTATGGTAAAGCTTGAGTAATTTGTTTATTTTAAATTTACCGTTAGTACCAACCTTGCTTAAAATAAAGGTATGTATTTTAGAGGGCAAAATAATCATCATATCGGCCCGTAAACGGTGCGCAATGTCGCTTTTCTCGTAGACCCCAGCTACGAGAGGTCACGTGAGACATTGGTAAATCACTACGCTGGCGTAAAGGTTAGTGATCAGGCTAAGTTGCTCCTTTTGAAGACACTTATCATCTCTTAAGATGGATTTTTTTTTGATGGTAAGATTATAGCCAGGTATTATCCCAAGGATGCCCGTCTGATACCCACTCAAAAGAGAGCCTGATCTTTCAAATTACCACAAGGCCGAGTAAATAGCCTACAACAAAAACTTTCCTTCACTGTACGAGATGGAAATCACGTGTATCGATTCATGTGTATCTGACCGAATCAAAGGTTCAAGATTCAGTAACTACACTAAGGAGGATGGTCGAAAAAAGCCCATTGGTGGATAGAGGTGTGACTCGAGCAATTAACACTACGCCGCAATAGTTTTATTTCGTCATCACTTCCGACGTCACCGCGGTCAATCATCGCGCTTGATCCCTACAGGTCGTTGGCACAGCTAGGCCAATGACCAATGCATTTCACAAAATAATATAAGTACCTATTTGTAATGTATGTAAAAGCGGCGTGGTTTTTATTAGAGGAAGTGTTTTGTGAGGGAATCCAGACCAGACAGGACTTTGCTCACATTTTGGCCGTTTGCTTTTCTTGTAAATGAGTCAACTAAGTAAGATATTAGTTGAAAATATTTATGAACCTTTTTTTAAAATCTAATGAGAACTTTGTTGTTTAAATATACATTCTGAAATACTCAAACGTATATAACTTTTTTCCTGGATTTTGTCATATTTTCTGTAAGTGACCTATCAGAAATTTCAAGATACCTATCTACTTACAAATACATTTTCTTTTTAGTTGTTAAATTAATCTGCCGCATGCCAGACGACCAACGGGCCAATCAAGCAATTCTCAGCACATTAGGTACAAATTATTAGGAATATATTATTCTTAAAAATAGGTACTTATAATCACTTCAAGACTTTTGTAATATCTATGAACTTTTTGAAATTCATGAGCCACGTATTGAATCGTGATAAAAGGCAATGCCCTAATTAGAAACAGACAAGTACACTCGCTCCCATTGTTGTCTGGTAATTAGAATGAATGGCCAACAGAAGCATTCGCGAAAATTACTGCTACTACTAAAGTTGAACTAGAAAACTATTTTTTTTTTCGGTATTATGAGTACTACGTGAACCCGTCTAAATCTCATAAGCACAAACACCAAAACTCGGGACATCTTACAGCGAATCTAACCTAATTTCGGTTGCTGCATTGAGAACTTGTCAAACTCTAATTTAGTGATTATTACGTAGCCCGCGAAGATCAAAGATGTTTAAGTTTTATGCAATTAAATTTTGAATTTGAAAAGAATCACCTTAACTAACGCTACACTAGAGCTTGGCAAGTTCTAAACTTGGAAATCACGATTCGGAAGCCGAGTGTAAATCTCTTAAAGCAAAGTAACTGCTTCTGCACCAACTAAGTCAATCTATAGATGATTTGTGCCTGATCATTCCAAACTCTAAAATGTTAACTTAGCTAAGTTTTAACAGACGCACGGGTCGATCGATCAGGTTAAGCTACGCTTCCTGCGGTTGTTCCGTGGATGGGTGACCATCTCTACATACCTCTGGGCCACCACTGCTCTCTAACTTCAAACATAAAATAAATAGTATTTACTACTGTGATATTTACGCTGTACTTAGAAATTAGATCAAATTGTTAACCGCACAAGGGGTCAAGGCGGTAGGTCAAATTGCAGCGACACATTGTAAAACTAAGTACATATTTACAATGGAAACGATTTCAAAATAAGAAACAATTACATGTAACAAAGTTGCCGTTATTTATATACTTAGGATACACTTAAATATGCATTTAGGATGCGTCTCGTACCAACAGCTTGTGCTGATACTCTCTCCATGGCTAGCAAGACTGATAGACCATCGTAATCTGTAAGGAAAAAAATGGAAACTAAACTGCGTGACCAACTTTTACGACTGCCTTTACCATGCCGAGATGCCGATGACGAGATGCAGAAAGGTTCTTCCCCAATCCACACAGAGTCACACTGTCAAGTCAATAGTGGTGTTAGGAAATTAGATTCAATCCTGAAGAAATTGGGGGTCAAGAGACTTAGAAGGGGCCACCTTATTTGATTGGCAGGGGCGGCGTTGGCTGCTCCATCAGAAAAGCCATGTCATCCCACAACAAATTCGCTTATGGTCTGACGACCGATTACAAATAATCTATACATCTTCTATACAGATAAATAAAATGGAGTGTCTGTTTGTAATATTCAAATAACCGCTTTTTAGTAAATGCATATGGATGTATACACGGTACATATACCAACAAAAATCATAAAAACATAACTATTCCGCGCGGACGAAGTCGCGGGCTCAGCTAGTAATGTGTAAAATAATTTAAAAAACCTGAGGAAAAGTCGAGAAATGAATACAAAGTAAAGCCGTATTTACAGGGTGCGATCGTATTGCCTGAGCTACACTATTCTTGAAGCAACAATAAAACGTGCACCGTCTAAACAGTGTCTGTGACGAAGCAACCTATTTCATCCTCATCTGCCTTACCTTTTCCCAACTATTTCAGGGTCGACTTCCAGTCTAAATGGATGCAGCTGAATACCAGCATTTTACAGAGCGACTGCCTATCTAACCTCCACAATCTAGTAATTGGGTAACACGATACGCCTTGGTCAGTCTGGTTGTAAGACTTTCGGGCTCCTGACGACCCGTGACGACTGGCAAGTATCCCCGAATGGCAGCCAATGGGACCAAGGGCTTAACGTGCTTTCCGAAGCACGGAGCAAGCCATTTGTTACTTCAGTTGTATTGTTTGTCACTGGCAATAAAACTTGCATGGTGTAAATAAGGCTTTAAGTAGGTTACCGGCTGTCGTTTCATGGTCCTCGGAATGCGCCACTGACGGGTTCACAGATAACGGTGGGAGGGGTTCACATCGGCGTCGAGTCGACGATGAAGTACCTAGGACTCGTCCTCGACAGCCGGTGGAACTTCGCGGAGCACTTCCGACGTTTGGCTCCTAGACTGGAGCGGGCCGGGGCTGCCTTGAAGCGGCTCCTGCCCAATCTAGGGGGGCCAAACGCCTCCTACCGGAGGCTCTACGCGGGGGTCGTGCGAGCCATGGCCCTATAAGGGGCACCGGTGTGGGCGCCTACATTAAGGCGCCAACCAGCACGCCGGTTGAAGGCGGCCCATAGGGTCATGGCCATCCGGTAGATCCGGGGATACCGCACGATCTCCGGTGAGGCGGCGGGCCTCCTTGCCGGATTACCACCATGGGATCTGGAGGCAAAGGTCCTCGCGCACACTTGGGAGTGGCGCGAGGAGGCCAAACCCCGGGGCGCAACTCGGCGGACAGAGCTCCAGCGGGATCTCATGGCGACGTGGAGAGTGCGATTGTCGCAACCCAGTGCTGGGCACGCCACAATTGCGGCGGTAAGTCCCCTCTTTGAGAAGTGGCTTGAGAGGCGGCATGGCGTCCTCACCTTCTGCCTGACACAGTTCCTCACCGGACACGGTTGTTTCGGGAGGTTCCTGTTTCGGATAGGGAGGGAGGTAACGCCGGTAATCGCCCTGAGGACACAGTGGAGCATATGGTGGAGGTTTGCCCGGCTTGGGCGGAGCACCGCCGTGTCCTCATGGAGGTGATCGGCGGCGGCGATCTCTCGCGTCCGACCCTGGTCCAGGTCATGGTACGGAGCGAGAGTGCATGGCTAACAGTCGCCTCTTTCAACGAAGCAGTCATGCTCGCGAAGAGGGAGGCGGCGCAGGCAGGCGGATGCAGTACATGCGCCCTCACAGCCGTGGCCTTCGCAGGAGACGGCCTGGGCGTCGGGAACCCCAGGCTGATTCCCGGCCACCGGGTCGACGGCGCGTTGTGTTCCACGCGCGCCTCAAAGAGATGTCAGCAGCAACTGATGGGGCCCGCAAGGGCCGATGCCTGCCAGGGGTGCGGGTTGTTCGAAAGAGATACCGCGGCCCCTGGCACACAGGCTACTGAGGGAACACGGGTGGGTTTTAGTCAGTAAAAGTCTGACACGCCCTCCCGCTCCACCCAGAGCGGGAGAAGTTATTTGATGATTTCCCACACAAAAAAATAAAAATAAAGTAGATTACCGGCTAAGAACACAAGTTCTATGCTTGAATCAAAATTAAAATCAAAATCAAAAGTAATTTATTCGAATTAGGCTGAGAATCAGCACTTTTCGAACGTCAAAATTCATAAGACAGTCCCCCAAAACGCCCGCCCGTCACCACTTCCTAGTGCTTTAGCTGGGAAGAAGAAGTGGCGCAACAAACTCCCAAGCAGCATCATTATTCATCATCATTTCAGGCAAAAAACGTCCACTGCTGGACATAGGCCTTCCCCAAGCATCACCACTTCGACAGGTTCTGTGCTTCTCGCATCCAGCAGATTCCTGCGGCTTTCACCAGGTCATTGGTCCACCTTCTAGGAGTCCTTCCAACGTTACTCCTTCGCCACTCCAGAACCTTTCGACTATATCGGCCAGCTGTTCTGCGAGCAATTTGGGCATAGCACCTTATTCGGCCGATTATTGTTTTCCAAGTAACTACAAATTCCGACCAAGAAACTAAAAAGAAAACGAAAATGATGTGCACATATTCTGGAACTGTATCTAATACAAATTGGATATATTGTACCCCTTTTCATGAATTCAGCATATGAGTATATAATTATTCATTTCACTATATAATTCTGGACCCCTAGCGCAGAAATTTTTCGTAGCTTATACAAAAAACATCAGCTGCTCAAACATTTTGACCGCGTAGGTGATGGCACTTTTCTATGAAACAGCTGATTTTTTTTGCATAACCGACGAAAAATTCGAATTTCGGTTCGAATTGATTCGAATCATGATTTTGTAGGTAATCGTATATACTTTGTAGCCGTCGAGTAGAAAGTTTGTGGTCAGTGTGATTTTGACAGTTTGGGAACACATATTCTGAAATACATATCTACATATAAAAGGACCTAGACAAAGATCGTTAGAAACGAAAGGCAAAATGACAGATTGTAGAAGGATATATCTACGGTGCGATGTCAGAAATGAAGAAACTAAATGTCACTTTGTATTGAAAAAGTACTGTCTATTCTTCATAGAAAACTTCATGCTAAGCCTGCTGTGCGCGTAAAAATTTCCCCGCGATATTATTACGTCCGAGTTATCGTATCGACGTCACGATGAACCTAAGGAATAAATAACACTTTTTGACAAATTTCATCTGCTACAGAAAAGCGTAGCACTCGTAGCTCCTTACTTCCATAGCATACTTATTAAGTTATTAGAATCGGATTTACTTTACCCAATGCTAGTAAGAAAACGATTAGTTTTAATAAAATAGGAACCCGTAAGAACCTCCATGATTTTAACAAACTTCGATCTACGAATGAATTCATGGTTATTTTGCAGTCTCACCCGCTATAATGAATAGATCATGAATAGGTTGCGTTTGAGCAATATAACTGCCTCTTTTGAACTTAACTGGTAATGTTTCTATGACTGGTTTCTTCTTATTTAATTTATATTTACTGACTTGTCTTGGACTTACAAAGTTTAATAGTTTGTTTGCATCAATATAGAAAGGATACATTCGAGGCGATACATACCGTTTAATAGTCAAATTCAACAAACATAAGAGATCGATTACAAAATCAATAATTCTGTCTTTCAGAAAAAACCAACGACTTTTTTATGCCTACCATAGAAAAGTCTTACTAATTTAGCATGACATACCAGTATCCATCACAGTTTAAATCCATCTAATTGATTCCTTACCCTTAAAACATTAATCAAAATCACCGACATTGCTCCACATATTAACCTGTAATCGCCCCACCTGTCCGTCCCAAATAGTAAACAAAGGATTTATTTACCTGTAGGTGCAGTCGACCTATGAAAACTAGATCACACTTAAAACTTTGTCAAATTCAACGGAACAAAATGCAACGTCAAAACAGACGCGTCACCAACATAATCAAGATGGCTACTTCAATTGACAAGTAACGAGTTTAGTGTGACAAAGTCCAAAAGTGATCAACGTTTTTGTCTACAGTCGAAGCATCTTGAACGTAGAGAATCGGTGTCACAGCGGCGGCGCGGGCGCAATTCAGCCGGGACGCTAGTAAAGGGGGCGCGAGATATGAATATGCATGGCACCTCTTTGTTGTAGCCAACTGTTTTGAACTCTGCGTGTACAATTGACGTTTACTTCGTATGACTCAGTTCCATCTTCGTGACAGGTTGCTAAATATTGTTGCTATTTAGCGTCTTTATTTTCAGTTGAGTTAATGAACATACCTCTACATCAGAATAACTGGTTTTCATGGCGTTTTTGTTGAACTCATTTTAGTCCAAATTCATCAAAATCTTTAACGAATTTGCAAAAATTCATTAATTGATTTGTATCTGGAAGATGTATTTCACCCACTCGTAAGGTATGTATTTCCTTAAGGGGAACCTAGTCGCGGGCTCGAACTCACTGATGGGCCTGGCTAAAAAACACGCTGTCTCACCAAGCATCGTGTCCGACGGAGGTAGTATAAGTGATGCCATTTAGAAGCTAGTCTACATGCACAACATTATTACGTGAGATGCAGGATCATTTATAGTACAACAGGCGCGTAAAAAATTAATAAAAGTCCTTCGGAAGATCGGGTTTTATAAAAAAGCCACTGCATAAATCAATGAGCAATAAAGTTTATTTATTATTTATTGAACTTTTCGATATTTGAGCTTTGTCGGTACCGACTTGGT
The DNA here is from genome assembly GCA_949091785.1 of Polymixis lichenea. NCBI lineage: Eukaryota > Metazoa > Arthropoda > Insecta > Lepidoptera > Noctuidae > Polymixis > Polymixis lichenea. The sequence goes on along the minus strand of OX420939.1, from coordinate 9,337,778 downwards.
TTTTCATATTTTACACTTTTATTTCTTAAACACATCCAGTTAGGTTAAATTAGCAAGAAAAACTAATCTTTATTAGCTCCTAACTTTTTAATGCCTTTTTATTTTAGTATTCTGTTTCCGTCCAGACAATATTAGTAATGAGACAAAATCATACCATGTTTAATTTTTGATGTACATTGTCGAACAGTGGAGTAATACACTCCCAAAGTTTGTATGGGAAAAGTGTGGACTAGATTCACCTTAAAATATTACAATGGACTCTTAATTTTAAATTTTCCAGCCAGTTAGAATGAGAGACCACACTAGTAATTCGGCTTTGTCCATCTTTTAAAGAAACTACTAAACAAAAAGACCTTCCCATCATAAATAACTACAATGTTGAATCGCTAATTCGCAAAGTCTTATGATTGTCACTGAAAAATTACCCGCATTTCATTACGCGGAAGATAAGATAGTTTGAAACTGTGAAATTAATGGAACCCTCACCTCGCAGCGTGTAGTTACAAACATTGTGGTAATCACAGGAACCTGTCAGCACTCCACGGTGGTCCTTAATGATAGACACGAAGTAATTGTACACTATCAAATTCACATTACGCATTGCAATAGCACATACTTATTTTACAGTCTCCCACAGAAGAAAGGTGTGATGTGATAACGCCTTATTGGTAACATTATTACTTTAATCGTAATAACTTCAATTTACCAACGAGAAGTAAAAATGCTTTTAGTACCTAAGCGTCTGCTCTAAGATATTTTTATATTTTAAGATCCTAAAAATAAACCGACATAACCAATTTACTGTCCTAACATTAAAGTTTATTGCCAAAAGCAGGTGCAATAATTTTATATGAAGCCATAATAATTAATGCAGGCAATCTGCGCGCGCGTGTTGTCGAAAAACTTGACAAAATCATATTCTACATCGACACAGCACCTGCACAAGTTTCGTGATAACCATCACACAAGTGAAACAGCCAACAGGCACAGGTTAGTCTGGTTTAAGCGTTTGACACTGCGATCCTGACACATGGTTTTCATGTCGGTAAGGATATAAAGCCAATACTAAAACTGTTCCAGCTGCTAGTTATTTCGCAATTTGTTAAGTTGTACAGATGTAATCTTAAAATTAACATTGTTGTGTTTTTGGGCTAAAGTTTCAAGAGCAGCTCGCATTGAGTTCGTGTAATTATGTAAAAATCGCATTCGTAAGTACTTATTTATATTCTTGTTAACACGACCGGCAGCTTGTCATAATATAGGCGCGCTATATGCCAGATATAGTAGGAAAAAAAAACGAAAACGCGAAAATCTAGGAATTGTGGGGCCTCTTCAGGTATGCACAAATATAAGTAGAACAAACTATGGACCTAGGGCTGTGGTCTAGGTAACTACGATACGAGACGACTTTTTCAAGTTAACTGATTTAAGTACCTAGTTATTATTTATTTTTGACTTTAGAGTCGAATCCTATAAACTATTCCGAAACTTTAAGAATATTTGATAGATTCTATTATAGATATTCAACAATCCCCTACCATTTTTTTTATTTACGCAATTACAAACACAAGCACTGTCAGTTTGTTCCACTTTAAGAAATGCTCGGACCGTATATTTTCCTTACATTACAACAGTGAAAGAAAAACATACAGTACGTCAGCTGTCCACCCACGTCATCTTTAAATGTCAAGTAAAGGAAACGAGTTATTTAATGGTACCTACACCTAGTGTGGTGATCGTAGGTGATGGGTTAACAACCTATCATCTACGGTGTGTTATTATTATAGGTATTACGGTATTTTCTTAAGTCTTCTTCAAACTAATATTGCAGTACCGAAATTGACAATGGTCAATGGTCCTTCTATAGGAAAACTTCGTCCGGTTGGTAGGTATCGCTCTATTTTCTGGACTATATACTCAATTAACATTTAAGGGTCGTCAGAAGCCCGAAAGTTTGACAACCAATGTTACCAACGGGTAACTAGGCTGTAGCGATCAGAAAGGCAGTCGGTCCATTTAAAATACTGGTCAGATCCTGCTCCATTTAAAATCTGGTTTCAGCTGTATCTGATTACACTGGAAACCAACCCCAACATACTTGGGAAACGACTAGGCAGATGATGGTGGGACAGATTTAGAAGGTGCACAGTTATTTACAAAATCAGTTAAGAAAATGCTGTAAAATCTAGTGTCAAATAAAAGTTTTCCACATTCCTGTCTGTTGTTGTATATTCCTAACAACTGACTAAGCTTAGAATTAAATTAACATACACCGTGAAATTTTAATGGTTGTTTTCCCGCAGCGAAATGGTTTTGTCTTGGTAATACAGCCGTTTTATAAACAAATAAAATATTAGGAACAAAAAATGGCAGATTAACCATTGTGAAAAATCACCACGTGCGGGAGTTTATTTTGCTTTGAACATTTATGCATCGGAAAGGGAACACCTTTGTCGGAGTTGCATGTGATTCGAGTAGTACCTACAAGTTACCTCTAGTGTTACTATTGAGTAGTTTTTTTTATCGAGTTGATGAATATTTTCTTAATTATTTTAAAACAAAAAAATCTTATTTTTTTTAATTTTACTCTATGCTTCGAAAGTACTCCTTATGGCAAGTTGTTCTGACGCGGGAAAACAACCATTTAAATTTCACGGTGTATACTGTCGTATCGACATGCATGATCGCTATAATGGGAAACCTTAATTAAAACAATTATAAACTGCAGTCACTGGAGAGGACAAAAGTGTTGGCATTTAACTTTTAATCACTCTCTGCCTATCCGATGACACAAAAAATTGCGATAAAATAAATCAGCAGATGGAGTGTGGAGTGTTCGATGACAGTCTCGATTAAATTCACAAGCCCCTTGTTACGAGACACGAAAGCTAATTGTACCGACTGACAAATAGCCTTGTTAGAAAGGCATTTGTAATTGTAGGGCGTCCACAATATCTTGGCACTCAGTCAAATAGGGGATGTTCTTAATTTGACATACTATTGGCATTTTGCCTTCACAAAGAGCCCTGTCCTGAGATGTCAACTTTTATTGGATACCCTGTATTTCTAATTGCTTCCCATTAAAAACTTTAGATAATTAAGCGTCTGTCCTGTCGTCTGTTTAGTGCGTATTACGAAGGAATTTCCTTTTTGAATGATTTTAATTGCAGTCGATAAAAGTAGGGCAAATTTTGATGTGCTGGAGAACAAAAATCTTTCATTTATATTGTTATGTTATTGCAGTTAAAGTCCACTGTAAAATTAAGGCGTATAAATATAATATAATACAGGCATTGGGTGCCCGTTGTTTTAATAACAAAATAAAATACCCAGATATATAAAAACTGCTGGAATTTTATGATGTTTTAAATCATTGCTTTGCACCTCTTCATATTTTATTAGTCCGGGAATTTAAACACTATATTTTTCTACAAAACATCTTACTGCAGCAATAATTTTCCATGAGACCTACGTACGAACATGATTCCATACATAAATAATACACCAAGTTACTGCATCCGCATAATGAGAATAGAAGATAAATTGCACACCTATAATGCCAGTCTTACGGGAAGATTACGGGGCGAAACATGCTATAATAAAACTGCCAGTATAATTAGTAAATCGTAAGTCATGTCATAACTTATAAGTTATAATATAACTTATGTTCAACTCAAAGTTGAGTCCACGCGTGTTTCTTGAAATTACAGTGTAAATTCTACCCTTGACCGTCGTAAATCAAAACACAATTAGCCCGATCTTTATTGAGATATCTTCTTTAGCATCATAAAAGAATCGTTCTAAAAATGGAAACACGATGCACCTGGCATATGCAAGTAAACTAGACTACCGTTCCCAATTCCCATTGAACACTTACGACATCGTCTTGTAGCCCTGCACTACAGACGCAAACTCGTTTGCTCGAAACTCAATTTCGTAACATTTCGCCTCTGTGGGGTCTGTGTCTTGGTCAGGGCCGCGGGGCAGCAAGAAATGGGGGGAGACGTGGGGAGGGGGAGGCGTGCCGTGCGCCCGCGCAGAGCGGAACGCCAGATCGTGCTGCACCGCCGAGCGCGACCGCTAAAGCAGCCTCGGCTCTTGAATTGCAACATCGCTTGCTTTGTAATAGGTGTTGCCGGCCCTATGTCGCCTGCATGTTTTACTACCGCTCTTATGGGTTATTAATAATTAAAATATATCTAACAAATTACTTGTAATATTTATATTCTTTCTTCTTTTATTGTCTCGTCCATGTCGGCTCTCTTATTATAAGTTAAGCTAAATATACTTAATTCAAATATTGTTTTTCATTTTTCATGAAAACATTGATATCCTCATCACATTTTTATTTTTGCACATATTGTATTTTTAGCTCAAAATCTAAAACTACCATAAAATATGGAGACTGGAACTAGTTATGGTAATAAGGAATTTCTTTACCTACAAAAGAAACGAGAAGGAAGAAAGGTGCTAAACTTAGCACCGAATATGAATCTGCACCTGCTTATTCTGTATATCGATATCTTCCCATACATTATAATACAATCGTACACACAGCCCTATTAGCAATCAGTATCAATCATAAATTATTTCTAACAACAAAAATTAATATTGATAAACCTTTAATATATATTATTCTAATGAAAGTCTTACGCTACTTTCTCAACTACGATGGACTAGTTGCGATAATGTTTATGGTTTTAATGAATTAAAGCAATATAAACGGTATAATGTATGATCGGGAATATAACAAAAGTGGAACTGCGGTGTCTGCCGGCTCGTAACCGGCCGCGTAAGTCTCATAACGTTATCGTCACTGATGTAAGCGCGCGCGCAGGCGCAGGGGCCGAAGAAAGGAGTCGCATGCGAAATAACCACTAGAAGCTTCCAACAAAAAAGCGCATTAAAATATAGCAAGAATTTTCAGGTTAGATATACGACGGTTTTGTCAGGTATGCAATATTTAACGAATTTGGCAAGAATAGATTGGTACGTAGGCAATTTGATGCTAAAGATGCAAATAAAAAAGCTGAAAGTTATAATAACGACAAACAGTTCATGAAAAATAACGACACAAAAAAAAATAGGTCGCACCAAATAAAAGTTCACACAATTATGAAAATTAAAAAATATTAATAAAACCATTGAAGTCTATCAGTCAGATGAGGCAAGAAAACTTATTTCCATAAGTCAAACGGCGACCTGAGGTCGTCGATCTTACGGACCAGTGAGACCGGATCTCCAAGAAAACTTTTTATGTGACCAGCGACTCAGCGGTAACATATTTACCCAAGAAACGGCCGACATTACCACCGACACGAATATGTCCAGTTTAATTTTAATTAAACGCATATTTTATTATATCTTCATATTTATTTAAGTAACTCAAGTAAAGTGTAAATTCTTAATCTGCGGTAAAAATATGCGAGCATATTTCGTAGAGCGTTCATACACCTCGTGGATGTTGTGCTACGCAGACACATACAGCATATACAAACGTACCTGTAAGTATCTTGGTTTGTACTTCGTACTTCACACACACAAGGAATTGTGACTTAACAACATATGATCTATAATACCATAAAATCATGGTTTTCTTTATAAATAAAGCTTTCGAGCCCGATTTAAAAACGAATATCAGTAAAATTAATAAACATAAAATATTAGCCTAAAGCAAGCTAGCTTTAGCCAGCTTTTGTGTCTTCACAAAATAGACAAGTCCTCTCAAGACAGTCTATAGAAACTAAAGATTTTAGAAAATATTTTAGACCATTAAATTACGTTCTTCTCCGTATATTGCCACGAATGCCTACGGTGCTACGATCTACACAAATGATCCGTTTTATAATTAATAGAACTTTATATTATTTAATCGCAGTTATACTAAAATTATAAACAGAACCGTAAGTAATTTATTTATGACACAGTTATATTTAATTTAAATAATCACAATTAAAATTACTTTACCACTAAGTCTGAATGTTGAATTATTGTGATAAAATCGCTACACGTCTGAACGTTGAATTATTCTGATAAAAAGACTTATTTAAACGAAATCTTTTAATTAATGAAGTTCATAAAATTATTATTATCGTCTAAGTTTTTAACAATAAATAATAAAAGCAGTTGCTGCATTCACTCTCACAGTCAGTCTCCGGTTGGGGGGCCAAGGAAATCCCAGGGCCCCCTATGCCCTATACAATTCACAATACTTATAGGAAATCCGACCTCCAAATTATAAAACGGTAGTGTTGTTCCCTCATTTCCACAAAACCTTATAGGTACCTGTTTATAACGGTGTCACAATGCATGGATATTATTATGCAAAAATGTATGTATGCCTAATACACCGATTTAGCAACACCTGTAACGCTTTTTGATAACCCTACCAAGGATTAAAACTCGGAAGAGCCAAAATCGTGTATTTTGTCGTTATGTACTTTATCATAAGTCAAAACTTCTTTTTTTAAGTAAAACAAGTATTGAAGTACTCAAGTCTTGTTTTTGTCATATTTTTAATTTTTACGTTGGATAACGTCATCTTTTGACCCTCAAATTACATCATAGTCAAAACATTGCACTTTATAATACAACCAGTTAATTCAATTAACAGCTTCTACAGTTTTTTTTTTTTTGTAAACGATATTTTTTACTCAATATTGACAAGTAACTTAACGTTTGACTTCCAAACGACTTTTGCCACATCGGTCTCTCTGTAAATTGATTCAACAGGATTCTCCTCAATTATCGCCTCGAAATGAAGTTTTTTAACAATGTTTACATACACTCAGGTACCGGTTTTACTGTTTATTTAATATTCTAGACGCAACATCGCTTTATTTATTTAACGTTTAAATAAGAAGTCACGTTTCTAGGGGCTTTTTTGCGAATTTTTCGAAGATTGTCAGATGTCTGTTTTAAAACGCTTTTGTTTGGTTCCTGCTAGACCCTTTTAAATAAGGGTAAGATATTTTTGCGGTGCTCAAGACAGAGATCTAGGAACAAACAAACATTTTTATTTATTGAAGAAAAGGTGAAAAACGTGCGCCGAAGATCGATCACTAAAAACTACCCATAAATATACTTGCATCTTTTGTTTTTTTTTTCAGTTGCTTTTACGCGATTATATTTTGTCTAAGGAATACGATATCCATATGTAAATAGGACTCCTGTACTAAATTAACACGCACTCAACGGGATGAGTGACTCAATATGAGTTGTCAAGTTTTTGAAAATTCATTTAAATCTTTGATAACGTAGTTAAAATTCAAGGATCAAAAAAAAAATTGCTAACTTTTATAATGTTAACAAAATTTAAAGCCTCTAAAATAGAACAAAAAAGTAAAAATGGCGATAATGTTCGAAAATAATCAGACTCCCTTTCAATATAAATTTCACTGGCTAAACTCTGTAAATCCCGCTACATGACCCGTACGCATTAGGGCAGTGTGTGTTGGTTATGCTCGGATATACATAACTATAACTACACAGTGGTCGCACGAACCGTCTGTATTATGCGCAAGCACAAATCGTCCGGCATTCCTGCGCCGGCGCGCAGAGCGAGACAGACATGAAGATGATGTCATGTGTTCTCGCTCTGCACTCGCAATCCTTTCCTTTCTACCTGTTGCGCTGTTACAAAAACCCGGTCCTTAGGGCCGCTACCTTACGTGTACTGAATGAGGATTGCGGGAGGCTACGGCTCGGCCCATATAAAGATAGGGCAAGGGCTATTATACATACAAGGCGACGACGCGAACCAAAGCTCGTCAGGAGTCTTGGGACACTATTTACCGTGGGGATGGCGGGCAAAAAACGTGCGTGCCTTTGTGAGACGGTTGCATAATAGCTCCTCGTTTGGGGAACGGGAACCGTGCGTGATTGGTGCTCGATTGAAATCAAATTGATGTGAGATAAGTGAGTAACATTGCATGGGAATGTGGACGGCTAAATTTTCTTAGAGGTAAAAATTAAGCAGATTCTTGTAATAATGAAGAATCGCATACATCTCCCGACTCGTTTCGTGGTCGTCTTGAAAAACAGTACCAAAAACAAATTCATGAATTCGTTGTAGTAAGTGGGCATACATAATAATTGAACATAACGCATGAAGTAAGTTTACGCCTGAAGTAGGTTCAGGACTTATACATTGAAATGGCCCATGCATAAGTACCTGCATAAACGCTACTGCTATCTTTATCATTCTAGAGGAAGAAATGACATCAAGTTATTTTTAAAGTACAGCCAACAAGAAATTTCGATAGTTAAATCGTGATTGTATTCCAAGTTCTAAATCCGAACGATCCAATCGCGATAGCACGAAGCTCGATCGTGACGTGGCTGACATTCGCCGCGCATGCGCGGTCCGTGATCTTGGCAATGGTGGCTGCGGCGCGGCAACCATCGCTATTGCGGTCGCTGTACCCGGCGCCCGCCCCGCGCTCCCCGCAACCTGCCCCGCCGCCGCCCGCGCACCACGCAGCCTTTTGACAACCGGTATACGTAGGTAGGTAGTTAGCTACACGTGAACATGCCTTGAGAATTTTCTGACGTTTAATTCACGTAACGAAGAGTTCTCACAATTGAACTTTTAATGGAACTTATGGACGTAGAACTCCACACGAGCTCAGAAGATTACAACATTTTATAAGTTTTTATGGAAACAACAATATAATTTTCATTTCGATACAGGTATTAGCCATCAATAGAAGTCATAGTCATAATAGTTATTTGTAAATGGATGGAGTTAAACCGGTAGGTGGTAATAAATTGATGCTTTAAATGATCCTCCGGCGAAATATCTAAGCACACAATGGTGTGTTCACTGGCTGTACTAATGAATAAAAAAAGCTATTTATCGCGAAGTACCGTTACAATAGATTCAGTGTTTTAGGTCACAGGACCTGAACATGCATTATCGATATATCCTACTTCCGCATTTGCGCAAAGTAACACAAACATGGTCACAATGTTTCTAAACTTCTTTAATTAGTCATACGACTTATTTCATAAAATGTATTATTCAAACTGCTGGGCCTGAGATGTATCAGAATACAATTGACAGTTTCATGTCACTTGATCTAAATATAGGCACACCGTAGACTACTTACACGCTACATTAAATATTAATAAAGCATTTTATTGTTGTTTCCTCTAAAAAAGAAAATACACACACTGCCACGCTGCCTGTAGTCAAAGACAACTAAAGGGTCTTGAGGATATTGGCAGCATGGCAGAATCCTGACTCCTGCTTTATACACATAAAGCAACATACTGTAATCACCAACTTGATTGCCACGCGATGTGATTATGGAAATGTACCTTGCGTCTTTTGGTCTTCGGGGAAACCAATATCTATTTTAATTTTACACAAAATTAAAGTCCAAATGCAATACTGTTATAATTTTCAAAACAATTACCATTCTTGCCATACAAGCCGCCCTTTCTATTACTATTGAAATCGATTCTACTTTTAATAATAATATATAAAATATAATTTTCAAATTTACTTTTCATTCCGAACAGTATTTACTAATGTGCACAACATTTAACCATTTAAAACGGCCTGTCTATATTTATTGAATATTCTTTCTATAAATAGTGTAAATGCGCAATTTACTTGGTAAATTTAGAACGTAGCCTTCTCTAGAAAGACATTGTTTTTTACGATGCTATTGTATGTGACTTATATGTACCTATGTACAAATTCTCTACAATTTTATAAATAAGGCGCTTCTTTTATGAAAGGTTGCCTCCAAATAAATATCTTTGTTTTTATATATATACAGGATAAGTTTTTATCCAGTGCGCAAATTGTAACCATGAATTCAGCATATCATTTTAGACCCTCTACGCAGAAATTTTACGTCCGTTTTACAAAAAAAAATCTTTTGTTTCATAGAAAATTGCATTACCTACGCGATCAAGCAGATTTTTTTTGTATTACCGACGAATAATTTCACCGCTGGGGGGTCTACAGTGATATGCTGAATTCATGGTTACAGTTTGCACACTGGATAAAAACTTACCCTGTAAATGTAGTTGCAGACCACAGGAAATATAGCATCCTCAAAATGCACAAATAAACAACCTACCAGTACATCCGATACCAATAGTTTAAAACTTAATCCGACGTATTGCAAAATGCGATCTAACTTTTATTCCAGCTTAATTTCTGAGCCGATTTTTCATTTTATTTGTAGTTCTTAATACAAAAATCACAACATAGCACCGAGCTAAGTTGACAGTTTTGTAAAAAAAACAGGCTCTATGGTTTAAACCATGCTAAAAGAAAAACCTTGTTTTATAATAAAACCGAATAGGTTGGTAATTCCGCTATCTAGTGCGTAGGTATTCGGCATGATTTTATTTAGCGGGTAGTTCCAAAATTCCGAATTCATAGCCCAGTTCAAAGAATATGCACATCACCGTACAAGTTTAAGGAAAAAACAGTTATAATTTTAAAATTTATTCAAAAAACATTGACTCATGTACCTCGGATTTGATCATAAACTTTTCTTAATTATCATGTCTGATGAGCAACTCCTCGTACCTTGAAAACATTTTTATTGGGGACAAGCCGTGTACCGCATAGAATTTCCCATGGCAAAAATGATGAGCTTACATACAAACTTCCATCCCCTATTAAACCCTCTAGGTGTGGATTTTTTAAATCTTGCACTTTCGTCATGTATGAAACTTTTGCAAAATATATTCACATCATTCTCTAGAATAATGAAATTTTGCACAAAAGTCTACCCAGTGGTGTTTTAGACTGTGCGATGACAGACACTGCACAGTCTAAAAAACCACGGCTTTCAGATGAGATGGTTTTCTTGTTTCAACACTTTTTTGACCGTGATTTTTCAGTAGTCTAGCCTTAGTAATTGAACTTACTTTTTACGTAGATACCCGTAGTTTTATACAACGTGTAACGGAAAGGGTATATACATACCAAGGGCATGGCTTCTTTGGATGATGTCAAACGATATTGGAAAGGTTTTTTAATTCTATCTGTACATGTTCCGAAGTTATGAGAATTGTTAATACATTGATACCAGAACAAATTGAAACATATACATCACTCAGAAGACATTTATCGTGATATTGCCAAGCAACGTGGAAAGTTATTGACCTACGTAAATCGGTGACACGTTTGTTATGATTTGAATTTAAGAAACATACGAAACCGAAAATTTTGTATCAATTCTTAGAGTATTTTATTTTGAGCTGAAACGATGTATAGTGATTCTATACCAGCTTTTATCTTTAGTGCATAAGGATATCAATAGGGTTTCTGTTACACCCTGTATAAACAAGTGGTCGCCAAGTGGTCGAAATTAATTTAAATTGAAATAAATTATATTATATTAAAATGTTCGATTTCTGCACACCTTTTCCATTAAAAAAAAACTTTTACCGTGCCAACCATATTCCTTGTTTCACTTGTTAATATATAGATGTACTAGACTAATGACTGCATAGCTATTATAGGAAATACATACCGAGGATAGAAATACGAACAAATTCTAGATCAGTTTGGTTAGGTACGATGACATTTATTTCAGACATATTTATTTAAAAAATACATATTCACTGTTGAGAATTGCATGCGGAGTGATAACGCTGTACGAATCACGTAGGCGACGCTACGACCTACGTCCGACTCCGATCACGTCTAATTTGTATAATTAACGTGCAAACTATCATTATATGGTGAGACGTTTTGAAGTAATGTGTTTAGAATATACAATGGTTATTATTATTAGCTATGATACATCTATCTGGTCCCTATGATACAGTTAACACTAGTTTAGGGACCAGGGGATTCAAACTTGTGTATTATTTTATGTCAATAAAACTTATTGTATTGTAGCTATGGGTCAATGACATATTTAACCAACCCGAACAGGGCCAATGTGGTGGATAAGAGCCTACTGCCTAAGAGACGAGGCCAGTGTCCCAGTAATGGGAATATTATCAGCTGATTATGCTTATGCAATAACATTATTTGCTTATCAAACTGCTGGGCTGCGTGTCGCGGGTTTGATTCCCGCACGTTCCGGGTCTGGCTGTTTGTGTATGTGAGTTTAAATGTTTGTAAACGCACCCGCAATACAGGAGAAACTCCTAGTGTGGGACAACGTTTAAAAAAATAAACAGTGAATTACAGTGTAAAAGGGAGCTTATTAAAATGTGATAAAAAAGTGTGGTGACAATCTGAACTAATATTTTAAAGAAGAAAAGATTTGATTTTTTGTATATTTGTTTGTTACGCTATCACGGTAAAACGGTTGAACATATTTGGATGAAATTTGGCACACGGATAGACTATGACCTGGATCAGAACATAGCATACTTTTTATCCCTATATTCTCACGGCATCGAGACTTATGCGAGTGAAACCGCGGAACGCAGATATTTTATATAAAAATGCTCAGAATATCCGAGACGAAACCTAATTAAACAATGTTGTTATATCAGTTGGTGTTATTTAAGATATAAAATAATATATTAAAATTATCTCTAAAACTTGCTGAAAAGTAAACGAAAATATCTCCTTGAAAATTCAAGTTTTTGTAAATTAAAATCCATATTTTATATTTAATTTTCTTCTAATTGGCGAAACATAAGTAGGAATAAACAGCTGTTCAAAGCAATATGTTATAGTTTTATTGAGTTCAGTTAATACTCAATTAACTAGATATTTAATTATTTTACACGTGAAAAAATAAAGACGTTTTTATATAACGCAGTTATATTTCAATAACTTATTGGGTATGCCTAAAACGGTCCAGCACTTTATAAAGATAATTTACTATATTATTAATAATTATATTATCAATGTTGGTACTGCTCCCGATACCGGCGGACCACTATTTTTTATATTTTTAAATGTTTTTTTTTATGTTACATTTATAAAAATATTTAAAAATGTAGTTAGTAAGGATAAATTAAATAAAGGACATAATACTAAATAATAATAAATTTTATATTCTAATATTTAAAAATGTAATTTATATGTGTATATAATGTAATAAAGGAAATAATAATAAAAACTCCACCGCCGTATCTCTACGTTAACGTAGTGGTGGGGCTTGCGCGCTCCGAACTCTAGGTCTGTGCCGGTAGAGTTTGCTTTGCCCGAACAGATCTGGGGTGAGGAGCCAGACTAAGAGAGATACAGAAAGCCGCAGGGCAGCATGTAGCGAGCTATTGGGCAGTAGTGACCCCACGGACCCTATCTTCCGGGAGAAGTCTTGTTCCTCATCTCTGGCTTGCCTTTATTGGCCGGCTGGAGTGAACACTGACGAGGTTCAGACCTCTCACTTCATACTTGTCAGTATTGGCCGGTTTGAGTGGAGATTCGCAAGAGCAAACGTGTTCGGGGAAGGAAGTATTTCAGTTAGTCCTCGTAAGGATCTTGACCATCTTCCGGGTTCTGGGATTGTTCTGAAAGCCGTGGAATACCTCTCCACTCCTCAAGCACCTCTGGAAGTGTTGCCCCCTTGTCGCTTACGAGTATGTTAGCGACGGTTTCCGGGGGCCCATTATTGAATGTGCAAGTCACTCTCTGCCATTTTATCGGATTATTCCGAACCTGACCCGAAATCTTAACCCGGTCGCGGGTTAGGTTAGGAACTTGAAAAAAAAATTGTTCCGAACGTAACCCCATTCCTAACCTGACCCGAAGTGTCGTTCCTATCATAACCCGAATTGCGATATTTATTCGCTATGGCCTGTCCCCTTTCTTAGAATCTTTTAATTTGATACATGTTTAAAAAGTAAGTTTATAGTATGACACATAATATAAATGTTTTTTTTTTTACTACACAGGTAGTTACTTATTATTTTTTTCGTGTTTAATGTTAATTGTAAATGTGATATTTTGATTACTTACGTACCTATAATAAATATTAAACTCTGATTTGACACTATAGGTACCAGCACATAAAAAAATCCCAAACTGTCAAATTTTTCCCAATTGAATATGAACCTTATTGTTTTGTAATAACGTTAAAAAACTATCAAAGAAATTTGACAGATTTGGGGTAGCTTGATGTGCGTTTATTTTGGGTGGGAAATCATCAAATAACTTCTCCCGCTCTGGTTGGAGCAGGAGGGCGTTTCAGACTTTTACTGACTAAAACCCACCCGTGTTCCCTCAGTTGCCTGTGTGCCAGGGGCCACGGTATCTCTTTCGAACAACCCGCACCCCTGGCAGGCATCGGCCCTTGCGGGCCCCATCAGTTGGTGATTGACATCTCTCTGAGGCGCGCGAGGAACACAACGCGCCGTCCGTCCGCGCCGTCTTACCGGACAGCGAGGACACGGCGGTCCAAGCCGGGCAGACCTCCACCGGATGCTCCACCGTGTTCTCAGGGCGATCTTCGCAATTGAAACACCCTGGCATTTCCTCCCGCCTTATCCGAAACAGGAACATCCCGAAACAACCGTGTCCGGTGAGGACCTGCTTCAGGCGGAAGGTGAGGATGCCGTGCCGCCTCTCAAGTCACTCCTCAAAGAGGGGACTTACCGCCGCAATCGTGGCGTGCCCAGCACTGGGCTGCGACAATCGCACTCTCCACGTCGCCATGAGATCCCGCCGGAGCTCTGTCCACTGTGCCGCGATTTCCCGCGGCAGCGGAGTTACGCCCCGGCGTTTGGCCTCCTCGCGCCACTCCCAAGTGTGTGGAGGACCTTTGCCTCTAGATCCCATGGCAGCAATTCGGCAAGGAGGCCCGCCGCTTCACCGGAGATCGTGCGGTATCCCCGGACCATGACCCTATGGGACGCCTTCAGCCGGCGTGCTGGTTGGAGCCTCAGTGTAGGCGCCCACACCGGTGCCCCGTATAGGGTCATAGACCGCACGATAGCTTGATATGCTAGCCTCTGTAATTTTATTCTAAGAAAGGGGAGAGGGCAAAACGTATCTATATCGCAATTCAGGGTATGATAGGAAAGATACTTCGGATCAGGTTAGGAATAGGGTTACGTTCGGAACATATATTATAATTTATTTCAAGTTCCTAACCTAACCATTGAGCAGGCAGGGGTCATAGTAACTCCATAGTTCTTGGTTTCCAGTGCATTTTAGCCACCCAAACACATAATCCAACATCTTTTCTTCGATATCCTGCAATAGTCCAAAACAAACCGGGGGTTGTCCTTGGGTGCACTTGCACAGTGCATACGGGGATAATCGACGGTTGGTGCCTCATTCCATCTAAACTGTCTAAGGTTCCTCTGCGAGTTGGCTTTGGCCCCTCGTACGCCTTCCCAAAGACCGGGATCCCAGCTGTGTTAACATATACAAAACTAATAATGATAATATCCAATTCTTGTGATATTGTGCAAAGGGTTCAATTTATTTCAAAATACACTACGTTGTTATTATTTGTTTTAAAAGCATCGAAAGGCTTTCGTATAATTAATCAAGTTAATCAAGTTAGCTGTTAAGAAAAAAAATCAAGTTCAAACAACATCACTCGTACAAGTCACACACAAACGCAACGCTTCATAACAAAATGGCAGGCTCGTGCGACCAATTGAATAATATGAGTGTTCACTTGAGTTGTAATCAGTGGACCGGTTCAAAACATTAATACTATTGCAATTTATTCCCCTGTGATGCCACGCGCGTGCTTCAGGGCAATCATCGAGAATACATGGTGTGGTACCGTTGTACCCGCGATCTATTTACACGGCACACTTGATGGAAGACGAAGCTTTGCCACTACGGGATGTTATTTACTTGCTTATCGTCTGGTTTGGAACATAGCGGTGTTGGCAGGAAGCCTAGAAACCAGCTGCTTCTGCTTACTGTTCTAAAAAGCAGCTAGATTATACTCTAGTCCTTATATTGTGCCAACACTTTTTGCTCAATGTCCGTCACAACTTGTTTTGGACCTTCCGAACGTAAGATTTTGTTAGCTTAGCACGTAGTTCGACTAAAGATCCCACTAAATATTTGACAAGGGTTGCCAGAGCATAAAGCTGCAACATTCTCTTCTGCCTAGCCTTTTTCCGAAATATGTTGGAGTTGGCTTCCAGTCGTACCAGATGCATTTGAATACCAGTATTTTACATGAAGCGAATATCTGACCTCCACAACCCAGTTACTGGGTAATGCTCTTCTTGGTAAAACTGGTTATCAGACTTTCGGGCTTCTGACTACCCATACGACTGTCAAAGATCCACGAACGACAGCTTAACTTTTCAGTCTTGGTACGTAAAGATGGTCACCCATCCACGGACCAACTGCGACAGGCGTAGCTTAACCTGATCTATCGAACTGTGCGGCTGTTATTACTTAGCCATAAGCTACTTAAAGCTGCATCATCGCTATCTTTACGATGCCTTACAAGCTATAAAGCAAATTTGGAAACACTTGTGCAAACTACAGCTTCGTTTAAAGCATACATAGTAGCAGTCAGCCCCATTAAAGCTACGAGTAGTAGTAATCTCTTGCTTATAATAAGTAGTGCTCATTGTTTTCTAAATCGGACGTTTAAGATCAAGTTCGCCTTCAGAGGCTATGCGTGAGCGCCTGTCAAGTGCAAAAAGAGTTTCCGTCGCGATACGTCGAAGAATATCATTGTGATCACCGTGGAATGAAATGTAACCGACGTTTTATCTGATATCATTGATCGTTAAGTTATTCTTGAGGAATGTTTAAAGATATGGAGTAAAATATAGTGAGGAGATTTTTTTTTTAATTAAGACCAAAGAAACGATGGATGAACTGCGTGAAAGATGATATAGCTGAAAGAGGGGTGACTACCGAGTGGACCATAGTGACATATGGAAGAAAAAGACACGTTGCGACGACCCCAAAAAATGGGATGGAGAATGATGAGCGATATTATCAAAAACACTTTAAAACCCAAGAATGTCTTCGTGTGATCTACGCGAAATACTTATAGTTGTTCGACTTTTAATTGTATTCAGTACCTTGACAGTTAAAAAAAAAAATGTTACCATCCTAAAACTAATAGTGTTTAGGCAGTGAACGATATTGCGTAAAGACCGAATGATAAAAATGGTTTCATTTTAAATTAAACCATTTTTATCATTAGTTATAAAACTTTAAAAATTCATTTGTAAGATGTGGAATATAAGTATAATTAATCATTTCTCTACACTATTAAAAGTAATTTCTTTTTTTATTTCTTCTAATAGTCAGAAACTAAATAAATTACTTTACTACTGAAAAATCCAAAAAATATAACAAATTCCACAATTTCATTCAATTTCGTTCATTCTTACACCACCTCACTATCTTTTTTCATCAAATTCTGGTAACCATTCAACTATCACGTTACTGAATACAATTAAAAGTCGAACTATAGTTGTCAAATCCGAATCCTACTTAACGGCTATAGACCTTCGACATCTTTGCGCGGAATTAAAATGATAAGTGCCAGAACTGCCGAATTCTACAAAAATATACATGAAATTAATAAAGGTATTATCTGGAATAACGGGTTTTAATTTCAACCGTTATTATTGTTTGAAAAGCGATAAAAGCACTAATTCATTAATTCCGAAAATCTTAAGAATTCCGCCTAATGTTTTGATAAATAATTCATATAAATATCTCGCTAATATCTTAAGACATGATAGCAAAAATCGCAATTTCCATAGAACGTAAACCAATCTCGATATTTTAACTTCATAACATTGAAATTGTTTATTTTTAATACATTTTATATAGTTTCAGACCGGACTATTTAACTACCTAACAGTAAAATGTTGTTATTGATTTTCCTACTACTTTCCGGTGAGTAATCATATTGACTTTAAGTTTAATTTTATTGCCAACCACAAAAGCTGAATGACACTTGATTTTATGAAAAGTTATTTGTTTTGCGTTGCAATGATGGAAAACCTTCTCAAACGTATTCAACGCAAATGATGACTACATACATATATTCTAAAACATTGGCACCAATACCGGCTACCACTTCTTCTTTGGTCATGAAAGAGGTTATCGTTGCCGAGAACTTGAGGCGGTTACCGGCGTGGAACCGGCGCGCGCGCCGTGCAGCCAATCGTTGCGCAATCGACGCACACGCACCGTCCGGGCGCCCGTCGCTCAGATGTGCTGCGATCTATGAAGAAAAATATGAGATGACGGAAATGATTTATTATTATTATTCAGATTAATTAAGTACTTGAAATGAAAAAGGTTATTAATGAACAAAAAACAGCTTATACAAAAGTAGCTCAGAAGAAAGTGCATATACCCAATTTGATAAAGATCAATTTATTTCTCTTAAATAAAAATTGATCTGAAATCTAGTTGGAGAACGCTTTCAGTCACAAAAATCACCTCCAGCAATCAACATCCTTTAGTCTATAATCAAACTTAAGTATTTGGTGGATTTGGTTCACCGTTAGGCACACACGACAACACTTTTCTGGTAAGATCATCTTCCACACAATCCATTCATCGTCTCTGGTGCTCAACTCAACTCAAAACTTGTCCCAAGTATCCCAATCAGCAAAGACAAGATTTGTAAAAAAGTAAAAAATCTAAACCATCATACTGAATTTTTAACGGAATGCGTTTTTGTATTCTTGTCAATTATCACATCCAAAATAAGTTAGTACGTCTTTGGCGTGATCTCTGCGATGGCAAAGAACTCGCACGACGAAGCTGCGCCAGCGCACGACTCCCAAACACGTGCAATGGTTGCTGAGCCCAACACGATTATTGAACAACCCGCGCTGCCCCACTTTGCAGCTAACCAGTAACCACTTAACAATTATTAATGTTGAGATGTTGTTCATGTAGTCAGTACGTTTAACTGACAAAGTACCATAACAATTTAAATGTATTCTAAGTGTTCGCTTTTCTTTAATAAAGCATAAAATAAGTTTGAAAAAACTTAATAAAATTAATGCGATATTTAGCTAGCTATAACCATAGCCAAATGACAAAATATACAAACGAGAAATCAATGAAGTGATTAGGTTGGCTGAATTTAAATATGGACAAAACTAACCCTTTAATAGTCATGGTAAGTTCTAAAAATAAATTCAGCAAATTTAGGATCACTTGTTACAAGGACCAGCAAAAAAGTCACGCAGTCGGCGCAAACGCAAAATCGCTACCATTTTTTACTAAAAAACCTGACGGGACCAATTCGGTAGCGTATTACAGTTTTATTTTATTTGTGTAAACAACGCCTTGCCACTTTATGGAGTCGTTGGGTCCATTTTTTTAATAAAAAATGATTTATGATCAGCCTTTTTAACCATGAAAATACCATTGATTGGGTTACTAACGATCTTTCACATTTGGAGATAGTGATGCTGGTGAGTCCTTTGTTTTTCAGGTGATTCTATTTGAAATAAAAGCTCAATTCCTGAAAAGAAGAAATTATAAGGTTTTATGAAATATTGAGCCACTCATTCAATGAAAATAAGATTTATACTTTTACTATTAAGAAGCTTTTAAAATGTGATCTACACCAATAGTAAGACTGTATTATGGTAGAATGGTTTCAAGACATGCATATATTTGACCACTCATAATAATATTGATTTACAATATTACAAACAGATACATATTAAATGACACGTCATGGCATTAGTCTGTCTGAAGCTGATTGTTTTTGGCTAAGTTTAACTTACTCCAAGATAACTGTTAGTTTAGTTTTTGGCATGGATCACTCCACAGACATTAGTTAATCAACGGTAGGACCTGAAACAGTTGAACACAGTTAAAAACATGAGCTATTCTGATAAACCCATAATCCGTTATAGAAATAACGAGGAAGATGAAATTCAATATAAAAGTCAAGATATACTTTTAAAGATGAGCCTTACCTGCCTCAGCACTAGAGTAAATTCATTATGCCGTGTAATCTCACTATTCTTCTAAAGTCTTAAATGAATAATCACTTTCTTTGTACCGTGCTTAAGATTTGGTTAACAAAAAACACTAAAACCCGTTTTCTCGGGATCACTGTAAGGATATCGGGGAACTTAATCTCTTTGGCACCGATAAACCTCTAGATTCTAATCTATGAATTTGGGTATTTCTATGAAAGTATTTGTTAAAGTTTATTTGTTGCAAACATCTTCATTATACTCAAAACGCGTTAAATGCACACCATCTCAATAAGCCAGATATCCGCTGGTATGGAAACTGCCGGAAACATAAATGAAAAAGAAGGAAGTATATGAATTGTACTAAGGTGTTCAGAAAAATAAAAACGGCATGAGTAATCTGGACGCGGCATCCGACTAACTAGAATATTGTGTACATCCATAACTGTTAAAGGCGATGTAATAAAATATCCGGATGGCGTCATGAACATGTGACGTGAATCCCAAAGGCGCCGACACTTCCACTGCGATGAGCATAACAATACAACTTTTCCTAAAGTCCGTTTAAACAGCTGAAGCTGTAAATTTTATTGACGTTGTTTCATAACTATTTAGTAAATCCCCGTTCCTTTATATTGATTGCTGTCTGCCCGCTCGGGTTCTATTGTTTTGCAAATATCCCTGTTAATTGAAAGGCTGCCGACAACAGACGCTGTGAGGTCCTTACCTGAAATAAAATATTTTTACTAAACATGAATATGTAAGACTTAATTAATAGTTACCAATATTATCAGTCAGCTAATAATTGTCCGTGCAATGGTGATTTTAAAAACAACTTGTAAATGTAAAGGATCCTGTATTGGAGGAAGGCTTAATTTGATGATTCAACTGGCACACATTTTAATGCAAATATCTGTATTCTCAAAAGTGCCAAAGTATGAGTTATGAATGTGTTTGCATTCATTGTAAACAATTCCATGCTTAGAAGTGTAAGAACACTTTTTAACCATTCAAAAAAATGAAACGAACATTATGGCATTTTCTATAATCTATATAAAAAAGAGGATATAAGATAAAAACAGTGTTAGAACAAAGTGAGATAGAACAAGCAACAACCGACATACACAAAATAGCACTTTTACTGGTGCGTGTGGCTGTGTGCAAGAGCGGTGGTTGTGCGGAGGTGCCGGTGTGGTTCGGTGCGCGGACGCACGGGGCCAGGCGGGCGGCGCCGGCGCGGGCGGGGGCGGACCTGTTCGGGCAACGGTGTCGCGGGCACCGCACACTAGCTCTCAGTCCTTTCGCAGTGGCCAACGGTACCACATGTGCCGCTAACTTGTACGCACAAAATAAACATCAACAACGCGAGGAAACTTAACGTGCAGTGTGATACGATGCTGATTTGTGAATTTTAAAAGACCAAGTGACATAGACGAACAGAAGGATCAAGTGTATGTAGTGTCCATTAGCGCCCGAAGATGCCGAAAATCTTCCTAATCAAGAAGCGGCTGCATGAGCAGCAACTGGGGTTGCAGGAAGGGCTGGAATTGCTCGCTAGCAAGGCCGACCAGCTCTGCCCTGGTTCTCCGCTTGATGACGGCCCCATTGCACTCCTCTCCAAGAAGGATAAGGATTGTATCGGTAAGTGTCCAGGATTTAACAGTTGCTCTTTTGTATCCATCTTTTCTTCTGCATATATATAGTTTCAGTCTTATCTAACATCAGTTAAATTAAGTCCTTTCATCCTATATTATGTAAATTTGAAATCTTCTTTCTCGACTTTAACCTTGAATCTTCTCTAGTTGTATCATCCAGCAGCATAATTTCTTCAAATGCATTTCAAACATTATTTTCATTCGTTGTATATTTATTCAAGTCATCATCGTTGTCGTTCTGATCAAAGCTTTTATTTTTATTTATCATTTCCTTCTTAACGGCCACTTGCTCGCCCAAAAAAAAGATACTCACACTTGCACAGAATCCAGTTCTCGGCTCCGCTTCGCCAACAAATGTCTACCTGCGATCATTTGTGTGTCTTGCTTGCTTGATCCTAATCTATCGTTGGTTTTGTCAAATTGAGAGACATACTTTTCTTCTGCTTAGTTATTCCCAGAATGACATCACATTCTGGGAATAACTCTGTTGAAAGTTTTTCCCCAGAACTCGTTTAGGAGTTGTTGGGAGTTTTTTAAGACCAATTCGTCCTTAGTCAGTATTTTTTACTTAATCTTGGATATGCTTATTTTTTTCTAAATTGTATCGTCGAAGAATCTTCGCAGATTAAGATAAAAAAAAAACGTAATCGACAGTCCGACATCGTCATTGCACATTTTAACGGTCTCAGGTAGTTACCAAGCGTGAATCACTGTTATAACTGTCGTGTTATTGCGTTTTTCCACAAATTGTTTACTCTCATAGATGTGCTAAAATTTTGCGTTAATGTTTCACACCCAAAATTGTATCTTGTCGGCTAAGTATATGAATTAAAGAATTTATGACGATATTTGATAAACCCTGTAGCTTACTTCTGATTTTATCGTCTTGTCTGTGACTTGAATCCAAATGTTCACCACAAGCTACTTGAATAGGTTATTCAAATTACAGTAAGGTGTTTGGAACAGTTCCAGGGAAGTGAGAATTCATGGTAGACAGGATTTGATACTCTAAACCTTTTCCAAAATTATTCTTGTAGTACTTAGTTAATGGCACAACTTTTACAAAAGCCATTCATGTAATTGCGGAAAACTTTATTCTCATCGTCTCTTCATCGTTGGTCACTTTTTGTTTTACCCTTTACTGTCTTTTTAAATAGAATGTATGTTATTTAGTCAAAGATTATGTAGTTTAGGTAAAATACAATGTCATAATTATCATGAAAGAGACCGTAAGCTTTAATGTTATACCATACAAGAGACCTTGAGCTTTAAGTCGAGGGTCAAGCTAAATTTAAGGATGTTAGCAGTTGAAAATGCCAGCTAAAATACTTTTTTTTGTATCTAATGGAGAACAACACACGGTACGGGAATTGACCGGATGATAGGTACCGAGGTGTCAATGGTTGCGGGACAATGGCGCGACTTCCGGCCGCCAACCATCGCCGCTCGCTTTGTATTTAGGTTAGTCACCGCAATCTCGACTGTCATTTCAATATAATTAACGTGTGTGACGTATGTGTCCCGTATTTGCATTAATTTCGCTTCTGAGTTCAATTATCAAACGATTACTATTGTTTTCTTCAATTTATATTTCTGTTTTGTTGGTATTACCATTTGTAGAATGTATGGACACTAAATTTCCTATAACTTTTACTTGTATTGTTTTCTTGACAACTATAAATGTTGTCATCAAATGGTGCAATTCATGTGACTTCTACGAACTTTAAATGTTTAACAGCACAGGTTATGGAACATGTTGAGCGTATAAACAATTTTACTATCTAAATACAAAACAGTGAGTCAACGTTTACCGTTAAGCCCGCATGTGGTACATTTGCTGGGACATTTTTAACTTTAACTTTTAAAATGCTTTAAAAATAGAGTGAGTACGAATAAAGTAATTACAGGTGTGTTGGCACCTGTGGGTAAAAGGGCACGGATGAGTCGGTCCGAAGGTCGCGCGACCCCAACCTGCAGCAATGTGCACTTTATGTAAGATGGGGAGCTAGAGGGCCGGTAGCGATAACTATTGACATTTATTCATTGCCGCCTTTATATTGGCAAATGATCAAGTGAATAGGGAATTATTGCTTACTTTAAATATTTCAAATACCGCCTTCCCTTTTTATTTAATAGTTGGTATTTTGCAGTAACAATAATTACGTAAGTGGTATCTTTTAAAATGGACAGCAAAAATGTTTTTCTTGAAAAAAAAAAAACATAAATGCAAATGAGAGCAAAATATAAATCCAGAATGAAAACAATTTATTGTACAATTCTATTACACAATAATCATTTAATCAATTACGTATTGTTTCATAATATTAATTTATTCAAAGGCAAGACTTCGTAGCACTACTGTGGCACTATGGCAGCTCAGTACAAAAGACTTCAACGAGTTGCCCCTGCCATCCCGAATCTACTATTATTATTATATAGGGGTCAGTAACAAGAGGGGTTTTATACATTAATTAGTTTCTTTTCTTGATATAAATAGACAATAACCCCCACTACCTGCCCCCGCCCCCCGCAGCGGTTGCCGTGAGAACCGTACGGTTAACTTGCCGACCTTCCGCGGTCATTAACAATACCCGTTACCAAAAACTTAATGAATTATGCAATTCCCACATT
This sequence comes from Polymixis lichenea, assembly GCA_949091785.1. Taxonomy (NCBI): domain Eukaryota; kingdom Metazoa; phylum Arthropoda; class Insecta; order Lepidoptera; family Noctuidae; genus Polymixis; species Polymixis lichenea. Next base: position 9,313,653 of record OX420939.1, on the reverse strand, counting down.
CTTAAGACATTATAGAACAACAGAAGTAGCAATTTAATTATCGTGATATTAGCAATTTGTTCCAACGATGTTGAAATTTCATTGCAATTTTTACGCAATTGTATTTTTTTATTAAGTAAGTAATATTTATCGATGTTAGACGATAATAAGGTGTGACGTTACATACGGCAGTCACGTGAATAATTAAGAATGACCCTGCGGTTTGCCGCCGTACGATCGAGTGCCAATCCGATCTGGGTAGAAAGACGTCAATGCACTACGCGCCTACACATACATGAGTACTAGACTGACGCGTACTGTAAACTCAATTAAAATAGAAATAATCGAACGATTACGTACGTAGTATACGGAGAGTAGTAGGAATATACTAGCGATTAAATAAGCTTGTACCCAATCTAATAAGAATAGCACCATATACAAAACAAAATAGACAGTCATGACTGAGGCGAAAAAGGCGAAAACTTAACTTAACTTTGGAAAAAGCTACACGTTACATTACCATGTCGGAGATGCTAACCCATTAGTTTTGCCTTTACCAAAAATCGCTCAACGCGAATGAAGAAATTTTCACTTAAAAAAATTACGTGGAAGTCAGTAAACCTTGAAAATCAGGTCTCATGGTAAATTATCACAAGAATGACTTTTTTAGTGACTACAAATAGTAAAAAAATGTAGCTTAGATAATCGTAATGAACGACCCAAATAACCATGTTAAGAAAATCTATTTATAAACCCTTAACAGTAATTTCAACTAACTTCACTGTATTCAAAGCTAACATGGTCACTGCAATGAAATACTTTCATTAAAAGTACATAATAATATAATAAGCAAGTACACAGAACATAATACGTTTAATTAAACAACTTCAGAATCGTGCGCATCAATTAACATTATGCTGTTGACGTTCGCATTAAGGCCAAGGAACTGCGTTGAGATGCACCCAACTGTACTCTTAAAATATATTGCTCTTAATAAAACTATTGTGGTGGAGATCACGAATCGTATTTGGATGAATTCCAGTTCGATTGATTGTATTGTATTGTATTGAAATACGCACTTCTTTAAACATGTTAAAAAATGCATCGAGTATCGTTTCATAAAGAAGTATCAGTTACTCGACGTTGAAAACAAACTTCAACCCCCCGTTGACTTGCTCCGAGGGTGAAGTTTAGATAAATAATTTTTTTAACTCGCCTCTACACTACACGCCATATGACCACACTCGATTCTTAAGAATTAGGCTGTGCGTTGTCTGTCAATCAGCTAGTAGCCTGGACTCGCAACTAAAGACACCTTTTGGTAACAAAATCAAAAATAATTTAAGACTAATACAAATTACATGCTCAGTCAAATCATGTGCGCAAACGCAACCGACAACAAAAACAAAAGCGCATGCGCTATCGCGTGTTGCCATAATATTATGTGAACAGTAAATCTGCATCTTTACGAGTTACCAAAAAGAAGAAACGTATTTCGCCATGTGGCCGTGGCTATTGTATCCTTACCCATTGTACTCCAGCTACCTTTTTAAGGTTTTGCCTTTTTAAAGATTGGCGATCATAAAAAAAGCGATTACATTCAGAATAGGCGCACAAAATCTGTTCTCGGAACGACTTTGGCTGGTATAATTGTTATTAATGGTGTTCCAATCGCCAGCAATGCTATTTACTTGTAAACATTTATATTTAACTGAAGTTTTTGTGACAACTCGATTGCTTTTTGCCAATTTGCGCGTGGCGCCCCCCTGGGTTGTGTTGTTGAGTTAATATGAGTTTGTCGTGGTGGACATTTCTGTTAGTGCGTAAAAGGATGACGCTAGTGTGAAATTAATTCTGATAATCTATATTGGTTTGCGTTGCGTAACCCTGCGTATACTCAGTGGTTATATGAAAACGTATCAAAAACAGCTCGATATTCATCATAGCCTGTAAATATTTGAATCCCAATAAGCCTGAACGTGGTGATACCATAAATAATTCTGAACCCAAAGTACGATAAATGAGAACTGAGACCCATTACCCAGACTAACATCATAACCTAGACCTCATCAGTTAGTCGGTCAAGGCAGAACCATATAAAGCATCCTTTAAGCTTAAGCCTCCTTTAAATATACTCCAACGCATTTCTTATGTCGAAACATAAACCACGAGAACTGCCGACTACATACAGACATACTACAAGGAAATTGACTTAAAGAGTCAACATCCGACGGCGCACTTAAGTGACGGTTACTCAAGGGCTCGCCATATTTTTTTTGTCTTTTTTTTTACCCAAGATGTGCGTGTGAGTAGCCAGTTGTTCTAGGAATGGTCCACACATGTCCTCACAAATACTCCATGGTGATGTGTGATGAATACGGGCGACTTTAATTGCGAATTAACCTGTTTCCTACTGCTCCATCTGCTTTTCTTATGTACAAAGTTGTAATACATCAAGTTTTTCATAGTATGTTCAAGAAAAACATGCAGTTTAAAGGAAAGTGCGGTCTCGCTGCTCAATATATATATGCAGAATCAATATTTATATAAGAAGACAGGGAGTCATGTGTACCGAACTTTGTTTGCAATTTTGATAAAAAGGTCGCCACGAGCAAGTCACCGCTTTTCTTGTGTAATTGACGCATGATTCATAGATAGATCTTAGAACTAGTGGGTTGTAGTGCATTAGTCATTTAAGGAGTACTTTAGATTAATATTAATCGATACCAAATCAATCCTTTTTGCCAAAGACCCCATCAGAGATTTCGCAAGAATTTGGAAATATTATGCGAAAATTTTGGCAAATGCAAAAATAATTACATTTATAATTGCTAGTCCACTTTTACCACAAAGACATGTTTCAAATAGATCTGTCATTAGCTGGTGCGGGTTGCGGGGTGCGGCCAGTGCGGGCGACCACAGCCTGTGTCCAATCGCCTATATTGCGGAAACAATAAAAATCAGCGTCGATGCTCACGTGATTGATATTATAAAATTCTACGCGAACGCCATCAAAGATAAACCGCAAAGCAGTTCTGCGATTATATGCGCTCTATAGATGATAACGGGAATCTAATTATGATGGAGCAACACTCGGAAAAATGTAATTACTATTATGTGTTTTTAAACCAATTTGTTTTAATAGCACTTAAAGAAATAACTTTGCCATTATTAACAATGCAATCGAAGCCGACTGACTAGACTAAAACGTACTCCACAGCCGCGATATATTTCTGTTCTTAACTTTGTTGCTCAGCTGATGTCATTTCGGTCATTTAGTATTTAATTATATCACAGGCTCGCAGAATCTAAGCGTTTCATCTTCTTTCTGCCGATTAGTAATAATTTAAAACTAGCTGAAATCCCATAGAAGTATTTAGCAAAGCCGCCTTCTGTCTACATTGCAAAAATAAATAGGTACTAATGTTAATAAACAATTGGCATTTTAAACGGTAATTTCAACAAATACAGACGAGTGACGTAGCCTCGTCCGTCTCGTCCGCGAGTCTGCGCACGAGCAAACACCGTGCGAATGTGTTCTCAAACACTTGCAGTTTTGCACAGCTTGGGTAAACTTAGAACACGTGGAAAATACATCCTACTTGCATCCATCGACGATCTTTAACAACGGTCAGCCTGTTTAGGTATCTGCGTATCTACCTACTTCTTATGGTGTGCTCTGTTCCAAACAAATGTTTTTTAAAGATTTATGGTTCAAGTTCACCTTTGTGTGAATTCAGAACAATCTTTTTATCCTTAATATCTGTCCGTTTTGGAGACTTGTTTTGTTTAATTGCATATTACACAAAACTTGCTTAGTAAATTACATGATTTCTGCACTGAATATCTTAGTCTGCACGCGAACTGTAGACTAGAACACCTGTTAACGCGAGGAAAATAGCGCCACGCATTGAAAAGATGATATCACTTTTTCCCATTTGCATTTAAATAACGCTGTATATACTAGCTAGGTAGCTACATAACATAAAGTCAATTCCTGTCAAAAGATACGATACGCATAATGGAGGTAGCGTCAAGTTTATGGTAGATACGTACAGCCCATATGGTATTTTCGATAAAGCTATATTCGTCATCGAAGCCACCGTCCATTTATCTCAAACATTTACGACCACCTAGACTACTGTCACCTTTATCCTTTATCACTACTTTAAAATATCGTGTTACTTTAAACAATCTTTTGAAACGTCACTCCGATTCATCAGTGCAACAGAAAATTCATTTTTGTATGTAAACGGGACGCCAGAAAAATATGTCGTTAAGAATATAAGTGAAATAAATAGCGAGCGGTTAACTGCGGCTTAAATCTCGATCGTAAGGTCATCTCCTCTATTGTTGTGTCATGCGCAATAAAAGATAATCATTTCGTGTGTTTTGGAGCAATTTGCTGCGGACCGCCCACGATTTAGTACCTACTACACAACACATACCTACTTGCGAATACGTAATATGTACCAGAGCCAAAGTGACATTTAAAACATGTTCCAAGACTAAATAAACATTAGAGGACACTTAGCTGCGATTCACAAAACGAATGGCAAACGAAAAACACACGCCTCCAAAATTCTTATTGGCTTATTATGTCTGCTTAATACCAGACATTTTAATTCAAGGATCATTTGACCTATTTGACTGTCCCAAAGTTTACAGCTCGTGCTGAAACATCGCCATTTTCAGTCCACTAAATGAAATGTATAACTTCAAGACTTTAAGTTTTGTTTCATCCGCCGGACCCTTTGAAAATTTGAATAACGGTAATTGTTTTAACGGATAAACCAGTAATAAACTTGAAGTTGCCTCTGACACAGAGGACACACGAAAACAAGCTAACTGATCGCCTTCTAAGATACCGGATTTTTTTCTATTAGCTAGTCGAATTAGTTGCCTCTAGCCTTGAATACTTCGCTAAACATATTTGGGTCATTAACCCTCGCCAAATCTGGTTGTGATTCACGCCGTGATCAAAATAATAATAAAGCGTTGAACAGTTTTTGTGACCGTTTGGTCTGAGAGACGTATTAGAATCGGTTTTTTGTGTATCAAAAAGTGGTATTGAAAAATATACGGAAGGTTAAATAATTACATTTAGTAGGCGAACCAGGCGTGGGTAGGTAGGTATTCGTATTAGACTGTACCAATTCATGGCTAGATAACGCATGTGCGAACGGAACAAAGGCTGTGCGGGAAACAATCGTGTTACTTTAACAGCCTTTTCTTCCTTCCTTCAATGTCAGACATAACACGTGAATGTTTATGCGAAATTATTTTTAAAAGAGACGACCAATAAGTTAACTTGCTTGCAGCTGTAAAGGCTCCTAAATCATCAGCGCTACGAGCATTAGAGACGTCGGAGTATTCGCAGATTTGCGAGTGTGTAACTCGCTTACATATGGTCCGAACGGACCACATGCGGTCGCGCCCACGATAAATAATTCAAAACAAAAAAATGTCCTTCGTGCCGACCTTTTAACCGATTCTTACACGGCAGGCGCGGGCACAGCTATGTACCGTGTGCTATCGGTACTTAAGCTTATGGAAAAAAAGGCTTCAACGGAATTTTATGTGCTCTCCGTCCGGAGCGGTTCTTCATAGCTGTCTTACGTTTTATAATGCGTTAAATGCTAACAGCGTCCGATAACCCCGGTCGCAAGGTCATACTAGTCCGCCCCGCTGCCTCGCTAGTTTTTATTAATGCCTCAGGCAAGTTTTACTGCCGCCTCTACATGTGTGCCTTTGTGTGTTCGTGCCTGTGTGCCTACTAATAATATATCATGTTAAATTTTAAATATAACGTGTACGGCACAAAGACCATGAATACGCGAAAATCATCTGCAGATTATAAAAATGTTATTCAAATGTAATTTTTTAACTTCAGATATTTTTGGGTGGTCAATAAGTCATAATGCGTTGCGAAATCATGGAGTAAAAAGTCAATTTACACTCTTCTGTTGTTGTATTGTTGGAGTTCTTATGTACAGACAGACGCCAGCATATCAAGCTACCCCAAACTGTCAAATTTCCCCAATTGAACATGAACCTTATGTTTATGTGATAAAGTTGAAAATCTATCAAGGAAATTTGATAGATTGGGGTAGCTTGATGTGCTGGCGACTGTACAAGAAAATAATGACTGTTAAAAGCTGTCAGCTGGGGGAGGCCTATGTCCAGTAGTGGACGTCTTTCGGCTGAAATGATGATGAGGAAAAGCTGTCAGATGAAAAAAAGAAAAAATGACACCACGTCTTGCCCGTAGGGTTGGGCAGAGATGATACCTATAGTACACCCACATTTCGCCAGTCCCATGTAATAGGGGACGAGCCTATTGCCATCAATCGGGCACAAATCCAGACTCCGGGCTGCTACTAAGAAATTACAATTAGAAAACCCCAGTACCAATGCCGACCTGGAAATCGGACCCAGTTGGACCTCAACCTCTGCAGTAACGCTTGCGACTAATAGACCAACGAGGCAGTCTAACTTAATATATATATATGGCTAAGTAATATTAGCCGCACGGGTCGATCGATCAAGTTAAGCTATGCTTGCCGCGATCGGTCCGTGGATGGGTGACCATCTTTACATACCAAGACCTCTCCGTGCCTCGGAATGCACGTTAAGCCGTTGGTCCCGGCTGTCATTTGTGGATTTTGGACAGTCGTTTCGGGTCGTCAGAAGCCCGAAACTCTGACAACCAGTCTTACCAAGAGGTATCGTGTTACCCAGGAACTGGGTTATGGAGGTCAGATAGCCAGTAAAATACTGGTATTCAGCTGCAACTGGTTAGACTGGAAGCCGACCCCAACATAGTTGGGAAAAGGCTTGGCAGATGATGATGAAATACAGCCAGTTAAAGGTACAAGTATCATCGAGGCAACTAATATCTATACACCGTAAGGACTATTATTGCTTGCAGCACTCAGTCGCTATAGTAAGCTTGTTAACAGATGTGGTCATTGTGTGCACGGGTTTTTGTTTTCAAATTGGTCAGATGTAAGTTTCCTCGATAGTACCATCGAAGGTTTAGTTATTGTTACGCACGTTTATTGTAATTGTAACAGTGTAACGTAACAGTGGAACAAACCCATAATTAATCATTTTAGAATAATATTTTGTCGATGATTAATGTGTCGATAATTACTAGGAACACGAGTCGTAATGGTGCAAGCCGCAAAATGTGTTAAGGTTATTAATGCTTTACATAGTTACGCAGTGATTGGTTGATATTATTACAATTGTAATTTAATAAGCAGGTATGCGTTACCCAAAACATGCTTCAATAATTGTGTCCGAATACTTATAAGCGACCGTGAAATCGCAATAAGGCACTCATTATGTTAAATAATTTCTTTGTTTCCGACTTTGATAACTTAATAATAGAAGCGATAGGAAACGTACTGGTATTATTACAAAAAAAAAAGTAATGTGTGCAGGAAAACCAACAGGAAACCGTTGGTCGAAAAAGAGATCATTACAAACACAAACGGCTCACGCGTATTTAGCTCCAAATTGTCTTAGAACAAGTCGGCCGCTCGAGAATTGCTAATTATTGCCAAAATGTGATGCGGAGAAGGCTGCCGTTAATGGCCAAATAATGAGTGTTCGCATTCAAGGTTGAAGCACAGTGCTCCTCGACAGGAAACACCGACTAACTGAATAGATATGGACGCGGTAATTACGGGGCCTTGACTTACCGTTTTAGAATAAAAACCGCGCTATTTAAATGTGTAACTCATATATTGTGATTGATGTGACTGATTTAATCGCTGCGAGAAAAAGGGTTTTGTTTATAATACCTGTCGAATGGCATAACAGAATACTTGAACAGATGGTAAATATTAAAATTTCATCATAGTGTTGAAACTTAATAAAAAACTCAGATGTTTTTGCGCAAGTCAATATAAGTTTTCATGGCATAAAAGACTGACAAAAAAATGCGCATGACGCATTAGGCTAAAAACTAAGAACATAATATATCAATCAGTGAATATGACGTCAGCACAAATCGCTAACGGTGATCATATAAGTGCTGATATAACCGTGACCGTGAGTGGAAGCGATGTACGGTAACACGTACAACCACGGCAGTAACATGTTCTGATGAAAATCTCATAGTAACGCGAAAATCATTGAAATCATTTGCGAATTATTCAGCTATTTAATACACATTTAGCGTCTTCACCAATCGAAATAAAAATGGGAAAAAATTGACGCTTGGGTTTACTTACCTATTAAAAACTAATTTTGATGCACGGAGTACCTACTTATTTTCAAAAGAAGATTATGCTCAGTCGTCAAATCTATCGTTTTTTTGTTACCTTGAAAAGTTGCAAAGTGCTTTAAAAGCAGTCTGAAATTACACATTAAATTCTAAATAGCCATAATACTGCTCGGAATGCGCCCAAAACACGTCCATTATTATTTCATTATTAATAATGCTTAAAGCCATTTCTCATTATATTCTTACATGCTAATATCAGGTCGTAGGAACACTTGGAATATTAATTACGGAGTTAGTCTGGTTTCGAAATGCCAAATGCATAGCGCGAAAATGTGATAACCTGTTACATTTTTGGTACCTTATAAAATCAAACTAATTAGGAACACGAACTAAATTCTATTCAAATTTTAAAGTTCAATAGATCGTCTTTTAATGAATATTCAATGACCAAAGAGTTGAGTTCATACAAATTAGGTTTATGTACTTTCTTCATATCAGGGTCCTATAATTACACAAACATCCTAAAAGTTAAAATCCGAATTAAATGTAAAAACATACTGTGTTTTTATGATTTTGGCAAAAGCCACTAAAGTGCGTTCGTGCTAAATACTTGAATAATTTTGGCTATAGCCAAAATTATTCAAGTATTAGCGTAGCGTTTTTAGTGTTTTGTCTATAGCATGATAGACTCTAAAAGGTATCTCCAATTAACATAGTCAGGTGTATATAACTCTATAGCAAACCGATATTTCGTACTAATTGAAACTGTAACACAACCTTGTCTAGAGGGCATGTACTGTTTTAACTTAACATCGTTCCTTTTTTTTACTCGTGTAGGTGTACTAAATTGTATAACATTGCACTATTCATATACCACAGCAGTCATTTAGCGAATCAACAGATCTATTCTGAAAATCGACGTAAAAATATCGCTGTCGGATATCATCGCGCAGTAGATTTTCAACTCTCGGTGTTGAACTAAGGATTGAAATTCCAACAGAGCGTATCTCAGAGCGGTGAAAAAAATACACCATTCGATTTTCATCTCTCGGCGCTGAGCTATGCGTTGTAGATCTAGTGCGCGACAAATCACGCTGCGATTTTATTATGTCCGTGGGTTAAAATGTCATCGTGAAAACATAAGTGAAGTAAGCTGTCAATAATGTCAATCCCTCGAATGAAGGAGAAAGACAACTTACTTCGAATCCACTTCGCCTAAGTTTTAGGATGAGATTACAGAATAGATTGAGTGATTTCACTTTTATGCAATACGTTTTGTTCAACGTCTAATTTGATATTTTTAGTTCACAAGTATGTTTATAATTTTTGTGCAAAATAAAGTATTTAATGCAAGAGTTCTAAAGAATACATATTCCATACAAAAAATGTTAAATTTTTTGCTATTTTACTCGCAAAAAGATGCTAATTTACATTGAGACATACCTCAAACCGCTATAATATATCTCTGTCACACGTTTAAAACGTTATCATTTCCATCTTCGCCATATAAAGTGTGCCGGCTACGGCATTCCACTCCATCTGCAGCGAATTTTATTCCAAATTCGTGGGCTATTTCAAAGTCGCGATGTTATTTTTTACAGTGCAAAGTTTGATGTGTATTTACATTCTTGGAGAATTATATTAAACGTGTATATGCTGTCAAAAACTTTTTCCTTTTAAGTACTATATGTTAGGTTTAGATGCAGTCATCAATATCACAGCTGTAACAGCACTAGCATTTTTGAAATACTTAAATAAAGAATCATAAATTGTTTCTTTATTTTTACGTTAATGTAGTTAATTAATTATCGTTGTAACCTTTAAAACAAAGAATGAGCAACAAGGGCTTATCCTTTAAAAAAACTATTCTTTTTTTATTCAATCGCCATTTGTTACTTAAAGGGAACTTCAAGATTAAAAAATTATCCATTATCTGTCCCATTTGCTGCATACCTACGCGAAACGCATACACATGCAGTAATTGCTATAAGGTCTGCATTATAATAAAATATTCAATGCCCCTTGTAGGTCAAAGCTTGCCCAATAGCGAGGGACGGCTTATGGACAGTTCTTAGAAACCGGCGAACGAATGAGCGTGGCGTACAAAAAGCAAAAATAAAATATTTACGAGGTTTAAGTGCCGCTATAAAAATTGACAACGCACACCATACAAAATATCCTTCCACAAACTGAAAGCAATCCATAATTGTGGCCTATGGACGATGAGATTTAAAATGAGAGTCCACGTTTCACGCCTGGCCGCGCAGACGCATACAATTACAAGCTCTTACAAAAAAGAGCCCCAACAATGCACAGGCATCGTCCTTGGGTCCCTAACAAAAGCCGAGAAAGGGCAAAGAAACTCGTTTGGCCCAACCTTGGGACTTTCACTGGCTACCTACGCGTATTTTGCTATAATAGGGATTTTTTCTACAGAAATTTCGACTTCCTTTATTTCGGAAATCACTCTTATTTAGTAGAGTTGCATAAAAAAATGTTTTCAAAACAGAATAATCTTTTATATATAATTTTAAGTTACAGTACATTATTTTAAAATCTTTACATTTTTAGGAACTTTAATGATAGTCAGTAACCTACCTAGTGAAATATCATAAAATAAATCATTTTATATTATAATTATATTCGACCATTTAGGATGAAAGTAAAATATAATGACAGTCAGGAAACATTCAGCACAGACTAAATTATTAAAACTGCGGTCAATGGATGGCAGATTTGGGTCGAGATTGATTTTGTTACACTGCTGTGTGCTCAGCGCGCCAATTACACTAATGCGACAAATACACACAAAAACATATATACACACACACACACCCACATATATACAACAGTGTGAGCGTATATGTGGAGGCGAGTATTACCGTTATGGAGGCACATACCAGTGACGTCAACGAGGCCTCATGCCTCCGACGCTACATGAATACGTTAGTAAAAAGCCGAGGACGAATAGTTACTATTTTATTATAACTCGTTTTGTTTCGATTACTTCAATAAATTGCCATCTTCATTCATGTTTACTAACGTATCCTTAATAGAAATACTTAGTTCAAACCTTTTATTTACTTTTTATCCCAAATGTAATTTATTTAATTCTTTATTTCAGAGCGAGATGTGTTCGGCGAAAGCAATGGCGCAAAGAATACAAGAGACAAACGTTCAAAAGAACTCCGTTTTGTATCATCGATACTGGGAGGTGATATCCCATATGGCAGTCAAAGAGGGCACGTTCTTACACAAGCAGAACGTAAACAATACTTGCCTGTCTTCGCAAAAGATAAGAAAAAAGAAGACAAACCTCTTGTAAAAGAAGAAAAAGATACGCTAGATAGTGATCCAGTAGTGCTACCCTCCAGAAATACCCCATCGCCGGAAGCGGCTCCCTCCCCTGGCATTGACAATAGTGTAACATGTCAAAAAGTATCAGTTATACAAAGAACACCCTCACAGTCACAATTTCGTGATGGGAAAAAAGAATTATCTGACGTTAGTATACCGCCAACATTGCCCACACCTGAACCAGAACAAGACCAGCCCATTGATTACGTCATTGCGAAAAAACGTGGCGAATCAGAAGATGAAGAAACGGAAAAGAAAATAAGGGAACAGAGAAGAACGAGTAGTTCCAAAATCGCAAATGGAATTTTGGCTAGGCCATCTTTTGTCCTTCGTAATTGCCCAGCGAGTAAAGTCCCTGGTATCATCAGTGCCGCAGCAGGTCACGGTCGATCAACTGGTAACACTGGAACAAGTGGCAGCTCACAAAGTAGTGGGGGTTCAGGTAGTTTTAGTTCTGGTGGTGGCGGCACAGCACCCTCATCCGGTGGTGGTGGAGCGATTGGAGGTGGTTCAGGAAGTGGTGGCAATGGACGTGATGGCCGATCTAACTACGGACCTAACAGCCCGCCTACGGGTAGTCTTCCTCCCTTCTACGAAACTTTAGGCCCATCCACAAAAGGCGGTCAAAACTCATTCAATGCCAATAGCAACTTTTCTAATGAATTCAGTATTATCAATGGATTCAACATGGACTGTGAAAATAACGATAATGCTACAAACTTCCCAGAACAAAGTAAACAATATTCATTAATGCAAAATGCTCACTATGGATTAGCGCTAAAAGATGAAGAAATAGATTATGAAAGCAAATTAGAAAATATAGGCGCTATTGGCAATTATGGAAGTAATTTCGACGAGTCAATGGTAGTAGATATGGGTGAAGATGTAATAGACAACTATCAATTTGCCAATACTTTGACATTCCCCGGACCAAATGAAGGAATATTAGGGAACCTTTCGGACTCAGCCGACGACTTCGCTAATTTACTAAACAACCATGTAGAATCAATTACGGACTCAGATATCCGAGAATCATCATCTATCACACCAGATTCAGTACACAATCCAGTTGATATTGAATCATTAGCAGAACAAGTTAATTTAAGTAGACAATACTATGAAAAGGCCAACTATTTGGCTTTCGCCAGCCAAGAAAACCAGGGTTCCTCTTACAACTTCGCAAAAGAACGGCCAGCAGATTTATTGATGCAACTAAATCCAGCGCTCCTACAACACGGTGAAGGACAAATGCAACAACTGCAAATTCACGTGCAACTGCAACAAAGACAACAAATCCTGTCTCCCGGTTTCCCCTTCACTAGTCATCCTTCTCTGGACCTGGACTCGCCGACCGGCACGTCGCTGCCGTCACCCGGCGGGAACAACTCGCTGGATGGAAGCAGTCACATCGACAATGCGTCCCTCAGTCCTGCTGCAGCTGTAAGTGTCAAGAAAGCCTCTGCCGGCGATGGCAAAATGTATATCTTGCAACAAAGGGTAAGCATTATTTGATTTTAAGGCGAAGCTTTAATGAGTTTCTTTTCATCTATGTCGTCGAATAAAAATAAATACGACATAGAAGTTGTAATAAAATACATTTTATTACGCCGAGCCTAAATCAACTTATGCTTTCACTTACTGCATTTGAAATTGTATTCGTGTAATGGAAGTAATAGTCTTATAATTCAATAACGAATTTTAACCTTTTCTTCTGGCACAATACCCTTTTCGAAGCACATTTCCACTATCTTCACATTTATATAATTAGAACATAAGTCTTATAATTTCTCTATTTAATTACAGTTGGGTCTACCAGCAGAACTCCCATTGGAATTCATAAATGGTGGACACGGTGTTAAAAATCCATTAGCAACTGAAGCCAACGCGAGACAACGAGAAGAAGAGAAAAACAAACAAGTATTAGTTAGCGAAGACGATCCCACGAAGTTCGTTTGCAGGGTCTGCTCCAAGAACTTCAGTTTACAGAGGCTGCTCAACCGACACATGAAATGCCACTCAGATGTGAAGCGATATCTATGCACATTCTGCGGCAAAGGGTTCAATGACACGTTCGATCTGAAAAGACATACGAGGACGCATACCGGTGTCCGACCCTACAAATGCAACCTCTGCGAGAAATCGTTTACCCAAAGATGCTCACTGGAATCCCACTGCCTGAAAGTACACGGAGTTCAACACACTTACGCGTACAAAGAAAGGAGGACTAAGGTAATTATCACCTCTCTGTTTCCTATTTGAAAATCTCCATATGACAATGTAATTAATTGTAAGCCATATCAGCATAAGTTTAATCCACATCGCCAATGTCACTACTCAAAAATTGAGAAATTGAGAGATTATTAAATCACACATACGCCTCGGTTCGTACAGTTTTTATACCTGCCTTAAAAATAATTTAAAAACTTGTCCTTGAATGTCATCACTAAAAAAATCTATTTCATTAATTCCAGATGTACGTCTGTGAAGAATGCGGACACACAACATCAGAACCAGAAGAACACTACATGCATCTAAAGAAACAGCACCCTTATTCCCCCGCGTTGCTCAAGTTCTACGACAAACGACACTTCAAGTTCACTAACGCGACGTTCGCGAACCAGCTCCTAGGACAGCTGCCAATGCCAGTACACAACTAAACATACATTAATGATAATTTCATAACTGTTATAATTAACACTTGCAATCATTAAGGACATGTTTTTACTGTGTATCAAACTATACATGGACATACTATGGGCATTTCTCTTTTTAATGCAATCTCTACCACGTCCAAAACATAAGAACAATTTGTCTTTAATGAATACAAGTCTCAAACAACAGGTACCAATTAAGGTATCGGATTTTTTCAACAACATGGTCCTTCAAATCTATTGAATATGGTATAATTAAATGTACTTAACACTACGAATTTATTCCGTCCGTTATAAACGTATACAATATTTTACAAAAAGCCCAGTTCTTAGTATAGTTCAATTTGAGCCTGCACACTCGAAATTCCTCTTAGTTATGTAATTGACTTTGTCTTCCAAACTACTATTGTAGACATTCCGTGTTTTTAGATAATACAGCTTTTTTGTATTAAACTACGGAACAGTATCCATGTTTTGTTCCATTGAAAAAATACCTTAATTTTTTAACAGTCAATGTGAAATAATCCACTGGCCTATAGATAGGCATGACTGCAATTAAAAAATCAAAGTATCGGGTATTATGTGCAATCTTTGGTGATGGTACGGGATTATGTTTAAGATTAGTATTAAGTTAGACTAAAATAGCTTTAGTCAGATTGTCTCATAGAAATCGATTATAAGTTTCATTTCAAACCAGCTAGGACCGATAGGCGAGATAGTCGTGATGGCAGTGATGGAGTAAAAATGGATGGTGCTAGATGCGATGTACACGCTGCTGACTTGAAATGAAACGATTTATGGATCGGATGACACTTCTTGTCCGACCCATAAGCAAAATATCAAAGCTTTTATGCTTTGGTATAAGTTAAATCCACGGTAAGGAATCTCTTTCCTCGTTTTAGTGATACTAGCTCCTAATTATTTCTCAAATTAATAACACAAATTATGTCACAATTTTAATTTGTATTGTAACTATAGAAAACTGTTATGTTTGTTTTTTGTTTTGTACTTTAATAAAGTCCAAATTTTTTAAATTCGATAGTGTCGCCCCGTAGCGGCGTCACGACATGTCGTACCAAGTTGAACTGCATTTCTAGAAGTATTTATATTATTTAAATTAAAATATTGATCGGTTACAGTTTGTGCTGTGAGTGTGTGTGAGAATTATGTGTTGTGTAAATGTGTTATTTAATGCGTCAATTGTTATAATTTTAATCAGACATCAAGGTCGCCTTGATGAAGCGCTTCCGAGTTTTTGAAAGAGGGTATAAAAGACTATGATGCTCAATTGATACATCTGCGCTTTCACAGCGAAGCTTGTGGATAAATTAGGTACTTAAAGAATTGTAAATATGTCTAAATTTAGAAAATAGTAGTAAAATTTTGAGAAAGTAATATTACCTAATTATGTTAGTAGTACCTACTTAGCATTTATGAGATTTTTTTAAAGGATATTGTTAAAGTATTTTGTACAATTGGTAAGATTGAAAAGATCTGAACTTTTATATTGGCTAAACATTGGTCGATACGTCGACGCGGCCCGTAACATTTGTGATAGCGCAATGCCTTTCGTTATACATACTTGTCTGTTGCATTTATTAGCATTTCGATACAATTTCAAACTGTATTTTAAGAAACAAACAATTTGTTACTCTGTATTGATAAGCAATATATCATCAATAAAACTTCCGTTGTTTCATTACCTATACTCCAAAATGAGATAGGTACAAAGAAAAACAATCAATTAATTATCTTTATGATATTTTAAAATTACTAAATGGTAATTTGAGTCGATATAATAAGCAGGATAGACATCTAATTTGACTCTGGGGTACAACTGATCGAAGCAAATTTTACCCGAGAGGGTACGATGTATCTCTTAATGATGATGATACCATCATATTTTAATTCCAATTTCTCAGTCCTCGTTATTGCTCCAAAGCTTCAACACGTAACAAAATGGACGTGTCCATTAGAGATCAACTAATGAAAGAATATGTAAAAAATTTCATTAACATTTTCCGAATACTAGAAATAACTGGATTCTGTCGGTTTGTGATAAGAAAAGGCAAAATGGTCAAAAGAAACACAAAGTTGTACAACATTTTCGTTTTAATCTACGCTAACGCGAGTGCATCTTACCTTTTGTGGTTCTCTAACCCGGAACAAAAGTACCTCAGTACAGTCGAGTATATAGTAATATTACATTTTACGATATTTGGAAACTTACTAATCTCTGACATTACTTTTGGTGATCAATACGCAGGTTTAGACTTGATGCTAAACACTATAGAAATTGACACATTGCTCGGAGCTGAAGAAACTGCCTTTATGCGACAAATATCAATCATCTTGTATAGAGTTATAGTGGCCGGGATAGGGTTCACTCAAGTGTTCGTCGTGGCTTACATGTACTACGTATTCAACGTTTCCATTCCGATACATATAGTAGGAAGTTTTTACTTCCTTTGGATGTTTTTTGCTTACGACGAATTTTGTTTCTTCATATACTTATATTCCTTTCTTACCACCAGAAGTCGATTCCTGAATGTAGCTTTAATGAAGATAACAAAGATTAAAATGGAATACATTCCGAAACAATGGCTGTTCCACACGTTGTTTTGGAAGGATAAATATGATGACCGGGTGACTTTCCATACAAGGCCTGAAACTAAAGAATTTTGTGACGTTCTCAAAATGTGTTTTGATTTATTACGACAGATAGAGAATTGCTACAGTTTTGCTGTAAGTTTTCTTATGAATTTATTCAAATATCGCTCACTTCAATATAGCAGCAATATTTGATTAAGTCATGTGTTTTATATTTTCAGCTCGTTTTAGTTATACTCACGATCGCAATCGGCTCTTTGGTTGCAGTTCAAACATTTATTATGTATGTCCAAACGTCTGACGTATGTATAACCAACTTATTTATGAAATCATGTTTATGTACGTCACTTTCTTGTAATTTACTAAGGCATTATAATTTTCCAGACAATGATAATGAGGGCGACTGCTATGTTAGGCTGGTCAGTCACGAGTTGGTTTCATTTACTAATAATAAGCTTTCAGTCAGATTTGTTCTTCAGACAAATAGAACAAATGAAGCTCATCTGCGCTTACATACAATTAAAGCCGAATACTTCTGGTTAGTAGAATATGATTACTGTAGGTATAAGTAGGTACAGTTGGTTGCCGGCATTACTAACTACCCTACCTAGCAATTTATTTGCTGAGTTAGATACTTATGTCGGTCAACGTGGAAGAAGGAACACCACACCACACGACATCCTTACCATTTTCAATTTTGTGTGTCCTGCGGTACGTTCGCACTCCTCATGAACGTCTTATATTGGTAACGTTAAATATTGTATTTTATATTAATTTAGCTACTGCGTATTACCCCCATCTTTGAGTTTCTGTTGAAAATTCAAACATTAAATCTTCAAGGTAATTAAAATCTAAGGCACATTAATTATCTTATTGTAGAACTATTAACGTCTTATTTTTTCAGCTAAAAACTTGATATTGACGAAAGACATATTAAACATTTTGGAAGTAAGGGATGCCAATGTTTCCATATACGGAATGTTTTCGTTCAACACTGGGCTTGTACTGACAATTGCAGCTTCTACCTTCGTGTACATAACTGTCCAGCTTCAGCTGGCCTTTCCTAACTTAAAAGAAGTGCACAAAGTTGAAAACGTCACTTTAATTCCCACTGAGTTTGATTTTGATCCAGTCAAAGTGAAAGAGTTGTGGTTCTTTTAAAATCATACATTATTATAGGTACTCCATTTATTATAACAGTAACTTATGCCAGCGGCAAACAAATAGTTTATAACCTGGATTAAAAAATAGGATACTTTTTATTCTGGTATTACGTTCCCGTGGCATAATTCCGACCTCAACGCAGGCGAAGCAGCTGGCAAATCTAGTGTTATAATAAATGAAGTATACGTATAATTCGTTTAGGTAAAGTAGAAACGTTTGCTGGTTATTATTGTTAAGAACTGTTTGTCATAAAATAATTCGAAATAATGGTTTGTTTTTTTTTCATGTTACCTATCATTTATCTACAGTGTAGATTCGTTTTGGACCGCGGTCCGCCATATAGTTGTCCGATGTCGTGTCGACGGCAGAAAATATGAAACACGTGCTTGACCAACTTTTGTTCACTTCTTAGTTACGGACAGGGCCCGATCAAAGGGGGGGGCAAGCCGGGCAAAAGGCCAGAGCGGTAAAAATGAGGGGCGGCAAAATTGAGGGTTGCACGAACTCCTCAATTTTATCTGGAGGAGTGAAAACTCTTATAAAAATTACCATGCCTAGCAACCCGACAAAATAGTATTTTTTAAGGTTTTCTTAGGATTAGGATTTCAAAAGAACACAAAGTTTGTGACGGTATAAATTTAGCAGAAAATGTTAAAGATTTTGCGGAGCAAAAAGTGCGAAGAAAATTATTTTAATTCTTACGAGGTAGAGTTTAATGTTTTATTTACCTAATTTGATTATTTTTAAGAATGACTGATTCGTTTTGTAACGTAGATAATATAATTAGTTTCAAATAAGGCGGGAGGAAACGCCCGGGTGTTTCCACTGCGAAGATCGCCCTGAGGACACGGTGGAGGTCTGCCCGGTTTGGGCGGAGCACCGCCGTGTCCTTGTGGAGGCGATCGGCGGCGGCGACCTCTTGCGTCCGGCCCTGGTCCAGACCATGGTACGGAGCGAGAGTGCATGGGTAGCCATCGCCTCCTTTTGCGAAGTAGTGATGCTCGCGAAGAGGGAGGCGGCGCATGCGAGGAAGAGGCAGTACACGGGGCGCATGTACTGCCCCTCCCACGGCCCTAGCCTCCGCAGGAGACGCCCTGGGCGTCGGGAATCCCAGGCTGATTCCCGGCCGCCGCAGGCGCGGGCTTGCCGGATCGACGACGCGTTATGTTCCACGCGCACCTCAAAGAGATGGCAGCACAAACTGAAGCTTGTGGATAAATTAGGTACTTAAAGAATTGTAAATATGTCTAAATTTAGAAGATAGTAGTAAAATTTTGAGAAAGTAATATTACCTAATTATGTTAGTAGTACCTACTTAGCATTTATGAGATTTTTTTAAAGGATATTGTTAAAGTATTTTGTACAATTGGTAAGATTGAAAAGATCTGAACTTTTATATTGGCTTAACATTGGTCGATACGTCGACGCGGCCCGTAACATTTGTGATAGCGCAATGCCTTCGTTATACATACTTGTCTGTTGCATTTATTAGCATTTCGATACAATTTCAAACTGTATTTTAAGAAACAAACAATTTGTTACTCTGTATTGATAAGCAATATATCATCAATAAAACTTCCATTGTTTCATTACCTATACTCCAAAATGACATATGTAGGTACAAAGAAAAACAATCAATTAATTATCTTTATCATATTTTAAAATTACTAAATGGTAATTTGAGTCGATATAATAAGCAGGATAGACATCTAATTTGACTCTGGGGTACAACTGATCGAAGCAAATTTTACCCGAGAGGGTACGATGTATCTCTTAATGATGATGACACCATCATATTTTAATTCCAATTTCTCAGTCCTCGTTATTGCTCCAAAGCTTCAACACGTAACAAAATGGACGTGTCCATTAGAGATCAACTAATGAAAGAATATGTAAAAAATTTCATTAACATTTTCCGAATACTAGAAATAACTGGATTCTGTCGGTTTGTGATAAGAAAAGGCAAAATGGTCAAAAGAAACACAAAGTTGTACAACATTTTCGTTTTAATCTACGCTAACGCGAGTGCATCTTACCTTTTGTGGTTCTCTAACCCGGAACAAAAGTACCTCAGTACAGTCGAGTATATAGTAATATTACATTTTACGATATTTGGAAACTTACTAATCTCTGACATTACTTTTGGTGATCAATACGCAGGTTTAGACTTGATGCTAAACACTATAGAAATTGACACATTGCTCGGAGCTGAAGAAACTGCCTTTATGCGACAAATATCAATCATCTTGTATAGAGTTATAGTGGCCGGGATAGGGTTCACTCAAGTGTTCGTCGTGGCTTACATGTACTACGTATTCAACGTTTCCATTCCGATACATATAGTAGGAAGTTTTTACTTCCTTTGGATGTTTTTTGCTTACGACGAATTTTGTTTCTTCATATACTTATATTCCTTTCTTACCACCAGAAGTCGATTCCTGAATGTAGCTTTAATGAAGATAACAAAGATTAAAATGGAATACATTCCGAAACAATGGCTGTTCCACACGTTGTTTTGGAAGGATAAATATGATGACCGGGTGACTTTCCATACAAGGCCTGAAACTAAAGAATTTTGTGACGTTCTCAAAATGTGTTTTGATTTATTACGACAGATAGAGAATTGCTACAGTTTTGCTGTAAGTTTTCTTATGAATTTATTAAAATATCGCTCACTTCAATATACCAGCAATATTTGATTAAATACATAGTCACGTGTTTTATATTTTCAGCTCGTTTTAGCTCTACTCACGGTCGCAATCGGCTCTTTGGTTGCAGTTCAAACATTTATTATGTATGTCCAAACGTCTGACGTATGTATAACCAACTTATTTATGAAATCATGTTTATGTACGTCACTTTCTTGTAATTTACTAAGGCATTATAATTTTCCAGACAATGATAATGAGGGCGACTGCTATGTTAGGCTGGTCAGTCACGAGTTGGTTTCATTTACTAATAATAAGCTTTCAGTCAGATTTGTTCTTCAGACAAATAGAACAAATGAAGCTCATCTGCGCTTACATACAATTAAAGCCGAATACTTCTGGTTAGTAGAATATGATTACTGTAGGTATAAGCAGGTACAGTTGGTTGCCGACATTACTAACTACCCTACCTAGCAATTTACTTGCTGAGTTAGATACTTATGTCGGTCACCGATCATAACAACGTGGAAGAAGGAACACCACACCACACCACATCCTTACCATTTTCAATTTTGTGTGTCCTGCGATACGTTCGCACTCCTCATTGACGTCTTATATTGGTAACGTTAAATATTGTATTTTATATTAATTTAGCTACTGCGTATTACCCTCGTCTTTGAGTTTCTGTTGAAAATTCAAACATTAAATCTTCAAGGTAATTAAAATCTAAAGCACATCAATTATCTTATTGTAGAACTATTAACGTCTTATTTTTTCAGCTAAGAACTTGAGATTGACGAAAGACATATTAAACATCTTGGAAGTAAGGGATGCCAATGTTTCCGTGTACGGAATGTTTTCGTTCAACACTGGGCTTGTACTGACAATTGCAGCTTCTACCTTCGTGTACATAACTGTCCAGCTTCAGCTGGCCTTTCCTAACTTAAAAGAAGTGCACAAAGTTGAAAACGCCACTTTAATTCCCACTGAGTTTGATTTTGATCCGGTCAAAGTGAAAGAGTTGTGGTTCTTTTAAAATCATTCATTATTATAGGTACTCCATTTATTATAACAGTAACTTATGCCAGCGGCACACAAATAGTTTATAACCTGGATTAAAAAATAGGATACTTTTAATCTGGTATTACGTTCCCGTGGGATAATTTCCGACCTCAACGCAGGCGAAGCCGCTGGCAAAAGCTAGTGTTATAATAAATGAAGTATACGTATAATTCGTTCAGGTAAAGTAGAAATGTTTGTTGGTTATTATTGTTAAGAGCCGTTTGTCATTAAACAATTCGAAATGATGGTTTGTTTTTTTTTTTTTCATGTTACCTATCATTTATCTACAGTGTAGATTCGTTTTGGACTGCGGTCCGCCATTTAGTCCTCCGATGTCGTGTCGACGGCAGAAAACATAAACACGTGCTTGACCAAATTTTGTTGTACTAAATTTTATTTCTTAGTTACGCGAAAACATGAAAAGCGTGCTAAAATAAATTTTCATGATTTTTTTTTTTAATATTTTGTATCTGCAGAAAATACCTGAATGTAAAAATATTAAAAAAAATCATGAAAATTTATTTTAGCACTTTTTTCATGTTTTCTTCCTTCGACAAATCAATAGACCACGAAATCGGAGTTTATATACAGATTCGCAGACATTTACCCTCTGCAGCCCGACAGTGAATGGAGCAAAGAAGCTGCTGTTTTCAGGAGTAATAAAGCTACTTACTCTACAGATGAAAATGATAGATTTCCAATTACATACTATTTACAAACTGTTAAAAAACTACGGATATTCCTTGGCAAGAATTTATCGAAAAGAACCACAAAAAAGTTTAGCTTTAAACCTTTATACAGACGCCAGCCAGCACATCAAGCTATCCCAAACTGTAAAATTTTCCCAATTGAACATGAACCTTATGTTTATGGTATAACGATTAAAATCTATCAAATACATTTGAAAAATTTGGGGTAGCTTGATGTGCTGGCCTCTGTACAATGCTTTTTTTTTCTTCTCCCACTCTGGGTGGAGTAGGAGGGCGTGTCAGACTTTTACTAACTAAAACCCACCCGTGTTCCCTCAGTTGCCTTCGTACCAGGGACCGCGGTATCTCTTTCGAACAACCCGCAGCCCTGGCAGGCATCGGCCCTTGCAGGCCCCATCAATTGTTGCTGACATCTCTTTGCGGCGCGCGTGGAAAACAACGCGCCATCCACCCGGGCTTGGTCCTTACCGGACAGCTAGCTACCCATTACTCGCCATCCGCAAGCCCGCGCTTACGGTGGCCGGGAATCAGCCTGGGATTCTCGAAGCCCAGGGCGTCTCCTGCGAAGGCTACGGCCGTGAGGGCGCATGTACTGCCGCCTCTGTACAATGATTGGGCCAACATATAGCGTGGCGATTAGGTTATCACATTAATTGAAACCACGTATTCCACGTTACGTATTTTAAACATACACAGTTAAAATAATTTATAACAATTAATATTCTATCCGTGAGACGTTCTTTTTCGTTTTAATATTTAACATCATTAAACTTACCTAATTTTGCGATTAAGAATTTGATAACAATATAATAAAGTTTGTGTTGAATTGTTGATACCAATCGTCATGCACGTGTCGAGTGCCTTTACCAAGGGTGGTTTATTTTATGCAATTTTTTATGCTATTTATTTAGTTTGGCTATAGGTAAGCGTAGGGGGAATAGGGGGAAACCAAACAACCGAAAAATGGACTGTGTGAATGACGATACGGATGGAAAAGGGGTTTTTTTGGGTGGGAACTTATCAAATAACTTCTCCGGCTCTGGGTGGAGCAGGAGGGCGTGTCAGACTTTTACTGACTAAACCCCACCCTTATTCCTTCAGTTGCCTGTGTGCCACCCACTGTATCTCTTTCGAACAACCCGCACGACTACCGAGATGAAGACTAAGGGACTACTATACTCTTACTTATTCCTTCAGTTGCCTGTGTGCCACCCACTGTATCTCTTTCGAACAACCCGCACGACTACCGAGATGAAGACTAAGGGACTACTATACTCTTACTTATTCCTTCAGTTGCCTGTGTGCCACCCACTGTATCTCTTTCGAACAACCCGCACGACTACCGAGATGAAGACTAAGGGACTACTATACTCTTACTTATTCCTTCAGTTGCCTGTGTGCCACCCACTGTATCTCTTTAGAACAACCCGCACGACTACCGAGATGAAGACTAAGGGACTACTATACTCTTACTTATTCCTTCAGTTGCCTGTGTGCCACCCACTGTATCTCTTTCGAACAACCCGCACGACTACCGAGATGAAGACTAAGGGACTACTATACTCTTACTTATTCAGCTCTGTTCAGCTTTTGTCCATAGAAAACAACGACCTTTAATGAGTTGCGTAGGTACGCATCCGTTCAGCCGCGGAAACCTGACCGGACTCTATACAAAATCGTTGTTTTCTATGGACAAAAGCTGATCAGAGCTGAATAAGTGTGAGTAATCCCTAATAGAGAAGTATGGAATAAAAAGCCATGTTGCGCCGACCCCAAATAAATTGGGATAAGGACAGGAGAATGAATGATTTTGTTTGAAGAATTCAACTTCATATTTTTAGAACAATTGTTAATTTAATCAGGAAAGCAGCATTTTCCAGCAAACCTTTAACTTAAATAACTTTCAATCTGAGTTTGAAAGATAGTTCACAGTAAAAACATTTAATGTTTTTGTTCATTATATATTTCCATTACGTACATAGTTGATAAAAAATATATTGTGTCTATTCGTTATTTCCTAACTGATATTTTTCTTGGTTGCTAGTAATCGTCTAATACATATATATAGGTAGACAGGTACGGACCGAGACAGTCATAAATCTTTTAAAAACAGACCACAAATTAAACTACCTAATTGGTGAACCCTGGAAGGGTTCCAGGGTTCACCAATTAGGTAGTTACCGGGTGTGTACAGGGTTCACCAATTAGCGACTCAACGGATGCGTACGCACCTCATAAAAGATCGTTGTTATCATATTTTTCCAGTGCCTCTTCATTTACTAAAAATCTACACAGATGTGCGTCGTTATATTAATTTTTCAGCCATTTCCATGAGTAGGTACAACTAGAACAATAAAATATTCTGTCCATACAAGTTCAAGTTTCATAATTATGCGGACATGTGCCAAATGTTTTTGAAAAGCGTAAAATTGACGGTCGCATAACTAACAAGGCGTCATCCTTGGTATAAGGATGACTTCACATGAGAGAGAGAATTTGATTGTGCAATTTAATACTTGGGCACTTATTTTTAAACACGTCCTGCACCCTAATTGCGTAACAAAAATAATCAGAAACTGAATCATTTTGAAGGATTGCTAATCCATTCTTTAAAAGTGATGTTCGAAAAAAAATTCTGCTTCAAAACTGTATGGAGCTCTTAAAATTATAGTGATTCCTCCTGATAGTGTACTACATAATTACACGTTGGTCTCGGCTGTCATTCGTGAATCTTTGACAGTCGCGTCGTTACGGCTCGTCCAGTCTTACCAAGGGGTATCGTGTGACCCAGTTACTGGGTTGTGGAGGTCAGATAGGCAGTCGCTCCATGTAAAATAGCTGGTGTTGATTTATTTTTTTGTATTACCGACGAAAAATTTCTACGCTGGGGTGTCTAGAATGATATGCGGAATTCATGGTTACAGTTTGCGCACTGGATAAAAACTTATCCTGTATTTTCACACCAGTCCCTATTCACCGATGGGCTTCATAGGGCTGTATAGTGTTCTGTCCACCCATATTTCGCCGGGTATTGTATAAATCCCATGTAATGTAGGACGTAGCCTATAGTCTTATCCAGGGCATAAATATACACCGTGACATTTTAGTCGTCTTACAACGGCAGCCCACTCCATGTATCTATCCAATAACTACTAATCATTTATTTAAAAAAAAAATGATATTTTGAACAATTGCATAATTCAAAAAATTCAAATATCATTCACTAAGATGCATCACGTAGTTTGAAACACCTTTTATAGAGGTGGAATTAATGATAGAATGTAATGGTAGGTAGGTAGATATCTTCTACCGTTTGATACGTAAACATTATTAACAGGGAGGGTTTCATAATTCTAAAGCATTATTTATTTGTCTATGTACCTCTTATCTTAATTAATGGTAACAATGTTTTAATCGCGCCTAGAGGTATTTTATGATGGATACATTGAGTGGACCACCTTTGTAAGACGACTAAAATGTCACGGTGTATAATCCAAGCTACTTCTCAGAATTTCTTGGAAATATCTATGAATACTGCGCATTTGAAATACTACCAATTTCCAGTGTTTCATATCGGTAAAATAACATAGTTAACGTCTCTAATAAACTTACTCGTACTTGATTTAGTTATTTAAATGCAGTATGTAAATATGTATACAAATTGACGTAAACATAATACTCAGCTACTTAACGATTCTCACTCAGTTTATACAAGTGTGCAAAATTTCAAGTTTGCTGATTTATTCTGAAACATTTTACTTACCTAATTATAAAATCTGTACCTACCTATATCTACAATAAAAGATAAATCTTAGGGGAGCTACTCTGTAAGTCCGTTAACGAAGATACGGGCACGACCGGAAGTAGTTCGAAACTTCGGAGTGAAACCTACACACGATCCTGCCAGGGGTGCGGGTTGTTCGAAAGAGATACCGTGGCCCCTGGCACCCAGGCAACTGAGGGAACACAGGTGCGTTTTAGTCAGTAAAAGTCTGACACGCCCTCCTGCTCCACTTAGAGCTGGAGTAGTTATTCGATGATTTAGCACCCAAAAAACGAAAAAAAAAACCCCTACACCAGATTAACAAACCTTTTTTGGACTGGTAAATACATCGGGATCTTTTACTTTTTTTCGGGGGAGCCTACAAAAGCCTTTGGGTATAACAGCTGGGAGTGTGGGATTTCTACCTCACTAAAACCACCCTGGTGGTCATCATCTACACAAAGAAGGGGTGCAGTCTCTCAGAAGTTCAATCCCGAACCTCTCCGTGCGACGCCTGTTAAGGCACATCTCTGGGGACATCGGGAGTACCTAAGGAAAACTGTCAAAACGTATTGACATTCATTGATGGATCTGGCCCCAAACTAATAATATATCCGTAGGTGATACGGAGTAGGCATCGCCCGTACCTTCACCTTCTTGCCGAAACCAGGGAGTTTGTGCTCAGGGAGGAGATCTTACGGATTATCTTATGTTCCTTAGTTTGATTTATAATAATATGGGTTTTTTCTGACGATTTCTTAGATCTGCAGATCATAATAACCCCATAGATTCTCTAATACTACGTGCTCTCAGCCTTACCTACGTTTTATAGACATATACGTAATCCTTCAACATGGCTCGAATTGAGATGGAAAAACAGACAGTGAGTGATCCCTTAACAAAGGGTGATGCGGAGGTAATGAGTGACAAACAATTTAACACTTGAGTACCAATTACTCTAACAATTGTTCAAATTGGCGTATAATAACAATTGTTTGTTGTATTTCTTCGACACAGATTTTGTATAAAACACGCGTAGTGCTGCGAACAGTTTAGTACCAAATTGGACGCTAAACTTGGATCAACAGTAAAGTAAAGAAATAACTAAGTTAAAATGAAGTGCGCTATAGTTCTTTTTGTAATCGCTGCAGCGTTTGCATACGTGGTAAGTTGCTATTTTATTAAAATAAGCACAACATTTTAAAAACTTTGTGTTCTATTTTAAAATTAAAATTATTAATGAATTTTCTCAATCTTTAGAGCGCTATGCCAGCGGACGGCGATCCTAGTAACCCGGCAACCCCGGCAGCCCCGGCAGCCCCGGCAGCCCCGGCCGCCCCGGCAGCCCCGGCACCTGCACCCGACGGTAAGTCAAAACATAATTAACCGAGTTAAAAATAAGGAGATTTTTTATTATTTTGATTTTGTATTCAACGCGTTATAATCACTTCACCGAACTATTATAATAGCGATTTCTTCGAGGCATAAAATCTAACAAAATCAAGGACGCTAAAAACCATTTAAGAGATTGAAAGAGTTTTTCCGATACCTTAAGATAATCTAATAATCCTGTTTTAAAATTGGTCAATAGGCGTTCATGTGTATTTTTGTCCTAGAAAAAATATCTAGTTGTTAATTCCTTGACTTTAACAATTTAACATTCATAACACATCAGTTGTAGGAACGGGACAATATACACGTTAAAGAATTTAAATGCATTCCCTTCATTTGAAATAAGTAGCTATCTAATATTCCGTAGCTGAAGCTATGGCTGTTTTATCGTGTCCGTTTCAATGGCACGGCCACGGCGATATTTAAAAAAGCATCTACAAAGATTTTGTAATTTGTAAAAGTTGATTCCCAAAACCATAAATTTGTCAAAGTTATGGTTAAAAAGTTACGAGGGTTTGAACGTGGCCGCGCCACTGAAACGCGGAGAACCGCGCGGCCACGAAGATTTACATCTAATACATAGTGACATTTCGTTTCTCCATTTTTGACATCGCACCGTAGATGTCCTACTACAATCTGTCATTTTGTCTTTCGTTTTTATTGATCTTTGTCTAGGTCCTTTTATATGTAGACTATTTCAGAAGAATATTTCTTCCCAAACTGTCAAAATCACACCGACAACAAACTTTCTACTCGACGGCCACAAAGTTTATACGATTATCTTAAAAATCATGATTCGTTTAGAACGCATAGCAGTCTTAATTAATAGAAAAACATAGCTATCTTCTCCTATTGTACATTGTTTAGTTAATAGTCATGTCTATTCTTCTGTCGACAACTCGGTGCTTGTACTAAGCCTGCCGGACCCGCGAGGTGTATGTCGGCCCACTCCCGCTCACAGAGAGGAGGCCTGTGTGCCAGCGGTGGGATCATTATTAAAGCTAGTTATGATGATAATAATGTAGTTAGGTACCCAGTTATCATTGATTGGTGGCAAACCCGTCTGCGAACCATAAGGTCCTTGGTTTGATTGGTCGTGGTCCGAAACTTGCAGCCGATTTAAGACAATACCTTTCTTGCACTTCATTGTGGGACTGAATACGGTACTTAAGTGCCTTAAGAGTTTACAGTTTAGTACCTAGGTATAGAAGTCAGATTTCTTGTAACCCTGTAGTGACGTGATGATTTAAATATTTTTATTTTCTTTACAGCCACACCAGCCTCTATTGCCGCAACACCAGCAGCACGTTAGTACATTAAATTCTATATTTTATTTACAAAGGTACCTTTTTATGATTTAAAAAAGGGGTTTTTGGCTAGCCTTCTCTGCTCGCGCTAGTCCCCATGAAAGACGCTGATCCGTAACCAAATTTTTGCCTTAATATTTATTCGGAGTTTTAGCCTGTGTATACAGGATAAGTTTTTATCCAGTGCGCAAACTATAATCATGAATTCAGCATAAATCATTCTAGACCCCCAGCGTAGAAATTTTTCGTCGGCAATACAAAAAAAAATCATCCATACATTTTAACCGCGCAGGTATTGCACTTTTCTATGAAAAAGCAGATTTTTTTTTGTAAAACCAACGTAAACTTTCTGCGCTAGGGGTCTAGAATGGTATGCTGAGTTCATGGTTACACTTTGCGCACTGGATAAAAAAATATCCTGTATTATAAAATAATACATTTCGAATGAGTAGTTTGTGGGCTAAAATACGTCATGTCGGTATATACGGTAGGACCAAATATTAGTTAAATGCTTCAAAATTCTTTGCTACTAAACTATTACACAAATAAAAAAAACGTCACATTCACAATAAGTAAATTCTGATATTTTCAGCGGCGGCGACTGAAACAACAAATATTACTGCTTTTACAACTTTTAATAAAATTCTTGCCTGACTACTAGGAAAAAACCGACCAAGTCTACCTTATACCATTGTAGCTACCAACTAATACTAGAAGTAGGTAATTTAGATATATTTCAACAAGTTCTTACGACCATCGCCTTTTGCCAAGGGAAAGTTCTACAAGACTTACCCAAGAAATAATTTTATAGCAAGAAATGAAAACTGCTTTCAAAAATTTTTAATTATCGCGCCTCCGGACGGGGCATCAAACAGACACCAATGCTACAAAATACAGGGTGTTTTTTACACATATAAATCAAAGGTTATCTCAAACCCAACAATATTTAAAATATTAGTTTCCATTTTTTTTACATGGCTACTCAAAAAAAAAAAATGTTGCTAGAATTGGTACGTCTTATCATTTTAGTTGTAGCAACTTGGTGTCAATCGATTGTTTGACACCAAGTTGCTACAACTAAATCTAATCAATCAACCAATTCAGCCTATCGCAGTCCACTGCCTGCTGGACATAGGCCTTTCCCAGGCTGCGCCACAACACTCTATCCTGCGCCTTTCGCATCCAGTCTGTCCCAGCCACCTTTTTAAAGTCGTCGGTCCATCTAGCTGGGGGGCTGGGGGGCTGGGGGGCTGGAGCTGGGTGCTACTTGGTGTAGTGGTTAACTATTATGGGGTAGGTACACGGGTACACCCCATAATAGTCAACTACTATAACACTAATGTAGGTAATATTGTGTATAGATCCGGCGCTGGCGCAGTGGTAACGGCCACGACTTACGAGTTGTTGGTCGTAGGTTCGAAGAACAGTAGTTCGGTAGGTAGGTGCGCTTTGCTTTGTGTTGTAAATTATTTCATCACCAAAACGCTCTCAAAACCGTGAAGGAAAACATCGTGCAGAAACCGGCATATCCCAAAATCAATCATTCGAAGACATCTACCAACCCACAACCCGATCCCGTTGGTGGATCGCACATGTCTTCGAACTCTCTACGCGTAAGTCGTGACTGCTCTCATGGTTGCCCATATTTATATGAAATTTTTATTTTTCAGCAAACCCCATGGCCATAATGAAGGACATTTTCGACGAAGGCTTCAAAAAGGTTTTTGGCAGTAAGGAAAATCTTTTTTAGTTTGAAAACCTATCACCGTACATAAACAATTGATTTATGGTCAAATTGCATGGCAAACGATTTCACTGACTGTTAATTTGCCAGTGCCGATCCAACAAAATACTTAAGGGTGTGTCCAGACCTGGCGAATGCGCCGCTCGCGAGCTGCTTGCAAGCCGCTTGCGAACTGCACGCGCGCATTTCATGTTCGTAGCCTACGTACCGTGCATTTCATGTTCTTAGTCTACGTACATGAAATGCACGCGCGCAATTCGCAAGCGGCGCATTCGCCAGGTCTGGACACACCCTTAGAATATCAGCACAAAATAAATAACTTCTTTTTTAAACTTAATCAACTATGTATATCTATTAAATTTTCAACAGAGATTTAGAAGATAATTTTTAACAACCTTACATATCGTGGCACAGATAGATCCCACCTATGAATAAGATGACGAGCTCACCATAATGCAATGCTGATAATAAAATAATAATATAAGTATCTCCATTTTTTACAGTGTTCGTCCAATAGGAAGACGGTTTAGGCAGTAACCACAGAACAAACAATGATTTCTACTTATCGTTATTTAAATGATACAGTTTATGGACTGAATTGATGATTAATATGTATTAAGTTGGAAGTACCTATTGTAGGTTTACTAAATAAATATGTAACAATATGTATATGTATTATTTTATGTTTGCGATACCCTTCCCTTTTGACGTGAAAACGTAGTAAAGAAACGTAGTAAAGAAAAAGTAGAAAAAAGTTTCTAGGTGTACTGGTGGTAAGTTCAATATTTCTAATTTACAAAAACATTTTCAAACTCAAAGCATTTATTTCAATTAAACCATTTACAGGCACTTTTGAATTGTCAAAAAGTCGACCAGTTGGAAAGTTGAAGCTAGTTGCCCATTCCAAAACGAAGATCTGTATGGAGAAGAACGGGCAAGAAACTCCACGGACACTCTTTTAAAATCAAGTTGAAATACTACAAAATCTTGGGAACATTATTCTTGTTGCTTCTGTGTGTGAGAACAATGTAAAAAAATGTAATTATAAACAATTCTAAATACAAGATAAAAATAAGCCCTGGAAGTTAGGAGATGACCAGTCTCAACCGACAGCGCCCGTTCACGAACTTGACGCGTGGATCAGCACCATCCAGCTCAACCATTTTGTAGGGAACCGAATGATCCAACACACGCGCCACCATCAGTGAGACATTTATGTGAGCATGACATACTCTCAACTGCCATGCTTTTTCAAGTCAACGTACATCATAACAACACAATAAACGGATGCATGGTACTCACATTTACAAAATTCAAACAAAATGCTTCTAAATTATACAAAACTATATAGTTTGCAATCTATTTGAAATATTAATAAAATTTGATTTCCTAAAAGAAAGAAAAAACATTTAATATATATTGACGTATATAAAGTAACTAACACTTGGTTGAGCAAAATAAAACATTCGTAATGTCACAAAAATTATAATATTATGAACAAAAATGTTCGTAATGTCAGAAAAAAAAAATAGGTAAAAAAACTTTTTCAGTTAAACGGTTTTATGTTAAACATACATTGCAATGTTTAAGATAAATGTACTAAAAACCAAAAAATAATAAAATAGATACAGTCGTGGGAATTATAAACATATGCATAGACTAGACTAAAATAAAACCGTGGGGCACGTCAATTGTAATCAACGATTGTAGACAATTGACGTGCCCCACGGTTTTATTTTAGTCTAGTCTATGCATATGTTTATAATTCCCACGACTGTATCTATTTTATTATTTTTTGGTTTTTAGTACATTTATCTTAAACATTGCAATGTATGTTTAACATAAAACCGTTTAACTGAAAAAGTTTTTTTACCTATTTTTTTATTTTCTAGTTTTTAGTTTTTATTTCGCATTCTGTTTAATTCATTTAGTGCTTCATTATTGCAAGGTTTCTTGCCCGTTAGTTTATTGCAGCTATCCGCCATTTTGTAGAGGCCGCCATCTTGGATTTTAATTTTATATAGTACATTGTATTATACTGGTTGAGCACTTTCATTTGATACCCATATTGATGGGATCGATAAAACCTACGTTATCCGCCATTTTGTAGCGGCCGCCATCTTGTATTTCAATTTTTTATAGTATATTGTATTCTGCTTGTTGAGCCCTTTCATTTGATACCCATATTGATGGGATTGATAAAACCTACGTTATCCGCCATTTTGTAGCGGCTGCCATCTTGGATTTCAATTTTTTATAGTATATTGTATTCTGCTTGTTGAGCCCTTTCATTTGATACCCATATTGATGGGATTAATAAAACATAAATTATCCGCCATTTTGTAGCGGCGGCCATCTTGAATTTATAATGATAATGAATAAACATAATTGTATTGTCACCAAAATCCAAAGTGTATACAAAATTTCAGATTAATCGGTTGACAGGAAGAGGGTGAAATTTGAATTACTAAATTTGACCCAAGAATAATAAATAAAACAAACGGGGTGAGCTAAATAAAACCGTTTAATAAAAAAGGGAAGCTTCTCTTTCAAATATTAAAATTTTAACTAGTATGCCCAGGTGGCTGTGGAGCAGGACCAGCATTAAGCCAAGCATTTTTATCGACGATATAATCATCTAACTTATAATATGCTTGTCTACATAGTGTGCGTTTAATGCATGATTTAAATTTCTTTTCATTTAGTTCAAGAATATCGACTGGTATTTTATTATAACATTTTACACAGTACCCCATAAAAGAAGTGTGTACTTTAGACAATCTGAAACGTGGTTGATCTAATTTGTTCCTATTTCTAGTGTTAAAATTGTGCCTATCACTTATCTTACTAAAAAGATGTAGATTTTTCCGAACATACATAATGTTTTCATAGATATATTGACAAGGTACCGTCATGATGTTAATTGTTTTGAACAGTTCCCTTAGAGATTCGCGTCTGCGGAGGTTATAGATGGCTCTGACGGCCCTCTTTTGCAGAATAAAGATCGACTCAATATCCGCAGCCCGTCCCCATAGCAAGATACCGTAAGACATGATGCTATGAAAGTAACTAAAATAGACCAGTCTCGCGGTATCCACGTCTGTTAATTGGCGGATCTTCCAAACAGCGTAAGCGGCAGAACTTAGCCGCCCTGCAAGTGATGTTAAATGAGGACCCCACTGTAGCTTTGAGTCAAGCGTGATCCCCAGGAAAACCGTCTGTTCGACGATTTCTAGTATCTCCTTATTCAATACAACATGACATTTACTACTTCTAACATTCGGTAACGCAAATCTTATGCACTTCGTTTTCTTTCCATTTAATACCAAATTATTTACAGTAAACCAATTATGGACCTTAACTATAGCATTATTTACGTCGTCAAGCTCCTGTACACGTCTTTTAACTTTAAAAATCAGTGATGTATCATCAGCAAATAACACCATTTGAGGTCGGTTTTTTAGTAAAAAAGGTAAATCATTTATACATATATACTAAAAAGAGGAACGGACCCAATATTGAGCCCTGCGGTACACCCATTTTGACTTTTAAGCCCAAGGAATTCACACCGTTTATTTGAACTTGCTGCAGTCTATCATTCAAGTACGATTTTACTAGGTTAAGCGCAAGTTCACCCAGTCCGTAATGCCGAAGTTTCAAGAGAAGTGTTTCATGATTCACGCAATCAAACGCCTTGGATAGGTCGCAAAAGATACCTATTGCATCTTGCGCCTCTTCCCATGCGGTAAAGATGTGTTTCAATAAGGTGACACCAGCGTCGGTTGTGCAACGTCCTTTGGTGAAACCATACTGTTGATCGTGTAGGATGTTATTACGATTAAAATGATTGAGCATTTGGTTTAACATAACTATTTACTATTTACGGTTTCAACCGCTAATAAATACCAGCTCTTTAATATTATAGTAATGATTGAGCGTTCAAACGATTAGTACCAATTTTGAGACATGATTTAATTTGCCCATGACGTCACGCAGCGAGTGCAGGCAAATGCGCGCGCGAAACTCTTATTTTTTTATTTATCTGGTAAAATTAAATTTGAAATTTCCATTTACCCTCCGGAATTTTGATTTGTGTCCGGTTAATAGAAGTAATAAAATCTCCTATTGCATGAACTGTAACATAACTTTTCGGGGAATACAAGCGTTTAGTTCCGATCTCAGCTATCTGTTAGACTTTCACGCCTAAACCGCTGAACCGATCGTGATGAAATTTGGCAGAGATATAGCCTGGGATATGGAGAAGGACATAGGCTTTTTTACGCGATAAGCGAATTGCACGCGGGCGGAGCCGCAACCAAAAGCTGGTATTACATATAGGTATGATGGACAGTTATCTAAAAATATGTAATGGCGTAACGAACTGGGCTTAACATCTACAGTAACAAGTCTAGTTACAGGTTCTATAACCATGTTTATACTTACATTGTTGTTTTTAATGAACTGAACTAGCAACTTCTAAATAATTCGTAAACGCATTTTGTTCTCTTTTTCAAGATACAAGATACAAGTTTCTCTGATTCTTCTGAGTTTCTTGTACTTATTACGTAAAATGAGTACAATTTAAATTGCTAATTATGTCCCGACGTTTGAGTGGACATTCTCCGACGTAACACAGTTCTGTGGTTGTGTCGTAGTTGTAAAAGCAGACATGCCATCTTACCGCACTGCGTCCGCGAACATCTTACTCGCTTTGCTATACCGCTTAGCTTCGGTGGAAAGAGACATACGAATGCAGAGCCTTTTTCCTCTCCGTCGCACACCACTGGAGGAAAGCCAGCCATTCCCTTGGTAAATAAAAAAACAATAACTAATTTAACAGCAATTTATTGTAGCAATATTAAAAACAAAAACTAAAAAAGGATTTGTATGTAAATTCGTCAGAAAACAATACCTATGAACTAAATATGTGGCTAAGCTATCTACACTAATTGTGTCGTTTCGTTTCTCTTAAAAAATAATTATTTTAATAAGCTTATAAACAAAAAATCAAATGTAATACATATTTTCATCGAAAACCTTCACTTATTATTAACTTGAGAAAATTCAAGAAATGATTTCTTATGCGAGTCTATAAGAATGATATCATATCATATAGTTTTATGCAATTCATCGATAAAATACAATACACATTGGATTTGATGATTTGATCAAAAAATTTCAATCGATTTGCTAGAATTCAACTGATTAGTAATTTTGATTCAAATAGGTATCTAATTAATTCCAGTCAAATATTTTTAAGGCTAAGGCAGAAAATTGGACGTATCTTGTTTCCATCATTAGCTACTTTTCCCTTCCTTATTGTCCTGTCTGTATTAATAATAAGAATAATTAGGAACCATTACAATCAATTGTGATATAGGCCTAGAATTTTAAAATGTTGCTAAATCTATCTACATGGTACAGTTAAAAACAGTAGTTAACCTCAGTACCATTGATAAGTTTTAAAAGCAAATACAGCAATAAGTTGTTCGATCGTAGACTGCATGCAAAAATAAGCTTTTAATAACTGTATCATACTACAAACCAAGCGAAGCAAGCGGTTTTTATGTTTAATTAAAATTAGCTACAAATATATCGCACTAAGCCACTAACAGGTCCAAGTTAGACCAATATTTAAGGCATTAAGGCATCTATTTTTTAGGAATCTTTCTTAGATTAAAGCACAACAGTGAAATCAGCATACCATTATTACAGTATTGTTATCTCACGAAGCGCTATACTTGTGGTAACCAAGTGTACAAGCACGCTGTGAATGTGTGCGAGAAGACGAGTAGCGTCAGAACATAACACACACGCACTTCCGACTTCGCCAGTGTCTCGGACGTTACCGAGAGTTCCGGCGCTTACACACACATTTGCGGCTTGTTTGTGCACTTGATAACCACAAGTAAAGCGTGCGTCGCATCGTGAGATAACAATATTATAGCACCGAGTCGTAAAAATTACACATCGAAAGTAAAACTTCGGCTTTGTATAGCGTCGTCTCTGTCACTTAAGACAGTCTCTTCTAAAGTTCGGTGTATCATGTTTACGTCCTGATAACGTTTATTGTCTATCATTTGCAACTGTATGGCGAGTCAATGAATTAATTATAATATTTATATGAGGACACCCTTCCTATCGCCCCGCATAAAGTGTGAGTTTACGTTTGAAGTGGACGCGCTGCTTAACTTGACGTCTTGAGGCCGGTCGCATGATCCTCGCTTGTCTTTCGACATCTGAGCTACCTGAAGAAAGAAAAACAAAGTAATGTGTAAATACTATTAGTAGCACGAAATGTTTTTCTTAAAAATGTCTGCTCGACAAAGATGGGTCAAAATCTATGTATTTAATTTTGATACATCCGATATTGCACCAATAAATAAATATGTATTTACTTTGAAAAGTACTCACGAAACTGGCAAAAATTATTATCGTTCGAAGTACTACGCAATAATTTTGAACATGTATTTTGTTTTCCGGAAAGTGTCTGTTTCTGACAATTCATGAACTAATTACACGCATTACAATTGATTGCGAACCACAATTTGCATATGAATGAGAATATTGTTCTAACAATAATGAGACGAGAGTCAATGAGGTTGATTGCCCTCATAATGAATTCATACTTCAAGGAAATAAATAACAAAGAGGCACTGATAAAACAAAAGATCAACACTGCGAAATATATTTATATTTTCTTTACGAAATATCCTATAGCTATCAATATCCCTTTTGCTATCAATGTTGTTGGTCATCAGGAAGACGAACGCATAGTCTTATTTTGAAACGCTCTCAGTATTATGATCCGGTGAACAATGAATAGTGCTACAAGATTATTTTGGCGCGTGGCTAAAATTGGAACCCAATCCGCCATCTTGATTTTTCAAAACATTTCACAAAACTGCCCTTTTTGTCAGCGTCATTCATCAAAAAGATCCTTGTAGCAAGCAGTTTAGAGATGATGGTGACTTTGACTTGACGTTTGACTTTTTATTAATATTGAGATGGTGTCTTTTTTTTAATATTTTATCATAGTAATTAAGATATGATTCGCGACTGTAACAAATGTAGCTTTACAGAATTATTATCATTAAAATTATCAATCCTCTCAACCCTGACTTAGTCACGAAATGGATTAAATGAACAGGTTGTATTGATGACATTTATAATTTTGTAAATACATTAGTGTTACGGTCGCGAATCATAATTAAATCAAAATACAATCTGACATCCTGGGGGTCTAAAAAGGCCACTTTGGCAGAATCATAATATGATCAGGTAATGAATCATATTTAAAATCGTGAAATTGTCACAAACTGACAATTCATAATATTATCTGCGATGACAGCACGCAATTCATCTATTTGACAGTTTTGTATGGAAATTCGTAAAATGGTCACCAAATTATGAATTGCTTTATTAAAGTAAAATGTCAAATAGCAGAATCATAGGGGAATTCAAGAAATTAATCACTTTTAGAGGAATTGCTTAATGTGGCCTTTTTAGACCCGCAACACAGTGCAAAAAAAAACTAAATTTAAATTTCACAGGGTACCCTTTTTTGTTTTTTGATGGTGGAAAATCATCGGAGGGCGTATTAGACTTTTACTGACTAAAAACCGCCCGTGTTCCTTCAGTTGCCTGTGTGCCAGGGCCCACGGTATCTCTTTCGAACAACCCGCACCCCTGGCAGGCATCGGCCGTTGCGGACACCACCAGTTGGTGTTGAAATCTCTTTGAGGCGCGCGTAGAATACAACGCGCCGTCGACCCGGGCTTGGTCCTTACCGAACAGACAGCTACCCAGTACTCGCCGTCCGCAAGCCCGCGCCTACGGAGGCCGGGAATCAGCCTGGGAATCCCGAAGCCCAGGGCGTCTCCTGCGGAGGCTAGGACCGTGAGGGCGCATATACTGCCTCTCCCTCATGTGCGCCGCCTCCCTCTTCTCGAACATCACTGCTTCGCAGGAGGTAACGGCTACCCACGCACTCTCGCTTTCGTACCATGGCCTGGACCAGGGGGCCTACTCCCTAAGCGAAATCCGTAGTATCGGCCGTCGTTACGAGCGCTTCGCTCTCTGTCTAACTTACGGTATGTCCGTAAGTGAGATGGAGAACGAAGCGCCCGTAACGATGGCCTATACTACGGATTTCGCTTAGGGAGTAGGCCCCCAGGGCCGGACGAGAGATCGCCGTCGCCGATCACCTCCATGAGGACACGGCGGTGCTCCGCCCAACGTGATACCCTAGCATCTATCTTAAACTATCTCTACTACGATTGATACAAACGTAGTCTCTAGGTGAGTCATTATTCTCGAGATTTACTTACAGCATCGTCGATGGCTTTGAACTGCCAGTTCCAATGTACTCGGTACAAGAACGGCCTGTGGTCGAAGCGATTGTCATCGGGACTGTAGGTTTCTGCGTGGTATGACGGAGTGAGCACAGTCATCTTGTGACGATTGATCGCGTAGCAACGGAAGAAGTGCTTCACTTTCTCTGCGACCTGAAAAATAAACTGAATTATGTAAAACACTTTGGAGTTAGATGTAGGACGAGGTGTCAGGTCAGGGTGAAAGTAATTTTACAACTAAAATGACAGAGGGTCGAGAGCGTTTGGGGTGCAGTGGTAGCCCAGTGATCACGGCCGAGACTTAGGAGTTGTCTTAAGTTTGAACCTAGTTAAGCGCTTTAATTTGTATAAATTATTTCATCACCAGTGCTCTCAAAACCGTGTAGGAAACTGGGCTATCCTAGAACTAAAAATTTGAAGGCATGTGACATCTACCAACCCGCACTGGGTCGCGTGGTAGATTACGGCCCACTTCCTCTGACTGAGAGACCCAGCGGTTAGTTAACCAGCAGTGGGAACGTTACAGCCTGATTATGCTTGAGAGATTTAGGCCACAAGAGAAGTATTTAGGTAGGTTTGTACGAGGACTCCATTGTCCGCACTTCGACGAGTAAGATAGGACTCTATTGTCCGCACTTCGACGAGTAAGATAATTAGAGTAGACCATTATTGGCTCGACGGAAATAGTTTACCAGATTGGATTACTAATATATGCCATCTTTTTGTGGCCAGCTAGTTAATACTTGTCTTGTGCCTGCTCGGTCATTTTTAAGATCGCTCCGTACTAGTTAATTTCGGTTAGTGAACTAGTTCATTCTATTAGGTCTATTAGCTCTATTCGGTCTTCGCTCTATGTCAGTATTTGCACAGATCACAGACAAAAAAAAGTCTCATTGAAATCGTATCAGTCAAATCAGTCGCTGTCATTCTCGTTTTCGTTCGGACATACGATATGACTCTTCGTAAATGTACGAGGAGTTATTAGAACTAATAGACCGATTACAAGTCAGCATTCGGATACGTTTCTTTTTGTACAGTGCTAAGAAACGGTTCCTATTCGATCATCGTTCACGAACTACACAAAACTAGTTAATACGACCTCTGAAAATATTAAGATTATCTTTTCACACCATTATTTACCTACATCAACAGCAGCACCTAGACAAATTGGTGCTGGCGAACTGCAGATGGTAGAAAAATCATTATGTTCCCTGTAATCGAATGTAGACCTCAAATGTACATATAAGAACTACTTTCGATAACTAACCTCCTGCGGCGTACACTTATCGCTCCACGTGTGTACCAACTTATGGAACATGCTGAACGGTCCGCAGTGCTGCGTCTTCCTCAGTCGTCCGAACTCGGACAGTTCCACGTACGTCATGCCCATGTCTTGTTCGTCTGTCTGTGTGATCTGTCCGTCAGTCAGCGGTTCGAGCTCCGCCGTTGGAGGCGCTTGTAAGATCTCCGAGAGGGATGGTAAGAAGAATCTGTGAGAAAATGAATAGGTACTTTTGACAATGACATAAGGTTTAAATTACGATAACTCATGCGCACTACCGAAGTTGAACCACCCGTTTGATAATAATGGAGTTAAGCGTTAGTTGCAAAAAATGCAAAGATCTAGGGTATTTTTTTTAAAGCAGCAGTAAGGTCAATATTGGTCAAAGGAACCATACGATCGTCCATTTCACAAATTACTTTACTTTTGATAGGGATAAAATCCATTACACATTCAAAATTGCAATATACGCAAGGTTTTCTGAGATTCCGAGCAGTAGAACAATTGATCAAACGAATTTCCTTTCTCTTACCTATTCTTAGCATACTGCAAGAATGACTTTAGATCAGTCTTAGATATACCGCCGATGGGATTAACATCAGCACTGGAACAGTCATACTTCGTCATGTACCCGCGTAAGGCTTCGTCCACGTTGGAGGAACCCAGGACTAGCAGACCACCAGGTCTGCCGCGCACCCAGAGCATTAGTTGTGCGAATAGGTAGGAGAGAACCATCCGGAGACGGGCCTGAATAAAAACGGAATGTTTATTTAGTATAAAACAAACGATTTATTTCCGTTAAAGATGGAAAGTTCTCATTAAATACGTATCTAATAAGCAGTATTTAGTATTACCAGTAGCAATAAATATTCGAGTGTCAATTTACTTTTAACTATGAGAAATATTTTTTGCCAATAATTCATATTTAAATGTTTTTAATGTAATTATATAAGTCATTTATGTAGTTTAACGGCGCTTTGCCTATTGCTATTAAATGAAACGAATAATAGAGAAAGATCAGCTGCAAACATAAACAACTGATTAAAAGCTTTTTTTGTATCTCAGTTTACAAAATTATAAATTAAAAGTAATTCACCTGTATATTCTGTAACGCTAAATTCTGTCGTGGACAGCCGCCCTTAGTTCTGAACTTTGGAATGAAGCCCGTTGCCGCGGTGAATATTCCGATGACTGCGCTCACAGCCGCGTCGATTACTATCGGAAAATGATAACTACCGATCTCGCTAGCCAGCTGAAAGAACACTTAATTATTATTATCCCAAAAAGAAAATTAAGAAGTAGGTACTGTCATAGATCTACCGCAAGTCAGACATTCAATGGGACAAACTTACGACCCAGTGGGTCCCGCTTAATGGTAAATGACATCGCGGTA
Organism: Polymixis lichenea; assembly: GCA_949091785.1. Taxonomy (NCBI): domain Eukaryota; kingdom Metazoa; phylum Arthropoda; class Insecta; order Lepidoptera; family Noctuidae; genus Polymixis; species Polymixis lichenea. The sequence goes on along the minus strand of OX420939.1, from coordinate 9,272,001 downwards.
GGCCCAGACGGAGATAGCGGGTTGAGCTGGACTTATTTAATAAATATTGTCCGCTCTGGACAGAGAGAGGTCGAAAGAGAGTATGGAGGCGTTTGCCCAGCAGTGGGAGACATTAGTGGCTAATAGTGCCATATCATAGATGAATAAAAAATGCTTCGAGTAGGAGCAAAACTACCGCTCCAGGCACGTTAGCCTCATCGTTTCGGGGCGTATTATACGCCTTTTCTGTTGCTATACAAATGCAAGTTTCAACCGACTTCGATTTATTTAAGAGCATTATAAAGCAAAAGTCCACCCATTAGCATGCTATGGTAAACCATGGTGGTGAGAATTTAAAGGGGTTTAAATGTCCGTTACATTTAGAATTTCTACCGTCGATGTAGCAGTGAATCAGAAATATAGTATAATACTGATTATTGTGTTCGTGTTCAAGGAATCTTATGAAGCCCCATATTCGACATTGTCGTATTATTACCGTTAGTTCATTAAATGTAGTGAAGTGTAAGTACCTGTGAAGCGCGCTGTTTAGTCTCCTGGCTTGAATTCTCCGTAGCCATGTAACACGTTACTAGTAACCTGTTGCAAAGTTCCATCGGGTCGGAGGGCGTGTAGTCAGATTGACACAGGATTTTACGGACGTCGTACAGAACTTGACTCTCTGCAAATAATCCATAGCTATTATAGATTTACTACTTTAAAGAGACTGATGATATAATTTGACGACACGGTTGGCGTAATGGCTGAGCGATCGACTGCTGCGCAGCGTGTCGCGGGTTCGATCCCCGCACGGAAAAAATATTTGTATGATCTGCAAGTAATTGTTCCGGGTCTGGGTGTTTGTGTTTGTGAGTTTCTATGTTTGTAAACGCACCCACGATACAGCAAGAAATTCCTAGTGTGGCGCAACGTTTAAAAAAAATCTAAAAGGTGCGTTTTTGTTTTTCAATAAAATTGGCTACTATTCAGTGGGTTTATAATATAAGCAAATAAACTACAATCTCTACTAATATTATAAATGCGAAAGTAACTCTGTCTGTCTATCTGTTACGCTTTCACGCCCAACATCATAAAATTTGGCAGAGATATACCCTGGGATATGGAGAAGGATATAGGCTACTTTTTTACGCGATAACCGAAATCCACGCGGGCAAAAGCTAATATGTTAATAAACTGTGGTGGTAGTATATGACTCGGTCCCGAAACAACATAAGGGATAGATAACAGTAAATAACTATTAAATACAAGACACTACTCTACAGATATTTAGCCGACGCAACTAGGATTTGAAAGCGAAATTTCTCCATTTTCACTTCGCCAATACTTTATTCTTATTTCCATGATGAGTTTACAAACCTCCTTTCTGAATAGCGTCACATATCTGCGTGCACATAGAGAACACGATGCAAGCTGTACTCGTGGAGTCTACGCCGCCACTCAAAGGTAGGAAGAACCCTCCTTGGCCGGATCTTCGCAGGTAATCCCATAGCCAGCAAGCAGGACCTGGATATAATAAATATATGGACTACTACTTAAGACACATAATACAAATGCATCATTGTCAAATTAGCTGTTAACTATTTTTCGTTCTTATAAGTTTGGGAGATAAAAAGTCAGGAGCATTATTTTAAAGCAACAAAAGAATATTTTTTAATGAATAAATGAAATGCCACAGCAGTTTGACCAGAGTCGATTAATCGAATGAATCCAAAGATTTTCACTAGCCCTTGAAGCCTCGTGTTTCATGGTGGTACAGAGACCATTGCATATCAAAGAATAGACAGGGGGGCGCCGTAAAGGTAGGGAAGACGTGCCCCTTACGATAGAGAGGTATTCAGAGCCGTACTGGATATGCATTCGATATGGTATTTATATTATCTTTTAACGTCGCAGCCAGGTTGGTGCAGGTCGAGCTTCTTTTTGCAATATTCTTTAAAACATTGAATTGCAGTCTAAGGGCCTGTATTGACAATCACTATGCAAAGGGTTTTTATAATTTTTCTTTTAGCAATAAAAGTCTACTGGCTATTATGAAGTTACCTAGTTCAATTTCTTCTTCAGGCGTCAAGTAATTCCACTGGATAGGCGGGCTCGTGGTAAGATACACGTCATCATCGTCTGATAGTGCGAAGTCAACTGTAATGCGAGGGAACGGTGGATTCGAGGCCGCCAAATGAGATCGGGAGCGGAGTTGAGTCCGATAGGAACGAATGTCTTCGAGATCGATCGTCGCTGTCACTACTTCCTGGAAATATAATAAAGATTTATGCACTTGTTTGATTATTTTAACCATAAAATAATTATTATTTTATGGTTAAAATAAGGACTACGAAGAAACTGTTTGGAAACTTTGGCAAGGCAAGGCATTGAAACACAGAAACACTACAGAGTTTGGACGATGGACGACCTGATTCCAAATTATTCAAAGTATTTTCTGTTTGATTAGAGCAGTGATGATAACAAAGAGGAATCAAAGTTATTCGAAACAAAATATGCAACATTGCTGTTTTTTTATTTAACTATCACTTCTTTTACATACTTTAGACTGGCTTAACAGTTCTTTTCCATTACCCTATCCACCGAGTTACTTTGAAGGCAATTTCACCAAATATACTAACCACATCATGCAGAGCAAACTGCAGCCCCCTACTAACGATGTCCCCATTAACAGCCACACAGGAGCAACCATTGAAGTAGATCCTCTGCCCATCACACCCGCGCAGGTTGCTGAACAAGTACGCGCCCCCACTCTTGAAGGTCGCGCTCTTGACTAAGTCCACTGTGACGTATGCCTTGCGGAGTTCCATGTAGCTTCCAGAACCATTCGATATGATCTCCACACCGTCTAAGCTTAGCGGTATGTGGCGACTTTGACGTGAAAGGAAGAAGGTTGGGATTAGAAAAACATGTAATGCTGCTACTTTATGTATTAAAACATTTAACATTAAATAATACCAAACAAAAGCACCATTTGTTCGTTCGAGCCGGACGATTCTCTTCTCTCATTTAATTTATTAATTGTTTTGTCCGGGAAAGTTTACATTTGTTAATAAGTACGGCATTAAACCATTGCCTATTTAAGTACAGTCCACTTTTATCTGCTCCCCGCGCTAACAATTAGCAAGTAAAAAAACATTGAAACCAGAGTTTTTAGTTGATAAGAAACTGACAATAACTAGTTTTGGATGTTCAGCTTTCTTGGTCAACTTCGTTGAAGGAGGTCGGGTGTATTACGTTTCTGCTCCAACCACGATACCAATTATAGTTTTGGACCACTAATGGTATAATAGATATATATTGCTAAAAATAACTTGTCCTACCTCTGTGGATTCCACAATTCCTCGCATATTTCAAAACCTATGCACGTATCTTTAGTAGCAATGACTGCGTCTCCAATGGGCACCGTCGACTGGTTCGTTATCGCCGATATCATCCTAGGTAAATAGTATTCTTCAGTCTGTCGTTCCTTTGTGGATAATTAGAAACACACTTTACACACATGCCTTTGGAAATACATTTTACCAAAGCCAAAGCATACATTAGGTATAATAGAACCATTTATCAACAAAAAAATAGAACACATTCTGAAAGGGTCTTTCTTTTTTACTACAATCTGGTAGAATGCCTCATCTAAAGTCCTACATTTTATGATCAAAACCACTTACTTTGGTCCAAGGCGAGAACCACCTAGTTTCCCTATAATTTCCGTCTTCACATAACAGCATCTTTGGTCTGATGAGAAGTATCTTTTTGTTCAGGAACGCTACTCGACAGTTGTACAACACGTTTCGGTGCTGGACAGGCATACCAACGTCGATCAACATGTCTTTACAAGTCGGGGACTTGAGGAGTTCTGCGAGGACTTGCCAGCTGTGGAGATATGTATCGGGTTCGTAGAAATGGTCCTCACAGCTGTAGCCACTGGAAACATAGTTTTTATTGAAATAACAGATGATTTGAGAACTTTTTTACTTATCAGCATATTTACGATAACTGACAAGCATAATTGATGGTCTAATAAAGGGAGAAGTGACAAAATATTACCTAGTCTTTGACCAGGCTTAATTTTAGAATTAACTGAGAGAATTTTGCTCTTGCTTTAGGCATAGCATAATGCATACATAAATACAGAAAATTTGACCTTAACCACCAGGGTCGGGCTACTAAACTGCATCTGTAATTATAGGACGATGGATGAAATTACCATATCTCCAACTCCGGTCCAGTGCGGTACAGGGCGCCCATTTCTTTAGCCTCCTGTATGGATTGGAGTATCCTGTTCATGTTCCCTTCGAAGTCGAGTGCCCATTGGTTCAACGTGGTCACGGCCACTGTTACTTTTCGACCCATTGTTGTAGATTATTTTGTCTGGAAACAATACATAAAGAGAAAATATTAGGAGATACGGCTCTAGAAAATGTAACACCTCACGCACTTGTGTATCTATAACCTATGTTTATAATATAAATAACTACTCTGAATCTGAATCTAAATATACTAACTATTTTCAATAATTTTATTTTCATAGGCAGGTACTCAAATGAAATCATCATGATCAAATGAGAGTAACTATGTCAAATTATTCTCCTAGGTTCCAGACTTGCATCTTCTCTTAGACATTCTCTCTCCGGTCGTGTTGGATTGCATGCCATCCCATCGGACAATGAGAATGGGGAGGAGAGAGAGCACCTGTGTCTGCGCACACACTTGTCCACTATTTAATCTCACGCGCCGAAGGCTAATCTCTGTTGAGATTGGCCGCCATGGCCGAAATACGGTACTATTATTTCCAATCTACGTCAGTAAGGTGCCACTGCTACAAAACAAACGTTTAGATACACTAGCTGCCATAAAATTATCTACATAATGGTAAAACGGCTTTAACTTTTCCAGTATGAAAACTAAACCTGTTACTATTTTAATTCCCAATGTTGTTTAACTTTCATCAATCTCGAAAACGTATACGCGCACGGAATGGTTCAAACTCTTTTGACTACGGTAAAAGGTGTTGGTATCCTCCAAACTATGTACATTATTAATAAAGTGGACAAATGCCACGAAACGTTCTAGTTTCCACAACACAGTTCATTAAAATAATAAGCATGGAAGGTCATTATTCGTAGGACTTAGTAACCACGCTTAAGAGGGAATCGTCAGGACAGCCCGCAGAATTGAAATTTTCTTAAGGTTTTTGCAATTTTGCAGGTCAGTGTCAGGCTATATGTTGAACAAAACGACTATGTCATTCAATGAGATTTTATGAATTTAGAGGGTCGTATTGATCTTTTTAATAATTATAATTGTGTAAAGCTACATTTGTTACGGTCACGAACTTATTGTAATCAACATGGCACTGACCTGAAATTGACAAAAAAACCAAAGAATATTATAATTTATTGGGTTATCTTAACGTATCCACTTTAATGTTCCAGATTAGAATAACTATAATTAGAATAGCTAAAATTAGAATAGCTATAATTAGATTATCTATGATCGAAATAAAACTACCCTTGATTTAAGGTTATACGATTTTCCTTTTAAAACCAGTTTATGTCCAGAAAGCGGAGGTACCTAAGTATTTGATTTGCCATGTCATTACCAATCACTGAATATTCCAACGCGCGTCATTCAAAAGACGGGAATAGAGCGGTAATCGAATTTTGAAGAGGAAACTGGGATCAGACGAGTGATTATTTATTGTAATAAGTTAATAACAAATGCCAAGCTTGAAAGCTCAGATTTATGAAACAGTACCTATCTCATTGCACGTTTCGAGTTATCTGTGATAAAATTAATCCCAAGCCTAAGATATCAATAAATTGAAATCGCTTGTATTGCAAATCGTAAAGTGGATAACATTTTATATAGGTTCCCTACTTAATTCTGATAAATACGTAAATATTTTTGCTGGGTCTCTGACTAATGTACAAGCAATTTACTAGGTACTATTCCCATTAACCCTCAACTAGTAGTTAGAAATCCGATGAATATTCACGAAACATAAAGAACAATGCCGAAAGGCGATTGATGAATGACAAAAGACTATAAGATGGTTCGTCTAGCAGTCAATCGATCCGCACCAGGCAGTGCCATGACCCGGCCAGTCACCCCGCAACCCTTAGACACGTAGTTTACACGTTACCATAGACAAGTGAACATGGAGTAACTGAAAAACGTTGTTGATGACTTAATCACTTTATAAGCAAGACAGGACTGTCCAAGCTATGTGGCGAGGTGTAAATTCTTTTCTCATTTTCTCGTATAGAACCACTATGAAGTAATGCCTAATGTTGTACACGCTAGAAACCAAACTAGAAAAACTTCATAACGCTTTCTGGTATAAATTTTTACTAAAAGTTAGTCTTCCGTGTATGGAAATTCATGTATCTACGTGGTTGGTATTGGATTTTTCAAAGTTTATTATGTACTGAAATAAGTAATACTCAAGCACCTAACTTGGCAAAATAGCGAAGCAATAAAATTGAAAAAAAAAATGGTTATGGCGTCTCACTGAACCATAAAATAGTTCGTATTTTAGGTATTTGAGACTGTAACTGAACAGATACGTAAGGCGAAATGAATTTTATTTCGTTGCAGGATTTTTTTACTGAATTTTATAAGTACGGTCAACTGTGGCATTTTTACTTTCCATGAGCAACTTTACCAATGAGAATCTCGCGATAACTAAAAATCTGTTGCCACTATTTAACATCGAAGCGATACAGAAGTAGAAAAATTTGTTACAAATAGTAGATCTATTTGTAACAAATTTTTAGTAATCGAGAGATATTTTACTAAATTCACTTCTCATCGGTAAAGTTGCTCATGAAAAGTAAAGATGCCACAGTTGACGGTATTAGGGATATTCAAATAATATCGTAGCAATTTGGGTCGTGCCGCAGGTGGCATGGAAAGAATTATGCCTGCCCCGTGGAAAGAAGGCATGAGTTTATGTAAGTATGTTATTCTACAAATAGTTTTGGACTTTTAGGTTTAGGGTTTAAGATTGCTTTATTATCTACTGACCTATCCTCCAAAGTTGGTTGTTAATTGGGATTTAGCGTCCATATGGCCAACGGCCAGAGAACTTTATCGTTGAGCAAAGTCAATCTGCTCAAAACATCGTCAATTTGCCGTGTTATAACCAATAGCAATAAAATCCAAGCCAAAGTCACAAGGAATGACACAGAATGACTGCTTTTATTTGAATTTACGGGCAATTTAGGTTATTGGTCAATTTATTTACCAATCAAATTCCTTGACAACCAACGCGGGGCTGTTCAGAGCGAAAACTGAAGAAACCTTTTGCAAAGCCGGAAAAGACTGAAAAAAATGTCCTCGATACTAAAACCAAGCCAGCTTTTGTATCCAGTATTGATCTTTAATCTTTTACAGTAATTTCATATTGATAAAAATCCTATAAACTAGACTGACCATAAATTCGTAGACAAATTATAAAAAAACTTCAATAACAAAAAAAAAATATAAATAAACGAACGGAACTGTACATTCATGTAAGTAAAAGTTTAGAGGACGATTTGATACAATAGCAAAAAAATAGAGATCTCCTAATCAGATAACATAAATCTAGTTAGTGCTTTACTTATTGAAGAAAAGTATACAAAAACAAATCAATCTTACCAGCAAAAAATCTGCGAATTCTGTCTTCGGGTAGTATACAATCGATTTCACTTAGCAAGTTGCCTAGGCAACACACAGCGTGCAACTTTCCAGAGTACTTATGCGTACCTTATTGTGAATAGCTATTTCAAGTGTTTCATAAATGGCTAAAAGATTTGTACATTATTTTGTTTTCAGTCTATCTACTTATAAGTATATTTGCACGATGTGACAAACATTGACATGAGTTGGCTTAATATTATGGAAAATCAATTCAACAAGGACTGTTTCGTTGTGTCGAGAACAGATGCTTTAGGGGAGTCGAAAGTCCATTTTTAAAACTTTAAAATCCACTATAAAATAAAGACTTGCTATAAAATTTATATTTTTTCTTCCATGGATAATTTATGTAAATGTCTTACTTTATTATTTTCCAATGTTCCAAAAACCATATTGGACGCCATGACAGAAATAAACACACGCAGCAAAAGTATTTTTTATGAGTCAAGCCATTGTCTTGTCAAATATTGCTTTCTTCGAAAAATAACAAATTGATATGAAACCCAGACAATAGAGCAGCAATAAATATTTTTGCCTAATATTGACGACCACGCGAGCCACCCCTTGGGGCCAATGCAATTATTTCAAATGAGTATTCCAAAAATATACCTAAATTATTTACGTTTACTTCAATTACAATAAATAATAAAAAGTAATACGATGCTTAGTTATCATACAGTTGAATATCAGCTCGAAAAATATAGTTTGACGTGTCTAACCTTTCTTAATATATGAAATGATAGTCTCATCGAAGTATACCAATTTAGAATTTATCGCAGAAACTCCAAATTACGGGTTGTTTACCTTTGATAAACAGATTATGAAAAGTTGAATGGGCCATTATACACGTACGACGTATCCCTGCATGTTACGTTAACGATTGTATAATCCTTTTATTGCAAACGTATAGCTACTATGTAATTGCCTGTAGGTTCGTAGACAAGATAGAGACACAAAGGAGAATAGGGAATCCTATTTGAGTCATTCTTATGGTTTGTTACCAAACCATACTAAATGATTGCAAAATATAATTAGTGTTAGATTATGTTAAAGCTGTATCTATAAACTGTATGGGCATCATTATTCCTGCCCTTATCCCAATTTATTTGGGGTCGGCGCAACATGTTTTATTCTCCCATGTTTCTCTATTAGTTGTCGTCTCCATAGTCACACCTTTTCTAACTTTATCATCATTCAGACAGTCCATCCATCGTTTCTTTGGTCTCCCCTTACTCTTATTGCCATCAACATTCATACTCCGACATTTTCATCATTACTCCATATAACATGCCCATATCATTTTCATGCCAAAACCGATTTCCACACAATTTTTGAGTTACCGGTGCCACTTTCAGACTTCCTCTTTTTTTTTTTTTTCTGGGTGGGAAATCATCAAATAACTTCTCCCGCTCTGGGTGGAGCGGGAGGGCGTGTCAGACTTTTACTGACTAAAACCCACCCGTGTTCCCTCACTTGCCTGTGTGCCAGGGGCCGCGGTATCTCTTTCGAACAACCCACACCCCTGGCAGGCATCGGCCCTTGTGGACCCCATCAGTTGGTGCTGACATGTCTTTGAGGCGCGCGTGGAACACAACGCGCCGTCGACCCGGGATTGGTCCTTACCGGACAGCGAGCTACCCATTACTCGCCGTCCGCAAGCCCGTGCCTACGGTGGCCGGGAATCAGCCTGGGATTCCCGACGCCCAGGGCGTCTCCTGCGAAGGCCACGGCTGTGAGGGCGCATGTACTGCATCTCCCTCACGTGCGCCGCCTCCCTCTTTGCGAGCATAACTGCTTTGCTGAAGGAGGCGACTGCTAGCCATGCACTCTCGCTCCGTACCATGGCCTGGACCAGGGTCGGACGCGAGAGATCGCCGCCGCCGATCACCTCCACGAGGACACGGCGGTGCTCCGCCCAAGCCGGGCAGACCTCCACCGTATGCTCCACCGTGTCCTTTGGGCGATCTTCGCAATGGAATCACCCGGGCGTTTCCTCCCGCCCTATCCGAAACAGGAACCTCCCGAAACAACCGTGTCCGGTGAGGACCTGTGTCAGGCGGAAGGTGAGGACGCCATGCCGCCTCTCAAACCACTCCTCAAAGAGGGGACTTACCGCCGCAATCGTGGCGTGCCCAGCACTGGGTTGCGACAATCGCACCTTCCACGTCACCATGAGATCCTGCCGGAGCTCTGTCCGCCGTGCCGCGATTTCCCGCGGCAGCGGAGTTGGCCTCCTCGCGCCACTCCCAAGTGTGCGCGAGACTTCCTCTTATGTACTAATTTCTTATTTTATTCATTTGTGTAACACCACACATCCTTCTTAACATTCTCATCTCAGCGGTATGCATTTGCCTTACAGCTGACAAAGTAAGGTGTGAATTACAGTTCAGTTTCGTTAGTAGCGTCACATTTCAATAAAGTTATAGATCTTAATAATTACCATAAAAGAATTCAATGGCTGTTAAAAACTTCGAAGGAAAATCTATGTATTCTGAAGTCTACGAGGACGTTTAAGTTTACGGCCATGATTGAGGCCAGTTACGAAGTTTTCTACACGACCGCCACAAGTTACCACCTGCTTCGTAGAAGTGCAGTCACCTTTTGAGCCTTCAGCAGAAACGTTATCACATAGTCACGGTGAATAATCGAACAAGTATACCAACTCAGTTTAACGGAAAACCCATCCATGAGCAGATAATGTTTATAAACACGCCATTTATGTACTTACAAACATTTCACTTAAGCTTAAAATTGAATCACCTACTTTCGACGAAGTTCATAATAGGAGTAACCATGTGATAGAGCCAAGCACGGTTACGGCTGACACCATACCTCTACATATCCACAGTCAGACTAGTCTAGACAAAGGTGCCGACTGGAATTTATAACAGCTCAGCACCGCAGACAGGCACACGCCTACGTAATACGATAGCAATGTGCATTTTATGATAATCAGAACCTTCTGTATTCCGCAAAGTGACTCAATTCGCTATCATATCACCATGGAAGATAAGACTGAAAAGTTGGAAGCTGCTGTCACGGATAATGGAAAAGTTCCCGATGACAATGACCAAGGTATGTGAGTTGTTATTAATATTTGGACGACTTTGAAATCTTGTGTTCAAGGATATTCGATTGTCGAATCCATTGAATAGACCAGCAAAATTGCTTTCAATTTAAATATTGGATAAGATTATAGGTTCTGTAATCTGAGCTAGATCTCATGAAAACTATAAAACCTAAACCTGTAGTAAGTACTAAAATATAATTTCTGGCTAATCCGAGCAATAAAATCCCTATATCGTCGTGAGTCATGATTTTCATAAACTTCCACTTGATTACATTGGTAAAGCAGCATCTATAAATCAAATCAAAATTTGACCTCTATCAAAGGTTTCCGACATCGAAATTTCCATAATACCGAATTTCGCATGAATAACCATTTGACGTCACCAATCACCTGATAAGCTTTATACGGTCGAAGCATGACATTATTGGGACAATCGTCTTCCAATAACCGAAAGCGAGTTCCCCTGTTTTTAACGTCGTCAGTTCAGTTCGGAGCTCCGCGCAGCCCGCCGGGTTACACGCCAAAAACTTAAACTTGACGACTAACATTCAAACAAATTGTGTAGCCATGGTGACGAAACGCTCGACTTCACCGATTATAGAAATACACATGACAAAGATTAATATGTGCTAGCGAAGAGCGAATGTAGCTTTTCGTCAACTTTTTTAACATGTTATGGTGGAAACAACTCGAAAGCGCTAAGGAAAACATAATGATGATTGAAAGAGAAGAACAGAGAAGAGAGTTCATTGAGAACACGACGGTAACACTCACACTTCCTTCGATAAACCCTGTAATGCAAGATGATTTGTTCATAGCCAACATAGAGCAAGTTAAATCACTACAGGCTACATTATTCCCAATTTGCAGTAAAGGTAAATCGTAAACATTTATGGTATGTTTATGCAGCTGGCACAAAAATACATGTTTATTTTTTTTATTATCATTTCAAATACTCGACTTTACTAACTTGAACACGCCCCGCTACTTCAAAATAAGGCAATACTGTTCGCGTAAATACTGACAAGCCAAAATAGAGCATATTTCAAGTATTTAAAATAATACGTCTATTATCTACCAGTGCTTTATGTTTCGACAGTTGATATACATTGACCGACATTTAAATAATTCCCACTTATTTAATAGTTGTCGCGTGCTTTTAATGTGCTGTGTATTTTGGATGCCTTTCATCATTTCCGGTAGCTAATTCGTCGTTGGGACTCGCGTGCTTATTGATGTTATTTGTGAACCATGACAAGCCTTCGAATACGCAATCTGCCGTGTATGCTATGGGCGACCATTTAAATTCAACGAAAACTAGGTCATAATACACATTGAAATGACTAACTATAGGAATCATTATATCATTCACTCCTAAGTATATTTTACTGAATTTAGTAACACACTAGCTGACCCGACAGACGTTGTCCTGTCTTAACAATATTCAAACCAATATTGAATTCGCATTGGTATAATATTAGAAAAGTTAATAATATGGTCGTAAAGTTTTCTTAAATTTTCTAATGTTATGCGCAACTTTCTTATTTTTTTTCTTTCATTCGAACCTTCTCCTGACAATATTAAACACAACAAAAAAAGAATTAGCAAACTTGGTCCAGCCGTTCACGTGTGATGCCGTGACCAAGGGAAATAGAGATTCATTTTTGTATATGTATAAAGAGATTATGTAAAATAATATTCGTATTTGCTGTCGACAACCTCTTGAGGCATTGGATGGCCACAAGAGTGAGGTAGGACCAAAATAACGACGGATAGATTGTATGTAAAATTATATAAACAAGGGAGCAAGTTGATACAGATTCAAGAGAGAAAACATGCTCTGCCTTCCCAAACGAATTAGGGGTAGGACGAGGATGATAGACATCATCAACTAATTGGATGTATTCTTTGATACAGGGACGTTCATATCGAACTTTCTTCAAAACAATATTAAAACGAATCAGCTAGAAATAAATACAGACATAAGAACATTCCGGACGACAGCAAAACTAAGAGAACCAAGAGATTTGTTTGCACTACCAAAGGAGCTTGATTGTCCGCAGCAAGCACCTCGGTGGCCAACCGAATGTCAAGTAAGTGGATTCATTTTTTTTTTCTACACCAGATTTTAGGGTCTATTCCCTCAGTACGAAATCTGTCGTTTCGGCCGAAGTTACAGACGTTTCCTACTCCGTGTCACCATGCGAACATGTGATTAGATCGGGGCTCGAACTAAGAAAGAATCAAATCACGATTTGACAGCTGTCCCTAATGTCTATATGACTTTGCCCGTTCGAAAAATTGAATTTGAAACTTGTTTTAACGGATCAACCACTTCGTGCCTTCGTTGAGGGACTTAGAGAGTAAACTAGGGGGTCTAAGGGCCGTATGGTCAGAAGGGTATGTAGATCACATTTCAGTACGTAGTAATGGCATTTGGTTCACAAATATCTGAATATGCCTTGAACACATGAGCAATTTTTTTAACTTGACCTTAGAAATTTTGTAGGACGATCTAGCAGAGGACTAACTAACTAACTGTGTTGTGAAGGTCAGATAAGCAGCATCCGATTAAACTGGAATCCGACCCCAACGTAGTTGGGAAAAGGGTAGGTAGATGATGATGGTGATTTAACAGAAGACTAGCAAGTCCACAGGTCCATACTTTTTTGTTGAAGGATTTTATCATAGAGTCCAAACCGTTTTGCTGACTATGATGACTATATTCCTTGATTCAGTACATTTAATAGATAAACGATGTACTGAATTCCTAATGTCAATTCTCTTTAGCGAACTGAACTGACGAATACTTAATACTAAGACTACTTTACTAATAATATAAAACTGTTAATAGGTGGTTGAAGAAAAAATACAACACTTAGTATGGAGCCCCGCATCTCCAGAACCATATTATATATCTTCAGGAAAAGAACTGCAACCACAACCTGTCGGTGAAGAAGCAGGGACAGTTATATTCCAATATTATCCCATGAGTGCCGTAAATTATGTAAGTAACAACACACTAATTTCTTTTACCAAGTATAAAGTGGCTGATATTATTTGATTCTGTTGCAGTTTAGTCGTTCTACGGTAGGAGGGTCTCGCTTATTTCTATCAGCGTGTCCAAGTGTCGACATCGAGGGCAGTGAAGATGAGCTACGATTTGAATCTCGTTTTGAAAGTGGAAATTTAGCCAAAGCAATACGCATAACTTCAGCTTATTATGAACTGCATCTCCGCACTGACCTCTATACAAACAGACATATGCAATGGTTCTATTTTAAAGTCACGAATACAAAAAAGCATATGACGTACAGGTAATACCGATCGCATGACTAATCAACATTACGTATTGTTTCCTAAAAAATTATACACACGCAAAATCTTACAGATTTTCCATAGTGAACTTATCAAAAGCCGAAAGCTTATACAACGAGGGCATGCGACCTCTATTATACTCAACCAAGGACGCTCAGTTGCATTCGATCGGGTGGAGGCGATGCGGCGATAACATCGCGTACTTTAAAAATGATTCTACGTAAGTAACTTATTATTTGAATTCAAATACAACAACATACTTTAATACTACAGTACAATCTATTTACAGGTCTGAAGAAGAAGAGCAATTTCCAAGTTACACATTAACATTTAATATTGAGTTCCCGCACACAGACGACGCTGTGTACATTGCACATTGTTATCCTTACACATATTCTGATCTGCAAGAATATCTATCTAAATTACAATCACACCCTGTCAAATCAACCTATGCAAAACTGAGGCTTCTTTGCAGAACATTAGCTGGAAATAATGTGTATTATCTAACTGTAACAGCCCCACCAAGTTCTTGTGAAGTAGAACAAAAGGTGACGATTTGTTATTTTTCGGTTTTCTCAAATTTGCTAAAATTTCAACTAACTTAAGATTAACTCTGGTCATTGGCTTCGCAGAAAAAGAAAGCCGTTGTTATAACTGCCCGAGTACATCCAGGGGAAACTCCTTCATCATGGATGATGAAAGGTTTCATGGACTATTTAACCGGAGACTCGAATCAAGCTCGCGAATTGAGGGAAAAATTTATATTCAAATTAGTACCAATGTTAAATCCAGATGGTGTGAGTGACAACTATATTCCAAACAATACGTAGTAAAATGCCGACACATTGTCATAGCATACATACATTTTCTATTATTATAGGTAATCGTTGGAAACAATCGATGTTCACTGACCGGAAAGGACTTGAATAGACAATACCGAACTGTTATAAGGGAAACGTATCCACCAGTCTGGCATACAAAAGTGATGATACGGAGGTTAGTAAGAAGCGTTAAAGTTATCCTACGTGTTAAAAGGAAGAAAAATCGGTGTATTTTTCTAACCAATTATTGTGTGTCAGACTACAGGAGGAATGTGGCGTAGCAATGTATGTTGATCTCCATGCACATTCCCGGAAACACAATATATTCATTTATGGCTGTGAAAGCCGAAAAACTACCGACAAACGTTTACAAGAGCAAGTATTCCCTTTGATGCTTCATAAAAACGCTGCCGATAAGGTACACGACATTTGAATCAAATTCGGTTGTGCATATTGCACTAATAGAGATTTTAACTATTTCTGTTTTACAGTTCTCATTTGAAAATTGCAAGTTTAGAATACAACGTAGTAAAGAAGGCACTGGTCGAGTCGTGGTATGGATGTTAGGAGTATCTAACAGCTATACTATGGAAGCTTCTTTTGGAGGATCCGAGTTGGGCAGCAGGATGTCTACTCATTTTTCTGTCCAAGACTATGAAAGTCTAGGAAGAACATTCTGCGAGACATTGCTAGATTTCTGCGATGAAGATCCAAGCAAGGAGCGATTGAGAACAAAAATTGTTACCAGACTATTAAAAGAAGGATCAAATGCAGATGAGCCAACGAATATTGATTTATCAGATTATTCCAGGTATTTTTTTTTGTTTATAATAATGGCAAGATTTTGTCATGAAAATACGTTCTAACATAATTTACTGTAGTGATGAAGGGGATACATCAAGTAGCAGTTCAGAAGCTGGACATAGAAGAGATTCTAAGACTAAACAGCCTGCACCACCGCCTTCGCCAATTTTCCCCGATATCAACAAAAATGTAAACGAGGTAAGATTATTACTGAGCAAGAACTTAAGTAATGAATCTTCGTATGCACTCATTGATAAATCTTAATCTTACAGAAGCCTAGAAAGCAACGTCCAAGATTAGAAAAGATGAAACGAATCGAAAGGAAGAAAACAAAACGGGAAACTTTACAGGTCGTTATTCGTGTTAATCATGAAGAAAGTGAAACCAATTTTTAATAACCAATCATATTTAATTGCAGGTATCAAGAGCTACAATAGACTTAACATCAGATGCAATGACTGATATGTCATCGGATGCTGAATCTTACGACGGTAACCAAAGTCCTATGAGGAGAGTTCAAAAATTGATACATTCGTCGGTCAAAGCAAAACCAAGGCGGAAGAAGAAAATGCCGCCTGAACTGAAGATCGTAAAAGCACCGGTAACCTTCAATTTTATCGCAGTTCACGTGATTTACTTTGAGGGAAGACATTTCGTGCCCGAACTTAGACGTCACGCCATTTTTCCATGTTTTCAGTACATGCACGAAGGAAATTCGTGATCTTCGGCGAAATTTTACCGATGCCTTTTAAATGCGCTTAGCAACACTATAAAAACTTTTCTCTAGGTTTTGATCTGCATAGAGAAATATTTATTTCTAAGCAGCCCCCTTAACCTGAACATTCTTCGATGTTATAGTATACATTGTGCCATAAATTAACACAGTACTTTAACGTTCCAGACAAGTGATTCTCCATACCACTCAGACCCCGAAAAGACCTTAAAATGTAGAAGACCAAGGAGTGTATCAATGTTTAACGAAACAACAGAGAAATCGAGACTGAACCCAGCATCATGGCATCAATTCAGGTGTTTACCACCAGCGAAGTATGACAACTAAATTTACATCTAAATTAGAGTAGTATAAAAAATGTATTAATGTTTTTTTTTTAATATTTCCTAGCAGTTGCTTTTCCACTTAAATTGACCGGAAATTCATATCACAAATGTAAATTTTCTCAGTAGTATGAAATAATTATACATATTTATAGTTATTTCATACTACTGAGAAAATATGTAACGGGGCAAATTGAAGTAGTGTCAATTAGCTTAACAATCAAGTTCTCTGACTGTAGTATGTACACTAATGGTAACGAAATGATGGTCGTGAGGTAACGTGCCTACAGATTTGCCCGATTTTTGATGATCCACACGTGTGATCCAACAAAATCAATTACGTAAACGTGTCAGCAACAGACGATCGACATCGTAGTTTTTGTAGATCGCCACTGTGGATCGATATGTCGCTGCATTAATCAACAAACGATGCCTACCAAATATCGATTTTAACGATTGATGAGTAGACGACAGTAACGATCGATAAAATCGAGCTAACCTGCAGGTATGTCAACATGTCAACGATAGTCTAGCTGTTCTCTCGAAATGGTTTGCGGCTAATAACCTTTTACTCAATGCGAACAAAACTAAATGTCTTAAGTTCTCATTACCAAATGTACCCCAAGTAGGTCTAAATTTAAAACTTAATGGCAAGAAACTAGATGCTATTTCGGAAACTGTATTTCTAGGAGTTACTGTAGATTCAAAATTGCAATGGGGTGCCCACATTAGAGCTCTTTCAAGTAGATTAAGCTCAGCTGCTTACGCAGTAAGAAAAATAAGGCAGTTGACTGATGTAGGCACAGCTAGGTTAGTATACTTTGCTTATTTTCACAGTATTATGTCTTATAGCGTTCTGCTGTGGGGATCGGCAGCTGATGTAGATTCCGTTTTCATCCTACAAAAGAGGGCGCAATCTATAAAATGGGGCCTCGCGAGTCTCTTAGAAACAAATTCAACGAAGTTGACATACTAACTCTGCCTTCTCTTTATATCCTAGAAAATATCGTGTATGTTAGCAAAAACTTAGGTCTTTTCAAAAAAAGATGCGATTTCCATAACCTAAATACACGTAGTAAAGATGAAATTGTGATTCCAAAATTTAGATTAACTAAAAACAAATACACTAGCAAGTCATTTCTAATAAACAGTATCCGCTTCTATAACAAGTTGCCAAAGTCGGTTACAGAACTTAGCGATGGAAAGTTTAAAACTCACATCAAACATGTCCTTATCAAAAAAGCATATTATAAGATATAAGACTACGTTGAAGACAAGGAAATTTGGCATTAATTCCTTCTGCACATGTGGCTACCCTGGTACCTCATTAGCAGCATAACTATGTGAGCGTCTAATAACTGCTCCCAAATTACAATGTTAATTTTATTATTTTTATTTTTTACACTTTCTGATATATTCTTGTCATTATTTGACATTATACAACACTTGTAATATCGAGTATTTATTAGTGATTCTCATGGAAATCATGTCACTTGGTTTAAATAGGTTGATTTTGCTTATGTAGATTCTTTTACATATTGTGAATGAGAGAATGTTGTAGGCCTACAGACGTCGTTTTCGACGATTTTCTATTCTTTATTTTCATTCCTCTAAGTACCTGGTACTTATTGACAGGCCTGCACTGTCCTCCCATACCTAATATCACTGTAATTTGAAAACATTGTAAAAGCCAATTATTTTTAAAAGAGTAACCATGGAGTTTCTTGCCGGCTCTTCTCCATAGGAAGCGACAAATTGGAACCGTGCGCCTAGCTTCTGACGTTTCATAAGTGCCCTTGCAGGTTTATGTGAAATAAAATATTTTTATTTGATTGAGCTCGACTTGTTGCACTAGTTGCCAAACCCATGCCTTAACTTAGCACAAACCTAGTTATTTTACCTTAGGGCTTTTTTTGTCAGATTCAAACCCATAAGTAACTCAAACTTTTAGGTGCTTATCAGATGTTAAAACAAGAAGTACTCAACCATCTGAACTACAGGTTAAGTTGACTACACTTAAGAGAAATGTATGGACCGGAGTTCAGAGTGAAGAGAAAGGTCCACTGTCTTGGGGCATATCAAGTTTTGCCATGAATTCATATTTCACTGACAGTGAAGCGCTATTACGGTACTGATCCAACAATTTCCTCATAGTAACATATTTCAAAAAAATTGTTTGATCTTGATTGTTAATATTCTTTTATTACTTTATATAGATCCTGCTCCAAAAAACTTGAGGAACTTGAAGGTGAACAGCAGAAAATTAAAGATGACAAAAAGAAGAAGAAATCTAAGACCAAAAAGCTTACACTAAAAGTGCCAAATTCTATGAATGATATCTTAGAACCTATGAACAAATTACCTAAGCCTTGGAAGAAAAAAGGAAAGTGAGTATCTAGTTGCTTCTACTTTTCATAAAGGATGTTTAACAATATTCGTAATATTGATGATGCATGTTTGTTATTATAAACATATTATGTTTATTATTATTCAGAGAATGTTCTGCAGTGTCTCAGTGAAATCATTTCATAGAGCCATTCTTTTTTATTTAAAAATCAAATTAAGAATTCAAGTATGTTCTAGCTAGATCTAAATTGACCCTATCGAAATATTTTGCCCATCAATAAGAAACTTTTTGAATTTACTACAGTAAGGAATAATGAATTGCTTTATTTTATTCCAGATTAAAAAATAAGTCTGACAGTTCTCCTTACCAAAATAATACTAGTTTTACGGACATACCAAGGAATACGCAGCAAGCACAAAAGGCGGCCTCTGTGGAAAATAGACAAGCAAAGTCACGTTTCAAAAAAGGTGCTATCGTCACAACTGCCGTGCAGTCAAAGAAACAAATTGCCAAAAACAATATTATCTCAGACAACTCAGACTCCGATACTTCCATTCAGTTAACAAAGAAGATTAAAAAGAAAACGAAAACAATAAAAGCCAAGTTTTGTAAAACTATTTCTGAAAATAAAACTAAGAATTAATCAGCAGTTTTTATTGTACCTATTTCAACTGTAGTTTATGTAAATTCCATTAATATTGAATAACTCCAAGCATGAGTAATATGGCATTGTCAATTAATACTTATATGTTTATTTGAAATCTTTATAATTGTGTTGCTTGTTCAATATTTACCTAGGAATTTTCCTTATGTATTACATACTAGCTGGTGGCTGCAACTTTGTATGTGCAGGATTAGTACTTCGAGTAGCTTATTTTCTTCTCCAATGTTAGGACATGTCATTCATTTCTAATGATAGATATACTATAGATAGGTCTATAGTATATCTATCATTAGAAATGAATTATCAATTTTTACTGTATTTCACTATTTTGCATTATATATGTGAAACTCTAACGGTTTTTGCAGTGCACGCCAGAATAACTTGCAGATGGCAGATTTTTTCCTACTTACTTGGCACTTATCCTTATATTTTGGACAATACACACAATATCTTTATAAATTATAGCTTATGTGTTATTCTGATGTATAAGCTATATTATTGTAAAGTTTCATTAAAATCAATTCAGTAGTTTTTGCATGAAAGAATAACAAACATCCATACATACATACATCCATACTCACAAGGATAGTAGGGTATTAGCAAGCCGAACAATATGCACCACAGCCAACAAAACATTAAAGACTCATCTTCAACTAATAATAAATAATGTTTGTTAATAAATATTAGAAACTGATTGAATTAAAAGGAAGATTGTCTTAGATGTGACACACTTATCTTATCTTTTACAATTAATGACTATTTATAATTTGCTCCAGCTGAAATTCTTATCACATCATTGAAATGCAGATAAAAGTCAAATGTATATAATACAGATGTAGTTAATGTTCTTATTCAATCTATTTTCAACTTTTACATTCAGAAGACCTAAGAATACTTAGTTATTACTCTGAGCTCAAAAATCACTATAATCACTTCAACAACATCTACTGCAGGACATATACATCTCAATCCCTAAAGAAATATGAAGTATTGAGATGCAAACATGAAAATTATGATTATATTATTATTTTTAAAGTAAAATTATTTTACAAATCATTGTTTTTAAGAAATTTCAAGGACATAACCAAACTACACTAAAGCAGTTTGCAGTTAGAATTATTAAGTGTAATCGCTACCATTCTTATTGTTTATATAATTGAACTCATCTAGTAATTATTTATAAAAGTTTTGGACGTACAGGTTCGGGCCTGAGTACAACAGAAACTTTTGAATATTCAAGATTAGTAAAGAATAAAAGTCGCTACTTACAGACCTGCATATACTTTTACAGCAATTAAGATTTGAACCACAATCTAAGACAAGTAACTACTGAGTTTACAAGTGTAACAAATAACAATTTTATTTGTAATTTTTAAACTTCGCAAATTATCAGCTGAGGTCAGTTGCACATACTAGTCACAGTCAGTCAGTTGACAATGACACTGACATTTATTGTCATCACAAACGTTTGCATTACTTTTCAAATGATTGAAACGGCATGTTAACAACTTGAAACATACATCCTAGCCCTTCAAAAACGAATTTTGCTACAGTGGATTTTTGTTTCGCAAAGGTCTCGTAGATAACACTGGTCAACAAAATCTTAACATTTTTTGTCACATGAAAACTTGTATCAAATTTTGAATGTGTAAGGGCCACCAGACATTAAGCTAACAATGAAAAAAAAATGATAAGGTAGGTACACTTAGAGAAATTATTGCATAATTTACAGTAAATACTTATAATTTTCGTGAATTTTTGCCTTTTAGTAGGTCCCTTCTAAGTCTCCAACAGTAATCTGTTAGCATTCCTGGACTCCATCTGCCTTGATAGCGCTTCTCCCTTAAGGAAATGTCCTGATGGAACCTCTCACCATGTTCGTCACTCACAGCACCCAAAATTTCCGGAAAGAAATCCAGATGAGAGTTCAGCTTAAGTATTTTAAAAGGGCATATTACACCCCAAAGCTTTTTATTACATTAGAATTTCATTTATTAATTCTTTGTAATTTTCCGCTTTATGGTTTCCTAGAAAACATTCACAAAACATTTCCATACGCGTTTTTCTTTTGTTTCAATGTAGGATCGGTCTGTTGGCCGAAGACAAGTTTGGATACTGGATAGTGTGTTTGGACTTGCTTGTACCTAATACCTTTTGTTTGAGTGAAAAAAAAATAACATTCACTTACATGATCCTTTGGTTCCGTCCAAATCATTATTATAGCAAATGGCAAATGTTTAGGTCCTTGTTAAGCCCAACCTATTATGAGTCCACACACGTTATACAACATATATGTGGAACCCAGGATTTGTCTTGGTGCCTCACAGGAAATCCAAAATAGTCTAAATTGTTTAATCATGTGAAACATCGACGCTGAGATGTAAAAGTTAATTCTCCACACACATAATAAAAACTATCGGGGTGGTTAGAACACTTTCGTGGCATATTTACGATGTAACTGACGTAATTAAAACTTAAGTTAGTTGAATGCAAAAGTTAAATAGTCGTCTAAATGTTGCTATTCAAACATAGCAACGTTTATGAGGTCAGAAATGAATATGTAGCTGTCACAAAAAAACTGGATGTGATTGAAACAAAAATATTACATATTTTTAATGAGGGTAGGTACACTAACAAACAAAAATCATCACGAAGTTCGTGAGACAAAAACAGTGTCTACCAGTGAAATCTGTCATAAAACCATAAAAAACAAAAACATTAGAGTTAGCAAACATTTGTGAGCCAATTTGACTGTGTCAAGTTTAGGGATATCGTACAAAAAGAATTGCTAACAGGAGTGTTGGCAGAAAAGGCTAAAACTCTAAGCTCTCCTGTATCTGAAATCTGTAGAGTATTACTAATTCTTGCTCCTGACGCAGTATAACCAGGAAGTTGGGGTTCTCCGGTAATCGGATTAAATGTACCACACCTGGATTTTGCCAATATACAAGAGGTAACATTTTGATAAAATCGCACGTTATCTGCATCTACTGTTAAGTTAACACCCGTTCTGGCTTCTCGAGTGCATTGTGTAATCTGAAAATTATGAATAGCTCAACTTTTAATCTAGATATGAAAACCAAAACTCTTTAGACCTATGTCGTCGTTACGTACCAAATTAACAGAATTAGCTCTTCTTAGACAGCGTACAAAATCACAATATCCCATGAAACATCCAGATGGTTGCACATTCAACGCCGACGTAGACAGAGCCTGTAACGTTATATTTCGTAGTCAATCATAGCAGTATTCCGGACCCATCTGAATCCCTGTTCTCAATAGCTTGTACTGACACGAATTAACAGATTTTTTTTTAATTAGGTGTTATTATTGAGTTTGCAGTAGATGGCTAAATAATAATAGCCGCACGAGTCGATTAAAGGTAAGCTATGCTTGCCGAGGTCAGTCCGTGGATAGTTAACCATTTGTAACATAAATAATCAGGATCACCGTATTTCGGTAAACACGACGCTATGCCCTTGGTCCCGGCTGTCATTCGTCGATCATTGACGTTACGGGTAGTCATAAGCCCATACTATTTGACAAGCAGTCTTACCAAAGGATAACGAGATACCCAGTTTAACTGGGGTGTGGAAGTCAGATAGGCTGTCGCTTCATATAAAATACTTTTAGGTATGCGTTCAGCTGCATCCGGTATCTAAGACTAGAAGCCAACCCCAACACAGTTGACAAAAGGCTAGGCAGATTGATAATGTTTTTGTTCTTTAAAACGGTGAAAACGTATCATACAAGTTTAAAGTAAAGTTTATTAGAGTGGAAGTTTTACCATAAGAGCTGTAGCACATGCTACGTATGCACCTGTAAAATACTGCACAGCGCAAACACTTAACGCATTTAACTCTTGTGGTCCCTGTAATGTGAAATTTTGTTAAAAGTTTAGTTACTATACTTGTGACTTTTTCAAGATAAGCCAATTGATTAAACAAACCTCAGCCATCGATGTCACACGCGAAAAGCATGTGATGCAAGCATCTCTTAGGGTAACGTTAGTTGGTTGTGACGTGCTGCATACGATATTTAATAAATTTTGCAGCTGCTGGCTGGAATAAAATTACCTAATAATTAAAATCACTGTGAATCTAAATTATGTCTTCAACAGAAAAAATAACTTACCCGTTTGATGGACAAAGAGCGGCGAGCTTTTGAGTTTTCCATTGTAAAATTTTGTTTTTTACATCACTAAAGTCAAAACCACCGTTAGTTGTAACTCCAATCTGATAAACACAGTAAAGTTCTAAGCGTTTGTTTAAGCAGAGCTTAAATTATTTTGTTTCTAGAAACATGGACTCTAACCTCGCTAAAATTGAGCAAGTTCTGGTTCTTCCATTGTAAAATATATTTTTGGACTTCATTAAAATCAATTAAAGTGCTATTTGACCCGATCTGTGGGACGAATGCAAGTCATAAAACTGTTAAAATTACAATTGATAGATGCCTGACGACGAAAACGTACTTACAAAACACATCAACAGAATACCAGATTGTATTCTGAACATTGTTGAGAAAATAACTTAGTTTAAAACGACCAAAACCTGTGTGACACTATTCTAACCGATGCACAAATATATATACTTTAGGGCTTATTAAAATCATTATGACCCCGCTATAATTTTTCATCATCCTTTCATGTGCAAGTACCGTGAAGCAGCGAAAGTGTTAAACATCACGAAGATAACATCCATGATAACATCAGTGTGATAAATGATGAAAATTTTTTTTCTGTTTCGACGTGAAAAAGGCATTGTTTCTGTGAGGGCTGATTTTTCAATAGTCAGATAACTTTTATCAGAGAAATAACTAAGTCGATTTGACAGCTTTTGGATAGAAAATATGCCAAACTGTTAGATTTATTCTATAGGTACAGATAAAAGTTATTGGACTATTGCAACATCAGCCTTAAAGTGAATAGTTTAGGGTACAGACGATGGTAGCGATATATAGCGATGGCAATACGCAAAGTAGCCAGTGTATGTACTTCAGGCACTACACTACACACCTCTAGGAGAATGGTAGGTTACAGGTGCAGGACAGACCGCACTTGGTAATGCTCATAGCCGGTTGATACCTGTTGATGGCTCGGATCATGTTTAGGATTTATTCAGGTAAGAGGTCGGAGGGTATCTGAATGGTAGCAACATCTAGAGTGACAGATTTATACCTAGGTAAAAAAAGATTGACAATTTAAGTACTCTGGTCCCATATACACAAATACACAATTTGCATATTCGGGTATGAGGTCGGAGAGTATCTGAATAGCAGCAACATATAAAGGGGCAGTTTTTACCATATAAAATAAAAACGATTGCCAATATTAATGTTGAATCGTTTTACGAGCGTATGGTGGATTTGGATCAAAAACTTTTGGGCCCAACTAACTCCAATGACATACGTATGTTTGTTACATACGTCTAATCTTCATGAAATAAAAAGGCCTTATTCCTCAAAGCAAAGGCTACTTAAGCCTCAAAATCTATAGTTTTTATTAAAGATGCTAGGGCCGCCTATTTAATTTGCTGTGTAGTCCGCACACAAACTCAGACTCAGCAAAACCTGTGAAAATTGTCTATTTGTGTATACGGGACCGGAATACTTCTTCACCTAAACGCAATTTATTATCTGTTAAACTAAATTTATTATCTGTTAAACTCAATTTATTATCTGCAGTGATTGAATGGATGAAAGAGAAAAATCAACTCTCACATTCTTATCATTCATTCATTCTTGTGACCGATGCAGCTAGCTTGTGACTGACGCATTTGGCTTTCTCAAATTATTAATTTAACTTATTAATTTCTTTTTATTTTATGATGATTGACGGACGTGCAAATGTAAGTCAACAAATTACTGATTGTAAATAGTTTGTCTTATTAAACATTAAGTATTTTTAAGTGATTTTTACAAAATGACACCTTGCTTTCAGGATATACCCGATTTCCAAGTGTTTCAGACGGTGATAAAATACTGCCTGATCATTATTGTGGTACCCGTGCTGTCATTCTTTACTGCTAAGAGTGTCTTATTCGATGGAATTTTACGACTGGAGCCCATTACGAGCAGTGTGTATTCCGCTGTAGTTGCGGTAGTTGTCCTACATCTTACACTAGGTCTTTACATCTACAAAGCCTACAGCGACCCAGAAAAAACGGAAAAACCTGTCAAAAAGGACTAAAATCTTTTAGTTCTACCTACTGTTCCTACTGTTACCAATACACCTCATCACAAAATGGACAACTTATACATGAAGGGTGAACTATTACAAGTTCATACTAAGAACAGTGAAATATACGAAGGCCGGTTTTATGGAATGACTAACGATAAGTCTAAAATTTCTCTTTACAATGTTAAGGATTCACCCAAAGGAGAGCTAAGTGATGGTATTCTTCACTATTACAACTCTGATATCAGGGATATTGTAAAACTCAAAGAGCCAAATGAACAAAAGCATTTAAAAATATCTGAAAAGGAATGTGAGGAAATCATAAGAACATCTAAGAAGTACATTTACATCAACCAAGTTGATAAGAGTTTCCATGATGCAGTGGAAGACTTGAGCCAGTATAGTTATATTGGCGTGAGTACTGATGGTGCAAGCATGGGGAGGAAATGTAAAATGCCATTCCTGGTCTTATCTACACCTCTACAGATTTATATTTTCGACATTAAAGTTATGGAGTATCATGCTTTTGATGCTGGGTTAAAGAAACTCTTGCAAAGTGAGACACCTAAGAAAATAATCCATGATTCCAGGAATATATCAGATTGTTTGTATCATAAGCACAATGTGAAGTTAAATTCAGTATTTGACACTCAGGTAAATATTATTATCCTACCTACACTTGGTCTAAAATAGAGGTGTGTGTAGTCCCAGCGGAAAAGTGTCGAATTTCTTCATTTCAGATATAAATATCTGAAATGAATTTTAGAACATTATCTCTATATACTACATAGCCGCTTTTTAGTAGCCACTCAAACTTGGTCGGTTTATTCATGTATTACGGTTGTTCTGATATTTTTATTACATCTCTTTAATTATTTTGTGTAATGAGCTGAAATTGTGAATAGTAGCATTAATACACTAAATATTGGAATATATTTTATTCTTCTTTTCCTTTAAAAATTCCTACAATTGGATGTCATACAAAATAGTGGCCCAGTTGTAGTAAATTATGCCATTGCTAATTACAAAGAGCACATAAATGAAACTTGGCAAGACATTGTAGACCCTTACTAGAAACAAATAAACATTTTAAGTTAGGCTCTAGACTTCCTATTTTAAGTACTTGGACCTAATAACCTTATTTTACTTTTACGTGCATATCTTCTGAAGGGTATATTTTTTCCAAATTCTGTTTTTACACACTTTATACACAAATTCAAAGCAACATGCGTAAAAAATTACAACTCTGCACTAAACTGTTTTATATGACTTTCATCAAATAGCCAAATGTCAGCGCAGCGGAAACTTATCATCTCCTCAGTTTAATGACGCACCAATTTCATTTCAACATACACATTTACCTCTTGTTACACACTAATTATTGAATGCAATTTCTTTCTTGTACATCCATAGCAAAAAAAAGTGCTGCTAGAATGACGTAATCCCAGCGGAAACAGTTTTTGTTGAATAGCTCCCCAATGGTTGGATGCACAAATTTGTATTTACCATACACAATTACACGACGTGATACACTAAAAGAAATGAAGAAATTCGACACTTTTCTGCTGGGACTACGCACACAAAATAGAGCAGAATTTTATATTGTGGCCTTATTTCATACATTATGTTTATTTTAGGTTGGAGATTTACTCATCACCAGGAACAAAACTGGTCGCCTGCCTGATAAAGTGAAGAGTTTGTCAGCGTGTTTAAACCTTTACCTTGGTTTACAACAGTCCGTAGTGGATGATAAAGTGAGAATTCTATATTTCTGTAATAGCTTCTTCATAAACCCTTATGCTCTTTTAGGAATTTACACAAAGGTCCCAATAGTTCCAACTTTCAACACAAATCTGACATGACCATTAAAGACTTCCACTGCTGGACATAGGCCTCCGACAGGCTCTGCAGAAGGATAGGTTTCGAAGTCTGATCTTGGAGTCAAACTGACATGGTTGCGTTCTCGCAGACACTTCAGCACCTCGATGTACCGACAATCGATCTGGCAGGGTTGAAAAGACTGCAGTACAGCCTATGTCTCGATCGAATCGAAGGGTTTTTCGTACTCCACAAACGCTAAGCAGAGAGGCAGGTTATACTCTTCGGTCTTCTGGATAACCTGCTGCAGTGTATCTATGTGGTCTACGGTGCTAAAGCCTTTACGGAATCCGGCTTATTCGGGAGGCTGGAAGTCGTCAAACTTGTGAGCGAGACGGTTCGTGATGACTCTCGAAAACAGCTTGTAGACATGGCTCAGAAGCGAGATGGACCTATAATTCTTTAGAAGGGTATTGTCACCCTTCTTAAAGTAAAGTACCACCACACCTCTGTTCCATGCCTGTGACGTTTTGCCCTCGAGTATGCCGGAATCAAACAGCTTCTGGAGGGCCTTAAGAACAGGATTTCCGCTGGCCCTCAAGAGTTTGGCGGCCGCAATTCCGCCATCACCCGGTGCCTTGTTTTTAAGCTGCTTCAGAGCCATCCTAATCTCGTACAAGCTAACGTCCGGGTCGTTCGGGATGCGTATAGTGTCGGGTCAATCTGGCTCTTGGGTCATTTGCCAGTTTCGTAAGGGGGTTGCTTGTTGACGTGTCTGTCTGTCCATAGAACCTCTCGATCTCTCTCAAGAGCTCAGGTCTGGCGGATACGAACCTGTCATCATCTGTCTTCAGTTTCGCAAGCTGACTCTACCCAATAGACAGATCTCTTGCAAAGACCTTGGAGCCCTTGTTCCTCTCTATCGCGTCCTTGATAAGGTCCTTATTAAAACGGCGAAGGTCGCTTTTCACAAGGACTTAGAGATCCGTCTATTGAGCTGTCAGTACTTTAGCGCATCGTCTGAACACTGCAGGACCACACCACGCCTCTCTTCCATTAGCTGCAGAGTAGGATCAGATAGTTTCTGTTTGCCACTAGTATGACGGGTCTTGAATACCTTAGACCCGACCGCATCGACAGTTTCCACGAACCCATCGTTATAATCGTCCACGGAGCTCCCTAGGCATTCGAAACGATTCTGGAGGTCGAGCTGAAAACTCTCGGATTTTTGGACTTGGATCGATGCTGGACGGGAGGAGACTTCATCAGCCGACTTGTTTCGAGCTTGATGTTGATATTTTATGTACCTCTTACCATCCGGTTATCGCTTCCGGTTTTTACCGCGTTGATCACAGAGACACATTAAATATTTGCTTCTTCGTCGACATTATGAACTCAATCTCGGTTTTAGTTGATCCATCAGGGCTCTGCCAGGTCCACTTTCTGCGCTCACGTTTTCTGAAGAAAGAGTTCATCATAAAGAGGCCTTCCTTCTTCATAAAAGGTGGTTCCGACGTCCAAGTTCAAATTGTCCCATTCTCAGCTCATCATCGTCCCGTTTACCCAGTTTCGCGTTGAAGTCCCCCATGACAACGGTGAAATGAGTTTTAGAGCCATGCATACTTTGGATATATCCTCATTCATGGTCTCCACCTCATCGTCGAGGTGTGGACAAGGTCGGGGCGTAGACCTGTGTGACCTTCAGCGAATATCTTGCGGATATTCTGAGTATAAGGCACGCCACCCTGGTCGACACACTCTCGATCTTCACCACGTTGCTCACAAGGGACTTATGGACAATAAATCCGACACCACCTTGGGACTGCTGGTCGCCTTCCCAGAAATAGAGCAGGTTATCGGATTTGAGGATTATCAAGGCCTCCCCTTCTCTTTGGACTTCAGATAACCCTAATGTACCCCACCGTAACCTGCTCAATTCTTCCTCGAGTTCGGTAATCTTCTCGTCGCGACGGACTGTACGTAAGTTGCCAGGTGCAGTTTTGGTTTGTTGATATAATACTCTTTAATATTACAGCTCACCCCGCTGGAGTGCACTGAACGTCCACTAGCTGCAAATATAAAGGATAGCCTTGCTAAGAATATAGCATTCCTGCATCGTCTTTCAGAAACCATAAATGATGAAATGTTACTACCATTTGTGAGGGGAGTTGAATGCTTTGTAGAAAATATTCGTTCACTGGATGACTTTAAGGCTTGGGAACGTTGTGGTATGCAAAATCAATTACCAAAGGATTTCAAGAGTGCAATTGAGTATTAAAACTGTCTTTGACACATTCCGAAGATAACAAATAAATTGTAGATTTAGATTTTTTTTTTTCTGGCACATTTTGGTTTGATGCTGAAGTTTGGCTTTAGGCTAGGCTTTAAAAATACAGTATTAAAATTGTTATAGAGATTTAAAATTAGTTATACTAAGTTTTAAAAAGCATTTATGAGTAATACTGCTTCATTAAAGTACTTACTAAATACATAAGGACAATAGTGTTTATGCGCAACAAATGAACACATGACAACAATTAAATAAATTATTACTGCTTCAATGTTTAATGTATCTGTGATCACTCAATGCATGTGTGCTTTTACTAAAATTGTTATTAATTAGGTTTAATTTTGTATTTATGGGAAAATACTGATGTAAGGTTTTTCACATTTTTTTGTATAATCCTGATAGTGTAGTTCAGTAACTACTTTCTATTTTATGTAAGGTCTGGTATATAATATTATGTATAAAAAAAAATAATGTTTTGATCATATCTTGTGCTAGAAGTAAAAAAAAAATACAGAACTATGTATTTATGTTTGATGTAAGAGTAAGAATATTTTGAGAGGAAGTTTACAGATTGATTAAATAAGGTATGGTTTGTGTATGGACTTAATTAGATTGTCACTTTCATCTTGAAGCTAGCTTTTGTGAAGTTAAAGCTATGCTTTTAAATTTTAATAAAACCTGTATGTGCTTGAAAACTGTTCTATTATTTTTCCTATGGAATAAAACACCTTTATAGTGCAAATAATTGTAATAAACTCTTAACATATCTTTAACAGCATTAATAATAGTGTTATCTAAGCTTCTCTTAGAAAGAGGTTTGGATAAAACGCCAAGCCTTCGATGGATTCGTCTCGGCACGCCATTCCAAGGCGTTCAGTCGTAAATAGGCGCTCGCGTGCTAGCAGGACGGACACATTTGCAATTTGTGACAACTTCACAGGGGTTAGGTAACCATTTTCTTCAAGCTGGAATGAAAGAGGTTATTTTAATTTAGGTATTACCTTCTACATCCTATAGCATTCTAATACTGGTTCAAGGATAATCAACAACGGGACCAACCACCAGCTGTTTAAATATTTTATGATTGGAGGTTGTTTCAGATGACAAGTTGTTATTGTAAATATAAAAATACCAGATTTACGGATCAAAAACTATTTTTACTAATAATAATGAGCATTACCAATTCACAAGTAGTCTTAGCGACTTCTTCATCTTGGTGACTGTTCAGCTGCAGTACACATGCACCACTTGGAAACTTTCTAAGACACATTGGAGCACCAATTGTTTGTAGCAATCTGAAAGGGCATGTCAATTTTACTACAAATCTACACATTTCATGATGAAAATGAGGGCAAAATAGCAGAGATTGAGAGGATGGTCTAGTGGCCGTAAGCGCTACTGCTGAGCATGAGGTCCTAGGTTCGATTTCCAGGTTGGGCAGTGTTATTAGGTTTTACTATCTAGAATTTCTCAGTAGCAACCTGGAGTCTGGATCTGTGCCTGGTTAGTGGCAATAGGCTCTCCCCCTATTACATGGGACTTGAAACATAACTGGTTGTTCTTCTAAAAAAACAGTGGCACTCCGGGATTGCCGACAGAATTGAAAACTTGAACAATTACGTGTGTATTTTTTTAATCGTCAGGAAATATTTTATCATGCAGGAAACACTTTTAAATGAAGTGTTTTCTTATTCGTTATTATAAACTACTACTACAAAAATTATATTTAAATTTTCATTTAATGCGCTATTATAAATGAAAAAAAAGTATATATATACTGATCAAGCTCAACTAAAACTAACTTATATACAGAGGTGTCGGTGACGGTGTCGCGAGTTCAATTGTTTTTTCCCCATCTCAAAAAATGTCCAACGCGCCTAAAGAAGATTTCACTTAAAAAATGTGGGTGTACTATAGGATTGTACACCTCTGCCTAACCCTTCCGGGAAATAAATCGTGATGTTATGTTGAGAGTACAGCATGCATCAAGCGTGGTGGGCTGATACGATATCCCACCGGCCGATAGCAGAAGGAACTGCCACGAACACGCGCACCCTCGCGTGGCGTGTTGTAGCATGAGATCCGCCTAAGGATATCCTCACAAAGTAGAAATGGTCTAGGTTATACGCACTTGCAAGCATTCAGGAGATCTTCAGGGGATATCAGCTCTAAACCTCTGGCTCTGTTGACTCTGCACCACACATCAGCTAATGACATAATTCCTCCACAATCCTGTAAGCAGGCAATTTTTCATAATAATACTATCATGTCGACGCGACGGCTAAGTGACAAGAACTCTTTTTATTTCTGTAAATAGATTAATTGCAGTGCCAATCATTTCTAACTGTCTGTCAACACGTGTACCATGGAAGTTGGGAGGTATTGCCATAGTCTTCGTGGTTTAGTAAGAAGATATTTATTCATTTCGATTAATTATGCTGTTGCAATACCTTCAATTAAAATTTAGCTAAGCTTTGAGATTTACAAACACAATGTGAATTTGGCCTTTAAATTCGAAAACAGAATAGGTAAATTTTGTGAAAAATGTCAGATAGGGCTTCTTGTCGCTTCATCATCAATATAGTACTAGTAGTAATTAATTATAGTACACAAAAGTTGATTAAGGTCTGGTAAACTTCTCTTGAGAATGATACTACTACATCCACTTTAGAGAACAGAATATTATTTTTTGTCTCATGCCACCATACTAGACTTACCATGAGTACTGCAATCATCATATCAGAAATCTGTTGTGCAAGCCCCAAATAATAGTCCGAGTCAGATCTAAATGCATCTCTGGTTACTGGATCATCAATACCTAAACTCATGAGGTAGGCTTTGAATCTTACTGTATCATCTTCAGAGATATCTCCTTGTTTATCCTGTAATAGGGCAATATTGGGAGTTATAAATAAAATAGATCCAGCAAAACAGCAAAAACTTACACTAACTTACCCGGATCCTAGTAGAAATATTTTTGGAAATGGCAACCATATCTTTAGCTTTCTCCATAAGTTTTCTTAAATCTTGAAATGCTACAGTAATGCTTTGATCAGTTGCTCTATGATGTTCTTCTATGCTTCTTTCAATGCCAACTATTCCAGAACGGATTTTGGAGTTGACAGGAGTGACTGCAGGTCTGGGTGATGCATTTGGGCTAGCTGCACTTAATGGTGAAGCAATAGGAGTCGCTCTTTCCCATGCTTTGGCAGTAACAGCATCAGTTAGGGCCTTGTAGAAAGTTTGGTCAATTCCATCCTTAAAAGAAAATTTCACAAAATGGAATGGACTGGCAACTGCTGGTCCTGGCCTTTTACCTGAAATTATACATTAACGGGTAGAATGCTATAATTACAGAATAAATTAAAAAGCTATTGTGTCTCACGTGGATCCACATTCCAGCTTACAAAGGGTTAAGGAATTAAGCACTGCCGTGTGAGTCTACTGAGAGTGTAACATTTATCGACAGCAGCATCCAATTAAATTAATATAGACTACAATAATTTAGGCCTATACTCAGAAGTGGGTGGCAAAAGGCAAACACCAACAAAGAAGACATATTCAATTGTGTTCACATGACTATCAGTGAGTAAACAATAGGTAGTGATATTCAAAGTGGATAATTTGTCTAATCAGATTTTTATTGAAAATAACGCCGTTATTTACCTGGTAGTGCTGGTCCTAGATGCAATAAAATTCTTTTAGGCCCTCCAAGACCAAATACTCCACCACTCTCTTCTTCTATGCAGAAAACGTAATATAAATGTAATGAGAGGCATACAAGTCCCTTGGGTATGTCTCCTGGCTTTCCCCATAAGATTCTGTGAGTAGTTAACACTACTTCCCCATCAGTAAACTGGGTCTAAAACAAAAAATTATTAAAAGAATAAGACAATTAGTTATGTACTTTAGTAGCATACAAGATATTGCAACAACAGATAAGACTACATTGTTGGTAACAGACTGGTAGTAGAAATACATCGTAGGCTATTACACTAAAAACAACCAGGATAATATAATAAACTAAAAATCTATGGAATATGCGGAATAGGTCTCAAAAATACAAAATAAACAACCTTATCATCACCATCGTATATCTTCACGCTTCTATCACGTTTGAGGTAATTTTCACCTTCAAACAGGCGTGCTTCAATATATTCAAATCTATCCATCGTACAATTTCATTTATTTTGGTTTCGTTTAAAAAAAATCAGACTGTTTGTTTTATTATTGACGATGATTAATATTTTGACTTTGACAGTCCATTTTTTTTTTTTTTTTTTGGTTTTGGCTTCACACGATTTGTGCATTTAGCCAGTGTCAAGTAATTGACAGTCCATTTTAATATTTTAATCCGACAAACTGACAGGCACCAAGGATGTAAAAAAAAAAAAAAAAAAAAAAAATCGATTATATTAATTACTCTCTTTTTTAAAAAAAAAAAAGTTTTTTGACGTGATAACGTCTTATGAATCGATGAACGCCGGCTGCAAGTACGAAAAAGCATGACTCATTGTCACGTTCCACCTGAGCCGACGTGCAAGCGAGAGCACGGAACACGCGATAAAGAGGCACGATCGGCCTGTTTTCTTATGACGTTATCACGTAAAAATATCGTCCATAAACCGACTTTACAGACAACCACTTTTTAAAGTAAAAAAAAAAAAAAAAAAAAAAGATAAGATGTGCGTTGTTGGATTAAACCAATGTAGCCAAACTACACATTATAATCGAATTTTGCAAACTGTGCCATCTGTGCGATAAATGCAAAAACGTGTGGTCACTAAAGCACTAAAGGTTAAAAAGGAATCTCACTTGTCAGTCGAAAACTGGCGCCATCTGTATCTATTTATTAAAAACCGAGAAAGCTATTATTTAGTCATCGATTTTTTCCATATCAGGCACATGGTTGCCAGCACCAGTAGCTATAGAGCGTAGAGAGACAAAAATTATACAAAATCATGTATAATATTTATTTATTTATTTGTTAGCCTACACCAGGAATGGCAAACCAGTGGCACGTGTGCCTTTGGTGGCACGCATCAAAATAATTTGGGCACGGCAGCTTATGTCATAGTAACAAACATAGAAATCTGAGCGTGATAATTTCATCTTCATATGCCAGAGTCGTTACTTTCCGAAACTGTACCTATGTCACGCGATTCCAGTTCGGCTTGCATTCTGCTAAAAGTCAATAAATTAACCTAATACCAGAAATTGCACTAATTTGTTCTATAATTAAATAAGGTGGTGTGTCGTTGATTACTATATAATAGCGCAAGTCTATTTCTGTTTGCAATGTGAAAGTATTTAGTTTTTTCTAGTAGGCGATAAGTCAAGATTGTTTGTTGGCACGTCAATGCCATTTTTTTTTTTTGGGAAAAATGGCTCGTTTAGGTTCGCCATCCAGGGATGGCGAACCAATTGGACCAATTGAAGCAATTGGAGTTGGTCAGCAATTGGACCGTGTAGGCCAGGGCCTACACGGTCCAATTGCTGACCAAAGCCTCTTCAAAATCTTTTCATCTTACTTTTACTTACGCATACACAACGCATACTTTTCCAGGGCCACCTCGATCTAACACTTGCGATACGCGTTTATGTCGTCTTTGTATAATATATAATAAAACGTATTCCAATTCTTTTTCTCGTCGTATTGCGGTTACTATAATGCTTTAATTTTATTTAAATAATCACGAAAAACCACTATAAATGCGACACCTAAAAACCACTGAGCTTAGTGTCACTCACATTTTATTCTTTGTCACGTAGGAATTATTATTATTACGTTTCTATTTAAAATGGCCCATGTATAATCAATAATCACAATTGTATAACTAGAGATAGGTGGTTGACCATCGACCAAATCCGCATTCAGACGTAGATTGCTTAGCATTAGCATTGAACTTTTGGGTCAACTCTATAAACGTCACTGTCTGGTGTCTCAGTTTTTGTGTTACGATTATGTCAAAGTTGTGTTCCAGTACTCCAGTTGTAACACAAAAATTTTAAAATAATCCTCGACGGATGAAATAAATGTGATGGAGTAACGAAATAACTCAAGAGCAAAAGAGATGCATTTCTACAAATGCTCTTAGAAATAAGTTATTTACAGTCTTGTGTCTGTCATATCGTATAACCTCCAATTGGCAGTGTGTAAAATTACTTGCTTGCTTGCTATTTGCTGATTGTAAAATGAAAGGCATGAAACCTAGAGCCAAGAGCCTGTAATTATTTCTAAGCAACAAGCACTTTTACTTGAAAGCCTTGAGCGGATAGACCTTTTGTATAATTCTAAGTTCAAGTTTAAACTATGGCAGACACCCAGGAATCTATTCTTTTAAAAATTAAAGAACAAGGTGATCTTGTAAGAAAATTAAAAGCTGCGAAGGAATCAAGTGAAAAGGTAAGTTAATGGTAAGATGTGCTCTTAACATATTGATGAATTATTTTATTATTGCATCATTCTGTCAAGTAATTTGTTTGAATTATAGGCTAAGAAGAATAATTTACAATACGATTTACCAGAAATTGATAAATATTTAAGTCAATACAGTTATGTGTGTGGGTTTAATCCCAGTTATTGTGATATAGAATTGAAGGATGGCTTAGGAAAGCATATAGATTTTCAAAGATACAAGTACATCAAGAGGTGGTGGTACCATATGCGGAGTTTCAGTGACTCTGAAGTATCATTGTTGCCTAAATTGAATCCTCCCAAAGTGTTGCAAAAAGTGAAAGATGGCATCACACCACTTGAACAGCAGGTGTGTTGATGAGTTCTCTTACTATTGTAGATTTTGACGCTTTGTTTGTACATAAGCTGGGCATGATTGTATGATTGATTTGGTTTCCGGTACACCCCTCCTTGAGTAGATTGTTGTTGAATCTCCACATATGTTTGTTTCGTCACCACAACCTCTTTTTAAAATTGCATTCACTTTGCCATTGATGAAATCTGAATCTTCTCTTGAAAATTGTTCATAACGTATGACACAAAATTGTTTTCTTTTTCCGGTCATAACATAGTAATGCTGTGGTGACGAGATATCATATTGTTTGAAATTGTGGTGAAATAAACCTAGTGAAGCATGTCATACAAAGCGTTGAGGTTCTTAAAGAGCCGTGCAACTGCGATGCGGTTACACAACTCAGTACTCAGCACAAATTTCACAAAATGTATTGCAACATCATCTCTGTGCAAGGTATTGGTGGCCTACTTAATGCTTTCTTATTTTATCTGAGCAAATCGCTACTTATTGTTTTTTTATAATTGTGTCTAGGACTAATTATTGTTGTAGCAAAATAAAAAAAAAATTAAAGTATGGATGGATGCTGAATATTTTTTTTTGTCTTGTAAGGAGTTAGTATAACTTTACAGGCATACGCTACTAAATAATGTTTCTTGAGTTATATCAATTCCACATTGTAAAATATAGCACTTTATTCCTGGTGTACATATTCGTTATCCATTAATTTTATTTCTTTCCCTTTCTAGATTCAAGAGGAGGTAGCAAAGTTATTGTCATTGAAATCACAGCTGGCCCCTGAAGATGCTGCTCCGCAGAAGTTCACCCTCAAAACTCCGAAAGGAACAAGAGATTACAACCCACAACAGATGAGCATAAGGAATGGCGTTCTTCAGAAGATTATTGAGGTGTTCAAGAGACACGGAGCTGAGTGTATTGACACACCTGTCTTTGAATTGAGGGTTAGTCTGTTCAGTTTTTCATAATTAATTAGTGATTTATTATACTAATTAGATATTATGTCAAAAAATAAAATAAGTTGTAATTTGATGGTAATGGCTATTGTTACAGGGAAACACAATACAAGTATTGTATACTAAATCAATTTTTGCCAGTTGAATGGTTTTTAGCACCATGGCCCTAGCTTATCACTGTACTGGTCCTGTTTACAAATGTAACTCTCTATGCATTTCTATCAAAATCTATTTTATGCTGAATGTAATTTAGCTGTACTGGAAATCACTTTGGTTCTAAAAAACAAACCCAACAAAAAGATGTTAAAAATAAAGTTAGCAGGTAGTGTATTTGCATATTTTAATTATGTAAAATGCTTCATTCAATTTACCTTTTCTCCAATTCTAGGAAGTATTAACTGGCAAATATGGAGAGGACTCCAAATTGATTTATGACTTGAAGGACCAAGGAGGCGAGATTCTATCTCTGAGGTATGACCTGACTGTTCCACTGGCTCGGTACTTAGCCATGAGCAAGATAAATACCTTGAAGAGGTACCACATTGCCAAGGTGTACCGGCGCGATAACCCGGCGATGACAAGAGGCAGATACAGGGAGTTCTATCAATGTGTAAGTTTTTTTATTTATGAATATTCATTATGCTGTTTTTTTCTCTAAATTAAGCCAAAATTGAAGGGATTATACAAATCTTCATAAGTTTAACAAAAAGTAAATGGTTATTTAAATATTTAAAATTTCCATCATTGCCTTCTGAATAATTGAATCTCCTGATGATAAAATCCAATTTGCTAAAACTTAGAAAGTTTAAATACTAACATAATACTAACATTCAATATATAATTTCAGGATTTCGACATAGCAGGCCAGTACGACCCGATGGTCCCTGACGCAGAATGCCTGAAGGTGGTCACGGAAATACTGGACGCCCTTGACATCGGCTCTTACGTGCTGAAGGTGAACCACCGGCGGCTGCTAGACGGCATTTTTGAAGCATGTGGCGTTCCTGCTGACAAGTTCAGAACTACATGTTCTACTATTGATAAGTTAGACAAGGTAATTAATGATTATTTTACTAGCGGCCCGTAAAAGTACCACGATTTCATTATTACGTGTAGTTTTAATAGTAATGTATTATACACATAAACTTTCCGGAATAAATTATATAAATAATGGTGAAAACTGCATTTAAAGTAATCCTTTAGAATAATAACGTGGCAAATCATATTATTTTCATAAATTATAAACCAATACATTTTCCAAACTTTCAGTCGCCGTGGGAGGAAGTGCGCACAGAAATGATAAATGAGAAGGGAATATCTTCCGATGCCGCCGACAGGATCGGCGAGTACGTCCGACTTAACGGTGGCGTAGAATTAGCCGACAAGCTGCTGAAAGACGAGAAGCTGTCCAAGACTAAAGCAGCCGTTGAAGGCTTACAAGGAATTAAACTACTGTTGGAGTACTGTGGACTCTTTGGTATACAGGATAAGATACTATTTGATGTGAGTCTGGCAAGAGGCTTAGATTATTATACAGGAGTTATCTATGAAGCTGTTTTGACTCGTAAGTTGAATTTGGTACTTTTGAGCTGTAAGAAATGTTTATGCTAATATTACAAATGTATAAGTTTGTGTGTTTAGATGTTTGTTACTTAATCACGCAAAAACGGTCGAACAGATTTGGATGAAATTTGGCACACAGATAGTTTATAACCTGGATAAATACATAGGGTACTTTTGGTGGGATAATTTTCGCCCTCCAAGCGGGCGAAGCCGTTTGCAAAAGTTAGTTGAGCATAAACAGTCATAAATTCTTTAAAAAAAATGCTATTTTGTTTAAATTGGCATCAATATTTCTGTGCTTGCGAATTTTGGTTGCCTTCAGCCAAAAACTTAAGACAAAAACGAAAAACAAAATCCTTCGAAAATTTGTACAAACACTGTTTATGAAATTAGCTCTAAATTGATGTCTCATTATGTTAGCCCGATAATCACTATAATGACTAATAATTGCTTGTACGAAATTGATTGAATCAACACACCTTGGTTCAGCCAATTTCGATGATTGTTGACTTATTATTGAGAGCAGATTGTGCGTTTCCTTTCAGAGCCAATCAAAATCGGCAATGAAGAACACGCTGTCGGATCGATTGCGGGCGGCGGAAGGTACGATAACCTTGTTGGCATGTTCGACTCGAAAAACAAACAGGTACCGTAATGTTCATACTACGATCCTCATCATCATCATCATTTCAGCCGAAAGACGTCCATTGCTGGACATAGGCCTCCCCCAATGAGGGGTTGCCATAATCGCCACGCTTGACAAGCGGGTTAGCGATCGCAGTATGGTGCTAAAATGCATAGATAGCGCTGCTGCCCATTAGTCTCTAGTACTTAAGTCCCTTAGTCGCCTTTTACGACACCCACGGGAAGAAATGTGATGGTGCTATTCTTTACGTCCGGCACCACACGGAACGACTACGATAGGACTTCTATAAATACACGATGCAAGGACGTTGAGCAGTGTTATAGCTGTTGACTTACCGAGTTAGTAGGGTATTTTACTCTAAATATATCAGAAAAAATCTATAAATATATTATTGAGCTATTCCAATATATTATATATTCATTAGGCAAAAAGCAGTCGGAACATTTCAGTTTTTTTAATCTGTTTTTGAACACCATGAAATAGTAGCAGCCATGTTATTACGTCATACCGCTGTTTAAAATAATCAACTGAACAACTTTGTACTTATTATTTTCGCAACTAAAGCAATTTTTCTTGTTACATTCAGGACCAGCAAACCAACGATAAGTAGAATAATAACTCATTTTTAGGGTTTCGGTTTTAAGGTATAAATGGTAAAAAAGGAACCCTTATAAGATTACTTTCTTGTCCATCTGTCTGTCAGTCCGCGTGTCACCACCAATTTTCTCAAGAACGGGTAGACCTAGCATGTTGAAATTTATACCAGATACCTCATTATCTGGTATAAATTGAAAGGACCTTGATTTAAGGTGACTATAGACCTCAGGTCTATAGTCCCTATTAGGTGTATAAAAATCAAGGTCCTGAGTCAACACGATAAAAAGATATGGGCAAATTTAGATTTTCGCGAAAAACACTATTCGATTCAATAAAAATATTGTTTTTTTAAATGTTTTATTAGCATTTTAGAATCTAAATAAGACACTTTTCAATAATGGGTGTAGTCCCCTTGGCGAAATGTGGATATATCATGCTCCTCTAGCTGCCCCTCGGGGTATACAGGCGTGGTGTTGTGTACCGTAATATGTATGTTGATTTATCGGCTATCGTCGAGTAGGTATCAATGAATCTTAACAGCAGTGTACCAAGTCAATCACTCTGTGATTAGCAAACCAAATGTAGTTTTTTATAAATAATTTAATAGATAAGTTCATTCACGCGTTCATAATATTATGCATATGAATTAACATTGTAATAGATTTTGTCGGCCTTTGCATAACGTAATTTATGTAACAGTGACGCAAAACTATTATAGTATGAATGTCTTCCGTAGGAATATTAAGGCGTATAAAGTCGAATAACACAGGACTGAAGGCGGGCGAAACCCATGATTCGCAAATCTGTCTTAACATTTTCTCATAAGCCCGCCTTCCTAGTATTAGGCACTTCCTTCACTAATTTAGAAATCACCTAAGATCTCTTGGAGCACACCATAAACTATTTACAGTAGATAAAACGATATTGTATATACCTAGTTACTAACCACATTTCTTTTTCTACGTGGTTTTCATTTCGTGTCCGATGATTCTCTTGTACCCTCGGAGGACCACTAATCCCATGAAAGAGATCCAGATCCCATGGAAGAGACCTCTGAGTTGGTTTTGGCCTTTCTTCTCCGAGTAATCACATAAGAAACGCCGACTTCATCTGAGCTTTAAAATATGATGGACGTGTCAAAATGTTTGTACAAACCTACCTAAAGGAACAAAATCGTCATCTTCATTCATCTTATTTAAAAAAAAAATTATAACATTATTACTGTTCCAGGTACCATGTGTGGGCGTCAGTATAGGCGTGGAGCGTATATTCTCCGTGCTAGAAGCGAAGTTGGCCGCGGGTGACATTAGCGTGCGAACCAATGACGTCGACGTGTACGTTGCGTCTGCCCAGAAGAATTTCCTCGAAGAGCGCATGAAGATTTGTGCGGAGCTGTGGAATGCTGGTATTAAGGTAATTAAAGAAAATTAATGAAGTTGCGAGATTAATTTAGTT
Source organism: Polymixis lichenea (assembly GCA_949091785.1). Taxonomy (NCBI): domain Eukaryota; kingdom Metazoa; phylum Arthropoda; class Insecta; order Lepidoptera; family Noctuidae; genus Polymixis; species Polymixis lichenea. Next base: position 9,229,974 of record OX420939.1, on the reverse strand, counting down.
GTTGAGCAGTGGTGACCGTGGTGACCAGTGGTGACCAGTGGCATCGGGCCCAAGTTTAAGTTATAGGCCGAGAGTTCGAAACCAGACAGGCGTTTTACTTTTTGTAAATAATTTAATCACCACTGCTCTCAAAACGGTGAACCAAAACATCGTGAGGAAACCGGCATGTCCTAGAACCAAAAAACAAAAAATAGAAGACCTGTGATGTGACATCTACAAACCTACACTTAGCCAGTATTGTATAGTCTCATAGAGAGGGAGTGGCTGTTATCCATACAGCCCACTCCCTCTTGAAGAAGGAGCCCTGTGACGCAACAGTAGGAACATTATTGACGGTCCCGATCCACTATTTACCAGGCACTTTAATCACATCCGCTAGAGTTTCTAAGAGAAAGGGGCAATCACACAGTAACTGAATTCAATGTGTGTGAAGTGCATATTCCTTTGCCGCGATCCTCATTAGCCAACAGAAATAAAAGAAGCGACACCAAGTTTCTACTGATTTAAAAACTTTACTTTATATCTTTCAGACCGAACAATCATACAAGAAGAACCCTAAAATGCTGACCCAACTGCAGCACTGCGAAGAGAACGGCATTCCCCTCGCCGTTGTCCTAGGAGAGTCTGAACTCAAGCGTGGAGTCGTGAAAGTGAGGAACATCACCACCAGACAAGAAGACGAAGTGGCAAGAGACAACCTCGTAGCAGAGCTTAAGATTAGAATCGCAGGGTTGAGTGTCAAAGAAGTTAATGGCACGGCGTAGTCTTTATGACGTCACCTTACAGTTCAATTTAAATGATTCCTAAAGGGTTCACACTATGCCCGCGGTACGGATACCGGGCATCTTATTTGTTCGGCATAGGATACAAAACAGAGATGGATTGGTGAAGGGCCAATCGGAGCGCCTAACGCGGTCGATGCGTTAAGTCGAGATAGTTAAAATAAACTCACACACCACAGTACTGATTGATGCGTTCGGGAAATGGATGGGCCATACCGTCAGCATAGTGTGAACGCCTTGATACGTGTCCCAGTTTTGTATTTTAATAATAAAAGACAAGTGACCTGCCTCGTGATAAGCAAAAAAAAATTAATTAAAAATCTTCGACCAACCGAATTTCTGTCAGATTACCTATGAAGTATATTGTGAGGTTTATGTTTTCTCCAGATTTATCGCATTTTATCATATTTTCGATACGCAATTTTTATGATTAAAAATCCTTTTGATTTTTTCCCTTTGACTATTGTTTAAAGGTAGTTTTTAGACATCTGGTTTCAAGGATTGTAGGGCCGATGTACTTCCCATGTTTAAAGCATTTAAGGTACTCGTTCGTTCATTTTCAATAAATTAACTTAAAAAAAACAAAGTAAACAAAAAATCACAAATACTATTTGAATCAATGATGTTTTATAACATCTATCATAGAATACATTTGTATGCTAACTTTGATATCGAAAATTGCATTTTTCTATCGGCAGTGTCTTCTGCAAAGCAGAGAGCAGACAACATAGTTTTAACATTTAATAGCTGTATATCAAGGTATTTCCTATTTATCTAAATTCTGATGGTATTATCTATTTATTTAAAGATATTAACTTATAATTAGCTCTTAGCAATGGTTTAAATACAATCTCTTTCTTTAGTAATTTATTGTACATTAAAATAAAGTTAACAAAAATAAATAGGAATACGCATTAATTCATTACTGTTTTTTCTCTGTATATGTGTGAGCTAAAATATTGGTATTTAAATAAATTTGAGAAAAAATAAATTGTTTTCATTAAAATTAGGGTATTTTAACTATATGAGAAAAAATATTAAAATATATTATTGAGATAGCTTAGGCAAAAACCAGTCGGAAAATGTTGGCTTTTGTTCATGAAATAACAAAATAAATATAAAAATTCAATTCAAAGATTTCAGTTTTTTTTAATCCGTATTTGAACACCATGAAATAGTAGTCGCCATGTTATTACGTCATACCGCTGTTTTATGTAACTAATCAACTGAACAACTTTGTACTTTTTTTATTTTCGTAACCAAAGTAATTTTTATTGAAATAATATCTTACATTCAGGAACAGCAAACCAACGATAAGTAGAATAATAACTCATTTTTTTAATTAGAAACAATTATCATACAAAATATCAACGCATTTGTTTATACAGAAAACTGACGTCATACCCACAGCTCGCTGTCCTGTAAGGAACAAGCCCGGGTCGACGGCGCGTTGTGTACCACGCGCGCCTCCTTACGCTTGCGCCTCAAAGAGATGTCAGCACCAACTGGTGGAGTCCGCAAGGGCTGATGCCTGCAGGGGATGCGGTTTGTTCGAAAGGGATACCGCGGCCCCTGGCACACAGGCAACTGAGGGAACACGGGTGGGTTTTAGTCAGTAAAAGTCTGACACGCCCTCCTGCTCCACCCAGAGCGGGAGAAGTTATTTGATGATTTCCCACACAAAAAAAAACCATATGTAACACGATCATATAACAGAAGCTGCGAGGTAATCGCGAAACACACTACAAAAGGAATGGCTTTCATTTTGACAGCTCAACAACATTGATTGCGTTATTTACGTCGTTGAGCATACAATTTTTCCGAACATATTAGGCGACGGTTATCCGTTGCTTAATATGTTCGGAAAAATTGTTGCTTATGCAATATCTTTCAAAATGATTCAGATTCTGATTAATAGTGTGTTACACAATTAAGGTGTTGAATACTTGTTAACGCTAACAAGTTTCCCATGATTCCAACCTAAATTCTGATAAGACAGTTGTATGCACGGAGTAATGAAAGATGCCGTACGCGATACGATCGTGCGACTGTTATAAAATGGAGTGGAGTGGAGTTACCGACACAGTTTAAGATCAAAATCAGTCATATTAAATAGAGAATAAGCACTTCTATAGAACGTCAGAGTTACATTAAACAGTTTTCAAAAAGGCGCGCCATTCACAGGTTGCTATTGTTTTAACTGGGAAGAAGAAGTGGCACAACAAACTCCCCAGTAACACACAACTTGATTCTATAGAATAATATGCGAATAAATTAACAATAGGTAGTGGTCGCCCAGTGGTTGAAATTCGACCATAATTCATTTAAATCAAAAATATTAGCTTTTTGCACTCCTCCATACAAACTTTAAAGATGCTATATTGGAGTCATTTTTAGGTAATCCTATTATTGAATTAATGTGTTAACGCATATTATGATACCATACCGATTACTGGGTATTAGTCAAATATTAGTGAACCGATTCATTATTAGCAGGTATCAATATCAGATTGAGTACAATCCAATATTGATACCTGCGTAATATTCTCCATAATAATTATTATGAAATACGAGATTCTCATTAATATGCATGTTTGTTATATTCACGTATGCCTAATACAGAAGTGAAACAGTGATTAAATATTCCTTCATACTTTAACACTTTTAGCAAGCATATGACTCAACGTTGAATATGTTGGCGTATTTTAAAAAAATATTTAAAATAATAGGCATAATTCCCTATTCTCCGTACCATAGTGCTACGTACTTGCATATTTATTTAACAATTTTTAATATTTAATCGATGTCGATTGCTTGCTGTCACTGTGTTTATCCACGAAGCTTTCATACAAAACGCGACGTGTATACAACTCATGGATAACGATCGATCGAATATGTTGTTCGGTTATACCTAATACGAATATATTCGTTACACCTCTAATAAACTTGGCCTGTGCCAAATTTCATACAAAGGGGTGCAAAGTTTTTGCTTCACGTATTAATATTAGATTACCAAACATAACATAACTTAACATAGCTTCGCAATATCTGCTCGTCCCAAATACCGCAGTGTCTCAAGACGAAAGTCTTTGACCACTGTGCGTGTTGCCAGTGATGACCATGGCATATATGGCAGAGAAACGTGATCGCTCACAATGGGCCTGGGCAATTTTCAGAAAGCTTAAAGTCACCTAAAGGGCAGTGGAGAGGGCTATGCTCGGAGTTTCGCTACGTGATCGAATCAGGAATGAAGAGATCCACAGGAGAACCAAGGCAACCGAAATAGCCCGAAGAATTCCCATACTTAAGTGGCAGTGGGCAGGACACATTCCTCGCAGAACAGATGGCCGATGGGGCCGAAAGGTTCTGGAGTGGCGACCGCGTACCGGAAGACGTAGACTGGGAAGGCCTCCCACAAGGTAGACCGATGACCTTGTGAAGGCCTGTAATACTGAAGGGTAGGGCAGAGGTTTACCTATAGGACACCTACATTTCGCCAGCTATGTTTAAGTCCCATATAATAGGGAGCGATCCTTTTGCCATCTCCTGGACACACATCTAGACTCCGGGCTGCTACAGAGAAATTGCAGATAGAAAAACCCAATAAAAATTTGCCTGACCCGGGAATCGTCGGGAAATTTAAATTTTGCGGCCTATTCTCGAGCTCTCACCTCAAGTGGAAGTTGGCCGTCAATGTCCGTCGAAGGAACGATGGCCGTTGAAGCAGATGATTCCTCTAGTGGTGACCCCGAAATGGCAAGCGTAGCGTGGAGCGGCCATCAGCCACAGCCCAATGGACCGACGACCGTAAAAAAGCGATGGGACGAATAGGACGTGAATGGCGAAGAATCTGGTGCTGTGGCGTAACTTGGCAGATGCTTAGGTGCCGAAGCGGAATATATTTGATAGGCTGATTAGGCCAGTTGACTGATTTTCTGTGCGATGACATATGCACAAGTTTACTAACCAACGCATTCTGTGCCGGCCGGCCCAAACACAAACGTGTCCGAAGACTTTTTGAATAAGCCCTGGATAATTAGGAGTCATGAGTCGATCTTAACTCATTCTTCTGTACCTAAATGTGGTTTGCTGGAACATGAGTCAAAATCTTTGCAGAGTTACCTACGCACGAAAAATACTAAAAAGAAGCAAACAGCAGTTCATGATTAGCAAAGAACCGCTGGCCTTGAAGCTACCAATCAGAAATATGTTTTACAAAGCAGTTAAGTACTTAGGTCTAGGATTGTTATCGTTATAATTACGTAACTGCATCTACCTAATTTAATTTAACATAATTATGATGGCACCTGATAGCACTGATGTTGTTTTGTTGTGTGCATATAAAGCTGTTTCTATTTCAGACACGCGGAGAAAACACAAATAATAAAAGTACTTGATGATTCAATGACCTTCTAGTCAACGTCCCGTTCGGACTCCATTGACCTCGATCGGCTTGTCCTACAGAACGTCCGCGTGCTTCTAGTTCCATAATGTCATGTCATGGACGCGCCAGCCAGTAGTTCGACTCATTGTTCCCACAACAACTTCTGTGGTTCCTGTCATTGTGCCCTGATGCACCGTGAAGTCCAACACGATTTTCATCGATATAAAACTCTTTATACCATTCAAATGCCGCCTATTATAAGGTATACCGTTTTACTGACAACATCTAACGTTAAGCGTGAGATGAAATGGTGCCCCGGTACAAATATTGGTTCAGTTTGTTAGTTTGTGTGCTACTATTAGTTTCGACTGTCAATGGTTCAGCTATTAAAGACGCTTTGGAAGAACATTTAAAGGATATCGCCCATGATGAAGGAAAGGAGTCGATCAAACATGATAAACAGAAAGGAGAAAAAATTCATCAGGAAGAAAGTCAACTTAATGACAACCACAAGAACCAATATTCAAAAGCTAATGATGAAGCTAAATATTTGAAGAAAGAACACGATAGTAAATCGGTATCAGATAGCGATGCTTATAAAGGTTATAACAGCAAGCAAAACAAAGCTGAGGACAGTGAAGCGACCGGTTTTAAGAGAGGCCACAAGAAAGGACACCATAAGCAAGGATTCCAAAATTCATATCATAAAGACGAGTCATCCAATAAAAGCACCTTTTTCGATGATGTCAATGATGAAGGCGACAAAGCTGCGTATAACAGCAGACTGAACTCACACGACAACCAGGGAGGTAGGAGCTATCATGGATCTCACAATAACGGTCAAGAACATATAAGAGACAACTATAATGGCGGTGGCTATAACAGATACGGTGACAGCGGAGTGAAGCAACATGGTCATCAAGATTATGGCAAGAAATATTACTTAGATGACAATTTGAATCACAATAAGTATCGCAATACTCATAACAATCACGCCCGAGATCACATTCAAGATCGCCATGAGTTTCGAGCTCCTGAAGTCCATCGCGATCCTGGGTGGGATTGGCAAAGGTGGGAGGATAAAAGAGGAGGAGGTTGGGATCGCCCCGGATGGCAAAGGGACCAAGGATGGGAGAGAGAACCTGGTTGGCAGAGAGATCAGGGTTGGGAGAGAGACCAGGGTTGGGAGAGAGAACCTGGTTGGCAGAGGGACCAGGGTTGGCAAAGAGATCCTGGATGGGAGAAAGATTACGGAGGCCCTGGGTATTATGATGATAGGGGTTTCCGTCATGAAGGTGGTTACGGTTACGGTCCCAACCATGGTTACGGCTACGGCTATGATGAATCTCGAGCGAATCCCGTAGCCGAAATCCCGAAAAATGCACCTGTAGTTGCGCATAGAAAGCAGACTATAACTATATATGAAGACCCGAGATACGCTGGAAAGGATACAGGTCAGCTGAGGAAGGAGGAAGGGGATTACCTTCAACTAGATTATAAGCCGAGCAGTCATCGATACGCGAGTTATGACGATACATACTATAACGTTCCTGTAACCCGAGAGGGCGCCATGGAATCTAGCAAAATTAATAAATTGGTTTACAATTACCGAAGACAATGATCCTGGCAGGAATAATACCGCTTTGCTTTCTACAGATACTCATTTCATAACTTATAGAATTTCTAACTTTCAATAAGTTATTAAGTAAAACATTAGTTAATAACTTATTGAAAACAAACAACATAAGCATTAATTAGAACTACAACTATCGATTTGTTGTGGCCTGTTCTTTCGGGCACATAGAAATTAATTTATTTGACAGACACAGGGTACATATAAGCTAACGTTGTCGGCACATTGTTTTCTTACGTTTGTTTGAGACAACTTTGGAGTGGGAATGGGTGGTGGGTAAATAGAGTTATTATTTATTTTGTGTTATAAGCAGTAGGTATTAGTAGCAATTATGCAGAATGTTTTCCAAGTTCTCGAAATATGTTAGAATATGTTGAAAAATGTTTTAATGTTACTACAGAAAAATTATACATTTTGTAGAACCTTCGGAATTTCATTTCTAAATTCTACCTTTAGGTACAAGATATCGGATATTTGGGATATGTGGATATTAAATATGAGTATTGACAGATGTCCAGTGAAGCGTGGAATTCAAATAGGTATCACTTTGAAGGGATTCCTTGGGGCAGTTGCTACGTGACGGACGGACGGTCAGTCGGGCGACGTATTTCAATATGCTACATGTGGCACGGTTGAGCGGGCAGGGCTTTCGACCGTGACGGCACCGGGAGCGTGCTAAATCGGTGTCACTGGTCCGGGGCTAAACTGTGTGCCATAACTTTATGATAATCGGTTATATTGGCTTGTGGATCATTTGATGGTGTATGGGAGTATTTAATCCGATTAACTACACAAATAAAATCAATATGTATGTTGTGTCTAACCAAAAGCATCAACGGTTTTTAATTTGGTTTAAAAATACTTAAATCTTTTCGTTCGTTCGTTTTACTGAACTTAAGGTTGAATAAATTTTATGCACTATTGTACAGAGTTAGGTAATGTTTATAAGATATTAATGAGCAATCAATTTTAATAGCTTCTTCAAGCGGTCCTCCGTGCCATCTCAGAGGCATGACAATTTGCTCGGCGTGAACTGTTGCAAAATTCACAAAACTCTTGGGTGTCTTTCACAATAATTTCAGCCATAATTCCGAATTAAGTCGTTTTATTACCCCTTCCGCTTTAATTAAAAGACATCGTTATTGAGCCACTACCCACTCGTAGATATTTTTCAGTGCTTTTATTTGTAATTTAAATTTTGCAACCCTTAGCCGCGGATACGCTTTAGGGGGATAAACTAATTTAAACGTTAAGCTGCGCACCAAGTCTCCTTTTATAATATGTATGGTCTGGGCAACATTTTAAAATTGGATTAGACCAGTATGCACCCGAAATAAAGAGTCGCTTGTTTTTATATTTTTCTTTTGGCTGGATAATTCAGTTGTTTTCAGAATGAGGGTAATTTATTTTGAATAGCTAAGCTGGGTTTATACCATGTGAGTCGTTATTTAAGCTACGGATGTGTGTGTGGATACCAGAAGTACCTACGTGCTTTTTAAACATTCCTAAATTCTCTCAATTTAGGCTCTCGATAAATTGGCTCAGAGAACGCTTTGCAAATTTATTATGCACCTACCTAGTATTTAGGTGCTACAGGAATTGTGATTTAATTCTGGTTTCGCATAACCTTATCCATATTCATTCATAGATTTCAATGGCAGTTATCATAGGACCCGGTCTGCCAAAAACATTGTAGGTAAGTAAATGATAAATGGATCTAAAAGAGATATGCATATTAGCAGCCAATCTGCAATTTAAAAAATAACAGAACCCCTCCTGCTTCTTTGTGGTGACGACAACGAATAGTCTCTGTATTTAGTTTATCTCGCCTTGTTGAATTAACTAAGAGAGTGCTCGGTTTAAATAATCCTTTGTTTTTGGTGACTGAGTTTTAGTAGTTTCAATTGCAGGGTAATAATTTTCGGTCGGTGCAGGACCGGAATGAAGGGGCATGCAAAACAAGAGGTCTAGTTTATAGATATTTTAACTATTTATTATGTGGAAAATAATAAATAGACAAACTACAGCTTAGCGATTTCCATTTTTTTTTAAATATGTGGGTTAGTGTCTATGGACTCATTATTTTCTCTCTCCGATAAAGACATCTTCTTCTTCTTTTCGTGTCGATGGTACTCCTACACTTTTTTTAGACATCAACCGTTATTAGACATTGAAGTCCGTGTCTTGTCTCCAGGAAAAATAAAACAGCTCCCTAAGCAACAAGGGTAAATAATCACCTTCAAACTAATCACCGTGCCCTCACTTTTTATTGTAGTTGCTAACGACTTGTCTTAGCACTGAAGCAATTCAAAATGGCACCCGAATAACACGCCAATAATCGTTAGCAGCGATTGGAAAACAAAACTGTGATTATAGGGTATTATCTAGGCTTTTCGTTCTCTTTCTATCTCGTTAATAAAAGTAATGTTGTCTCATTTGTCTCGTGAGGGGACGAGATAGAGTGACATTACTTTAACGAACTTTCGATGGTCCACAACGGGATGGGGTTCGGAATTTTCTTGTTAGTTTTCATCTGATAGAGCTTAGCTTTGTATAATTGCATACAAATTGTGTTTGGACAGAGAAAGATGTTGAGTGTCTTCTGTAGCGTTTTGAAACTTTTTCACGAATTTTTTTTTTCAAAAAAAATTGAAGCCTCAAAGGGCTTCGAAAGGACGAATGTATGTTCAGCGATTATTTATAGTTTAGGAGCTAGACAGTTTTAATATTTTTTCGGAAATTCTCGATTCAGATTATTTTTCCTCTTTCTGTGTTGCATTTTTTAATAGTTTCATTTTTTTTTCTTAAGGCACTACTAATACATGGTAAAACCGATAAGTGACCGTATCTGTCTTAAAATCACCCAGAGTGACTAAAACTTACCTCAAAAGGAAAATTGGCCGACAAGATTCGTTCCAGAATTTCAAAACAATTCAATTGAAAAGCAGTTTTCCGGACATTATTTGTTAAAAGAGTTTGAACATGGTAGGTAGGACAAAAACAAACAATTGTTTCTTACTGGTACTACTACAGTATTGTATGTGTTTCCAGTTGGAGTAATTAATTTTTCATGCACGAACATACGACTAGATGGTTCGTAAGTTTTGTTCGAAAGTCGTTTCACCAGGGTTGCGTGTATTAGTTGCGAATCATATTTTAAAATAAGTATTTTCTTGTCAATAACATTGATTGGCCTAACTTCAGTTAGGTGGGTAGATTTTATCTCTTTTAGATTGAGCTTACATGATTACCAATTTACCGAATGACTGTATAATCTCCTACAGAATTGGTATGAATCCAGATACACATTTCTACCGTATTATTCCCCGACAGCCTACCACCTCACTCCACAAATCGCGCTATCAGGAGCTTATTTTCTAAGCAGTCAGCTCGTCGCCCACAAAGTTACTCAACAATGAGCGCAAACGCAACTCTCTCCGTTATCTGCGACTGTTTATTGTCTGAACTTGGCTGGATGGCCGTTTTGTTGCCGATTCCCCGACAACTCGGTTTAGATGAGCAAGTTAGAGTAACGCGGGATTGTTTATACTATACGATTTGGTTACGATCCGATGTTTGGCGCTGTCGTTGAATTCAATAGCCAGTGTTTGGATCTGTAATGTTTAGACTTGAAAATTCAATATTTGGAACTACATATGAGATAAAACATACATAACATACATACATATGAGATAGGTTGCAATCGCCAACCCGCCTGCCAAGCGAGGCGATTCTGGCAAATCCTTTTGGGGGAGGCTTATGTCCAGTGGACGTCTTTCGGCTAATATGAAGATGGTATGATGATGATGAGCTAAAAATGGCGGAATCAATCAATATGAAAATTAGAATAATAATGTTTATACTTTGGTCTCCCAAAAACTCGGTATCCTAATATAATTATGAATGTGAAACTATGTATATTTGTATATGGACGTTTGTATGTTTGAATGTTTGATCGCACTCAACATGACTCAATCACACAAAAACGGTTAAACGGATTTGGATGCAAATTTAGCATACAGATAGTTTAAAGCCTGGATTAACACGTGGGATACTTTTTAACCAGGTAGTACGATGCCTTGGGATATTTTTCGCCCTCCACGCGGGCTAAGCAGCTGGCAAATGCTAGTATTTGTATAAAGCAGTATCTATCTAAATTTAGTGAAATAATGTTTTATACGACTATAAAGCAATAACAGCCCAGTTATTTACGAGAGCTTAGGTATCGGAAAATGGATTTATTTACTGTCTCATTCGATTCCACAAGTCGTGTCGTGTAAAACAGATACAATTCAAAAGGGGTATTCATTCACTCGTGACGAATCCACTGCCTGTAGCTAACTAATTGGTATAAAATGAACCGCTCCCATGAGACCCACCGCCCCGATTTTGTTTTAATCGAAATTTTCTGCGCAAAGTGTCGGTTGCGGGATGAATTGTCACAATTCTCAACATCCAATTAAACATCACGGTTTGTTAAACATAATTTACGATGTTAGGAACACCAATTTTTAGCTTCAGAAAAGTATTTTGAGGAAATAATTATGAAAGAACAAGTAACAAAGGCGTTTTTAAAGACATTGAGGAGCTTCGGTACGTTCTTGTGGTTTCCTATTGTATTTTGATTTTAATTTTCAGTTACCGATACTTTCCTTTTGAGAAGCGTTCGAAACTAAGTACAAGAAAATAAGAAGAGAAAAAAGCTAGAAAACTATGCAGCTCACAAAGGCAAGTTGGTAAGAAATCAAATTACCCAGTAAATAATGTCAGCATAAGTCGGTAGTTTGTACCGTAAATGTCAGCAGCGTTCATGGTTCGTTAGTTACAGGTCTGCTAGTGTTTGCAATGTTCCACAAACAGCCTTCAGGTGAGTTATGGCGGCCCCTGTGTGCAGTTTTGCTTATTAACGAGACCAACATGGCGGTCGTTTGATAAGATTTTGGTTTGTCTTGGCATTCGTGCCTCGAGGCGGTCTCCGGGCATTTGGAGTTGAGGCAACTGTAGGTGTGTGAGCTTAGCATGTGTGCTCTACTTTATGGGTAATTTGAGTTACTGTCACTCTAGATTAGTCAGTAAAGACTTTCAATATGTAGGTATTTACTTCTTGTACCTAAGTAGTGCAAAAAGCCTTAGGCCATGCAATGTTAAGGATGTTGTTGGAGTTCTTTTAGTTAAATTGATCATTTGTATACCATTAAACTACATAGCAAACTGGAATTCTTGTCAATATCATAAATTGAGTAGCTGAAGTATAGGGGAGTGTTAATTAAGCATGCAAAGATTGTCTTACGACGCGACGATCTAAACGCCAATAGATGTGTTACTTATACCAAACTAAAGCCTTACTAAATAAATACAATTGTTCAAGTAGAGCATCTACCTAGTTGAGTTATTTAGAAATTTGCTAGTAACGTGTAAGGCGCGCGCGACGCATAACTGGAGGCAAGCGCAAATCGCCCGCCTGCCTCGGATAACTGGCGTGACGTGTGTACACTCTATACACAACTATATACCTACTAGCTACAGGCATTTGACACGTTGTTAGTTAGAACTTTGAGGTACGATATGAAAATTTACCACAGGTGTTCTCTTGATAAGGCCCACGAAAACCATTGAAACAAAACAGGTGATGATATGCAGGTTTATTAAGAAATATCATGAACTATTCAATGCCTCGTTGGTGGCAAGCGCTACTGCTGATATTGGGATCCTGAGTTCGGTTCCCAGGTTGGGCAAAGTGTTAGGTATTGGGTTTTACTTTCAGCAGCCCGGACGCTGGATTTGGTTCAGTCCAGTTGATGGCAATAGGCTCGGCCTCTATTACATGAGACTTAAAGATAACTATTGAAAGGTGGGTGTACTATAGGTACATACCAAACCCTTCGGGGAAACAAGGCGTGACTTTAAGTATGAATGTGTAAACTATTCAATAAATCATTGCAGACATTCAATCTTTAAATAAAATTAACTCATAGATGAGGACCAGACAATTTATTTAAGCAAGTAGATCGCTATAAGCACAGTTTCAGTAAGCAACCGGCTCATAGCAACTACAACAGGCCAACAGTCAACAAAGAATCTGCGTTTAAAGCTTAAACACGGTTAATATAATAAATATTGAAGGCTGTTAAACAACAACACGCCCAAAAGTAAACACTGAAAGCTCGAAGGAGGAGCTTATTACGGTAGGCTTAGCCGAGGCGTGTTATCTCGGCAAAGTTCAGAATTTGCAAGCGCCCCGAGCTTTGCGCAAAATATGAGAACGCTTCGAAACTTTGTATCGGCGCTTGACAATGAAATACTGATGCCATTATCATACTACACATGGGATTTATTGCGTGCCTATAGGATCAAGTAGAACGTGGTTCTTTCTGTTGTTGAATGATGTTTTTTTGGTTGCTGTAATATTTTTTTGGACAGCTCGAAATGATTAAGTTTACCGTAATCTGACTAATACTATACTTTATTTTCTGCAAGTAGGTACACTAAGATTTACGCCAATTCGTGGTTGCTTTTTGGACTTAAATATCAGGTGCAAAAGCCAACAAAAACTGTCACCTACGGGCCCTGCGGGTATCTAATCCGCGACACGCTACACAAAACCTACATAAGTACCTACATGACAAAAGTGATAAATATAATAAGTAAGTCAACTTATTTCGTTTATTCTTAATTTCTTACTTACTAGAAGTATGCCCGATGGGGTTTTACATCGGCAACATCTCAGGAGTAAGTAAGGGTACTGAAATGATAATACGACGACCTACGTTTTACATACAATCAGAATTCCAAATACCAATGTTTGTAACTTTAAAATAACGCAATTCCATACAAACTGCCATCCCCAATTTATCCCCTAATGGGGCTAAATATTCAAAAATCTTTAAGGCTCTAACAGGGCCCTGAGACGGGAATGACATTGCCTGCGAAAAGATTACGTCCTGTCCTTTCCGCAGGTAATGTCATTCCCATACATTTTGGCGTAGCGTTTGGCGTGAACGCTAACAGAAATGTGTTTTGTCTAGGTTTGCTGGTAATATACACCGTGGCATTTAATCGTCTTACAACGGTATTCCTTCATGTATCCAATGACTACTAATAATTTATTAAAAAAAAATATATATGAACATGAATAGTAAAAAAAATCAAAATATCATTCACCACGCGGGACGCATGACGTTTTTTGAAACACTCTGATAAGGAGATGGAATCTTGTAATGGCTTCTACCGTTTGATACATAAACATTATTAACCTGTTAATAATGTGTTTCAAAATTCTAAAGCATTTTTTATTTTTCTTTAGGTACATAAACTAAGATTGTTAATTTTTTAAATTGTGCCTAGAGTTACCTATTTTATTTCGGATACATTTTCCTTGTGTAAGACGACTAAAATGTCCCGGTGTATAACTGTGCAAAATATGTACCTATACATATGTATTCTAGACCCAGCATTATAGACTGTGCGTGGTCTGTCAGTGAATTGCGAATTAGTATTAAGTAGAATATCAAATTCAAATCATTTATTTTTTCTCTTCACGAACAAGGGTATAAAAGCTTAAAAACTAAGTGACACCAGTTTGTGAGAGACTGGTGTCTGCACTAGGAATACCTGTATAGCAGATCACCAGGGTGCCACCACACGGTATATAAATATTATTAGCTATTTATTAATTGTGAAGGAATAGGGCAAAACATAAACATCAGTTTTAAAATAGTAATAAAAAAAAAACAATAAAAACAACAGTGATAAAAATGAACTCACAGATTAAAAACAATAAAACAACAAGATTAGTAAGTAAGTGGAAAAAAGGGTGATATGAATGTGTTCGGAAACTAGCGGGACGGACTATTTTGGATGATTTAGTAATTCCTCAGTTGCATTATAATCTAGATTATGGAGCCATTCAACAAGAGCACTTTTATAAGCCTTTGTTGTAAGATGATAGATCTTTGTAATACGATTTATTTTATTACATAAGCGGGAACCTAAGAAGGTATAGAATCTTTGAGAGAAGGTTATATAAACAACGTAGCGACTGTCAATGAATACAATCATTCCAATAGACTCCCAAACAAAGTTGTTGAGTAGGTCTTTACAACTGAATTGGGGGCCGACCGGTAAAAGAAACTGATAGATTGCCGCCGTCCGGGATTAAGGACGGACAATTAGATGCGTCGCTCGTCCGATCTAATCTGTACTAAGTTCGCCATTTGTTTCAGATGACTCGATTATCTATTGAGACGATTTATTTATGTAGATCGGATGAGGTTTGTTTAGTTCATTTGTTTCATTGTGGATTAGGTATCTGTAGAGTATCTAGCTATTATCTACGGTACCTAATTACTCAAATTGGTATTACCTAGTAACTGGGTTGTGGAGGTCAGATAAGCAGTCGCTCCATGTAAAATACTGGTATTCAGCTGCATCCGGTTAGACTGGAAGCCGACCCCAACATAGTTGGGTAAAGGCTAGGCAGATGATGATCAATTACGCATACATATATAAAAAGGGGGTGCTCACACTGCAGGCACTGCTCTTCTCATACAGAGAAGGCATGAGCAGTGGCACCATTTTTTTTTTATGGCGCCACTGCTCCTGCATTTTTATAAAAAATCGAAATATTGTCCATTCATCATCATCATCATTTCAGTCGAAAGACGTCCACTGCTGGACAAAGGCTTCCCCCAAGGTCCGCCACTTTTACCGGTTCTGTGCGTCCCGCATCCAGCGGACTCCTGCGGCCCTCACAAGGTCATCGGTCCACCTTGTGGGAGGCCTTCCAACTTGACGTCTTCCGGTACGCGGATTTTATATTACCTACCTACTATTTCTTGTTCGTGTTCTGGACTCGTCGCCAGAACCAACCTGCTGGCCAAAGCACCTCTCACGCGAGCAATTCGTACTATTAACGAAATTCAGAATAGGTTGGACATTTTCTCATGTTGCTTTAGTGAATTCGCAAAAGTAAGTTTATATATAATATATGTTACGAAAGCAACAATTAGTGTAATTTTATGTTGATTGCTCCTTTTATTGGTTTTTCTTATTTTTTAATTTATGACTATAAAACATAAGTCAATTTTGTGTGATTATTGTATTGTTATAATTATAAGGTTGAGTCGTTTTAGTTATAAGTAATTACATATGTGTAAAGTTATTGTGTAGTTATTTATAAATTGTTAGTAATAGTCTTATTTAAAATAGTTAATATTATAATAGTAGTAGTATTGCCTTAGCTATCGCATTAGGTTTCTAAACCTGTAATGATAGTTTAAGTTTTAAATAAATAAATAAATTAATTAATCAAACTCAAAACTCAAACTCAAACTCAAAGCATTTATTTCAATTAAACCATTTACAGGCACTTTTGAATTGTCAAAAAGTCGATCAGTTGGAAAGTTGAAGCTAGTTGCCCATTCCAAAACGTAGATCTCTATGGAGAAGAACGGGCAAGAAACTCCACGGACACTCTTTTAAAATCAAGTTGAAATATTACAAAATCTTGGGAACATTATTCTTGTTGCTTCTGTATGTGAGAACAATGTAAAAAAATGTAATTATAAACAATTCTAAATACAAGATAAAAATAAGCCCTGGAAGTTAGGAGATGACCAGTCTCAACCGACAGCGTCCGTTTACGAACTTGACGCGTGGATCAGCACCATCCAGCTCAACCATTTTGTAGGGAACCGAATGATCCAACACACGCGCCACCATCAGTGAGACATTTATGTGAGCATGACATACTCTCAACTGCCATGCTTTTTCAAGTCAACGTACATCATAACAACACAATAAACGGATGCATGGTACTCACATTTACAAAATTCAAACAAAATGCTTCTAAATTATACAAAACTATAGTTTGCAATCTATTTGAAATATTAATAAAATTTGTTTTCCTAAAAGAAAGAAAAAACATTTAATATATATTGACGTATATAAAGTAACTAACACTTGGATCAGCAAAAATAAAACATTCGTAATGTCACAAAAATTATAATATTATGAACAAAAATGTTCGTAATATCAGAAAAAATAAAAAAGGGAAGCTTCTCTTTCAAATATTAAAATTTTAACTAGTATGCCCAGGTGGCTGTGGAGCAGGACCAGCATTAAGCCAAGCATTTTTATCGACGATATAATCATCTAACTTATAATATGCTTGTCTACATAGTGTGCGTTTAATGCATGATTTAAATTTCTTTTCATTTAGTTCAAGAATATCGACTGGTATTTTATTATAACATTTTACACAGTACCCCATAAAAGAAGTGTGTACTTTAGACAATCTGAAACGTGGTTGATCTAATTTGTTCCTATTTCTAGTGTTAAAATTGTGCCTATCACTTATCTTACTAAAAAGATGTAGATTTTTCCGAACATACATAATGTTTTCATAGATATATTGACAAGGTACCGTCATGATGTTAATTGTTTTGAACAGTTCCCTTAGAGATTCGCGTCTGCGGAGGTTATAGATGGCTCTGACGGCCCTCTTTTGCAGAATAAAGATCGACTCAATATCCGCAGCCCGTCCCCATAGCAAGATACCGTAAGACATGATGCTATGAAAGTAACTAAAATAGACCAGTCTCGCGGTATCCACGTCTGTTAATTGGCGGATCTTCCAAACAGCGTAAGCGGCAGAACTTAGCCGCCCTGCAAGTGATGTTAAATGAGGACCCCACTGTAGCTTTGAGTCAAGCGTGATCCCCAGGAAAACCGTCTGTTCGACGAATTCTAGTATCTCCTTATTCAATACAACATGACATTCACTACTTCTAACATTCGGTAACGCAAATCTTATGCATTTCGTTTTCTTTCCATTTAATACCAAATTATTTACAGTAAACCAATTATGGACCTTAACTATAGCATTATTTACGTCGTCAAGCTCCTGTGCACGTCTTTTAACTTTAAAAATCAGTGATGTATCATCAGCAAATAACACCATTTGAGGTCGGTTTTTTAGTAAAAAAGGTAAATCATTTATATATACTAAAAAGAGGAACGGACCCAATATTGAGCCCTGCGGTACACCCATTTTGACTTTTAAGCCCAAGGAATTCACACCGTTTATTTGAACTTGCTGCAGTCTATCATTCAAGTACGATTTTACTAAGTTAAGCGCAAGTTCACCCAGTCCGTAATGCCGAAGTTTCAAGAGAAGTGTTTCATGATTCACGCAATCAAACGCCTTGGATAGGTCGCAAAAGATACCTATTGCATCTTGCGCCTCTTCCCATGCGGTAAAGATGTGTTTCAATAAGGTGACACCAGCGTCGGTTGTGCAACGTCCTTTGGTGAAACCATACTGTTGATCGTGTAGGATGTTATTACGATTAAAATGATTGAGCATTTGGTTTAACATAACTTTTTCAAACACCTTGCTGAAAACCGGCAAAATCGATACGGGTCTATAATTATTAGTATCTTTGCTGTCTCCAGATTTGAAGAGTGGAATAATTTTACTGTACTTCATTAAATCCGGGAAAACCCCTTGATCAACACACAAATTAAATATTAATGCCAAATAGGGTGCAACTGTCTCAATAATGGATTGACAAACTTTAGTAGACATGCCCCACTAATTTATTCTAGTTCCATTTTAGGATCATTCAGCCAAAAATCACGCCATAAATCATAAAAAGATAACGTCTAAATTCATCGCACAATTTTAATACCACCGCCGTGGCGCACCACAATTAAAATAATTACGTCATAATATCATCATCTAAAATTAAATTTTCAGCCCTTCGCCGCTCAAAGGTATCAAGTTGAACATCGAATAAATGTGGCCATTTCTCATGCTAACCGGAGCAAAACTTAATAACCCTACTGGAAACGCAATAATTACCAACGTTCAGTACGAGATTCGGGAGAGAAATAAATGAAAGTCATTAAGAGACTCGCGTTTAGATATTTCATCCCCCTTGAAGAAGACGTTAGCGGGCCGCCTCGCTTCCGTGTGGAGTGTTCCCACGCAACCAGCCAAAGAAAAGCTTCGTACGGTACTTTCTTTATTTCTTGCCTACGGGCAACTATTTTTGATTTTTTTTTTAAATTTTCGTAATACACTTCTCACACATCTCAGAATAAAACAACAACTTAGTTCTGAAAACAGTTAAAAAAATTCTTGTAATATTTTTATAGAGCAAGAGTTTAGGTACCGGCTACCTGTAAATTAGCTGTCGGCCCAAGCTAGCAGGTATGTGTACGTTCAAAGAACCAACTAACCCTACTCTATCCCAAACATTTTGATACTCAGAAAATAAGTAATTAACGTTTGTGGGCCCTGGGATCTTGGGCTAATTCTACAGTCCGTAAAGTTTGTAGGCGTCGTAGACTTGCGTAGCTCGTAGCTCGTAGGCCGTAGGCCGTAGACGTAAACCCGTAGCAATAGTGAAAAATGCGGAATCGGGAATAAAAAAAACTTTTTAGGCTAATGGACATCATGTTTGATGTCTAAGTGGATGGCACTGCGTAAAGCACTTATTTGCATCATTTCATCCGAAAAACATCCACTGCTGGACATAGGCTCCAAGCACTGCCACTTTGAGCTATCCTTTATCCTTTTTGGATCTAAGCAATATTGATAAGAACCTGTATATTATTTTCCTTCCATTGTCGATTCTGCACGATTTATCTTTGAGCGCGTCGCACCTGACAAATTATCGCCTCTCAGAGGCAATCCTCACGTTTGTTTTTGTTGAATTGTTCGTGTGTTTTGCGGTCTGAGACTAATGTGCAATGTAATTGCCCAAACCATACAATAGGTGCATGCTACGGGAAGGAAATCTTACATAAATAATGTGTCTTTTTCTGGCAAGGGCTAGTTCCATACGGGTGGTTTATTGTTTATTTTGTTATCTTCTTTTTTTTTGCATCATACGCTTATATTATTTGTGGCATCATGTTTGTATCTACATGTTTATAATTAATTAGAAATAAAATAATATAAATAGTACATGTACGTATATAATAAAAATAGAGAGAAAAGAATCACAGGGCATCAAAAAATTCGTCAGCATCGCTGTCAATGGGAAAAGTGACCAAAAGGCTGGCAGCATTGCCACGTTGTCTGGCAATGCTGATTCTTTGGCCTTTCTTTCTTTCTTTGTTTGTATCTTAATTTTCGTCCTTTAGGTACTTGTCTAGATAATGATAGAATAGTCTAGGTAGGTAGTTAATCTTAGGAATGATTCTAAAAGTTAACACAGACTGACGCATATACTGCGAAATTGTTAGGTTGTCTTTTAATTGAACGTATACCCGCATATCGAAATCAAAGGATTTATAAAAAAGAGCTGAAAATATTAAACACAATGGGAGCGTGTTGACAGCGGGACGCGATTGCGGACGCGCCTGCTCAGGCAGAAGTAACCCTGTTCCAACGCAAATACCAATCCGCGCTATTGACGGATTCTATTCGATTTCATTCGCGCTAGTGATGTTTTGTTGTACAGTTGTATCGATATTCGACGATAGTGTTAAACCTGAATAGTTTACTAATATATGTAAGTATGCGTGGAATTCTGAAATTATTCCGATATTAGTTTTGCTTAATTTATGGATTCGCTTTGAAAATTCCTGTAGCAAATGAATGTTGTGAAGAGACTGGAATACATTCATTAAAATGTCGTTATATTAATAATGTACGGAATCGTAATTTTTACACAATTGTAGTATTAAATGCGTCGATGTACTTATTGTTAAAATATAAAGCAGCACTATCGCGACCGCGAGTCGGGCACGCGCCATATCAGATTGCGGTGCGTTTCGCATATAGAGCGGAGATTTTTTCACAAAGCCCTATCAAATCGACACCTATACGCAAGAGTTTTTGCCTATTTCTAACGCAGCATGAATTTTTAAAAGAATATATTCGACCTACACACTGTATTATTTGATACCGTTGAAAGGAGCTTTGATTGGAAATAACGTAAGTTACTATAATATGGAAAACGAACTGTAGAACAACTTTCATTCTTCCTATAGGCAATATGTATCCTTAAATATCTTTCATTCTCTAGATAACAAGTTTGTTGCTATCCACAATTATTGAAATGTTCCAAAGTAATGTTGGTAGGCGTAGTAGACCTGCGTAAACCGTAGGCGATAGCCCGTAGCAATAGTTTAGAAATGACTACATATTATAAAACAAAATCCCCCCGGCGCGGCTGTCTGTCAGTTTGAACGCGATAATCCCAAAAACTACCAAACGGATTTTGGAAGTGTAAGTGTATAAGTAGTATAATTTATTAAAGTTTTGTGTAAATTGGTTGAACTATGACGATGATTGTTGAAGATGTCGGAAAAAAATATGCCGACGGCAGCAGCAAGCAGGCATGAGAGCGTTACTTTCGACGCGTAAACTAATAGAAGATATATGTAAATAATGTATTACGGAATTATTCCTCTTAAAAATATCTATGTCCGTGGGATAATTACTGGTGACCTGAAACACAGGTTTCTTTCCAAAAACCAAGCACCAGTCTCTCACAAGGATGGCCTACAGCTGGGACATTTTTTGTACACTTAAATTTAAGTCAGCTTTGTGAAGAGAGAATAAATAATAAATTATTATATTATTATTATTACAATTTCCGACATCCACGCGCGGGAAGCCGTGGGCAACAGCTAGTGTAGGTATATAATAATCCCTCCCTAGATAACAGTGGCGTGCAAAGAGTTTTTAGACAGAGTAGGCAGAAATTAAAAAAATGGCAAAAAAAAAAATAGAACAACCGATCGCTGTACCTACTTACACAGCATGCAACCTGTGAGGCAATTAAATGAATCATATTGTTTTGTTTTGTATTGAATTTACGATTTTGTACCTCTTAATTGCAAATCCGGTGTAGGTACAGCTACTTTACACGATACTTGATTTTTTTTTCACCGCTAGATACATAGTTTAAAAAAATTACTATTTTTTCTTTTCTCTTTACACACACCACCTGAACAACTTTCACAGTGAATATTATCTATTTTTCACACTATTTATCAATGTTAAAATTTTAACTACATGCCATCATAGCTCACAAAACAAAACCAAAACAAATAAATCAAAACAAACAATGGCATCCGAATTACTCAGAAAATGAAAAAATACGACAAAGAAATTATGGTTGTTTAAGTAGTCACAATTCAATGAAACCATGCTACTTTTTAAAATAGTCGCATAACTAGCTTTGTTCGGAAAACTTCGCTAAGTTTCGTAATTCGTCTCGTTGTTAAAAATCGTAAAAAGCCAGTGACTACCCTGTACGGCAGTGTGCGTTATTCGTTACATTGTGTGCCACGTATATGTATAGGAACGCACACTGAATAAATCTGCATGACCACGAGAGCACACATATAAATAATGAGACACGAATAGTTCGTGTCTCTCCCGAGGCACTAAGCGGCGCTGGTGCATCGCAATGCGAAGTTGCGTCAAATTGCACGACCGAACGGGATATTGTATCGATAATACTAATGATACGGCCGACGCTCGACAGGTAGCGTTGATTTAAGAATAAAGATTTTTGTATATTGATATAATAATATTAGTTTTACATATTTATCTGATTTAGGTAGGGTAGGCAGTGTCTTTCTGTCTTTATGGACTGCACGCCACTGCTAGATAACAAGTTGTTATCCAAAATCAATATCAAAATATTTAACAAATTTCAGTTTAAAAATAAAGGCACTAGCAAGCTCCGGTTAAATATTACCAACAGTAGGATTATAACTCCATGAAACGTCGTACTTAACACAGATATCTTTATATTATTAGGTAAAGGAGTCGTGAAAATCCGTCGGCTTTATCTGCTCCCTTTAATTGTTGGCAGGAGTACTATCTCCAGTTTACTGGCGCCGATTGCACGCAATAAAACGTAATAGCCCCTTTGTTTTGAGCTGTTCATATCGTGGTTTTGTCGCCTGTGAACTACGCTTTGTGGTTAAGAAAACATACATCCGTGTTGTGGAGTTTGTGCTAGGACTTTCGTTTGAGTTTTCCTTGAAATGGCATTTTCATGGCATCTTTCCAGGTTTGCTTTAGTCGATGTGTAAGTTAGTTGTAGAGTATTTGTTGCCCGCGATTTCATTTATACTTGCTAATAAATAAAATTGAAGTGTCTGTTTGTAATGTCACAACAACAGTTTTTTTACTAAATGCATATGAAAGTGTATACGGTAATACGAAAGTTTTTACTTATTACGAAAAAAAAAAAACCTTTTTTTTATTTGTCTTATCTCTTTGTCTGTTTGTTCCGGCTTATTTCCGAAACGGCTGGACCGGTTTTAACGGGACTTTCACTTACAGACTGATCAGTTAATGTTGTAAGGAGTATCATAGATTTCTTTTTGTTCGGTAGCACGTTCCCGTGGGGTAAATTCCGATATCCACCTGGGTGAAGTCAACGGCAGCAGCTAGTTTGTAAATAAAATTCAACCCCCAGTTTGACCCATTCAGGGATGAAATTTTATAAAATCTTTTTACTGTGCACAGTCAGCTCACCAACATAATATCTTCTATTCATGATTCTAGCGTTTTTATACATTTTCAGTGGTGCAGTTATCTATATCTCAACTACTACGAAAGCCTAAAAATCAAGTCTATGAATAGGGAACCACGATCAAGGCCGAAAAATGGTATTGTGATCCAAAATCTTATTACAATAATATTTGCTATCATAAACACGCATGCGTATTTTGAATAATTTAGTTTGTTTGGTGGGAATTTTCACCCACATCCTCCTCTCGATCTCGTCTGGATAAACTAAGTTTGATATGTGATTGAAACGTGACTCCACTAACAAAAAAGGTCATGTTGCGAATAATACGAATTGGTGCAACATTTTATTTGCTTTATCAAGCGACAAAACCCTTACACAGGGAATTTAAATACGTCTAAAAGCGGAACACACGAAAGCTTTTGATTGTTAGTGAGTGTGGTATTTAACTATTAGTTTTAAAGTTTTCTTGGCACGTCATCCCGAAGACTGTGTTACCTACCGCTGTTATCGTGCCCGCCATAATTATAAACCTTGCAACACTGAAATAATTATATTCAAAACCAACCGGAAATTGTATTTTTGATTGCAAATAGATGCAGTTATTTTACTTGCAGTGTCTTTATATGTGTTTGTTGCCAGTGCAGTATGCGTCTTTATGAGGTTCTTGACACCTAAGTCGATTGCTATGATTTGGAAATTGAAAGATATAATAATAAAAAACCAGATAAAATATTTCTCAGGACATTATCCAAATCTCCCTCCATAATTCATCAAACAATAAAACAAGCCAATTCTAAATTTCATGAAAATTTGGCTCCCTGTTTGAATCAAAACGTGTCCGTCCATTAGTCGTGAACAAAGAAGACTATTAAATCAATTACCTACAGTAAATTTCTATAGGCGGTGAGGGGTGGGGGGACAATTTGCATGAGCGTTGCCCAATGACGCTAATTTCGGTGGTCATCGGGTGTAATAAAATTTTATCAGGCATTCGGACATCGATTTACCTTTGACCGTAAATGCGAATGAAATTGGTCGATCTGGAGGGGTTGTGGGAAAGGATGGGAATTACGTTTTGAGAAGATTTATTAAGTAGATACCTACTGGTTACTTTTCAATAAGGTATCTGCGGTACTGGTACTGACTCCTTGAATACATTTTGTTCTGTAACCCTGGTTATGCCTTTAAAGATTTTTAAATTATATGCTTCGTTATGATTATCTTAATTACTATGACATAGTCAGTAGTCATGTGATCATGTCCAACACTGATCGATTGGTCAGTGACTGATGATTGACCGGTCTTTTAGGTAGGTCACATAAATATTGGAGTAGTTCTAGACACCGTACGTGACGAGGCGAGAGTACAGCCAGAAGCTGCAGTTACAAACCAATCAGTTCGTAACTGTAAATTTAGACGGAAATTCTTAAAAAAGTGGTTCCCAAACTTTTACTATTACGCGCCCCCAACAATTTTCAACTCTCTTGCATGTTAGGATAAACAACTAGCCGAGCTGATGACGTGTTTCATATGTGCATAATGATTACGTCAAGTAAATTGATGAATTTTTCTTTACTTTTTCTCTTTCTAATATGAAGGATCCATATTTTTTATTGACATATATAGAATTCTTTTTGGTGCAGCCGAGCCTCTCTTGGGTCACTTTATGCTCCCCAAGTGGGGCCCCACTGGTTGAGAACCCATGTTTAACAAATGTAGAATATACATGTAAGTACAGGTTTTATTTATTTTAGGGTCTAAAATAAAAGTTTTATGACAATAACAGACATGAAAGTCACATTTTCAGTTTTCAGCTCTAAATATCAGAACAGTATCCAAATCTCAATATAATGAGCAAACAGATCGATTCCATTCTTTCTTGTTTAATGAAGTTATTGTATTGGAAGCTCGTGTCAGTTTGTCCCGGGGCGGTCCCGGCTTTGTCGTGTCGTCACCGTGAAAATCACTCATTAGGAAAACCCGCAGGAAAACGTCGGTTTAAAGGGCTTCCCTCCACATCTCCTGTTAATTGTAACACATTTTTCGATTGAGTTAACTTTGTTTTTGGGTGAAGTTTCAAATCATTTTGACGGCAAGTCGTTAAAATATTTGAGTGATATTGATAAAGGATAATTGTTTAAGGGTGAAATGGTTTCAGATGAAAGACGAATGTTTTATTGAGTGATCGAAGTATTTTCTTTAGGTGTTTAACACATATGAAGCATTTGTGAGAATCCTGGCGAAATTAAACCTAAAGTTGAATTTCAACAGGATTCTAACGAAACGAACGAAGGAACGGAAGAATTTTCAAAGTCAATAACACAGCTTTTAATCTGTATTGAACAAGGCTTGATTTTCATTAAAATAAAGGGTACAATGTAGACGTATTTGTTTGACAATGGGGTGACCAAAGTGCACCCTAAAAGAGCGGAACGCTTTATGCTTTATGAAAAAAAACTTTATCAAAATTTAATAGCATTCCCCACTAGTAGGCAGAACGGCCAATGACTTTGATATTTTCGACGGTATTAATTAAAAAATTATAAAGCTTCCCGTGGTTGGAGCCCCGCAAGCCATTGTTGGGCCCCACAAAGCATTTATATCGCGGAAAAAGATAAATATTCGAGAAGCAGGTAATTGCGTACGCTTTTATTGAGCTGTTGTTTGATTTCAAAGGCTTTTTATTGTGCACAACGTTTATTGCGTGTATGTATTGACTTAACGATCGAACTCTTTAATGAACTGCTTCATTGGAATTGTGGCGATATTATTATTGTGAAAGTTAGTTAATTCCTCTTCAGATAGTAAAGTATGTACCTTCTTTATTATCTGAAGAGAAATTACAATAGGTATTCATGATTTAGTTCATAAGTGGAAGATTATGATGACGTGTTTTCGGCAAACTGTTCTTTACTCCATGTTGAAAAGAAATGCGAGCCTAATTCTAAGGAAATCTCAAAAGTAAATATTTTTTCTCATCTTAATAAAACGTCTGGAAGGTTCTGCGATGATTTTCCGTAACAATGTTTCCCTTAGGAAGGCACAGGTAATTATGATTGAGCACAAAATGGGTAAAAATGAGGTGGAGTATTGTTTCAGACATAATTAGGGTTTGTGGTCCCAGCGGGCAGCGCGCGCCCGCCGAAATGCAAGTCATAGACATTGGTGTATACGGCGTACTTTTTACAGATATTTTTTTTTGTGTTAATGCAATTTTAATGTGAGATAGGAAAGAGTGGTTGTTGTTTTTTTTTAAGAGACTGAATCTGAAACCGATGCTTATTTCCTTTTAGGAATGGTTTTCTTACATACATAAATATTGACACACATATAAACTCACGTTTTTTTTTCCCATGGAGGTAGGCTGTAAACTACAGAACCCCACATGCTACAATCCTTGCATACCCATGCTTTTGTCTCGTTTATTTTCATACATTTTTTTTCTGTGGTGTTATTAAACATATTATTTGGCATGTTGGTAACACCGGTAAGCCGCTGTTACCAGTTACGGTTCAGTTGCGATTCAGTTTAAGTTTAGTTTCCATTTTGCTTAGGAAATAGTAGAATGACTTTATAAGTAACTATCGAACGCCGATCGAAATCGAATTGTAGTGGAAACTCAATAGAATGTGTAACGTTGCAAATTAGTAGAATCGGCCACACACGCACGTCGTCGGTTACGAGTATTTTGCACCTGGGGGTCTAAAAAGGCCACTTTGGCAGAATCATAATATGATCATATTATTTAAGATCGCAAAATGGTCATAAACTGACAATTCACAATATTATCTGCGTAGACAGCACGCAATTCATCTATTTGACAGTTTTGTATTGAAATTCGTCAAATGGTCACCAAATTATGAATTGCTTTATTAAAGTAAATTGTCAAATAGCAGAATCATAGGGGAATTCAGGAAATGAATCACTTTTAGAGGAATTGCTTAGTGTGGCCTTTTTAGACCCGCTGAAATGTCTGAAAAACATCACCAAACAGGTCACTATATGTTTTCCTAGGGCGTTCCATACCGGCGTTTCTACTCACATCTGCCTTGTAAAATACCTTAAAGTAAACTTTAAAACGTATTCAAAGCATTTAAGGCAGACAGTAGATAATCCATACCAGCACACGTACATCTGAATACTCACATCAATTTCACTCAAGAAAGTCGTATTAAATTAACGTATCTACCTCCACGTTTGAACGTAACGGCAAGGAGCGTCGATTATGAATATTAATATGGCGGCGACGACACTCTCGGTTAGCGGTTCAACGCTAATTCGGATAGACAAACCTCTCTCGACAGTTAATGTTGACATGTACCGAGAACTTGTAGACTTGTCTTCAGACAAGTTGTTTATGCGAATAATAATAATTGTAATAATTAGGAATGTTCTAAGTGTCAAACAGTATAGTGGTTGATGATTTGGAATTTTATGAGGAGATGGAGTCATCAACGGAACTAAAGAAATGCATTTTTCCTCCTTGAAATTAAAATTCGATGTAATATACAGGGTCAAATTAAATTTGCAGGCGTAACTTCACAGACAAATCGATATCTAAGAATGACAAAATAAAAACGATTAGATTTTTTTTTGTGGGCTTCAACGACCCCTGATTGTTTTGTTACTTGAAGTATGAGTTGCTGTTTTCTTTTGTTACATCGTGTTTCGATATTGAAGTCTGTGAAGTTTACACATAAAAAAATATGTTTTTTTTGTTAAATTTCAAGTGTCTACGCTAACTGCGGTCGATGACCCCACAAACAAGTCGTTAAATTATTATTCATTTGTTTTATCATCTTTGGATATCTATACTCATCACGTCTGTGCAGCTTCGCTAGCTAATTTAATTTGACACTCTGTTTTAGCTAAAGTATTCTCTCTCAAAAACTCGAGTATGGGTCTTTTACGCGGATGGCCAACAATACCAAGTATTAGTAAATCCAAATAATTAGTAAATATGAAACCCCTTTTTGAGGTAAAGTAGAAAATTACTATCTACTCGTTTCGAATCATATAGTCATCTACAAGCACACATACATGCTGTGTACTCAGCCAATTCAAGTCAATTCAGATCCGCCCATTTCGATCTCCATTGCCGCTAAGATAAAGCCATAATTAAGGGCCTTCTCGATCGATTAACTTAAGCCGAGTTTAAATAGACGTTAACTCCGAGAGAAAGGTTTACTCCGGCGTGAAATGGCATTAGGTTTTCGCGCGTTTTATGCGCCTCCAGACGAGAGACGAGTCGCTAAGAAAAGGGGATTTAATGGGAGATTGACTTAATTAGGTACCGTCGTAAATTAGCGGAAGTATTTTTGATTGATACGACTTAAATGGATTTGTAAGTTTACAGTAGATTAGGCCACTTACCTTCTAAGTATCTTTTAAGCCGTTGGAAAGTTTCCTGATCAGTGGAAAAGGCCCGTTGTTTTTTAGGAAGTACGTAGGTACTATTTTATTTTAAAATGGAGTTGTTTAAACTCCCACATAAAAAGAAGTATTTCAGTTCATATTCCTTTCTTTAAATGACATTATAACACGAAACGAAATATTTAAAATAAACTTCTTAAAAGCATTGTACCCCAAGTGTAACTTAACTAAGTTACAATAGTACAAAAGCCTAATACACCTATTTAAAATGAGTTATAGCCGGAACATAAATCTGACGTCGACGTAATAATAGAAATTAATAATAAAAATATATTGTGTTGACCTCAGCAAACGGAATAGTTAGCACGTTCTTCAACCCGTTTCGTGTTGAACAGTAGTTAGAAATTACTTTTGTAATTAAATCAAGCATTCTTTCCAAAGTTACGTATTAATAATTTAGTAAAGGCTTTGACAGGGCAATTCCGTCTCGAGTACTTACTACCCTTCTGTTTATGCTAAAAGGTGGGCGAATAGGGTTGTGAAACGGAGATAGAGAGGGGATGGTCGATATATTGAAATGCCAAGGCAGTGATGTAAGGTTATCGTATTGTCTTTCTAATTTGATGTCTTTAGACTCAAGTATAAAATGTCATGTGACAAATGCCCATGTAACGGCGCTACACTCGAAATTGTGGACGAATACGTTTACCTAGAATAAACCGTCCAGTTAGGTAGGTCCAACTTCGAGAAAGAAGTCCATCGTCGAATCTGACTCGGCTGGGCAGCGTTCGGGAGGCTTCGCAATATCTTCTCATCCCAAATACCGCAGGGTCTTTGACCAGTGTGTGTTGCTTGTGATGACATATGGCACAGAAACGTGGTCGCTCACAATGCGCCTTATCAGAAGGCTAAAAGTCACCCAAAGAGCAATGGAGAAGGCTATGCTCGGTTTCCCTATGTGATCGAATCAGGAATGAAGAGATCCACAGGTTCTGGAGTGGCGACCGCGTACCGGAAGACGTAGACTGGGAAGGCCTCCCACAAGGTGGACCGATGACCTTGTGAAGGCCGCGGGAATACGCTGGATGCTGGAAGTACAAAACCATTCGAAGTGGAGGAGACTCGGGGAGGCCTATGTCCAGCAGTGGACGTCTTTCGACTGAAATGATGATGATGATAAAATCTTAAGGGGAACCTGGCAGGGTAGCCCGTGAGATTCAAATTTTCTAACAGTTTTTGTAATTTTCAGGTCAGTGTCAGGTTGTAAATGATTCGCGACCGTAACAATTATGTATTTCATAATCAAAAGGGGTGGTTTTGCCATAATCACCACGCTTGGCAGGGTTGGCGATCGCAGTATGGTAGTAAAATGCATAGAGAACGCTGCTGCCCATTCTGTAGTAAGTCCCTTAGTCGCCTTCTACGACACTCACGGGAAGAAATGGGATGGTGCTATTCTTTTACGTGCGACACCACACGGAACGCAATGTATTTACAGAATTATAATAATAAAATGCATAATCAGCCTATAACATTTCCACTGGTGGGTCATAGCCCTCCTCTCTGTGAGAGAGGAATCATTAAATTCGTCAATACTTCCCTCTTAGTTCATATCAATGAAGGATTAAATATAAACTTTAACTCGCTGCAGGACAAAGGCTTCTTATCATACCGAGAAGGTAGGAGCATTGATCACCACGCCACTTTTTTTTAAGTTCTAGCACGGCTTCAGTACACGTCTGACTCCCATTGAAATACCAACTAAATCATACTGCCTTACATCATAAATTCTGTGCCATTTCCAGTAACAAACCCTTTAGTTTGACCTTTCATATCTTGACACAATATGTCGATCAAATCAAACCTTATGAGAATTCTAAATAAATAATGAGACGTCACATTGCCCATCACTATAATCTGTGTTGCGTGACGTACGTTTCCTTACGATGTTATGAATCGGCGGCGACGTAAATGTTGCTCCAAATGTCAGTTTGACCTTATGCAAAGTGGTGGGCCGGTGGGCCGCCCCTGAATTATTTGACAAGTGCCTGTTTGATCTTTATGGCTGCCCTTTCATATGATTGCTGTCAATTTAACGTGAATTTGTGATACCTGGCTGCTAACTGTAATATTAATAAAGTGGCCTATGGCCTTTGAGGTTGATGTGGATGATCGGTGTCTAACATTTAGGTACACTTCAGTCTGTTTTGTCAGGTGTCAGTCAAGACTGACTTGGGCATGAGTCATGATGATTATCAGTAGATTATCTAATGGGCTATTTATAATTTTAAAAGTTTCACAATTGCAACAAAATTAAAGAACCAAAAAAGAATAATAATTTTGTTTTTACTTTGGCCTTTCCAGAATATTTACATTT
Organism: Polymixis lichenea; assembly: GCA_949091785.1. Taxonomy (NCBI): domain Eukaryota; kingdom Metazoa; phylum Arthropoda; class Insecta; order Lepidoptera; family Noctuidae; genus Polymixis; species Polymixis lichenea. The sequence continues at coordinate 9,198,914 of OX420939.1, read as the reverse complement.
TTATGCAAATAAGGTACTCCAAGGAAGAGGGAATCATTAGCTCGCAGGTGTTCTTAATGTTACCTGTTACTTGAGAGTTTTCTGTATAAAATTGCGTTTTAAAAAGAAAATTACAGTACTTTGAAATTATACCCTGAAGCGACTTACGAGTAAAGAAAAACAAATTAGCATCATTTAAGTTGCTACGAGTATTAAAGACTATTGTTGTTTTAGTTACCTCGTTACTTAGTTGACCTAATTTCGTTTTACCGTAGTTAGGTAATGTTTTGATATTTAATTCGTATAGAATTGAACCATGTAGGTATAGCCTATAATCAAATAAGTATGTGTTTGTAAGCAATATCTAGTACAGAAAATTTAGCAATGAAATCATATCAAAACACAGAACATAATTTAACAACGTGATGGTAACGATTGTTACAACTTGTGTTCGTAGTTCGTACGAAGTATTCATTTACGTGTTCAAGTGATGTAACTCACTGGCCGAATTCTTCGGGAACTCGTTAGGGGTCGTTTCATACGTCCGATATGGGACGGGTCGGAAACGGCGCGACTATCGCCGGCCGCCGCGACAGTTTCTATTCAAATTAGCCGCGATTCGACCTCCCTTTGCGGTGAAATTAACTTCTTTAGTGTCCCCCTTGTTTTGTGTCCATTGCTGTTTTTGTATTACTTTAACTACTGTATCAGAGTAGAAATGTTTCAATGGATAGTGAGTCAATAATTTTAGTCTTTAAGACGTAGGGTAGTAGGTATTGCAGGGATGTCTGAGCTCTAGACGACAACGTCACCGCTTCCGGGCGTCGCGTCGAACTTTTGTTCACTATTCAGTTGATATTTTATCTACTTGTACATTATTACACTTTAACGAACGTTGTTTCAGGCAGACATAAATTAGGCTAGTTAGCGGGTTCTCATTACATAGAGTTAGCAGAGTCAATCTGATATAGGGAATTGCTGTTGATGTAATGGTCCTTTGATCTATGAAATTATTTGGTCCTTTTACCGCCTTGGTTGTTTACTTTTTGTTAAAGAATTTTACCTAAAGTGGCGCTTTTAAATTCAAGCAATGGCATTAATAAATTACTATACTTAGCGTTACTACTGAAGCACAGCAAGACCTTAATATCCTAACTTAAGCAGAACTTACAGACTATCAATGTTAACAAAACTGAATACATAATATTTTCTCCTAAGAACAAAAAGATTCCTGATATCCCTCCTCTTACAGTAGATGGCCAACAGCTTTTAAGATCGAACCATGAAAAATAACACGGCCTGATCTTAGACAGTAGACTGACATTTAAACCACACGTTGATTACGTTAGAAGCAGATTGATTCCGTTAACTGGAGCTCTACGAAATATTGGAAAATGTGTGCCATTTCATTTACGTTACACAATCAAACACACTAGTCAAACCGCATCTAGACTATTTAATTCAAGTTTGGGGACAGGCCGCAATTACACATCTTCATGACCTACAAGTAACACAAAACAAAGCGATCAAAGCTCTATTTAATTACATTTACTTAACACCTACGAAAGAAAGTTACGCTAAAACTAAACTATTTAACCTACAAAAACTTTTTACACATACGAGTATGTATACTAGTAAAGAAAATTTTAACAAACAAAATACCCTTTCAAGCACAAAACTCGCCACAACACTAGAAACAGGGATAGTATAGAACTGCCTTCAGCTAGGACCTTGTACGAAAAAAGAACTATCCAGTTTGAGGAAGCGCAGTTTTATAATAAATTACCGAAAGAGATCAGAAACTTTAAATCATTGAACATTTTTTAAAAGAGGTTAAAGTTGTAATTCGCAAACCAACAATGAATCACTAACCACTGTATGAACTCGATAGATCGAACGACCCACTATGTATACTTAAGATATTTTGTTAAGTTTCCCATATTTAAGTGAACCATGTATGTGCTTTTGAGAAATAAATTTCTTTAAACCGAAGTCACATAGTTTCCGATAAAAAGTGTTTATCGAGTGGTAAGTATAATGATAGGTCACCTTTGTTTAATTTTGATGTTGTTAATAACTCGTTATCTGCCCGGTATCAATATAAACAATGTTTTGTTTCAATTTACCTGATTTCAGTCATTGTTTACATTTACAGTTGATTTATAATAAACTTTTATCGTAGAGTACAAGTAGGTACCACTACAGTTAAACGAAAACAATACATAGTTTAAATTAAATCACATCCATTTTTAACACGTGATGCTTCTTGTCTTAATGATTACTAAAGCGACGTGGAATTTCGTGCACTTTCATGCGCCTTCGATAGCTCAGTTGGTAGAGCGGTGGACTGTAGATGTGTCAAGACTGTTATCCATAGGTCGCTGGTTCAAATCCGGCTCGAAGGAATCTTTTTGCTCTTTATATTTATTATAGCTTTGAAGTAAATAATTGTGTTAAAGTGAGACTGATTCTGTTGCATTGAAAGTGTTCATGTACCCTTCGATAGCTCTAATATAGACCGGTTGAAACGAACATGTACGTGTTAAATGGTTAGGTTAATGGATACGTTGCTGGTACAAATCTGGTTTGAGTGAAGTACATTAATAGATGCATCTTACGTGTTCTTATTTTACTATTTATGTACATACATATAAACAGATTAAAACGATAAGCAGAAAGGTAAAGAAAAATACGTGCAAAGGTGATGCTTATTTCTGATTAAATGTTTTCCAGCATACCTGCGAGTGGAAAGTTGATAAAAAGATGTAGACAACGTGGATAAGCGTAGAAGAGAAAACCAAATACATAAATAAATAATATATCACTAATTAAAATATATAATAAATTAACATAATATACTTAAATGCATACATACCTCTTTATGAAATAAATAATACTGCAATATGTAAAATTATAAAGTTATTTAAAATAATAAACACATCGGGATCAGAAAAACTTCGGTTGGGGTTCTAGATTTCGTTATCAGCAGAACTAAAAAACACCTTCTTACCTTTGAGGTAACATGTGCTCTTCTTACAAAAATATATTGAAGCTCTTCAACATACACACCTTAGAAAAACGAATATGTTTAAACGACGCAATGGTTGTATGTAATTTTTTAAAGGAATAAACGCCGCCACTGGTCGCACTCACTAACTATCGTGCTACGTCATGAATTCTGCGTAGACTATTTTTCCTCTTTGTCCTCCACAGAGAAGAACAGTGTTGGGATCTAACTCTCCGTATGCAAGTTGTAGTTGTAGTCCGTTTTAACTAGTTGTAGCGATCTTATCGATTTACACGTTGATTCCGTAACTAGGTAGAAATCTAAAATGCTGAACTGTTGATCTGATTTGTTTGATTGATTTAGCATTCATGACTATGTTTTTTTTTTCTAGTAAAAAGTCTGCTTGTTAACTTGAGACTACCTAAGCTGACAATTAACATAATTAAATTTTCTGGTGCTTACCTTTAACTAATTGCTGCACTTTGAGAAGTTTTAAATACCCCGTTTAAAAAAGCAAAACTCTTTCCGTCACATAATAAATAATAATATTAAAAAATATTCTGAGTCGTCATAATTATAATTCATGTTCAGGCGGATTAGAAATATCAGATTTATTTTAAAGCAGCTTTTGCCAGCGGCTTCGCCTGCGTGTAGGTCCGTGTATAAACCACATATAAACCTCCCTCTTGAATCACTCTGTCTATTGATGAAAGCCACATTAAAATCCGCTGTCTAGTTTAAAAGATCTAAGCGTACAAACACGAAAAGCGACTTTATTTTATACTATGTATGTAAGGATAAAACTATGCTAAAAATGACTTGACTTTAAAAATAACTTGCTTTTACGATGTTTTCAAATTACAATGATAATAGGTATGGGAGGACAGTGCAGGCCTGTCAATAAGTACCAGGTACTTAGAGGAATGAAAATAAAGAATAGAAAATCGTCTACAAATCTAATGTCTGCAAGGCCTACAACGTTCTCTCATGTACAATATGAAAAAGAATCCACATAAATAAAAGAACATATTTCAACCAATTGACATGAATTTTATGACAATAACTAATAAATAGTCGATATTAGAATTGTTGTATAGTGTCAAATAATGATAAGAATTTGTCAGACAATGTAAAAAAAAAAAAAAAAAATTACAATGTAATTTGGGAGCAGCTTATAGACTTTCACATAGATATGCTGTTAATATTAAACCCGGGAAGCCACATTTGCAGAAGGAATTAATGCCAAACTTCTCTGTCTTCAACATAGTCTTTTATCTTACAATTTGCTGCAGCTTTTTTGATAAGGATTGATGGGACGATTGATGTGAGTTTTAAATTTTCCATCGCTAAGTTCTGTAACCGACTTTGGCAACTTGTTATAGAAGCGGATACTGTTTGTAAAGGCTCCTCACACTATGCCGCCGGCCATGCTGCCAACAAGGCCGGCGGCATACTCGGTTTCTGCGGCAAGTGCCGGCGTCCTAATATAACCGCAAGGCAAAAACCCGCCGGCTGTGCCGCCAGCATGCGTGTTTAGAAAGCCGCCTTTAGAAATGACTTCCTAGTTAAAGTTAATCTAAATTTTGGAATCACAATTTCATCTTTACTACGTGTATTTAGATTATGGAAATCGCAACTTTTTTTGTAAAAACCTAAGTTTATGCGAACATACAAGATATTTTCTAAGATATAAAGCGAGGCAGAGTTAGTATATTATCAATTTCGTTGGATTTGTTTCTAAGAGGCTCGCGAGGCCCCATTTTATAGATTGCGCGGATTGCCCTCTAAAATGAAAATTGAATCTACGTCAGCTACTTATACCCATAGCAGATCGCCATTAGACAAAATACTGTGGAAATAAGCAAAGTATACTAACGTAGCTGTGGCTACATCAGTCAACTACCTTATTTTTCTTACTGCGTAAGCAGCTGAGCTTAGTTTACTTGAAAGAGCTCTAATGTAAATGAATACCCCACTGCAATTTTGAATCTAAAGTAATTCCTAGAAATACAGTTTCCGAAATAGCATTTAGTTTCTTGCCATCAAGTTTTAAATTTAGACCTAGTTAGGGTACATTTGGTAATGAGAACTTAAAACATTAAGTTTTGTTCGCATTGAGTAAAAGATTATTTGCCGCAAACCATTTCGAAAGAACAGCTAGACTCTCGTTGACATGTTAGACATCCGTATTTTTTCTATCTATTTCAAAAATAAGAGAAGTATCATTAGCGAATAAAATTATATCCGAGAAGTTAGCCATCAAGTAAGCTAGGTCATTAATATAAACTAGAAATAATAAGGGCCAAGAATTGAACCTTGAGGCACTACCATTTTAACTAAAGACCCCAAGGACGCCGCCCCGTTAAAGTTTACTTTTTGCTGCCTGTTTGATAAATAGGAAAGTACAAGATCAACAGCTTGTCCACAAATTCCGTAGTGGCGTAACTTACAGATCAGTGTATTGTGGTCAACGCAGTCAAACGCTTTTGAGAGGTCACAGAGAATGCCAATTGCATCCTGGGACTTCTCCCAGGATTTCAAAATGTGACTGATGCGTTTTACTCCCTCATCAGTCGTCGACCTACCTTTAGTAAACCAAACTGTCGATTGTGTAAAATGCCATTTGAGTTAAAATGTGACAACATCTGGTCTAGCTTGATTTTTTCATAAATTTTGCTTAATGCTGGAAGCACAGATATAGATCTATAATTAGAGGGATCACTCTTACTATTCGATTTGAAAATTAGTACTACTTTACCATGTTTCATTATGTCAGGAAACGTACCGCTGTCTAAACATTGATTAAATATGCCTATTAGGACAGGGGCAGTTGTGTAAATGATATCTTCAAGATCTTTAAAGGAAAGCCCCCCATAAGTCTTCAGTGTTTTTTTATGTTAAGATTTATGCTGTTTTAATTGAGGCAATAGAAATGGGTTTGAATTCAAAACATGGAATGTCCTTACTGAGGTTTACTTTTACGTTACTGAAGAAATTCAGCTAATACAGATGATGAGATTTCGTAAGTTACGAAATCTATTCTATACTAGTATATTGAGATGTTGGTAAAGCAATTTTCTAGAGTCTCAGCAACTTTCAACTTATCTGAAATTGTTTCATTATCCATTTTAGAGCTAACTCATTCTGATCTCGCTGTTTTATGTTTCCAGTTTCTTTGTTAATTACCTGCCACCCAGCTTTTATTTTATTTTTAGGAATACTAAATTTCGTTACTTACATATTTAGATTTAGCTTGACCGCAGACTCTTTTGAATATCTTAGAATAGTGTTCTTACATAATTATGAAGCGCCTGATCAGAATTCAATGGTTTTTCGCGATAAAAATTATATAAGATATCTCTGCTTTTTCTAATGCCAGCAGTGGCCCGTTCGCTAAATTTTGGTTTATTAGTGATTGTAACTTTTTTTACAGAACATGCTTTATTGAATTCTTGACATACTGTAGAAAAAAATGTGCCATAGTTTATATTAGGGTCTTGTGAATCACAATTTACTGTTGAGAGATTGCTAAGAACATTATCATTAAACATTTTCAATTTATAATTAGTCAGAAGTCTCAGTTCAATGGTTTTAGGTGTAACTTTTATCTAGGTCAAACGATACAGGCTGACCAGTATGGTCTGACCTGACGCCACTAATTAAGGTCGAGTCCTTTATTTTGCAATTAGTAAATACATTGTTTGGACAACTAGCAACTAGCATTGACAATCTGGAATCCCTACTGAGTAAAATGGAACAGGTTAGCCTTGATTTTGGTCTGAAGATAAACTGCAGCAAGACGAAGATCATGATTGTCGATCGAGCTAACAACAACTCACCCGAAGTCACTAAAATTGCGAATTGTGACGTCACCCAATCATACATTTACCTTGGGGCACTAATATCGAACAGCGGTGGATGCGCGGACGATATCAAACGGCGCATGGCTATCACCAGACCCTCCATGGATCGGCTTAGAAAAATATGGAGAAGCAGAAATATCACAAAGGCCACTAAAATGCGACTTGTCAGGGCATTAGTGTTTCTCATATTTCTTTACGGTGCTGAGACATGGACTTTAAGGGAAAGCAAGAAAAAAAAGATAGATGCCCTAGAAATGTGGTGCTGGAGAAGAATGCTTGACACAGTTCCGAACCAACGTCTCAATCCTCCAAGAGCTTCGTATCAAACAGCGTCTTGCTTCCATCGTCCAATGTCGTATTCTCAGTTTCTTTGGACATATCACACGTCAAGAAGACACATCTGTGGAGCGACTTGTAGTACAGGGAAAGGTTGAAGGTACCAGAGCACGCGGCAGGTCTCCAATTAGTTGGACCGACCAGGTCAAAACTGCACTCAATGGTTCACTCCACGAATGTTCAAGAAAAGCCACAGTACGGGAGGAATGGCGGCGGATTGTGAAGCTTGCCATTACCTCTGATGTGACGACCACGACACTCTGTCAAGAGTGTGACGATGGAGAAGAAGAAATACATTGTCTATGCATGAAGATATGGTTGCTGTTATTCTAGTCGCTTCATTAAATAGCAAGTTGTATTGTATCCCAAATGTGTTAAGTTCACAAGCTTAGTTATTATGCCTTAGCGTTCTTGCACGAACCTACGTATCTAATTAAACCTACGTGACGTTCTACTTACAAGAGTTCAATCCCATTTTTATAGATCTACAATCTATTATCCACCACATTACAGAAATTCTTAAAAAAATATTCCTTCGAGCCGGTGTTGAACAGTCATTAAACGTCTTCTTTATATGTATAAAAAATGAATCGCCGAAATGTATGTACGCGCATAACTTCCGAACGACTGCACCAAATTGGATGATTCTTTTTTACGTGTTCCTTATTGTCAGGACAAGGATTGTATATAAGAAAATTTGAAAAAAATATACAATTAATCAGAATATTTTTTTACAATATAATACAAAAGTGATTGACGGTATGTGACATAAATCTTTGACAGATCTCTGACGAAACAATCGACCAACTGATTTGAGTTTACCAGTCGCGACTGGAGAAATAAAATATGGCGGTACGAAGTTCGCCGGGTCAGCTAGTTTTTAATAAATTTGCTGCTTAATTTGTAATTGGCGACGAAGCTGTTGGTGTACCTACCTACCTTTATATTAAAAAAAATAAATAAATAAAAGGAAATTCCTTCGAGCCGGATTTGAACCAGCGACCTATGGATATCGGTTACTATACATCTACAGTCCACCGCTCTACCAACTGAGCTATCGAAGGCTTGATATAACATTTGAAATAAGTGAGTACATTAAAAATAATTATGCAATCGGACGAGGTAACACGTGCTCTACTTCGGTGAAGGCAATTCGCAGTAGTGAGAAAGTCGAGTGCTTACACTGCATTGCATATTTTGCCACAGAATCTCACGCAATGAAACAACACACCACAGTGCAATCCAAAGCCGCACGTAGTATTGATTCTTGGTCTAGTTAATTGTTTAATAATATGTCCATTTATTGATTTTGACGAAATTTGATTTGTAGTTTTTAGGGTTTCGTATCCAAAGGGTGACAACAGAATGGAACGAAACTAAGCCTTCGCTTTTCATCCGTCTATCTGTCAGCGGGCTGTACTATGAACCCTAATAGGTAGACAGTTGAAATTGTCTATATTTCTATTGCCAGTAAAAATTAAACGAATAAATAATAATTAAAGGCAGTCGCCACACGCGAATTTTCCGGCATTTATTGTAGTGTGCTAAGGAACCCTTCGTGTGCGACTGCGACTAGCAGTTCACCGATTGTTTTTCTGACACTCTGTGGGCCGAAAAAAGAAAATCAACACATTTAAAAGAGATCAAGAAACGACCTATTATTAAAAACATATAGTGTGTAAGAGAGAATTTTTAACATATCGTCGACATTATGATCAGTCGATCGGAATTTAACCGTCACCGCGTCGCGTCGTGACTCTGAGACACGCAGCGATTGTGCAAACGCCGGACGTCACACTAGTCAATTGCAACATATCACTTCATTCGATCAGAACTCTGTGACCATAATAATTAAGAAGTATAATTATGATTTATTACTCGTTTTGTATTTTAACAATGATGATAACATTTACTTCCACGCATAGTATCAATTTTCCATCTTGGTGATTCTGGGCCAGTTAGGAAATGGCTAGGCAGATGATCTTAACAAGACAAAGCCGGATTTGAACTAGTGACCTATGGGTACCAGTCATTTTAGTATTGGTCCATCTACAGTCCACCGTTCTACCAACTGAGCTACCGAAAGCTTACAGTTAGCGTAAAAAATAAGTCCAGTAATAATAAGAGGGTTATAAAAGGTAAAAAAATATTCCTTCGAGCCAGATTTGAACCAGCGACCTATGGATATCAGTCTTTATATACATCTACAGTCCACCGCTCTACCAACTGAGCTATCGAAGGCTTAGTAATACATATGAAATAAGTAAGTAAATAAAACATATTATGCAATCTGACGAAGTGAAACGTGCTCCACTTCAGTGAAGGCAAATCACGCAATAGTGAGAGAATGGAGTGCTTACGTACATTTTGCATCGAATCTCGCTGAATGTAACAACACACTTAGTGCAACACAGAAATTCAGTGTTATCTGAACCACTGTCAATAAATTGTCGTAACAAATATGCTATTATTGGAAAACAGTGTCATGCGTTATGCAGCAATTAAAATAGAGTAGGGATGTTTTCTATTTACCTGATACTATACACATTTTATAGATTTTGATGCAACAAACTTTTTTCCTTTTCTCAGGCTCTGTATACATATATAGGGTATTAAAAAATGAATGTTCCGAATTTCGTGTACTTGCTCGGTATCAAAAAACTAATATATTGCAAAAAAAAAAGAAAATTTGAGCGATTTTAATTTTAGGTAAGTTCGATAAATTGCCAGTCCAAAGTCTGAGAAATGTGATGGGAAAATTAGAATCAGCTGTTTACGTAGGTATTTGACAACGCGCTCGTCTCACTCGCGCGGCTGTCTGTGCCTACACGGTGTAGGTACGGTGCGCATGTGCATATTTAATAATTAGTGCGTGGGGAAAATATTGCATATCATTGAAACGGATTGTTGTGTATAAATATTTTTTTCGTGATTATGTGTTGAATGTCATTTTAAACAACTCCATAAATTCCTAAACATACATTTTTTTAACACCTTATATAGTTTACAGAGTCTGAGAAACCGATAAAGTTTGTTAGCAAAAAGGGTGGCAGGTATCATGTTACCATGGAATTAAATACATGATTCTGAACCCGCCTGAGTTGTTTTTTTAATGCTAACTTACGAGACATGTCTGTGCTAGGCGTCTAGAATGATGTGATACATTCAGTTTGTGCGTCAATACCACCCTGTTTACAAAATAAGGAAGCTCACTTTTTGAAAGAGTTTTATTTAAGGAATATAGTGTGCGAAGACGATAGAGAAGTTTTGGAAGATAAGACATCGTCAACATTCTCTTGAGTGCCCAACTGTCTGCGTTGTTGCGATACTTCACACAGCGATTGTGCAAACGCCGGCCGCTACGCCAGTCAACCGCAATTCATCATTCCATTCACTTAGTACTCTGTGATCAAAATTATTAAGAAGTAAAAGTATGTATCCTTCGATGTATTATTCGTTTTAAACTATCACAATGATAACATGTCTCAATGGGTTAAAAAAAAAGCCGGAGTAGTATCACCGACCTATGAGAATCAGTCATTTCAGCATTAATTTGTACATGTTTAATTCACCGCTCTACCAACTGAACCACCGAAAACTTGCATTAGCAGTAAAAATACAATCTCAGTACCTAATAATAATACGATTTAAGGGTTGTACCTACATGCTAAAAAAATATTCCTTCGAGCCGGATTTGAACCAGCGACCTATGGATATCAGTCTTTTTTCATCTACAGTCCACCGATCTACCAACTGAGCTATCGAAGGCTTGATGTTACTTCCAAATAAAATTATAACTGTCTTTAAAAGCCTAAGTTTTTTAATAGTAAAAAAGGATTCCTTCGAGCCGGATTTGAACCAGCGACCTATGGATATCGGTCTTTATATACATCTACAGTCCACCGCTCTACCAACTGAGCTATCGAAGGTATAGTAATGCGTTTGAAATAAGTAAGTACATTAAAACATATTATGCAATCTGACGACGTGAAACGTGCTCTACTTCGGTGAAGGCAAATCACGCAGTAGTGAGAGAATGGAGTACTCATACGCTCATTGTTTATTCTGAACGTCAAACGCGAGTAAGGTATTCAACAATTCGCTTCAATAAACTCTAAAGATATAAATATTTTATGAATTGTCACCAGGGAGCAGTGGTGGCCCAGTGGTAGCAACTGTGACTTACTGAGTTGTAGGTCGTAGGTTCGGACCCAGGCAGGCGCTTTCATCATCATCTTCATTATTTCAGCCGAACAACGCTGGACCTGCACAGGGAAGGTCCAGCGATGTTCGACTGACTTTGTGTTAATTATTTTATCACCACTGCTCTCAAAGCGGTGAAAGAAAACATCATATAACTAAAAATTCGAAGACATGTGACAACACGCACTGGGCCCGCGTGTTGGATTACGGCCCAATCCTTTCTCCCCTCGAGGAGGCCTGTTTCACAGCAGTGGGAACATTATAGGCTGATTATGGAATTGTCACCATTCGCCTTAGACACATAGGTGAATTTGGTGAATGCTATGTAGCATAACACTAATAGTTCTTTGGAACATTGAGTTATTGGAAGAAAATAGATCATAAAATACTTACCATTTCTGTAAGAAGGGAAATAAAATTAAGAAATTATCTACATTAGAAAAATTCAAGCTTCTTATCAAACCGTCGGATGACCATTGCACTTGTAAATGGTCTGTGCATGTGACTACGCAGCACTATTGCGTGCAGAACGCTCACAAACTAACACTCCATTAACTTAGTATTCTGCAATCCAATTATGTTGTCACAAGGATGAAAAAAAATTAAACAATTATTTCGTGTTTCATCATTTAATATCATCGTTCGGCCAAATTGGGCCAATTTCTCGAAGTGGACGACTTTTGGCCGATTGCGATGGTAGACCAAACTGGAGACTTTTCTTAGTGACTTTTTTCTTCTTGATGACTTTCTTCTTTTTTTGGAGACTTTTGGCTGAACATCTTTCAGGCTTCATCGTTAATTTCATCATTCGGCCAAAAGTGGGCCAATTTCTCGAATTGGACGACTTTTGGCCGATTGCGATGGTAGACCGAACTGGTGACTTTTTTCTTCTTGATGACTTTTTCTTTTTTCGGAGACTTTTGGCTGAACACCGGTCATGGCGTTCCACATCTAACTCATTTCCGCGAACCTAAAGACTGAAAAAGAAAAGCTATCTTTAAAACATGTACGGGTGTAAAAGGTAAAAAATATTCCTTCGAGCCAGATTTGAACCAGCGACCTATGGATATCAGTCACTACTACATCTACAGTCCACCGTTCTACCAACTGACCTATCGAAAGCTTGAAATTACATTTAAATAAAACTATAACTACTTTAAAAAAAATAGGATTGATATCCAAAAAAGATTCCTTCGAGCCGGATTTGAACCAGCGACCTATGGATATCAGTTACTATACATCTACAGTCCACCGCTCTACCAACTGAGCTATCGAAGGCTTGATAATGTGCGTAAAATAACTTACTACAAAGTAACATGTTAAGTAATCGTTGGAGGTGAAAGGTGCTCTACTTCGGTGCGGACGCAATCCGCGCGAAAGTGTGCAGACGCATTCATTGTAACCTTGACCAGTCACGTATCTGGTTTGTTCGTACGGCAGTTGTTGCTAATTATTACTTATTTCTGAAGTAGAATTAGGACAAATGCTATCATTTTGAATGCCCAGATTGAAACGGTTTTTTTTTAATTTTCTTTATTTATTTATTTAATAGTACACATACATTATTACACATTTAATTTGGTGCCAACATAAACTCATTAGAGTTAATTAACTCATTAGACTTAATATCACAAAGTGTTTTTATTTAATCAACAACAAAAAAAAAACCATGGTGGTGCATACCTATTTACATTTCTACAGATCTGCATTTAGAATTTTCCCTTTTGGAGGTAAAAACGCGATGGATTTTTTTGAATCTAAAGTCCATTTTCTGGAAATGAATAATTAGTAAAATGTAAGTGTACACCTCTGCTTAACCCTTCAGGGAAACAGGACGTGATGTTATGTTATGTTGAATAATTAATACATCGTAGCTAATTTACAACACAAGCCACAGTTATACCTATGTTTTAACCCGAATTAATAAAACAAAGATAGCACAGCCGCAGTAATAATTAGCAGGTTCACAGATAAGACGGTGCTATTTCAACAGGCGTTCGGTTTTACTGCACATTGCACCGCACCCTTGTCAAATCCTCCATATTATTAGCATATTAATTGAGTATTCTGGTTTTAGGAACGTCGCAGGGATCCTAACGCCGCCGTCGTCGGGGTAAAGCCGCTTTACAACCGCGACACCGTACTATGAGGATTGAATATCATTCTCTAACTTCTAATAACTAAATGCTTTGACGTGGCTGATTATCGTGTGTGCTTTGCGTATTTCTATGGTATCTTAAAAGCAATTCTGTACTGCATCAGATTTGAATCCAAATTCAAGACCCGTGTTGGAAATTATGTGTCCGTTTGCGGTTGAAACTAGAGGCCATGGGGTCCGCGTGCCCACGAGTCCTTACGTGACCATAGGGATGGCCTATTTTTTGGCTAAAGAATCAGCATTGCCATAGAACGAGGTAATGCTGCGTAAAGAGATACCGCGGCCCCTGGCACACAGGCAACTGAGGGAACACGGGTGGGTTTCAGTCAGTAAAAGTCTGACACGCCCTCCTGCTCCACCCAGAGCGGGAGAAGTCATTTGATGAATTCCCACCCAAAAAAACAAAAACCATAGGGATGGCCTATTTTATGGCTTTATAACGAGGTAATGCTGCCAGCCTTTCGGGCACCTTTGCTGTTGACAACGATGCGGACGGTTTTTTTGAAGACCTGTGATCATTTTAGACCTAGCTTTGAAATTATGTAAATATTTTAAGATAAATGAATAACAAATAAATGAATCTAGATCCGATCTAAACCGAATTGGAAATGTTCATAATTTGGACGGACAGAGTTCGGATCATCTAATGCGCATCCCTTCATATACAAATAGAATAATGGCTACTTCGGACCGATATTTCTTGGATTCGGATCGGATGCAGAACCGTTCTAACAGTGAATGGTTGAGTAACCATTCCAAAATCAGCTTAAATAACTGATAGACGTTTCAGCAGATTTTAGTATGATACTTAGGCATCTACTGTCCGAATGTTCAGTAGTAAGTTTTGCCATACAATATAACAAACCAATCGTACCTACATTTTACAGTTCATATTCTGAATATTTCTGAATGGAATTTGTAATAAACACGTTAATGACTTGCTATTGTTTTTCAGATTTATGTTGACTTAAGTGTTCGAGTCTCACACAAAAGTATGTAGCATTTTAATTGCAACGTAAGGTGGTTTATTTTGATTCCCGGTATTTTAGTTTCAGTATTTGCAAACTATAGTGATACGTATGGGTGTTGGTGTTCGATCTACTGAGTCTTTACTGAAATTTATTCATTTATAAGCTAGACTCAGTTTTCGTCATAATAGATCTTGCATGTATCAATATTATAGGAAAACACGGCGCTATTAATTAGCGTAGGTACTTGTACATTAGATACACAACATAAAATGTATTTTTATAAATATGTAATACTCGCAGTTTCACCCACATAAGTCTCAATCCCGTGGGAATATCGGGATAAAAATCTGCTATTTCCTAATCCAGGTTCTGTTCTACCTACATGCTACATCTAAATCTGTTCAAACATTTAAGAGTGAAAGCGTAACAAACAAACAAACATAGATAAAATCCTTTTCTCTTTATAATATTAGTTGAAATTACCTAATAAAACAATGATATTTTTTTGATTACTAATATTATTTTTTAATGAAACTTGTATCCTGACTAAGTACTGTGTAAATGCAAACATCAGCAGAATGTTGAAACAGTCAAAATACATCAACAAAGCAGCAAAGATTTCGCTCCAGGGACAATTTAAGCAACTAGGAAACTATTGTGTCAGCAGACATACTCAACATCCAACTTATGCGACAGTTTCTCAACAATAATAGCAGCGGGAACGAAACTATTTAGCGAGTTTACTCCGTCAATAGAGGGCGCCACCTCGGCGGGAAGGAATAATTCATTTAGCGAGAATTAACTTGCGAAGTTCGCGCCGCGAATCTCCTGAGTCGACGCGTCGCACATCTTTAAATATGTTGATTGTTCATATAGTGGTAGGAAATATTGCGACAGATTTTGATGAAGGGGACTGAAAGTTGAGGTAACAGTCATATTTTCACGAGAGTATATTGAGCCTCTTCATCATTGTCTAAGGTTTCTTTTTCCTGAAAATGCTAGCTTACAAGTGGTCGTTTCGTAGCGCCCTATTTTGAAATAAGAAAGAAAGAAAAAGCATTTAGTAGCATTACAGCATAAAAAAAATCTATAAAAACATATAATAATGCCATAAGGGTCTCAGCTCTGTATACTTAATGTTAGAAGACCACACAAAGTGTACCACCTGACGCGGATTTTTAGCTACAACCCACCCATCTTCAGTTCCAGAATATAGTTTTGATTATTTCTAAATAAAAAAATATTCAGTGATGTTGTATTTAATGAAATGCAATGAAATTTCAACGTAGCTTCATGATGTTAGGTTTAAGAACAACTTTATTTCTCATAAAGAATTGCATACAAAATTCACTTACTGAGAAATAATATCTAAAACTAAGATTAATAATATTAGAGCGCACAGATGTACGTATATAAAAATAACAAAATAAAATAGAAAAAATGTGGGTAAACAGATAACATAAACTCGATCGTAAGTTAACCAAGCACAACATGGTTGTGTGAATTTGATTTTTACTAGATGTGGCATTGATGTCGGTTGCAATAACAATGAAACTGTATCTACCCGCAACATTTTTATTTATTTATTTATTTATTTCAGACATAACATTCGTCCATAGCTACAAATTAATATGGAATGAATCGTATAAAAAAAAAAATGAAATTAAAATATAAAATATAAAATTGTCAAATTGTAAAGTGATATAAAAATGTCAAAATATTTATTATTATTAATGATTAGTTATATTGACAACAAGCATGTGTATTTATTACTATGTCAGAAAAGCGTGTATAATCCATTTCACCTTTTAACATGGCTGTTTCGTTTCAAAAACAATTTTATAGCGTTGTTATTATAATGTCAGCCATTATGTCTCACGGACTTATACTGTGTTTGTATCATAATCGTGTTTCATGGCGAGGCGGCGACGAGACGTTCGGCTTGCCGTTCCTGAAAGATAGGGCTGCCAGTGAATAAGTTTTAAATGGCGTTGATTTTTTTTAAATGCGTGCTTTCTTTCTTACTTGAGGATAGTCTTGTAGGATAGTATTGTATAGTAGGGATGACTTTTATTTTGGCAGTTGAACAACATTTATTGCGATGTTATTGTTAACATATGAATCAATGGAGTAACAATAAACTTAAAAATGATTCAGATTAATAGTGTGTTATGCAATAAGGGTGCCGGGAAAATAAAAAGCGGCCAAGTGCGAGTCGGACTCGCCCATGAAGGGTTCCGTAGCAGCAAGTAACATAGTATAATAGTTCTTGTAGTTCGTTGTAACTTTGATCGATGTTTTAATAATAAAATTATTAGGCCCTACTCCTACTTAGGCCCTATTACATTTTTATTATTAGAAAGTAATGGTTCACGGTTTATGCATAAAGTTTATGTTTATGAAATTAAAGGATTTTAAAATTTTTTATATTTGAGTTGATTGAATGAAAAGTAAATTGCGGTTTACGATTTATGACGTATTAAAAAAAAACTACTTACTAGATCTCGTTCAAACCAATTTTCAGTGGAAGTTTACATGGTCATGTACATCATATATTTTTTTTAGTTTTATCATTCTCTTATTTTAGAAGTTACAGGGGGGGAACACACATTTTACCACTTTGGAAGTGTCTCTCGCGCAAACTATTCTGTTTAGAAAAAAATGGTATTGGAACCTCATTATCATTTTTGAAGACCTATCCATAGATACCCCACACGTATCGGTTTGATGAAAAAAAAAATGAGTTTCAGTTCTATGTATGTTTTTGTTTTTTTTCTATTTTTGTGTGTGCGGTTCACAGAATACATATACACAATAGATATACAATAGAAAAAACATATACAATAGAATACATCTACTTACTAAGTTTCAACAGCAAAGTTCTGATAGTTTCGGAAAAAAGTGGCTGTGACATACGGACGGACAGAGATACAGACAGACATGACGAATCCATAAGGGTTCCGTTTTTTGCCATTTGGCTACAGAACCCTAAAAATAGAGATTCTGCGGTTATGTCAAATTCAAAGGTTTTTAATGGGATAGTTGATAGTATATGCACATATTTCGCAGATTCATTAATAAGTGGTCTGAAATGCCTAAAAATTGTATTCACACTTAAACGCGTGGACGAAAGGACCAAAATATTTTACTTGTATAATCATTTTTCACGCGTGGCATGGAAACCCTGTACTAACCCACCCTGACATTCACTTAATTACGTAGATTACAAGTTGACATTTTCGTTTGCCGCGATTTAAACTTGACTGATATGGATTATCCATATCCATTGCGATGGGTTAATCTGGTGTGTTTGTTGTTTAGCTGTATTTTTATCGCAATAAAACAGTGTAGCGAAATTGATCACTCGAATTGTTTCTAGTTTTGTATTTATTTATGAAATAGGAAACTATCCGGTTTTCTTTTTAGCGACCCCAGTTATATTCAGTCATTAGAGGGGCTTGTGGCTGCGTGATCACAGCCACAAGAGTCGATTGATCAGGTTAAGCTACGCTTGCCGCGGTTGGTCCGGGGATGGGTGATCATTTGCAGACTCAAAATTAATCACACAAGTTTATTTAGCCCTATGCCAATCAATAATTCAATACTGCATCACATCATGGGGTGGCGCACCAAAAACTAATCTGCTTCCTCTTGAAAGAGCACAAAGAGCAATTTTGAAGGTGGAAAACTTCCATCCCTTTTCTTTCCCACAGAACTGCTATATAATCCTACAACGTGCTGACTGTTCGCTAATTTTTTATTATGCACTTAGTATAAAAACAGCACACCATGCTTACCTACACTGCTGACAATAATTACAAAAGACTGAATGATATAGTATGCACATCTAATGCAACCTCAAAACATGTCGTAGTAGAAACATTTTTACATTCTTAGGCCCATTTCTGTACAATAAATAGGTTAAATAGAAAACTAAGTATCTATGAATTAAATTACTTCAGCTGTACGAAAATTATACTTAAATATATACTAACCATGACTTATTCACAGACAGAAGATCTACTTGTTGTCTGCAAATAGAACGACTAAGGTGCTATTTTATTACTTTTACTTTTACTCCCTGGTTTTAATTTCCTTTTACTCATTACACATTGTTTATTTATTATTTATATTAAGTATTTATGTACTTCATAGTCTGAAAAACAGGTTCAACCTAGTTCAGGCAATAACCAACTGCGCTCTATTTTAATTGTTAAGTTGTTGTTTTGTTGTAAATGTGCTCCTTTTTATAAATAAACGATATTTTTAGTTTTGACGCGCACCTGATCCGATAATCGTTGGGCTGAAACGTTGACGGCTGGTTCAAGCACGGAAAACAGAAAGAGCATCCGAACTTGGTACGCTGTAAGGTTAATTCCTCCCTCTGTAGCCCCATAATATGCGCGCATCACATTTTCGTTATGGACTGGGTCCATCGCATGCACGACTAATTTCCACCGGTAGCGGGGACCCTGCTCGAGGCCTGTTGGCTTCGAGGTCCCAAGCCCGCTGGTGGCCGTCGTCTTCCTGGCCGCCGTTGTGGTGTTGGTGACGACGGTGGGGAGAAATACTCGTCGCTCGAGCTCGACGCAACTGCAGCGACCGGTGACACGGCGCTCAGGGTTGAGGCGCGTACCGGCGGCTGCGAGGCGGAGCTGAGCGACAAGTTCGGTGATGGTGGGTGTGCCTGTTGTCGTGTCTTGGCTCTTGTCTGCATAGTTTACTCACTCACATCACATTGTATATTATTTGGTCCATTTTGACGTGACAACGTCTTATAAATTGGTTTGCCGGGTGACACTTCAAGAAACTGCGTTACGCTCCGCTCACGTTATGCGCTCACAATGAGAGCGAGTGAGAGGCACGCGTCCCTTCCACTCGGGCATGGTTAGCCCGCCTAAGAGCGAGAGAGACAGACATAAAAAGTGCAAGTTATTGTATGTATATTTGTATATAAATACGTATGTATGTGTAAAGGTAAAAATAAAATTTTGTTAATATGAAATTCAGTGCGAGATTCTTTGTATAAATTAATGTTTTAAATATAATTCTTTGTATCAATAAATGTTTTAAATTGTTACTATTATTTCATCCTTCTTCCTACTATACGAATGAATATTCACATTAAAATTATTTTACCACTCAAAGTCGTTGTCACGTAAAACTTTCGCCCGTATACCGACTTTACAGGCAACCAATTTTTTTTTTGGTAAATGTTTGTAGTCCGTTCTTACAGGGTTTTTTATTTTAACTTTCATTTTGGTATTTTTGGTATTATTGTAGACGTTTTTATTTAATAGTAATGTGGAATCTAGACTCTGAAACTATTTATTTTATGTAAAAAATGTTAAGCGAGATTTTTTTCATTGTGACTTTGACAGACGCCATAGACATAACATACCAAGACCCCTCCGTGCCCCGAAAAGCATGTAAAGCCGTTGGTCCCGGCTGTCTTTCGAAGAGATCTTTAACAGTCATTACGGGTAGTCAGAAGCCCAAGTCTGTTGAGACCAGTCTTACCATACGGTGGATGGTTTTTTTTTCAAATAACACACAGCTCTGGGTGGAGCAGGAGGGCGTGTCAGTGTTCCCTCAGTTGCCTGTGTGCCAGGGGCGACGGTCTCTCTTTCGAACAACCCGCACCCCTGGCAGAATAGGCTGGAGGTCAGATAGGCAGTAGCTCCGTCTAAAATACTTGTACTCGGCTGCATTAAGACTGGCCTACTGCCGACACCTACATTGGAAAAAGGCTGGGCAGATGATGAGTTTTATTCAGTCATCATAGTTTCAGAGGCATTAGTGCGAGATTCATTTAACCATTTCGATCAAACGCATCGAGCGCGTTTGGCGCTCCGATTGGCCCTGGTTAAGTGACGGATCTTAAGTAAGTTTGAACTTTTCAGTAGTTTCATGCTGAGTTATTCTTTTCTGAATCAATTCTTTTCTGAACTCGTTCGAACGTTCGAAAAGTGCTGATTCTCAGCCTAAACTTCAGTCAGAACTTCACAAAAATGTTATTTTTGTGAAGTTCGAATAATATTTACACAAACCCCACAAAAATCAAAATCAAAATTCAAATCAAAAGTCATTTATTCAAATTAGGCTGAGAATCAGTACTTTTCGAACGTCAAAATACATAAGACAGTCCCCCAAAACGCCCACTTTTCACCACTTCCTAGTGTTATAGCTGGGAAGAAGAAGTAGCGCAATAAACTCCCCAGCAGCACAGCTGTCTGTTGAGTCGGATAGACTTGATTCTATACATACATAGGCTAAGTAATAAACATTACGAGACACAGAACATTAATTAAATAATTCGTCAAAATGTCAGCTAGCCATGCCAATATACCGACAAATAAAATGAAAACTGTCGACGCCACATGAAGCATAAAACAACCCATCATAAAAAATATTGTTATGAGTAGACCATGTCAATAACTAATGACATAAAAGGTAATAATAAAAAGTAAAAAAATACTTAGACAGGCAATAAAAAATTATAAAATAATTATATGAACCCATATAACCTGTCACTAGATACGCCATTTCTGGAGAAAAAACATAAACATTGTCTTGAGTTAATCACAGCGACCAACTATTCTTGTCATTTAAATAGTCGTTGATGGAATAGTAGGCCTTTAAACAAAGGATGGATTTTACTTGACCTTTAAACGCATTAAAAGGCAAATCTAACAAAGAAGAGGGAAGCTTGTTATAAAAAGTTATACCAAGCCCAAGAAATGAGGTTTGTCCCCAAAAAGTCAAACGGTTTGTTTTATTTATTAATTTAACCATTTATGCACACACATATAAACAGACAAGAAGAAAGGAATAGAAACATACGTGCACAGGTAATGCTTATTTCTATAGAAATCTCTTCCAGCACACCTGCGATAGGAGAGAAGATAAAAGAGATGTAGACAACGTGTGTAATAGTAGAATGGAAACATAAAATCACAAATTTTAGTCTAATTAGAGTAAAATTCGTGATTTTATGTTCACAAAATGTTGTAGAAAAAAATCAGCTGTTCCATACATTTTGACCGCGTAGGTATTGCACTTTTCAATGAAACAGCTGATTTTTTTTTTGGAAAACTGACGTAAAATTTCTGTGCTAGGGGGTCTAGAATGATATGCTGAATTCATGGTTACAGTTTGCGCACTGGATAAAAACGTATCCTGTATTTATTATTTGCACCAACGACACCCCTCCCCCTCATATTATATGTGTTTATTTAAATTTGAATAAACACATATAATATGTGAATATAATGTATGGCACAGCTGATTTTTTTGTATTACTGACGAAACATTTCTGCGCTAGGGGTCTATAATGGTATGCTGTATTCATGGTTACAGTTTGCGCACTGGATAAAAATTTATCTGTGTACAAACGTACTCACATACTTCTAAAATAAATATCACTAAAACATAAATAATTTATGTTTAATAATTTTTAAGTACACTATTGATGGTGAAATTAATTAATTCTGTGATTTAATTTAGATGTTAAGTCACCTTTCAGCTCCTGCATATAATATTTAATTATTCTAAAAGTAACAAAGCATTTATAAATGGATGATCATTTCGTTATACCTTGAAAGCTTCCAGCCTGTCAAGTCCAATATTAATCAAAGTCGAAACAGACTAGTATCTACGCATATGAATATGTGGGAGCTTTTTAATAATAAACGAGCGTAATGATCATTTTTCATTCTTAATTGCCGTTTCCATACATTTTACCTAATCACCATTATCCGAGTAAACATTAATGTTGGGGTTTTCACTGAGTTGAAATTAATTCATATAACATTGTTTACATATAAAAAGGTTTGAATACATTACGTAGATAGTACGGTTGAATGTTGATAGTTTGCAAACAGTAATAAAAAGCGTTTGTTCGGGGGTTCGTGGCGTTGATTTTGGGTACATGAATATTCCGAGCTGTTTGGCATTCACGCCGCAGAGGCGGTATCTAAACACCGGGAGTGCAATAAAACTAAGCACACGACAATCCGACGAGCAATAAAACTCGACGTTGGTACAAAGTTACATGGATGTTGGATGTTGGGATGTTGGCTGAAGAGCTGGTGACGTCACTTCGCTTTCATATCACGACCCTAAGCCCCGCTTAGCTCCGTCGACGTAGAGGCGAGACGCGAGACGACGCCGCCGCCGCCGCTACGTAAGAATAAGGGCTGTTCTTCTGTTCTGGTTATCGATGTTTTTGCTTAGGGATAATTGTAACTTATTAACAAGATCATATTTTATATGTTTACTTAAGTAATTGACAAACAAATACGTTCAGATTTTGTTAGACCACGTTCGCGCAACGATAAAATACCGCGGCGGGATTTTATTATTTTCTACTCCCGGTTCAACACCGGGTTGTAATTATTTGTAATTACTTTCTGAGTCTACGTGGCACGGATTCATTTAGCAGCAAGGTTTTTTCGCGCACTGGATTTTCAACGCACTGCATATAGCTGAAAGCTAAAAATCAAACAGTTCAAACTGAGCATTGAAAATTCAACAGAATTCAGCCTCCAGTGCGGGAAAAAACCCTGCCGCTAAATGAATCCGTGTCACGTAGACTCAGAAAGTAATTACAAATAATTACAACCTCACTATGCTCATGCGATTCTTATCCTGATTCTATAATGAGTGACGAAGTGACGAAAAAACTCTCGATGTTACTTATTGTATTATTTATTGTAGCTGTTAAAAACTTTTTATGCCATTATACAATTGAATAAAAAACAACAATGAATTTTACACAATTGAGACCACAGGTAAGAAAAACATCGATACCGAGTTACCCATCCCTAACCGCTGCCGTGTTTGTAAAGGCATATCCCTACAGAACAACGCCACCTGAAATCATTATGCTATTATAATATTTTGCTACTCCGCCTCCTGATGTCTTCTTGACGACGCAGTGAATACCAAATTCATGTACAGAACCCTCCCGAGACAACGTTTCTTTGATTTTGTTTCGCGACTCAAATTTATTGGTGATTGTATTTGTATTAGATATTGGTGTTTTTTGAATTACATCGTAAAGTTTATTTTATTGTGACAGGTTTTTATATCCGACTTTGTTTGAGGATTTTTGCAGTAATAATAGTTGAACGGGATTTCGTTTTGTGCTGGGATTCAAAAGCAGATCCCCTCACTTAATCTGCTATTTATTATAACAAATACAGGAGGGGATCAGGATGTGTGTAGTAGAGGTGGGTGAGTGACGGCTTTTTCGTTAATTTAATTTAACTGTTAATGATCAATGGTCAACAGGTTAAAAAGCTGTTAAATTATTAACAGGTTTTGAATGTTCAATCGGTAGCGTTTAGCGTCAATTTATTTCAACGTTTTCAATAATTGACAATTTTGTTGCAAATAATGAATTTGATAAGAATTAAAAATATATAAAAAAAAATATAATGGCATTCCCTTCGTACTCTTTCCAGGCTTACGAGCGAGTCCGTTCTGAACTAGTCGGTGCAGGCCTTGCGCAGCGGACTCTTTTCAATTTCTTTTTACTCGCTCAATCCGCCCCGCTCACCACTTTCTGTGTGGAAACGCTACTATGTAAATTGTAATTGCGAGTTGAGCGGAGTCCGTAAGTACTCCGCTCCCTAGAACTGAGCGAGCTCATTTCTACTCTTTCTACACGCTCGGCTCTTTCCGTCCGACTATTTGTTGGTGGAAATACAAGTATGCAGTTTGCGTTTGCGAGTTTAACGAAGTCATTAATGGGTCCGTTCCGCTCGCGGTGGAAACCGGGCTTTAGGACTGGCTGGGTACAAATAGTATCGAGGCGTACTGAAAAGATCATTTCATTTTATATACATTCAAAGCAAATAATATTTTCATTTACAATACAAACAGTTGATTCTCAGAAATTAATAAAATTATAGCGAAATAATCCGTTGAGCCGTTGACGTTAATTAACAGCATTAATAACATTTTATTTTCAACTGGTTTTATTTGGAACTGAATACAATAATGACTATTGAACGAATGCGTCTTGTGCGTTGACGTAAATTAACAGCTAATATTTTCAACCTGTTTTTTCATTGATGATTGACAGTTATCTCGTTGACGAATGAAAAGTCGTTTAAAAAAACAGTTTATTGATTCAACGACCACCTCTAGTGTGTAACTTTAATCATGTACCTCTTTATTTATAAACGTTGCTTAAAGTTGAGTAATGATAAGCGACTGTTTAACTATAAGTATATTTTTGACGTTAAAAAATCTTTTAACTTTAATCAACGTTTATAAATAAATCCCAAAATGTCCCCAAATATGATATAATTTTTTCTTGTTACTGTTGAGATTACGGACATTATGCAATATTGCTAATTCCTCATATCAAATAGAGTGATAATACTAGATATAGGTAGCCTATTCGAAAACCTGCGCCTGTGCAAAGTTTGAACAGAATCTGTTCAGTAATTTTTGCGCCAAACCAGAACATACATCCAGACAAATTCTAAAAACTATATTTTAGGCATCAGGATCGTTCCCACACCAATGGGATAATTTTAGTAATGACTGTACAAAAATATCAGAGTTATAGTTTTGTTTTCGTTACTATTTCAATATAATATGTATCTCTAGTCATAAAAACGTAGCTCATTAACGTTATAAAACCTAGGAAGTTACACAAGAGTTACCAAATAAACTCCTTTCTTATACCGTAATTTTCCCCTTTAGGACTACAAAACACACATATCTTTCCCGGGCGTAGGTATCATGACAAAAGTTGAAAAAATATCTGGCAACAAAACTTTGGCGCATGTTTCTACGTTTGCACGCATTTATTTTTTATTGTGAGGGTTCGAATCCAGCGGCTGGATTTTTGTTTAAAATTACATTTTTATATTTGGAACGCGACCCGCGACCGACATGGCGGGTGACAAATACGCGCCTCGCTGCCATGAATGACAATTGAAGATATATTTTTATAAAGACGCACCGATTTTTATTTTTATGCGAAAGAAATTGTGCTCATAAAAATGGTGTTGAAATGATGAGTGTCATTTTTCACTGTCGACGGAATGTCTCTTTATGGGGCTATTGTGTCTACATGATAAAAAACCTTGTTTTTAAACGTACCTGCCATCAATAAGGGGAAAATACTTTATGGGGAATATTTCATTCGGTTTGTTTTGTTTGGTCGTTTGGTGCAAAAGGAACGATAAGATTTTTTTGTCACATTTAATGTTTTGCCATTAAATTATTTACTTGAATATTATTATTATGAACATAAAGAGGGGTTTGTGGCTTAGTAATAACAGCCGTATAGATAGCTGGTCGGTGGTCGGGTGGCCATCTTTACAAAACTCGTCCGTGCCTCGGAGAGCATTTCAAGCCGATGGTCCCGGCCGTCATTCGTGGATCTTTGACCGTCGTTACGGGTAGTCAGAAGTCCGAAATTTTGAATCCTAGTCTTACTAATGAGTATCGTATTACCCAGTAACTGGGTGGCGGAGGTCAGATAGGCTGTCGCTCCATGTAAAATACTGGTTTTCAGCTGCATCCGGTCAGATTTATACCCGACCTCAATATAGTTGGGAAAAAGTCTGGGCAGATTGGATTTAAAGAAATATTTATTATGAAAAATTTGTTTAAACTCAATATTTATATGGGGTGCGGGTTGTTCGAAAGAGATACCGCCGCCCCTGGCACACAGGCAACTGAGGGAACACGGGTGGGTTTTAGTCAGTAAAAGTCTGACACGCCCTCCCGCTCCACCCAGAGCGGGAGAAGTTATTTGATGATTTCCCACCAAGAAAAAAAAAAAAAAGCTCAATATTTATATCCTCAACTTTTCAGTTAAGTACCCCATTTCCATAGCTCTCACATTGCAACCTCACGGCCATAATACTTTATTAAGGCAAGCCGCAGTGGTAGATGGCGAATTAAGCTTGTTCCACTGAGCTTCTGCCACTACGTAGCCAGCAGGTATGCCAGGAATGTGTGCACACATTCGAAAGGACAGGCACCGACAACAATGTTTGGGAGAGTATTTTCTTTGACTATCAATAATGGCCCAAGTTGGAGGTCAAAACTCGGCATGTACCTAATAAATCTATGATAGCATCAGCTATTCTTAAGTCTACTTTTATTTTTTCGTAGACATCACTAACTTTTGTTTTTTTTTTGACCAAGATTTAAATTGTCTTAGATTATTTATTTATATATGTTTCTGTAACCTACTAATACTAGAAGATAAGTAGAAGACAAAAAAATCAAATACATATCCAAAGTCACCGACTTCCGAAATTAAAGTTATTTTTCACTTTGTAGTGTTTTTTCGGAAGTCGGTTGTAATTTTTTTTGGAAAAAGTTTTTACCTATTTTTCGCTTTTTGGTTATAGTACCTAACCCCACTTATTCGAAATTTCATCATCGTTGGGGTCAAAGCAATACGTATTTATGCGATAGCAGCAATGGCGGTTGATTTACCGTTATTTTTTGAAAAGTTCCGTTGTCTGTCTCCGAAATGCATCATCAGATCTATATGAAATTGAAATGAGACCACACGACACGGCAAGCACCAGCTTTCAAATAAAAAAGAATCATCAAAATCAATTCACCCAGTCGAAAGTTCTGAGGTAACAAACATAAAAAAAAACATACAGTTGAATTGAGAACCTCCTCCTTTTTTGAAGTCGGTTCAAAATGGTTACTAACCCTTGTTTTGTATTTCTTTCCATACCAATATGTTAGAAAAAAAATTCAAGAACAAGGGTGGTTTTCAGCAACACTATACAGGTAAGGGTAAGGCGCACCATCGGAAGGCGTATTAAACTTGTTCGAATGAAGCTACGCCACTGTAGCGCACAGTTATGCCAGGAATTTCCGCACATGGTGCTGGGTTACACAGGACAGACGCGCACACAAGTGTATTCGCTTTTCTTAGAATTATGTAAGTTTGAAAGCAAATTTCGAATTGACGAAAGTTTGAAAAAATTTACTCAAACCGCTTATTTGTACAATCTTTTTATTTTATACATTATTTCCCTAACGTTTTAAAAATAATATTGTTATTAAAGTATCCTAGTTTAAAAAAATCATCTCAGCATTCTTACTTAAATATAGAAAAAAAAAGCATCAAAAGAAATTATGATTGACAACTTTGTATGCAAATCTTTGTAGGAATAGCAGACGTCTTATTGTTTTAATTATATTATTGTCTCTAGTTTTATTAGCATTACACAGAAGTATCAAAGAATCGCGAAGCCCGTTTGTACGTGACTGTACCCCTGCATATTCCTAAGCTCCGGCGGATACATTTGATTAACCTGACTAGACAGGCTTCATTGATTTACAGTTTGGCATCTACTTTAATCCTAAGCCAATATCCAGTTGCTAACTAGATATGGTATGAGCACCTAATTTACATGAAATGCTTTACCTACATTTTGTAGGGAATTCATACAGATAACTAAGTCATAGAAATTTAGGTAGGTACATACATAATTATGTAATTTCAGGAGACGTTTAAAATGGCATTATGCGCTGTGAAAAGAAATCTCTTTTCGGGAATTCATAAATTTAATCATAAAAAGTATTTTCAAAGGGTAGATATGTGTATCATTTTATGAAGTATTTAAATACTCAAACTTATTTTATGCAATTCCACACCAAAAAAAACGATCACATAATTTCCTCACACAAATTAAAAGGTTGCCACGATAAATTCTTGCAAATTATTCTATTCAAGAAAAATGTTTGTTAAAATTTTGTTTGTTTGTGGCAAGTAATGCCGTGCCGTATTTGGCGTGTAATGCACGATAAAATTATTTACGTTATTTCCGTCAGTGCCGACAGTGAATCTGGATATGATTCGTTTAATCGAACGTAAGCTCGGTAAAAACGGCCGATCGCCCGATGCTGGACATTAATCGCCCGTTAGCGACGCATTATTCACGGGCACGCGTTGCACCGAACCCACCACCCTGTATCACCCCTTCAATACACGCACTCATTAAGTCATGACACACGTATCGGCATTTCCCCACAAAGTATTTTCAACCTTATAATCAACAACGTTAATCACCATTTAGAACGTAAGCAAAATAGAGTTACGCGTGCAGTCGTCTACTAGATCGTTTAACTAATCCAAGCCAATATATTCTCTATTTCCCAATGAATAAAATTAATCCTTTTTTAAACTGTGTATATACGACCATTCGAAACTATCGTTTACGTGTTACAGGTACTATTGTGTGGGAAAACTTTACAGAAATTTTGTACTCTATTTTGTAGGGGTTTAGGGTATAAATTTATTGGTGAATTGTTGTTTGATTGTCAAAGATGTATTTATTAATGGAATATGGCATAGCATTTATATCATCAATATCAACAGCCACAGTTGCATTCGACAATTAATTATTTGTAAACAATGTCGGAAGTCGTGTGCGCTCATAAATGGCATGCTTTTGATGTAGACACTTGATTCAGTATTGATATTAGCCATTGATACAGTATTACTGAGGCACATAATGACGTATGCTGTTAATATATTAATTAACCAATTAAGGGCAATTAATATATTAGCAAGTACAGTTTGGATCATTAACCAGCATATTGGAAAATAGAGCCTATTGAAATAATATATAAATATTCTATTCTATGTTATAATTTTTTAGTACAATTACCGCATTGGATAAAGAGTTTGACAGAAAATTACTCAGCTTAACCAATTTCAAAACTACATAGTTACACAAACTTCGTTGATTAGTTTAGAAAAAGAGCAGTTAATCGATAAAAAATTATATGTGTGCCGTGTATTTTTTCGTACGACTTTTATTTTTGCAATAGATCAAAAAAAATTGTGTTATAAAAATAAGTGTTTTTTTTTTCAGTACCTAGCAAAAATGTTTAGTCTTCAAGGTTAACCAACAGACATTTTTTTTAACTTATAAACCAATTTTACCATCAAAACTTCCAAAAATAGTTATCCCGTGATAGCTTGAAGTGCGTAAACCGATCGACGCGTGTGATGGAGCAGAAGGCTTCCACTCGGCGGAGCGTGAAGATACCGCGATAGTTCGCTCCACTACCTCACTGTGGACACCTCCATACAGGCTAATGTGCTTATACCTAGGGTGGTTTGGCTTTATACTGTCGGTCTATTAGGTATTTACTAGATTTAGTTCAGGCTGGAGTTACGTTTTAGAGAACATAGAGTAGAATATTTAAAAAAATATAGTTGGTAAATGGTGTTTAATTATAGCTTGCGTGAACTATTTAGTGTTGCAGATGTCATTTGGTGTGAAGATAAGTTACAAGTTTCGAGCTATATGCAAGAACGGTTGCCGATACTTAGCATTTTTGCCTGTAAATTATTCAAAACTATTTAGTTTTGGAGAAATTGGGCGTTCGTGATTAAAAAACCTTTTTGACAGAAATTCGATACTTACCTACACATTTTTTTATAAAGCTTTTGAATTTGACTGTACTTTTGGATCCCGTGCCTCCCTCTTTTTTTCAAAGAAATGTATTGGCTGTCCGTTACCTACATTAGGTTGAAAAAGACAACACTGATCCCAGATATAACTAAAAGTTATCTGTTATTAAAGCAGTAATGTTAAAGGATATGACAATGTTGAAGTCCTTACAATTTTCATTTTTCAGACTACGAATATTCCCGCGAACATTATCTCTCCGAAGTTTTCGAGAACACATCTGTCGCACAAACAAAACGCAACTCCAAACGGCTCTCGAATTTAATACTGTGAAAATGAATATTTATAAAGGCGTCAACTGTTAATCCTGTATTGTTACATTTTCACTCCTCGTGACTGATGACGTCAAGACAATACGGGGCTCTTATGGTGAGTGTACACTGGGTGCAATGTTAATGAAGAGAACTATGTTTCAATTCCGGGGAGATTTTCAAGAAAGATGTGTTTTTGTGTTAAGAATTGAAAGAGTTTATTAAATAGGCAATTAGCGCTATACCATTAAATACTTTTATTTTTCCTGAAATAATTATACAAACATGCATGATATGTACATACTAGCAATTAGCAAAATATAATAAAATTATCAATCATTGCACAATAATTTTATTTAAATAAAAATCGGCTTTTTATAATTTTAAGTACCTAGGTATACTTTTACTGTACTTCGTGAGTTATAATGTATTCTTTATTTCGGACTACACACAAATACACACAATCCATTGAGTGTTAGTAATGAAGAATTCAAAATTATGTTAGTGAACTTATACAAACTGACTTAACTACATTTAATAAAAACATGGCCCAACAGAAATATCGGCACGTGCCTCCGTACCCAGTGCCTTATAAAGGGGTTTTCCACCAATAATGCTTTTAGGATGCTGTTGGAGCTTCCGCGCAACCTACCCATTATTGACATCCTAAATCCATTATTATACTGCACGCGCTAAAGGTAATGCTTATGTATTTTTTAACACGCTTGTATTAGCTTTACCTGTATGTTTGTTTGTTTGTAACCGACTCCTTTGGACTTGATTTTGACCCACGTTAAACGATCAGATTTCATTTAAACTTTGTAGACTTGTCGTGGACCGATGACAAGGCAATAATAAAAAAAAAATACGCTTTTGTAGGTAGCAAAACTAAAAAAGAGAAAATAAATAATACATGAAAAAAACTAAACAACACGCTTTAAAAACCAAACTAATAAAAGCAGAAAATAATTTCAAAAAAGCGTGAGGTGCTTGATATTAATTGATTATAAAAATACCTCAAAAAGCAGCCCACGCTTTTTTGAAATTTTTATTTTTTTATTTAATGCATTTCGTGGTAAGATTTCCGGCATATTATATTTTTTAATCATATTAAAAGTAAGTTCAAAACTAAAACCCGACTACTGAATAATCACGCTCTAAAAGTGTGAAACAACAAAATCTGAAAAATTGTTGTTAAAGGTATGATTCCGAACTCCGCTGCACGCAGCAGGTCTGCCGCATCAGTGCTGCCACTGTGGTGCTGCGCAGCAGTGCTGCCTGCCGTGCTGATTCCGAGCAAGGCGGCAGTGTTGCGCTGTCTGCGCTTCTGAATCAGAGAAATTCATTCTTTTGTTGCCAATTTACATGTCTACATTCACGTAGGTACTATCGTTGCGGCAGACGTGTCACTACTGATCTGCCGCGGCGGTGGGGTGACACTGCCGCGCAGCAATGCTGCCGCTGCAGAGCTGCCGCGACATTGCTGCGTGGCTCGGAATGTAATCTCATATAAACTTATAGAGAAAAAATATGGCAACCAGTAGTGCCACGGCAGCACGCAGCAGTGCAGTGTACAGCGCAGCTTGGAACCATACCTTTAAGTACACACAACACATACTTACACATAATTTTTAGTTGCCATCTGGAAGCCGTGGTCGTATGCTACTTTGCCCTAAAGCTTATTATCGTAAGAATGTATTATTTAGGTGGCATTCGACTACGGGTTTCATTAGTAAACCCTTTGATTTAAAACCCAACCCCGCATTATTAAAAAAAGAACCCTCTAGAGGGCGCCATATTCAATTTATTGTGACGTCACATAGTTTTTAACTAGCGGACTCTTCGAACGATATCTCATTTGTACAATTATGAAAAGTAGTTTAGGAGTTACGAGAGAACAGATAAACATACATACATACATACCGATCAAAATCATAATCCTCCTTCGTCGAGTAAAAATTTGCTGTAATGTAGAGTACTTTACGTCGGCACCACTGTACGCACCCCAAGAAAGCGCAGTGTTCATCTCAGGAATTAACGAACAAAAGGCTTAAGTTAGCTCCGACGCCTTTGTTTGAACGATTCGTTAGAAAGATCTCGGCTCAACAGCTGACGGCCCGTCGTTTACAGATCAAATCGGCTCTTAGAGGCTTGGGAAATTATTGAGAGAGTATGTTAAGGCTGGAAATTTTCAAAGACGAGTTACAATTATCTGATGTGTGTATTTTTATAGTCATGAATTTTTTTAATGCACTAAAACATACCTAGGTTTTGTTTCAGACAAAATGATGATTTATTAGTTTTTGCCAGCGGCTTCGCACGCGTGGTATTCGAAAATTATCCCACGGAAACGTATTACCGGATTAACAAAATACCCTATGTATTAATCTACGTTTTAAGCTATATGTATGCCAAACATACAAATTCGTTCAGCCGTTTTTGCGTGATTAGGTAACAAACATCCAAACATACAAACTTTCACATTTCTGGAATGATGACCAAATAATTATGAACCACTAGTAGGATAAGTCTACAAAGTTTAAATGAAACCTGACCGTTTAAAGTGGGTCAAAATCAAGTCCAAAGGAGTCGGTTACAAACAAACAAACATACAGGTAAAGCTAATACAACCGTGTTAAAAATACATAAGCATTACCTTTAGCACGTGCAGTATAAAAATGGATTTAGGATGTCAATAATGGGTAGGTTGCGCGGAAGCTCCAACAGCATCCTAAAAGCATTATTGGTGGAAAACCCCTTTATAAGGCACTGGGTACGGAGGCACGTGCCGATATGTCTGTTGGGCCATGTTTTTATTAGTTGTAGTTAAGTTAGTTTGTATAAGTTCACTAACATAATTTTGAACTCTTCGTTACTAACGCTCAATGGATTGTGTGTATGTCTTTACGCAGAATCGTTCACTTCCGAACTTGACAGTTCGAAGAAAAATAATAATTTTTCTTCGAACTGTCAAGTTACTGAATATGATTATGAGTTCAAGTATAGGTGAGAGGGAGTAGGCCGCAAACCTCCACGCGGGTCCAATGTGGGTTGGTAGATGTGATATTGCTTTGAGTTTATGGTTCTAAGACATCCCGGTTTCCTCACGATTCTCACGACTTTTTCTTTCGAGCAGTGGTGTGGAAATAATTTACACAAAGTTAAGCGTCTGCCTGGGTTTTAAACTACGACCTGCAACTTGTAGGTCGCGGTCATTACCACTGGGCCACCACTGCTCAAAAATCGTTATGAACAGAATCATTCAATTATTATGAATCAGACTCGTAAAGGATCATTACCTGTCGTTGTGATCCGGTTCTCATACCTAACTGTAATTTTCTATGTAAAGTCGTTATATATTTAGTATATATGTCTTTGTGTATCTGTTATATAGGATAAGTATATATCTGTGTAGTGTGTATCTATTTTAGTATATCGTATATTTTATTATTTGCGCCAAAAACATCCCCATTTTATGTCCAGACTAATCACTGTCCATGCCAAGGTTGCCTGGAAGAGATCGCGGAAAGCGATAAAGCCGCCCATTGTATATTTTGTAGTGTACCTTGTTTTTTGTTATGTATTTTTGTGGTGTACAATAAAGTATATATAAATAAATGAAAAATATATTTTCAAAGCTTACTTTGGAGTAACCTTAGTTAACTCAAGTTTCAACACAAATCGTCATAACTTTTCTTTAATGACCAGAAAGTACAGAGCAGTACAATGGATGCAACAAAACGGATTACAAATGGCGACGTAAATCACGGTAACACTTGCAGTTAAGGAGATATCGCCCATTCAGCTCACTGCGTCTTAATTAACCTATGTCATAAATATTATACATCTGCTACATAGCTACGGGCATAACTACCCAAGATGGTTTTTATAAATTAATAATCAACAGGAAAGTGTGGCTGCAGGTTTTTATTATTATAACCATATATTCTTAATTAGAGACTACTACAAGTTGGTTCTCACAACCCATGTAACAATGACTTAAAAACTATGTTAGTAACAAACAAAAAAAAAACAAAACATTACGTGGCCCAAAACACGTTGACACGTGCCTCCGTACCCAGCCTTATAAAGGTACTGTCAACTTTTTAAATAATGTTCACGTTTTTTTTTAACCACGTGTTTTCGCCTAACAGACAAATCACTATTTATTCTACCATATCTACCTACTTAGTATTTTAGTTATCAATACCTATCTAATTTTTATTTTGCCCTACAACGCCATAATTCAGGTAAGAAGATTACCTACTACTGCTTCAATCAACTCCTGAAACTATTTAGTGTCTCTGTCACTTCTGCCGAAGTTAGATATATTCCGGATATTTCGGCCACTCATCATTTGTCTGTTTTTCAAAAGTACTCCTCTCTTTTTAATAATAAAATTAATGAAAAACATTGTACTTACACTATTGTTTGACCAAAAGAGTAACCAATGGTGTGGTCTTAAAGCTTAAAATAAATAATTTAGCATACTCAATAGTTGCTGCGAAATATTATGTTAAATATTTATCATCAATGCAATATTGACAATATAATGAGCAATGTTGCCAGTTATAAAAGTCAGTGTAAATATTTACCAGTAGCCGATAGCTCAACTTTATTAAATCGGAAGGGGACGCCAGATAAATAATTGTGTTCATTTATTTTCATGTATGTATTTGCTTACATGTAGTTATACAAATATTCGCAATTTAATTAACTTGGCGAATTAATTGCTGAAATGAATGGTACAGTAAATAAACATAAATAGATAAAAGAGCACTAAGTGATCAGTGATCATTTAAAATTTCGAAAATATGAGAAAAGTATGAAACTAGTAAAAACATTTTTGGAAAAGACTAAATAAATCTTGGATCATGAAGATCCGTCATACAGTGCAGTTGTTTGGGGAACTTTCGAATAGCTGTGCATATTAGGATTCTTATTTCAATTGTCAAAATAAACTATTTACATACTAGGTTTGATAAATTACCAATAAAAGTAAGTTCAAAAACTAAAACCACAGACCATAAAAATCACGTTAAAAAGTATGAAACAGGAAAATATTTTTTCTCATCTGAAAGCCGTGGTCGTATGCCACTTTGCCTTAAAGAGTAAGATCGCTTACTACTGTTAAAATGTATTGTTTTGTTAGGGAAGGAAGGTGGCATACGACCCACGGCTTTGAGATGAGATTAATTTCTTGTTTCATATCTTTTAGAGCGTGATATTATTTTCTTGTGTCATACTTTTAGAGCATGATATTATTTTCTTGTGTCATAATTTTAGAGCGTGATATTATTTTCTTGTTTCATATCTTTGAGAGCGTGATTTTTCAGTAGTCGGGTTTTAATGTTTGAACTTACTTTTGACGATCAAGGCGCTTCTAACAATGCCTCAATTGTCAAATTATGATAAGCAGGTTAGAAGTTATGAGGAAACATCTGTATGTGCGGGGGTATGTACACATACATACCGGTCAAAATCATTACCCAAATGTTTGCTGGGCCGTAGTCGAATAAAAAAAACATGTTGTTGCATGTTAAAGAACGTTTCATAATTTTATGTCCTTGTCAACCAAAACTATGTTGACATCGATCTTGTATCTGCAACACCTAAGTAAGTAAACAAATAATGTACCGTATATTTCCCGGGAGCATCTGTGTCCCGTCTTAGGACTCTTGAGTCAAGTCCGCGACTCCGAAACTGTGGTTGACATAGATCGATGTGCGACCACGGACCAGCGTCGCCGGGACCGCGGGACCGGGACAACACTAAGTGACTGATTGCACGACCCTAGCTCACATGTACTCACTGTTACATTTTGTTGATTTACTTGTTCGGATATTTGTTGAAACAGATTAAACGTTGGGGAAAGATTTTCAGAAGCGATGTTTTAGGTACGTTTTATAAAGTTCCGCATCCTACCTCACCATGCGCATTTATAAAATCAAATCAAAATTCATTTATTCAAACTAGGCTGAAAGTCAGCTCTTTTTGAATGTCAAAATTACATAAGACAGTCCCCCAAAAACGCCCGCCCTTCGCCACTTCCTAGTGCTTTCGCTGGGAAGAAGAAGTGGCGCAACAAAGTCACACAAGCACAGCTGTCTGTTAAGTTACAAGAACTTGATTCTATACAATATTGGGTAATTAACATTACGAAACACAAAACGCATTTACAATTTGCCATACGTCAGCTAGCACACGCTAATATACCAACAATAACATTGAAAACTGTAGGTACTCCAGCAGAGATAACTATAAAAAAATATAAATAAAACGAAAACACAACTTACAACCTAAATAAAAGCCTGCAGGCATAAAGGCCGTGCCCGCCTACATATTCAATTCTGCATTATGTCAATATAGCTATAACTTGAAATTAATAAACAGTTAATACAATTAACAAAACCATGGTCAGCAAGACGACCAGTCACCACAAGCAGCACCCGTTCACGCGCATAACGCAAAGATCAGCCACTACCCCCTCGCCATATTTGAGGGAAAGAGGCAACCCGACCCACGACGCTACCGCAAGAAGTAGGGAGCATGACGCACTTGCTGCCGGTTGCTCTGGCAAGAATAATATAAATTGTCGAGGTCGCTAACTTACTACATACAACGAATTAAAAAAACATTGTAATGAGTAGACTATGTCAACAGTAAATGAAAATAAACTGAATTATACAGTCAAATAAAAGAAACAATCAGTTATATAAACTAACATATATAACCTGTCAGTAAGCTAATTCTGGTGAAAGAAAATAAACATTGTCTTGACTTACTAATCATAGCGATCAACTATTCTTTTCGTTTAAGTAGTTTTTGATAGAATAGTATGCCTTTGAACAACGGTTAGATTTTTATTTAGCTTTAAACGCATTAAAATGCTATGCTAATCTAGCATAGAAGAGGGAAGCTAGTTATAAAAGACGACCAACAAATGAGTTATGTACCTTATGAAGCCGGTGAAAGAGAACATGTGGTTAGTCCTTATTTCTAGTATTAATCTTATTAATATCATTGTTTTTCGTGTACAAGTATATATTTACCCTAATATTTAAGATGTTGGCGAAGATGAATTGCGCTGCCACCGTGAGAATACTAATATATTTAAAAAAATCTCTCAGAGAAACTCTAGCACCAAAGAGTTGGTAAATTGTTCGAATATCTGGTTTTTGAAGAACAAAAATACTTTGGATGTCAGCGGCTTTGCCACACAGCAGAATTTCGTAGGACATAACGCTATAAAAATAACTAAAATAGACTAACCGAGCTGTATCAACGTCAGTGTATTGTCTTACTTTCTTGATGGCGTAGGCGGCTGAACTGAGCCTTCCCGCTAGGCTTGATATATGTGATCCCTACTGAAGTTTGGCATCTACTGTTAAGCTCTGAAAAATTGCCGAGTCTACAGTTTCAAGCACCTTATTATCTATGACGATGTTGGGTCCTAGATTCCTAACATTCGGTAAAGCGAACTTGATACATTTTGTTTTCTTGGCATTGAGAACTAGGTTATTTGTGGTAATCCAATCCGTAACCATTGTCAGTAAACTGTTAACGTCGTCAAAATCTTGTCTGTTCCTGTCTACTTTAAAGATAAGAGAGGTATCATCAGCAAACAGTACTACGTTACAAATACCCTTTAAACAGAATTGTAAGTCATTAATATACACAAAGAATAAGAATGGACCATTGAGCCTTGAGGTATACCTACCTGAACTGGTAGCCCGGAAGATTTCACACCATTAACATCTACACAATGGTGCCTATATTGTAAACGTTGTTGTTTGTGATAGTATTTCAACGATTTTCAAAAAACATGACTATTTGTCTACACCTACATGAACAAGCTGTAATTAAAATAATCGAATGAGTACCTGAAGGGGTCATTTAAATCATCATATTCAGCAACTTTTGCTACGGAACTAAACCTGAAATCGATGGCTTCTGTTGCTCCATATTTCAATTACACCTTTCATGAATTTCACTACTTAGTGTAAGGGAAGATCAAAGAAGCAATGGATGGACTGTCTGAATGATGATATGGTTTTTTTTTAAGGGTGTGAAATCATCAAATAACTTCTCCCGCTCTGGGTGTAGCAGGAGGGCGTGTCAGACTTTTACTGACAAAAACCCACCAGTGTTCCTTCAGTTGCCTGAGTGCCAGAGGTCACGGTATCTCTTTCGAACAACCCGCATCCCTGGCAGGCATCGACCCTTGCCCCTTCAGTTGGTGCTGAAATCTCTTTGAGGCTCACGTGGAACACAACGCGCCGTCGACCCGGGCTCGGTTCTTACCGGACAGCGAGCTACACATTACTCACCGTCCGCAAGCTCGCGCCTACGGTGCCGAGAATCAGCCTGGGATTCTCGATGCCCAAGGCGTGTCCTGTGGAGGCTAGGGCCGTGAGGGCGCATATACTGCCTCTCCTTCACGTGCGCCGCCTCCCTCTTCACGAGCTTCACAGCTTTGCAGAAGGAGGCGACGGCTACCCATGCACTCTCGCTCCGTACCATGGCCTGGACCAGGGCCCGACCGACCCGAGAGATCGCCGCCGCCGTCCGCCTCTATAAGGACACGGTGGTGCTCCGCCGAAGCCGGGCAGACCACCACCGTATGCTCCACTGTGTCTTCAGGGCGATTTTCGCAGTGGAAACATCGGGCCGTTTCCCCCAGCCTTATCCGAAACAGGAACCTCCCGAAACAACGGTGTCCAGTGAGGACCTGCGTCAGGCGGAAGGTGAGGACGCCGTGCCGCCTCTCAAGCCACTCCTCAAAGAGAGGACTTACCACCGCAATCGTGGTGTGCCGACGCCGGTGCGCCGACTTCGAAGTAAATTGGGATAAGGGCAGGAGAATGATGATGATGGATTTAACTACTAGTTTTATAAGCTCAGCTGAGCGATAACTAGCTGAACGATTTACAGTTCGGTAGCTTGTTAAATAAAATGTCTCCCGTAATTAATGCAATTATCTATCATCCTAACTACCTATCTGTAGAAAACCTTACGTAGCGTGTTTATTTTCAATATCAGCAGTGTCAATCAACAAATCGGTGGCGGGTAGGTGACGGCAGACGGTGCGCGGGGCCCAAGTGGCGTAAATAATTGATAAATTGCCGCCGCACTCCTGGGAGTGACCCGGGACCAAACTTGGAATTTACGACCATTTAATTGTACCTTAATTCCCAAACTATATAGTGTCAGCTCATGATATATTATAGTTTGAGAGTGGAAACGTGATTTAGTTGTGTTTCCGTTTGTTGATTTTATTACCGGGCAATAAGACAAATGCAAGGAAATAAGATTTACAAGCCATGTTAGTATACTCAGTATTAATTCTACCTAATATAATTATGTATCTATTTTAGTATATTGTATGTATATTTTGCACCAATGACTACTCCATTCTTTATGTCCATTGACCATTCCAAGGTTGCCTGGAAGAGATCGCAGAAAGCCAGAAAGCCGATTTTTGTATGTTTTGTAGTGTTCAACATACATTGTGTTGTTTACGTTGTCGAGCAGATTTTTTTTTCGAACATATGAAGCAACGGATTAGCAATATACTTCAAATGATTAAGATTCTGATTGATAGTGTGTTTCGCAATTAAGGTGAATCTTGTCGACATTTTTTCCATACAAACTTTGGGAGTGTATTATTCCACTGTTCGATAGTGTACATTTAAAATTAAACACAGTATGGTTTTGTCAAACCATACCATGTTTAATTTTTTATTGACTCTACGGAAACAGAATACTAAAATAAAAAGCCATTAAAAAGTTTTAAGCCAACAAAGATTCGTTTTTCTTGCTAATTTAACCTAACTTTGGGCGTGTTTAAGTAATAAAAGAAGTGTGAAATCTCCAAAACCAGGTCGGTACCGGCAAAGCTCTCTAACTAAATATCTAAAAGTACAATGGTAATTGATTTATGCAGTGGTTTTTTCATTAAACCCGATCTTCCGAAGGACTTTTGTAAATTTTTTAGGCGCCCTTTTTACTATAACTGATCCTGCATCTCACTCAATAACGTTGTGCGTGTACACTAGCGCTAACTGCTCATCACGGGTACTACCTCTGTCGAACACGAGGCCTGGTGAGACAGCGTTCTTTTTAGCCAGGCCCTTCAGTGAGTTCGAGCCCGCGAGTAGATGGTTCTGTGCTTCTCGCATCCAGCGGATTCCTGGAGCGTATTCCTGCCACATACCTATGGCAGACATTAAAAGTTGTGGTGTGATTTTTATTTTTCTATCTAGTAAGTTTTTGTGATCGATATAATTATTAAATTGTGAAATTATGAGAAGCTCTATTTTCTCGTATCCTAAATAATGCGTTAATAAAACACACGACTATTGGGGCATTCCAAAAATGCCTGCCGATAATGAAGCAATCCTGTATTAATTACATTCCAACTGAGGTTAATTTTGTAAAATCGCATGTAGCAACGTAATACACGTTAATTTGATATGCAAAGAATTCAGAGGATATGATACAACAATAGTTCGGTATTGTGTACGATTTGAAATGTGGGCGAATGAAAGTCGAAGTGGTATTTTTTTTAATTTCGTGCTAAATTTTCCGAGCCCACACATACACATGATCAGTCTACAACGTTTCCACTGCTGGGACACAGGCCTCCTCGCTG
Source organism: Polymixis lichenea (assembly GCA_949091785.1). Lineage (NCBI taxonomy): Eukaryota > Metazoa > Arthropoda > Insecta > Lepidoptera > Noctuidae > Polymixis > Polymixis lichenea. The sequence continues at coordinate 9,158,010 of OX420939.1, read as the reverse complement.
TGAGAGGGAGTGGGCCGGAGGTCCAGTGCGGTTTGGTAGATGTCACATGTCTTTGAGTTTTTGGTTCTAAGACATTTTCAGTTCTAAGGCTTTTCCGAGCCTAACAAGACATAATTAGTCTAACTGGATACAGTAATAAAATGTTCATAGGGTCTGAGCATGGTAGCATAATTGAACCGTAAGATAAACGAGTTCACGACGTATTCAGTCGAAAACATTTAGTAGGTGGGTATAATGCGTATATGACTATAAGCGACCATTTTTCATTTTTTTACCGACTTCAGAAAAATGAGGAGGTTCTCAATTTGGCTGTCGTACCTCAGAACTCCATCATTTATAAGCCAATTAAAAAAAATCTGCTCTTATTTGAAAGGATCTTTTTTATACTTACCGATTGGTCCCATATTTTAGTCAAGTTCTGATTAGTGGTTTTTAAGTTAGCTTAAATAATACGTTCTTTCACCAAGGTTTACGAAATTGCGTGGGGTAGGTACCACAACTAAAAAGTGAAAAATAAAAAGTGTATTGAAAAAAACAACCAACTTTTCTAAAATGAACTTTTCTAAAGCAACAGTCAAACGTTGTAGTTGTTTCCCCATACCTAACCATATTAGGTAACTGACTGAAATTGTGTAAGTACCAGTATAGCAATTTACGAAACCGACCTTTAATTTAAAACACCTTCAAAATAAAATTAATAGCCAGTGTAAAATCCCATGTTCATAATATTTGTCATTCTGAGTACTTATAATTGACTAAAAAACAGATATAAGTCATGTGTCCGACGATTACGCCCAGGGCGGCGTAATATGCACGCAATTATTGCCCGGCCACCGTCCGCCCCGGGCTACCTACGGGTGACATTCGTTTTGTAATAAAAATGTTGTATTTCACTCGATTTTATGTAGTCAGTTTTATTTACTTATGGAGAAATGAGTTTTTTACAAAGCAGGTAAATTTTTTATTAAAACAGTAAAAAAATACCTTACTTGGTGGAAAAGTGGAGCACCTATACAGAGTCAAACCAAATTAACTGGCAATACTTAAACCACGTGTTGGATATCGATCGATATCGAAAACGAACGAAAGAAAAATATTTCTTTCATCATTCCAAATTTGTTCAAAACTTTATTTATTTATTTCTTTCTTTAATTAAAACGGTATAATATCAATTACAGAAATTAATGACACAGTTAGTACGAAAAAAGAACATATGCACAAAAGAGACAAAAATAATATAAAAAAATATCAAGACAAAGTAAAAACTTAACAACACTCATAAATCCCTCTCTCAGTACTTCTGATATGCCGATAAAATCTTCGTCCATTCGTCCGTAAACAAGTTTGCTGGGTTAGTGTCCAAGAGATCATTGAGTGCGGCCAGAGTACGTGGTTCTGGGAACTTAGCCCGCTTTATATAACACTGACATGTTTTAGTGACAACATTAAGTCCACTAATCGTTTTGATTTTTGGAAATTCGTAAAAACCAATGTCCTACGAAAATATACAAAAACAGCTGATTGTTTACGGGCATTGACCTTCGCCCATCGAATGATTTAAAAAATTATTTTTCGATATATATACCCACTAGGTAAAGTTTTGCCAGCTAATTTAATTTGACCCTGAATAAGTAATTGAATGCATTTTCATATTCATTATTCATTTACCATAAAGATATTCATTTCCTAAGAAAATATTCAAAGTAAACACTACACAAAGCTCTCAGCTCAGAGGCAACACAAGTTGCAAGAGAACAACTACTAATCATATTAGCTATATTAATTACAACCCCGGGCGGAGCAGTGCCGAATGAAAATGTATGGTAAAACTAAATTCGGGGAATTCCCGGTAGAAACTAATAAAGTGGAAAACCGTGCACTATTCATATTTGAAACTGCTGCTGTGGCTTTTCCTTCATAAGTCATTCCTTTAATTCAGTGCAATGTTGGTTGTGTGTGGATGTTAATTAATAAATAATTCTAGGAAAAGCTAACCAACACATATCATCCATAACGTTTTCAAAATGCAATGATGCGCGATATTTCAAATAGTAACATATTTGATGATGTTCTAATAACTTTGTTTATTAATTAAATAATATTTGTATGCATATTCCATAGCACTTATACATTCCAACGCCCCAATTATATCAATTAGTTGACATTCACATGGACGTAATAAAATCGCGTCGGGATTTGTTCGTGGCCATCTTTTCAACTCTCTGTGTTATATCGAGCATTGAGAATCGAATAGTGCAGCGTGAGTGAGTCTCAGCGCGTCGAAAGAAAACAAGTATTCGATTTTCAACTGTCGGTGATATGCGATTTTATTACGTCTGTCAGAAGGTGGGCTTACGTATTCTCCCAAATCGAGTGCCGCGGTCCCCCATACGGCTAATCGGTCCATTATTAACGTTACAACCGCAGAAATCATGATGGCCGACAAATTCAAAGTACGTGTACAATCACAACATTTTCCGTAGGGTTACGTTGTAAATTGAACATGGCAGTCTGCGGTTTAATAACTGCGACTATCAGATGCACAGACAGACCACTGCATGCACGTTGATTAAATTATGACCTTTGACTGAAGCACCTGTTTGATATCCCAATACCGAATGTTTGTAATAGATAAAAGTCGATGTATGTGTAGTATTGGGAATTAATATAGTCGGTGTTGTGACAATTTCAAAGGGTATTTTGTATTTGAGGCATTCGTCAAAGCTTTGCTGTTTATATTGGTTTTGGACTGATTGTACGTATTTCTCTATGTCCAGTCATGAGCACTAATATGGATACACATACCTAAAGTCAGAAGCGATTTTCTCTTAAATAACGATTGCAACCTTGAGATTCATTATAGTGTGGGTTCCAAAATATTATTTTCATAATTACATAAAATTACAAGCAGAACAATAGGTGAAAATCACTTTTAAAAGTTGGTAAGCGTATACATATTAGGATACTCTCGCTCGTGACTGTCCACTTACCGATAAGTTGAAATACATTTACGATTTGTTAACAAAGTGCGAGTCAATTATTTATTATAACTAATTCGACGAGTTTGTGTTAAGGGTGGCATCATCGACACACAAACTGATTCACGTACATGATTCTGAAATGCGTTAAAAAGTTGAAAAAAAAATATGTAGGGGGGACATATTTTTTTTCAACTTTTTAACGCATTTCCTTACATTTTGACGATATAGGTATTGCAATTTCTATGAAACAGCAAATTATTATTTTTTTAACCGACGAAAAATGTCTACGCTCTGGGGTCTAGTGTGCTGAACTCATAGTTTCATTTTGCGGGTCGATATCCTTGCCAGCCCGTATTTTGGGTAGTTATATAATAAGACGTATCTATGCTATGTCGGTACAACCAGTCACTTGAAAAAATCAAGGCAGAAGAAGTAGCCTAGGTACGTATACTTATTAATCGTACATTATAATGACATTGTAATTTGTATCGCACGCCTCAAATAATTTATTTTAAAATGTTCCGCGTTGATTGCCAGAGGAGCGAGTTGCGACAGCTGTGCGAATATAGTGGAGCGTGAAATCGGACGAGTCGGGAGTTTGGGACGCATTCGGCGCGCGCGCCAACACGAGAGTGTGATGCGATGGATATATGGATGTGGCAGTTTTTGAACATAGAACATTTGAAAAACGCCGTTTTTTTTCAATGTTTGCAAAGATATCTTGGCTAAGCCTGGATATCACCCTTCCTATCGAGCCTTAGCAAAGGACTATATGCACTAGTTACTACCTTTGTCATAATGTTATGTATTTTGATAAATAGGTAAATATGAACCAAAAAGCCACTGTAATTTCAACGTTTACTTCAGTATTCTATTCATCCTACTAATTTTATAAATGTGAAACTTTGTATGGTTGGATGTTTATAACTCAATCGCGCAAAAATAACTGAACGGATTTAGATGAAATTTGGCAGAAATAAGGTATACACAGCACACATATAACCTGGATTAACATTTAGGGTACTTTTATCCCGGTAGTAGGTACGTTCCCGTGAGAAAATTTTCGACTTACACGCGGGTGAAACCGCTGACAAAAGCTAGTGTAATATATTCATAGTTCTGTGTGTGTAGTGAACAAACTAGCTTATCATTCGTTTCCACCTCAATACTGAAATTAAGTCGGTCCCTTTATTCGGTCCTTTGTGTTTGTCTAGTTAAATTAAGTTGAAAATTTATTCCGTATCAGTTTTGTTGGAACCCTCTGTGTCAGCGACGAATTTATAATTTCGGACGCAAAATTAATATAGTTGAGGTTTAAATTAGTTTTTGATGATAATTGCTTGCCCGCAGCTATTGCTAGTGCAGTTCAAATAAACGCTAAACATATATAAAATTGCAAATATTCATGTTGCGGTAACGAATTATTAATAATTCCATTTGGTATTAATTTAATTAGTTGTGAGTATTTTAATATTTAATAACGCGTTAAATTTATTTTTATGCACGAATTGTGTATATTAAAATTTACATGACAATTTCAGGGCAAGTTTCCGTGCAATTACATAGCGGGGAGTGAGCGCAGTGAGTGCAAGTGATGTTGCTGGACGCGGCAGTGAATTAATATTCTCTTCGGTCGCGCGGACGATGACGTCACGAGCAGCGGCCGCGCGTTCACGCATGCCTTGCTTCCAGAGCGACCGTTCACCAACACTCATTAGTGTATACCCGGCGATTTGCCTCCAAATTTTTGGAAGTTTAATTGAATTTGCGCGGATTTGTAGCCACGATGCTGTGGAAATGAAAAGTTAAAATTCATTGGCAATAAAAAGTCAGTTGATATTTCGCGTGTTTTGATATAACTTACATCAAAACCATAGATAGTTTTTGGATACTGCTGGTAGTGGTAAACTATATTAGTAGATGTGGTGGAGGTCGGAAATTATCCCACGGGGACGTGCTGCTGTAGACAAAAAATTTCAAGAGCCAAAAATCCTATGTTATTCCTCATAATATCAGCTTTCTGCTGTCAAAATCAGCCCAGCCGTTTCGGAGATTACCCGGCACAAACAGACCGATAGACAAAGATAAAAGTAATGTTTTTTTGTAATACTTAAGTACCGTTTATACTTTCATAAGCATTTAATAAAACACTGTTATTTTACAAATACACACTTTATTTATACACAATTTTATTTATTTGTATCTGTATTTGTATAAATGAATTTCTACCTCATCATCATCTGCCAAGCCTTTTCTCAACTATGTTGGGGTCGGCTTCCAGTCTAACCGTGTCCGTGACCGTGTCCGTGTGTCACTGCAGGGTGCCAACTGAAAACCAGCGCTGGGTGTCTGACGCCCAGCAAATGCTGAGATGGCAACCCTTTCGGTATGGGCACGCTCAGCACTTTTTTACTGCAATTTTATTGTCATGTTTATTGTTCTTTTTTTATGTGTTTGTTGCTGTTGTGTTGTGTCTGTGTCGAATAAATGCTTTCTATTCTATTCTATTCTATTCTATTTTAACCGGATGCAGCTTAATACCAGTATTTTACATGGATCGACTGCCTATCTAACCTCCACAACTCAGTAACTGGGTAACACGATACCCCTTGGTAAAACTGGTCGTCAGACTTTCGGCCTTCTGACGACCCGTAACGACTGTCAAAGATCCACAAATGACAGCCGGGACCAACGGCTTAACGTGCTTTCCGAGGCACGGAGGGGTCTTGGTATGTAAAGATGGTCACCCATCCACGGACCAACCGCGGCAAGCGTAGCTTAACCTGATCGATCGACCCTTTCGGGTAATGTTACTTAGCCACAAGCCCCTCCATCACAAGAAAATGAAACTCCACCTAGGTAACTGTATTTCTCTAAATTGGTAATTGTGTTAGACATTGACTCGCCAGGCGGTAGTGTGGACCTGTCAATAGGCGTTACACATAGTCCATACAAGACGTCCGAGTCTATTTAGGTAGTTGTAGCTAACGTTAAGCTCTGATTGAAATACGCCTAGAATATTCTACGTAAATTCTATTTTATTGTGTAGACGTCACTCATACATTCTAGCGAGTAATTAAAGTGGAAACTCTAGAGCAGTGATTCCCAAAGATCCCCACGGGTCCACGGGAAACTCGACGGGGGTCCACGTTGGCGTGAAAAATTGCTTTATTGTTTGGTCCAAGGGCATGAAAAAAATATTTTTGACAAGTTTTGGGAATATGGTAGAAATGTAGCAGCACCGACACCAGTAAACTGTTGAAAGTGGTCTATGTGAAAAAAAGTTTGAGAACCGGGGGGGGGGGGGGTTGAGTTTGAGTTTGAAAATTTGAATTATTCGCGGGCGAACAATTAGCCCGCGAATAATTCAAATTTAACGTTTTTTTTTTTAAATTTGCTAGTCAGGGCCAGGTTGTATGACTATTTCATCCAACAGTCATTATAATTCTGTACATACATACGTTTTACAGTCGTGAATAGTGTTGAGTAGGACATACAAGAGGTGGTACATTTGTCCCGTACATGACGTCAAAATGTAAGAGCGGCTCGGCATTTTTTATTGTACTACTTCAAATTTTATGTCGCGGCAGTCGCGAGGTCGCATTACTTACTCTCCATCTCCGTCAAACTGTAGGATGAGGACAGAGACGGAGCGAGACGCATGCTACAAATTACGTCATTCTACACTGAACATTACATGACTGCGTTTCGAGTCTCGGGCGAAAGGGAAATATGTTGAGATTGACATGACTACATACCGTGCGGCGCATAATAAAGCGACAGTATATAGTCGTGACCAGTGTAAAAGCTTTTTATTTGATGCTTTATTTTTAAAACTATTTAATTTTAAACGGCTTTGTATTGTTGTGACTTCTGTGCCTTCGGAGCTTCTAGCAAAGCGAACCAGGTCCTTACAAAAAGAAGGAATCGGCTCAATGGCAACAAGTCGCGCAAATATTACTTTTACATTGTAATTTTATTAATTACCTTTTTATTATTTTTTTTAAATTATGTTTCATAATTATTTACTTAATTATAAACAATATTTACTATGATAATCGTTTCATATTACTTTGCGATACTTGATAATAATTAGCCTTCAATTAGAGTTCAGACTGTCATTGTACCACAGAACACTATTACTCCTAGCATTGTACTGTTTGAAGCTACCAGTACAAATGTCACATTTGTACTGGTAACTTCAAACGGCTTATTCCACTTTTCCCCCCTGAAAGAATCCCCCTCAGGGGGGAAAACTGGACCCTAATATAAAAGATGTCCAGAAAGTCCCCTTTTCATTTTAAGTGAGTCCACTTTTCCCCCCTGAGAGAATCTCTCTCAAGGGGGAAAACTGGACCTTAATATAAAAGAAATCCAGAAAGTCCCCTTTTCATTTTGGATCATTCCACTTTTCCCCCTCATTATTAGTTTTCAATTTCTACGCTCTTAAAGTAAAAAAAAATGTGAGACCCAAATGATTATATATTATACAGTTGTTTTTTTATTTGTCTCATTGTATGTCTCACATTTTTTACACAAATCAAAACAAAATTCTGTGTAACCAAAGATGGTTACACAGAATTTTGTTTTGATTTCTACGCTCTTAAAGTAAATAAAAAAAATCGGAAACAATGTAATTAACAGAAAAACGACAATATAATATACATGCATTAATCAGTCTTTTTTTTTCACAGAATTTTGTTATAATGAAATGAGATTAAGAGTAAAAACAATCACAAACCAACAGGGATGAGGGAAATCGGTTGATTTTTGCAATAATAATAATTGAAAGAGTTTAAACAAAGTACACACCTAGAAAAACTAAGTTATTTTGCAAATCCTCCTTGAAAGTTTCCCTTAAAAACATCACTTACTTAGATATAAAACAATTTTATCATGTTTTCGGAAATTTGCAGAAAGTAAAAATAGAGTAGAAAGATAAAGAGAAAAAATAATATAAAACAATCACTTGTAGACGACAACACGGTTGACTAGTAATTAGACAGTTTACGAATACTTAAAAAAAATACATTATTTATACATACAAAAATATAAAAAAAAAACGATCTAAGTAATACTAATAACATCAAAAAATCCTAACAATTCAAAGTAGAAATAAATCTTATCGGTAAATGCACAGAGAGTAAAACAATCACAAACGTACAACAATAATAAAAACTATGTAAGTAATGCTAATAACAATCAAAAATACTATCAATTCAAAGTAAAAATAAATAATAAGGGTAGGTAACGCACCGAGAGCTGTACCGAGAGTTCGTGGTTGGTCACACTAGGTTGAGGTTTTGTGAGGGCACGTGTTTTATGATATTGTTTACGTAAAGTTGCTGTTTCGTTTCCAGGAAGAGGTCCGTGAGAAATAATACCAATGGTACGTAGGTACCTAATATATTATTGGTATTATTTTAAAATAATTTGTTTGTAATTTAAAATAATATGGTATGTTCAATTAGTGATTTTCTTAAAGTCATTAATGTTGTTGCTTGTGACTTCGGTTATATTGCGTTCCCTAGGGAATTTTAAAGTATCTATGTACTTGTGTATGTATTTCGAAACAAAAGTATCCTATGTGTTTTCTCAATCTCCAAACCAAGTTTCATAACAATCGATCAAGCCATTGTTGCGGCAGCGTAAAGAGCTATCAAATCAAATAAACAAACAAACGCCCTTTCACCGTTATAATAGTATAGCTAGAATCCTTGCTAATATTATAAACGCGAAAGTGAGTTTTTTGTTAAGCTTTCACGCTAAAACGACTGAACGGACTTGAATGAAATTTGGCACATAGGTAGACCATGACCTGGACAAGGACATAGGATTATTTATCCCGATATACCTACGGGATCGAGCTAGACTGCGGGTGTAAGCGCGGGGCGCAGCTAGGTATGAATAAATAAGGAACAATAACATGTCTGCCTATTTAAAGTATTTAAACTCGAATTACATAAAATAATTCAGTATACATTTTACATTAGCTTTATTGAATATGTCGACGAAGGGCTGCTTGGCGGTGCTCCTATTAGTGTGTGAATGGTTAAAAATTATTCCCAAGCTCGCTTCGCTCGCTCCTGCATTCTAGGTTTTCTAAGTAAAATATCTGCCGGCGCCCGCGGTAAATGTTTTAGCAACCAGCACTGGCGAACAAATCGGTGCCCAGCACCGGTAGCAGAAGCACTCCCTAAATTTTAATGACCTCAGGGGGGATTTCTGGACGTTTGTTTTTCAGATTCCAGTTTTCCCCCCTAAGGGGGATTATCAGGGGGGAATTCCAGACTTATATTTTTTTTAGATTCCAGTTTTCCCCCTCAGAGGCATTTTCAGGGGGGATTTGTGGAATAAGTATTTTTTCAATTCCAGTTTTCCCCCCTAAGGGGGATTATCAGGGGGGAATTCCACACTTTTTATTTATAGATTCCAGTTTTCCCCCTAAGGGGGATTTTTAGGGGGGATTTGTGGAATAAGCCACTTCAAACGTATCACAGAGCTTCAGTGCGCGTCGCCCAAGTTCCAATCCTCATTGGCCTCGCCTCATTTGAAGTAGGACATTGTACCGGCTCAGTACAAAAAAGAGGCTACTCTTACAAACTCTTTTTCATGTCGTGTCCTACCCAACACTAGTCGTGAATCATATTTTGTTCAATATACAGCCTGATACTAAAATGCGAATTGAAAAAAATAAAAGGAGAATTTCGTGGGCTACTAGAGGATCTACCTTAAATAGTTCTTTCTTTAGACATAATACAGACGCTTCCTATATAAAAAGTGCGAACAATGTACGCCTATATAGCTCAAAGTGTTTAGGTTTTTGTAGTGTCCTAGATTTAGATTTGCTGGACACATTTTATTATTTTTTCTTCCTGTCTCTAATTTTCGTTATGTCAATGTCATGCATACCCGACCCGAACCGACCCGTATCGACTGTCAAAGATCCGTGTAGTTTTGAGGCTGTATAGCGCATACATTATTACTCATAACATAGTTATATTTGTGAAGCAATTTGATGCATATTTAACAATGTGACTTGTAAATTAATCGTACAACCCGACCCTGTCCGTAATCGCAGTTTAATTCCGCTTCACCTGCGTCTGTTGTTTAAAATATCTACACGATGTCCTTCCTCATCAATTGTCAAAACGAGGGCATAAATTAAAGTCCCCTGCGCTGGGGCAGCTGAGATTAATGTTGGTATTAATCGAGTGACCGCCGCACGCCCGCCCTCTTCCGGACGCAAGAACGTTTACTGTTCAACCCTATGCGGCTTTTTACTGTCTTTTGTTTTATAAATAAATGTAGGGACAGATTAGATTTGCAGTGTTAATTAAATTTGAATGTAGAATGTAGTTGTTAGGATTTTGTGTGTGGGTTTTAAATGATGACTGTAGGTACAAGTGGTTCCAGCAATGTAGTGTTTTAAAAACATCATACGATTTCAATGATACTATACGCCATTTGAAATAAGATTAGACATTTAAATAAACCTTTTTTACAGTCCGTTCAACAGATTTTGGCTTTTTATTCTGTTGACATAAGAATGACATTAAAAGGTAGAGAAAATGCCGTTACTATAGCAACTGTTTATTGCAGATGCCATTTATCATACTACCAACGCAATAGAAGTCAAAATCAGTTGAACGGACTGTAAAAAAGGTTTATTTAAATGTCTAATATTATTTAAATTGGGGTACAGTGCTATACAGGGTCAAATTGAATTAGCTAGCAAATCATTGCAGATGTAATGGGTTACCTACAAATTACAAAACAAAAAAAAAAAAATTTGCACGTAATGTAGTCACTTAGAATATCAGTATAAAAATCGGTCTTCTTGGTATAATCTTCACAGACATGATGGGTATCGATATATTAACACGATAAAACAAAAAAATACAGATTTTCTCAACGCGTACACTAACAAAATCACCAACGGTCGTAGACCCCAAATAAAAAAAATACACCCATTACGTCTGCGGCGCGGCTAATTTAATTTGACCCTATATATATACACCGTGACATTTTAGTCGTCTTACAACGGCAGCCCACTTCTTGACTACATACCTATACGGTAACCAGTACTTAGTAGCAATTCCTCACTTAACAGTGCATCAAAATATCGACACCTAAACTCTTCCTCAGAACTGCAGGCTAACAATTTCTGCGAAACTCGAGTTACGGACAGAACCGGTGTGGTCTTAATGATTTGTTGGAAGCCCCTAGGAATGAGACGTAGCGTGTAGGTGACCGCCAATTAAACTAGCGGGCGGTTTATTTCGCCCGCCGCATGCGAGTAACGAGCATGTCTTCAAACCCTCGGGTGCTGACGGCCGTCTGCCTCATATTCGCCACTTTACCTTACGGCTATGCTGGAAAAATTAAGGATTGCGTGCAAAGCTGGTTAACGGGTTCTTCAAGACAATATTTTTGCATAGTAGGTACTTACTATGATTACTTCATTAAAATTAGTTACAAACTAAAACAAACTGGTAGGTACAGTCAGCGTCAAAAATATCGGAATGACCAGACCGTTCAAAATGATTCCAACAACAAAGGGCGTATTCGACCAAACTTTTGTACCTAGAATAAGTCTTATCCTGAGGACAAATTTTGAATTTTTAACAGTATCCCTTCCTAGAAAACTGTCAGACGTCAATTTAATTCCACGGATAAATGATATCTGACTTTGATAAAATAAGCCCTAAGAAATTTAAACTTTCACTCAATTGGATCAAATCAAATCAAATCAAAATATTTTATTTCACATAAACCTGCAAGGGCACTTATGAAACGTCAGAAGCTAGGTGCACGGTTCCAATTTGTCGCTTCCTATGGAGAAGAGCCGGCAAGAAACTCCACGGTTACTCTTTTAAAAATAATTGGGTTTTACAATGTTTTCAAATTACAGTGATAATAGGTATGGGAGGATAGTGCAGGCCTGTCAATAAGTACCAGGTACTTAGAGGAATGAAAATAAAGAATAGAAAATCGTCTATAAATCTAGCCTGTAAGGCCTACAATGTTTTCCCATTCACAATATGTAAAAGAATCTACATTAGTTAGATCAACCTATTTAAACAAAGTGACATGATTTTCATGAGAATCACTAATAAATAGTTGATATTTGAAGCGATGTATAATGTCAAAAATGACGAGAATATGTCAGAAAGTGTAAAAAATAAAAATAAAAAAAAATTAACATTGTCATTTGGAAGCAGTTAATAGACTCTTACAAAGTTATGCTGTTAATGAGGATGAAGTTCTTGTTAGAATTACAGTTGTCGTGTAGGTACTGTATTCATTCTGAAACATTCCTTGTGTCATTGAGGTAATATTTAATTTTCATATAATAATTTCATTATTTTGCTTTGATCATTTTGTAACAGGCTGTTCGTCCTTAAATTGTTGACGCTTGTTGTACTATTGTGATGCTACCCCAGCTATTCGACTTTCCTTAAAATGTGATGTGTGTTTCCGTGAAAATAAGAAATATACTCAGCCTTTAACGTTTCCACTGCTGGGACACATGCCTCCTCTCTGTGAAAGGTTGTGGTGGCGGAGGGGGGGTGGTGGGAGTAATTATAGTTTTATGAATTAGGTTTATATTTTGTTTTTATTATTTCAATGATAAATGTTTACTAACATAGTTTTATAAGTGATACTAACCACTATATGAATCATTTGTGTTCGATTTAAATAAAACAATAATAATAATAATCTACCGCGCGGCCCAGTGCGGGTTGGAAAATAAGTCACACTTCCTTTTTTTTTCCATGTGTTTTATTTTGCTTAGGCGAAATATTAGCTAACTAATATGCTTCTATTGATTTTCCAAGACAATGAATTAACTTACGCACAGCTTCCTATAAATAAACACTCCAAGCCGGAAGGCCTGCCCCACATACAACCATTTCACAGCCAGAGCATCCGAACAATGACATTTAATGTAATTTAATTTCCTGAAGCCCTATTTTATCGCAGGATTATTTGATCAAAGGGCTTATCGAGTCCACATACCTACAGTTTAGCCAAAGATAAACTTGCGACATGCGGGCGGCTGTGCGTGTTTAACTAATGACCGAGTCATGGGGGCCTATCGGGAGTGTCGGGAGAAGGGGGCCGTGGGGGCGGGGGTTGCAGGTCCAGCGATATCATTAGCCACAGATGCCGCTGCCCGGTGCCCGGTATAAATACATTAAGTGCGCCGTCAAACTGTTAAAGCTCGCTTCAAACATAGTTTTGCGCACAGATTACCTCAGCTTCAGAAGGGTTAATGTTTGTTTGACAGTTTTTCGTTTACGTTCTATCTATAGGATCACAGTTATGACTCATACACTTCATTATTTACTGTACTACCTCTAAACGACGACAGTTTAAGCGAAGCGTTCCACTATTCGCATCAAAATCAATAGACAATGAAAAACAGCGGCCACTGCATGGAATATGGCGCCATAAAATTCTATAAACCCAATAAAATTCGTGCTCGGCGTTGGAACGTCCACATAAAATCTCAAAGTACATAAACATATCATAAGAGGGGATGTAGAGCGAGTTATCCTCACAAAGCGAGTTTTTCTAAGGGATAAGCGGTGGTTTCCCCAGATGGTTATTTTATACAGTGAAGTCGAGTTAACGGCCTGGGTTTTTAGTATTCGTAGCTCCGCCGTAGACGCGCTACGCCGTAGCCCGTAGCCGCGGTAAGCTTACTGCCTCGCAGTATCATCCTGTGTAAATGAAGGTATTTGCTAAATTTAACTCCGGCTTCTCACAGTAATATTATAACCCAAGTATTTTTTGTAACTTTCTAAAAAAAGGGGTATCTATACAAAAACGTCTATAAATATAAAACATCATAAAGAGTAGGTGGTACTTTTTATTTACTGCCGCAATCCCTCCTCGTTTATTGCAATATAAATCGGCGACTAGATATGATTTATCAGCTCATCACTCCTGGTTAGCTGTGAGTAATGTTCCAGCCGTTATTGCAACATTATAAACGTTGTGACGTATCTCTATACGAAAACGTACGTAAGTAAGAAAACAAATCCGAATGAGCCGGACCACGACTGACTTAAAACACATTACCATACTCTGGGGAAACTCACCCTTTATGCAGACATCGGGACGTTTAAATTGAAATGGATCGGATTCAAGAGTCCATCCATCACGGTCTTTGCCCCACATCTAATGGTTTTTTAATAATTCCACTTCGGACTTCAATATGTCGTCCCTCATTAGAATGAGGAGTGTGATCGAGTGTCGATTGTTCGCAATATGACAGCCAATTGACAGTTCTCGATGATAATCAAATAATGAAAGCGAGACGGTGCAGACAAAAGGTGTCATTGAGGTGTGAAATGAGAAATGAAGAATACAGACAGAATATTTAACAATGTGTGAATTATTTGTTTTGGTTTCTTGTGCTTTTGTGATGGAGGCAGACGTACAAATGATTTATTTTTTAAACAAAAATAACGCTTTTCTAAAACAAGAATACCTTTTAGGTTTAGTGCTAAATTCACGCACGTATACAGACTATGCAAATTATATTGGTACTTACTTCCAAAAGTACCTTTTATTTCGTAACAGACATTCATAAACTTCCATATACATTAAATTCCTAAATAAAAAAGTCAAAAGTGTGAATTATTTGCTTGGTTACTTGAGCTTTAGGACAAGCAAGGTACACGTAGAATTATTAAAAAAAAAACTTAATGCTTTCCGAAAACAAGAATACCTATTAAAATAAGTTTATTGCTAAATTCACGCACATATACAGATATGGAAATGATATACTTAATTCCAAAAGTACCTTCTATTTCGCAACAAACATTCATAAACTTCCCTTTACATTAAATTCCTAAACAAAAAAGTCCTTCCAAGCATTTGAGCGCACAGTCGCATTACTCGACAATTTAATTTACAATTTCGCTGTCCTCCCTTTGTTTATCTATTTCATAAATATATTATTCCGATGTCATGAGCGGAAAGTAAGACAATAAAGGTACGAAGACAGGAATGCAAAAGGGGCGAGGAACAAAACGACCACGTTCACTGACCGCTATAAACAACGGGAAACTATGTGTGCGGTCACCTTTATATTTCATGCAAATCGACCCGCTGCCGGCGACTCTTTGTGGAATAATCGTATTGCGTGATAAACGATATTTGTTGCTTACTTTTCGGTCCTCAAGAAATAGTTTTTGTTAGACTATGACTCCACTTGAAGATATTTAATAGGCATGTTGTAGTTGTTTATTAATTCATAGAATTGGAACTGCAGTTTAATAAAATCGACGGTCCCTTGGAGAGCGCTCCAAAGTTTCAAACACGTGTACATCATGTTCTTGTTAATGTAATGTCATGATTTAGTTAAAGTGCATTTTGCCATCTTAGACTTATTTTTGTTAAACTAAACGATAGTATAGGCTGGCCTGAAGGTCACAAAAACAAAACATGCAAATCACGTAGTCACTTAGGGGATTGTACGTAGGCGCCGTCGAAATATTGTCAGTGCATGTGTAAGGGTTCGATGCCCAGGTCGGGCAAAGAGTTATTGGGTTTTTTCCATCTGATATTTCTCAGTAGCAACCTGGAGTCTGGATTCATCCACGGTGGATGGCAATAGGCTCGCCCTCTATTACATGTGACTTAAACATAATTGGCAAAATGTGCGTCTACTATAGATACACTTCTGCCCGACTCTTCCGGAAAACAAGGCGCGATGTTATGTTACGTGTAAGGGTAGTAACGAGTACCATAAAACAGCGAGCCGAAACGATCACGCTTCATATTATGAAATTTCACTTACGCATAATATAATGTTCGACATAAAGAGTGTTATCTAAAAATGCATCTCCGAACACGATCTATTTCCCTCCATAAAAGTTACAAATAACCGCGGAATGACGCGTCATTAAATAATATCGTCTAGATAAGTGCAGATTAATGTGGTTTTTTATATCGTTCGATCGACATGGCGTTTGAAACGACCCCTTCACCCATTAATACCGCGAGAGCAGCCAATGTATGAGATTCCAAATTATGATATCGTGACGTTATCGCGCCGAGAAGAAATCAAAAACCAAACATGAGCGAACAAATTCCAAATACATTACATTATATTAAATCAGAATATCGTACAAAAGTTACTATCAACCGTGAGCAGCCGATATGAGAAGTTATATTAAAATTGACTAGCATTAGTTTGCACGTATCTAAAATTATTTCCCCATATTTTATGGGACACTCATATATCAAAGCTATGAAAAAGTTTGCCCCACCTACATAATATTGGTAGGGCAAGCATCTGTGCAGAAATCACCCGGTCACTAGAATATTGTTTTCACTATATTAGAAACGTGATCGCAATTTTTAAGAGCGAAAAAATTCTATTTCAACTCGACTCTCTGACGTTGGGCGTATTTGATTATACGCCGAGTGTGTATTCCCTTTTACAGTGTTATAAAGTGAACGATATTGGGGAATTTTACGATTCCATCTACATGCTATATTGAAATATTAACTTTGGGATTAAAACTACGCGAGCCACCAACGGCACGGGTAACTGATTTTGTTAAAATGTAACTTTTATAGAGGGGAAAATTCGTACCACATTTCATATTTTTTAATATGCCGAGCTAATTTGATTACATGGCTAACTATTTTCTAGAATAAAAGCTTTCATAATTAACACCATTTCAGATTTCATCGTTCGATGGCCTAAGGTCAATCAATGCTCGTAATCGATCAGCTGTTTCTGGAATTTTTCGTGAAACATAGATATTTTTATGAAATTCCATAAAACCGTAACTGAACAGTCGTTTGAAATGTACATATCAGTGTAATTTAAAGTTTTGGACAAAATTGGAATGATGATTTTTGTTTGTTTTTTTATGTCAGTAGTTTTCGATATCGATATCCAACGCGTGGGTAAAGTATTGCCAGCTAATTTAATTTGCCCCTGTAGACAAATATTTACATAGATGCGGGTAGATACAATTAATCATTTGGCTGTCCCGGTATCTAAATGTATGCGTGTCCTGACCGTCTCCAGTTTGATTTTCATTAGGGCAAATCACGCTCCACGCCGCTCACATCAATTTATAGGTGTACGTATCATGTGGCGCAATGTATTCGTAATATCATGGCGGTGATTGAGTGCAGTACATAATGGAGAAGCTCTGAAGACGGTGGGAATATGGCCATTAATATCGATCATACTTCGTAAGATACATGAGTATCTGTTATCGCATTTTACGCTGTCGGAAACAGGATTTAAGGTACCTAATTCGTTTTGTCTTTCCTCAATGTAGAACAGGCATAAACTAAACTGAATACAAACCATAACTACGTCAAAAAGGATTTTTTTACTGAATAGGCAATAGACAAAATGGTCAAACTTTAATGGTTGAATACGAGGCTTTTGGCTACTGTGTCTGCGTGCAGTTTTTGTAACCCCCGACGCAAACAGAGGGATGTTACAAGTTTGACCGCTATGTGTGTCTGTGTGTCTGTCTGTGGCACCGTAGCTCTTAAAAGGGTGAACGGATTTGGTTGCGGTTTTTTAATTTAAAAGAAGATATTCTAGATTTGTTTGTGCAGAATAAACAATTTTTCTTTCTTTCTTTCTTTTATATGTACAAAATCACGTTAAGACACTCCAAACATATTAATCTATCGGTTTTGCAGAGTTTTCCGCCACCTAAATTCGAGACACATTGTTCCGTATCGCATTAATTACAATAGGTAGATAATGGTGCAAACAACGTGAGCTGTAAGTTAATCAATTTCAGTCTGCCGAGTCTAAATCCGGATCAGTTTGGAACTTGATCCTAGTGTTAAGCTGAAGTCCATTTGACGAACGTCCAACGTCTGGGATAGCTTACTCTATGGATGCAAGTCTTCATAGATAGCAGCCGTGATGGTAGCCGGAATCGTAGGTTCTTGAGTGTAGGCGTACATTTAAAACAAATCACGAATACGAAGTGTGTATGTTACTACAGTTTTACTGAATGTTTATACTCATAATTGGCCAGAGAAGGCAAGATATAGGGAAGAGTGGAAAGCTGTGGGGGAGGACTTTGCCCAGCTATGGGACAATAGTGGTTGAAAAAAACAACTAACAAATACGTCGGGCTTGAAAAAACATCTTTTTGTTCTTTTGTTTGTTACTTCACTTTTATTTTTATTCTCCATCACATACGGTTTTTATTATTTTTGCACTTGCCGCCAGTACTGGCCCGAGCACTTGCCGATAGCACTGGCCCAGCACTTGCCCGAGCACTTGCCGCCAGCACTGGCCCGAGCACTTGCCGCCAGCACTGGCCCGAGCACTTGCCCGAGCACTGGCCCGAGCACTTGCCCGAGCACTGGACCGAGCACTGGCTCGAGCAATTGCCCGCGCACTGGCCCGAGCACTTGCCCGAGCACTGGCCCGAGCACTGGACCAAGCACTTGCCCGAGCATTTGCAGCCAGCACTGGCCCGAGCACTTGCCCGAGCACTTGCCGCCAGCACTGACCCGAGCACTTGGCCGAGCACTGGACCGACCACTTGCCCGAGCACTTGCCCGAGCACTGGCCCGAGCACTTGCCCGAGCACTGGCCCGAGCACTTGCCCGAGCATTGGACCGAGCACTTGCCCGAGCACTTGCAGCCAGCACTGGCCCGAGCACTTGCAGCCAGCACTGGCCCGAGCACTTGCCCGAGCACTTGCCGCCAGCACTGGCCCGAGCACTTGCCCGAGCACTTGCCCGAGCACTGGACCAAGCACTAGCCCCCAGCACTGGCCGGCAGCACTAGCTTACAGACTAATAACATTATAATAATAATATGAAACAAACTTAATTAAGTTTAATTGCTAATTACAAGCCCCAACAGTTAAATACAAAATTATTACTCCCTCGGAGTCAAAGTTACATCCTATCTGTGTACTTATAAGCAAATAAATTATTTCTATTATTTTTAGTTTATCCCCCAAGTTGGTTAATTTCTGTCAATAGTTCGTTGTTTAAATTTTAAGCTAATTTGGACAGTAATTGTTCAGGTGCACCTTGTACAAAAAATGGTTTTGCTAAGAGCTTCCTTAGTGTACTTGCATTGGTGCAGAAAAGGTCAATACATTCTTTACAACAAATTTCGTTAAAACTGCGACTGGCTCTATGAAAGTATGCATCACGCCTATAATTAGTGTTTGAACTACTGTGTGTGAGTGGGTACTTGTAGAAGTAGTCGCTGTTGCAGCCTCATTTGATTAGTGCGTATCGTTAATTTTGAAAAAAGTTCAGGACAGTTTTTTTTTGGGTGGGATAGCGCTCTGGGTGGAGTAGGAGGGCGTGTCAGACTTTTACTAACTAAAACCCATCCGTGTTCCCTTAGTTGCCTGTGTGTTAGGGGCTACGGTATCTCTTTCGAAAAACCCGCACCCCTGGCAGGCATCGGCCCTTGCGGGCCCTATCACTTGTTGCTGACATCTCTTTGAGGTGCGCGTGGAACATAACGCGCCGTCGACCCGGGCTTGGTCCTTACCGGACAGCGAGCTATCCATTACTCGCCGTCCACAAGCCCGCGCCTACGGTGGCCGGGAATCAGCCTGGGATTACCGACGCCCAGGGCGTCCTCCCGGAATGCTACGGCCTTGAGGACACAAGTACTGCCTCTCCCTCACGTGCGCCGCTTCTCTGCTGATACCTGAGTCAGAATTCTGGGATCCGTTTGCATGTTTTTGGATAGGTCTTTTAATGGTGCATAAAAATACGTGGAGTGGGCCTGCTCCTGAGTGCTACTCACATTTTTTTTAATTCATTTTTCAATACCACATAATATCATCCTGATTTTAAACTATCTTAGATCTTTACCCATGCTCTGCTGATACTAGACTCAGAGTTCTGCGATTAATTTTGCCTGTTTCAGTATAGTTCTTTTATAAGAACTAAAACTAAAACTCTACGTTTCATGTTGCAACTATAAAGTTGCAACATGAAACGTGTTTATCTCATCAGTTGTAGTCAAACTTTTTTTTATCATACCAACTTAATCACTCAATGAAATCTCGATTTCTTTTTCGTTAGGCTCTGCTGATAATTTTTAGAGACAACTGCGTTTTTTTGGTTTTTTTCAGTTCCCGGGGGTCTTGACTGTTACTAAACTTAGTCCATAGAATATACGAAAAGCTACAGATTTACCAGGCGCCTCTTTTAACAAAATGATTTTCTTTTTTTTGTAGCGGGTACCATTTTCTTTTTTATTTATTTCATGACTTAGGTCGGCAGAACTATACCGGAAAAGTATTAGAAACTATAGAACTCACCACTGTGTGCCTAAATCAGTTTTAAAATTGTAATTTTGGAAAAAATGATCTGCCAACGGAAGTTCGCAGAGCATATTTTCATTCGACCTTTTTTCAGGCAAAAACTCCTGAACTATTTTTTTTAAGTTTAAAGAACTCCAGAACATGCGCATGCGAATAGAACTCACATTATATTTTGCTCTGCTGGGAAATGATCTGCCAAGTTCACCCACATGGGAAGAAATGGGACGGTGCTATTCTTTTACGTCCGGCACCACACGGAATAATAAAAATAGTGGCTCACAATATCTATTCATGGGAGGGAAATGATACAATTTTGTAATATTAATAGGTCGACATGAAATTGAGCGGACAAATACAAACATAGTTTGGTAGGCCTCGCATCCGTCTTCACGTCAACAAGTAGTGACGACGTTTGCTCATTGAAATTCATTTTCAGGAAATTAATATTGAGATAACAAGTCGAAGTCTGCATTGTCTTACCTTGTCAAAATGTTGAGATGACTATACGAAGTAATGTTTTGGTTAAACTGAAACAATACATCGTACTATCTATGATTAGTGATTTCTATGCTTTGTGGTATGTGTACCCATATTTTAAGTTGATTAAACAATTTCTCCTCTTCATTCCAACTACACATGTTTATGGGAACATTGATAGGCAAAATTATTTATATAAACTAGCGGTTTTTATCAATGGGCAAAATTGACTGTATTCAAAAATAATGTGGCTGAATGATTCCCACTAAACTATATACTCTCCCGCCAGTAATTTGAAAGACGTTAAGTTGTGTTTTAAAATAAGTTGAGTAAGAAGGACTATATGAAAAGTGGTTCATGCTTTCATTATGTAATATTAACAGTAATATTTAAACGATCTGCGGTGATCATGAAAATGTTTAAGTACCAATATTAAATTTACAAAGCGATAGTGGTATTTTGATAAATCTGCTTAACAATAGCCAGGTTACAGTAGATATTGTTACCAAGATAAATAAGTAAGTGGTAATCAATTCAGTTCTCGCTGTCAGAAACTGAGAACTTTAGTCAAATTGGGGTAGATTATATTGTTGGCTAAACTGGAATCAATATTGAGCCGGGATTGTTTATGTAATGTTCCCTTGTTACTACTTGTTGTGTTTTAGTTCGGTTGGTTAACTAACAGACAAACTAATAACGCAGCGTACCTATTGAGGTTATTCGTCGGTTTTTCGCTCCATAACGGTAATTTAGACCAACGTATGTGTTCAGATTTAAATTTTTTGAAGTTTTTGTTGATTAATTTGGTTGTGAATGAGGTTTATTCAGTTAACACCAATTCTCAGCGACCTGCTCTGTTAGATTAATAATTGATTTTCAGATGACTCCCGCTTTCTTTTACATTCTCTCTTCCTTTCTTTCAAGAATGGGCTCTATCCTACTATAATATGTATTATAAATGTGAAAAATGTTGTTTTGATGTTTGGATGTTTGTTACCATACATCAAAACGGCTGTACGGATTTGGATGAAATATGGTACACAGATAGTTTATAACTTGAATGAACACATACGATATTTTTTATCCCGGTAAAACATTCCTGTGGGATAATTTTGCACCCCCACAAAGCCGTTGGCAAAAGCTAGTTAGAAAAAAAAATCGTGTACTTATTACATAATTACACGATCAAAATGATACCTACAGCTAAACACAAAAGAGTGTATGACAAACCCGTTTGTCTGACTGCAGTTACATGTAGTAAAGGAAGTCGTTGGCAGTTCCGTCCCCCTTTCCCCTCTTCCCGCAGGAAATTCCCTACTCGCAACTTTTTCTCCGATCCGCAACTTTGCCTCCGATGAAAGAAATACTTTGTCAGAGTTGCTCGGCTTTCTTTATTAGCCTTTTGATTTGTTGTAAGTCTGCTGCAAGATATCTGCGAGTAAAGGGTTGCATTTGAAAAATCACTTTGATAAAATTTTCTGTTTTCAGCCGACCATGGCGAAGTCAAACAGAGAAGAGGAAATGGTTCGTCGACACCATGTCTACGCGTGTGATTCAGGGAGGAAGTCGTAGGGATCGAATATACATAGTTTTGTTGGTGAAATATTCTTCGCTGATCAAGCCATAAAAGTAAGTATAAAAAACACAATTGCTAATTTACTAACGCCGTTTGTGAGTGTGATTTTTTTTTCTTTTTGTAATGTAATATATTATAAAAAAGCTTCACTTGTGAGTTTTCACAAGGATTCATTAACATAACACAACTTCACACCTTGTTTTCCTGCACGTTTGGGCAGAGGTGTGTATATTACACTCACATTTCGCCAGATATATTTAAAACCCATGTAATAGGTGTTGAGCTTATTGCCATCAATCAGGCACAAATCCAAACTCTAGGTTGCTACTGAGAAATTTCAGATAAAAAGATTTCAATAACACTTTGAGCTACCTGGGATTCGACCCCAGGACCTCTTGGTAAGCAGTAGCGCTTAGGGATGTAACTTAGAGGAGAAAATTCGATTACTAAATAATAGATTTTTCTCTCTTTATACTATATCGATTTGTATATAATCGATTAATTAACTAAAAAATAATTCATTTATTAAAAATCGATTTTTAATATTTATGTGCAGATAGCGCCATTTTTCGACTGACAAGTGACATTCCTTTTTTACGTTTAGTGACCACGCGTTTTTTCATTTATCGCACAGGCGCTGTTTGCAAAATTCGATTAAAATGTGTAGTTTTGGCTACATTTGTTTTAATCCAACAACGCATATCTTATCTTTTTTACTTAAAAAAAAGAGATTAAGCAATATAATCGATTTATTAAAAATCGATTTTTAATATTTAGAGAACCGATTATTAAAATTCGATTATAAGAAAAAAAATCGATTAACATAAAAATCTATTATTTTTTCACATCCCTAGTAGCTCTTGCAACCACTAGACCAGCGAGGCAGTCAGGGTTAATTTGATCAATATTAAATAGATAACTACAAACACCACACTATCAAATCCGTGTAACCATTATCACAACATTACCAAACGAAAAGTCTAGTGTACTTTTCGTTTGGTGATATTACACACTATCAACTATTAGGAATCAACAACCAAAACACTGAACTTATACAATTCAAATGTAAATACCAGTTAAATGGAGAGCCCGTATCTGCAACAAACACAGCACAAATTTAGAAGGCTTAGTTGGAAACTAAAGCGTGATTTAATTTTAAAGCCAAGTTCTCCCCGCCGGCATTTAGGAATAGCCTCTTAATAAATCTGCTACTTACCCGACGTCCGGAGTTCGATTCCCGGCGGGGCACGCTGCGAATTAACTAGTTGGCCTTTCGAGTACTGACCAACGGAAGTTGCACTAACTTTGTAATTGGCGGGAATTTATTACTGATATCTTGAGAATAGCCCCTCATATTTTGACAGGAGTTGTGGCTTTATTATTTCGGTAAGGGTTTTGAGTTTGTGGACGTACGGGGTGGGTGGAATAAATTAATTTATGGTTTAGTTAATTACAAATTAATGTAAGCCATAAGCCATAAGTACAAGTTATAGGTCTGTCTTAAGGATATAAACACAACAAATCTATTTTAGATGTCCTGTATCGAAAAAACGATAGATTGACATGATAATATTATTTAACATTATTTAAAACTGGCTTTGGTCAGCCGCTTCGCCTGCGTGCAGGTCGAAAATGATCTCACTTGATCGTACTAACCGGGATAAAAGTATTATATGTGGCAATCCAGGTTATAAACTATCTGTGTTCAAAATTTAATCCATTTTTTTTATAATACTAGCAGTGCTCCGCAGTTTCACCCGCGTAGTACCCGTTCCCGTAAGAATACGGGGATAAAATATAGCCTATGTTACTCAGTAATAATGTAGCTTTCTAACGGTAAAAGAATTTTTTGAATCGGTCTAGTAGTTGTTAAGTTTATTCGTTACATACAAAAATACAAATTTTTCCTCTTTATAATATTAGTGTAGATTAGCAGGAGTGAGATAGTAGGATTGGACAATTTTTAGAACTACAAAAAAATAATTTAAATATTATTTTGTAAGTAGGTAACCAATCAAAGAACCCTGGCGAAAATATCTATCTACAAACGACACTTCACCCAAAATAACTGTAGCCAAACTTCCAATAATTATAATTAGTTATCGAAAGCCGGTTACAAGACAGTCACGTCTGGCCTGCAGGTCGTCAAAGGGGAACTAATCCCAACTATGATTAATTGAATTTAGGAGTGGCTCGTGGCTCGTGCAATACCGACGAATCTGTTACTTCAGTCTGCGATACAGTTCCGTGGAACTTGCCAATCTGTTGGTCTTGCAGTTATCGACCTGACAAGTAAGTCAGGTAAGAATTTGGGTTGAGTGGTTCGACGTTGATTTTGAATTTGTATATTGAATTGTGTGGCTCTAAATTGATTTTACGCTAGGGTCTATTTACATTGTAGATGTGTAGATTGAATACGCAAGAAAAAATATGGAATTTTACGGCTTTTTTATATTTATATCATTGCATTTTTAAACACAACTATTCCTAATGGTTACTATATTAAATGACTAACTGATTAACTATACAAATAAATACAAAAACAAAAGGACACTTAGACGTACTCGAAGTCGAAGTACTCGCCCGCATCGCTGTCATCCGGGCACGAATTAGCATTGCCACGTTGGCTGGCAATGCTACTTCTTTGGCCAAAGAAAGGCCCTCTACTTTTTTTTTATATCTTGGTTTCAGCTTCATTGTTAAATTATTGTATTAAAAAAGGGAATACACTGTACCATAATAAGTCATCTGAAAACAACCTATACCTACGTACGTCATCGATTCCATTGACGCCATATTTTTCCACTCGTAGTTAATTACATTTTCTAATACAAGTGCGTTTAATTAATGCCCACATAAATGTATAAGCTAACAAGTAAAGTGTACTCAGCTGAGTTACGTCCGTTTTAAACAACATTCGGTCACAAGTGGGAATAGTGCTCAAGTTTTTGATAGTTCGTGCGGCTTCGGTATTTACTGGTTAAGTTTCGGGTCAGTTCGGACAAGTTACACCATCTCGAGGGAGACCGGGCGAGCGTGTGTTTGACAGACTACTTTTTACTTAGTTTACTTTATAATTTAGTGGATTATTGGGTGTAGCGTCTTAAGTAGGTAGATAAACATGTCTTGTTTTTTTTTAAACCAATAAGTAGTTAAGTAGAGATCAGTGTTTAACTGTTTGGTAATCAAGTAAACTGAGCATTAGAAAATGAATGTAACGCCTTTTTAAATGATATAACGAGTCTCAAGTATTCTATGATATTGATTTTGTGTGTCTGTAACCTAGAAAAAAAAGAAAGAAATAAAAATACACAAAATGTAGATACACATATAACATCACGCCTTGTTTTCCCGAATGGTTGGCCAGACCACTACGTATAGTACACCCACATTTCACCAGTTATGTTTAAGTCCCATATAAAAGAGGGCGAGCCTATTGCCATTAACGGGGCACAAATCCAGACTCCGACGTGCTACTGAGAAATTCCAGATCGAAAACCCAATAAAACTTTGCCCGACTTGGTAATCAAACCCAGGACCTCAAGCTCAGCAGTAGCTCTTGTGACCACTAGACCAACGAGACAGCGTAGAGTTAGTTAGATAAATTTAATACTTACAAATAATAGTATCTAGAAAATCCAACATTAAATTTCTAAATCACGTCTGTAAGTACAACCGTTCGCAAACACATGTAAACGACAGTACTGGAATATTTTCCAGTTGTAACTGTAAATAGTGGTGCATCTGAGGAGCACGTGCCGACAATCAGTCATTCGGTGCGCGTCGCGTGTCGCTGCGGACCGGTGCGGACCGCTGCGACTGCGACCGGTTGCCGACGGCACGGTCACCTCGCTGCATCCTAAATGAGTGTGCAACCACCTTATTGTTTTCTGATATGACGCGATATCGATATTACGGTGTTAGCTTGTCAGAGTGTAATATTGAGTTTATTGACTTGAATTTAATCATATTAGAAACATTTCCTGGATATATTTTCGTCTTGCTCACAAGGTAGTTCGAAATGTTCGATAATGAGAAAGCTCAGCGTCCAATGAAAGTCGTTTTTTTGGGTTTCAGAAGTCAACTAGAAAATAATTACAAGCTTAATCAGTAAAAGTTAATCAATAAGATTGATTAAAAGCTATCCATTATAAACTGATATTTGCTCAGTACAATTCAAATTTCAAACAGTTGCGTATAATAACGCACAAACCAAACAATCGAACGTGAATTCCTTATAAAACACGATTATTACAAATGACTGCTAATGTCCAAACAGTGATAGACCACGCATGACGTGATACGATCCGGTCCGATATAATTGTCGAGGGCTGCGATCACGTGCGTTCGGCGCCGAGAGTAATGGCTGTTTGCTTAGGCCGTGTCCACGGGCGCGCTTCTAACAAACAATATGTTGACATGACGCACATTAGGCTAAAATCGACGGACGCTATGAATTCCAAGTTTTGCGTGGTTTGCGTTTAAATGCGTGTTTGGTAACGTGCCTAAACATCCAAGTGTATGGAATGGGAACGTGCGGTTTGGTTGCTAATTCATGAAGATAGTGAAACGCGACAAATCGGGATTTTGTTCATGGATTTTACAAATTTAGTTTGGATTGATTCAGACCTTTAGTAAAAGCAGTCATATTAAAATAGTACCTAGTGCATATTTAAAACATCCACAACTAGTAATATTCAGAGGTAGCATAGCAAATAACTTAGTAGGCAATTGATCAAAATTTCATAATCTTATAATTTATTTACCAACAACATAGGCCGAACAGATGAATAAATTGCTGAATCGAAACCAAAAACCGCATACCAACAGTCAAACCGCTTAAATATAAATAATTAACATTAATTTATGTTTTATATTATGCAAAGGTAAATGTAATGAATAAAATGTATACGAAAATAAACATAGAACAACAGATTAACATCTCCTAAAATAATATCTTTATACGAATAAAATTATTATGTTGTTTTTAATTGTCAAATAAAATATTATTTTAAATAAAAAGTATTTCGGCTTCACGTTCTGTTTAAGCTTAGTCACGTATCCGTACAGTTGGGGATAAAAGTGTTAAACAAGAATTAAAATATTGATAAATAAAAACTTTATGATAGCGTTGAATATTACCGACTGATTTTAAATATTTTTGTTTTTTGAGATATTTGTATCAAGCTCAAAATGTGGTTAGTCGGTTTTAGTATTGTTATGTTATTTTCATGAATTAAATAAAATCCATTTAAAGTAAGTTATCAGTAAGTTGGAAGGGTGGAACTAATCGTCGAATTCCAACATCATACTATCTAAAGTAGCGTAGCGTAAACTAAAGCGTAGTTCGGCTAAACATTTATAGCAAGGTAAGGCCGTTCTCCCCGCTTGTACAGAAGCGGTCACTGAGTCAGCGAATGACCGGCAGTAACAAATTTAGTCGGCGGTCGCAAACGCATGTTGTTTTAGGCCGTAGACAAACAAGGTGCAGCGTGACCGGTGCTAATACCGTGTTTGCGTCGGATATTTATGGTAGCACTCGACGTGCTCACACGCCAGAATAATTAGCTCGTTATAAAATGCACGACGCTAAGTTATCTTGTTTAGCACGCACTTTTAAACGCGACTGTACGGTGCTGAAAATAGCTGTTTTATAAAAACGATGTGATTCTGTTTTGTTTTTCTAAAATTTCTCTATATTTTTTATAAGGAAAATAATACAAAGCTTTTCGAGAAAAAATATCTAAGTAACATGTTGATAAGATTACATTGCATTAGCAATGAATAAGCATTGGTTTAAGATTTTATTGTGTCTGAAGATTTGGGTAATACAGCACCCTAACAGCACCCTAATTGAGTAACACACTATTCATTAAAATCTGAATCATTTTAAAGGTTTATTGCTTCATGTATTCGAAAAAATTGTGTAGTCAACAACGTAAATAGCGCAATGAATGTTGTTGAATTATCAAAATAAAATCCATTCCTACTGTTAGTGTGTTATGGAATTACCTCGCAGACAATTATTTGTAGGCCTTGCAGCATCCACATGTATTCACATTTCAGCCAAAAAATGTAGGTAGGTTCCTATTATTCTATCCTCCATTTTCCCTCCCAATTTACCTAACCCGATGTTCGTTAGCGGCTGCAAATTAATAGGAGCACACTTTATCTCGTCACAGTGTTATTCGGTTACAAAATACAGATATTCTATATACCAGGTATCGGTTAAAGTCGCAGCCGTATCGACGTGGCGGCGAGCCGAGTCGATTAAACGTTATAAACGGATTAAGTTGACCGCCGGCTAAGTGCCACCCGACCTGCCACTAAACTGGACACTCGCTCATCTACTGGATGTATGCGCAAATATGATATTGGAGACGTGGATATGTAACTAGAGTTTTTCCTTCTAAAGACAACTTTTGAGGTCCGTTTGAGGTTTTGTTTGCAATTTTTGGAACGAAGTTCTTTAAGGCGACTTGCCTTGGTAGGAGTAAAATTGTAGAAATTGACTCGTAACGAAAAAGCGGTATGCCCCCTCCAAGCGACTTTTTATTATAAAGGTAGGTATAATAGAAGGAGACAGAGAAAGAGTGAGATAGTTTTCATGGTACTGGGTACTGAAGCCAATTAGAGGTCCAAATGAAAATCTAAGAAGGCGGCTTCGAAAATTTCAAATTTTATTTTTCACGGGTTTCGTTTTCATGGTTTTGAGGGTTCTGTTTATGAAAGTGAGATACCTTTTATCGGTAGAACAAAATTGACGTCTGACAGTTTTAGTATGGAAAAACTATGAAAAATTCAATATTTATTCGCAGAATACGACTTATTCTAGGTATAAAAGTTTGGTGTAATCCGGCCTAAGGCGGTTACCCTGATTTCTTACTATTAAATTTGCTTTAATATTATAACTCACTGATACCTGACACCTCTCCCTTATACAGAAACCACATAACACTTAGGTAGCTTAACACAAACTCCTCAACTCCTCAACTCCTCAAATGTCCGTCTGAAGCCAAAGGCATTAAGTTTCATAGCCAATACCCACGTAATCTGTGCGCCGCATACATTCGCAATTCGTCTCTGTAACGGGCAGAAGTAATTAACTAAGGGTTTAATGACCCCTTCTAATTGGAGGCTAAGATTTGAAAGCCATTGTCTTACATATTCATAGAGGTACCTTGGGGCAGGTGGTTCTAATTTATTCAAAGGATAGGACATGCAAATTGGTAGCGGAATATCGGTCATGTTAATGTCAGATTTGAGTGAAAATTATTGCGGATTGGCTTCTAGGGGCAGCCGGTTAGTATGGTCGTGGTTTGAATTATTATTATTGTATGGAGTAGTAGCTGAATAATGCAAAATGTTTCGGTATTCTCAGTGGTTAGATATTCTACAAAAATCCTGTTGAAGGAATAACTCAGCAGTCTATATTTTTCATTATAATCTGTGGTTATAACCGTCATGATTTCTGTGTGCAAGCTATTGTCTGTGTAAGTCCGCGACGGGATTTACGCGCACTGGATTTTCAACAAACTGCTAGGCGCCGAGAGTTGAAAATCCAACAGAGTGTTTTTCAACGCGCTGGCATGCACTCTATTAAATTCTGAATGCTTGGTTCAACACCGAGAGTTGCAAATTCAGTGCGTTATTTTTAGGTCCATGGTGATCTAAGGAGGTTTTGATACGTAATTATTTTAATAATCATGGCTTACTGTGGCGCTTCCTAATCTATCATTAAATATTCTCACATGTAAAGGATCACGTTGAATAGTTAATGTGACGTCATTAGTAACTTGTATGAAGGAAGAAACTCCAAGAATTAGCTATTCTTACTCGTATGTTTACCGTCATCACTGTACACGTAATTAGTTAATTATATATTTACGGAATCTGACGTCTTAAGATGTTCTAAATGGTAAATAATCTAACAAATACGAAGACATTTAAAAACTTTTTAACCGACTTCCAAAAGGAGGAGGTTCTCAATTCGTCGGAACCTTTTTTTTTTATGTATGTTCCTTGATTACTCGAAGATAGCTGGACCGATTTGGATTATTATTTTTTTGTATGAAAGGGTATACTTCCTGGGTGGTCCGATGATCATCAAGTCAGGATCTGATGATGGGATCCTGGAGAAATAGAGAGAACTCTTCACATTTTATAGGCACATTTGAAGCGGTTTGGGTAGTTTTTGGAAGAATACTTTCTCGGAGTGGTCCCATTTCAATTTGGTGAAGATCTGATGAAGAACTTCGGAGATAGGCAACGGAACTCCTCAATAAATGATAGCAAATGGACTGGAATTGCAGAAATCTCATGTCTATCTATTGTTTACATCAGTTCATAACATAACATCACGCCGGGACGCTGAAAGGGATGAGTGAAAATGATTGCGGAAAGCAATAATGTGAACCACTAAAAAGTGAAATATAAAAACTTAAAAAAAACAACCGACTTCCAAAAAAAACACTAAAATGTGAAAAATAACTTTAATTTCGGAAGGCGGTGACAAAAAATTTAAATACATACTTATCCAAAGTCACCGCCTTCCGAAATTAAAGTTATTTTTCACATTTTAGTGTTTTTTTTGGAAGTCAGTTGTTTTTTTTTAAGTTTTTCTAATGTATAATAGTTTTTATGTAGCCTACTCAGTAAGTACCTAGCCTAGGTTTATTCGAAACGTCATTTGTTCACAGGAGTAGAGTAACAGGAACATACTGGTTATCAAATATTCAGATGAATTATTCTTTAAAAGAAGGCAACACTAACGAAGTCAGAAGATTTAAGAATTCCGCGATAGAAAGAGAGGCAACTTCTAGATGAATATAACTGTAGACAATACGTGCTTTGTTGTCTCATAGCAAGAGTCGCTTATTATTTTAATGATTTTGAGGAGTGAATCAAAATCAAGAGTCATTTATTCAAACAAGGCTGAGAGTCAGCTCTTTTTGAACGTGAAAAATTACATAAGACAGTCCCCACAAAATGCCCGCCCTTCACCACTTCCTATTGCAGGGATGGCGACCCTCTTAACCTCTACGAGCCATTATATCCAGAAAAAAAAAATTTACATCGCAATTGACGTGCCAACAAACAATTTTGACTTATTGACTACCACAATAAAACTAAATACTTTCACGATCATTGGTAGTCTTTATATGCAAACATAAATAGACTTGTACTATTATATAGTAATCAACATCACACCACCTTATATAAATGAAAGAACAAATTAGTGCAACTTCTGGTATCTGGTATTAAGGTTATATGGCATAGAATATAATCAAGTGAAGGTACAGTTTCTCAAAGTAACGACTCAGGCTTAAGAAGATAAACTTACCATACTCCTATCATACTGAACCTACCATACTGTTACTTAGGCTGTCGTGCCCAAATTATTTTGTTACGTGCCACCAAAGGCACGCGAGCCATTGGTTCGCCATCCCTGCCCTAGTGCTTTAGCTAGGAAAAAGAAGTGGCGCAACAAACTCCCCAGCAGCACAGCTATCTGTTAAGTTAGAAGAACTTGAATCTATACAATAGTAGGTAATTAAACATTACGAAACACAAACACACACGCCAATATACCAACAAAACATTGGAAGCTATAGGTACTCAAGTAGGAATAAATAATAATTAATAAAAAAAACCGCAAACAGAACTTACAATTTAAATAAAAGCCTCCAGGCATAAAGGGCGTGCCAGCTTACGTATGCAGTTCTGCATGATGTATAAGTATATAGCTATAACTTGAAGTAACAAAAGTTAAACTAGAACCTTTGGTATAAGATTAATAAAAAGTAAATACAATTACTTAACAATAACAAAACCATGGTCAGCAAGACGACCAATCACCACAAGCAGCACCTGTTCACGAGCATAACGCAAAGATCAGCCACTCTTCAGAATCTTCTGTACTTGTACCTACTATTATGTATTCTATTAATTCTAAAGTTTTAACTGCGGTAAAAAGTGTTTAAACTGTTTTTTTTAAATCCCATATGGACCCTTTAAAGTTTTCCAGTGCAAGGATTTATTAAAGTATGTGAAACTTACATATTTTCTCCCTTAAATATTAGTATTGCACACGAAACTACCACACCACCATTTGTTTTCAAATCTTTAGCCCAAATCCCCGCAATCCTGCACTGCCACCTTGCCACAAATCTTTAATCCTGCCCTTAAGGCACTACACTAAACGCCAAACATGCTAATTGCTATCTGTTATCTTACGCCAAAGAAGATCTTAGTAAACAACAAACTACCCTTATCTGAGACAAGGAGTTTTAGCGAAAGGGCAACAAGCCGCGGGCTGAGCTGCCGGGCAGATCCCACTTACGCAATTATCTGGGGCAGCACTAGTGATGTCAGCCTGTCGAAACGGATGAATCGAAATTGCTGAATTAGTTGCGAATATTGGCATATGTAGATGCTATGGCTATTACCTAAGTCTTCAATACTTATGTTATACTGACCACAAAAAAAAAAGGTTACGCAGTCGGTGCTTTTTTAAGAAATGCATTTCAAAGGTTTATTATTTTTTAAACTTAATTGGGTGGACAAAGTCAAAGCATTTATTTCAAATAGGCAATAAAGCACTTTTGGATGTCAACTTTTACAAAAAAATATATTTTAGTTACCCCTTAAGATTGAGCGGAACATTGATAGCATTATATGTCAAGACAATGCACCTAGAATAAAATTAGTATACTACAATAGGTAAAAAGAATTGAAATGAAGCAATGACAGAATAAGTGCTAGATCCTCACATATTTACAAATATTGTAAAAGTAGATGATTTTGCGAATATTTAAAAAAGTATTATGTGTCTGTTAAAGTAAACACAAATATAGAAATTCTAAATTAAGCAATTAAGTTAGCAACCAGTTTCATTTTGTCTCTGGAAGGTGGATATTATAAGTTCTCATTACTATTCAATTGAAAATGACGAGTCTGATGCACTTGGCAATGTATAAGTCGGTATTAGGTATGAGTCTATATTTAAAAAAATCCCCAATAAAACACTTCACAAATATAAGCACTTCCATAATACAGTACGCAGACAAGAATACCCAATACGTTGCGGTCTGGAAACAATGACACAAGTGCATCCCGCTTCATCCCTTGAACAGACGGTGTGGCACGCTTTGTGCTCGAGCCGGCAGTCGAGCAAACTCGAGCAAACTTCGAGCAGGCGGGACAGGTAGACAGGCCTTCTAAGAGCCACTCGAGCGCAGGAATGCCGTTGCTTCGGCAACAGACTGCCGTGGAAACTGTCCGATCTGTTTGTCTGATAGTGTAGAGGGAAATATTTTGGGTGGTAAAATGTGTGTACGCGTTTTGTTTAGTCGAATGATACGGTCAATATGTAGAAAAAACAAAACTTGTATGGTAATGCCTGACATAAATGGATTATTTATAAACGTTGATTTTTGGACGTCAAAAATGTATGGTTTAACTGCAGTGGCTAATCATTACTAAACTTTAAGCAACGTTTATAAATAAAGGGGAAAATCATTAATACAGGGTATAATTAAATTAGCCAGCGAAACTCTGTGGACGTAATGGTATCGATACCTAAACATGATAAAACAAATGAAGATGATGACTTTTTTTGTGAGGTCATCGACCGCATATTGTATTAACTCGAAATATTATTTAAAAAAACATTTTTTTTTGTGTAAACTTCACGGACGTGATTGGTATAGATAATTTAATTTGACCCTTTTATAACAGGTACAACTTTTTTCTTATTAAAAAATGGGAGACCATGCACTTTATGCGCTTTTCCCACTCTGAAATTTTCATGTCGCTTTACTTTTTCTCTTCATTCTGTGGCTGTAATTATTTTCTTCAGCCGCTCAGCTACTGCGAAAAGCATATTTTTTTTAAATATATTATTTTGAAATTCACTAAAGCAATTATCGAAAGTAAAATTAATGTTTCTACCCGCAATTACCGCTAGCATTCATCGACACAAACGGTTGTATTGCGAACCACTTGAAACTTTTCCTTTGACGTCGCCGCATCTCACTCGCTCAGCTCCGTAAGGCACTTGTCCCACCGCAGACGAGTAAACGACTAGCTAGTCCTAATCCACGATTTTCTCGCTCAAACCAAACATACAAAAGTTGTAAGGTCCCGTGTAAGATGCTTTTAAAAAATTAATTCTTTGACATAATCTTCTCGTTAAATTGACATTATACGGTATACCTACACTTCTAACCACCCTTTTTAGTGGTTGTAATAGCGTAATAGCAATTATGTCATATCTACATAGAAACGAGCTAACTACATAGAAAGAGTGGAAACAATCTACATAGATTGTTTTATGTTTTGAGATTGTGAGAAAGTTGTAAGCCTTGTAGTTTGTAGATTTGTAGAACATTTTCTATTTCATTAAGTACTTGTTAGCCAATTATTTTTCAAAGAGTAACCGTGGAGTTTCTTGCCGACTCTTTTTCATAGAAAACCAACCAATTGGAACCGTGCAGCTTCTGACGTTTCATAAGTGGCCATGTAGGTCTATGTGAATCAATTATTTGGATTTAAGTAAAAGAGATACTTAAATATCGGAAGATTCATGAGTACGGGATGTCAATTGACACCGAAACGCAAGTGTGAAGTTGGCGCGCTTCTTCAGAGTCTAGCTTGACGTTCCTGCGAGTCAACGAGAGTGCTTCAACGCCTTCTTGACTATCTGACATCGTGCGGGCAACATGTGTCTATAAACAGTCCAACGTTATGGGAGTCTAGGTGCGGAAAAGGGAGTCCATCATCGTCATCATAGGCAAATTCAAATATAACCTAAAAATCAATAATTATCTTCAGAGTTTTTCTTCTCACCCGCAACACATCTATGCCCAATAAAATGTTCAACAGCAAAAAGAATCCAGCTCCAATCGGCCTCTTGTCCCGATATATAGTTAATTGCTAGGCAATTTAATAAACGATCCGCTCAACTATACAACAAAATAAACAAACATATTTACATATACACAAAAAAAAGTTATGAATGTAAGAAAATAATAACTAGTTGGATAAAGACACTTACAAATGATGAAACAGAGGCACTTTTAGAGCACATAAAGTAGCAGATACACATACACATACACACACCCATACACAAACACATACACTCTCAATTACACTTTAACATACACTCTCTTATACAGACAGACTATGCACAGGTATTCACACTCTAATCACACTCTCACTAACATACTTCTTTTTATTTGATATTTTAAATACCTACGAATTTCTTGTAAACAGTTTAATATTATGCTGTACTATGGAAGAGCGGAGTCTCCTAACACAGGCATTGTTTGCTTAAAAGGAGGCTTCAAACACGAAACCCTGTTTTGTAAACTGAAGCATAAATAAAAACATTTTTATTATAAATAAAACACTATAATTACAAAAAAAAAAACTGACTTTTCACACCGCCAGCGAGTATTCGTTTGTCACAGCGGCAAGAGTTTTCAAGTAGAGTACTTGCTCAGCGACGCCCGCTTGGTGGGCAGGACCCAATCGTGCTTGGTCCATTCGCATACCAGCAAGTAATCACTCGTCGCCGCCGCGCACTCGCTGCTCGTTGCTTGCCACCTCGACATTAGTAACTACCTCTACTCAGTCCTCGTCAATCGCTGGCGGTAGGACAGATGCATAACTCCGAATTTAAACAATCGAGCTTGTAAAGTTACAGCTTTCTAACTTCAGCCAACTTGTTCGGTTTCACTTACGCGATAAATATGTTCGAGGTTTGTGTTTCGAGCTACCTTTAAACTCTAATAAATGGGTAATTTTCCGAGTTCTGGAAAACTCGACGAGTACGTAATGTGAGTAAGCAAATTAAAATGTTTTCCAAAAGTTATACTTTAGTACTGAGTAGGTAAGTGTTTATTGCTAACTAACTTTGGTAGAGGACATCTGTTCTTTACAATAGTTTTTTTATTGCCATTGGCTGCTTTTATTCCTTTCCCCAACCAAGTTTTATAGATGTTCTTGATCTATTGAATGATAATTGTAATGATAGTGATATTTTTTTAATTGACCTGGTTTTCAAAATGCAAGAACAAGCTTCATAAATAATGTAAATTTTTACATGCCGAATGGTAAAATATGGCTGAAGTATTGTTTATGTATTACCCATGTTTGCAAAATAAAATGCTATTCTATTCTAAGAGAAGCCTATTTAAATCACTATAGGAGTCAAGTATCCGATCGCCTTGCAACCGTTCCGCTTAACCAATATGCATATAGCCAATAAAGATTTGAACTTTATCGCAACTGAAAAGTAAAACGATATGCAGCATTGAGTTTACAAGTAGGAATCGACTCCACTAGACTCGAAGGGGTCGCAATTAATTCCTGATTGATTCACAAAGCTAGTTGGAATTTCACTAGTTTGCCCCCCTTGGTTACCGTACAGCACCCCCTTAGCCCACCTGCCTCCACGTGAGGATCAGACAAAGATACGAAGTTAACGTCAGCTAAGGTTTGTTGTACAAAATTTATATGAAACTTTGCTTCTGAACTGTGAAGTGTGCGGGTTTAGAAAGACGATTTTGTTGGGTAGCAATTAAGTTCCTTTTCTTTGTAAAGGGAAAATTACCATGTGATAGGATAACTTATTTCAGGACATTCTATTCTATAGATGGTATTCTAAAAAGCATGAATACATTTTATTTGTATGTAAGTAAGTATTTTACATTCCATTTGATTTAAATGACATGTGTGTATTTTAATATAATTTGATTTGTTTAACTATTATTTTATCGTATTTGTGTGATTTTCTATTAATTTTGAGATTTTAATATCTTTAATGGACTTTGTCTGAAATAAAATGAATTATTAATAGTTATCACTGAAATATTTTCTATTGACGGGCTAATTAAACAACGTTAGAGTTTTACTCATTTCAGATTTTGGCGCCCAACTGGGACTAAATTCTTTATCCCATCTCTTGTAAGTATGTGTATTCCATACTACGATATGAAAGTTTATAATTACATACATTTAGCTCGCCTTTATTATCCGTACATTCGTCCCAGGAAGCCCGCACCCGTCTAAACTGACGTGACAGCAGTACAACTGCTAAGATATTCCGAGACACAGCGAGTTCGCGGCCGTAGCTTCATTATGTACGAACTACCCCCTTTTTGCTCCTTCGTCCTTTTCTCACATCCGACGTATGTTCAACGAGTAATTATCTCGATTATTAATATGTAACGAGACGTAAAGAAAGTGATAAGTTTAAGATGTTCTGAAGTGATTATTAAGATTTAATGAGCAAAATAAGGGTATGCGAGCAGTGGTGGCCCAGCGGAATCGGGCACAACTTACGAGTTGTAGGTCGTAGGTTCGAACCTTGACGAACGCTTCCCTTTTTGTTAATTATTTCATCACCGCTGCTCTTAATGCGGTGAAGGAAAACATAGAGAAGAAACCAGCATGTCCTAGAACCAAAAATTCGAAGACATGTGACATAATCTACCGACACGCACTGGACCCGCGTGGTAAATTATGGCCCACTCCCATAGAGAAGGCCTGTGTCCCAGCAGTGGGAAAATTAAAGGCTGCCTACGTATTACTTTTTACGAGACACACCCTTCAATTACAAAAGTTGCTTTAAGTTAAGAGACGTTTAAACGTCAAAATTGCACAGTTAAACAGTCGCTAATCATGTCTCAACTTTACCTAAGCAATGTTTACAAAAACGAGTAGAGTAATAGGCCGTTGATTTTAGATAACAGTGAAACTGGTAAGTACCATAAAGAGTTAACGCATTCAGTCCGGACGTGATAATGATGATGTTAACAAACCAACTCACCAATAACGATCAGTTTACGTTCAAGTAATGTAATAAAACTCAACACCACACATATCCCTAAATACGTCCCTCAGATTTCGCCTTCAAAATTCGTTCCCTCAGATTTCGCCTTCAAAATTCGTTAACCACTTCATAATCTAAGTTCGTAACATCAGAGCGGTTTAACCCTTACACCGGTTAACTTTGCGAGCGCTCTTTTCGCCCAGTCCACGAATATTTTATTAACATAAACGCGTTAAATTAACTTCGTTACCTCGCAGGAGACGTGGCGCGGCAGCCTTTTTAACAACATTCAATTTTAATTAGGACGCACCGTATTTTTGCGGATTTTACGTACATTAAGT
This sequence comes from Polymixis lichenea, assembly GCA_949091785.1. Classification (NCBI taxonomy): domain Eukaryota; kingdom Metazoa; phylum Arthropoda; class Insecta; order Lepidoptera; family Noctuidae; genus Polymixis; species Polymixis lichenea. Next base: position 9,119,479 of record OX420939.1, on the reverse strand, counting down.
ATTTAAGAACTTATTCATGTGTATTATAATTTCTCATTAAATTATAAAATCAGGTTTTAAAAAGTCATTTTCAGAAAAAAGGTTTCGTACAGAAAGAACTGTTCATCGTAAGTGACGCGCGACATTGCCAAAAGCACGTCGTTTATTCAGTTTTATTTATAAAAGAAAATGGAAAGCTTTCACTTGTAAATGTCTTAACGTTTAAAAACGGACATTAAAAATGAGAGCTAAAGTATTCACGCAACCGCTAAACAGCAAAAAGCCGACATCCGCTACGTCATTCGTGTAACACAGGTACTTGAAAAACTCGAGTTTTGTGTAAATGAGCGCGAGGGTAGTCGGTACGGCCACGCATATGGCGGGAGGAAGCGACGGGCATAAATCTGCGCGACGGTGGCGCCGCGGCCGGAACAGGAAGTGCCGGCGTCGTTTGCCGCATTGTGATATCGGCCGCCGGGCCGCGCGGACGTCTCTTTGTGAATGCCACTTTATGGAGGCTATTCGAGAGATACGCCACCACCCTGGCGTGTTTTCAAACGCTATTGTCATGTCACCTTTATGGTGATAGCCTGCTTCAATACAAGTGGGTGCTACATTTTTATGTTACTTGAGGAACTGAATCGATACGTTGTGGAGTTGTTTACTTTACTATGCGTACCTATCAAATTGATTTTCGGTATCTTTTGCCAATAGCTTGCTTCCTACCTATAGGGAGTCAGTGAGTAAATTAAACAAGCCCTTTATTATAATTAAAGTTTTCCATTCTCAAAATGAAATAACAGGACATTTTAGGAGTTTCTGTTTCTTTAAAAGAGAATACGAAATGTACTATAAAAGATCATAAAAACAGAAGTTCAAAGAAGTAGAAGAGCTTGTTTTTAGATTTTGCTGTCGTCCGTATCACTGACGAGCGAATTGGTATTTGACCACTCGCACTCATTTCAAATCGCCAAAGTCAACGTAGATGCGGTCACATCAATTTCAAATGGTTTCCGAACGAGCATTCGCTAACTAAACGTGCGGTCTAATCGCGGAACCATTGGAAGGCCGCATCCGTTCGCTGCTTGCAGTTATTGTGCTCGGCTGAATTTTAAAAAGGGAACAAACGTTGTATGCTGTCCTTCCATTTGCATTTGTCTGGGAAATACTATCTGTGATTTCTGTGAAAAATTGTGGGCTGGAATTTTCTGATTGTTATTGGTCTCTATAGGAAAAGCTTTGAAAGGGGTATAGGTGGAACGAAAATAAAGTTTTTGTTGACTATAAATCGTAAAAAATCTTCCAGCACTATGTTTGGTAGAGATTTTTATCATTTCAGAGATATATGAACTGCACAGTACCTATATCTCTCTCTCTACATACAAAAGTCAAAATCAAAACTTCCAGCCAACATTAAAAAGTTATCTACAATAAAAATAAGCGTGACACTGCTTGTAGATAAACAACACGTTAACGACAAACGCTTATGCAAATTGAATCGTACAGAGCACCGACATCGTCTGCGGCGCATTTCCTACTGATCGACCCTGATAGCGGTATATTTGTGGTCATCCAGCACGGTTCTTTATATATACACTCGTGTTTTTGGAGTTCATTGACCAAGGAGAGATAATAGTCTCATTTTGATAATATTATCCCTACTTACTGTGACTGCCTCGTTCGTCTAGTAGTCGAAAGTGCTACTGATGAGCACGGGGTCCGGGGTTCGTATTTCAGGTCGGGCAAAGTATTATGGGATTTTTCTATCTGGAATGTCTTAGTAGCAGCCCGGAAACTGGAATTGAACAAGGAACAAGGCGTAATCTTATGTTACTTACCATATTTTTGATGCAGACATTTCAGTAAGTGTCAGTTCTTGGAAGAAAACTTCACTTAGACTAATGCAACTTTAATGCCACAATACACAAAGCATATCTAAATCCAACTCCAGCAAAACTACGCGCCGGCAAAAGATTCCCGCAAACTATTTCACAGCGTGAGTTCTCTCAATATTTATGAAGCCAACTTCTCAGCCTTCATCAATCACAAAGTTATAAATAAAACAATAAAAGGTAAAAACTTACCGCGAGGGTCGGCTACTCCACTCCCGGGCGCAATATTGGCTGAGGAAAACCCACTTATTGGAATAATATGTAGATTGCAATGATATTAGAAATATTGCGAGGGACCTGTCGATACTTTATTACGTGCCCGCTTCAATAACTCTTTCGGGTTTTTATTAAGGGTTGTTTGATGAAATTTTGTTAACAGACTGTAGCTTTGGCTGTAAGTGATAATGAAATTGCCAAGATGGTTCCAAGAAAGGGAGGAACTCAGGACTCCTCCTGCGTTCCTCCTGAGTACAGCGGCAAACTGATTAAATTGCTAATTGAAGATTCATAATTTTAGCCCAAAATCGCCCATTGCTGGGTTTTCTGCCTATCCGGTTCCATGCGTCACCCATCCTGGGCCTCAAGTCTGCTATTACAATAGTGTCAGAATGGTCTATCATTGATTTCATAGTTGTTGATTTTGACAACTTTGGTAATCTACTAATATAATGGTGTCATTATGACTTTCCAATGGTCAGCCACTGACGCTCCATTGAGAGAAATGGCATTTATTGGTAATCTCGTACATACTGACATAGTAAAAATATATATAAATGAAGTCGGGCATGAATAAATAAATGTTCAAAAGTAGTAGTTTTTGGAAAATCATTTCTACAAAAGGGTTTTATAATAATGGCAATACGACAATGCCATTATAACACAATTCTATTACGAGACCATTGACTGACCAATGATCGACTATTATGAATTTAGCAGATTACGAACTTTTAGCAAAATGACAATGGGATCGTGTTGGAATGACGAATTTATAAAAATAGCAGACTTGGGCCGTGTTTCCCGCAACTTTGACGATATCATCATCAACACGACGCGCTTTTGGACTTAAAAATATTTTCCGTTCGGTTCCGTAGCCAAATGGCAAAAAACGGAACCCTTATGGATTCGTCATGTCTGTCTGTCTGTCTGTCTGTCCGTCCGTCCGTATGTCACAGCCACTTTTTTCCGAAACTATAAACTATGCTGTTGAAACTTGGTAAGTAGATGTATTCTGTGAACCGCATTGAGATTTTCACACAACAATGGAAAAAAAAAACAATTAATTTTGGGGGTACCCCATACTTAGAACTGAAACTCGTTTTTTTCATCAAACCCATACGTGTGGGGTATCTATGGATAGGTCTTCAAAAATGATATTGAGGTTTCTAATATAATTTTTTTCTAAACTGAATAGTTTGCGCGAGAGGCACTTCCAAAGTGGTAAAATGTGTCCCCCCCTGTAACTTCTGAAATAAGAGAATGATAAAATTAAAAAAATATATGATGTACATTACCATATAAACTTCCACAGAAAATTGGTTTGAACGAGATCTAGTAAGTATTTTTTTTTTAATACGTCATAAATCGTAAAACGCAATTTACCTTTCATTCAATCAACTCAAATATAAAAATTAAAAAAACCATTTAATTTCATAAACATAAACCTTATTCATAAACCGTGAACCATTATTTTCTAATAACATATCTGTAATAGGTGCCTAAGTAAATAATAATTATAATTCGCGCGTTACTTGCTGCTACGGAACCCTTCATGGGCGAGTCCGACTCGCACTTGGCCGCTTTTTTTATCTTGTTCCCGTGGGATAATTTCCGACGCGGCCGAAGCCGCTGGCAAAAGCTAGTCTATAAGAAAACCTTTTGATGGAGCTAAAATACTGGTCTAAGCTCAGTACTGGGACTGTAAAGACAGAATATGACGACGTTAATGAATAAATGCTTTTAAAATAAGTGACTACAATACCCATAATTCAGGCTTAAGATACGATCAATGACATAAGTAAGAAATCTAATATCCTTTGTACACTAAACAGGGTAGCATCAACAATAGTTTTCCAAATGGAGTCGGAATAAGTTATTTATGATAAATCGTATAAATCATTTTCTCTAACGCGCCTCAGTTGCGATAAAAGTGAGCGAATAAACTTGTGTGTGATTCGTGAACGTGATACTGCTGCGGCGAACTTTGCTACCAAACTTTATGGGGAAGGAATAATGTGGCCATGGCTTTATTTATCAAGTGTTCCTACTTTTATGAGCGATTGAAATAACCCATTATGTATGTTGACGTGTTTCATATTTGAAGTTTTATTGATAGGATTACTAAGGATGATTTCTTTTTTTAACTTTCAAAAAAGTTCATATCTTTATAGTTGCAAAATCATCAACATCATGAAGATGTTCGAACGAGTGATTGTATTGTAACTGTTAGAAAATTAAACATATATGTAGCTTTATTGTTTAATAAAATTAGGCCATTCATATCATAAAACAGATAGAGATATAGTTTTCATATAGCTTGTTCCAAATCATATTCGACGAAGCAAGTTTTTCCTCTTACAAATCACTATGAAAGAAATCCACATAATCCCAACAAACAGTGAAATGAAAGCGAACGTTTTTTCTTACCTCATCTTCCTGCCTATATGCCACTTGTAATGCGTTTAATATTTCATGATATCGCCGCCAGCTCTATCTGTATCGCGCGCGCCATAAATAACGAACAAAAAGCGGCCTAGAGGGGTGAAATCAAACCTATCAATATAATATTAGACGTATATTGTTGTCTCTGGTGAGTGTCGAAATGAAGTTCAATTGGTAAAAGTGATGTGTGACAAACTTGGGTATGAATAAAACATAGAAATTAGTGATGTACCGACTAGTCTCCGACTAGTCGGGAAAGCCGACTAGTCGGCCCATTAGTTACTCATTATTTATTAATATATGCTTAATTTTTGTTAAGACGGTAATTGAAATAAAATTTAAATCTTGACTGTAATTTTTTTAAATTATAGAATCAGTTTCACGGTTTACTTTCAGTGTAATCTAAAATAGGATAGAAAATTAGGATAAGAAGGAATAGGAAACTTTAGTTAGTCATTTCTGAATCTAAGTCCAATTAATGAATGGACCTAAGTCCATTAATTAATTGGACTTAGATTCAGAAATTAAATAAAGTAAAATTAATTAATACCTATTCCTCACAAAATAATATTAAACAGGCGCAATTCGAGCCCGCGCCGTTTGTTTTCGTGAAAACGTTATACAAGATGTTTGTACTTAGGGTTTGGTAACAAATATTCCTATGGTTCCCGATATAGCTGAAGCCGTTGAATTTGCCTGATACTAGATTTAGTAGCTCATTGCATTCCTTATGAAGTAAGCTTTCACCGAATATGATTTTTTTTTCAGTTTTGTGCAGAAATACAACCATTATTGGACGACATCTGAAACTATTTGCAACAAATTTTGTTAAAGTTTCAGGCACTGCCGCATGTATTGTATTTGCTCGGTACTATATTTTTTAGGCTCATTGCATTCCTTTTGATGCAAGCTTTCTTTGACTAGGATTTTTTTCATTTCTGAGCATATTTACGGCTGATATGATACGATATTTGGAGTTATTTTGCTATTGTCAACTTCATATAAATTTTTAACCCTATTTTGACAAATATTTTTTATATTATCCATAAGAAAAATGACAAATATATGCCTTATGAAAAATAGAGGGTCGCGCGCATGCGCATGCATACGCAGTGTGACGTCATAGGTAAATAATGCTCCGCTTAAAAATTGTTGTAAATATAATCTATCTTTTGAATGCTCAACCATAAATCTAGTACTAAATTTCGTCGTTGTCGGTCAGAATGAACTTACTTGAACTTACTACCAGTACACCGGACGAAAAGACGTCACGTCAAATGAAGAAACTCTATAGCAAACAATTGTCAATCATTAGGTTTGCCATTTTGAACATTGTCGATGTTACCTGAACTCAAACGAAAGCAATGATCGGCCCGGCCGATTAGTCGGCCATTTTGCAGCCGACTAGTCGGCTAGTCGGCTAGTCGGCCAAAGTCATAGTCAAACTAGACACTTCTATTAGAGATGGGTCATCTGTTATAGAAGTGTCTAGTTTGTAATGAATGAAGGTGAAAGAGGCCATATTTTTTTTTCGTTTTCGCAGATTTACAAGATTTTATTTTTATAAGTTTTAATGCACTATATGAAAGATCAGAATATCACTTATTTATGAATCGTTTTAACATCTACACGGTAATAAAGAATTATAATGTATTTTTGTGAAAGTCACCACAAAATGTATGAATCACTTTTTACCACTTTGATATTATCAAAAACTTAGTAAAATATATTAAACTTAGTCAAATTTTAAAGAAAATGGGCAATAAATTGATTTTTATTTGAACTACTCAGAACACTCGTTCAAAAAAATTAAAACTACAGTAATACACTTTGGTTCAAGATCAATCCATTTCCCGAAAAAACAAAAAATTAAGACGTAAATAAATCTTTCAAAACTACCTAAATCTCGCATTATCATTATCGACAAAAATTATAAAGGAGCTCATTCATTGAATAATAATTGAAACGATCTTTCATGTCGTGTATTAAAATATATGGAAATGCAGTATTTCAACTGTAAAAGTACGTCTTCAAAAAAAAGTAAAGTAAGCGAAATCGACAAAATTTCGTATACGGCCTCTTAAGGTGGGATAAAAAAAGTTTTTATGAATTGGAAATTGACTTTTATTTTCATTTTAATTGTACTTGAGAGAGTGGCACATTACGTCATTACTTGAACAAGGGTGGCGAGTTTCAAACTTTTGTTGCTTGCCAGCCCACGCATTAACCCGTTTTTAGCTATTACGGCCGTAAAAGAACTTTATAACACTTATTTTAATTGTTGGTTTCCATGAATTTTAAACGACAATAATTTATTTCAGAGAAAGCGTTTCCCACGCAATTGTATTTACCGCCACATTCATTAAGCGTTACCCAAACCGTTGGTTTCCAAGCCACAAAGTTGCTAGTCGAACTACAAAAGGTACTTACAATTGGCGTTGGAAATTTGAATTCAAAAGGGCTAAACGGTGAATTTATCGCGTGTTTCGGATTTAAATCGGCGAATTAACGACATTGCAGTGTGACACGGTCGCGGGGCGCCATTCGCCGGATTTATTTCAGTCGCACCGCGAAAATTATACCGTTTGCACTAATATTTACTAAGTTAGGGAAGCTTCGCCTGACTGTAATTGGCTGATTTTGTAGATAGGGTTTTTCCGGAATTAGTTTTCATGAACGTTTATTAAAAATGTAGGTATTTTTCTATTTATGCAGAATCATTGCATCAGTCAATAGTTGATGTGTTACATTTCATTTATTTTAACTTTTCACATCAACAGACCAAAGTTAGTCATAAAAAGTGTTAGTACATCTATAAAAATAGTGAGTCACAGAGGTCTTAAAACTATGTTAGTAGTGCACTACAGACACATTCGTTTGTTAACTTCAGTCTGAGACTTAGTTTAACAAAAGAATGTGATTATCATCATCATCATCATCATTCCAGCCGAAAGACTTCCACTACTGGACATAGGTCTACCCCAAAGGAGGGGTTTTGCTATAATCGCCACGCTTAGCAGGCGGGTTGGTGATCGCAGTATGGTGGTAAAATGCATAGAGAACGCTGCTGCCCATTCTCTAGTAAGTCCCTTAGTCGCCTTCTACGACACCCACGGGAAGAAATGGGATGGTGCTATTCTTTTGCGTCCGGCACCACACGGAATGTGAAAAATGTGTGTGTCACGGAGAATGTGATCAATTACTTATATTTATGGACGGATATACTCACTGGTTATTAAAAAATAGCAAATGAGATCAAGTTGCATAGGTCAATATTTTATGTAAAAATAATTGTGGTGGTGAAGGCGCTTGCAACCACTGCAAGCGCCTTCACCGCAATCCAAAGTCAACCGTTCCTTTTCGCAAGATGGCTGCCTCTCCAGTCCTCGGTGTTCGTTTTTGACATTGACATTTGTATAAGACGTCGATTGACAGTTTAGAAAAGCGGCAGCGCCGACAAATACATTATGATCGAATCAAACTTTGTTGTAAAACAATCTCCTAGTTTCGAGTTACATTAAATGTCAAACTACTCTTTTTGTTTGTTTAGCTTTTAAAACAATCATCAATACATAATAATTCTAGCCTTAATTTTTGGAAAATACAATTCGACGTGAAAAAAAACCTTGTACTCGGTCACGTTCATATTTACCCCTGGCATTATTCCTATATCCGCACAAAAACAAAAAAAAAGTATCAGCTGTGCTTCTGACAGCGCTCATCTCGATTTACGAGCACAAATCAAACATTTAGTCGGCGGCTGTAAATCAGAATAGAATGGATTTATGGCGAAGTTTCCAAGCTTTGTGCTAAGCACGTGCCTCCGGGAAATACCGCGTAAACATGTGATAAGCTGCTGTAACGAACGATTGCAGCGTTTAGGTGCACGAATTTGAGGTGATGCTCCATTTTAGGAACGAAGATAATGGTGGTCTATTTGTTGTTGAAGATTTGGACTATTTGGCTGATCATAGATAGGCTACTAAGCTGCTCTATCAATTAATCTACGAACCATGTTAGAATTCTAGGTACCTACTATAAGGGCTAATTTCACCAATGAAACTGAAAGCGCTCTGCACATCTAAACTGAGTTCTAGAACTGTCAGTGTCATCATTGTTTTTCGGATTATTGTTTCATTGGTGAAATTCGCCCTAATTCTTGAACCACATAAAAGGGGATCGACGTAGCGTTTCGATGTACGACTGTGAAAGAACTTTAGCCGTTCCACTCAATCGAATCCTTCAACGCACTGTGTGGATCACTCACCGAATTGTACTTGAACGTTCAATTTGTAGGTCAGTGTACAGGCACCCCTTGCTCTGAGAATTAATTATTTCTCTGTCAGTGTTATGTATTGCTATACAATAGCTTACCAGTCAAATCTACGTATTTTTATTTTTTCGTTACTTACTATTAGTAGCTATAGTAAGTAACGAGAAAATAAATATATTAAACATGTCAATCATTCTTTGCCCACGTTGTAACATTATGCTAATACAATTAGCTATTCAAACAGCAGAACATCTGAGCATATCGGTTGCTACTGTTGTACTGTTTCTATACAAAAGCGTGCAGTTAATGGTTTTTTAAATATCGCCGAGCACTGTGCGGCTTCCACACGTCGGTGAACAATGGCACGAAAAAGGGGGAAAATATAATTTATTTTGGAGTTAAATCTTTTGTGGAAATAATATGACATTTCTATTTGAAGTTGGCGTGTGATTTATCGGTTGCCTTGTTGCGGTCTCGCTTTTGAGCGCCGCGTTCAATGGAGGTGTGTGTCCGCCACAATCCGCGCGCGTTTCTGTTAAGGATCGATGGATTGGCTGCGGTCGGACGTTTTATATGAATTTAATTTGTAAAACACAATATTTAAACGTGAAATCGTTTCATAGGTTTAATAATAATGTATAGTTTTACAGCACTATATAAACATTCCGTTTATTAGTTCCACATTCCCACATTATATTTTTTTTAACATATTGGTTCTATTTCATGCAGAATCTAAATGAAAAATTGTTTCATTGCAACTCTTTAACAAGCAGTACCTATGTAACATAACAACACACATTCAGTATGAGAAATGAATTTAAAATTCAACTTTAAACGAGTTATTTTCAATACAAAGCAGAGTGGGAAAAAACTCGCATCGAATGTTACTGGGTGCGTTAATTCAAAAAGTTTTCATTAGGCGACTCTCGCGGCGGAGCAGTGAGCGTGCGCGAGCACTCGCATAAAACATGGCGAGTGAGGGAAAGAATTTAAAGTATAGTAAAGCAAATAAAACGGGAAGCGACAGTAGCGGATAAAGCCAGCGGCAACAATTGCTACATTCCAGCCTCGGAACGGTTCGAGGTTCTGTTCTGCACTTAGTGGCGCTGCTACAATTGTCGCGTTTACATAAAATAAATTTTATTAGTTTTGATCTGAATAATTTGGATTGGGAACGCGTTATCATCATCATCTAACTTAACTTTTCCCAACTCTGTTGAGGTCGGCTTGCAGTCTAACCAGGTGCACCTCTGAACGGTACTGGTAAGTACCTCTATTGTATAGTTTTGATGCTGTACAAATGTTTGAACTATGCATGTATGTTCTCCTTTTTTCTTTAAGTATCCCAATCACATAGGTTGGTAAAATACTGAATAAGTTTTCTAACAACTACGAATAGAAAAGTATAGTCCTGCTATAAATAAATAAGTCCAAAATAAAACCCCAACAGGTACTGAAAAATTACGCTCTAAAAAGAAAATATTCTTATCTGAAAGCCGTGGTAGTATGCCACTTTGCCCTAAAGCTTATGATTGCTCGCTTATAAAACGTGCCAATTAAGCCCTTTCATTTGAGACCCAATATGACAAATTTTTTTTAGTGTTCATGAATTTGTCCTCTATAGGGCGCCATATTCAAATTAACGACACATAGTCTATAACCAGCGGTCGATTAAGACGCTCCCAACGATACTTCATTTGTCAAACTATGATATGTGGTTTAGAAGTTATGAGCGAACAGATAAACAGACATACATACCCACATACATACATATCGGTCAAAAATAGCCCTCCTTTTTGCTTCGCCGTAGTCCTGTAAGAAGATAAGCTAGTCAAAGATAAAAGTGGTAATTGTAACAATTCCATGCAACCCGCAAAATATATTACTCCTACTATTCATTCTAGTGTCACTGTAGAACACCCAGCAGAGTTGGCAAAGCTTTGGACAACTAACTCCTAGTTTTTCTTTTGTTAAACGACTTCAGTCGCCTCTGGAGCAACCTCGACAAAAAATTAAGCTTTGTACGATTGTTATGACGCTAATATATTACACTATTGTCCACCGAGATTTTAATTCGAAAAATGAAATGCCATTTCCCTTTATGCTTTAACTGAATGAACGGACCGAGCTGTTCCAAACAAATGTTCCGCAAACATTGTTTTGACAATAAAATATAATATTAAAATCCGGTAAACATTTCATGGTATAAGCACGGAATATGAAAACATTTTTTTCTCAAAGCGACCCAAACAGTGCGAGCGGACAGTGGACGGACCGTCACGCAGCCGTGCCGAAAATTAAAGGATTCCGTCCGTCCAAAACAAATACGAGAATATTTTTATATTTTATTTTTGTTTAAAATAAAAAGCGCCGGCAAGTGGTGAGTAGGACCCGCAGGTGGGAATTTAAATAATCTGACAGGGATTAAAAAGAGAAATATCAGCTTTTGACCGTCGCCACGAGTCGCCTCCGCGGGATTATCCACGTAATGTTATGTTGCATTTATATGTATTCCAGGTTTTATAATTTAAATAAGCGACAGGGGTGTTTAAATTCCTGGAAAATTTTGATTGTTTAATATAGCTTTAAAAAGGGGTTTTATTTTTAATACTCGTGAACCACAGGCTATTTTAGGAAAACGTAAAGCTCTTTTATATGTTCGTAATAAACTACGTAAGTAGTTACGTCAACAAGCGTTTCAGTTGTAACCTGCATAATGTTACTGAAAGGAACTAATTGCTAGCGTGCATTCAAAAGGTAAAAACTAATTGATATTTTTAGAGCACAGTTAACACGTAATTTAACCTATATTAATTGGTTTATAAATAATCTTGCATTTATTATTGTTTTGTTATAACATAAGGTATTTGCAAGGCGGATGTGAGTGGAAACGCCGGCACGGGACGCCGTAGGAGGGCATATGACCTTACTGGTGATGTTCTACAGAAAGGTCAAGTGCGTAGTACTCACTACCAGAGTGCAGTTTGAGGCAAAAGAAAGGCGTATGTAAGGCTCGTAGCAGTTGACGTTCTGTACCTAAGTATTTTCTGCCTGCACCCGCGGGAAAAAGTCGTGAGTTTATGTATGTTATTATCTATTGTAATAGAAGGAAACGACGCGAAACTAAAGACTACATTCTGACTGCAAATTAAAGGTGGATCCCAATTGACTCCACATCCACCACACAAATCAGAACCCTTTAAGCCAATTCATTGTCCAATCAACATTTTAATGGAAACAGTATTAAGCCCAAGATCTTCTGTCGAGTGTAGACCTTCCGCAAACCAATGCATAAATTGCGAATGCCACTGAGGTTAGTAACGCGGGGATGTAGCTAAACGTCAAGTTGATTAATCACCATTTCCCCTATGTTATTAACATGGTAATAGTCCGCGGATCGCTTTCTTAGCGATACTTAATGATACGGGATTTGCGGGATGATTGCGCGTTACAGACAGGGTTAGCTTACCGCTTATCTTTTTCGTACAGATGAGGTGGAATTACACTGAGTCACTCCGTTTGGTTTTACCTGAGTAAGCACGTCAGCAATGGCTGTGGTTTGTAGAATTATTATCGTCATCAAGGCTTACGACTTTAATTAGGTGCTTAACACTTTGAGGGACACTAAACGCCCACATACGTAAGAAAAAAGCTTCTATTGTGCCTTGTACTTCAGTGGGTTAAGATGCAAGACTAAAAATAAGTCTCCAAAATTAAGTATAACTGCGGTAACTATATCCTTATGTTGAAAGTAACTGAAATACAATCTAAAATGTCAGTAAGCCTCAATTACAATACGATTATGTTTTTGGTACAGATGAGGAGTCACTCCCTTTGGTTTGGCTGTGGTAACTAAAATAAGTCCTCAACAAGGTTATCATCGCTCACGACGATAGCTTAACATGCAGGTTTTTAAAGAAAATCTCCAAAATTAAAATTAGATTACCGATATAACCGACGAAAAATTTCTACGCTAGGGGGTCTAGAATGATATGCTGAATTCATGGTTACAGTTTGCGCACTAGTTAAAAAATTACCCTGTATATTACGGTTGTTACCGTCAATGAAACTGTCTACACAGGACAGTAATTGTAGCGTAACATCATCCACCCGCGTCATCCACCGCTAAAAGGTGCTCGACGAGCTAAAATATTTGTTCACCTATCCCGTCCCGAAGGACTGTTTTTCCTATGAATAAAATAACAATTATAAGTGATCCCGTCCCTAGCGCGCGTGCTTAATTCCGTTTGAAACAATATTCATCTGGCGATTTACGTTACTGACATACTGCTCGTTTCTTTGTGGCACTGAACATGGGCTTATTGCCAGCTGTTCTATATAGGTATGGTCTTTTTTTTTTTTTGGGTTGGAAATCATCAAATAACTTCTCCCGCTTTGGGTGGAGCGGGAGGGCGTGTCAGACTTTTACTGACTAAAACCCACCCGTGTTCCCTCAGTTGCCTGTGTACCAGGGGCGGCGGTATCTCTTTCGAACAACCCGCACCCCTGGCAGGCATCGGCCCTTGCGGGCCCCATCTGTTGCTGCTGACATCTCTTTGAGGCGCGCGTGGAACACAACGCGCCGTCGACCCGGGCTTGGTCCTTACCGGACAGCGAGCTACCCATTACTTGCCGTCCGCAAGCCCGTGCCTACGGTGGCCGGGAATCAGCCTGGGATTCCCGACGCCCAGGGCGTCTCCTGCGAAGGCCACGGCTGTGAGGGCGCATGTACTGCATCTCCCTCACGTGCGCCGCCTCCCTCTTTGCGAGCATAACTGCTTCGCTGAAGGAGGCGACTGCCAGCCATGCCCTCTCGCTCCGTACCATGGTCTGGACCAGGGTCGGACGCCAGAGATCGCCGCCGCCGATCACCTCCACGAGGACACGGCGGTGCTCCGCCCAAGCCGGGCAGACCTCCACCGTATGCTCCACCGTGTCCTCTGGGCATATAGGTATGGTCTTAGGTTCGATCCTACGACCTACAACTTACTCGTACGTTCTGGCAGTTACCACTGGGTCTCCACTGCTATTTCACCATGCTTGCTGCTTTCCCGCCATGTTAGATCTAAAATTCTCAAATATTGCATTTTATGTTTAACATTCGCAAGAGCTAAGCATTAGGCCTCAGGTAGTGTTATTGAGTTTTTCTATCTAGGATTTCTCAGTAGCTGCCGGGAGTCTGGTTTTGTATCAAAGTCAAATCCTTTATTTCAAATAGGCACATATCTAGGTAAAAAGCAGCTGTGAACTTGACTCTAGTTGCGTTGTTTTCTTCTTCCAAAATGTAGTTTCGTATGGAGAAGAATGGGCAAAAAACTCCACCGTAACTCTTTTAAAATGCTTCACAATATTTTCTGTACATTAATTGTATCATTATAAAAACCAAAACCGATTGAAGGCAATAGGCTCGCCTATTACATGAGTCATAATATAATCGACAAAATGTGGGTACCACTTTACCCTTCGAGGATTACTGTAAAACCTTTAAACGCCTTTTAAAAGTTACTGTTACCCAGGTATTTTAGATATGGCAATACGAATGTGATTTATTTGGATTATTACAGGGATGATTCAATGTCCGTACAAAGATTTTAAAAAGTCAGATTAAAGCCAAATATTTTATTTAATAATCTGAAAAACCAGTGTATGGAAAAATATATAAATTCAATCCCTAATTTGTTGCGTTGTGCGAACATATTGGCCACACAAGACCCCCGTGTGTCCCACAGTCTATGGGGATGTGTGAAGTTTGTTCTGTTCGTCATTCCTCCCATTATTTGATGTGGGATTGCGACTCGTTGCCCAAATTTAGTTTTGATGACACCCACCACCATAAGTGGCGTTGTTCTAACAGTTGGTGGAGGCTCCAAATTAGTTTTCGTTTTATCTTTATTTGCGTTTGAGAAATAATGGCACAGCTGTTATAATTTGTATAAACCCAAGACAAAATACTAAAGTTATCGTTATTTATGACAATGGACAGTAATTTTGTCTTGGTCGTTCGATATAATTATGTGAATCTATGTAGGAACAATTTTAAAACTTATCTAGTGGAATCTCTTCGTCAAAACGCTGGATTATCGTGATTATCATGACTCCACTTCCAAGTTAGGTGCTTTCTATTAAGATAGCCGTCGATCAAAGTTTAATCATTTTTATTAATAATAAACTAAAATACGTCCAATAAAACAATTACGTTGCTCATGATGATCAGTAAAAGCCATAATAGCGATAAAAATAACCGCGCCACATAAAAAGATATCGTAAAACGATGGTTGTAAAGTTGTTTTTACTTAAAGTTCCCTTTATGGGGGAATAACCGTAAAGAGCGAAGTTTGTCGAACGATAGGCGATATCTGTCGAACGTTACCCATCTGCGTTTATCTGCGGGGTTAACTGCCAATCAGGCGGTCGGGCCGCCGCACACTGGTCCCAAATTAAAAAAAAGTGGACATTGATAGTAGACCGCTGATATTTTTTTTTATTGTTGATACAATGATAACAGATAAGGCAAAAAAATATTATTGTCCTACTTCAAATACTTTTCTGTAAAAAAAATATTTCTTTTTTTTTTGTATGGGAGCGATTACATTTTACTCAATTTCTCAAAAACTTTAAGCGATGTCGAGATGGCAATCACATATGTTAGAAAACTAATAATTCTGAGTATTTGGCTCGAAGAAACTTATTGCTTATCTCTGCGTACTTTCGAGATAATAGTGACAGAAAATAACATTTTTTTTTAATGTTAATTTTTTGCTTTTTTTTAATCATAGCCTTACTTTAGCACATAATTATAATGTATGCGTAATGTCAAATAAGTAAAAAGAGACTTCTCTGTAAAAGAGGTTATGGGGGCTCACTAATGACTGAAAAGCTATGACCTTTCTGAAGGAGTACTTTCATCAGTTCTAAAAAACAATCAAAATGAAGACATATTAAGCTGCAAACATAAAGTTGAATATGTTCACAAACGATTCTGAAAAAATATTATGGTGAAAGATTAATATTTGGGTCTATATTCTCTTGAGAAATCTCTATTTCCTCGTTTTCCAACGAAAGCAATTCATTGTTCAAGATCAAAGCACTAGCCTCTGGAAACAACTGTTTATGTAAACGAGAAAACTTTGGTTTGATATGGCTGATGTAAGGATCTGAGCTAATTAGAAAGCTGTGGATAATGTCTAAATTAGTCTGAACTCTACCGATTTTTCTTGTATGTGCCATTCTAACATTCCGGAAATCTTTATTCCTCGCTTCGGAAGCTTCTTCGGAAAGCATGCCTATCGGAATAAAGGAGAAATTTTCACAAATATCAGCACCGTGTATCAACAATTTATGGACACTTGAAGGCATGTAATACCATGGATATAAGTTTACATATAGCATTGCTGTTTCTTTACAATATTCCCTAAACAAGTTGGTATTAATAAGTTGACCAGATGAAATTGTTTGTAAAATGACTGCAAATCTCTTGATTAAATCAGGGTGGATACCCGTTATTTCAGCAGATACTTCATAATTTTCAAAAAACCTTCTTGCCGTGTTACCGTCATTGGTTGTACCAAATCCCTGTTTTACTATGTCAATTAACAAACCAGTTCTTTCCCGGAATTCTTCTTGTGTCAAATTCTTTTTAATTTCTTTTAACAATTTATCTTCTTTTCGTGCAGCCCACTTTTTGAAGTCTAAGTTGTACGAAATGTGTAAAATACATTCCATACATCTTATCCACATATGAAGCGAAGACAGACCATATTTATACATATCTTCTCTGATGAGTCTTTTGGATACAAAGTCCAAGTCATTCATTTTGCTAGGTGGGGTATTGCAAATATTACAAACAGCTGCAGAAGAAGTATTGGAAATCACAGTAGAAATTTTCCCATCAATCATAGTCATGTACAAATCATGTTTAATATCAAAATTATCTACAATTGTGGGAACAAGATTACGAATTTCTTCCTCTAAGGATGCACTTTCCTTCTTTATCAATTCATTTGTTTCTTTTGCAAATATAAAGCCAATTGGACGACAATAGTTTGTTGAAGAGGGAGCAGGATTTTGCCACAAGATAGTACCACTCTCTTCTTCCAAACGAAGCGGAACCAAACTAATCATGAAAACTGAAGAATCGTCAATTTTAGTGTCGGAGTGTGACTTTTGTTTATAATTACTTTGAGAAGATGACCCGTCAAAACCCCATTTGCTTATTAGTTTTAGCGATTTTTTGTCGGCAGAGTTGTGCTGAATTATTTTTAATATCCTATTAGTTGTCAAATCTAGAAGCGATTGAAGTCTTATCTTAGCATCAGATTCAGTTACAGTTATGTCTGACTCTGGAGGATAACAAGTTTTTTTAGCTTCCAGGAGCTTTTGATAGGATGGAAGACCATACATTTTCTCTGAAGCAAGAATAGTTCTTAAATTTCGATATTGCCATTTTGACAAATTTGTTGAGGTGTAAAGCGCTAACGTTTTATCATCTGGTAAACACGGTTTGTCAGTCTTTTTAGCGAATAGTTCATATACCATCTCACATTTTTCCTTGTTTTGGCTGAGTTCGTTTAATATAGCTGCTAATTTTGTTTTTTTAGACTCTTTTAATTTGGCACATAAAGCATAAACTAATTCCTCCTCTGTGTGATCTAGAAGTGTTAGAAAACGCCTTTTCTTCTGTTTATCAGATATATCAACAAATGGTTTTTTACTTGTACCATAACTTAATTGATGAGTATCCACTTGCGTTTCGAAATTTGGAATTACTTCCTCGGCAACTTTAAAAATGCTGCTTAAATCGATATTTTGACATTTTGGCCAAACTATTTGGGATTGTAACCAGTCTGAATTTTTGTTAAGAAAGGTCTTTTGAGCTCTACTGGAAGCAGAGACCATCTTTTTGAGATATTACTTGAAAAATTACGACAAAATAATTTAATATTACTCAAATCTTCGGAAGACAATTCAACACCAATACGTTCAATAAGGGCATTAAATAAAAATTCGACATTTTTAAAACCACCTCCTGATTTAAGAACAACGTATAAGTCTAAGTTGGTGACAAATGCGGACATATTATAATTTTAAGGAAAATTGAAAACAAATTAGAATCAAAGATATCAAAGACAAAGTGACTTTGATTTTAACAAAAAAAATTACGAAAACAAATTCGACGAAAGAAAGACAAACAAAAATTATTTGATTTTAAAATCCAAAGATTCAAAATACAACAATAACAAAACAAACAAACAACAAGCATTTCTTCAAGCGCACAGAAAAAATAAGGACACGTCTTATCGCAACCACATTTAGTTGTACACTGAGTGAGGTGTACGCGCGCGATTCGTGACCGTATTACGTTACGTCATGAGAGGCGGCCATCTTGTTATCCCGGCAAACTCGCGTCGAAGCTCCATTTTGCTGGCCAGCGGACCTATTGCGATATGAGTAAGGCTATGATTAAAAAAAAGCGAACAATTAACATTAAAAAAAATTGTTATTTTCTGTCACTATTATCTCGAAAGTACGCAGAGATAAGCAATAAGTTTCGTCGAGCCAAATACTCAGAATTATTAGTTTTCTAACATATGTGAATGCCATCTCGACATCGCTTAAGGTTTTTGAGAAATTGAGTAAAATGTAATCACTCCCATACAAAAAAAAAAGAAATATTTTTAATAGAGAAAAGTATTTGAAGTAGGACAATAATATTTTTTTGCCTTATCTGTTATCATTGTATCAACAATAAAAAAAAATATCAGCGGTCTACTATCAATGTCCACTTTTTTTTAATTTGGGACCAGTGTGCGCCGCCGGGTAAGCGCTAACATGTTGGTCGACCGCGCGCTAAACCAGAATAGCAAACAAGCGTTTATAAAATGTTCCGAATATTGCCGGTTAGATGATAGTTTGATGGTGGTTGGAAGATGGGAAGTTTGTTATGGAGGAAGATGGCGAAAAGTTGCAACAATGGGAGTTTTAAAATTAATGCAATTTTTGAAACATTATTTAGAACTAGCTTTTACTAGCGGCTTCGCCTGCGTGGAGGTCAGAGATTATCCCACGGGAATTTAGTACCGAGAAAATTTTCCTGTGTTAATCCAGGTTATAAACTATCGGTGTTCCAAATTTCATCCAAATCCGCTAGGCCGTTTTTGCATCATTTGGTAACAAACATCTAAACATACAAACATTCACATTAATTTTAATATATGTACGGAGAGAAAATAAATAAAACTGAACTCAAAGTTTTTTCCTAAAATTTTAACTCTATAAGATTAGTGTTAGCCACAGGAATACTGTACACCATGAATAGATCGGTTTACATGAAACTGATTTACTTGAGCTCTTTACACATTACAAAAGTATCGACTTTGATAATAAATATTGTAACTCCGTGTTCATTAACAATGCAACCAGCAAAACAATGAAGACACGACCACAACACACGATCATCAGCATCAAAATCCGTGCAAACACGCAACCTTATTCAATTCGCACATTCCATCTCGACCATCGATAAGAGCCCCATCAAAGGCTCCAATTCTTTTTTCCCGTCAGTCTCCCCTCGCAAATGATCGAGCCGCTTATTATTTGGCGTGTGCGCAAACATTTAGCGCCCTTATCGCGGCTATTAAAGATACGGCTTCATTACCGGGAAGGTTGCGGAATATTTGGTACTTTTGGTGCCGCGAACCTATTGTACCGATTGTGAGGTACTTTTCTTTTTATTCACTTGTTTTTCCTTGTTTGTGTTTTGTTTATGTTTAGTGTTTAATTATGATTGTGTTTTTGATGAGGTGTTTATTGCGGGAATGGTGACGAAAATGTTGCTTGAAGAATCTAGAATAAACAAGGAAAAGTTCTTGTGATTATAACTAAGAATTGGAAATGAAAACTACTGAATTTTTATGAATTTTTCTAAGCTTAATAGAATCTGAAAGAATTTTACTAATTACAAAAGGATTTTTACATAAAAATAATGCCTACATAGCTGACTTTTACTAAACGAATCAATTTGACGACGCAATATACGTATTTATACGTCTCCGTACATGGAGCATAACGTTTTATTTCATTATTTATTGTTAAACGGGAGTTTTACGTCATTTTTACGTCCCCATACTCCCATTTAGATAAAACAGCTGACTCTCATTTCCTTAACGACAGCCGACGGCGCTCAAATGCTAATGGTCCTACTTATAAAGGTTACATCGCATTAATTTTTACTTTACTTGTAAACAAGTTAAATACCAACGTAAAAAAAAACATTTTTTATCTAACTTGACTTTGATACAGACGTTACAGATGTTATTGGGGATTGTCTATGGAAACTAAAACAACGATATTTAAAAAACATTACATTCTTGATCGAGCGAATGATTTAAACGGTAAAACCAAAAATTCTTAAAAAAAAAGTAAACTCCGTTACAAAGTTTTTCTTTACGCAAAGAATTGTAGATTACAGGTTGGGAGCCTCTTATTCATCAAAGAACGGAAAATCTTCTTCTATTTGGGCAAACATGATGATGATGATAAATATTTCCGTCAGGCGTGCAGAAAATATCACCACTACATCTAACTTCATAGCGATATGTGTATTCATAGACTTTATATTATATACGGCATGTAAATAACATGTGACGTCATCCGTGGGTCGAGGGAAATGAAGTGGAATCTTTCAGATAACGCACACAATTACACCCACTGTGTCGACACACACACATCACACACAGAGACACACACAGCTCATTTAGGGTTGAGTTCACACAATGTAATGTAGGTGACATCGATAATTTGATATTATGGGGCGTAAGTGCTAAATTGAATGCTCATACGATATGAGTTTATTTGTAATGACGTGACCTACAATATATTTCGGTGTTCATTAATGGATGTCAAGGGAGCTGTAATTTTTCATTCGCATGTAGATGGTCGGCTACATAAACAAAAAAATGTTACCAATAGTTGATGCAGATGCAGTATCTAACCATTAAATTGTCTGGATGCGTTGGGTCAAAACTTATATCGCACGTTAGATTTACCTGTAAACAGGGTCAAAATCAAAATCAAAATATTTAATTTCACATAAACCTGTAAGGGCACCTATGAAACGTCAGAAGCTAGGTGCACAGTTCCAATTTCTCGCTTCCTATAGAGAAGAGCCGGCAAGAAACTCCACGGTTACTCTTTTAAAAATAATTGGGTTTTACAATGTTTTCAAATTACAGTGATAATAGTAATGGGAGGTCTGTCAATAAGTACCAGGCATGACATACTATGGTATTATACCAACCATATTTAACGAGAGAGGCCTGTGGCTAAGAAATAAAAGCTGCACGGGTCGATCGATCAGGTTAAGCTAAGCTTGTCGCGGTTGGTCTGTGGCTGGGTGACCATCTTTACGTATCAGGACCCCTCCGTGCCTTGGAACGCACCTTAAGCCGTTGGTCCCGGCTGTCATTCGGCTTGTCATCTTCGACAATCGTTACGGATCGTCAGAAGCCCGAAAGTCTGACAAACCAGTGTTACCCAAAGGATATCGTAGTAGCCAGTGACTGGATTGCGGAGGTTAGATAGGTAGACGCTTCATGTAAAATACTGGTATACAACTGCATCCGGTTAGACTGGCAGCCGACCCCAACATAGTTGGGACAAGGCTAGGCAGATTAATTGACTGTACTATCGACATAAAAAGGATCCTATGTCCTTACCCAGATCAAGGTCTACCTGAATGCCTTTGATTGAAGTCTGTTCAGCCGTGAAGGCGTGAAAAGGGAACAACAAACAGGCAGACGAAGTTATTTTCTCATTTATAATATACTAGCTTTTGCCAGCGGCTTCGCCCACGTGGAGGTCGGTGTGTTATACATATAAACCTTCCTCTTGAATCACTCTATCTATTAAAAAAAACCCGCATCAAATTCCGTTGCGTAGTTTTAAAGATTTAAGCACACATAGGGATATAGGGACAGAGAAAGCGACTTTGTTTTATACTATATAGTGAAGTATGGATAACAATAGAACTGATGACATAAATCTGTGCTCTTAAGATAATTCAGTTATTATTTTGTCTTTGCGTTGTGTCGAACATAACATTACACAAAAAGGTTTATAAGTTACACTTTATAGAAAACGTCAGACGGTCTTATTAGCCGTCATGATATTATATCCACTAGTGGCCGATTCCTATAATTTATGGACAGTTGTAGGTTAAATTAATAATTAATAATTACCCTTGTATCAGCACCAATAAAGAAGCAAAGACCTAATACTTTCGCATAGTAGACGACCCTATGTGGAAGTAGCTATCACAGGTAAAATTAGCTGACGAAACTATTTATTTGCCCAGTTTAGAAATAAAAAAGATAGCATTTTGGGTTTGCAAATTTGTAAGCAATTGGGCATTGGTAAGCAAAACGATCCGTTTTTGTTAATAGGAACCTGGCATCTATCTTCTTTTACTTTATTGCAAATAAATAAAATTCAAGCGTCTTTTTGTAATGTCAAAATAACAGCTTTTTACTGAAAGGATATAAAAGTAGATACGGTACTACAAAAAAAGAATTTATTTTTATTTTGTCTATGTATTTGTCTCGTCTAATCTCCGAAACGGCTCTGAAACGGCGACCAATATTTGTAAAATTTTGTAAGTGTATACTTTGAACTTGTAGATGAACATTTGCTTTTTATCGACAAACCACACGGGACGATAATTTAATCTAAAAAATCATGCAGAATTGTGAGTATGTTAAGCAATTAGGGTAAGTACGGGCCATGTTGTGAGATTAAACACAAATACCTTTAACATATTATGTTTATATCATTACCAATATGATAGGGTCCGGATATCATCTAACACATTTAGAAACAGTTCACAAGTGATGTCTTCGTTCACGGCGAGTAGGGTAGCTTCAAACATTTTCCTGTTCACACAATTGAGCGCCAAAGGAAGTGGCGGGAGATAACGCCCACTGGCTCCCAATGGGTACCACGTTGTTTTCCACTCGTGTACACATGTGGCCCACTTTACCGTACTTAAGGGTAAGCTCAATTATTTTATGAGTAATCTTGCGTTATTATGTAGCGTTGTAAAGCAGAAAATGTCCTTTGTTACTGACATTGAGCTGACTCTGTGAAATATATTTATACTTATCTCCTACATTCAAAGTATAATAAAATAGAGGAACAGTTTTCTGACTTAATGAGTCGCGGCGTAGCGCATCAGTTGCTTGCTACGACAACGTAGTCGCATAGCGGTGTCTTTATTACGTTGGCTATGTCGTAGTGACTACGCAATACGCTACGGCGTAGTAGGTATATTTTAACGCATCGAAATTGAACGAAATTATTTCTAGATATAGGACATCGAAATAAATTTTACACGTCATGGATATCAATGTGACAAAAAGCTAGAAGGAGTCAACATTTCCTGAGAACCAACCCCTCATACATCTATACCCCTGAGAAGGAATAGCGAAACAAACACAGGAGTCAAGGTCTCTTTTAAAGTCCAGACATTAATCCCCTTATTTATAAACGTTGCTTGAAGTTAACCTTACATTTTTGACGTTTAAACATCTCGTAACTTTAATCAACGTTTATAAATAAGAGGGTAAGTATCTAAATATTTTGACTGTGTTTGTGTAATTTAATCATTAGTACCGGTCTAAACTCAAGTAATCAATTCTTCATTATAGCCTTACGTTACACATAAACATTTTTCATAATAATCAATCTGCTTGGCCTTTTCCCAACTATGTTGGGGTCGGCTTGGAGTCTCACCGGATGCAGCTGAATACCAGTATTTTACATGGAGCGACTGCCTATATGACCTCCACAACCCAGTTACTGGGTAATACGATACGCCTTGGTAAGACTGGTTGTCAGGTTTTCGGGCTTCTGACGACCCGTAACACCTATCAAAGATCCACAAATGACAGCCGGGACCAACGGCTTAGCGTGCTTTCCAAGGCAGGGAGGAGTCTCGGTATGTAAAGATGGTCACCCATCCACAGATCAACCCAGGTCAGCGTAGCTTAACCTAATGGATTGACCCGTGCAGCTATTATTACTTAGCCACGATTCCCTCTATAAATATTTGTCCTACCATCAAATAATATTATCCGTCTAAAATATATTTTTATCTACCCACAAATCAGCAGAGAGATTCCATCCATCACTCATTACCGCTTTCCTTCATCTTAGCTATTATTTCCACGGACATTCACTAAGATAAGCTTTATGCCGAATAAATGTGCCTCTATCAATCTTTTTGACGCCACTTTTGTGAAAGGATATCATCGTTCATAAATAATTGGATGTTTTTCTGAATGAATGTGTGATTAAGTATAATATAATTATTTGAGATATCAATGGTAGGTATCTATTTCAGTTATGTCTAGTGATGTTAAGTCCTTAATAACTATAATATATTTTCCTCCAAAATAAAGTTTTTTGACTTGTGACATCTATAAAACCACACTGAGCCTGCGTCTTCCGTATGGTGCTGGACCTCAAGAATAGCACCATCCCATTTCTTCCCGTGGATGTAGCAGAAGGCGACTAATGGACTTACTAGAATGGGCAGCAGCGTTCTCTATGCATTTTACATGACTTAATAGATAGTTATAATTTTTTTTTTATAACTATCTATTAAGTCATTAGTTATTGACATGATCTACTCATAACAATATTTTCTATGATGAATTGTTTTAGGCTTTATTTGGCCTCGACAGTTTTCATTTTATTTGTCGGTATATTGGTATGGCTAGCTGACATTTTGACTAATTATTTAATTAATATTTTGTGTCTCGTAATGTTTATTACTTTGCTTAGGCAAAGTAATAAACATTACGAGACACAAAATATGACTTGATTCTATACATACTTAGTATATATAGAATCAAGTCTATCCGACTAAACAGACAGCTGTGCTGCTGGGGAGTTTGTTCCACTACTTCTTCTTCCCAGCTAAAGCACTAGGAAGTGGTGAAGGGTGGGCGTTTTGGGGGACTGTCTCATGTACTTTGACGTTCGAAAAGTGCTGATTCTCAGCCTAATTTGAATAAATGACTTTTGATTTTGATTTTTTGATTTTGACCACCATACTGCGATCGCCAACCCGTCTGCCAAGCGTGGCGATTATGGCAAACCTCCCATATTTTTTGGAGGAGGCCTATGTCCAGCAGTGGACGTCTATCGGATGAAATTAATGATGATGATAATGAGCCTGCGTGGTGGATTACGGCCCATTCTCTCGCACAGGACTGTCCCAGCAGTGGTAACATTGTAGACTGATTATTATGTGTTTTATGCGGACTACAACTATCATAGGCTGTATTGTGATAAATGTGATACCTAATTATATTTTTAATATCAATTTAGGTCACTGAGCTGCTCACTCCTTAGGCCCATGAAATATTAGCAATGCAATTTTTGAAGCGAAAACTTCTTTAGGGAGGCGTAGGTTATTTTTTTAGATGCGAAAAAACGAAATTGAACTCGCGACACTGTTACCGTTACCGTTACCGACAGTATGTATATATATTGTAAATGTACGTACATAGATACACATGCATGTTCGCATTTTTTGAGATGGAAAAAGCAATTGAACTCGCGACACTGTTCAAAAAATACACACGTGATTGTTCAAGTTTTCACTTCTGTCGGCACTCCCGGAGTGTTTTTTTTTTGCGAATACATTGCCGCAGTTAGCGGAATAATAACAATTTTCCTGTCTGAAAGTATAAAAATATAAATTCTACTGAATATTTAAACATCTCCATAATCTTTATCATCAGCAAACAAAAAGTATCTAGACAAAAGAAATAAAAATTTATCTCAAGCAAAACACCCCATAAAAGTGAATGTCTCAGGAACTTTATAAACGCGATAACGACTAAAGTTGTTCCGAGCTTTGTTTCTCCGCTTACATAAACATGGCCAGACAACCAAGACCTGCCATGGTCCAAACTATGGTCGGAAACTCTCTAAGAAAAACGAAATTAGATGAAGTGTTAGAGGTCTTGGTAGCGTGGTCGCCGCTCGCCTAGATACGGCGAAGCTACGAAAAAAGAGGATTTCAAGGAGTGTCCGTCTTAAGCTCCGCCCACGCCACGGCACGCCCACAAAGATCCTCTCTAGAAAGGAGCAGAGTGAGACATTTCTTCAGTTTCAATACAGGTAATATAAATGAAGCTGTGAGCGCGCTTCGTATACCGAATGATGCCTCGGTGTGCGGGCACTTAATTTAGGAACACATATACACAATTTACACAGACACAGACTATCTACACACTACTATTTATATTTAGAAAGTTTTCAGTGTGATAACGTTCATGTGTTTGTTAAACGCACACTTGTGAAGCGACTCATTTACTGGGCTATGTACGGGTTGAAGTAAATTAGAGATAGCGTGGGAGGGAGGTAAATGAGGCTCACGATCAATAAATGTGACCTCCAGAGAGATATTTTCGTGAAATAGATATGTAAACCTGGATCATATAGTTATAGGTAGGTACATACGTATTTAGTTTACATGGTTTCATATACTTACCTAGAACATATTAACTCCAGAAGGGTTAATACAATTGGGGTATTTAAATTAATATAGATTCTAATTTATTTTTAATATATTTGTAACTTTAATATATATTTCAGTAATTGGGCCAAAGAATTAGCATTGCCATTCAACGTGGCAATGCTGCCAGTCTTCTGGGCACGTTTCCTGATGACAGCGATGCGGACGAATACTTTGACGCCTAAGTCTCCTTGTGTTTTTGTATTTATTTGTTTAATTAGTTAGTTAGTTTAAAGCCCTATAGATACTGAAATATAAATTAATATTAAATGTAGAGCTTATCATACTACGACTTGCTTAATTTATTTACTTATTTAAGTAAAACGAGTCGATCTCTTGTTAATAGAAGAGATACCTAAAATGCTAAGAAGGCAGCTTAAAACAATTGCAACCTGAAAACGGTATTTGCATAAAGCCTAAAAATAATTTAAGCTTTTATTAATCTTGCCTTGTAAGTTAGTATGTATGACTGCAATCTTGCAAGCTGAATTCAAACAACTTCCTTGTATACTACGGAGTTGAGCTGTTACATATTTAATACTTATTTGATAGTGTATTACGAGCTCTGTGAACATCTAAACTAAATGATACTTGAATACAAAACAAACCCTGTTCCATTTGCTTCTCGCTCGATACGGCAATTTAAAACTATTTTATTCAAAAGCTATGTGCAGTCTTTATGTATATTATATCCTCATAGTTCATAAGGAATTATGTACCTCCAATTACTATAAATATAATTCACATCAGCAGTTCAAAATCATTTCCAGTTCCGTATAAGTAGATAAAGAAGTTGAAGAATGGTTCATCATTAAACTTCTCACATTTTGTTTTCTACATGACTTTATCATCATCTGCCTAGCCTTTTCCCAGCTATGTTGGGGTCGGCTTCCAGTCTAACCGGATGCAGCTGATTACCAATATTTTACATGGAGCGGCTGCCCACATGATACGATTCCCCTTGGTAAAACTGGTTTTCAGGCTAACGGGCCTCTGACGACCCATAACTTTTGTTAAAGATCTACACGTCTATACATGTATAATAATCACTTAATAGGGAACATGCATAGAATTCAAAATTCTTTCATTAATTAAATATACATTGTATAGGAGTCAAGAAACAAATTACTATATTTTTTATATTTAGAGACCTGTCAATCCCGGCTAATGAGATAACAATTAATTTTCTACTGTGTGGGCACACATGCGTGCCCTCCGATACGGACGTTACGAGTCAATTTCTTATTATATGTTACGTTTTGCTGGTGGAAAGAAACGCAAGCTCGAAACGCCTCCTCTTCGAAAATGCCGGAAGTAACTTTAAAAGCCATGCGAATAAATGTATTTCCTTAGCAAACTGCTTGAATCCTCACTATAGTGAGAATTCAAGCAGTGAGTGTTCAGTCCACCATCTCAACATCGCCGCGCGCCAGCGGCAGTGAAAGAGGGGTGCGGGGACAGCGGCTCGTCTGCCGGCCGACGGCCGAGCGCGGGCCCCCGCGCCACACCAGTCAGCTGTTGCACGCCTCCACGCACGGCTGCGCTTACGATTCTTAACGATCATATCTTGTTTCCATTTTAAACCATTTATAATTCAATTCAAATTCATATCATCATTATACATATTATACAGTCCACTCAATCTTTCATTTTGTTCCACCACGAGCTATCGTCGCGATAAGTGAGTTAGTAAGTGGGATTTATGCGTGATTAAAGCACAAAAATAAATTAACTTACATGATTTCGGGTTAAAACAGAGATGTAAGCAAAGCAGTATCGTGACAACTGACATCACAATGTAGCCGCGACACTGACGCAAATTTGAACTGTATTAGATTTTTTTTATTGTAATAGTATTTTTGAGCAACAGACCGTAGTAAAAATTGACTTTTAATACTTTTCTTGGATTTATATTAACGTGCTTCATTAATTAAGAGAAGAATACATACATAATCTCTATTACCGCATGCCATTAAATGTATGAGCTTTTAATACCGACAAAAGTTGAATACAAAAACACGACTGGCAGACAGATAAATATTTATTTCCGGCAGTTATCTTTGTCAGGAACATGCCTTGTTTTCAAATATCGATATCTATAAAACATCCGCTTGTCATAACCCTAGAAAAGTAAAAAAATAAGCAGAACAAACGTCACGGTATCCGGAAACGGATCCTCGTTTAATTTTTAATTCGGCCGGCAGGCGACGCAGCGCTGTCGTCGCCGTCTTCCTGCCCGTCGCTTCCGGTTGGGAGCACTTGTTTTTTTAAAGGTTGTATTTCCGTTTTGGCACAGAAGCCGATGTCACGCGGAATTGGACATGACTCGGACGCAACGGTTTTGATTTTATAATCGTTTTTAGTAGAATCAAAAGAGCAACTAATCCACAGAAAAGATTTTGGTATTATCACAGTAAGTACATCTGCCAGTACAAGTCAATAACAGGACTAATAAGAACTATGTGTAACTCAAATCTTCGTCGGACGTAGAGGGGGGAAAACAAATAAACACTTAATGAAAACCC
This sequence comes from Polymixis lichenea, assembly GCA_949091785.1. Taxonomy (NCBI): domain Eukaryota; kingdom Metazoa; phylum Arthropoda; class Insecta; order Lepidoptera; family Noctuidae; genus Polymixis; species Polymixis lichenea. The sequence continues at coordinate 9,090,571 of OX420939.1, read as the reverse complement.
AATATCCATAGTGAAACTTTACTTCGAATTAAAAGGTAGGAAATACGTATGAAAAAATGCGTTAAAAAATTTTCATACACGTGTGTATTTTCACCCGTAGTGATAAACCGCTTCCACAGCTCTGAGTTCGCTGAACATCCAGCTTTATAAATGACTAAGGCCTTTAGCGATTATTTTCCGCCGACCGGCGTTTTTTTCTCAACGGATGAAAAATCCGCATCTGCCGGATATTATCATTAATTATGAATCAGGAGGTTTCACAGTGAACGCTCTGACGTTTATAAATTGTATGAGACAACTTTTGGTCGTCAGGAGACAGGAAGCTATTTTTTTTAATTTATTTATGAATAGATTTCGGTTCATTACGGTTGTTTGTTTACCCGTTTTGGTGATTATTACTTTGTTTTTTGTAAATTTACAGAAGCTGGAAATAATGTGACGTTCAGCAATACAAACCTATTTCAACATATTTGGCTAGCTTCCTGTGCTAGCTATAAGATTTTGCCAGCGGCTTCGTCTCCGTGGACATGGAAAATTATCTCACAAGAACGTACTACCGAGATAAAAAGTATCATATATGCTAATTCAGGTTATACACTATCTGTGTGCAAAATTTCATCCAAATCTGTTCAGCTGTTTTTTAGTTACCAACATCCAAACATACAAACTTTCATATTTATAATGCTAATATAGTAGGATTTCAAAATCTAACCAAATTCGTTCTCTGAACTGTAATTGTTTATATTCTATATATTCTGTATTGTAAATATCTTCGCACCTCTGTAATACTCAACCCTAAGGTCCTCGCGACACTACAAATCAATACCCAAAGCATATCTAAAGCCGCCCTCGAGCGATGGATCTCTTTTCGGGCACGTAAATCAAAGCGGCAAAGACAAGGGCCGGCTAATGTCCGCCAAGGGCCAGTTGCTGGGCGGAGGATGGATGGCCCCGTCCTCTGCGGCCGCGGGATGGATGGGATGGCCCCCGAGACCTGCACACCTGGCTGAGCGCAGTAAATCTTCAGGTAGCCTGCTGTAATTAAAGGTGTGGGTAATTGTTGTGGTGAATCGTTGGGAAATTATGTATTATAACTATGCACACATGTTATGTTGTGAATCTTATTATATTTTTGGGATATAATAAAAAGTATAATTGTTTTAATTTTATTGTAACTTAACTTACAGTGATACTAAACTTTTACAAACATAAGTCAGTGTTAGTGCTTTGTGACAAGGACACAAGTTAGGGATGATCTTAAGTTACATTAATTTAAACTTGCCTTTTAAAGTAGAAAAGTACCAATTACAATTAGTAAGTAGCAATTCATAACGTGCCTAGTTAAAAACCAAAATCCAAACACCTTACATCAAAGCCTTAAAAGCAGTTTTTGTCTACCCGAGTTGTAACAGTATGGAATAGGCTTCCGGGAAATTTAGTGATGGCTGAAAACTGAACTGCTTCAATAATCGAATAGACAGATAAAATATCTCCAAGCTTTTTGATAAATACGCATCAGCTAATTAGCTGCTAGTGAGTCTAATCTAATAATAATAATCAATATAGCTCTGTAGCTAGACCATCTCGTATTACAGAGACCCCGCAGAGGTAACCCGAAACTATTCAACTCAACATTACCGAATCAAAGCCAACATTCCTTCATACTTAAGTTTCCGGTTGCCATCCTAGAGTAGCGTGTTGTCAAGTGGAAGCCGTGATGTATGTATGCCGCGGTCCCCCAGGCACTGTGAGCTCGTCCCGGGAAGTATCCCGCTATTTATACCCCGGATTGTGCTGTCCACTTCAAACAAACACGCCATTAAATTGTAATGTGAGGTAAACAGAATGTGTGGCCTCGCTGAATTTTCTGGTAAAGAGCTCTACAAAATAGACCCTTACTTATAAACGTTGCTTTAAGATAAGAGACGTTTAACGTCAAAAAATATGGTACTTAGCTTGGAACGTAATATTTTATTGTCTTGTAAACGTAGCTAAATACAGAGTGTACGGTTTTTGTCTCGAGATCTAATGGTTGGTAGTGAGAGTCGATGTTATGTTAACTAAAACATTCGTTGACGTAGATTTACCTATCTAGAACGCGTACTAAGAATAACAGACTAGAATCAATTCTATTTTATAAATGTAAATGTTGACGTTCAAAAAACAATCGACTTCCAAAAAAACACTACAAAGTGAAAAATAACTTTAATTTCGGAAGGCGGTGACAAAAAATTAAAATACATATCCAAAGTCACCGACTTCCGAAATTAAAGTTATTTTTCACTTTGTAGTGTTTTTTTGGAAGTCGATTGTTTTTTGAACGTCAACATTTACATTTATAAAATAGAATTGATTCTAGTCTTGGTTGTTTTTTTTTGGGTAGAAGGTTTTATTTTTCACTTTTTTAGTTATAGTACCTACCCCACTAATTCGAAATTTCTTCATCCTTGGGGTCAAAACGTTGCATATTTACGCGATAGCAGCAATCGGGGTTGATTTACCGTTATATTTTGAAGAGTTCCGTTGTCTATCTACGAAACGCATCATTAGATCTAGATGAAATTAAAATGGGACCACATGGAAAACACCAGCTTTCAAATAAAAAGAATCATCAAAATCGGTTCACCCGGTCGAAAGTTTTGAGGTAACAAACATAAAAAAAAACATACAGACGAATTGAGAACCTCCTCCTTTTTTTGAAATCGGTTCAAAATGCCTTCATATTTAAAATAAATGGCCGTTTCATATCAATAGCTTTACCCCCTATTACATGGGACTAAAACATAACTTCCGAAATGTGAGTGGTACAATTCTGCCTAACCCTTAGTAGATTAGAAGCGATATAAGTAGTATTACATGCTTGTTGGTTTTCGATATATAAAAATATATACGTTGATACTGAAATGGTTTCGTCGACCTAATCTTCCTTGTAGCGTTAAATTTCATTCAATAACATGCCGAGCAAATAAAACATAATTATGTATGTATATATCATTCAAGGAAAACTCTGAACACAAACATTCTTAGTGCCCCAATCATTTATGTCGTGATGTCCGTCATTACTCGTACAGTGCGCGCGAAGCACTAAACTTGCGAACAAATAAATCGCGCCAACACTTGCCTCTTCCCATCGATATGATTAATAGACGCTCGTGAAGTATCTGCCTTACCCTTATGAATTAAGATGTTATTGGTGTCTGTGGATGTTATGCAATGAAAGGAAAGTATTTATTACTGACTGAATATGAATGTTCCGTGTGGTGCCGGACGTAAAAGAATAGCACCATCCCATTTCTTCCCGTGGGTGTCGTAGAAGGCGACTAAGGGACTTACTAGAGAATGGGCAGCAGCGTTCTCTATGCATTTTACCACCATACAGCGATCGCCAACCCGCCTGCCAAGCGTGGCGATTATGGCAAAACCCTCCTTTTGGGGGAGGCCTATGTCCAGCAGTGGACGTCTTTCGGCTGAAATGATGATGACGATGATGAATATATATGTCTATTATAGTTTATTTTGTTTATATGTATCAGTATTAATTCTTGAATTTTATAGTTATAACCGAGCTATCTAATTCGTATGTTACACCTAAACGATATCTGATTAACAACCAGACTTGAGTTATTAGTAGCTCAGGCATACTTATACAGACTTATTTTACAGACCTTTTATTTACAACCTGAATGCTGCAACCCGAGCCAGTTGAAATGCGTATGAAATTCAGAATCAATAATATTAGTTAATACCTAGTTTGGCATGTGTGTCGTTTGGTGACCGTACATAATTGTATTATGCTACTATGTGGGACATACAGAATCAAGCAATAGCAATAACTTAAATCGCATACGTAGTTAACTTAATGACGACCATATCATAGCTGACCAATAGTCCATAGCGTTCCGGCTGCTGGCGCCCAACGTGGGGCCCAAACATAGTGTTGCCAGGATCGACATTATCGCCCACCAACACCTATAAATAAATATGGCGGTAAAAATGGCGCCCGTTTATCAGCCACCGGAAGTGGACACTGGGGACCGGAAGCCTAGTAATAAATGTTATTAGATAGCCCCTGGGCTTAGTTGGGCTCGGATTATGTGCGGTTTTTTCGTACTTCTTTCGTCCGGCGGTTTTTGTTAATGTGTCTGGGTTTGAAAATAAATTGCTGTCGACCATTTTGGGCGAGATCGTTAGGTGTGCGATTTTAATTGACGAACTGACTTGATTTTTACTTGTGTTTGTACTGATTAACTTTTAAACACATTTTACTTCGAATAATAAACTTAGCATGTTAGGTGTGTAGTTTACATTACTAAAAACAGTATCTTCACAGCTTTCAATAAACGCATTAATACCCCTTACATTTAAAACCGAACAACAATAATTAAAAGCCATTCTCTGAAAAATAAAATAAATCATTATGATAACCCAAACGAACCACGTCAAAACGTTAGTTATCAATAATAATCCCAATACATCACGTACAGTGAGCATCATGAAAAAAAGCCGGGGCAAAATGTTCACATACAAATAGTGGATGTTTGCTCAATATTTCTGGCTGTCAAAAGCATCGGCAAACGATGCGTCGGTTATTTACCTATGACGTGCAGGCAGCTACAAATTGGCAGATGCTACTGTTGCAAGCCTATTTTTTTTTAAAGCATAGCTCCTCTATAACTTCTGTATAGGGTTGAGTTTAGCCTGGCTATGTTTGGTTTGCATTTGATCAGGTCAAACGCTCGATTAGATTCCACCATGATCGAGTTGTAACAGTTGCTTACACGGTGTTTTATGGAATTTTTGTGGATCTAAATATGAGTTGTGTGTGTTTATTATGATCTTCTAAAACAGGTTACTAAAAGATTGTACTCTTATTAGAGATCAGAAAACCATTCATTGTGCTGTAGGTACTAACTAGGATCCAACGTCATTGGATTAATTTGATGTTACTAGAGTCTTTGAGAAAATAAACGCAGATTTTCATATTTTCAAAATGACCGACCTGTGACACATCATTTTGCATTTCAATGCAAGAGCACGTACAGTCAATGTTAAACCATTATCATTTCCCAATAAATTGATATTAATACACTATCAATAGTCTAAAGTGCTACATAAAATATCGTTTAACATCGGTTTTCCTACGTATAGGGTGAAGGCATCGCAGTTTGAGCCCGATAGCCGATAGTGTCAATACTGGCAAGCCTCCAGCTATGAACTGCTGGTTATAGGCTATTTACATATGAACTCAAACGATAGCGAGCCTCCATGAATAAAATATTGAACTACTATTAAAAGCGGTCGGATATGGTGGAGTATGGCTACTTGTGGTTTAAAGTTCAAGACATTATAAGGTACTGTCTGAAGGATATCAGCTAAAACAAGATTTGGTTGCAATGTGTATATTTCGTTACAACTAGGTTTATATCATATGGGTTGTCATGATAATTTTGTCGATCATCTAAAATAATGATCCATCCAAGTTTGCAGACATGACACTATCTGCCGGGAGTAAAAAAACGGGTTGACCAAAATCAAAAATTCACACTTCAGTTGGCAGACCCTAAGCTCGTTACGTTGGCCACTAATTACACCCACATTTCTGTAGCTTAAAATTTCAAATTGCAACCCTCTCGTGTCCTCTGTCCCTCTCCGACACGCTTAAAACAATACCAACTGTTGCGAACGAAGGCTTGTGTGTGCGGGTGCGTGTGTGTGCGTGGGTAAACACCGGTTTAAGCCTAACTGGCCTTAATGAATCGTAATGGCCCCTATAATTCGCGGCGTAACTAACTGGCCATGTGGGGACGCCCCCGGTCCCCGCGAGCGCTCCCCCGCTGGTCTACCCGATATTTGGAAGCGAGCCATATCGCGACTATGACAGCGGAGATTCTTTTTTAAAATTTTCAGGCCGGCCGCGTTTGGCGCTACAATTTGCGGTCCGTGCTTAGATTGCAACGTCAAAATATTGTCGCACGGTAAATATGATGCGATTTTTGATTCACACTCGTGTTCTTACAGCTAGTTTATTTATCGTAACGCTGTTTTTTCAACCGTTGAAAAGATATAAGTAAACAGAACACTGCTATGTTGTTTTTGAAAGCAAATAACATTTATTTTAAAACAGTTCTAAATAAATAACATGTTTGAATAATGTTTGGGGGGCTTATTTTCGTATAGAATTGCTATATACACGCTTGTTTCATTTTTCAGGATATGTTTTTAAAACTCTAATATGTTATTTCTGACATTTGCTATGCTGTACAAACCAGTACCGTCTTACTAACTGAGAATTTTAAAGAGTTTCAAACGTAAAGTGCAACATCCTGCTCCCCAACTTTAAACTAAAGCCCGAAGGAGCTCGTTATTCCTTCTGTAATTTATTTAATTGCTCTGTGGCGGTAATTATTCATGAAATTACGGCAATTACGTCTCTGGAAACAATTATTTATTGTGCAAACTTGAGTCTTAACTCACATTTTATTCCATAATGCATCATCAGATAACCGGGTGGACGGAACAGTATCGTTATACTGAAATAGCTACAATTTGTTACTTTCTAACTAAATTGTCTTGTGTTTTCTGTTTACTCATTTCTTTATAATTACCTACATTTGGTTTGTTTTGAGATTGAAAATGGTGATATAAATGTATGTTAAGGCTTCGCTTATTTTTTTTTAGTATCCTAAACCAAATGTTGAACTGACAATGTGTGCTGATAAAGCGTACTAATAATGCGGAAAAATATTTAAAGGCATCACTGTATGAGCCAGTATGTTTAAAGAAAAATACTGCCCCTTCCATAACCCCGTCCCTGAAAACAAAACATGATATTATTAATTCGATTTTCATTAGTAAACCCCAGATATTCGCGTTGGGCAGAGTACAACTACGATCATTACCCTAATACCGCTCGAGTCCGGTGCGCCTGGACAAATTGTTATCAAAACGAAGGAAAACAACCGTTGAGTTAGATTCGGCGTGGTTCGACAGTGTCCATCCTGCATATTAATCACAGGACGGCGCCATCTGCCGGCGGTCGCCGCTCTTACCGGACCTCACCTAAATTAAAATATTCTGCATTTCGCTACGACAAACATGCAACATTTGGTGCTAATCGTCGTAGAGGATTCTTGGGTTGCGTCTCGTTTTCGGGTGTAATATGTTTATGTTGATATTTGTACATCTGGGTATCTTTACGTTTAATTACAGAATAATGCTTGAAAATATGGTACTCACACAACCGGTGTCTGTTTTGAGACTTTGTAATTTTTACACTCAAAAATTGTAGACTAACCGTGATAGATTTTGAAAAAAAAAAAAACGCTGGGTTTATACCTACCTCTGTTTATAGCGATTTTAGTCTGCAGGTAAGTTCAATAACAAACATAAACCTGCCAATTAAATCGATGATATACTGAAGCAAACAAGAGCCGACCACAATAAAAGGCGACACAAGCACGCTTGGCCACATTGTTCAAACAACGCTACAAATGAATAGTTAGGTAACCCGTCCTACGTGATAAATTCATTTTTGGGAAGGTTTAATTTGTTTGCAGCCGCCGCTATTTCGAATACGCCATTTCTCATTGAACAGATTACGGAGATTACGAATTCATTAGGGACGCTATATCTTTTGTTCGCGGCGTTGGGACGCGGCTAATTGATATTTTGGGCACACATGTAGTTCGTTACCGTAATAATTGGTTCGGCAATTAATTTTCGAAAGAGTCGCCGATCCTTTGAGCTGAATTTTGTGTGGGTGTGTCACTTAAATCCTGTGGGTTTTCATAAAATGAGAGTCGTTGCAATGTTTGTGATAGTGTCAGTTACCAATTAACTTTTTGTTTTTTCTGTACTTCACATCAGTAAAAATATCCCGATACAACCACATAATATTAGATTAAATACAATATAGTCGATAAGCTGATATACTTACAGTTCGGTAGGGATGTCCTGATACCGGATCCGGTCGGATTCCGGTCGTGTTCGGGACAGCGCACACCGCAGCAGAAGAGCCGCGGGAGCGCGGACAGGAATTAATTGCGGCGTCTGAGGTGTCCCGTAATTATCGTGCCTGTGGACATGCAGCCGATATTCGGGGATGCGGTTGCCTTAGAAATATTTTGTGTTTCTATAATTGGGATTTTTAAGTAATTGCTTTTGGCCCCAAATATCGAGCGATGGTGGTCAGCCGAAAACCACGACTTTCCGATTGAATTGGATATATTGTGATACCTAGCGATTTTTATTTGTTTTTGATCTTGATGATAGCTGGGTCCAAACCGTTCAAATTTTGCCAAAGATGTAAACAACAATAGCCATTCGTAATTAAGTTTTTTTTTTTTGTTATTTGGTTTAATAATGTGGTTGTATGAATGGGGTTGTAAGTTCAGAGGTAATCCATGTTACTATTATAATTATTTCCACGTGTAGGGTAGATTGAATGATTTGAATTTTGATAATTGTCGTTTGTTTTCAATCGGAAAATTGTAGTCTAAATTAATACTGTTATTAACAGATCATAGAAAATTGCAAAAATGTATGCCAAAGGCTTTTTTTCCGCCCTTCTATTTCTTAGAGGCTTATATAGTCATCCGCCGTACACCTACGACATTATTGTTTTTTTTTACATTCATGTGTAAATAGTCTTTATACAAATATTGTAGAAAATTATTATATCGAATCATCTAGTTAAATAGCAAAACATAATTTCGATGAGACAAAATATTTTTTGCAAGCGAATGTTTTCTAACAAATAGAGGTTTTTAGCAAAATCAAAGTCTAGCAAGGCCATAACTTATCTACATAACATAAAATTACATAATTTCAAAGTTAAGACGTAGATTAACAAGATGCGCTGAGGCATACGGAAACGCCACGCGGTAAAGACAGGGGTCGCATCGCTCGGCACGGGCATCGAACCGCAACCGACCTGCGCTCGACGCCGACTGAATTAATTGCTCAACCCACGTCGCACTTGGTTCACCTCGAATATCCTTCCAGAAAATTTTACTGTTAATATTGTGATTAGGGTTAAATTAAGATGAGTTTTAGAATAGGATTATTGATTATGGTATCATATTTGATGAATTATTTATTTATTTATATATGCTTTATTGAACACCAGAAAATACATTAAAAAAATAAAACACTTAACACTAGAAACATACAATGGGCGGCTTATCGCTTTCTGCTATCGCTTTCTGCGATTCTCTTCTTCTCTTCTGGATTCTCTTTATGTGCTTTTACGATCACCTTCCACAGTAATATCATATCACGTTTTCTTTTTTCTAAATCTGTGACTGTAATGTGAATCATCTATTTGTACCATCACATTTACCTTATACCGGCCTATCTTCTCGTCCTAAATACCGCAGTGTCTCAAGACGAAAGTCTTTGACCAGTGTGTGTTGCCAGTGATGACACATGGCACAGAAACGTGGTCGCTTTCAATGGGCCTTATCAGAAGGCTTATAGTCACCCAAAGAGCAATGGAGAGGGCTATGCTCGGAGTTTCTCTACGCGATCGAATCAGGAATGAAGAGATCCGCAAAAGAACCCACGCAAACCGACATAGCCCGAAGAGTTTCCAAACTTAAGTGGCAGTGGGCAGGGCAATTGCTCGCAGAACAGATGGCCGATGGGGCCGTAAGGTTCTGGAGTGACAACTGCGTACCAGAAGACGTAGAGTGGAAAGGCCTTCCACAAGGTGGACCGATGACCTTGTGAAAGCCGCGGGAATCCGCTGGATGTCGGAAGCACAAGACCGGTCAAAGTGGAGGAGCCTGGGGGAGGCCTATGTCCAGCAGTGGACGTCTTTCAGCTGAAATGATGATGATGATTTACTTTATTTCCCCAAAAAAATAAACTATGACGAGCTTTCTAGCAATTAATATAAAAATTGACTTGATGTTAAGTTATAAATTCTTGTTTTGATAAATCACCTGCCATTTTCACGACACTTTGAAAGTATTCGTCAGTGTTAATTTTTTAAGGAAATAAGGTAAATTATAACCGTACATAAAAGATGATTCTTGGGGCCTCGTGGCCAAGTAATAACAGCCACACAGGTCGATCCATCAAGTTAAGCTACGCTTGCCGGGTTGGACTGTGGATGGGTGACCATCTTTATTTGTGAATTTTTGACAGTCGTTACATGTAAGACACGTAACGACGAATTTATGGTTTCGGTTTGCGCGTTGATGTCAGTCATTTTGTCATGACCCAAATATTAAATATGAGTACGTATTATAATTCTACGATTCGTCAGAAGCCCGAAAGCCTGACAACCAGTCTCACCAAAGAGTATCGTGTTTCTCAGTAACTGGGTTGTGGAGGTCAGATAGGCAGTCGCTCCATGTAAAATACTGGTATTCAGCTGCATCCAGCTAGACTGGAAGCCGACCGCAACATAGTTGGGAAAAGGCTAGTTAGATTGATTTCATGAAAGAAGATTCATACTACAGTCGCAGATTAAGAAAAAAGAAAACGTGATATCATATTCATGTGGAAGGTGATAAACAATCTCATACATATCTTGTAAAGAAGAGAGAAAGAAAGCAAAAGTATTTATTGCGACTCGCACAGGAAGATCACATACTAAACTAAACACATAATCGTACAAAAAAAATAAAAAAACAAATATCTTGGAAATAAAGAATAATTAAAAAATAAAACAGAAAGTAGTGCACGAGGCGAAAAGGCTCCTACCTCAGCATGATGCTGCGTTGTTTTTTATTTTTAATTTTTTTTTATTTTTGGGTGGGAAATTATCAAATAACTTCTCCCGCTCTAGGTGGAGCAGGAGGGCGTATCAGACTTTTACTGACTAAAACCCACCCGTATTCCCTCAGTTACCTGTGTGCCAGGGGCCGCGGTATCTCTTTCGAACAACTCGCACCCCTGGCAGGCATCGGCCCTTGCGGGCCCCATCAGTTGCTGCTGACATCTCTTTGAGGCGCGCGTGGAACACAACGCGCCGTCGACCCGGGCTTGGTCCTTACCGGACAGCGAGCTACCCATTACTCACCGTCCGCAAGCCCGTGCCTACGGTGGCCGGGAATCAGCCTGGGATTCCCGACGCCCAGGGTGTCTCCTGCGAAGGCCACGGCTGTCAGGGCGCATGTACTGCATCTCGCTCACGTGCGCCGCCTCCCTCTTTGCAAGCATAACTGCTTCGCTCAAGGAGGCGACTGCTAGCCATGCACTCTCGCTCAGTACCATGGCCTGGACCAGGGTCGGACGCAAAAGATCGCCGCTGCCTATCACCTCCACGATGCCTGAAGTGTTTGAGGCACTCTGTGGCTCGCAAAGGGTCGCAGGCGCCGTCATTCAGCGAAAATAACTACAAAAAACATTACGGCTGTATATGGAACAGTGCAGTGAATATACAATAAAAGTGTTTTATGGTAGTGAATTAACGGCATTGATTAAATGGAAAAATAGAAATAAACTACTGATAAGAGTGATAATAAATTATAACTTTTACAAAAGACAAGTTACAAGTAGAGTGAACAAGAACATTCAAGAATATATTAAATCTTTTATATATCAACATGTACCTATGTAACACAAAGGAAAACAAAACAAGATGCGAAGTAACTGCTATGCCTGTTCAGGGAACAATCGTTACTAGGGGCAGGTTCAAAGTTTGGAATCTTTTTGAAGCTGTAGAAGGCGCCAATTGTAAAAAGTTGTAAATTGTTGAAAGTACCAATTGTTGTAGGTAGATTTACAGGTAGTATTCAACGCATAGGTACACAAATTGTCTATGAATACGCACACATTTTCTTAACGAGCTCTACTGTTATCTTTCCCCGGAATCCCTTCACGTCAATATTAATACACAATCTGGATAATTCTACACCTTTACCTGAATACCTAATTGAGGTCTCAGCCGATCAGTATTCGTCGCTTGTGCGTTCTTACCGGGAAGATAAGCCTGGGATCCCGTCGCCTGAATCCCGCGATACTTGTGACTAATCGCCGGGATTCACCTCGCGCCGTCTCACGATAATCCGGGACAAATTATAGGGGTGCTTATTACAACGTGGGGCTTCGTGATCATTATTTAACAGTCAGTTGAGGTAAGTCCTGACGTTCGTGTAGATAAACGCTGTGTTTATAGAAATATAAATAAATGTCTGCCGGAATGTTTGTTGTGTTAGCCCATTTTACATCATGCACAGGTATTGCAATATTTGGTAACATATGTGAACAGCTAATTATACATTGAAATTATAATATCAGTCGTTAATTATTTAGCAAATTAATTCAAACGATTCATAAATTTAATCTCAAAACCACAAACCGGAGCTCCATAGCCAGACGCACAAAAAACAGAAACTACGCTCATTTCGCTCACAGATATAGAATTCAAATAGCCAATGAAACCGGATCCATAAAATAAAAGACTCATAAATAAATACACTGAAAAATGCAAAGGGAAAAATAAAAAGAGGAATAATGGAGGGTATAAAAGAGGACAGTTTGCGTCACAAAGCCGCATGCGGGCCTCAGATATTGACAGTAAATTTCATTCATACGGCATTAGTGCCGCACCATCAGATCCAGGGATATCTCCCGCAAACAATGCGCTTACGAAGCTGTGGAGGAGGTAACAGTATCACTATACTTAGATAAAATTAATAGTCTTTACAAGAAAGTGAAAAAAAAAACGTCCCTAAAGCTAAGTAATTTCTTTGTAGAAAAATATGGCCTATAAAAATCGAATATCCGTATACGAGCGAGCCCTAAGGTGAGATAAAAAAAAAATGTTTTAGTATATTTCCGATTAAAGTGCTTAGTTACTTAATCAAGCGACCTTAAAAATCGAATAATCTTCTGTTAAAAATTCTAGGCAAATCCTAGGAAGGTCTCTGATCATAAGTATACGCAGATAGTATTTGGTAAACCTGACCCCGACTTTGTACAAATGTACAAAACAAGTACCATCCTTTTTTACAAAATAACAAGTGAAGCTAATAAAAGCGTTGGTATTACAAATTATACGTAGCAAAGTAGGAACAAAATCATTTTCGTAGCTCCGCGTAACCGCTGTGGATGGCGTAGCGGTATCTACGCCAAACCGCTACGCGGCCTACACGCGCCGACCAATTTAGCGTAGCACACCACAGAGAAAAACGATGGACTGAGAACGAAAATAACAGCTTTGAACTGTTTGGACAAGAACGTATTGGTAACACAGGATTTTGTGTGTGTGAGTGGTTCTTTACTTTGTCTTGTGTTTCGAAAAAGTATGACTAAGGGCTGATTTTTCAATAGTCAGATAACTTTTATCTGAGGAATAAATATGTCGGTTTGACATGTATACAAAATATGTCAAAAATTATTTTGACGTCAAATGCAGGCACAGCATGATTATTATTGAGTTTAATTAAAGTTAAAAAGCTCCTAAATGTTATTTTAGGCGATTATTACATATTTTTAAGCGTCCTAAAACCAGCGAGAGTTCGCAAAAGGACTTTATATTATTCTGAATTATACAATCTACCCACGACCACTATATTACCTATTTTTGAATAAGTATATGTTTTTATTGAAGTACTCATCTTCAAAACAAAAGCAAAATTCCCGTAAAAATGTAACTCCAAAAATACAATAGCCATGTCTGTATTTGACAATTACAAATCACACAAATACAACATTATCCTTATCTCGTTTGTTTGAAGTCACAAATAAAATATAATTCGTATGAAATCCCGGGACAAGCTTTGGGCCCATTCTTCAAGTTAAGCCAATATTTGGCGAGGCCGGGACAACTTCCGCGAATGTGACCCGGTAATTTATCGGCGGACAAACTGAAGTTTATCGAAAGAACGAGAATAACTTTATTATATAGTGACCGGAAGTGGAGGGTGGACGCTCACCCGCCAGACGCAACTGTACGCTCGGACACACAAGTGTTTAGTAATAGTTTGAGCGTAACTTGTTTTAATCGGTCGGAAAGTAAGAAGCCTTTTCGAAGACAGACAAAGGCAATCTCTAATCCGAATTTTAATACTATCTCAAAGTATTTTCCAATGTGTTGTGTGCCAAGTTCTCATGAATTTAATGTATTGAAATATCAAATAGAATTTAATTGTTATTCTTTTTTTTTTTAGTGGGACTAATTCAATATTAAAAAAAAACATTAAAAATACTCAATAAATTCGTCCGCATCGTTGTCAATAGGAAAGATGCCCAAAAGATTGGCAGCATTGTCATGTTGCAATGCTGATTCTGATTCAAATAGAATAGTAAGGAAAAATAGACAATTAGAAATGCACAAACCTTTAAATTAAACAGCTAACAATAACAGCAAGTTCCAGAAATACACCTTGCTCAATTTGGTTCATTCATACCCATCATGTAAATCCTTCAAACAATCTCTGTGCACGACTGTACAGTTTTGCGTCGTTCCATTTTATAGAGTCGGAGGCATTTCTTAGCAATAATGAAATATGTCGCGTCCACCGGCCGGCCCTCATTGTAAACACATTTCGGAAATCGTCCTCATACGAGTACGCCGTGAGGAAATCGTCCACCTTTTGGCCATTTTATTTCGATGAATCTTTCATTTTCCTTTGTAGTAAGTATTCCGAGTATGAACATGTTGTATGCATTTATGAAAGAGTGAAGTTATGGCGTCTGCCTTTGTGAAATTTTTGTTTGCATGTACAGTCACCAAAAGAGGTAAATAAGTAACCAGTGTCGTCAGATATGGTTCAAGTTTAATAATAAATAAACGGTGTAGAAAGCAGTAAACACAATAAAATGTCCGGTAATCTTTAAACGTAAAAGCAGCTGAAAATAAACGTAATTAATTTAAAAAATGTCAATGGACTGCGACTGCCACAGAGATGCCTCTACCTACCTGGATGCAATGCGATATTCATCATATAATTCCAAAAAAATAATTGAACCCCATTCAATATTTACAATGCCGTCAATACCGCAGTAATTAAAACCACTTTTCAATTCCAATCACCAGAAACATTCAATTAAATCCCTTTTTCCAAGAGCCAAATAACCTAATATTCGAGGTAAATGAAAAGTGTCCAATAAAGTTTGATTTGGCGTCCACTCGGCGCCGAACCGAGTCGGACACAACAGACCTTCAGATATGATACTGTCAAGTCTTTCACGCTCCACTACACTTATTCATGGAGACGGCGACGTGACGTCTTTACTGATACTCCAACGTTGGAAGGACGTAAATTGTTTCGTCTTGGATATTGTCTTGATTTTTGAAGTTGTGTAAGGGAATATTTATTTAGGTTAGTGTGTCTAATTAAGAAGATTGTGGTAATTATCGTTTGAGAAGATTCTATTTTATTTTTCTTTTTTGGGTGTATTTTCATTACTTTTGACTTTAGTCACTTCATTTGTGGAAGCTTGTACCTAAATGTCAACTATATGCGCTAATGGTACAGATCAATTTAATTGTTGTTTGAGTGTAAGCTTTCAAAAGAATACATCAACTATATTTTGGGCAACAATTAATAGGTTAACTTATTACCCATAAAATATGATTAATTCGTTTACTCATAATGGCTGTGTAAAGTAAGCGTACACATAAAAATATGGTTTCATTGACGTGACGTTGTTCATGACTTTACACAGCGACTGTTAGTATGTGAAGCGGTTAAAATGAAGTACTATCACTTTTTTTTTAATTTCACCTTTTCGTTTTTAATGAGAACTAAAACTAGCTACAAAGCTGCTTATGACCTTTATAGTAATATAATTGTTTTGCGCCATCCATTTACATTCTCGAGTCCTACCCCTGTCCGGTGCGCAGTGAGTCCACAGTTTCGATAAAGGCTCGTTTAATACTACAAAGTGATCTGAAGCGAGTCCACTGTCGCCCCGAGCGACGCTTTACCCCGTCTCTTATGAAAATTTTGTCAAGAACGCACGAGTTGTAACCTTGTTTGATATCTTACGTGGTGGGTAATTGAAAAAGGACAGGTATTATTCTTGTTTTCTGAAAATAAATTTTGGTATTTTTTTCTTTTACATATTATGAGTGTGCCTTTAATTCTAGCCTAGTCAAAATGACCGTGAATTAATCACCTCAAAATGGTACAGGGAAACATTGTCAGGAAACCGGCACGTCCTAGAACCAAAAATTTGAAGATATGTGACAGCTACCTACCCGCAATGAGCTCGCGTGGTGGAATTCGGCCCGCTCCCTCTCACAGAGAGGAGGTCTGTGTCCCAGCAGTGGGAACATTACAGGGTGA
Source organism: Polymixis lichenea (assembly GCA_949091785.1). Lineage (NCBI taxonomy): Eukaryota > Metazoa > Arthropoda > Insecta > Lepidoptera > Noctuidae > Polymixis > Polymixis lichenea. Next base: position 9,074,324 of record OX420939.1, on the reverse strand, counting down.
TTATTCGAATTAGAGGCTTAAAGCAAAATAACACTATACAAAATAAATTATGGTGCACAAATTGCAGTACTCGTTAGTAATAAAAGTTCGTATGAAACAAAGTAAAAGTGAAATATTACCTGCAGTTAAATACGCTAACAAATAGACATTAATTAAACGCCGTAGGAATGGACGCACGGCTCCATTTGTTCAGACCTTCCGTACCACGTGCACCATTTATAACTATGCAGTCAGCTGATAAAATTTCCTGCTATTATTTTTGGAGATCCGTGACTCACAGACGATTTATTAATAAGTTATCTAGTGGCGGGTCACAACTGCTGGGACCAATAACTCGTAAGTCACGTAAGTCACGGCTGCTACCACTGGGCTAGATTCAAACCCAGACAAGCGTTTCACTTTGTGTAAATGATTTAATCACCAGTGACCTCAAAACGGTGAAGGAAAACATCGTGAAGATACCGGAATGTCCTAGAACCAAAAATTCGAAGGCATGTGACATCTACCAACCCGCACTGTGGTGGATTACTACCCACTCCCTCCAGTAGGCGGATTTAATCAAGGTAAATTCACCAATCAATGAATTATCTAGCCTGTTAATTAAAATGGAATCAGTGTAGCCTAGAGAGGAAAGCAGTGGTGGCCCAGTGGTAAACGGCCGCGACTTACGAGATGGGGGCGTAGGTTCGAACCCAGGCCGGCACTTTACTTTGTGTAAATTATTTCATCACCACTGCTCTCAAAACGGTGAAGGAAAACATAGTGAGGAAACCGGCATGTCTTGGAACCAAACATTCGAAGACTTGTGACAGCAATCAACCAACACTGGGCCCGCGTGGTGAATTATTTCCCGCTCGGATCTCATAGAGTGGAGGCCTGTGTCTCAACAGTGGAAATATTAAAGGCCGATTATGCTTAATGCAGGATGATACATTGAGATGGAGAAGTATGGACCCTGTACAGATCTAAAACTACTAGTCAAGGCTGAGAATGTTTAATGGCACGTTATCTTATATACAACGTGTAACGGAAAGGGTATATATGTCGCAGTATGATAGATAAAGCCCTAATATAGTTGTATCCCTAGGGATATAATTATATACCGTAACATAGTTATACGAAAGCGATTCAATACTATCTTACGGTCGCAATCTAGTAATACATTTATCTGACTAAACTAATCTGGTTAAATAGTTATAAATCAGATCGACAGGATACTTCGCTGACAGGACTATTCGCCGGCAGGGCTCATCAGGTAGGTAATAGGTTAGGTTAGGTTAGAATTGTGACCAAACGCGCGCGAGCCGAGCGAGCGAAGCGAGCGGTGCCGCGGTAGCGGCCGGCGAGCGCTAATTCCATGTTAGTTGCAGTTACTTGGCTATTTAGTAATAGCGCAAGGATGAGCCTTGTCGGCGAAGAGTCCCGTCGAAGTAAAGTCTTGTGTGGTGTTCAGTCAGTCGGCGTAGTGTCTGTTGGCGTTTAGTCGTACATTCCGGGGTTCACAAACAGAACGAACTACGCTCCTACAATTATTTCACTAAACTTAATTTAGTAATTTAATTATATCACTAAACTTGAACCATATTGTAATTACATTCCTAGTAAGATAGTAATGAATCGCTTTCGTATAACTATGTTCCGGTATATAATTATATCCCTAGGGATATAACCATATCACGGCTTTATCTATCATACTGCGACATATACATACCAAGGGCACGGCTTGCTTAGATGATATTAAACGATATTAGAAGGGTTTTTTAATCCTATCTCTACATGTTCGGAAAAATATGAGAATTTTAAATACATTGATACCCGAACAAATTGAGACAAACACATCACTCGGAAGAGATTTATCGTGATATTGGGAAGTAACATGGAAAGTTATTGAACTACGTAGTGCGGTGACAAGTTTGTTATGATTTGAATTTAAGAAACATATGAAACTGAAAATTTGGTATCAATTCTTAAGTTAGTATTATATTTGTTTTTTTTATTTACAGAAATAAAATTATATAAAATATTTAAAAAAAAGTATCAAGGTAATGTAACAGTTGAGGACAATATATCACTGACATTCTGGATGTTAACGGACTTTACTTCAGTTTTTTTAATATGTCGGCTATTGTCTCGCTTTCACGTGGCAACCATAAACGCAGTCGATAAATATTTTTTTATTATAATATGAATTTATAGGAGTTACCTCAAGCGCTGAGAATTAAATTGGGCTTACTGAGATCTTAATTCTTAGAGTATTTTATTTTGAGCTGAAACTATGTAAAGTGATTCTATGCCAGCTGTTATATTTAGTGCTTAAGGATAGCAATAGGGTTTCTGTTACACCTTGTATATATAAAAATGAATCCCTGTTTCTCTTGGTTAAAGCATCACATATGAACGGCTGGACCAATTTTGCGTTGTGTTTTTTATTGTCAGGAGAAGGTTTTTAGGAAAGAAAAAATAAGAAAGTTGCGTGTAACATATATACCTATATAAAATGAAAATTCAATATTCATAGTTAAGACAGGACAACATCTGTCGGGTCAGCTAGTCGATTATAAAGTTAAATTGTACAGGGAAATGTGAGTTCAAGTACAAAAGTCTGGCATGATAATTGATTTAAGGTTTCAGCAGTCAAGACCAATAGACACATCAAATTCCTTTCCACAAGAAACGTTGAAATAAAATAAAGTACCTACTTTGAATAATATTTTCATACGGAACCAACGGCGGTGAACTATAAGCTTGCCCCGTCTACATCGTGTAAATACGTTTTGGCTCGTTTCCGAGCTTACCGGAACATAATGGCGGAAGTTTTTTTTTTTTAATGATTGCTTCCAGATTCTACGGTTTTCGTTTTACAGTCTATTTTTTATTTAATCTTGTTATCGTCTTAATCCTGAAACTCAGTAGACCGCACCATAATTTCAGCTGAGATGACTTTATTTGTAACAGGTACAGGCATATACCACTGACATCTTGTCATAGTTATTACGTAACATGCTTACCAGGAATGCAGAATTGCACATGTAACCGGGCACGCCCTATAGGACACTAAATGCCTGGAAGCTTTTATTTAGGTTGTGAGTTCTGTTTACTTTTTTTTATTATTTACTAGCTTTTGCCCAAGGTTTCGCCCGCGTCGATTTCGGAAAATCGTCAGTCCTACTCGCGGACCGAGCCGAAGTGGCGTTCGGTTATTTACAGTTTCCCATTTATACTTTCATCTCCTATTTTACGCCCTCAGGGGCTGACTTCCCAAAAACATTGAAACACGTGGTTTTTAATTTTTAATTAGAATGATAAACACCAATTTTCATGGTTTAAACTACAAAAATGACGATTTTGCATACAAACTTTCATCCCCTATTTAACTCCCTTAGGGGTTGAATTTCGAAAAATCCTTCCTTGTTCCTTGTCTAAATTATAAAAAGAACCTCTGTGCAAAATTTCAGCTTTCTAGGTCCAATGGTTTGGGCTGGGCGGTGATGAATCAGTCAGTCAGTCAGTCAGGACTTTTCTTTTTATATATATAGATAGATAGATTTCTGATTGAGTACCTATAGTTTTTAATGTTTTGTTGGTATATTAGCGTGTGCTAGCTGACATTTGGCAAATTTGATGTTTTAGTGTTTCGTATTGTCAATCATTTACCTTAACTTATTATTGTACAGAATCAAGTTCTTCCAACTTAACAGACAGCTGTGCTGCTTGGGAGTTTGTTGCGCCACTTCTTCTTCCCAGCTAGCACTAGGAAGTGGTGAAGGGCAGGCGTTTTTGGGGGACTGTCTTATGTAATTTTGACGGTCAAAAAGAGCTGACTCTCAGCCTAGTTTCAATAAATGAGTTTTGCTTTTGATTTTGATTCTTTAACCCGTTTGTCAGGGTACAGAAACGTCCCGCCATGAAACATAAATATAGCATAAAATATAGTACAAAATATAGCATAAAATCACTCCTTGTTTTCCCGAAGGGTTGGGCAGGGATACCCTAAAGATCACCCACATTTTTCCAGTGATGTTTAAGCGCCATGTCATAGGGGGCGAGCCTATTGCCATCAACCGGGAACAAATCTAGACTCCGGGCTGCTATTAAGAAATTCCAGATAGAAAAACCTAATAACACTCTGCCCGACCTGAGACTCGTACCCAGGGCTGCATGCTCAACAGTAGCGCTTGCGACCACTGGACGAACGAGGCAGTAAAAATAAATCATCGCTTTAACTTCTAAAGTTTTTTGGCCCATTTTTTCTCACCCAATGATTTAGTTTACGTGAAGCACAAACAATATAGAGCGTGAACACGTGTTAACAGCGCCATAACCGTGTGAGTTAACTGCCGAACTTAGGGCACTTTGTGAAATATGACGCAGTGCGAAACGACCCTTATCGCCTTGCTGATTTTGTTTTATGTTCTGCCGCGGACTTTGGCGCGAAAACGTACGGATTGAAGACGAGAAAGAGTTACAATTCGTCCCCTTAGTAACACAAAAACTATATAAAATCTCGATGTTGTCCAATTTGAGAAAATGGATAAAACAGATAAAAATTGTGCAACACGAAACTATCCTACTATCCTACTAATATAATAAATGTAAGAGTTTGTACGTTTAGATGTTTGTTACTCGATCACGCAAAAACGGCTGAACGGATTTGGATGAAATTTGGCGTACAGATAGTTTATAACCTGGATTAACACAAAGCATACTTTTATCTCGATCGTACATTCCCGTAGGATATTTTCCAACCTTCACGTGGGCGAACCCGCTAGCAAAAACGAGTGAGAATATAATTGCTACCTTTCAAAGCTATTACTATTTATTTCTCGTTTGATTGTCAATGCAAAAGTAACACAATTCGTGCCAATCTACGACCTACAGTCTAAAAGCTGTCTAATTTCATCCTTATTTTCATGAACATAAGAAAACATGATAATTTTCCCATCTAATTTACTTATCAAACAGCCATTTTCACGTATCTCTATTTGTATCGGAGTCAGAACACAGCTTTACAGTTATCAGAACCATTTTTCTAACAAGTTAATAGACTAGCACAGGTGTTTCCAAACAGCATATCATAGATTTTTATTAGAAAAGGGTTCGACAAGAAGTGAGGCTATAACCGTCGACACACAACGTAATGGTTTATACCTCCGTTACGTTAGATTTACTGCGCGATACCATGGTTCCAACTTTTTGCACCCAGCTAAGATAGAGAATGTCATATCGGTATATCATGACGTACTTTAGGCATGAGCTTTTTGAGGGAAACAGGGATTATATAACTCATGAAATATACCTACTTTACTAATGAAAATCGTCATCAGTATACGGCTTCTTTTACTTCTCTTTCTTACAGACTTAAAAAAGAAATCATAAAACCGACCAGTCAATATTTTTTTTCTCAATTTCTTTTTATCTTTTTTGAACACAAAACCATTTGAATAACTTTTTAATTTAAGAATAGACCGTATCGAATTACCGTTTGTTTTTTCTAAGTTGCCATAATTAGCCCTCGGCCACACCTGCGAGGCTTCACTCGAACTCTGACCAGGGAAACCCGAGGAATGCCTATTGTGTAATGCGATCGTTTCGCCTTGCCTACTTCTCGTAAACAACTCGACTAACTATTTATGAGAGGTTTCCTACTACAAACAAATCGTTGAATAGTTTAATAACCTTAGCTCTGGAGTCGGGGAAGCGTTTGTGTTGTATGTACCTAACCAATAATAACTTTCCGCCTCGCATAAATCGCAGCATTAATTTTACAACTCAAATGTAACAATTTAGTAGTAGGCAAGTAAGCACTTAGTTATACGCCAGCGGCGCCCTGCCTCGCAACTTAAGCGGCCCTCCCTTACCGCTAAACAAATTTGACAGCTCCAAGTTAGCCTAAGTTTGGGTACACGTGTGCAAACTTTGTTCTACAACCTACTTAGCCGCCTGTCATCCTTAAAATTATCGTCATAAGGAATAATATCCTCTGGCATTTTTGATGTGGTGGTGTCATGTATGATTGTGTTCGGTTAAAGTTGCGTCTGACTAGTTAGCATTGTGCCCACGTTGAAACAAGTTGTCATGATTATTAAGGTGTTTAGCGCTGAGTTAGAGTTGGCGTAGGATTACTTTGTGAACTTATCTGTTCAAACCACGCACGCATAATTCTGTGCTCATACAAAAGATAAGCAGACGTTTGGTATAGAACATAGTAGTGCCTCAAAACTTAAATGTTCAGCGAATATTATGGGTGCCTACTATCGTCTTAAAATTGATTTATTTTTTACAGAGTAGGTGAGTTTAATTTTGACCTCTGGTTGAAGAAAACAAAAGAAGACTAAATTTGTAGTACGAGACGTGCAGAAGTCTTCTTGCTACAAAATAATTTTAACATGCACTCATGACTCAAGAACGACGTGTAACTAAAATACCATCTTCACAAAACTTACCTACACATTCACTATAGAACTAACAGACAACACACTCATCTACAAAAAGTACGTCAAAAGCTCGCAGTCTAAAATGCATTCCAGATTGATTATTAAATAACGACCATTAAATTTTCGACAGGGGTGATCAAAAAACGCGGGATTAATTCAGATTTAAGCTCCGCGAGTCGGAAGCTTTTAAATTCGCATAAATACAACATGTCATGGGCGGTGGCCGGCTGCCTTTATCAATTACAAAGAGAACCGCTTCAAAAAATGTAAAGCGAAATACGTTACATGGACGAACGTTTAATATTTAGTGAAGCATTTAGCACTATGAAGGAGGCAGGTACTCATTCATCATGTATGTCTCGCTGATTTTTGTAATTGGCTTTGAAATCTTTGTGGCTTTGCTCGTGACATGAAAATCGGTGTAAGTATTGCCAGCTGAGTATAATATTATGAATATATGTTAGTTAACACTTAGGAAAGCAGCGGGATCTCAAATAAAATTAACTAAATCTGACAATCGCTTGAATATTAATGATATTCTGGGATTTTTATGAACAACTATAGCTTTTGTCAGCGGCTTCACCCGCGTAGAGGACGAAAATTATCCCACGGGAACGTACTACCGGGATAAAAGTATACTATGTGCTAATCCAATTTATATACTATCTGTGTGCCAAAATTTCATCTAAATCGGATTAGCCATTTTTGCGTGATTGAGTAACAGACATCGAAACATACAAACTTTCACATTTATAGTTTACTAGCTGACCCAGCAAACGTTGTTTTACCTTATAAATTATTTAGGGGTGGACTACCCCTAACATTTAGGGGGATGAAAAATAAATGTTGGCCGATTCTCATAGATACCGGATAAGCACAAAAAATTTCATCAAAATCGGTCAAGCCGTTTCGGAGGAGTATGGCAACGAAAACTGTGACACGAGAATATTATATATTAGATAGGTTCAGTTAGTCCACACTACAAAAACACGAAAATTAACTTTTATCTTTTTACCGATATGAATTCACGGAACCCATATTGTCATATAAATTACAAAAGACTTGCACAGTCGACAAAAAAACCTGAATTCGTTTCGAAATTGTGAACAACACTTGAGCTTCGATGTTCGTAAGTGGACAAAACAGTGTAGTGGCACATTTTATTAAATGTTTTATTTCAGTACGGCGGCATGTCCGGATGCCTAGTTGTGCAGTGCCATGTCTGTGGCTTCTAGTTTGACTTTTTTAATGTTGTCTTTAGTTTTTGCTTGTAATAAAGTTTTTAACTGAATACTATTATAAATTAAATATTTGGTTTTAGCTTAATGTTGACGACTATTACGGAAACAGAACAAGCGCTTAATTGTATTTCATTTTCAATAAATATAGTATCAACATTAATTATACGTCTGAAAATAATGAATTTTCAGATTACGAAAGAAATTAAATACATCCCCTTGAATTGAGCTCATCGAAAAATGTGTATTTCTAGCAATAAATGTAATTAGTACTGTGCATATATGCACTTACACAGAAACAGTGTATAACTCATTAATTAATATTATAAAACCAAATCTTTTACCATTATTAAACAGACCGCAGTTTAATAAAACTTTAACATACTTAAATTAATTACAAGTGGCTTAACAAATGAAAAATATTTGCTCATTTATTGCGAACATGATAAATTGTAAATTACTTGGAAATGTGCGTTTTCGACGGTAGTCGGGGCTTAAATTTTAAAATGGTGGAACAACAGTGGAAATGAAATTCACGGGCAAATAATGAGGGGCGAATTAAAAATGCAAAAATTGATTAATGGACCGTTGTTGGGTAAATATGTACTCCATAAGTGAATGGCCAGTCATTGTTGATCGTCCTGTTACGTTGTTTGAGTTATGCGCTTTTAACTGTGCTCATTTTTCTATGAGGTTTTGGAGGATCGGTATATCGGATAAATTTTACAGTAGTACGAAAATCCACGTATTTATACTTTGCGCCAGTGAAAACGCCATTTTTATGTCCTCGCAAGCACTTTCCATTCCAAGTTTGCCTGGAACAAAAAACAAACAAACTACATTCCAACAAATAAATCATTTCTAATTCTAATTCTATTATTTCCTGGAAGAGTTTGCAGAAATCGATAAGGCATATTGTATATTTATATATTTAGTAGTGTTAAATGTATTTTTTTTTGTTATGTGTTTTTTGCTGTTATATACACGGCGACATATCAAGCTATATATTTCCAGTTTTAATTGACCTCGTATTTTATAGGCTTTTCGTACAGTGAGAAGTCAGCTTACACAGGAAATGTATTGCTTGATATGTAGTACAATAAAGAATATATAAATAAATATCCATGCCGTATAGTTAATTAAGTACATACTTATAACTATAAACATGAACTTATAAAACTTTGTTTTAGATTTTGTGAATCGAAGTGGTTGGCTAAATAAAAACATCCTGATTACTGAATTGTCATTATCATACTTGAAGAAGGAACAGCAATAAAAAGCACCATCCTGTGCCATTGGTAACCATAAAAAGGCCAATAAAAAATCACGTTTGTCGAAATGTCCAGTAATGCCTTTTATTTGCCACAAACATATGTTGCGAGAGTATTCTCGTAATTACAGTCAGCTTTTAATTAATTGTTTGTTATATTCGTGCCCTACGGGAGCGTGGCTCGTGGTTCATGGCTCATGGCTACTGGACGGTACGAAATTAACAACTTTTGAATTGTCACCAACTGTAAACTAATTAACACTTGCTACATTTATCGCTTGTGGATACAGATTGCGGTGTAATTTTAATTTCACAGGAGCAATGCTTTACTTTTCAGCGCTATTTGGGTAGAATTTAATCGCTTTTCATTTAAAGTTTTTACCCACAAAATTGTATTATGTATGTTCGTCACTATTGTCAATATTTACAATTGCAATATTATTCTTGTAGTGACAGACACTACAAGAATAATATTGCAATCACTACATAGTATAAAACAAAGTCGCTTTCTCTGTCCCTATATCCCTATGTATGCTTAAATCTTTAAAACTACGCAACGGATTTTGATGCGGGTTTTAATAGATATAGTGATTCAAGAGGAAGGTTTATATGTATAATACACCGACCTCCACGCGGGCAAAGCCGCTGGCAAAAGCTAGTTGTTAAATAAAATTCAAATGATCCTTCCATGATTATGATTCTCTAGCTTTTGCCCGCGGTTTCGCCCACTTAATTATCCCAAATTATCCCATAAGAACGTACCGTGATGAAATTAGTAGTATCCTATGTGTTAATCCAGGTCATAAACTATTTGTGTGCCAAAATTCATCCAAATCCGTTCCGTAGTTTTTGCATGATTGAATAACAAACATCTAAACATACAAACTGTCACATTAGTATAAATAGGATGCGCAAAAGAAACTATTTCTAAATCAAAATCAAAATCAAAAGTCATTTATTCAAACTAGGCTGAGAGTCAGCACTTTTTGAACGGCAAAATTACATAAGACAGTCCCCCAAAAAAGCCCGCCCTTCACCACTTCCTAGTGCTTTAGCTGGGAAGAGGAAGTGGCGCAACAAACTCCCCAGCAGCACAGCTGTCTGATACGTTGGAAGAACTTGATTCTATACAATAATACCATATAACCATCATTCAACGATAAATGAAAATTTAATTAATAAAAATTAAAAAAGAAAAAAGAAATGGTTTATGCAGTTAAGTTAAATAAACAATGAAGTAATTCATATGATCTGTCAGTAGTTAAGTTAATTCTGGTGAAAGAACACAAACGTTGTCTTGAGTTAATCACAGCGACCAATTCAATTCACCAATTCTTATCGTTTAAGTAGTCGTTGATAGAATAGTATGCCTTCGAACAAAGATTTGATTTTACTTTCGCTTTAAATGCATTAAAATGTAAATCTAGCAAAGAAGAGGGAAGCTTGTTATAGAAGGTTATACCAAGCCCAGCAAATGAGTTATGAACCCTATGAAGCCGGTGAAAGGGAGCACGTAGTTTGTCCTTATTTCTAGTATTAATATTATGAGTATCACTGTTTTTAGAGTATAAGTGTATATTTTGCCTAATATATAAGATGTTAGCGAAGATGAATTGCGATGCCACCGTGAGAATACTAATATCTTTAAAAAAATCTCTCAGAGAAACTCTAGCACCTAGTTGGCAAAAGCCTGAAGCCGTACTTGGCTCACAGTTCAATTCGATATGTAGTTAGAAAAACCTCAGTATTCATTACACAAAGTGCAAAGCTTACACGTAAACAACAACAATAAAAATGAAAAGAATAGCTTGTATAATAGTGTGAGTGTTTTTTCCGTAGATTAATAGCATCAATCGCAAATCGGCCATTCAACACGCTCGGCCGTTTCAGCAGACCATTAACAGTGGCAAAGCCAACCGCACGGTATCGCGTGCTCCGCGTATATTAGGTGTCATAACATTGCAACCGGCTGCAACCTTCAATCCAGTGCTTGGATCGGAGAAACGTGGATACGGATGGAATTGCAGCCATGTAAAAAGAGAAGTTTATTTAAAATTAAAACCCACTTGCAAAAAAAAAAACTACAACGTTAAAAAAGTTTAATTTCGGTAGTCTTTGGTTTTATAATTTCGTTTTAATGTCAACGACTCCCGAAAATATAGTTATTTTTCACTTTGAGTTGTTTTTTGAATGTTTTTGCTATTTGTGTGCCAAATTTAATTCCAATTCGTTTAGCCTATTTCTGTGATTGAGTAATAAACATCCAAACACACAAACTTTCACATTTATAATTATTCATCATCATCATCATCGTTTCAGCTGAAATACGTCCATTGCTGGACATAGGCCTCCCCTTAGCGCCGCCTCTTTGACCGGTTCTGTACTGCAGTGGATTCCTGCTGCCTCCACCAGGTCGTCGGTCCACCTTGTGGGAAGCCTACCAACGCTGAGTCTTCCAGTACGCCACTCCACTACCTTATAATATTACTAGGATTTATAATGTTAGTAAGATAATAAATCATAATTATTTATTTATTAACAAACATATCCCGTTTCAACAAGTCTAAGTTTTAGATGCATTTTCCACGGTACCATTTCGTAGCGCGATCGCGGCGATAACGCGCCGCCATGCAACAAAGCCGCTAAACACCGTAAACTTGTGAATTATTAATCTTATCGAGTACTAAACATGGGCAGCTTCATGAAAAATTTAATAAATCGCCCCTTAGATTTATTGCGACGTGGTTCATGTTGCCCAGTTATGAGCTAATGTTGATAAAGCTTAAATGCGAATGCTTGGCTTTGTTTTAACCGTTGATAGAGGGAAGCGGAGTTTTGTGAATAATTTCGGGTTTCACTTTTTTTTTCGGTGACGTGCGTCGTTTTAATTTCATATTTTTGTTATCGGTTTTTGATGTGATATGGTTGGCTGGATAGTTTTCGAGGAATTTTACATAACATTACTGTATTTTTTTTTGAAGTAAATTATTGCTGTGAAAGTATAAATCATGACTATGACTGACATTCAAATAAATTATATAGGTAACTTATCAATGAGTAATGGCCATTCTACAGCGCCACATTTTTATTTCGTGAAAGTTCAAAGTTCAAAAACTGTGCAACCAACACTTAAATTACGACTCAGTACACTCTTCCTCATAAATCAGAGTTAAAAATATTATCTGGCAACCCTTTAATGGAACACGAAAGAGGGAAACCAAGGAGCGGAGTGGTGAGCAAATTCGCTAATTTTATCTAGAGAGTAAAATAAAGATATATTAGTGGTCCGAACAAAGATAAAGGAATAAATTGTGGACGCGATAAATCAGTAAAGGATGGTTTTAATTACACGTCCGGCGGAACCAGTGAGGGTTAAGGCTGGTGCACAAAGAGATGTCTGCGAGGTGATGAAGTAGGAATGAGATCTTTACATTGACTATCTTCTGTGTACGAAGAAAATGATTTTATTTCAGTTATGACTCCTCTTGAAATACAATCTCCACTCAGTAACATATTTTTTTCTTGAATTAAGATTCAAGAAATAATATGTAACAATAATATTTTTATTGCTGGTTAAAATTAAAATAATGTTTGGATGTCACTTTTGTTTTCTTTTTTCCATTATTGCATTTATTTTATCACACATAAATCTACAACAAAAATCACAAATCACCACATAACTGACTTAAAGAGTGCTTAAGATATTTTTTTTTCTGAATGTCTGAATGTGTCTTTACCCTTAGGAAGGGTTCTGCAATTGCCAGGAGGCGAAATGTAAATAAAGTTAATTATTGCTAGTTAAGTGATTTCAGACTTACTGAATACATTTTGCTTGGAGTTTGTTGCTTTTCGTACATGTTTACTTAAAATTCACCACAGACCGTAAATTCTAAATGAAACAGCTGTAAAGAAAAAAAGGGTTTGTGGTTTTGTACAGAAAACGTATTTATTTTAGCCAATGAATAGTTGTTTTTTTATGCAAAATCCATTTCCGAATTTTCCATTTATTTCAAAATCAGTAAGCTTTTGGAAAGCCACAATTTGCATTCGATAAACCGCAATAATGTTTAGAGTTATAATACCAAAAAAAGATAAAAAAAGCAAATTGCGTTTCTGACAACAAAACCAAATCACTTGCTACACCAAACATACCTAGCTAATGACAACAGTTTTCAGAGCACCGTGGTCTAGATAACATGGCAACATTGATTAGATCGGGCATCAGAATGGCGTGCGGCCGGCGGCTGTTAATTAGCATTCCTGCATTACCGGTGTACCTACGGAACCCAGCCAAACCGACAGGCCTTCCACTTTGCTCAAAGCTTTGCTGTTCGCATTTGTGAAGGATTGTTTTCACGAATGTCCCTCGAAACCCTGTTGCGCTGTGATTAGCGCAAGTGTATGGTCACTCGAAATTGGAATCGGATTGTGGTGTAATGTATGAGTGAAGGACATTTGTTGTACTAAGTGTGTGGGCCAAAGTGTTAGCATTTTGTGAGTGGTTTTCAGTTAGTTTAGCCGGTCTATTCTGTAAAAATCCCATTGTGAATACTTAGGTGAAGTGAGCTGTCATTTCATCCGATGCTAGAGGTTTTACACGAATGAAATTAAATGTTTGTTTTTGTAAGTAGATGTTTTAAGACACGTCAATATTTAAAGCATAGATGGCGCTGGCATTTCTTAGCTGACTCATCCTTGAGAAGAACTTCCGAAGCAAACTCAAAGATTATGGTCTCTTTTAAAGTCCAGACATTAAATTATTAGAATTGTATGTGAGTCTAACATGCAGGGCTATGTCTGGAAGGGTCTTGAAGAATGAGCCACTGAAATTATGAGCTGACCTATCCTAACAGACCGGAAGTCATGATCAGGGCTCGTGTAGTAATGCAAGGTCACTTCACCTAAGATTACACGGTGTGATTGTTTCAGAATATAATTATTTCATATAATTATTATTTGATTCTTCCATTCCAAAGAAGAAAAGAATGATCGTTGGAAATAGGCAGTATCCAGTCTGGTTTACAAAAAAAATTGTAAACGATACTCAGCGTAGAACTAGATTACACCATAAATGGAAAGTTTCACGCTGTGATCTTATATATGCGGAATTTAGTGCTCTACGCGCAGATCTCAAAGCAAGAACACAGGACGCCTATAGGTTGTATAACAATACTTTGGAAAAGAATGTATGCAAAAATCCGTGACAGTTCTGGCAGCATGTGTCTAGCCTGCGATCAAAGGGCGGCTTCGCGCCAAATGTGGTGTATAATGGTGAGAACTGTTCGGGTGTCAAAGCGGCTGACGCATTTGCGCAGTAGTTTTCTGGTGTGTTTCTACTCGATACACCTGAATTGGACCCTAGAAAAATAAATGTGAGTAGTGAGGGAGATAACATTCCTCTTCCCTTTTTAACCCGATCCGATATAAGTAAGGCGATAGCTAAACTCAAACCCTGTAGCTCGGTTGGCCCTGACAATATTCCACCTTTTATCGTCAAGGGATACCATGATATCTTGGCAGTCCCTCTATGTCATGTCTTCAACCTCGCCCTTCAGTCAGGCGTATACCCTAAGCAATTGAAAACTTCCCGAGTCACTCTATTACCTGAAACAAGTGATAAAACATCAGTGGAAGAACACAGACCCATTGCTATCCTGCCAACTATTGCCAAAGTTTTCGAGCACATACTCCACTCTTTTATTTTCAATCGCGTAAATATGTACTTGTCTGATGCCCAACACGGTTTTCGACCGGGTTGCTGTGTAAATTCTAACTTACTGATTCACGTGGACTCCATTTCCTATGGGTTGGATATCGGTGGACAGATTGACGCTCTATATTTCGATTTCCGGAAAGCATTCGACAGAGTTGATAACGATGTACTTTTGACAAAACCGGGCGAGAAACCCATGGGCCCCCCATGGGTTTCTCGCCCGGTCTTCTTGATTCTTTTGTGATTACATGCGCGATCGCAAACAGTTTGTAAGACACGGCTGCTTCGAGTCCAAGCCTTACAATACACGCTCGGGCGTAAGTCAGGGATCCGTATTGGGGCCGTCTCTGTCCCTGATCATGATCAACGACCTAATAACTAATGTTAAGTTTGCCAAATGTCTATTATATGCCGACGAGCTCAAGCTAGTCGCAGAAATCCGAACGGACGAGGATTGCGAACTCCTACAAAGGGGTATTGACGCCATCTATAAATGGAGCATTATGAACAAATTATTTTTCAATACAAGCAAATGCTATGTCATGACATACGGTACAACGTTGCGACCAATTCATTGCAATTGATCGTGGTCTGACTTTTAGAGACCACGTTTCTATCCTTGCGAAGGAATCTTTCTAGCGCTTGGGATTTGTTTTAAGGAATGCTAGTGACTTCCACAATTCAAAAATTATTAGACTGTTGCACACTACGTTGGTTCGCCGCAAACTGGAGTTCAGTGCCTGTGTTTGGCATCCCTATGCCGCGACCCAAACACTGATGCTGGAAAAGGTACAGAAACCTTACCTAAGATGCCTGTTCCAAAGGTTATATATCATTTCTTTCCTTACATGTACCCTACCAACTATCTTTTAGGGACGTTGAGTTTTAACTCAGTAAAGGTAAGAAGAGGTCTTGATCAGCTCACGGTAGCCTGTAAGACATTACGGGGACGTATTGACTGCCCAGAGCTCCATGGCCTTTTCTGCCAATTATTTGTGCCCGACAAATACATCGGACACCGTCAG
Source organism: Polymixis lichenea (assembly GCA_949091785.1). Classification (NCBI taxonomy): domain Eukaryota; kingdom Metazoa; phylum Arthropoda; class Insecta; order Lepidoptera; family Noctuidae; genus Polymixis; species Polymixis lichenea. The sequence continues at coordinate 9,058,644 of OX420939.1, read as the reverse complement.
AGCCCAATCTGTTTGTTCGTCATGGCAGTTTGCGCAACTGCCATGTAAAACTGAGTGAGAGAGTCAGAGCCGAATCTCCAGTCTATCGTACCCTAAAGATGCTACATGCCCTTCTGATGCCCACCCTGAATGTGATGTGTTTGCGGATGAATGGAATAAAATTATGCGTATATGTCTGGTGTTCTGTGAGGGAAAGTATGCAAGGGAGTCCACTGTTCCATGTTAGTTTTTAATTTAATCATATATCTTAACATAGTTATTTGCCACGTTATAATATTGTTTCTACGTTAATTTATGTAATTGGTGTTACTGTTTTAATTAACTATAAAAAAATAAACACAGTATCGAATCTTTGAGTGTTTTATTAACCAATCCGCAGTAAGTCAAATACTATCTGACCAACACTAAATTGTATTATTTCAAGAGCTGTTAAACTTGCGGGTACAAGTCTATTATTCTGTATCCATCATTTATGTACTGAAAATCCAAATACATTTAATTACAGGATTCATTAACGGCCATCTTTTCTCCTCAACTCACACAAAAACACGTCCAAACCGCATTCACCGGCTATTTCCGATCCAAAGCAAAGAAGACACCCGAGCGAGCACAAAAAACGCTCACAAGTCAAAGTGGCCGCATTACATGCGTCGTCTGCTTGAAACCTCGCTTTGATTCGCTCATAGCCAAGTGTTATTTTAATTATAAACATTATTTACCTTAATTAGAGTTTTTGCGAGTGCTCAGCGCAACCGGCGGCAAATTGGCGGGCCACTTTGAATGCGCCATAATTAGGATGCAGTTTTAGAGCACACAGCTCTCAAGTGCTCGTGTGTTTGCTAAACTGTATGTCGATGGGGCTGCAGTTGAAAGCCCTTGCTCGCAATTAATTCGTAGGGATATAAATGAAACTCGTGCTGTGTGCGACTATGAATTGATGACGAAAGTTGATTAAAGGGAGAAATAAGCTTACAAAAACAAAGACTGGTTTTGTAAGTTTTTTATAATTAGCTGGGCTGAGGAAATGCCCGGACTGGTTCCAGTTTATAGGTGCGCTTTTGTCGACTGATGAAAATTAACGGCTTTGATTTGATTATTTGAATAGTTAAACCCAAAATTCTAATATTAAATCACCTTAGATTTTTCATTTGAAGTTCGAGGTTAATTTTATACCCTCGGTTTATTTAAATATTGATTGGTGATTATTTAATTTATATAATAATTATGAGTGTTTGTGTATGAAAATTTAAAGTTAAAACCTTCTAAATGTATGTGAGAGACTGCGTTTCTATAATGATTGATTGCGTAAGAATATAACCTGAACAATTGAACAAATTTTTGTTGCATTATTTCAAATGTTCTGTCTTACCCATTATCAACAATCGGGAACGGGTGACCGCAGTTGCTTAGTTACTAACCAGGTCACCTTTTTAGTGACATGTTATCCACGTTCCTGGGCCCTAATTCACTATGACCACATAACAATTCCTTACTTCGAAACCACGTCAATTCCTTAGCTCACAGACGACATTCTGCTAATATCGTATTAATAATATCGACAAATTGTCTTGGAACATACAGAATATGACATTTCGATTGCTTATCGTTACATTGGTTTCTAAAAGACACTATGTTGACGTAGTTTGAACGTAGTAATTCCGTGGGGAATCATTATAACTATACAGAATTGGGGTCCTGTTGATATTTAAAGCGTTTTATTTCTTGCCTTAAACACAATTTTCATCTTTCTAGTAGATATGTTCTTATGGGTTAAGATAACTTAGATTCATTTTATTAAGTTTCTAGTTTTTTTCTGTATCTTCGTCTGTAAGAACCCTAGTCTCAGTGAAGAGCCTCCAAAGCTGCCCATTTGACTCGGTCTTATACTATTTGGATCCAGTTTAAGCCGGAGGTTTTACTGATCTCGTCTGCCTAACATGTCCGTGGTCTTCCTCTGTGTTATTTCCTTGTAGACCTCTCCACAGTGCTGCTTTTACAGTCCATCTCTGGTCTATAAACCTCGCTCTGGGCTTGCCTATTTAATTTTTTTTTGCATGTTAGTTATATTTACGCAGAAAATATCCAAGTGACCGGGCTGCAACGTATACGGCACTGCCCGGCCACAAACAAATACTTTTATGACAATACATATTTGTCGTACATTTGATTGGTTGGTGCAGTGGTTATGCGATTGACTGCTGCGCTGCGTGTCGCGGGTTGGATTCCCGAACAAATATCTGTATGACCTACAAGTAGTTGTTCCGGGTCTGGCTCTTTGTGTATGTGAGTTTAAATGTTTGTAAACGCACCCTCAGTACAGGAGAAATTCCTAGTGTGGGGCAAAGTATTTCTTAAAAAAAAAAAATCGCACTGGCCCCGCGTGGTGTATTACGGCTCACTTCCTCTCAACAACAGGCTTGTCAGCAGTTACAACATTATATGCCGATTTTTATCCACAAACCCGCACTGGGCCCGCGTGGTGAATTATGACAAGCACTATCGTGTTTACGTATTCTGTTTCGATAATTACGTCGACGCAGATTCAGACAGCCGGTGTTTATTTGCTAATTAAATGATGCTAAATTAGCGTTTTCCACCATGATGATGACATAGCGCGGGCCTGACTGACCGCAGTGGTTTACGATGACTGCCTGCTTACTATTAATTAATGATTCGTCATTAAGGTGTTAGGTTATTTACAGCGGTGAATTCGGGCCTGGAGTTGGTACTAAATTTAAATAGCCAATACCTCATATTAATTATCTATGGGTATCTACGTATGGTCTTTTTTAAGCTGATGTAGCTAAAGTTATTCCGGATATTTTGATGTTTAACTGTAATCTATACAAACAAATAAATTTAATTGAAGTGTCCATTTTTAATGTCAAAAAAACAGCATTTTACAAAAAAAAATTGTCTTTCTATTTCCTCCTGCCAATGTTTAAAAGGCTTAACCGATTTTGACGGGACTTTCACTAGCAGATATGTAGTTGATGTTATAAGGAGTAACAAAGGCTACTTTTTGTCCCGGTAGTCCACGTTCCCGTGGGATAATTTCCGACATATACGCGGGCAAAGTCGCAGGCAAAGCTAGTTAAGAAATAAGATTAGGAAAATTATTGCTGTCTTCGGAATTTACAGTAGTATTGTTTGAACTCAAATCTTATATAGTTAAAAGAACACTTAGTAGGTAAGACTAAGAGTAAATAAGACTGTTTACTATAGCAATTTGTTTAAGGGCTGATTTTTCAATAATCAAATCAATAACTTTTATCTGAGGAATAAATATGTCGGTTTGACAGCTTTTGTTTAGAAAACATGCCAACCTGTCAGATTTATTCTTCAGATAAAAATTATCCGACTATTTACAAATTAGCTCTAAATGAAATCTTAACAATAGGCTTGGTACCGATGAAGTTCTCACGAAGACAAACTAATAATCAATTTTCTGGTTGCTTTCCATCTACATTTCAAAGGTAAGCGGTACGCATTTCAGCGGTAAGCGGTACACTATCTACCGGTAAGCGTTGTTTAAGCTACGACCACACGAACAAGACACTAATACTGATAAGAATGAACGAGATGGGTTTCGACCGACCTTATATCGGCACCATTAACTCACCGGAACTACCCAATGTGGAAATTATTGGAACAGGTTATCTTGAACCGCTAAAACAAAGTTAAACTAGTTATATGGCTCTATGTTTTCTATTAAAACTAAGTTTGTTAAAAGTTAAACATGGATGTTTTGGCTAATAGTCCAATTATACACTTTTTTCTTTGTTAACTTCTAATTTTTTTTTCTAACTATTTAGAAAAAACGTTCCAGATTGTTCGTAAGCTGCAGATTATTACTTCATTGTATATTTCGTTATGTAAAACAAACAGTAGTAAATTTAAGAAAAAACAAAAAGGTTTCATAACGTTTAGGTACACGTTGACACATTTCTGGTTTTTCATTAACTACAAACTACGTAGTCAAACTACGTAAGCTACACGTGCGTGCGTACTGTGTTATCTTACTAAGTAGTTTAAATTAAATAAAAACAAACTGTTAGCAAACATTTACTGTAGTCAGGACAATATTGGAAAAATCTTCAGTGCTAAATCAAATCTCGCTTCTCTTCATAATCCAAAACCCCCAAAAATTAAGACACGTAATTACACCATCAATTAACTGTAGTACATTTTAATTAAGGTGTTAAAAAAACCGCCATTATCTCGGTTTATTTGCGTACAGGAAGGCGCGGACTTGGCTCACATAAATCAACATGGCACAATGGTAATGCCGCGGAATTAAAAAATACTTGGCTGCCAAGCCCGCACTGAAATAAAGGACTTAGCGCAATCTTTGCGGGCGGTTAATGAATTACTTTTGCTAATTTCTCTGTAGGGGCCGCATTTGGAAGGCAGAAAAATAGAATTGAGATGTTTTTTTTTTGTTTCAGATGAAGCATGCTTTGAGAAGAAAAACCAAGCTATCGTCACTAAGCAATATCAATGAATAATTGAGTAATCATTATTTTTATTGTTATTAACATGTATTTTATACAATAAGTACTAAATTAAATTACTAACTATAAAAATAAATACAAAAGCAAAAGAACACTTATGCACCAATCTCAGCGTGGCTTGACCAGACTCGATTAATCAAATGAACCCTAAGATTTTCACTAGCCCCTGGAGCCTCATGCTTCATGGTGTTACAGAGGCCATTGCATATCAAGAAGTAGACCGGAGGGCGCGGTAATGGTCATGTAGACGTGCCCTTAGGATAGGAAAGGATTGCGAGCCTATCGGATGTGTAAGCATTGGACTAGAATAATACATTATCATTAATACCATCGTAAGACTCATGACTAGCAGATGTTACTCATGTTGCAATTTCCAAAAGTTTTCTTCGGGAGCAGACATCTTTACTAAAGCAGTTTTGAACTTATTAAAACGTGTAACTTAGTGTGTTTTTAAAGTGTGATGCCATTGAATTTACTCTTTTTAAGGCTGGTAACACATTCAAGTTCAAAACTGCTTTAGTAAAGATGTCTGCTCCCGAAGAAAACTTTTGGAAATTGCAACATGAGTAACATCTGCTAGTCATGAGTCTTACGATGGTATTAATGATAATGTATTATTCTAGTCCAATGCTTACACATCCGATAGGCTCGCAATCCTTTCCTATCCTAAGGGCACGTCTACATGACCATTACCGCGCCCTCCGGTCTACTTCTTGATATGCAATGGCCTCTGTAACACCATGAAGCATGAGGCTCCAGGGGCTAGTGAAAATCTTAGGGTTCATTTGATTAATCGAGTCTGGTCAAGCCACGCTGAGATTGGTGCATAAGTGTTCTTTTGCTTTTGTATTTATTTTTATAGTTAGTAATTTAATTTAGTACTTATTGTATAAAATACATGTTAATAACAATAAAAATAATGATTACTCAATTATTCATTGATATTGCTTAGTGACGATAGCTTGGTTTTTCTTCTCAAAGCATGCTTCATCTGAAACAAAAAAAAAAACATCTCAATTCTATTTTTCTGCCTTCCAAATGCGGCCCCTACAGAGAAATTAGCAAAAGTAATTCATTAACCGCCCGCAAAGATTGCGCTAAGTCCTTTATTTCAGTGCGGGCTTGGCAGCCAAGTATTTTTTAATTCCGCGGCATTACCATTGTGCCATGTTGATTTATGTGAGCCAAGTCCGCGCCTTCCTGTACGCAAATAAACCGAGATAATGGCGGTTTTTTTAACACCTTAATTAAAATGTACTACAGTTAATTGATGGTGTAATTACGTGTCTTAATTTTTGGGGGTTTTGGATTATGAAGAGAAGCGAGATTTGATTTAGCACTGAAGATTTTTCCAATATTGTCCTGACTACAGTAAATGTTTGCTAACAGTTTGTTTTTATTTAATTTAAACTACTTAGTAAGATAACACAGTACGCACGCACGTGTAGCTTACGTAGTTTGACTACGTAGTTTGTAGTTAATGAAAAACCAGAAATGTGTCAACGTGTACCTAAACGTTAAGAAACCTTTTTGTTTTTTCTTAAATTTACTACTGTTTGTTTTACATAACGAAATATACAATGAAGTAATAATCTGCAGCTTACGAACAATCTGGAACGTTTTTTCTAAATAGTTAGAAAAAAAAATTAGAAGTTAACAAAGAAAAAAGTGTATAATTGGACTATTAGCCAAAACATCCATGTTTAACTTTTAACAAACTTAGTTTTAATAGAAAACATAGAGCCATATAACTAGTTTAACTTTGTTTTAGCGGTTCAAGATAACCTGTTCCAATAATTTCCACATTGGGTAGTTCCGGTGAGTTAATGGTGCCGATATAAGGTCGGTCGAAACCCATCTCGTTCATTCTTATCAGTATTAGTGTCTTGTTCGTGTGGTCGTAGCTTAAACAACGCTTACCGGTAGATAGTGTACCGCTTACCGCTGAAATGCGTACCGCTTACCTTTGAAATGTAGATGGAAAGCAACCAGAAAATTGATTATTAGTTTGTCTTCGTGAGAACTTCATCGGTACCAAGCCTATTGTTAAGATTTCATTTAGAGCTAATTTGTAAATAGTCGGATAATTTTTATCTGAAGAATAAATCTGACAGGTTGGCATGTTTTCTAAACAAAAGCTGTCAAACCGACATATTTATTCCTCAGATAAAAGTTATTGATTTGATTATTGAAAAATCAGCCCTTAAACAAATTGCTATAGTAAACAGTCTTATTTACTCTTAGTCTTACCTACTAAGTGTTCTTTTAACTATATAAGATTTGAGTTCAAACAATACTACTGTAAATTCCGAAGACAGCAATAATTTTCCTAATCTTATTTCTTAACTAGCTTTGCCTGCGACTTTGCCCGCGTATATGTCGGAAATTATCCCACGGGAACGTGGACTACCGGGACAAAAAGTAGCCTTTGTTACTCCTTATAACATCAACTACATATCTGCTAGTGAAAGTCCCGTCAAAATCGGTTAAGCCTTTTAAACATTGGCAGGAGGAAATAGAAAGACAATTTTTTTTTGTAAAATGCTGTTTTTTTGACATTAAAAATGGACACTTCAATTAAATTTATTTGTTTGTATAGATTACAGTTAAACATCAAAATATCCGGAATAACTTTAGCTACATCAGCTTAAAAAAGACCATACGTAGATACCCATAGATAATTAATATGAGGTATTGGCTATTTAAATTTAGTACCGACTCCAGGCCCGAATTCACCGCTGTAAATAACCTAACACCTTAATGACGAATCATTAATTAATAGTAAGCAGGCAGTCATCGTAAACCACTGCGGTCAGTCAGGCCCGCGCTATGTCATCATCATGGTGGAAAACGCTAATTTAGCATCATTTAATTAGCAAATAAACACCGGCTGTCTGAATCTGCGTCGACGTAATTATCGAAACAGAATACGTAAACACGATAGTGCTTGTCATAATTCACCACGCGGGCCCAGTGCGGGTTTGTGGATAAAAATCGGCATATAATGTTGTAACTGCTGACAAGCCTGTTGTTGAGAGGAAGTGAGCCGTAATACACCACGCGGGGCCAGTGCGATTTTTTTTTTTTAAGAAATACTTTGCCCCACACTAGGAATTTCTCCTGTACTGAGGGTGCGTTTACAAACATTTAAACTCACATACACAAAGAGCCAGACCCGGAACAACTACTTGTAGGTCATACAGATATTTGTTCGGGAATCCAACCCGCGACACGCAGCGCAGCAGTCAATCGCATAACCACTGCACCAACCAATCAAATGTACGACAAATATGTATTGTCATAAAAGTATTTGTTTGTGGCCGGGCAGTGCCGTATACGTTGCAGCCCGGTCACTTGGATATTTTCTGCGTAAATATAACTAACATGCAAAAAAAAATTAAATAGGCAAGCCCAGAGCGAGGTTTATAGACCAGAGATGGACTGTAAAAGCAGCACTGTGGAGAGGTCTACAAGGAAATAACACAGAGGAAGACCACGGACATGTTAGGCAGACGAGATCAGTAAAACCTCCGGCTTAAACTGGATCCAAATAGTATAAGACCGAGTCAAATGGGCAGCTTTGGAGGCTCTTCACTGAGACTAGGGTTCTTACAGACGAAGATACAGAAAAAAACTAGAAACTTAATAAAATGAATCTAAGTTATCTTAACCACAAACTACGTAGTCAAACTACGTAAGCTACACGTGCGTGCGTACTGTGTTATCTTACTAAGTAGTTTAAATTAAATAAAAACAAACTGTTAGCAAACATTTACTGTAGTCAGGACAATATTGGAAAAATCTTCAGTGCTAAATCAAATCTCGCTTCTCTTCATAATCCAAAACCCCCAAAAATTAAGACACGTAATTACACCATCAATTAACTGTAGTACATTTTAATTAAGGTGTTAAAAAAACCGCCATTATCTCGGTTTATTTGCGTACAGGAAGGCGCGGACTTGGCTCACATAAATCAACATGGCACAATGGTAATGCCGCGGAATTAAAAAATACTTGGCTGCCAAGCCCGCACTGAAATAAAGGACTTAGCGCAATCTTTGCGGGCGGTTAATGAATTACTTTTGCTAATTTCTCTGTAGGGGCCGCATTTGGAAGGCAGAAAAATAGAATTGAGATGTTTTTTTTTTGTTTCAGATGAAGCATGCTTTGAGAAGAAAAACCAAGCTATCGTCACTAAGCAATATCAATGAATAATTGAGTAATCATTATTTTTATTGTTATTAACATGTATTTTATACAATAAGTACTAAATTAAATTACTAACTATAAAAATAAATACAAAAGCAAAAGAACACTTATGCACCAATCTCAGCGTGGCTTGACCAGACTCGATTAATCAAATGAACCCTAAGATTTTCACTAGCCCCTGGAGCCTCATGCTTCATGGTGTTACAGAGGCCATTGCATATCAAGAAGTAGACCGGAGGGCGCGGTAATGGTCATGTAGACGTGCCCTTAGGATAGGAAAGGATTGCGAGCCTATCGGATGTGTAAGCATTGGACTAGAATAATACATTATCATTAATACCATCGTAAGACTCATGACTAGCAGATGTTACTCATGTTGCAATTTCCAAAAGTTTTCTTCGGGAGCAGACATCTTTACTAAAGCAGTTTTGAACTTATTAAAACGTGTAACTTAGTGTGTTTTTAAAGTGTGATGCCATTGAATTTACTCTTTTTAAGGCTGGTAACACAAGGGTAGGAAAAAAGGTATTTTTAGTTGTCAAAAGTTGTAAAAGAGTTGAAACTGTTACTACAATTAATTTAGTGCCCTTATTTGCAAATACGCTTTTATCTATTACGATTAAAGTATTTAGTAACGACTAGTAAAAACCCTGAATGCACTTCTGTGTTTTTTATAAAGAATCTACTAAGACAATATTATGATGTATACAGGGCCGGCGCGCCCTCGGCTGACATTTTAATTAATCATTGCAGATTAAACGTGAAATACGAGCAAGATAACAACTCCAAAGAAAATGCAATCAACTGCATTAACACTGAGTCATCTATCTTAAATTAAGTCTGCTTTATTAATTATCTAGATTTTTTCTACATTCTTTCGATGGAAAACCATAAGCATGTCTCTTAAAAGGAAAGCTTATGAAGGTCTTGTTGGACTATTTTGACTAAGGTAACTTGATTTCATGACTGTTTGAATTTTAGTAAGTTATTGCAGATTTCCCAGTAAATTTCCTAAAATATGGTATATGAATTCTAATAATCATTACCCATGTTTAAATAACAGGATAGGTTTTTTTATTTACTTCAATATTTACATGATATTTAAGCTAATAGACTTAAAATATTTTTTATAATATGTACGTATTTATGACAAAAGAGGAAAATAAATCACAGGGTATGAGAGGGACATTGATTAAAAACTCTCTAGCCTCTTATTATAAGAAAATGGATGAAACAGTCACCGCGTTTGGGAGGATAGATAAAATCTATAAAAGGATCTGGTTGAAAAATGCATTTCAGAAAGAATGACAAATGCATGGACTGACTGTACAGGTCCACTCAATCTCTGTGATTCTTTTCTCAAAATACCATTTCAGACACCAATCTACATGGTCTTCACATGACCCGACCAAGACGATTTCTGGACTTTAAAAGAGACGGTGGCCTCAGAGTTTGTTTCGGCCTTTCATCTAAGAATATTCAGATACGAAACCGAAGACCGACCTTATCTAGTTTTAAAGATATTATTGATGTACGTTTGTACAAACCTACTTGCAGAAATAAAAACATTTATCATTTATCGCAACCAGAAACACATACGAATCAAGCAAGTTGATAAAAAGCTTGTAAAAACAAAAGCTTCTGTTTAGTAGGTAGGGTCATCAAATTAGTAACCAGTTGTCATCAGCTATAGTTGAAGTAGAAGGATGAACCGATGGATGTCTTCGAACAGAATTTAATTTAATTAATAGACAACAAACAGTTAATTTGTCAAATAAAATTTCATTCGAATCCATCCATCGGTTTCTTACTAAACTTCAAGTTTTACCGACGACCCTGATGGTTACTTAGCTGTTTTGTTAACTGTACATACTAATTCAGAGACAAAAGATAATCTCTAAAAGAATACAGCTAACCATCAGTTTGACGAGAATGACTTAGAGGAAATAGGATTCTATTTGTGTGTTTCTCACAAAGATTTATGACTACATTCATGAAGAATAATTGAAACGTATGTGATTGGGCTATGAGAATTTAAGTAATGCTTTGACGACAAAGTACAGTATGTATGAGTTACGTGTTCAAATTAGACACAAAATACGAAAGCGACATGACACGTAGCACATGTCTACGAGTTCGTAGCGGCGTAGCGACGTAGCAGACTGTCCTCTACGTATTAGATTCCAGAGTACCTATACGAAAATTAAGCATTGTTAATAGGTAAAGGTCAGAACGGTCTGGTGCGTACAGTACTCGAAATACGCGAGCTTGTATGACTAGATGTATGAACGTGAATGATGCAAATGGAGGATGTAAGGATCGTAGCAGGTGGCTTTCTGTAGTTTCTGCATACCGTCATGGGAGAAAGTCATGAGTTTATGTATGTATGTAAATGTATTAAATACACGTACCTACCTACTTTGTTTAAAAACTAAGAGGAGACTCTACAACTTTTTAAATGTTTGATATTTGAAAAGTTGTATGCAGGATTGCATATCAATTTATTCATAAGTATGTCAAGTTGGTTAGTTAACAACAAGTGTTGTGTGCTATACTCCTCTGCCTACCATATGGAGATGGAGGAAATGAAGTCGTGATGTTAAAACTAGTTGATTATCTAAATTAATGATAATTCATTAGATCGATGCCAATTTTAGCCCCTGTAAATTTATATGACATGGAGAAGTGTCTCTCACAGATACATACAGTAGGGCTAGCTGCATCAGGTACATGTCAGACATGTCAACAGTATCACCGCGGCCGACGCTTCGCTGGCGACTGAGGTGTCAGCGCGTGGGCGGGGCGCGCGGGTGGGCGTGCCGTCCACCCACCGGGGCATGCCCCGCCCACCCGCAGATCCGCCCCGTCTGCTCGAAAAACCCGTGACAGGTGGGCGGTGGCACCCTGAAGTATCGTCGTTAAGGATACTTTATCAAGTAATTTGTTAGCTTCGATACGAATTTAAAATTTATTTGTCTAGGCAAAACTGTACGGTGGATGAGTTCAGCTATTCATTGTAGTCCTCGACTATTATTTTATTATGATGTAGTATAACTTTATCTCTTTTACCATTTTATTACGGCTATTGATAATATCAAATGCTATACCTACACAATTCACAGACTGATGGTAAGCAAACTAAAAGAATTGACATTAGGTACTTATGTATGATATACAAATTAAAATTTTAGTAGCCAATACTATTAGCTCTAGTAATCGAATAAAAAACACAATTTGAAGGATTCTTAAAATTTTGTGTTTCTTGATTGGAAAAATAACAGACTAATCAAATCTAATCCCTGCTTATATATTATAAATGCGAAAGGAACTCAGTTTGTCTGTCTGTCACGCTTTCACACCTAAACCGCTAAACCGATCGTCATGAAATTTGCCAAAAATATAGCCTGGGATACGGAAAAGGATATTAACTTACATCCATGCGGGCGGAGCCGCGGGCAAAAGCTAGTTACAAATAAGTAAATGATTTATTGACAGCCACTATCCGTTTTATGTATTTACAAATATTCAGGACCGCTAATGATAAGCGTTATATTTTCCAAAATAACTTTTACGCTTTAAATACCAAATATTTTCATGCAAAAATGCTATGAAATACTCTTCAAGATAATTTAGGAAATGCGAGGTATCTTAAAGAGTTATCAAAGCGTTACTGAAGGGCACGGCAGGAATGTCTTTGAGAAAATTATTAACATAGACAAGACACTCCGAATTACTGCTCCTACTATCACTTCAGAGGAGTTAGGGTAGGCAATTGGCTGCTCGATTGTTGGTTTTTAACTTTTCATTCTGTTTGAAACAGCTACTTTTTGTTAGGTCGAGAATAAACTAAAGGGTCAGTTATTAAACAAATCGAAAGATGTCGTGGCAGTTGTTCCGGTTGGAACTATGTTTCTTTCGTTGTATATTATGTAATAAGTCTACAAAGTTTCAATGAAATCTGACCGTTTGAAGTGGGTCAAAATAGCGTCCAAAGGAGTCGGTTACATACAAACATACAAACAAACAAACATACAAGTGAAGCTAATATAAAGCTAGCTAATTGAGAGTTTACTAAAAGAACAACTACAGTAATGCCTATGTATGTTGTTCATTTGATATTTATTTGTATGTGTTAAAAATATATCACACAATTCATTTGACTTAAATTAATAATATTAGTAGCATGTAAAAGTGTATAATAGAAAGAGAAAGAAAAGAAGCACAGGGCATCAAAAAATCAAATTTGATGTTCATTTAGTTACTCTGTAGAGTAACCAAATATCTACTATAGTAATGACTTTGTACTACTGTAGTAGTTCATTTAGTTGCTCTCAATACGTGGTTAATTTATTTCACTGTGACATGATACAGCGAAAGGAACTCGTTGCAACGAAAGACGTGCTTGTAAACAAACAAACACACATTCCACTATAGCAAAAGTGTCGCGACTTGCGACGGTGAAAATGTTGCACTTTTTTTGGTCTAGCTACCATTCGTCAAGTGTGCAGAATATAACGTGCGATAAGGAACTTCGTCCAAAAGTTGAAGAAACAATTAATGTTTTTTCATACCAACGGTGGGGAAATACTGTAACTAAAATGAAGAGAAATAAGTGTTGAGACATTATTTAAATGGATTCACTTTTTAAATTATCCAACTTATATAAACACATTGCCTCTAGAGCTGTTACCCATCTATTTTTTATTATTAGATTTAGATAATTATAAGGGCTAACGAACTTAAAATAATGTACATGTATGTAAATAAAAAAGAGAAAAAGATCACAGGGCATCAATCTATTTGAACAAAAATAGTTAGTCCATCAAACAGACTACCCATTTCCAACTAACTAATTTACTTCTCTCTAAAATCTAAACCAAACGAGACATAGCAAAAGTTTATAAATAGAAGGTGATTCTATCGATCTGCTAGAACTAAATCAGACTGTCCCTATACTAAGACTAACCCTGAAGTGACCAGTGTGAAAATAAGCATCGGGGGCGACGTTTAATTTCTAATATCAGACGTGATTTCAAGTGCTTTGGATTCTATATCATCATCATATTAGGCTTAGCCTTTTCCCAACAATGTTGGGGTGGGCTTTCTGTCTAACCGGATACAGATTTATACCAGAATTTTACATGGGCGACTGCCTATCTGACCGCTACACAAACCATTAATATTCTTTGACTCGCCCCGTCAAGAATCACAATGATGTTTTTGAACTTTAATGAAACCAAACACTACCGCTTTTTGGAGTATTAATTAAACTTCACATAGCCCTACACTTACCACATCACAACCGGGTGTCATTTAGCTACAGAGCAGGTATTTCAACCCTTTCTAAGAATTGCATCCGAGATTCTCCCCCTATCTGCTACACCTTTGATGTAGGTGATATGAGCACAGAATATGTTTGACGAGCTATGTCGTTATTCCTCTCTATTATTCTATAGAGTTGGTGTACACTGTACATGTGTATTTTGTATGTATTAGGGTTGAATTTCCCGTTGATAATTGACGTCTAGTTTTGTATGGAAAAACTAAGATTAAGATAAGATAATTTATTTGCTTAAAACATTGTATACATAGGTGTTATTAAAGAAAATGAGATCATACATTCAAACCTAGACGTTTAAACAAATTTGAATTTAAAAGCACTAGAATTTATATTTTAAAAACCCTAATATTATGGAAACTAATTTCATTCAGCCATTAATATAATTGAATTTTGAATAACCTGTAATTTAATATTTTTAATACATTCCGTAATTTATTATAAACACGTACGTACATACATAGCCAGGCAGCTTTTGTTATATTTTGCTAATCTAGGAAGCTCATCTAGTACCTACAACTCTGTATTGATCACGCCGACTTCGAGAGCTTATTTCCTCTGCTGTTTTTCTGTTGTTTTGTGTTTTCTGGCGTTGAAAAAATCAGCTACTTACTTGATGGCGCAATAACACTTGGTCATTCTCCCGAATTGGATTGCTTATGGAATTTGAGCAAACAATCAGGTGTAAATAAACGGGGTCGAGTACAATCTAGTCCAGCTCCATCGTTTCGGCTACCCGAATAACGGATCAGCGAATGACATGGCATCCGAAGGTATTCGACTTCTTTCAAACCTGTAGTAGTCAAGTCGAATACCTTCGGATCCCATGTACATGAGCCCTCACGGCCGTAGCCTTCGCAGGAGACGCCCTGGGCGTCGGGAATCCCAGGCTGATTCCCAGCCACCGTAGGCGCGGGCTTGCGGATGGCGAGTAATGGGTAGATCGCTGTCCGGTAAGGACCAAGCCCGGACCGACGCGACGGCGCGTTGTGATTCACGTGCGCCTCAAAATAAATGTCAGCAACCACTGATGGGGCCTGCAAGGACCATTGCCTGCCAGGGGTGCGGGTTGTTTCAAAGAGATACCGTAGCCCCTGGCACACAGGTAACTGAGGGAACACAGGTGGGTTTTAGTCAGTAAAGATCTGACACGCCCTCCTGCTCCACCCAGAGCGGGAGAAGCCATTTGATGATTTCCTACCCAAAAAAAAAAAACCTGTAGTAGTCGCTAGCCCATATTCCAGTGCGATCAACAGTGTGATTAATGCATTGGGTGCCCGAATTTGAGTAGTCTTTCAAGCTTTCCGAATACGGCCTAATGACTGACCCTCTTATTTATAAACGCTGGTTTAAGTTTTTAATCGTCAAAAATGTATGATTAACCAGTCACTAATCATTACTTACCTATAAGCAACGTTTATAAATAAGGGATCAAGTGTCTACTTGACCCAGTGGAAACGAATGTCAAATAATTTATTTATTTAACGATGTAGAATTTAAATTGTGTGTTATGCTGCACTGGTTGACGTCATCACGTTTGCGTCAGATGTCACTGAAAACCAACGCTGTGTCTTTGTCTCGCATATAATGCTGTAGTTGTGTAGTTGTATAGACAACTAGCTTAATTTTTCTATTACGCTATGGAATAGTCCATAGCGTAATAGGTTCCTATGTACGAACGTGGTACGAAACTCCACGGACAGTCTTTATTTAAATCAAAATATTGGTCACATCGTTCATGTGTGAGTCTATTAAGTATTTTTTCTTTCTTTATTTCATGTTGAAATTATCCATGTGAGAACGATGTAGAAAGACGAGCATATCAGAGTATGTGGCTATATAAATTTAAAATTATATATTATTAAAAAAATATCAAGCTTTCAATTTCAGAATGGTTACTGCTTATTTACTGTATATGAAAGTTCTTATGAATATGGTTTGTAGGGAAAGGATTTCATGAAATAAGGCACAAAAAGACAAGACTAGACATTTATTTCAATTAGGCTTGTCAGTATTTAATCAGAAAGCTAGTCGACCGTTCCAAGGCTTCATGGAGAAGAAGGACAAGAAACTCCATGGAAACAGTATTAAATTATTTCATCAACACATCTCTTACATTGCTATGAATTATTATTATCCTACATACATTTAATTTCGACTCTTGGGCTATTGTGCGAAAGAACTCAAAATTATTACAACTAATACTACTAATAACAATAGCTAGGAATAGAACATGAATATTCCATTTATATGATTTAAAACATTAGCAATACTGGCAATAATATAACTTAAACAACAACATTGTTTTAATAAGCAATAATTATGGTATAATATCAAATTACTTAACTTACATGACATCTGGTCGATCTATTCCACACAACAACGGCAGTAAGACCAACCAACTGAACATCTACCGAGAAAATTACCTGATAACGTTATTACAATCCTTTTTATATTTTGCCAACAAATTACAGATCATCACATATTTTGGCTTAATAACTAACTCTACCACAGATAATAATAAACAAAGGTTATGTAGTGAAACCGTTACAAAACTTTTTAAGGTAATAAAGCAATTTAATATAATAATAATAATAATAGTCATTTTATTATCAGGCAACTAAGGCCCATACATAAAATACACAAAATAATCTTAAACAATAATGACATACTAATACATATTAAAAACCAGCTTAAAACTATAACTAAACACGTAAAGTTGACGGCGTCGTGTTTCGCTGCGAGGAACCGTCGATATACGACACCTTTCGGCCAAAAGTCCTCTTTCAAGCAGTACTGTAGATGGTGGGTTGGAATTCGTACCACGAATGACTTAAAGTTGATGTCGTGGCGCGACTTCAACCTTTCTACCCTCAGTGTCCAGTTGGTCTTCACTTTCATGTACTGCACGACTTCCTCAATCTTCGTGGAATGATGCAGACGCGAAATGTACAACTGCGTCGTAGGCACAGCAGGGCGCAGCAGCATGCTGGGTCCACTCGGTGCGGTACCGCACAAGTTACAAGAGCAGGGCTTCTTCTTCTTTTCTACGGTCGTGAAACCCTCCTCATCAACTTGGCCAGTTCTTGACAAAGAGCTACGGACAGCAGTCAGGGCAGGTTGAGTACCCTTTTCCAGTTTGTCCCTTTTTCCGGTAATATGAACTGATTCGTAATTTGAGACAATTAAAAGAATATTAATATGAACTGACAGTATTGTGCCACTTATTTGAATCAGCCTATTATGTTAAATAACAATATAATCTAAATTATATTAACAAGTATAATTAAATAAGACGTACTTAATCATTTACAGTAGCAACATTTAAGTTATTTCCAGAAGTTAAGACAGTATTTTTTGTAAACATATGTAGTCAATTGACTACATAGGTTCAAGGCTTCGTTAATGTGACAGATGACATTATCCACCAAACAATAGTACAATATCAAAATGAACAATCTGGCAAGCACGTTAAAAGCGTCCGTAAAAAAAGATTTTTTTTAAACTGTCGGCGCATGTTTACAAACATGACGGATCAGCTCCACTCAGCTCACACTCCAACATCAGCGAGACATTTGAGCAAGTATGACACACTCGCAGCCGCCAGGGCACATTCAAGTCAAATTCGTTCTTCCTGTAGTACTTACCTGTTCATTATGAAGGTTTCCAAAAGACTTGCTTTCAGGTCAATTCCACGGCTGGGGCCCATTTAATAAAACTCACAGGTGACAGATGACAGGAGACAATCTGACATGTCAACAATTCATGTTGCAAGTCTTTTTCATAGTTTTAGTCACGTCGCTGTCGTAAAAAATTATAAAACTGGTGATACTTTGACAAACAAGTCGCATTATCAGTTATATTAAATAGGTCCCTGGTTAGGCGACGCCTATTTAGTAATACTGCCTATTCAGCAAGTAGTTTGCAACAGCCTGTATCTGTGGTAACTCGAGCCTATTAACATGCCCCAAGGAAGCTCCTTAATACAATTTCCCAGTCAATTTTGCCCATGTGTCATAACTGGTTCCCCAGACTACTTCATAGGCTATTTTTGCTTCATGCAGGTTATGTTTCATCATTCATCATCATTTCAGCCAAAAGACGTCCACTGCTGGACATAGGCTTCCCCTAGGCTCCTCCACTTCGACCGGTCTTGAGCTTTCCACATCCAGCGGATTCCCACGGCCTTCACAAGGTCATCGTGTATATAACCATAGAACCTCTCGATCTCTCTCAGGCTCAGGTCAGCTCAGGTCTGGCGGATACGATCTTGCTATCATCGGTTTTTAATTTAGCAAGCTGACTCTGCCCAATAATAGATCTGTTGCAAAGACCTTGGAGCCCTTGTTCCGCTCTATCGCGTCCTTGATGCGGTCCGTATTAAAACAGTGAAGGTCGCTTTTCAAGGACTTAGCGATTCGTCTATTGAGCTGTCGGTACTTTAGCACATCGTCGGAAGACTGTAGGATTATTTGACGCCTCTCCCCATTAGCTGCAGAGTAGGATCAGAGAGTTTATTTTTGCCATTAGTACGACAGGTCTTGAAGACCTTAGACCCGACCGTATGGACAGTTTCCACAAACCCATCGTTATAATTGTCCACAGAGCTCCCTAGGCTGTCGAAACGATTCAGGAGTTCGAGGTGAAAGCTCTCGGAGCCAATCATCATCCTCAACTCAATAAGAGCCTCTCGATGATTAGCACGATGAAGAAACTCATCCGGATGTGACCAAAAAAAATCCTTTTCTGTTTATCTTAAAGCAGTAAAGCGCTAAGGTAAACTTTATATAAAGACCTAGCCAAAATAAACTGAGATGTCATAGGAAAAGTGTACAAAAATGGCCTCAACAGCTAAAAGACATGTATTGTGAATGAATCATTTGCCGTCGGAGTCCTAAACATCATATCAACTATTCCATAGTTATTGATGGTTTTATGGACATCATTTCATTGATTCGTCCCTATTGGGTGTCTGTGATTAATTGATTACTTAATAAAAAATCTGAAATGCTTGTAGCCCAAAAGCAGAATGGCCTTAGCCCAAAAGCAGAATGGCCTTTTGCTTTTGGGCTTGTAACGTTTATACAAACAATTCCATAATTTAAGAACTAATAGCAGATAACAGACGTGATGAACGCACGAAAAAATAGGGGAATTAAATGATTGGATAAATGACCAGTTTGATCATTCAAACTACCAAGTTTAAAAAACCCACTGTTAAGCCAGTGATAATAACTACATATCATATTTTAGAAACTCAACTCACTACTCCCAGTAATCTAGCCAAAAAGTTCAAACAACATTCTGTCGCATAGATTAAGTACATAAAAACCAGAACCTGAAGGAATCAAGTCCGATTGAATAATTCACACCAGGCTAGCGAAAAATCCGGTCATATATACTGGTGTATCTGGGCGAATTCGGCGCACTGGGCGCTTGTCACAACAATTAGCTAAACCGACAGAGACTGATTTATGAGCGAAGCTAAGCCGAGCGAGCTTATCTGTGCGCACCTTTACCGAAACCGACGGCTTCGTGCACCGTACACCTTTTAGGCAAACGTTACGAAGTTACCCTGATACACGTAACGAGAGGTGATGTGTGCAGCTTTTTGTGCAAAATTTTGAAGGGTTTATCGGGACGAATGTTCGTAAATACCTATATATGCTAGACGTTTCTATTTCTGTGAGTTAGTTTGGTCAAACACTTTTGAACGTCAATGATATTTTTTTAAACTTATCTAGTTTAAAAAAATATCATTATCAAGGTCGGCGTTTCCTATCTGACCACTCTGAGAAGAAAGGCCGAAACAAACTCAGAGGTCACAGGCTCTTTTAAAGTCCAGACTTAATCTTGGTCAGATCATGTGAAGACAATCAGAAACGGTCTTTTCAGGAAAGAACCACATAGATTGAGTGGACCTGTCCAGTCAGTGCACGCTTTTGTCACTGGTCCTGCAGCTCAACTCAAAACTTAAGGCGCTCAACGATTCGACAAACGATACCAAAGCATACGTTTTATTAACTCAGTAAGTTAAGCGTGACGTTTCTCGAACATGATTTTATTTAGCCGGTAACGAATAATCTGCTAATCGATTATTTTAGGTAAGTATTGGCTGACTCGACAATGTAATCAAAACGAAGGCATTTTTTTACCATTGACATACTGTTCTCAATGAAGTCAGTTAATCTATGAAATGTGAAAACAATAGCAAACGCCACTAATTATCCATTTGAAGCAGAGAGTCGGTGTGCGCCGACCCATGTGACGACATTAGCTGGGCGCAAGCGATAAACAAATTCAAACGTCTGACTGCGCCTTAATCCATCTGTTGTTACAAATTTAATTATTTCAACAATACAGACGCTGATAATTATCCCTTGCATTCAAATATGCCATTTTAATTAACGATTGCTTTTACATATTTTCAATTCCTTGTTAAATTTTACACCTTACTTTTAATTATACTGCTATGCCACTTATTGTCATTCTGCAAACGTTTTCATTGTGTTATATTTCTGGTTAATTTGCTCAACCGGTTTTCAGAGAGCAGGAAAAAGTATTTTAATTGGGCATAACCACATTTCTGAAAAAGTTATGCTTCATCAAATTGTAATGGTTATTTTAATTGCGTTGTTTCAATTGTAAATAATTGACTTGGAAAACTTTTCATATTCACGCAGCAACCGTGAATCTACATCACGTTACATTTACCTCTATAGGTCACATTTTACACGTACGTGAATGATAAATGAAAAATGATTTTTATTTCTGTATGGTAAAGTTACCTACCTACCCGTCCTCAAATTTGATATAAATGAATTCGAATTCTTTGATAAATGATAAATGATTTTATTTCTGTAAGTAGGTTTGTACAAACACTTTTACACGTCAATCGTATTTTTAAAACTAGATGAGGTCGGCGTTTCCGTTTATCAGACTACTTTATTTTGACACTTTAATCCGTAACCATGGATTCAGTAGGTACATGATTCCGAAATTGAAATTCGTCGGTTAATTTAAAAAAAATTGCTGTACCATATATTTTGACCGCGTAGGTATTGCACTATGTTGTGAAAAAGCATTTTTTTTTTGATAGCCGGCATAAATTCTACGCTAGGGGTCTATAATGGGGGGGTCTATAATGTCGTCTCCATGTGCTGAATTCATGCTTACAGTTTTGGCGTCGGTGTCCCTAGCTTATAGGTAATTGTTGGATATATGTTACGTTTCATGAGGGATTAAAGGTAGGAGTGTGGTTGTACTATATTGTATCAAACGCGGCCTCGCAATACACAAAAAAAGAAGTTATACCCATTGTTTATTTAAATAGACCCTCAATAGGACATGTTTACAAAAAGAAGGAATTATAAATAGCTAAGATAATAGGAGAAATCGTTAGTGAAATAATGAATAAGTACATCATACAGCATCTGTCAATACAGATTTGTACGTCACTCACGTCATTTTTGTGTGTATTTTTATGATTTTCTTTGAACAAAGCGGTGATCGATTTATGTTTGTTTCATTATTATTATTTATTATTTAAATATAATATATTATAATTAAAAGCCTGTGATGTGTTCCACTTCTCCTTCCATGTTTGTTTTATATTCATTTAATTTTAGAAGAAAAATTTGAACAAATAAATAATAAGTAAAGCGATTGAATTTCACTTAAAAAACGACAAAACATATGTAATCCGTACCACTGCAGGATCAATTTGGGAGAGAATTCCTTACTTAATAAGAAAATTCCATACATGTCTAACGTTCCACCTTTTTCTGCACGCAAGTGCACGGGTTTCAAGTTCCGCTGGCATCTGTTATCAGTGATCAGTGCTAATTGAGCGTTAATCAGTCGTTAATTACTGGCTGTGGGGCGCATGACGTCATTATGCCGAAGCCCCCTCCCCCTACCACCCAGCAATCAATAATCCACTGTCATGTGCAACTTGATCTAATTTGTCGCGTGTATAATTAGTATAGTGACCTATGTGTTTGTTTGACGTACATCTTCGGACTAAGAAACTGTTCAAACAAGATAAAACGAAGATAAAACGATGTGTGTTTTATGTTGGTCATGGAATTATGTCTAATTTTTACCGTAGGGTAATTAAACAGAAAATTAAGTCGAATAAAAAATAATCGACGACAATCTGACGTCACTTGTCTATTTAAATGTCTGCAGAAGCTCAAAGACTGACGATGACACACTAAAAAATGCCCAGCATTGGTAGATACTGTAAAGGATACAAAACGTACTGGTATATAGACCAATAAAGTTAACTATAGTGATTATAGGAATTAAAATACATATTTCTAAGTTTTTCAATTTTCCCGAAAAACAGCTTATTGCTGCAGCCAACAATCTTTTCAGAAACTCCTAATGAAGTGTCTCTTAATATAGTGAATTTTCATGCTCAATTCACAATAGTTAGACATCTCTTATTGCTTATAACATAATTTCTTCACGTTTGTCCGCTTTGTCCTCAGCTAAATACATATTTATGATGAAGCATGGGCTTATTGCTAAGTAATAACAGCTGCACGCGTCAATCTATCAGGTTAAGCTACTCGGTTGTTCCGTGGCTGAGTGAACATCCTTACATACCAAGACCCCTCCGTACCTCGGAAAGCTTTGCCTTGCTGAGCCTTGGTCCCGGCTGTCATTTGTGCATCTTTGACAGTCGTTACGGGTCGTCATAAGCCCAACAGTCTGACAACCAGTCTTCCCAAGGGGTATCGTATTACCCAGTAACTGGGTTGTGGAGGTCAAATAGGCAGTCGCTCCATGTAAAATACTGGTATTCAGCTGCATCCGGTTAGACTGGAAGCCGACTCCCAACATAAATGAGAAAAGGCTAGGCAGATGATGAAGCATAAATATATCATATCGTATCATAAAATATGAAACATCTGGCTTTAATATAAATATTTTTGGTTTTTATTTCAAGGCTGTCTTTTAGTGGACATTTAGTCTCAGTGACAAATTCTTCTAAATAATCTTTTATTCCAAAATAGACACCAAATGGACAAATTAAGCTATAAATATTCATCAAGGTGACGCGGATCCAGCGTCACCTTGATGAAATATTAGCTTAATTTTTCCGAACTATTGTGTATGGGTGGTCTACCTATACACAATAGTTCGAAAAAAGAATGTCAACGTTAAAATTCAAATGGTGAATTGTCAATGTCTTCTAAAATATTTTTCAAAGGTCCAGAAATACCATTGTGCCATTCTCGCAATAATTTTCCCATGTTTGTATCATATACCATATTTTACATGGAGCGACTGCCTATCTGACCTCCAAGCGTATTTAAAACAGACTTCAGCTTTCAAAAACCAATCGCAATTCCCAGCACACGTGCTGTAGCCCAGTGTCCGTAGCAATTCATTAGCGCTGCCCGCGTGTCACACGATATGGCGCGTCATTTGCTGCTCCTGTCATTTACGTCCGTCATTTGTGTCCGCCGTCAATCGCGCGTGATTAAGGTTCTGTGATTGCGCATTGATCGCTCGTTACCAACACTGTTTGCTTGCGTACCGTCCTCCACGCACTACTGACAATACCAATTTGTAGGGTTTGAGTAAGCGCAGGCATGCGCGTTTTGTGTGACGTAGGGATTAATAATGTGCTGTAATTAGCTGTTGATATATTATGTATATAAGTAGATAGATAGATAGATTAAACATTTACATAGGGCACACAAAATCACAATGAAATAATAACATACAACATGAATTTAAAACAAAACAAGCAGTCAATCTAAGTACAAAAAGAAAAACATACGTAATTAAATATGACACTATGACATTTGACATACCTCAAAACAAATAACGAATAACAACAAGGTCACAGCAACTTGTTGTTTTAATTTAAATTCATGATTCTTCTTGTCTCAAGGTTGCATCAAATGGGAGTCCAGCCCAGCATGTGTCAGGAAAATATATCTGACACTGAAACTCTCGAGGTGTAAGTAGGTAGTATTAAGTAGGTGTAAGTAGTAAATGTGTGAAATAAATAAGGCAAATAGTTGACAATAAGTCAGTGAGAGTCAGACCGGCTAATCTGGTTTAATAACTGGCGTTCTCAAAAAAAGCGAATTATTATTCAGTTTTTTTTTTAAATCAAGGCTTTCACGGCATATTAATCTCCACTTCTTTAATCCCTTAACGCCGCCGAAAATATGAACTAGTGGAGCTATAAAAAATTGTAATAAAGCCATAACGGAGCGAAACGTGTGAATAAACGCGCGCCGTGTCGTAAAACTGTCGAATTGAATGGACGGTGCAGTTGGCCGCGCCGCGTTCACACGTGAAACAAACAAGACAACACTGTTTCTTTTCATTGTGATCAACTCAAACGGAAAATTCGAAACAAGTATGTCATACTCATAGTGTTGCTCTGGAAAGGAAAGATTATCTGACTGTTTTGGAAATGAGTCCTGTGATTTTTGGGTCATTCTATACGATAATATTATAGTAAAAAATATTGAAATAACGAGTAATTGAGGAAAACTTTAGACGTCGACAAAGC
Organism: Polymixis lichenea; assembly: GCA_949091785.1. Taxonomy (NCBI): domain Eukaryota; kingdom Metazoa; phylum Arthropoda; class Insecta; order Lepidoptera; family Noctuidae; genus Polymixis; species Polymixis lichenea. The sequence goes on along the minus strand of OX420939.1, from coordinate 9,034,040 downwards.
TATACATTGCATATCAGAGCATTGCATATGACACTCCAATGGAGTTTAGGCAAAATTTAGGGCTACGTGTGTGGTAAGCAGTAGGCTCTATTCTGCCTATGAGAATGATCAGACAATTACTGTCCATTCCAAGGTTGCCTGGAACAGATCGCAGAAAGCGATAAGGCCGCCCATTGTACGTTTTATTTTAACTAGCTTTTGCCACCGGCTTCGTCCGCTTGTAGGTTAAAATGATCCCAGGGGAACGTACTACCGGGATAAAAAAAAACGTATGTGTTAATCCAGGTTATAAACTATCTGTGCGTCAAATTTGATCAAAATGTGTTCAGGCATTTTTGCCTGATTGAGTAACAAACACCGAAATATCTAAACAGCCAAACATACAAGCTTTCGCATTTTTTATATTAGTAGGAAGTAGGCTGTATTTTTCTGATGTGTAATAATGTAAACTTCTATAAATAAGTAAATGATTCCCGCTTATTAACATAACGAGAGGATACCATTATAAATTAAGTTGAAAAGCTGTTTGTGCATTAATCGAGCATTTATCAGATTCTCGGAAATGATGTCGGGCTAATTAGTCAGTCCACGCTTGCATTATTACCTGCCGATTTATTTTATTTAAGTAGATATCGCGTCGATGAAGCTGGAGTAATAAAATAATCGTTAGTGGGAGGTAGGTAAGTAACTTTACTTTCGCCATCAAATTATGTATAAGTACTCGTGTTTCAAATGCCTTTTGATTTGACCCTTCAACAATATACTCGTATGTATAGGGAATATTTCCTACCAATCGACTCGTAAATTCACGAAAGCTCGCGTCAGTATAAACACGGGATACATCCATGTCATAAGTACGAACGCGAGTCGCAGCGTAAAATCAGGTGTGGCGAGGATCGCGTACGCATTAATAATGATAAATTCGTGTCATTAATTCGGCAGGATTAGTCGCTCGGGCCGTGTACGCGCCGCCGATAACCAAATATTAACTCAATTAGTGAGGAGGAACGCGGCCGGCGCATTCAAATGTCTGCTAATCCCACCTAACGTGCATGGCCATTCCCCTTTGATATCCTAGAACTGACGGCGCTACGTCCAGTGGACTCTAAGCCTTTTACTAACGTCTCAGATAATAGGGATTTTGCTTTATTGTTCTTGATGTGCTAATGCTATTTTTGTAGATTTATACTATCCACTGTGTGCAGCTTCAGATTACAAATGCATTTTTAAAATTAATTTTGCACATGTAAGGATTTTAGCAAATTAATTTATTTTTTTAAATAAAACTGCCTGTGTGTTGTTCACGGTTCTGCTCTCTATTGAGATGAAAATATGTTTCGACGCATCTTTCCCGAGATCGTTTAAAATAAATTTTGCGCAGTTTTGGGAAAATCAGAAAAGGGAAATCTCTCTCAATCTTTTGCATTGACTGGGTGTAACTAAATGTAATTATACAACTAAGGGTGAATTTCACTGTGCACGCCACGATTGCGGCGGTAAGTCCCCTCTTTGAGGAGTGGCTTGAGAGGCGGCATGGCGTCCTCACCTTCCGCCTGACACAGGTCCTCACCGGACATGGCTGTTTCGGGAGGTTCCTGTTTCGGATAGGGCGGGAGGAAACGCCCGGGTGTTTCCATTGCGAAGATCGCCCAGAGGACACGGTGGAGCATACGGTGGAGGTCTGCCCGGCTTGGGCGGAGCAACGCCGTGTCCTCGTGGAGGTGATCGGCGGCAGCGATCTCTCGCGTCCGACCCTGGTCCAGGCCATGGTACGGAGCGAGAGTGCATGGCTAGCAGTCGCCTCCTTCAGCGAAGCAGTTATGCTCGCAAAGAGGGAGGCGGCGCACGTGAGGGAGATGCAGTACATGCGCCCTCACAGCAGTGGCCTTCGCAGGAAACGCCCTGGGCGTCGGGAATCCCAGGCTGATTCCCGGCCACCGTAGGCGCGGGCTTGCGGACGGCGAGTAATGGGTAGCTCGCTGTCCGGTAAGGACCAAGCCCGGGTCGAAGGCGCGTTGTGTTCCACGCGCGCCTCAAAGAGATGTCAGCAGCAACTGATGGGGCCCGCAAGGGCCAATGCCTGCCAGGGGTGCGGGTTGTTTGAAAGAGATACCGCCGCCCCTGGCACACAGGCAACTGAGGGAACACGGGTGGGTTTTAGTCAGTAAAAGTCTGACACGCCCTCCCGCTCCGCCCAGAGCGGGAGAAGTTATTTGATGATTTCCCACCCAACAAAAAAAAAAGGGTGAATTTCACCAACATTTTTTACCTAGAATAAGTCTTCTCCTGAGAATTAATTTAGAACTTTTGACAGTTTTTCCATACCAGAACTGTCAGACGTCAATTTCAAGGAACCTGACTCTGGAAAATCAGCCTATAAGGTGTTAGAAATAAATAAACCTAAACTAATGATAGGTATAAACGTATCTACTTGCACGTTTCATGATCATTTACATACGTCATAAGACGGAGTGAAGGGCCAGCTAATGACATTAATCCAATTAATGCTACCCAATCGTAATGACAAATGCACGGTTAGCACTGACAGATTGCTAATACTCGGCTGACGAGGCAAAAGCCGCGTGTTCCAACATATGACGTGGGACATCTATCATGACGTGTTTCGACCCTGTGTTTACATACATGAGGAACGGGAAATAAGGGCGAAATGGATTGGGATTCGGACTAATTGAAAAAGTTGGTAGTCATTTTCTAGGACCCTGTCTGGGGACACGCTTCTGAAAACGAAGACAGATGATATGGATGGGCTAATGATTCTCAATACAGTACCATAAAAAATCTATTTTTTTACAAGTTTTACCTAATTTTTTTAGCAAAAAAATTATTCAAAAATTAAAATCACCTGATAGGCTCACGCATAACCGCGTTCAACCCCAAATCCAGGCGGCGACTTTAGGTTTAGGCATCCTTTGTAAAGCGCCGCCAAAATAAACACAGAAGCGTCAAATGTTTTAATTGATGCAAAATAACCAATTTAAGGCGAAATGTTATGGGTACCCGTTTGAATTTAGGTTGTATATAACCTACGTTCTGGCTTCGGAAGCGTTCCCCTTACACCCTGTACAGCATAGTGTTACGAAATGCTGCATTATTGAATGGAATGTTGTCGCTGCAGGCCATTTACTAGAAATTATATTGTGTTTATTTTTGCCAGCGCCATCGCCCTCACGGTGGTCAAAAATTACCCCAAGGGACCGTACTACCGGGATAAAAAGTAACAATTACATGTGTTAATCCACGTTATCTATACTATATATATTTTATATTCATATTTTATTAATATTATAAAGCTGAAGAGTTTGTTTGTTTGTTTGCTTGAACGCGCTAATCTCGGGAACTACTGGTCCGATTTAGAATATTCTTTTAGTGTTGGATAGCCCATTTACCGAAGAAGGAGCAAAAATAAAAAGTCACGAATACGAAGTACTAGCACGGGAGGAGAGGCGAGCGACGGGGTAGATCGGTGAGCAAGAAATTTGACGCGAACGAAGTCGCGGGCAGAAGCTAGTAAACTATATTTGTGCAAACACAAACTTTCACAATAGTTTATAAATACTAGCTTTTGCCAGCGGATTCGCCCGAGTGGAGGTCAGAAATTATCCCAAAGGAACGTACTACCGGGATGAAAAGTATTCTATATGTTAATCCAAGTTATAAACTATTTGTATGCCAAGTTTCATCCAAATCCATTCAGCTGTTATAGCGTGATTGAGTAACAAACATCTAAACATCCAAATTTTCACATTTATAATATTATAGTAGGAAGTAGGATATACACCGTGACATTTTAGTCGTCTTACAAAGGTGGTCCACTCAATGTATCCGACATGAAATAAGTATAGGCGCGATTAAAAATTGTTGCCATTCATTAAGATGGATGATGAAATACCCTCCCTGTTAATAATGTTTACGTCTCAAACGGTAGAAGAGTTCTACCTACCTACCATAATATCATCACATTTCATCATTCATTCCATCTCCATAACAGCTAGGGTGTTCAAAACTACATCATGCGTCTTAGTGAATGTATTTTTATATTTTTTTTTTTATTATTCATTATGTCCAAAAATATCTTTTTTTAAATAAATGATTAGTAGTCATTGGATACATGAAGTAGGCATGCTGTTGTAAGACGACTAAAATGGCACGGTGTATAGGAGGTGGTAGTAGGATTAGAGATGGTTTTACACTCCAACCCCCTTTCTGATAAGCGGATTCTTAGCCGGATTTTAGAAGGTAGGTACCGACCCATAAAAATAATTCAAATCAAATCGACTAACTTCAAGATTTACCAATTAATCACAAACTTAACCCAGCTTCTAATTGAATTCTCAACAAAGACAAATTCTCGGCTACAATAACAGTTCTTTCAACGTTTCCATTCGAATAGCTTTCCTTTATACAGCCAACGTACCGGTGCCGAGCAAACTTAATCCAATCCGCGACTCCGACCAAGTAAGACGTCGGCTCAAACAAATTATTTGACATAATATCGTTAATTAGAAACCCTCCTTTGTAACCGAGGGATGGTAATTAGGTTCGGATGCTCTGAATGGGCCCTTTTTCTGCTCGTTACGGCTGAAACAAAGGGGCAAAGAAGTAAACAGACCGTATTCAGACGGGGATTTGCATTACCGACAATGAAAGAGTTTGACTTTAATTCTGTTACAGTGTTGGTTTTGGGTTGTCTGCGTTAAGACAATGGTTATTGAAGGTTCTATTGCGTGTTAAGTGGAGGTAACGTGTAATTATAATGATAGCAATACAAGATGATAATTACAGCCAAGTTAATTTTCCATGTGTAAGAATATAAAGGTGCTCTTACACGGGCAATTTTTTGAGCAATTATTGCTCGGCAACACTAATGGATCAATCTATATGGATTAAGTGGAGCAATCTGGAGCAACAACAATAAATTGCAGATATGTTTCGGGAATATTGCTTCTGATTGCCTTATATATTTCATGAATTGCCGAATATCCAATCGGTTTGGAAATTTTTAGACAATTTTCTTTCTTGATTTTTGTACGTATAACTACGTCTCGTTTTTGCGAGAGGAACCAGCCAGCGGCGGAGGCAACGGGGGAGCGTATTGCCTAGTTTTTTAAGTTGCTCCATGTTGCATGATATTGTGTGGCCGTGTCTTTGGCAATAGGTTGCTACATGTTGCCATTGCCCAAAATTGCTGGATGTAGTCGTGACGTCATAGTTGACGAGAATTGACCAGGATAGAGCAATTTTAGTTGCTCGGTAAGCGCACCTTAAGGTGAATCTAGTCCACATTATTTCCATACAAACTTCGGGAGTGTATTACTCCACTGTTCGACAATGTACATCAAAAATTAAACATGGTATGGTTTTGTCTCATTATTAATATTATCTGTACGGAAACAGAATACTAAAATAAAAAGCCATTAAAAAGTTAGGAGCCAACAAAGATTCGTTTTTCTTGCTAATTTAACAAAATTTGGACGTGTTTGAGTAATAAAAGAAGTGTAAAATCTGAAAAACCAAGTCGGTACCGTAAAAGCTCAAATATCGAAAAGTACAATAAACCTTATTGTTCATTGATTTATGCAGGGATTTTTTCATAAAACCCGATCTTCCGAAGGACTGTTCTTAATTTTTTACGCGCCTCTTGTTCTATAAATGATCCTGCATCTCACTCAATAATCTTGTACGTGTAGACTAGCTTCTAACTGCTCATCACTGATACTACCTCTGTAGGGCACGAAGCCTGGTGAGACAGCGTGCTTTTTAGTCAGGCCCATCAGTGAGTTCGAGCCCGCGACTAGGTTCCCCTAAGAATCTACATTCAAAACACCCATTTTACGATCATGAACACTACAAAATTAATTTTCAACATTCGTGCTATTCTGCTGAGTTCTAGCTTTACTTAGTGTTAATTATTTCATCACCACTGCTCTCAAAATGGTGAAAGAAAACATTGGGAGGAAACCAGCAGGTAAGTTACAACTAGTGAACCAAAAAAAATTAAAACACGTGTCATCTACCAAACCCGCACTGGGCCCACGTGGTGGATTATGGCCCAATCCCTCACACAGAGACGAGGCCTGTATCCCAGCAGTGGGAATATTATAGATTGATTATGCTGACTCCAAGCACATTACCTACTATGGCTTTAAAGTGGACCCTAGCATTATCCATCCGTAAGATATTACTTACTTGGTAGCTACGAGAAGTAGGGGTATAAACCCCTTTTTTCCCCGTGACTGTAAACCCGTCCGCGTCGCCGTCTTCATTCGCGGCTCTTCTCCAAGACGTTTCCCCTCGCGGGTTTAATTGCGCAGGCATTGTTGCGCCTGATTTGATTCTGTATCTCTCTATAGGGCACAATCATAATAACGAGCTTAGCGGCCGGCACGCTGAGCGGGTACAACGGCGGAACTGAGATTTTAATTTTTTTGGAATTAATTACGGTAAAATTGCGTCTGGTTTTTGTTTTCTCTAATATTAAGCTAAAAGAGTCTATTAAAGTAATTAGGGTCGTCGGATATAAGAAATTGATGGATGTTTTCGAATGAAATTTAATTTAATGAATTAACTGTTTGTTTTCTATTTATTTTATTTTATTTTATTCGATAACATCCATTAGTTTCTTACTAAACTTCAACTATATCCGACGGGCCATGGTTACTTATCTCTTTTGGTGACCGTACAAGCAAAGTGACTTCTGCACTGCTACCGACGTCGTCGTGGAAGTGCCGAAGTTTTGGACCAACAATGTCTAAGAAAAGTCGTGTCAGGAGACAAGGTATGCAAAGTTTTCAGAATTTGAGTCAACTATCTTGATGCTTTAAATACTTTGAATATCAAGTTTCTCCTACTATTAAAACGGTAGTCGCCCCTTAAAAATGAAATAATGAAACCTCAAGAACCGAAGAAGAAAGAAGACATTTAACCCAACTTCAATTATAAAAGCTTAGACATACTCCGTTATTTCAAAAGTCTGACAAGTATTGAAAAATACACATAATGTATTTGACAGCGATCGACAAACGAGCAGTAGCACGTCTATGCACGTACCGCCACGTGTCATGCACACTCTTTCGCTGACAATTTACAAACAAGAACTTGCTCCTAATTTTTGTTTGCGATTCCTTTAGAAAGCTCTTTTGACTCGCCTCCAATTGTGAAAACTCGTTTTGAAACGACGTTAAATACGACCGAATTTCAGATAATTAACTCAGATTACGGTCTTTCAGCAAATAATTCGCTTTTGTTGCAGAAAATTGTAAGAAAAGCTTTCCTCTAGGCGGATTAATTTCACTTTTGGTATTAGTTTTTGGACATCCTGGTGACAAATGAAAGACATGTTTGTATCAATGCACTATGTAGCGGTCAGAGGAACCTTCTGAAGAGTCCCGTTCAAATGACGACGTTTAAGAGCGTTCATCCCGCGTGGGCTGGCAACGTCGCATTTATAGTGGTTTTTCGTGATTATTTTATTAAATTACAATGTATTTTTTCAACCAAGCGCTAGATTAAATAAATAAATATTCAAATAATTGTTTTGAATATTTACTCTTAAATGAAAACATTTAATCGATTACGATTAAATGTTTTTATTTAAGAGTAAAAAAACCCAACGGTGGTCAAATGCATAGAGAACGCTATAATTAGCGTTCTCTATGCATTTGACCACCGTTGTGTTTTTTTTTGACCACCATACTGCGATCGCTAACCCGCCTGCCAAGCGTGGCGATTATGGCAAATCCCCCCGTTTGGGGGAGGCTTATGTCCAGCAGTGGACGTATTTTGGCTGATATGATGAATCGTAATTAGTACCGCAAATAGAAAATAATTGACGGTATGACAATTTTTATAAGTATGTAATAATGTTTAGAAATACCAAAATAACTGTAATCTTATGTTTTGTCGGTCAGAAATATTGAACTTACCACCAGTAAGTACTCCGAGCGAAAAGACGGTTTCACGTCAAAATAGGATACAAACTTATAAATACCAACGAACTAGTGTTTGGCTCACAAAAAGTAGTACTTTGATTTAAACTTAATAAGATAATCACGAAAAACTACTTGAAATGCGACGTTGCTGGCTCGCGACGCATGAAAAAGGACATAAAAAATAGAGAAATGGCATTATTAACACAAAAACAAAACCTCAGCCGTAGGTGTAACATAAAAATTAATTAGAGCAACTTTTTAACAAACAGACCGAACGCAATAATTCAACCGCCGGCGCCGTGAAAATATCGAATATCGAGTAACTTAAAACCCATGCAAATTTGGAAAAACCTATTATAATCTGCATCGCACACCGCTGGACGCTCTTTTCATTCGATACCTTTTGTTGGCGGATTCAATTAAGTTTACATCGGCACCGAGGTCAGTTAATAAAAACCGAAGCCTACAAAAATTGGCGCGTAAATCAAATTCAATAAAGTGCAGTACAATAGAACGGGACGGGACATCGGAAAATGACGGCGAACAATGACGTACACGCACACCACGACATTCAATTTATATTGTCAAGCACGCGAAATGGATATGTTGGCGTTATTGCCGATGAGGTTTTCATCATGTGGGTTTGAATGCAATACATTCAAACTACTGATTTCATTGTTACCTACTTCGGTTACGGGATTAATTTTTCGTCTCAATTGTTTATTTGCTAAAGGTTGAAAAATGTCGCTCAGACGTGTTTCAATGTGTTACATTGTTGCAAAATATGGCTTCGTGGCTGTATTCAGTATATACAGGACTTAATTAAATTAGCTGGCAATACTTTACCCTCGTGTTGGGTGGGAAAAATAATGAAAAAAAAAATTATGCATCATTCGAACTTTGTTCAAAGTTTAAACAACACTGTGATGTGTACATTTAGGCCAACAAACGCCTGTTATGTTATGGTTTTTGGAAATTCTTAAAAATATCTATGTTGATACACGAAAAATTACAAAAACAGCTGAGCGATATACGCGCGCCCGGCCAACGTGGATCTTCGTCCATCGAATATTATATTTATATTCTTGTTTCATTTGTTTTCGATACCGATACACAACACATGGGCAAAGTACTTCCAGCTAATTTAATTTGATTTGATATTCACTACCTATAGATAGGTTATAGGTATTGGAAACAAGAGCTTGAAACAAAATGCGAAATTTCGTAAAATAATTTAAATGAAGCGCACCCCTTCTCTTCCTCTATTAGATGCACCGATTGAACACCTCCCGTTACCCTTCCACATTAAGGATTCCCGTCCACCTTGCCACGTCTCCGAATTAATCGCCCGAGAGCCGCTCTCTATTAAAGTTTCTTCGCAAGTTGTTTAAGAGGCTCAAGTTCCTTAAAACTCCACAGATAATGTTAAACATTCATTTAAGTGCGCAGAGACCGCCCAACTTCCGAATTGTCGTATAAATCTTCTAATTCTTGAAGCGTTTAATATTCATATCACCGTTCGCGAGTCACAGTTGGTAAGTCGGCGAAAAGTTCGCCTAGACTCTGAGGAATTTGTACGCAACCGGTACGTAATGCGAATTTACTCACACGCTTCATGGATTTAGTCTTTCCTATATTATATTTTAATACCTAGCTATTCAATATTACGTTTTTCTGATTAACATTATTTAACACTAGCATTCGCCAGCAGCTTCGCCCGCATGGAGATCGAAAATTATCCCACGGGAGCGTATTACCAAGATAAAAAATTTGATCGTTTGTTCCAAATCCGTTCAGCCGTTGTTGCGTGAATGAGTAAAAACATCCAAACATACAAACTTTCACATTTATAATATTATATGTAGGATTACTTATATTTAATCAATTTAACTATCGTCTCAGAACATAAGTCCAATCTACTGGACGTTCCAACCATTCACGATCCAAGCATTGTATGCCGTATGAAAATTTAGATTCCATTATTTCAATGCCCATTCCATATGTACAATGAATAAATATCTATGTAAAAATAAAATAGCGAAACTAGCTGCGTTCAAAAATCCCCGTATCATTTTATATTCACCGACAAAACAATAAAATCTGCCGCTGTTACGAATACCCCATAAATATTCGTACGATTGCTTTTTCGCAAAATCAATATAGCCATTAAAATACAACTGTGATTAAAAGTTATACAGCAGTTTTATTGATATTTTAGGACACCGTTTTACAACTGCAAAGGAAGGAGAAGTGTAAAGCAATTGCGGGTAGCAGCCAAAACACGTAGCTCGTTCATTCGGACCGTTATAACAGTACCAAGTTGAGATGACACTGCCTGCCCCTAACAGCAAATAAGTTCTTAGAACATTGAGAGGAAGCTTACAACATTAAGACAGGTCCACCTAAACTGGCCATGTAATAACCATCAGAACAAGTGGTATTGACGTGGCTGCATCAGCGGTTTGGATACGACATCTCCGCTCATTTGTGGACACTGTTAGTGTTTCTACCTTGAAGTGGCTTTCTAATTGCTATTTTGTTGCGGCTACTTACAGACAATGTGTAAGCAAGCTAAAACACTAGATAATTAAATCAAATCACATTCACAACTAAATCTTTTTCCCTTTCAATGTTTTATACATTTATCCAATTTGAAATAAAAACTGAAAAGACGCACACAGCGCTCTCGTGGTGGCACGCCCGCCCAAGCCATGTTTCCGTCCGCGGTATTTTAAATAAACTGCACTTTTTATGTTCTTAGCATATTTTTCAAAAGCCGACGCTGCGCCAAGCGTATTAATACGCACTCTTAAACACCCCTAACATGAATAATTAGGTGTTCCCCAGATTTATCCGCCACCGTTATCTGTAAAACACGCGCTTTAAAATCGCAAAGTCATTCTTTTCGCTTTATTGAGGATAATACATCTTGGCTCGGATGAGATTCTGATTAATGTCTTTAACTCGAGTCGGCGTAACTTTGTCAAAGATAGCGGAGAAAAATAAAGGGACGTGACTCGACTAATTCGATTTTTACAACAGAGAGAGTTAAAAAGAATTATAGCATTAGGTCAAAAATGAGGTTTTAAATACTGGGCACGTTTATCAAAACTATTTGATTTTCCTGACAGAAAATACAAAAACAAAAATGATATCTATTCTTCTTTTGAAATTTCTACTGTCAGACTAGCAATGTATCTGACGGTGAAACGTCATTTAGTTTTCCAATAAATGTTTCAGATAATTTTCTACGAATATGAAAACTAAATTTCTAATTGCACTGTGTTCTGGTAATTCATCAACGTCATATTCACCGAGTTTACACCTGTAGAGATTGGTTGGTCATTGTATTTTTGTTAATTTTTCAGCACTGTCGCTATGTGTAGAAGTTTGTGCAGATGGTGATCAAGAAGTCAGGAGAGGGCTTTATCCATACATGGTGAGTCAGACCCTTACTTTGGTGTTATATTTACCTTTTACTTAATATCGTGACCATGAAGAAATGCTTAAAGTGTGATAGAACACGTGACAGTCATAGTGTATCAACAAAAATGTTAACTATCCTCTTTCGAGTGCTTGACATGAAGGAACAAAATTGAGAGCTTTTCGAAGGAAGTCGAAATTGATGAAAACTGGGTGTAAAGAGTGATTGTATTTCTCATCACTATCCGGACCACTTTTTAAGCCTTTTATCTGTACTCCGTGTTATAATTCTAACATACGTAACTCATGGCTCGGCAACAAACGACATATTTTTAAATTACTTCACTTACGAAAATAAGTACCTACCATTTATTCTTATAATATTTTTTATATTACAGGCAATTCTATATTACCCGGATGAATCGGTGGTAGATGGTTCTGGCTCCCGGTTCCTCCGTGGCGCGATCCTCATCCGACCTGACTGGCTGGTCACCTCTGCTGTCGGCCCCAGTATTGTCACAGATACTCCTAACGGCTTCCCGCGAAAAACACTTCTAGCTAGGCTCGGAGCAATTACTATTGATACCAATTTCACACTTAATGAAGACGAGGACGAACAGGAACGAGAGGTAATAAGAAATATTTAAACTACATATAAACATCACTCCTGTATTCTCTGACCGGTTAATTGAAACTACTACCCCAATAAGTCACAAGACAAAGTGTTTACTGTGTCTTCTTACTACGTCCCGGTACAAATAGTTCTATGAACATTTCTATATATTTCTATTGGCAAGTTAAGAATAGTGTTGGCTCAGAAGAAGCGGCCCCAACTTAAGAGTTCGAACCCAGGCAAGCAGTTTACTTTGTGTATTTGATTTCTTCACCACTGTCTCAAAACGATGAATACATCGTGAGGATATCGGAAATAGTTCGAGGACATATTATCTGACATCCACGAACCCACACTGGACCCACGTGGGGGATTTGTGCCCATTCCCGCTCACAGAGAGGCCTGTGCCCCAGCAGTGGGATCATTATAGGCTTATTGTGACGGCAAGTTAAGTAAAATTTTATTAATTGTTTTAAGTACGTTATATCTCACAAACTACTTCACTGGGTTTTGTTAATCAGGTCATACAAATTGTTCGTCCGTACAACCACAGTTCGACGCAATGGTGGCGCACTGACATCTCTCTGATGAAGGTTCTGTCAGCTTTCAACATTACTTCAGCTGTGGGCATCACCAACCTCAACCCTAAACGCGACCTCGCGGAGAAAACCTGCATCATCCTTGTATTCGCCGTAAGATTACTTTGTTTTATGTTTTTTTTTTATTAGAGCTGACCCTGCATTTCTAGACAGCTGTAAGACTATGCAGTTTGCAGCTGCAAATAAATCTGAACTTGTTTCAGTGAAGACTGAGACTGAACTTGTTTCAGTTCATAGTGGGAACACTATGGGCTGTTTATAATTGTTTGTGTAAATCAATTACATAAACCACTCGCGTCATACAGAAGATAACAAAGTGCTGGTAAATCCAGCCAAAATCTGCCAGAAGTCTCTTATCGGGTTGTGTAGAATGCCAATTTATGAGTAGAATCTAACACATTATTTTCTAAAATGATTTTCGACGTAATTGTACTTAATTCTACCCTCAACTGACTTTTTCATCTGTATGCAGAAGAAGGACGGCAATGACACCGAAGACAGGAGTTTGATACAGATATCCGTTGAAATGCTGCCACCTTCGATCCAGAACTGCGGTTCTCACTTTATTGGCAACACCATGACCTGTGCCACCGACAGCGACGAAATGAAGAACGCTGCTTACGACAGTAATTTCTGCCAGGTGAGATGACAAATCAAACTTCTCTACTTTAACTTCTTAATATTTTGCTGAACCTAATTTTCCCCCGCTTTTGGACGCATATAGTCTCGGAAAAAATCTTACATGAGACTGAGCCGACCATGACATGTCAAATGGATTGCTGGAGAAACGTAACATCAGAATGGTGGCTTAATTGAAAAACGATGTTGAAAGAAGAGACAGAGATGAAATAGCGTACTACACCAGCAATCAGGTCTAACAAATAGAAAGAATGGACAGGCCAAATCTTAGCAGTCGGAAAGGCAACAGCAAAGGGAGATGTTATATTAATAAATATTCCCAAAAAGGTCTAGGTCCTCTAATGTTACTTTAAATGTATTTTTACTTACCTACAGTCTTTTCAAATCTAATGTTTTAACATCATAGGGCAACAGCGGTGGACCTCTTGTTTGTGAAAATGAAGTAGCAGGAATTCAAACCTACATAGATAATGACTGCAAGCAACCACATCTGTACCAACTGTTGTCAGCCTGGGAGAACTTTGTAACTTGCGGTACAGAGGACAAATGTCAAGAGGAGCATTGCTCAAATATTTGTGATGTAATCAACAAAGACACACTTGTAACAAGTACTGCAGCATCATCTGAGAAAACGGAAGCGTCTTCTGAGAAAGAAAAAGAAATGTTGATACAAACCGAATCATCTTCTGAGCACCAAGTCACTTCTATCACACCTGAGATGTCAGCAGACGACAGCGAAATAGTACCTGCGCCAACAGCGTCATCTGTACTAGAGGAAATAACGACAACAGATAATACACCTTCAGTAAATGAGCCTACCTCCACGCAGGCGGTTTCTGAAGTAGAGACTGCTGAATCGAAATCCTGGCCAAACGAAAAGTATTCTGATGACCGTAAGAAACTTGAACAGGGAGAAATAGAAAATTCAGATAGGAAGCCTAGCGTGGAAGCCCAACACCATGACGTAAAAGTCCGCAGTGCCGGGCCGAGCAATGTGTCGAATACTTTAAGTCTTTTCTTTGGATTCTTCATTTTGGCATGTTTGATTTAATGCTCATTTTGTTTTACGTTTGAAAGAGTATTAAACTTTACATTTTTCGGCATTTTGTTTATTTTTAATTTTTGATTCTACGAGTATGATGTAAATCTTTGCTAAATAATAAGAGCATGCACTGAAGATGTGCCGACAGGGAGGGCGGCGGCGCTGGTGCCGAAGTTTGTCGAATAAGTAGAATTAAGTAAGGTTGCAGGCTTAACGCCTCTGTAGCTTGCTCTAATAGTATTAACAAGTTTCCAGACCATATTGAAGGAATTTGGTACAATGTAGTATTCTGCATTTAAGATTTTCATGTATTTACTTACGCTAATATTTTATAGGATCGGAATACCATACATCAGGATTTTTGTTACAACTTTACCATGTACTCAGCAGATGTTATTTTTAACCCACACTAAAAAGTAAGAGGTTTTCAAGTCGACGTGAGTTTTGAAAATTCTTTTTTTGGAATGGGTTCGAAGTTTTCCCATTTAAAATTGAAAAACAAAATCCTCCGCTAAGATTAGAAAAAAAATATCCAAAAAAAATTAACGGAAGAAAATCTGCAAATTGATCTGCAGCGTTGATTGTAAAATAAAATTAATAACTAATATTAATTTAGGAGCTTAGTTGAGACTAAAAGGCCTGTTTTTTGCTTTTCAGTTTCTGTTTTCGTCGGCTTAATTTTCTGTTAAAAAGTTTTTGTCCCTACTTACACATTTGGAAATATTTCAGTCAACATGATTTTGACGCATTTTTTTTCCACGACCTTAAACTAATATATATATTTTCATAAAGAAGGTAACCCTTGGTGTATCTTACTAATTCTCGTCGCTATAAAACTAATTATCATATCTGGTGGAGACAAATCCCGAAGCCCCGGACGGCTGCCGGCGCGTCGCCGGGGCGAAGCTCCTTATTTGCATTTTCACAAGTCGCGGTTAAGTACACTTAACTTCAAAGTGTCCCAAGTCTACAAGTCTCTTGCAATTTGTTTCTGATGCGTTAAATTTGTCCTTACTTAAATATGTTTTATGGCTTACATCGTTTGGTCTGGAAAAACCTGTGATGTTTATGGCAATGTACGAGTACTTTGTATACTTACGTGGTGGCAGGCTACAATCGATATTTTGTAATACATCTACATAACATCACGCCGTGGTTCCCCGAGGGGTTGGGCAGAGGTGCACCTTTAGTACACCGCCATTTCGCCAAATTTGTTTAAGCTCCATGTAAAAAGGGGCGAGCTTATTGCCATCAACCGGGCACAAATCCGGGCTGCTATTGAGAAATTCCAGATGCAATAACATAAAAGTCCAATAACACTTTAACCGACCTGGTAATCGAACCTACGACCTCATGTTCAGCAGTAGCGCTTGAGACCACTAGACCAACGAGACAGCCAGTCGAGGCATTTTTTGATAACATGTAAGCATGTAAGTAATCAGTTTGCATGCCGAATTGGCGGTATATGAAGAATGGTTATGTAAGTGTAATAGAATCTATAAAATACTATATTTCAGGCAAATAAATGGATCTATCTTTCTATCTAATTTGAATTGCCTGCCAAACCGGGACTACGAAGTAAATATACAGGACGGGTCCACAATTCGAGACTTACGGTAGTAAGTCGTGAATTATGGACCCGTGGTCCTTTATTGTTTTTGACGCCTGATAACTATGCTTACAATACTGTAAAAGTACATTTGCGTTAGCATACGTTTAACGATCTCTCCATCAAACACATTCTTTCCTTACATTTTGCACGTAAACTACCATCCGCATCATCTTTAAACTGAATAGCATTTTCTTCCCGAACTTCCCAAGTGCACTGAATCGAAATGTATCTTAATACGACTCGATGTGTTTAAATTCGAAAGGGGATCGCATCGGAAAACTGTTATGCATATTTTAAAGTTAAATTTACTTACAGCGAACCCACGGCGCCGAAGTAAGATTCGACTCTTGAATATCTCTTTGCGAACTTTAAAATGTTTTATTATATTCAGCGGACGTGATAACGGTAAATTTGTGAATAACCCACTCAATCGAAATGAATATAAAACATATTCATTTGAATTTATCGTTCAAGAAGGACGTGACTTATTATTCTTCGTACCTTATTCTAATTCGATTTCGTTTCTCACATAACGCCTAAACGTTGTGTTATAGCAATAGGCTCGGCTACGTCTCTTGCAATGAGAGATCACAATTTCAATTCCACACATTAATTACAGCAAAACAAACGCAACTTTTAGCATTTGAGAATACAAGGAGGGTCGAGTTAACAAACAAAGGGAATTAATTCAACAATCTCGTAAAAAGAAATAAGCAGTTCATAAAACTTTTAATAATTAAAACTCAAATAAAAATAGGAGCATCGGGGGCTTAGCATGCCCAGTTTACGGAGACCTTCCTCTTCCCTTTTCCATCTGAGTAAGAATGGTGTATCCGATGAACTTTGATGGAACTCCGGGGTTCTTAGTAAATGGACATTGTGCAAGAACCATTTTCCTATATAAATCCCCGCTGGAGGGTAAAAGAACTGACAACTGTCGTTAACTCATCCTGACCGGGCATTAAGGAGTGTAAACAGGGAATAGCTCGTAAAAATAATAGCTCGCCTATTTATCAAGATAAGGATTATAAATAGGCACATTTTATATTTCATTTTTCATACATTTTAGCATAGTCACCCTTGGCGTAACGGTAACAGGTAAAGAAAAAAACGTTTTCATAAAAAGCTGCCCTAAGAATTTGTTTGTAAGTTCATAAAAGTTATTTAAATATATTTGTATAATCTAATCTTGTACCCTTTTCTCATTTTCATACTTTACTAACCCATCATCTGACTAGCCTTTTCACAGCTATGGCGGGGTCAGATTCCAGTCTAACCAGATACAGTTGAATACCAGTATTTAACATGGAGCTGCCAATCTGACCTTTACCACCGAGTAACTTGGTAATACGATACCGCTTGGTAAGACTGGCTGTCAGGCTTTTGGGGTTCTGACCACCCGTTACGACTGTTAAAGATGAACCAATAACAGCCGGAAACAAACCGGGAACAGAGAAAACTCGTTAAAGTAACCCGGAACACGTGTATCTGCTAATAAAGAAAGAGCTTTACACAATTCTGCCTTATCAAGATTTCAATGGAAATCAAATTTATTTTCAGTGTAAAACAGCTCCATCGAGAGATAGCGCGTGTAACCCAGTGTGCTCTAACCAGAGCCAACAACTTAATAAATCGTCCAGCAGATTGCACTATCTTGTGATCTCGGTCCAACGCTTGCACTTCCATTTTCTTTTTAACTTCCACTGAAATTACAATCGCAACACGTGATAACGATTCAATTTAAAAAAAAAACAACCAACTTCCAAAAGAAATTAAAGTTATTTTTCACTTAGTAGTGTTTTTGGATGTCGGTTGTTTTTTTTGGAAAATGTTTTTATTTTACAGTTCTTAGTTATGGTACTTATCCCACACCAATTCGTATACCACTACTAGCCATGTAAACAAGTGTGCCTATAAAAGACTTCCCTCGATTTCTCCAGGGTTCCAACATCAGATCCTGCCCTGATGACCATAGCACCATCTGGGAAGTAAATGTAACCTTTCAAACAAAAAATAATTTTCCAAATCGGTTCAGGTATCTCCGAATAATCGGGGATAAAAATAAAAAAAGATTCCGACGAATTGAGAACTCCTTCTTTTTTGAAGTCGTTTAAAAAAGTTTTTCTTTAAAACGCCAACGATAACAACAATATGGTTGAGTTCCATTTGGGTCCTAAACATAAACTGAATCATACACATTAGTCTGTAGTTGATTGAAGAATCATCAAATCCGCCGGCGGCGTCTCGCTGTGGGCAATTTTCAATCTTATTCCTATTTGTGACAGTAATAAAGCGGCCGGGAAAAGTCAACAATCAATTTTGTATTTCAATTTATTCCGAACCATCCTAGTTCGTGCGGTGATAAGAAAAAGAAAAACGCGTTCATTGAAAACGGAAATTATTGCAAGAAGCCATCAGTGGTGTGCGCCCGGCTTCCTACGCCGCCGGTTTATTTGTGTTTTTTATTTTTCGTTTTTTTTTGCGAAACGGTTCCACAGTTTTGATTTGTGGGCCGTCGCGTCGGTGGGAGCCATTTTTCACGCACCTCATTGTGACGTTCACGCTCGAGAAGGCTGACTGCGAAGGTTGGCTCGCTCGTCACAACTCACACCTCTATTTATTGTCAACCCTTTCTATTTGAATATGCGCTTCGTGTACCTACAATGCACAAGATTTGTTTTATGAATCACTTTTCACTTTTTCACTTACCAGTTATTGCAGCCGTACAGGTCGCTCTAGCAAGTTAAGCTACGGTTGCCACGGTTGATACGTGGATGGGTGACCATCTTTACATACCAAGACGTCCGTGCCTTAGAAAGCACGTTAAAGGCTCTCCCATATAGGCGCGTTATTATCGGTCGTTAATACCGGATGCGTTATTGCGATATCTGTTTTTAGTACATTATGTATTAGGACGGCTACGAAGTTACACACTGCTGCGATAAAAATGACACAATAGACGTAGGATCGGAGGAGGAACTTACGTTTCTCCGACCTGCGATATTCCGATGTGAGTTCTTAAAACATTTGTATTGGGACGCAGGCGATCCCACCCACAGCTGCGAGATCGTTAGTACCTACTAGTAGTACGTCAATGATTTGATTTTAACGGCAGCTAGGAGTGTACTAAAAATCTATAATATGGATACTGATTTATCATCAGAAGAAGATTTTTTATCACTAATAGTATGTAGTAGTATGCTGAACAGTGTGGCCATCACAAAAATGGCGAATCTGCCCGACATTAGGGAAAAACCTGCCAAAAACACGAATACGATATAGAATTATCAGACTATAGAAACGCAGTTCTGTGCAAGTAATCGGGACGCATTATCGCAATAACGCATCCGATATTATTGACCAATAATAACGCGCCTATGTGAGAGCGCCTTAAGTCGTTGGTCCCATCTGTCATTCGTGGATCTTTGATAGTCGTTACGGGTCGGCGGAAGCCCGAAAGTCTGACAAACCAGTCTTACCAAAGGGTAGGTATCGTATTACCCAGGCATTGGGTTGTAGAGGTCAGATTGGCAGTCACTCCATGTAAAATACTGGTATTCAGCTGCATCCGGTTAGACTGGAAGCCGACCCCGACATATTTGGGGAAAAGCTAAGTAGATTGATTGATATTTGAATTGTATGTCAATTTGATCAATGAGAATGCAAACAATATTTAATACTTAAGTAGGTACTGCGAAATCTTTTTTAAATTCTTTCCTCAATTAATGTAGCTGCAGGAAAGGGGACAGGAAAGGTCACCGTGTTCACAAGTTCAACATGTCATAATCTTGGTACAGTCATTACTACAGTGACTGAACCAATAGACCTTAGACTGTGATACATAAAACTCATAAGCCTGGGCTTGCGGATGGCGAGTAATGGGTAGCTCGCCGTGCGGTAAGGATCAAGCCCGGGTCGACGGCGCGTTGGGTTCCACGCGCGCCTCACACAGATGTCAGCACCAACTGGTGGGATCCGCAAGGGCCGATGCCTGCCAGGGGTGCGGTTTGTCCGAACGAGATATCGTGGCTTCTGGCACACAGGCAACTGAAGGAACACGGGTGGGTTTTAGTCAGTAAAAGTTGACTCACCGTCCCGCTCCACCCAGAGCGGCAGAAGTTATTTGATGACTTCCCACCCAAAAAAAACCCCTCATAAGCGTAAAATGTTCTTTCTGCTGAGGCACAGGCCTCTTCTCTGTAAAAGGTACTGGACAGTAATCTACCACGAGGGCCCAGTGTGGGTTGCTAGATGTCACATGTCTTCGAATATTTGATTCTGGGACATTACCTACAGTTTCGTCACCGTATTATATTACGACTTACGAGTTGTAGGTAGTATGTAGGTTTGAACACTGACAGGCGTCTTACTTTGTGTCAATTATAGTGAAAGATTATAATTTACACAAAGTAAGTCGCCGTCGTCTGGGTTCGAACCTACGACCTACACCTCGTAAGTGGTGGCCGATTCTACACGACTTCTCACAGACTGTTAGACTGTGTAAATTAACTTAAACGCCCTGGTGCCCTGTAAGCCAGCTATATTGCCTTATGAGATCACGTTTTCAAGGCTGAACACATTTTGAACTACTGAATCTTGTACCGCTTTCTTTGAATTTGAAGTAACTATCATTTGAAAAACTGAACTTCAGACCTTAGGGTTCAACTGTAATTATCCTAAACACACGAAAACGCCGACAACTGTAAATAGAGAAAAGATAAACTGCGTTTTAAATGTCAATCTACTCTGAGTTAGTTGTGTGGTGTTTTATAATGCTGGTAGTTGTTTAGAGCGGTGAAATTAAAGATGGCATCGATAACAATTCTATCAGGGTGTGTTGGGCCGACAATGAGGGCTGGGGGTCGGGAAATTGCGGTGATTTTTCTCCTCTTTGCACGCTCGCTGTAAGCAGTAGCGTTAGCATACAAATACAGATATGTGGAAATATTATCAGAGTTTATATGTTTACGCTATACTGTATAACAAAAAGTTTGTGTGTTTTTCAATAATGAGCACTGAGAACACGTTTCTAAGAAAACTGTAAAACACATCAATTTTAAGAAGTCATCGTAACGCGATGTCGTGACGCAAAAGCAAATGTGTTGTATGACTTTATGTCACACAACACATTTGCTCAGTATCAACTATGTGTTGGAACTGGTTTTGTATTTTAATTTGAAGAAAAATATCTATGAGCTATAATTGAGCGAAAAATGTGTTAAGAGTAGTTCTAGGATAAATAGGTACTTTATTTATCCTAGAACTACTCTTATCACATTTTTCGCTCAATTTTAGCTAATAGATATTTTTTTTCCTTTCATTTATCTTGCTGTCCCTACAATCATTTTCGGTGTGCTTCTCAGGTGCTATCAGTAAGTACTACAATGCTACCGCGGACGACATTTTTATGCCCCCGATACGAAACCGCGTTGCTCTCCATTCTCGCTGCTCTCCACAGGCCACTAAAAGACCACCTTTTCGAATTTCCGCTCACCCGCCTGTTGATAACGCATTTTCTCATTCATTGGCTGCTTTATTGTGTTTGATTTAAGGTCAGGGAAACAGTTTACCTCTTATTTATAAACGTTGCTATAGTTAAGAGATGTTTAAACGTGAAAAATGTATGGATAATCAGTTGCTTATCATTACTTAACTTTAAGCAACTTTTATAGATAAGGGCATATCGCTTCAGGTTTTACTAGGTAACCTAGGTAAGATCAAGAGCGGGAAAAAAACCCCGCCACGACATTATTACGTCCTTGTGAACGTCGACTGTCGTGGCGGGGTTTTTTTCCCGCTCTTGATCTTCAACGCACTGCTAATAGCGTCGAGATTTGAAAATCGAACATTGTTTTTTTTTTTCGACGAGCTGAGATACACTCTGGTGGATGCTCAATGGTCGCTTAAACACTGACAGCTGAAAATCCTGTTGGTAGCTTATTAAGATGGTGTAATAAATAGTACCACAGCTCTCAAAACGGTGAAGGAAAACATCGTGAAGAATCCGGCATCTACCAACCCGCACTGGGCCCGCGAGGTAGATTATGGCCCACTCCCTCTCACAGAGAGGAGGCCTGTGTCCCAGCAATGGGAATATTATAGGCTAGGCTATTACTGTGTATGTAATAATTCTCCTTTCAATTTCTTCTGTATGTAGGTTTGACTCACCATTCGCGCCACAGCCCCCCCCCCTCCACAAGAGCACCATTTCGAATTTCCGCTCACTCTGGCGGTTGATAAAGCATTTGCTCTTTCATTGGCTGCTTGATTGTATTTGTTCGATAGATCTCAGGTCTTAAGAGAAAATAACTTTGTCGGTTACTAAGTACTAAAAGAATAGCTTGTAGGAAACTTATGTTTACTGACAAATTATAAAGTTCCGGTACAGTAAAGTACAGTACACAGATACTTGTGTTATAAGGAGGGGGAGGGGGGGTGTTATAAGGAGGGGGAGGGGGGGTGTTCAATGATCACCCATAATTTAACTGAGACATCTTATTTACTATACCTGCAAACTATGCAAATAAATTTTTACTTTAGGTACGTTAAGGTGTACGGTGTTACAAGCAATTTTACATGATTTTACCATAATTTTCTTTCCTCGCTTTTTTCTTCTCTCGCCCACAGCAGGAAATTAAAATACCATTTTCGAGTTTCCGCTCACCGTGACTGTTGATCATCACTTTCTTTATTGTATTTTGTTGCAAGGTCATTGCTAGGTCAAGGGTCAAGTATATTTGTCCCCTAAAGAAAAATACTCGTACCTTGTTTTACTAGGAAACTTCCTTTTAAACCGGTAGATGTTTATGAATAGAGAAATTGAATAAACATCGATAACTGGATTGCTCGTATTGTAGTGAGAGTGCAATTTCTACTTACTAAGAGCAATGTTTTTGTTTCATTAAATAATCAAATATCTTTGATGCTCTGGTAATAATTTTTCTCCTTTTTTTTCGGTTGTTTATGTTCATTATTCCTTTCGGCTTGTGTAACTATTTGAATAATATTAACGGTTTTGTTTTGAATTCTTATACTTTTGTAAAGTGTAACTTAAAGGAATCAAAGATTGTTCATGTTTTTTTTCTTCTTTCACTTCTGTTTTCTAACGACTATCCCTAAACTATAGGTAAATGTGAAAGTAACGCTGTCTGAGGCCAATTCTCGTAATTAAAAACATACAAAATCTAGCTGCAGTCTCATCTCAGCGACAATCAAATGTCAAAAACTTGTCAAAAATGTATAAAAATTTAGGTAGGTATTTTTGACAGAATAAAACTGAGATCGGACTGTGAACGTTCTTAAAATTACGAGAATTGCCCCTCTGTTGTCTGTTACTTTTTCACGTCTTTACGTTCATTTCAAAATATAAAGTTTATAAAGTTATTATGATTGTACCTTACTTCTTTTCTATTAAAGACTCACATGTACATATGTGACTTTTATAAGAGCAAAAATCTCGTACATTTAAGAGGTGCATAACAAAAAATTGGTAAAGTAATAAAATAAGGTATATTCTTGAACAAGGCTTTAATGAGCTACATCTTTGGTCGTATCATTGGTTAAAAGAGAACTTGCACATTTATATTTATACAAATGTGTGTGTGTGCACACAACGTGCGTCTCTCTACAGGAATGCAGGAGCTTGTACAGTCGTCAACATAACACCTACGGTAGAATTATACATCCAAGTACTGTCAAATGCATGTACTAGTTACAACTGTTGACAATAAAACACCTGATTTACAATAACTAACATTACAACGTCTATTGATTTAATACTCTCTTGTAGAGCATATAAGGACTATAATAATTTTAAAATACTTAGTATTGGCGACTGTACATAATTAAATGCAAACAATTCATAAATCATCCGAAGACGATGACAAGTATTTTTTTAATTTATTATATTACTAAAAGAACTAATTTGAACTATTTCGAATGATGTATTTTTTTTTAACACAATTATCCACATTTTACTAATTAATCCAAATATTTTATATTCACCATTGTATAATAATAGATATACAATAATCTACTTATAGTGAGCTATTTACATAAATAATACAAACATCGTAACAATGTCTATAGTAAACTTAACAATTAATATACATACATACAAAAAGAAATAACAAATGTATTCAAAAATTGAACATTTAAATTAATTTTCTTCCACGGCTTAGCCAGAGTAAAACTAAAATATTTGAAAATAACTAATTATTTTGATCATTAATTAATATATCTAATCAATTTGAGACTCGAATTATTGTACTATAATACGTACATATAAGATGAATATAATATTTACATTAACGCTGACATTTATTCTAAAATACATTTCATCCCTCAAAGACGACAATTCGGCAGTCTTAAAACCCGTGCTCGTAATGTTCTCGCATTAGGCCGTATACACATTCAGCGGTTCGTACGCGCGTTAATTAAACCGCTCCACACAGCCGCTGAGCCGCCAAAACGTCCACATCACAGATTACCATACGTCCCTGTAACTGTGTTTCTGAACCGCTGAATATACTCACTGCCAAAAGCTAAAATCGCACTGTATCATTATCCGTACCAGTCAATTCACACATTATTACATTAAAGAGAAAAATATCAGACATGATATTGCAACTTTTAACAGATTTATACAAAAAGGAGATTCAATGATCCTCTACTAACTATATCCTAATTTAGCATAATAATTGCTCATCTGAGATCAAATTCTGAGATTTTAACAAACTAAAACAATTTTTGCTTTACACATACTCTAATAACATAATAATATCATATTTAATTCGAGAAATAATTACACGACAGTATAGATCATTTAATTAATTATGTGCAGTTAATAAACAATCAGAAACACTAACTACAGTTTGGCATTTACTTTGCTTTAGTTTATACACTTAGAAACATGTCAAGTCCAGTAATTAGACGATAAGAATGTTCTGTCTAAATGGAGCTGCGTTTTAAACACTGAATAGTTCGTTTGTAACGGCAACTGATCAACTTCATAGTATCGATTGTCTCGTGGAGTACGCGTGATTAGTGTTGATACTTGGCGTAGGGGTGGGCCGCGTCTCACGCGCTATAATCTCAGCTGGACGCTGAGAGCCCGAGGGGCTTGAGGTGCGGAGGGGCGGCGAACGGCGCCGGCGACGACCCCGACATGTTGTTGTTCAGATCACCGGAGCGGCTAGAGCCGTTCATCAAGCCGCTCATCGCGTTGCTTGTCTGTAGAAAATTTATTTAATTAATTTTTTCGCTATCAACTCCAGACGTGCGGTATCTGAAATAAGATCTAGATCTTGTCTTGCTTTGACCTAGGGTACCTATAGTTTTATAATAGGTTAAAGTTTCAATGTGCTTTTCTGCTTATTTTTGAAGCAAGTCTTTTGCACAAATGAACGGAACTTGATGTCATTATGTAAAATATGCATATATCGGTGATTTTTCAAGGTGGCCATCATAATCAATCATAGTTGGCCAATTAGATTCACATACCAATTTCAATCCAAAATAGAAATCATGGAATCTATAAGAGTGTTTCAGTAGAGGATATTGTTGCTTACCGGTGGCGGCGGCAGATGCGTGGTTTGCCTCTTCAGGTGCGCAAGCGGCGGCGGGTTGTACGCCATGTTGGCGAACACCAGGCGCTCCTCGTAGTCGTACTCACACAGGATCTTGTTGTCGCACAGGTAGAACCGGTCGCCCACGCAGAACCTTCGACAAACGATGCAGCTTATTGATTTAAATGTCCTGATATGGCAAGTATCAAGTTACTTTAGTCTAGTCTAGTGTTGCTAAGTAAATTCTTTAAACTAATCATTTAAATTTTGTATGAGGTGTGTCAGGATCGGGGGGGGAAAGGTTAGTTTTTATTTTTATTTTGTAATAATATGTATGTTTTGTCACACAAGAAAATATTTAACAAAAAATACATTTAACACTACAAAACATACAATGGGCGGCCTTATCGCCGATTATATTTATTACTAATGATGTTTTTTTTTCTATTGACCAGCCAGTGCCATGTCTACTTCTTTTGCGACAGCCTTAAACTACTGTTGCGAGCCAGCTGTATCTACTTGTGGATGGTAAATTGCATGTTTACGTGTTTCCAATTGCCCAATTTGTGCTTACGTTATCGACTTTGTAGGTTAATTACGACAAACCCATCATTAGTTGATACATATAAAATAAGCTACAAGCAGGAAGATCCAATTAGCGTTGCTACCGGAACCTACTACACAACCCACGCGTTATTGAGGTTAATAATGATACGCATCCTATTTCTAATACGACACCGTTCGATCTAATCGCGAACATCATTACTTTGATGAAACGAAACCGAAAAAGTAAACCACAAAACGTCTAAGAAAGAAAATTTACTATCATGAGTGGAAAGGTCAGCGCGAGCCAAGGAGGCGCGATAACGTCACGCAAGCGAGCATCCCTCAATGTGGCAAAACAAAAGGTATCGCCTTCGACTCGCCACTGGCCGCCCGGAACCGCCGGTGATAACGGCGACCTTATCTCCCCTCGGCCTCACCGCCGCACGTCGCCCACACCCCTGCGTCTCCGCCACCCTGCCAACTCTTTTGTTTCACTTGTCACAAAAATTAAGCGCAATAGCTCCGCTACAAATGTCTCTTTTTTAAGGGGCCAATTTCCACCGCAACTCAGTCGATTTCGCCGCTCTTAATTAACTTTATTTCCTGTTCTCTTCGTTCCCGACTTTTGTTTTGGGCTCGTCGTTTTTTATTTCGCTATTTTTTGTCTGCAGCTGCGTAATGGAAAAGATGGAAAACGAAATTTTAATGACTGGGTGCAAGTTAAGCTTTGTTCGTAGCGCCTTTGTGTCGCGACGGCACCCACGCCAAGTTTGACGTTTTACGTTAAACGAACGTGTACATTGGCTGTACTCCCTCCGCAGTAAGACAAAAGCATTCAGGAGGTGTACTGATCAAAATCAGTGACAGAAAAAAATATTCGTTCCACTGCCTATCCAAGACAAAAAGGTACGGCTTTTTTACTGCCCCAAACGCTTTCAGATAATGTCCATAGAGGGTCTTTGTCAAAATTTCAATAAACATAACTGGTCGGTATAATTTGAGAGATTTGCACAAATTGTAATGACAAGTCATAACAGCGTGAAGATAGTGGTTGCCGGTGCGGGCGACAAGCGGCAGGCGGCGGCAGGCGCGGGCACGCAGCGGGCGCGCGGCCGCAGCACGCGGTTTCCGCCGCGGGCCGCCGCCGCCGCTCGCCGCCGGATTGCTACTAAATTATTTAGCCGTTTAGCGATATTCGCCCGTGATATCTGCCGTCCGCTCCGATCGGACAGCCCGCAAATTGGATTCAGATTTCTGCCCGGCGTGGAAATTGATTTGTACGTGATATTTAATAGTTTGCACTGGCATACCGTTCGTACCGACCGTTGTTGTTGAATGTGTATCAAGCTCTAATAGGGCTAATTAGTGGAATACCTGAGTATACGTAGTTTCACTGCACAGCTTATATTACTATAAGTTCAACATAATAACACTCTGCTATTTCATGAAAGTTAAACCAATTTTAACCGCCCAAATTTTAAAGCCCAAGTTACAGCGCTTTGCGTAATACGAAGCCAACTGTTGAGTCTGGATTCTAAAAGCACTCGAATGAATATATAATTTGGCGAGAATGTCGCGCGAGATCTACTAACATGGGAAAGGTTCACAAGTGACATATAAACCATTCAGAGCGGCTCCAATCTTCGCGACCTTTCTATTATTTAAACGGACGCAGTCCGGCGAAAATTGCTGCTTTCGCGCCTGCAGCCCTACTCTGAACTTTACTCGACATTTTGGGGACATAGAACGACAGTGAAAAGCAAATGTTTATGTATTTTTATCAATTTTGTACTAGAAATATACTTTAGATATTGTATACAAATACTGCAAAATCAAAGCCGGCTTTGAACTAAACCCCAAAACGTTTCATACTGGAACATACCAACAAAATGGGTTTCCTTTGCAAATTCAGGTAACGTGAGTCGAGAGCTCGAGACTAGAATACGGACGGTGGTATCCGGGCCGGCTGACAATGTCGTGCACCGTACAATTGAATTGAATAAAACAGTCGAACAGTATTCATATGTTTTGATTAGTAAAGAAATCTGTTTGCTGGGACAATGTTACTTTGGAGAAATATTAAAGCTGGTTTAAATATATGCATGTGCTTGAGACGGCAAGTCGTATAGTGCTGTGATATGAACTGTTTACTTCCACAGGGACCTTTCTGCAGGTTGTCTGGTTGCATTATTTGTCTTTTAAATCTTACTTGTGTAAGTGGCTAAAAAGTAGCAGCTGCGCGGGTCGATCGATCAAGTTAAGCTATACTTGGCGTCATACTAAAACCCCTCTCAAAATCTTTGTTAGTCTCGGCTGTCATTCGTACATCTAACAGACAGACAATCGTTACGGGTCATCAGATACCCGAAATTCTGACAAACAGTCTTACCAAAGCGGATCGTATTACCCAGTAACTGGGTTGTGGACGAGCAGATAGGCAGTCGCTACATGTAAAATACTGGTACTCAGCTGTACCCGGTTAGAATGGAAGCTGACGTCAACATAGTTGGGAATAGTCTGACATCTTACTTGTGTGAAGTTTAAAACCTAGAAGTAGTTATGAGTTAGGACTGTTTGTTTAAATGAAATTATTATTAAAGGTATTGAAAAGATTAAGTACATAATAAACTAACTAAAAAAAGGCAAACCAAACCATTTAATAATGGTTTGCCACGAGTGACCATGTATAACATGTTACTACAGCTTTTTTATACAGCCATACATTACTACCGACGCCGACGTTACCGATGCTTCAAAGTTTAATCAAACTGTTGAAGGGCCACACGCGCCATTTATTAATCCCGATTGCAACACGAACACAGCGCAGCGAGGAAATGAAGTACCGTTTACGTTTACCTATTTTATTTGGTTTCCTACGTTATAGGCTGTTGACACACAAACTAACCCTGCAGGTTAGCTGCAGCAGGCAATCTACCCAGTGCCCAGTGGTCATCGCATGGATTTAATTAATCTAGAGTTATCACGACTATCAATTGGCCTATCCATCTACTATTAATCAAATCTAACATCTAATCCCCCCAGTGGGATTCCCGCATTGTCGTTGCGGGGGGACTCAGTAACCGTGGTCTTCTACTCGGTGAAGCGAAGAGGAACCCCAAGGTGGGGCCGCTCGTCAGGGCTTATGCCTCCAAGCCGACGACGTAGCGGCCAAAAAGTAGGTTGCGGTGAGGTGCATCGCAGCTGAGGCGGCCCGCGATGTCGAATGGGAGGCATCGCGGCTGAGGGTTACAGGCTGCGGCGGAAGAAGAGTGCCGGTACTTCTGAGTAGCGCTCTTCCCTTCCGTGGCCTGGACGGGGCCGCCATCCTTTGACGGCGGACGCGGTGGGGCCGCAGGGGAAGAGGAGTGTCGGTATAGCGTTGGCCGATCTCCCTATCCCCTGCGGCCGAAAAGTGGTAGGCGGCGGGGCCACTGTGCTGACCCGTCGCAGGAGGACGTCAGCAGCAGCTGGTGGGGCCCGCAAAGGCCGATGCCTGCTAGGGGTGCGGGTTGTTCGAAAGAGATACCACGGCCCCTGGCATACGGGCAGCTGAGGGAACATGGGTGGGTTTTAGTCAGTAAAAGTCTGACACGCCCTCCTGCTCCACCCAGAGCGGGAGAATTCATTTGAAGATTACCCACCCACAAAAAAAAAGATCTAACATCTAATAAGAATTTTACGATTACAGTTTTTGAGAAAAGAGTGACTGATCCCACTATATAATTATAAATTATAATAATATAATATAATAATTATAATAACATCACACACAACACATATTATTAATGTGAAAGTTTGGATGTTTGTTACTCAATCACACAAAAACGGCTGAACGGATTTCGATCATTTTGGCCCTTGGATAGTCTACCTCCCCTGGACTAACACATGGGGTACTTTCATCCCAGTAGTACATTCCCGTGGGATAATTTCCCACCTGCACGCGGGCGAAGCCACTGGCAAATGCTAGTAATTTAATATGTTTTACTGTCTTGAACTATCACTGGCTACAATCATCATCATCATCTTTTGCCTAGCCTTTTTCTAACTATGTTGGGGTTTTTTTTGGGTGGGAAATCATCAAATAACTTCTCCCGCTCTGGGTGGAGCAGGAGAGCGTGTCAGACTTTTACTGACTAAAACCCACCCGTGTTCCCTCAGTTGCCTGTGTGGCAGGGGCCGCGGTATCTCTTTCGAACAACCCGCACCCCTGGCAGGCATCGGCTTTTGCGGACCCCACCACTTGGTAGTACGGAGATCTCTTTGAGGCGCGCGTGGAAAACAACGCGCCATCGACCCGGGCTTGGTCCTTACTGGACAGCGTGCTACCCCATAACTCGCTATCCGCAAGCCCGAACTATGTTGGGGTTGGCTTCCAATCTACCCGGATGCAACTGAATACCTGATTACAATCAAGTATAAAAAATAAAGACTTCAAAAAGATTTTCGAAATTCTTACTTTACGAAAATCTTTAATTTTTATTCAATTTTCGCTAAGAGCCTCTATTCTCTACGAAAACTGTGAATATAAATAAAATAAGCCCCACGATTTATGGACACTGGATATTAAATGTGTATACAAAAGCACGCATTCTCCTTGCGTTTGACTTTATTATGTAGCGGAAAATTTAATCGCGTTTTCAGTGTCCGTGAGATGAATAAACAATCTAAACTGCTGTTACATTATATCTCTATCCCTTTCACTCAATATAGTTTACTGGATTTTTTGTCCTACTCTTTAAATTTGGGGTTCAATATTGGTAAGACGGTTTTAGTTTGTTTACTATCATAAATAATGGGCACAACTTTTGTAGTTGTGGTGTTAGACCTTTCTAAGAAAGGTTAAGATTTGAAATACAGATAAAAAAAGTACAAATACATCATTAATTTTACCTATGTTTTACTTTTTTTTACCTTCTATTTGAAAATAGAAAACTTCTAGTTCATTAGCGTTTGTTTACTTTTTTACCTTCAATGTCGATAAGAGCGATAATTACGGAAAACTTGATCTTAGTCTAGTTAATTAACGATGTTATTTTCTCCTTCGGATATTTGTACCTTTCTCTAATTTAATGTAACCCTAATTTACCGTTAAGGTGGATACGCTAAGATAGCCCGTAAAATTCAAATTTTCCAGAATGAACATTTCGTGAAAAAGTCACACACACACTCACAGAAAGGAGGCCTGTGTCCCAGCAGTGGGACCGTTATAGGCTTACTGTAACTGAAAGCAGTATCTATGATAGGTACTATCTATAAGAAAGCAACCAGGCTGGGCTTTTTTTTTTGAGGTTGGGAAATCATCAAATAACTTCTCCCGCTCTGGTTGGAGCGGGAAGGTGTGACAGACTTTTACTGACTAAAACCCACCCGTGCTCCTTCAGTTGCCTGTGTGCCAGGGGCCACGGTATCTCTTTCGACCAACCCGCACCCCTGGCAGGCATCGGCTCTTGCGAACCCTACCAGTTGGTGGAATCCACAAGAGCCGATGCCCGGAGGCGCGCGCGCCTCCGGGCATGAAAGAGATGTCAGCATCAACTGGTGATGGCATCGGCCCTTGCGGACCCCTTCAATTAACGCTGACATCTTTTTGAGGCGCGCGTGCAACACAACGCGCCGTCGATCCGGGCTCGGTCCTTACCGAATAGCAAGCTACCCATTACACGCCGTTCGCAAGCCCGCGCCTACGGTGGCCGGGAATCAGCCTGGGATTCCCAACGCACAGGGCTTTTCCTGCGGCGACTAGGGCCAATCTATGCGCCCTCACGGCGCATAGATTGCCTCTGCCTCACGTGTGCCGCCTCCCTCTTCGCGAACATTACTGCTTCGTAGAAGAAGGTGCCCATGCACTCTTACTCCGTACCATGGCCTGGACCAAGGCCGGACGCGAGAGATTGCCGCCGCCGACCAGGCTGGGGTTAATCGACGTCGATTCACTCCAAATAATTACACAATATTGGCCGCGGT
The DNA here is from genome assembly GCA_949091785.1 of Polymixis lichenea. Taxonomy (NCBI): domain Eukaryota; kingdom Metazoa; phylum Arthropoda; class Insecta; order Lepidoptera; family Noctuidae; genus Polymixis; species Polymixis lichenea. The sequence goes on along the minus strand of OX420939.1, from coordinate 9,002,087 downwards.
TTGGTAGCACCCTAAAACCAAAAGCACATTACACCTGCACCGGGCCGCAGCGTAACGCATTTTATACAAAAAAGTGCGATGCGGCCGGGTTGTAGTATGCGTTGGTCCGTACAAAATGTACGAAAGTGATGTAGGAGGATTTTGCAATGCGTCGCGTCCCATCCCATTCTGCGCTAATCTTTAGTAGTTATTTTTATATAGGTTACATACCTATGGTTGCACTGTTGGCAAGCGAAGCACTCGAGGTGGTATACGTTGCTGCGTGCGCGCATCACCATCTCGAACGCAGGGATCACTTTGTTGCACGCCGCGCAGTAGCCAGTGTTGCCGAAAAGCCTGTAGAAAAATAAATAACTTTAAAATTTTGCATTGTTATCATTTTATAGTGTTGCTGAGTAATAGGGTTTCCTAGTTACTGAAATGAAATGAAATGAAATGTTTATTTATGTAAGTAGATGTTAAAAGACACTTTTACACGTCACTAAGTATTCGCGGTCCGTCCCTCTGTCTGTCAGTGGGCATGAACCGAGTGGGTATTTTAGTTGCCGCTAATAAAAAGAAGCGAAAGTTAATTTAATGTGGTCCTCATACAAGAAACGTATTTTTTTTAATATATAGTGTTAAATGTTGCACGGTGGTACGAATCCCTTCGTGTGTCCGACTCACACTTGGCCGGTTTTTTTATTTATTCGTAAGGTAAACTTGTCATTATGAAAGTGTAACTTAAATGAATCTTAAAAATGCTATAGTGAACATTCGGAAGAACAGATCAGATTTTGAATTGGATTCATCGTCGTTCTCCATTGCAGCTTCACTCTCAAAGAAGGAATTTTTCCGTTACTTTGTGCTGGTATACAAATAACCTACCTCAAGTAGTCCCTCTTGCAGAGTATCAGGTTGGCTCGTGTGTAGAGCGTGTGGCCAACCTCACCGAGCCGGCAGTCGCAGCAGCCGCACTTGAGGCAGTCCTCATGCCAGAGCTGGTCCAGAGCCTTCAGCAAGTATCGCTCAGTGATCACCTTGTTGCATCCAGCGCAAATCTAACACAACAGAAAAACAATTGAAGACATGGTAACAAAAAAATGATTATTTGAGCAGGGTTGAGACATTCATAATTTCATGGAAATCATAAAGAAGAGTATAATGTGATTTGTTTTGCAATCTTCAATTCCATTCTTAAGTTGCTAAATAGTTTAATTCCCTTAGAGCGAATTTCACCAAACTTTTTTATCTACTACTTAAACTTTACCTAGAATAAGTCTTATCCTGAAAATAAATTTTGAATTTTTGACAGATTTTAAATAGTAGAATTGTCAGACGTAAATTTTATTCTACGGAGAAAAGATCTGACTGATCCTGACTTTGGTAAAATCAGCCCTTAGTAGATTACAAATTTACCTATAATCAATATAAATGTGTTTCGTTTTTGCGAATATTTCACAATTAGTGCTACGACTGCCACGAGGGGGCTACGAGCTATGAGCTACGAATGCGCGTCCTTCTGACACTGAGTTCTTACAGAGATAAGGATTACATAAGACTTTTCTTCTGGTTATGTTTGCATTAAAGTTAACTGCTTGCATTAACATGAGGTTAGGTGCAAATTGCAAGAAACATTTTTCTACGTAGAGCAAAAAATCTAAGAACCTTTTGTCAGCCAAAATGGTGAGCATAAAGCTAAATGCATATTAGAGCCGCAAGAAGCGCGGTGTAGCCCACCTCTAGTGTGTGATGGTTTGTGCAAAATCAGACAAAATGTACAGACACCATAAGATATAAGTAACCAGGGTAATCGGTTTATTATATTTGAAGTTTAGTAAGAAATCAATGCAAGTTTAATTTAATTAATAGAATACAAACAGTTAATTTGTCAAATTATATTGCAATGAGGCGTGGCCCGCCGACATGTGCGTTTTCTTTACCCTATTCTACTGTATTACCCATTCATGTACATACCTGTGGTTGAGGTGGTTGAGCAGGCTGCGAGGAGGCGCCGGTCTGCGCGGACGCAGGCAGCGGCGACGCGCGCGCCTCCTTCTGCACCTCCATGGCGAGCATCTGCGAACCCAGGGCTGGACTGCCGCCGCTCGCCTGTTGGGGGGTCCGCCTTTCGCACTGCAACAACAAGATATCATGTTACTTGTGACTTGTGATAATCAAAGAAGTCAATAGCACTAGAAATATAACCCAATAATAGACCTGCAAAAATGGAACGTGTTTGCAAACAGTTAACCCCAAATATAAGTAAAACATAAAACGATATTGAGTTATAAATATACCGTAAAAGAAACCACGAAAAAATATCCCGTTTGTATTTGTGTATATTCCTTAGCAACAAATCAAGTTCAGTGGTATCGCGGCCCATTCATATTGAATCATAAGTCACAATACGTAATCGCCTCAGAACCGTACAGCTCATTCAGACCATTTTATGTTACAGCATAAACTCCAGAACCATGAAATTTATCGCCTGTAATATTTCTCGAAAAAATTAGCACAACTACTCAAGCGATTAATGAGAACGTGAAACACGACTCGACGTTTCTGAACTATAGCAAATTATGTACCTTAAAATATCGAGTAAGTACAAAAATAAGAATAAAAACTGTAATTGAGATCGTGTCACCGAAAAAAGCAGCAATAAAGTCAAGCACGGACCGCAGCGGCGTCACGCTTAATTAATATTTTTAAATACAATTCAATTAAATTTGGCAACTGGTGCAGCCTCGCACTATTTTGTTGGCGACAATCGCTCTGGTTACGACTGTGCGACCTTTCAACTAGTTCTTTTGTTCACGCACAAACTAGTTTTCTAGTACAACGGATTCGGGTATTATGAGCCAACGTGCCTGAAACAATGCTGGCTATTGTAAGGTCCGTGACGAATGGTCCACGACTCTTATTTTTGTGTGTTTTCGAGAGTGCGTCCGATCGGCCGCCATAAATAATAGCGTACGGATATCGACCGGAAGCCTGCACACCACGCCGACAAATAGTGTCAATGACTGTTTGTTTAATCTACAGAGGAAGCTAATCAACTCTGTTGTGAGTCAGTTGAACTAAGAATAGCGGTTAAATACGTATAGCTAATCAAGTGTGGCGAATCGTTTAATTGCACGCATATAATAACAATGGTTTATTGCCTCTCTACCGACAATTTTAATACAAATACGGATGTATGCCCACTGCACCGTTCAAGTTTCACAAACTGCGGTGCAAGCGCATGGAAATACCCAATTAGTGCTATCGGTAATAGTATATAAAGGAGTTACAGCAAATTATAATTGCACCTCCCTACAAATGTGTAAAATGTGGGAAAATCATTATCAAAAGGATGTGAGAATTTAACGTAAGAACTTTTTTTCATTTATTTAAGAGCTCTATATTTCATAGTGCAGGTAACTATGGCTGTCACCGACCCAACAATACAACTCAAATCGGATTCATTGAACACGGTAAAGTACCGAGAACGTATACTAAAGCGCAAGAACCAAATGAATGCGAAGCCTTCGGTCAATGAAGTGGTAGTGCACGACTGAGGTATCGATGCGACATTTTTTGCGAAGTAGACAGGCCGTGAAGCGAGCCTTCGTGAATAATTACCGAGCGGTGACAGCAACACGCTACGCCACTCGGAAAACAACCCGTGGCGAATGCAACCAACCGAGATTAGACGCAGCTCAAGCAAAAAAGCTCACGCCTTCCATTAGCGGTGACTTTCGAAACGTCAATACGCACGAATTAGGATTTTACGAATGTCAGTCGCGGCAGCGGGGGAAAAAACTATGCAAAAGTAATTTCGCTTGACGTTCAGCGGAAAATTGTTGGGTATCAAATGGGATAAAACAGCGGTGTATCGTTAAAGCGTGGGTGGTGATGCAGCGGCTGAAATTGAAGGATAGCCGGCGCGGGCCGTTGGAAGCAGTGGGAGCCCGCATCCGGCGCACCGGACCGACGTTAATGATTAACACAGACGCGGTCCGAGACCAATTATGCGCTGCCACCACACTCCAAATTAGAAACTATTTTCACCCATTAGTGGCCAACTTCATAATCAATTACACGTTAAATTTTCACAGCGCTGTTTCGGGAGCTCTCTGTTTGGATAATCGGAGTTTGTGGTCCCACGGCGAGCTATTACGTGGCTCTGTACGGGCCATAAAGGTTTTTGTTAGGCTTCCGACGAATTTTAATGCACGTTTCGAATGCATTTCGGTTCAGGTAAACTGCATTAACCTAAATAATTGTATCCAGCCAAAATTCCCACTAGATCATAGCAATGTTTTTCCTGTAGTTTGCTGAAGTGTGTATTTATATTTTTTTTTTTGGGACGTATGGGATTTTGTCTTAGGTGCTATCTCATTTTTTGTAGTAGAAAAAAATTAACAAGTTTCTAAACTTTAAAATTGACGTACCCAAAAAAAAGAGAAAACAAATCTTCCAGAAGATTATTCGAGACAGACAACACTAATAGGATTGAGTGCACTCCGCTAATCATAATTCATCAGCGAGATTAAAGAATAAGCGGCGCGATGAGGGGGATACGGGGCTTCGGTACCAGGTCCCCCCCTCCGACACCTCCCCCCCTGCCACCTACCCTCTGCCGGCGTTCGGATGAGACTGAGAGACAATATGATTGCCACACCTGCGGAAACGACGCAAAGTAACGAGACGAGAAGCTAAATAATTCAACCAACTAACAACGCCACGAATGTTGCTCCACTCCAGTTTTTTGCACACTTTAATGTGCGGAACACGAACAATTTAGTTGCTAATTAGCTTAAAATTAAAAGCAAAGCTGGGGAGCGGCTAGCTGTAATCTAAATGAAGTCGCCATTACCATTTTGATTGAATGTTAATGAGAATGAGACACGAGAAAGCAAATAATATACCTAGTTAATTAAACCCTGAGGCTCTGCTGGTTAAAGTAGCCATGACTGGGTCTTTTGAAATATGCCGCATATTCTATTTTAAATTAATAACGCTTTAAATTACACATAAGTACAAGAATTTAATTTATTTAACTCAAAAAAAAAATACTTCCAAAGTAGAGCATCTTCCTCAGCATATCAACTACACTGGTACTTATTTAGCAGATTGCTTTCCTTTAAGTTGTTCTTTAATCTAGGTATGGCCGTGGGCCGCGGTGCTTTACTTCACACCCTTCTACGTCACATCCGGGCGGGGACCGCGCTACAAAGGATGTTCGCACGCACTTTCATATTAAACCTCTTGCAATGATGCACTGTGAGGAAGAAAATTGTTTTTCCATTTTCACAGGTAGCTTTGAGTTTCGGTTGTGTATTGCTTTTATTTTCGCACACTTTGTATTCAGAAATATTAAAAATAATCTTCTGTAAGTGCATCTTTGATTTTAAGACCAGTAATTATCGACATAGTGTGGGCAGTCAATTATGCCAACTAAACATAAAATTAGATAATTATTGAGCTGGGTTTTAAAACTCGCCCATAAAAGGGAGTAATTAACTCTGCAGTAATATCTTGAATTATTTGTTATCTCCTTGCTATAAAGGGCCGTGAACGAGGTGATCAGTAGACGATGGGCTATTAGAACATGAATGTGAGGAGTATTATCAGTGGCGCGCCACAGAACGCTCGCGAACTCGACGCGGAATTTCGTTAATACCAACCCATATTGGATTAGCGGCAGCACCCGACCGCCGCAATAATATAACGAAATTCAAACATTAATAGGCTCAAACACAATCACGGATGGCCGCATAATCGAGTTAGCTGCTATTCGGTTAAACCCCTATCGCGTAATCTGCCCCATTGTCTGACAGTCGTTGTCCTGATCATGAGGGCCGATTATTGTGGCAATTTCGTGTTTATTGTTTTCAGGTGTCTCCTGTCACCCTGGCGTCCTGAAGGAGCACAATGCCCTTATCTCGAGCGAGGCAATCTCGTAAAATGTTACCGTTAACGTCTGTAACAGCTCCGAAACAATGCCCCGTAATTGTTACTTCACGAAAATTAACTTCAATATCTGGGTGTGACACCATCCAATAACAGAACAGAGGAAACTAATCTGACCATCAAACAATAGAATAACAAAACGCAGAGGTGGATAATAAACAAAGTCCCCTGGCATTCCAAGTAAGTGATACTCAGGTGGAATATACGTCGGACAAGTTAAAAGTTCCACCTCAGTTAGATGCAGCTGAAGGAACAAATAAGTAGATAGAAGCTGTGTCAAAACTGCCAAAAACAAAACTATAAAGTTTGCTTTATAACGGGTAGATATCGCTTTATCTATTTGAGATGTCGAACTCAATTTGGATCGGTGAACTTGTCTTTTATAACTTGCACTGGCTGGGAACACGATCTTTTGTTCATAACACCACATCTTATCACAGTTTCGGATTTCTAATCAGATCCAATTTGAATTTAAATCATTCCATGATTAAGTCAATCGTTTTAATTAAAAGCAAGTTAATAGAATAGCAATTACTAAAACATTCACTGACGTGTTCATTTGAAGTAGTCTAATAGCTTTGGCCAAGTTACAATTTCAAATTAATGTTAAATAGATTGAATATTAAATCCATAAATAGAGTGAACCAGTTATGTCTACTTTGTATCGGGATATAATAAAATTGAAAGCTTTTATGAATACTTAAACGTACTTGGCGCGTTAACGTAACACGAGTGTAACGACTCGCTGTAACGTCACCCATAGCAAATTCTGCTGATTTTTTATTAGATGATAAAACAAACGTCTCGTATTAATTATGAGTCGCGATGCAGTCACATCCCTATCGATCGTAAAGCATTGTTGATGGCCGTTGTAAAATGTTCCAAATCGTTGTCGTGATAATTTATGAAGCATGTTTATGGACAAATTTATGACGTTATCTCTCTGTTCGCCGTATAGTTGTTTAATACGGCGGATCGGCTAGCATCCATCCTGTGATTAACGTCATGATTTCCAAATCCCAAAATATCTTTTTCCGAGTTGTAAAGCTAAATTAGTAAACGCCTCGCGCGACGAGGGGCAAAGTGAATTAAAGCAACTTGGAGCCTATTACGTGAAGTAAGTTATAAAATAAAGCCGCGGCGAGTAACTTCATACATTACAAGCCGATAACCAGACGAGACTTCTGAGACACAAACCAGTCCCTTTTAGTGAAATTGAAAACTTTTTCTGTTACTCATACCGCGGCCACGACACGGCTCCTTTTAAATCAATTGCCTTTTATAATTAACTTACTCCGTTATTGGAGTGCACTCGCTCGTTGACTCAATTAAAATTCAATCGCGATGTAAATCTATCTATTAAAGAACGAGTTTTTCTGGCAGATATAATTGAATAAAATTGGTTTCTAGATGAGTGTTGCTTACATACGGGCTTCGAGTGGAGATATTACTTACTTAGCAATTCCTTATCGCGTCGATTAAATTATCGACACATTCTGGTCCGTTTTAAGACGTCACTTCAGGAACGCTTATCCTCAATTTATATCTACACTATAAGTGAAAAGCTAAGTACAGAGTCAAATTAAATTAGCTGGCAATACTTTAGTCACGTTTTGGATTTCAATATCAAAAACTAGTTAAACAAAAAAAACAGCATTCGATTGACGAAGGAGGACCTTCGTCCATCGAATGCTGTTTTTTTTTGTTCGTCATCCGTGTCGGCCAAAAAAGAACCACGTCGGCCGGGCGCACATAGATCGCTCAGCTGTTTTTATAATTTTTCGTGGATCACCTTCGATATTTTTTACGAATTTCCAAAAACCATTACATAACAATCGTTTGGTTGCCTAAATGTACATGTCCTAGTTTAAATGAAAGTTTTGAAAAAAAAAACGAATGCTGAAAACTTTTTTTTCGGTAGTTTAGAAATCGTTCCATAACACGTGGGTAAAGTATTGTTAGCTAATTTAATTTGACGCCGTACATTAATGATATTAGCGTGAGATACAATAAGGGTACGTAGTCGAGCAGCTAGGCGATGGACGGCATTCTACAGTAGAGTGTCAATTCTGACATTGTGCAGCCCCCTATAATGCAATGAAAATCCCCGATCCTACCCAGGGAGTGCCACTTTTACCTAATTCTTATTAAACATTTATTAGATTAGATAAAAGCTATCGAAGGTAACATTGTCTATGTTTTATTTATGTTCTTTTATTGGATTGCTATTTCCTCTCTGTTATGCCTTGGGCAATCTCTAAGTGTCTATGTTATTATTGTCCGTGCTAGCTTGTAGAACATTTTTCAGTCTGTCTAAATGTTATTTTAGTGTGTGTAGTGCCGGAGATTACTTTAAAGTTGTTGTATTTCTTAATAGTTTAGTCAGCGATTTCAGTATATTTTTGGAATACTGAAATCGTGTTAAGATTCAAAATGTACCTAATTTTACATGGTCCTGGGTTCGATTCCCAGGTGGTTTTTTGGTTTTTAATTGGCCAAATGTAAAAAGTACACCTCTGCGCAACCCTCCGGTGAAACAATGCGTGATATTATATATGTATTTTTTACTTGACCACCGATAATTTAGTAGTCAGTTTAATTTTAAGTCGTCTATTAAGTTATGATTATTGAGATGCGTTACGTTCCAAATTTCCAAACTGAGTTAAACACACTGAGTTACACATGTAAAGTAAACTTTTAACATTAAAATAATACAAAAATATCTCATTTCGTCGCCAAACATAACATTATCCTCAACAAGTGTTCCCAACTTCATCGGTACGCCGCCGCCGCTCAGCTGATCGCGTTTTTCCTTTTCAGATATTATTTAATCAGAGTTATGCGAGCCATTAATTAAATTACGTTAGCTAAGGGCTGGGCTATAAGAAAATTGCTTTTATTTGTGGGGAGTCATTCAATTAAACATTCATTCATTTGCGGCCCATCGAGTGGCGTCCATTACGTTTAATTATAATTTAGACTAGCTCTTTAATAATTACATTGAGCGGTTGGTGCCAGCGTGTGCGCCGATGTGGACGCTACTTATTAAATTTAAAATGTATGAAATTACCGAACTATTATTAAAAGTAATTATGTTGTCTAAATGAAGATGTTTTTAAATAAAAACCTGACGTTTCCTGTCAAAAAGTACACAAATGTTTTAGATGTATTTATGAGTAAGTTTTTACTTAACAGAAAAAGTTTCGTCCGTAGATATTGGTCGCTCTGCATATTTTATCTTCTTATTCGGTAAAGTTATTTTTAGATAAAGTTACAAAACAATAATCTGTAATCAATATATCCGTCTGTACTAATACCGGTCCACTTTCGATATGAACGTTTATAAGCACTCACCGTATATAACGGATAGTTCCGTATTCCCACGAGAGGGTAGCTATAGGTGGTCATAATTAGCCGTAGGTTCGTTAACTAAGTAACTGACAACGCAATGTCGGTGTGCGTAATTAAATCACTCAATTAGGGTTATTAAAAAACTTAATCTAAATTAAATTAACTATGCTCACTTTACAAACTAATTTAGCTTGCCTAATTAAATGATTATGTGTAATTGTACGGAAGACCTCGTTTCTTAAGCACGTATGAATTAATCATTTTTCGGTTTTGAGTTAAAATTAAGTTGCGAGAATCGTCTTAATTTTTTTTAATAACCCTTTTACTGTTAATTACTAAATTAATGAGTCCTGTATGAACCACATTGTACCCGCGTAGTTAGGAAGAAACTCTAGACAGCAAAATCTGATGGAAACTTCCAATAAGCTCCACATTAATTGGCATCAAAGCTCGACGAGGAGAGTCTGCGAAACTGTACAAGTTTTACAACACTCATTATACTTATTGCACTTAATTAAAAAACTGTTGAGATATTCACAGCATCGCTGCAAACAACGCGTTTATTAATATAATTCAGTTGCACTCACCGCACACTAAATTGTATTAATTAAAACAAAAACATTCTTCACATTGTAATTACTGGGTAATATGAATTATAATTTAGAATAGTGATGAATGGTTCTGTGGCTGCTTTCGTACGTGAGTCGGGACGCGTGTTAACTAAACGCATTCGTTTTTAAAACTGAATGAATGAGCGCCACTCTATCGGAGTACTTCCTGCCGACTGTGATAACACCCCGCGCGCTTAATGAGACGTCTGTTGCCATTGTAGCCACTTTAGCTAATTATTGTGAACATTTAATGATCATTGCGTATTTTACCATCGATATAATTGTTTCCGCTACAACATGATAATTGCTAATGAAAAGTTTCGCCGCTGTTGTAAAAGTCTTTTTACCGTAAACGCTTTCTCATTTATGTTTCCGATACTTTAAAGTTATAAATATTCTACACTAGCTTTTGCCCGCGGCTTCGCCCGCGTGGAGGTCGAAAATTATCCCACTGGCACGTAGTACCGGTGTAAAAAGTACCCTTTGTGTTAATCCGTTGGGCCGTTGTTGTGTGATTTTATTTATTTTAATTTTATTTTATTAGGTTAACCAACAATTGTTCACACTGAACACATAGACATAACACATTCTTAAAATTTTATTACAGTGCAACAATTACTTATAGGTAATGCATAAAAACAATGAATTAGAGAAATAAGCTAACTTACTCACTAATAAGCGCCAATATTCAATCAAATAAATAAAAAAATGATGACATTGTAAATGCTAATTAAAATAAATTGTTGAAAAACGAATACATAATAAAATTATAACACGTTGGTCAAATAAAATTAAAAGTTATAATAAATTAGTAAATTGATAAATTCATTAGTGGCGTGGCAGGTGTATAAAAAGAGATTCAAAATGTATGATAATAAGGTTAAAAATTTTCGACATAAAATAAAAAATCATTGAATAAAATTGGTAACATTGATAAAATTGTTATACATATTAGATAAAATTAATCACAGCGGTAAAGTTGCACATACGATTACGGTTGTATATACGATTAGGGGTTGCTTGGTGAACGATATAAAATGGCTTTCTGTTTTGCAAGAGAGTCAAGTCAAGATCAATACCGTCACTGTAGCCATTGACCGCCTTACACATTCTTGCGAAAGGTGAATTTGATTTATTGAGTACTTAGGTACTCAAACATCCAAACATCTAAATATCTAATCATCTAAGTACGTAGTAAAAGAGAGCATTTAAGTATTCATATTTCACCAATATTTTTATTTATTTTCCTTAACGAGAACCAAATAACGGAAGAACATTGAAGTTGAAGAATCATAGTTTATTTTTGAGATTGCCCACGTGCAGTGGTAGAAAAAAGAGTAATATTATTTTTCAATTCCCATACAAAAGTGGTCGGTGCGCGGCGGCAAATTGGTTGTATTGTCAATTTGGGCAGTGCGTGCCGTAGCGCAGATGAAATGTTTATTTTCAATTTCCGCCATTTTCCCGCCGCGTCCGCCGCAGGATTAGGATGCGGAGCAACTTCACTATCCATGGCTAACCTAGTTTTTTTTTTAATATTGACAGTACGCTCAGCTTGAAAAAGGTTGCAAAAAACGAGTAAACTTTTTTGAATATAAAAATATCTTCTATTTGATAAAGTAACATGGTATTTTTGTATGATATTATGTTTTGTACATTATTTTTATTTAGGATTTTGTAGTGTGTTATGTTTTACATTATCTAAATATATTATTAGCTTAGTTTCTTTAATTCACGTAAACATTGCAACATATCTTGATTGAATCTAAAATTCATTATTTGCCTTGAATTTGCATTAAAAATAGCAAAATCATAATTTTTTATCTTAAAATAACATCACGCCTTGTTTCCCCGAAGGGTTGGACAGAGATGTACCTATAGTACGCCAGTCATTTTTTAATCCCATTTAATAGGTGGCGAGCCAATTATCATCAACCGGTCCCAAATCCACTGAGAAATTCCAGATGGAAAACCCCAATAACATTTTGCCCTACCTGGGAACCGTACCCATTTAACCCATGCTTAGCTGTAGTGCTTTTGCCCACTAGACTTACGAGGCAGTTTAAATCTTCTTGGTAATGGAACACTGAAATCACTCAACTACGTTTTCATGCAAGTGTAACTTTGAACAAATGCAGCTGTAACTATGTAGCTATTTACACAGTATCCTCCGTATTCCACAGAGTAACAATACTCCCTAGTGTTGCCTTGCGGAACTGCATGTATGGGGCGACGCGAATCAGGTAATTATTCGTGCATATTTAAATCCGTCAGTAACTGTCTGAGATAAATGCTTGCTTCGTAATTTTAGTTGGGAGGTCGTTTGTCGGGAGTTGAGCCCTATTATACCTATGTCTAACTTGGTACCTAAACAAAATTATAATTTAGTGGCAATTTCACCAACGAAACTGAACACGATCACTCATCTAAACCGCGTTCAAAAGCTGTCAGGTCAATATTCCACAAAAAAAAAAAGACACTGATAGCTCTTAAACGTAGTTTATGCGCTGATCGCGTTCAGTTTCATTGGTGAAATTCGCTCTTAGTAAAAATAATTCATTAATCACTTAGTATTAAAATAGCACACCATGCCTACCTACAATGCAGACAATACTAACAAGTGACGGAATGATATATAGGTAGTCATCATCATCATCATATCAGCCGAAAGACGTCCACTGCTGGACATAAGCCTCCCCCAAAAGGGGGGATTTGCCATAATCGCCACGCTTGGCAGGCGGGTTGGCGATCGCAGTATGGTGGTCAAATGCATAGAGAACGCTGCTGCCAATTCTCTAGTAAGTACCTTAGTCGCCTTCTATGACACCCACGGGAAGAAATGGGATGGTGCTATTCTTTTACGTCCGGCACCACACGGAACTCTGGTACCACACGGAATATAGGATTTCTTTTTTTATTCTTAGTAATAATAGATTGAGCCTCAGCCCATCCCTGTACAATAAATTTAATAGCAATCTAAGTATCCATAATTTAAATAGGTATCTATAGCTGTAAAATAAAACTTAAATATTTACTATTATACATTGCTTATGCACAGACAAAAGGTCTACGTTTTTCTTCAAATTTAAGAACTAACATGATATTTTACTAGTATTTTCCTAATTTTAACTTAGATTTTACTGTATACTCATTGTTAATTCATTACTTCTTGTGCTCTTTAAATTCTTAAGGTATTTATTGTATATGTGCCCCTTTTTATGAATAAACGATTTTATTAAAATTATTGTATTACATTAATTTGGTGTATTTTATCTGGTCCGTTCAGACTTATTTATCCGAGGAGGCTGTCTCATGACCTATTCTAACTCTATGTGACGCCAATTCATTCCACAGCGTATTTGATACCAGAATACCTATTGATTAATCTATTTCAGTTATGTTTGCGGTATGTTTGCATGAATAGAATACTCAGCAGAGCGCCATTCACTGCTGTGACTACCTGGTTACATAAAGGCCGTAAAGGTCAAAGATTTTCCTTCTACAGTGCATTTACAATGTAATAAAACCCGAGATCAAATTACTTCAACACAGTATTGAGCTACGCTTGCCGCGGTTGGTCCGTAGATGGGTGACCATCTTTTTATACCAGTCTCTCCGTGCCTCGAAAAGTACGTTAAGCCATTGGTCCCGGCTGTCATTCGTGGATTTTTGACAGTCGATACGGGTCGTCAGAAGCATTACCCAGTATCTGGGTTGTCGGGGTTAGATAGGCAGTCGCTCCATGTAAAATACTGGTATTCAGCTGCATTCGGTTAGATTGGAAACCGACCCAACATAGTTGTGGAAGGGCTAGGCAGATTGATTGAAGACAGTATTAAATCAAAAATAAATAGCCATAAAGTTCTAATTTGACTGATCAACGATAACGTACGAGAAAGTTGGGTAGTTAGCAGCGTGTTGTGTGGCAAAGGTGGGTAATTGCATGTAATCGGTCACCGACGAGCGATGACTGGTGAGCACGATTTCAATTCACCATCCGTGATCCGCGACCTTTAGTGGTTGACTGGCTGTGGAAGTCACTGAACGCTTGTTCAGAATTGAGTATTAAAAGACTTTCGAGGCCTTAAAAACTTTTTTCCGAAATTTAACAAGCATATTTTTAGATATACCTTGTTCCTGACGTAAAAACCTACCGGAGAAACTGAAGCTGGAATGCCATATCATATAGGTACATTTATATTTTTTAAATTTTATTTATTTCATTATTTTAACGCCTTTAGAGCGATGGTTTAGGCACATATAAATGTAGGTGCATATTTTTAGTTATTAAATATTAATATTACTATTATAAATTCACAATAAACTAAAAAAACGTACTTAAATTACAGTAGAAGCAATATTCTGAAGTTTAATCTAACTTTTTACAGTTTCAAGAGCCTAGCTTGTTGCATAAACATATAGCCGTCCATCATCATCATATCAGCCGAAAGACGTCCACTGCTGGACATAAGCCTTCCCCAAAATGGGAGGATTTGCCATAATCGCCACGCTTGGCAGGCGGGTTGGCGATCGCAGTATGGTGGTCAAATGCATAGAGGAAGCTGCTGCCCATTTCTAGTAAGTCCCTTAGTCGCCTTCTACGACACCCACGGGAAGAAATGGGATAGTGCTATTCTTTTACGTCCGGCACCACACGGAGCGACATAAAGATAGTACAATTTTTTTCAATGAAACTAGATTCGGAACATCTAAACCGCGTTCAAGAGCTATCAGTGTCAATATTGCACTGAAAATAATAACACTGACTGTTCAGTTTCATTGGTGAGCTCGCTCTTAATCTTTTATCAGTGGCAATTCCTGTGATTTTAAGAACGTACTTAGTCTGATCTCAGTCATTGAGACTGAGACAATGAACGTTCTTCTCTTAAAAATACCTCTAGTTTCCAAACATTTTTGACATTTGGACTGCGACTAGACTTTGAACGTTTTTAATTACGAGAATAGGGTATTTACCAAATTTACTAAAAACTATTTTCATTTGAAGAAGGATATTTTCCAATTGATTAAAAACTATTTTTATTTGAAGATTGGGACGAAATATGTAACAGAAAAATAAAAATAAACTGATTTATATCTATTTAATTTGATTTTAATCGTTTTTAAGTCAGAAAATGCATATAAATCAATTTATGTTTATGTTTCTGTTACATATTTCGTCCATCAAATCAAAACAGTTTTTAATCAATTGGAAAATATCCTATGGGCCTTCAGATCGCAAACATTCAAAGAAACGGATTAGTGGTAGGTTTATTTAAAGCCTTCCAAACCAAAATATTTTTAATAAAAATTTCTATCAAGCAATGAATCTACCAGCAACGTTTCCTAACGTTACCGTTTAAAATATACCTTATACCTTAATTGGTTGACAAGCTCCTTCGCTGGTGGTACGTAAGTTAAATATTAGCACATTTTATTACTGTCTGTTGACGTTGGGCTTCCTTTGAGTTACTTTGACGTCGCTTGCGGCATTTTCATAGATAAAGGGATGCGACCGGACGCTCTCACTAATATTGTGCCTAAGTGTGTGCGTTAGTTTTGTGTGATCTTTGCTTACACAGGACATGAGCTGCTTTAATGCCTTTATTGATGTCTTTGTGGTTTTGTTCATTTTGAAACAATACAAAGTGTAGGAACTACTAGGTACTTACAGTGGATTGTACAAACTTAAACTTTGTTAAAACTTATAAATAATGTGTTTTATAAGTTTATAACCTACATAAGTATCTACTAGTACCTATCATATTTATAATTAATTGTGACATTTTAAAGTTTTTTATCGTTGTTCCTCGCAGCCAAAGCAACTGCATCAAATCTCTTCACCGCCCTTGGCCAAGAATTCCTAAGGCACTAAGACCGCCCTTGCAACTATTTTGTCTGCGAATAATTTAAATAAAATAAATAAAGACCAACACAATTATTTTATCCTAGTTTATTATAAGTAATATGGTTTCTATGTTGGTGCTGCTATTAGTGAATCAAAAGGTTTTATAAGAGAAAATATATTGAAATACTTATTTTATAGAAGATGTTTAAAAAAATACATAAACGCGGACATACAACTTTTATAATTATTCTAACAACTATCTAAAATCTAGATCTATGGGAACGGGTGCCAGAATTAAATTGTTTAAATTTAAATAAAAAATCAAACGACAAAAAAAAACAAGTTATATCAAATAATAAGACAGCAAATCTAAAGATAGTATCTATGTCCACAAATAGTCTCTGTCATAAACAAAGTCCACCGAAGTAATACGATATTCCGTAGATTACGGCATAAAAGTCGGTAATTTGCCTGACATTCTACTTCAAAAGGGCTCCTCGACAATTGTATGTCATTTGGTTCGACAAGCGGATCCGTACATAGTTGATACTCCGGGTTTCGCTGTAAGTGTGCAATTTCATAAGTATAGGTAACGATACCGGGGACATCACTAATTTATTATTAAACTGTCGTATGTCGTGTTATTACGGATTTATTCAGCAATTCGTCGAGTTACAAATTACAGTTTTATGCAAGAGACTACTTTGTTTGAGCAATACATTCTATTGTTGTTTGTATGGATTTCAAATAATTATGTAGGTATGAACATGAGTCATGTATACGATTTACCGATGATGTAAGAGATGACACCTTGCTTTTCGCGGAACTTTGCTTCCAAATCTAGCGCAAAGGATCAGCTTACCATATTGGATGATCCACCTATTAATATAATGAACATATCATGACATATCTAAAGTTTTAATTCACAAAACGTTCTTTTTTACTTTTATATCCAGTCAGCTCTAAATGTAATGCAGTACTTACCTAACCTAACATGTCATATTATATCGAATTTCAACTTTTATCATTCATGTACATCATTTTATAATTCCAGTTATAATACGATACTAGATCTGATACACAGATTCCTAGTATCTATCTTTCATCTATAATATATCAATAACAGTACAGATACGATTGGAATATGCGCCATATTAGGGAGGCGAGGTGTCACATTTGTGCGCACATACTTGAACCAATGAATGTGTAACACGACGCGGTACAGGAATACCGACAGGATGGCCGCGGGCTTATTAACTCCCTCCATTAATTAAATTATTAGAAATCTCGAGCCGGACTAATTAATGAAGAATTCCAACATTTCGGTCCACCTATCGGGCTTTAATTAAAATTGACAAAGCCGCGGGCGAGCGCTCTCGCTCGCCAAATATCGCCTCTATTAATGAAATGATCACTCCAAACTAATTAAATTATGGAGGTAATGGTGCGTGCAAGTGATACCGGCCGCGAGACCATTCTGACAACTGCCTGTGTAATGTTACACCTACGCGCCTCTCCAGCATTTAAACCCGATAAAGTGCAGCTATCAGCTATGTAATTACATTTTTTACTCCGCTATAATTTGTACAAACGTCCTCAGCGGAAACCATTTATTCGGCGAAAGCGTAACACGTATTCAGTAAGCGAACTCGATCAATATGTAGTAATTTTTTTACCGTTACGTTAATTGGTGCTACCATGTTAGGTACCCGTATAATTTCAAGTGATTTCAATATCCTGCAAATTAATGGCCGCTATGCAGGTAGGTAGGTACGCATCGCATTAATAATTTCATGCATACGTTGCCCAATTATTTTAAAACTGCTCCACGTTGTAGCTAATGAGATGTCGAGCAATAATAACGAGCAATTAAAACGAATCGTATAAGAGAATAATACCAGCTCTGTAGTACACGAACTTTCAACCTTACAATAACAATTACCGTCCGTATATTATTAAACCTCTTAATGGATACCCGTTTTCCAATTAGCGTTTATTCTGTAATTGAGATCATTAATGGCTTTTAAAAGATATAAGTACTAGAATTTGAGTTAGTTGCTGGGTCTTAGTAGACGAGACGAGTGAGGGCTGTGGAGGTAAAAGTCAGTGTTCATGAGAATGAGACTTAGTATGTAGCAGGCACGGCACGGCACGGCACGGCTCGGCTCGGCTCGGCGCAACGCTAGGCGCAGCGACATTAAAATGAGTAATTATAATAAAGCTGATATGTCCTCATAATTAACTAAGCCTGATGAAGAGTGCTTTGACGAGAGAAGCAACCGCAAAGCCGCTACAGCGCTTTAATATTTCATAAAAAAATATCTCGTATAAATTTTTAGACATTGTCTTAGAAGAAGAATATGTTTGTTTTAATGAAGTAATTCGTTTTTTCCGTACCTGTTGACAGTTAACATACAGGTCATTTTATTTTAATCGTTATAGATTGGGAAACTTTAAAGTGATTCGTAATGTATCTATTGATTACTGAACCACTCACAGTCACTCCATCTATGCAATTATTTATTACTTAAACAGCCAGTTTGACCCCTCAGCAAGATTTGCAAAAACAAAGCCCAAATAAGCCTACAGGATTATTCTCTTTTCAGCCAGCACTTCACTACACTCCAATGTCGACGCCCGCTCAGCGCTTCACCGCTGAATCGCGCTCACAGCACTAGCGCTAATTAGACGGAGTGACAACCCACTCCTGCCATAAAGCGCTGCAGATTTATCGCCACAGATTATTTATATTATGTTTATTAGGCCCCGCCCTCCGTGCCCTGCGCCCTGCTTTCCCGCTAATTGAATTGCCGGGATTTTTATACGTAACAACACCTGAGGAGTTTATTAAAGGTCATAACGTATGATATGACCTTTGCTAAGCTGCGTTTAGATTACATAATTTGCTCGGTACTGTTTTATTTTAGTGTCAGTGTACAGGCGTATGAGTAATGAATTCGTGTTCATTATATTATCTGTGGTCTGTTGGTACGGTAGCCAAAAAAAGCAGTCTTCCTTATATTTTTATTATCATTGACAATTCACTCTTTCTCTTTAACAAAAAACAACAAATAGGTGATCTCCTTAATTTTTATGGGTCGTTAAAACTATAGTCTGATGAAAGATAAATATTATGATCAACAGACCTGACCTAAACACGACATAACTAAGATCGTTATTAACATGCGGCCATCATAAATCATCGTTCACAAGGAATACAAGTTATTTTGGCAATCGCACCGGTTATGATTAACAGCGTCTCCTCCCGCACGCCACAATGATGAATTGACTACGAAAATAACCGTTACTTTATAATAGTTCCAATTTTCAAGACATCTATACAGACATTTCGATTTTTCTAGGGTAAAAATAACACGTCTTACGTAGGTACCTGATAACTAATTAAAGTAACCGGGACAACACTATTGTATCCATCTACAATTCTACCAATGCCCTATGACAGGTATTCCTAATTAAGACTCCTGCAGACAAGCGCGGCGCGACTATGCGACGCGATTCTGGTGGAATAATTTCCATGGAATTTTTATAAAAATTGGTCTACTAGAGTAGACCAAATGCCCTGGGAGCCTTTACGGATTTCTTTTTGTAAGTGAGAAGTCCTTTTATAATAATATCTTAGCACTTAATTAACTTATGCTGGCTCTAAAAAACTTCTTGACTTAATTGGCCATGAATGGAGGTCTGTAGCGGTTTTATTTCCAGTTTAAACTTATTACACGAATTGTTCAATTAAAATAACTTATCGGAAGATGAACAAACAAACAAAATATGTTTAGATGAAAAATGAACACTGGTGTACTACATCACAAAAAGGCAATTTGAACACTATACCCTGAAGCTTAAAATTTTATTTAGCAGTGTGTCGTCCTAATGCAGGGTCCGTGTCCTTATCCTCGGCCGTCGCTATCCGAAGTTGTATCTTTCGTTGATTTGTTGCTTCGGTTTGCACAGTGTTCTGTAGCTAATTAATTTTAATTGGGCCGAATTGCAACACGTCTATTATACGTTTATACGCGACTTTTGGCCCCTTCGCTTCGTTTGCATACACGCTCCTTGACGTTGTTGTTTGTCGTAATAACCTGTATCATTCATCTAGAAAAACATCTGCCAATTTTTTGTCCGACATTGTCTTTTAACGTGTTCGTAATTAAGAGAAGACTACATGTCTTCTGTATTCGTAATTAGCGTAAGTCTATTTATTTTGCTGCGGACGGTACCATTGTTACGCAAGGAACGTTAGGGTTGAGCTACACCGTTCGCAATTTTCATAATTTCAATACCAAAGATTGAGCAATAAAAGCAATGTGAAGGGCCTATAAACAGTCTAAATCGGTATGTATTCTTAATCCTCGTATTGTGCGGAGGACGGAGGGCCACCGCTCACGAACTCCCGACACTAGCAACAATCGCATTTAATTTTCCGCTCGTGCGCCTTTATTGGTAATCGCCTCTCTAAATTGAAACGTGAAGAAATCTCATTGGAACACGTTATGAATTAATTAAAGGATTTGCTCATTTACTTGTCGGAGTAAATAAACACGCTTCTCTGAACTGACATGATGGAACAAACACACGATAATTATTTAATAAGCAGTTACTAACCTCGAAAATAACTTCATATTAAAAGATCTTGTTTCTATGCGTTTTATCATGATTGCTAGCTAATTAACCAGTATGAGTTTGATTATATAGACAAACGCTTGTCAGTCACTTTTGCTGTTACTCAATTCCCTCAAATTAAGTCGACCGTAACCTAACGCCATATCCAGGCTTGCAAATAATCTATTATTGTCTCCACTCTCCATATAATCTATCCTACTTAAACCTTGTTTATTAAATCATAACCCATATTAGTCATGTGAACACAGTGTGTGCGCGTTACTCATGCTTGTCATATCTATCATACTATTCACTAGGAGTCAGCCATTTGCGTCTAACATGACAAGGGTACACTGCGGGCGATGCAAACCGGTTGTATAAAAAACCAAGCAAATACGCGCACTCTACTTGTTTAATCTCATGAGCAGGCTAATTGTCCACAGCAGTGACGATGACAGTTGGGGGCGCGGGCCGCGGGGGACGGGGGCACGTGACCTGTCACTCGCAGGGAAATTAAAACATTCCGTTATTATTTTCATTTCGCAAACCCCGCGTAGGTACGGGACTACGCGCAATGATACCCACTGTGCACGACTGTACTACAAAAAAATATCTGCCGTGCCTAACAATGAACTATGGAATTGTTTGTGTAAGCTAGAAATGGACAGTCGTGACCAATTCGACGATTTTGGCAACTTTCAACAAAAACTTGACGAAAAACAGTTAGTGGTCAATCGAGTGAGATTTCTCTGTTCTGCATTAAATAGACGTTTTTTAAGGTCTTCCACAGGAGAACCAAGTTAACATATTCCGAAGAATTGCCAAACTTAAGTGGCTGTGGGCAGGGCACATTGCTCGTAGAACAGATGGCCGATGGGGCCGAAAAGTTCTGGAGTGGTGACCGTGTTCCAGAAGACGTAAAGTAGGAAGGCCTCCCACAAGGTGGACCGATGACCTCTTGAGGGCCACAGGATTCCGCTAGATGCGGGAAGCACAGAACCGGTCAAAGTGGCGGAGCTTGGGAGAAGCCTATGTGCCGCAGTGGACGTCTTTCGGCTGCAATGATGATGATGATGATGAAGGTCTCGATTAGAGTTCGAAACACAAATGAAAGCATAAAGACAAAGAGAGACATAGCAACAAGTCTTCCTCAGCGATGAATACGAGAATTCGTCGGTACTTCGCATCTCATTGAAAAAATACTGCTCTCGCAGTAATTTTTTTATGAGAATTTAATAAGAATCGTTTATGTTCACAATAGCAGGCTTGCGGCACACTGGGCGCTTAACATAAAATGGTATTGTTTCACTTAAAAACTTAAGTGAAAAACTTTACTGCTTGTTGATAAAATGTTTAACTTTTTATGTTTTGCGGTCATCTTGAAAGATTCAAAGTATCCACATGAAATGCATCACTAAAATATTAAGTAGGTACCTAATACAAAAGCTTGGTAACAATTCGCTGACATTTCAGAGATAACTGGTAAAATACACTTAGTCGTTTCAATAAACGTTTACTTACCTAAAGATTAATCCCACAAGGACTATGTTACGGGTTACAAATATAAAATGTGTTATGTTAAACGAGGGACATGCTTTAAGGGAGTATAGTACTCATGAAAATGAAAAACTTTTACTGAGGTAAGTACCAACACTGATCTCGCAAAAAAAACCAGCCGCTCTATACATTTATGTTTGCACAACGTGACAAATGTATGGAACAGCTGATTTTTTCTTTATATTTCGGTATCCACTCCATAGTAAAAGTTGTATATGTTCAGCCAGTTGAGTAGGCACCACACGCCCTTAAAAATGTCCCTCATTTAACCTAACATACTGTTTAATTCCGAAGCTTATACAAAGTTACTTCATATCGTACGACCCTTCCACGAAATCGTTACCAAAAACCAGTAAATCGATTTAAATTTCCAGTTATTCATAGCGAAGGCGTAGCTAAGAATATTGTACTCAACGCTATTAACACTTCAAGTATAAGTGAGAACGTAATGCTATTTTTCTAACAAGTGATTACAGGGATTATAAAAAAATAACTGGTCAAAACCAATCGTTCCTTAGAAAGCATTTTGCCAGCAACAAAGACATCGCGTGCCAGCGCTCGAGCCCACAACATAAAGAGCAGGTTCAAAGCTTTCAATTTGCATTTACCAACATTTAATCCGAAGCCTGCATCTGCGTACAATTTAAATACAAATAATGTATTGTAATTGATCAATCAGTGCGATGCATGCGAGTAATAAGCAGTATTACAGTATTACCTCGTCAGTTCCCGTATCAAAGCAATATCGACAGACGCCCGCGCCGGCGGCGGCGGCGTAGAATTTTAATAATTAAAAATCACCCCAACCATGAAGGGAGTCGCCGACACACTGCACATTACGCGTTATCATTTTTAATTAAAATTCTCGCGCCACCACTAACTATACCTAATGATGAAATATTTCAACTTTGATATCGTTATTTATGATTTATTGTAGCCAAGTTATCATTACTTATTTTTTTAATTATAATTATAATTCAACTGCAGTTACGTCAATTGTTCTTTGTACATCTCAACCTTATAAGAATTCATTTGATTTTGATTCCTATCTCCATAACTCTAAATCCAATTTCCAACAAACAATAATAATAATAATAAAAATAACAACCCCAGTCCGAAAGAGAACTCAATATAAATGACTAAAGCACTTTTGTTTAGATAATGTCAGCTATTTCATAACTACTGCAAACAATTTTTAATTTCCATTCAGTTAAGCGCTCGTACATGCAATATAGAAAAAATAGCAAACATTCAGAGCGATTCCAATAGGCTAATCGTGAGTTATTAAACCCTCGCGGAGCCCACCTGATCGCCTGCCTGCTATAATAGAAATACCAGGGACTTATTATTAAAATTGCTGCTAAATTGTTCCCCTCGCCCCTCGTATTTCGTGGGTCGAAGGTGACTTATTGACGTTATATTCTACTCGTAATAATATTAATTTGACAACGCACAACG
This sequence comes from Polymixis lichenea, assembly GCA_949091785.1. Lineage (NCBI taxonomy): Eukaryota > Metazoa > Arthropoda > Insecta > Lepidoptera > Noctuidae > Polymixis > Polymixis lichenea. The sequence goes on along the minus strand of OX420939.1, from coordinate 8,978,708 downwards.
CGTTACGAAAATTAATTAAATTAAATTGAATAGAGTTGAATATCAAAGCGACATAGCAGGGAACCGAGAATGCACAGGATTAATCAATCGGACAACGTGTGACCACGAATGCTGTTAAAGGAAACTCGAGGTCAGATTATTAATTTAATGGTGAAAGCCAACAAAATGAATATTACTAGTCAGGTATCGGTTTAATCAAGAACAGGCCAAAAAAAATACATTTTCAATAAGTAAGTAATAAGCTAACCTAACCCAAAAGCTTTTCATTTAGCAGTAGCTCTACATCACCTTTAAAAAAGTTAGCTTTGTTAATTACCCGCCAAAGAAAACCACTTTAATTTCGTTCACTGAATTGCTTTTTTCTGTAGCAGTACTTCAAAACAACCCTTCCGTTGATCGAGTAAACACGAAACAAACGTAAGGGTTCCGCACGATTCATTGCATAATTAAATATTGATGATATAAATGGGCATTGTCGTCGCATACACATTATAATTAACGTATCGATATAATAAATATGTAGTTAGCTAATCAAAACCTATTGTGGTTGTATTAGAGCACTTTGTTTATGTGAGGTAACTCAATCAGTGGCAGTTAGCAGTATTATAATAACAGCGGTATTGTTAGCTCGGTTCTGGGACATTAATTAGGTAAGTACGTGGACCACGTCAGTCTCCGGGCTAATTAATTGAGCGTATTATTGGTGCAATGCCTAACCAATGCGGTTACAACGACTAGTGGCGTAGATACCGCGCCATGATTCATGCCTGGATATTAATTCAGTTGCGTTTCAACTAATATTTTCCAAAATTCGCTTGTTGTTTTTTAGAACACGGAATTTGAGTGTTTAGATGAGTGACTAACAGCAGTAATTGGCAGAAAGAGTTTTTTTTTTTTTACTGTGGACATAAAGGTGTAGGAATTTACGTGGCTTGACGAAGTGTTCACTGTAGACGACATACTTAAATGACTAACAAGGAAAAAGTTATGGAAATACTTTCATAACACGCGACATGAGGCCTTCAAGAATCTTATGATCGGTTCCGAGTACTAAATTATTACTTATCAGAAGGCAATTCTCGTAATTTCACAGTCTGATCTCAGTCTAAATCTGTCAAAAATACCTCGAGTTTCCATACATTTTTGACAAATTTTTGACATTTGATTGTCGCCGAGATGAGATGATGATGAGACTACGACTAGATTTGGAACGTTTTTAATGACGAGAAACGGCCTGCAGTTTACTATGTACAACAAGAACGTGACTCTGATCTCGACGTCAGTTATTAAACAAATGATACCTAGTGCATAATCTGAGACTAGTTGAGCAGAGGTTAATTCGTGTTGTCGGTAATTGAGTGGATAACACGCGTTCGGCGTTACTGACACGGCTAATCAGTCAGTAATGTGACTCGACACAGCTAACGTGACGCGTATTGATGCCATACAGCGGGAGTAAATACCTGATTAACTGGCATTAAGTACTTAATGTGTTGTTAAGTTTGTTAGTGGTTAAGTCAGACGTCTGTGTTGTGTTGAAGTTTAGAAGATTCATGATGTTACTGCAGGTAGGTAGGTACCTAGGTAGGTACAATTATTTTTTTAGAAAAGTGCAAAATATAACATGGATACTTTAGGTACAAGAAGCTAGGAAACTTGGATGAATCAAACATTAAAATTAACATCGAATTAAAAAAATATCGATATTTAATAGTCGAAATTCAAGTAAATTTTTTGTCCTTAGCTTAGATTTGAAATGCAGATGAAGGAAATCGATATGATAAACAAAAAAAAACAAGATTAAAAGATAGAACACAGATACAAAAATGTCCTTGTGAATATCTAAATCGAGATAATATAGGTATAAACAACGACAAATACTTCATCAAAGATAAGATTCTATACAAACCAATAACAAGGCAACTATCCATTTCTTACTCCATAACATCCCTTTCAACATAAAAATAACTACCTACCTACAAGCCACTAGTAACGGAACATAGAACTAATTAGCAAATGACATGTACAAATTAATTAGGTAAATGTTATAACGATAGATGTGTGTTAATGTTTTCAATAATTAATTTAATTATATACTGGCTTTTAGATACCTACGCCTTACTAATCGGCCTTCTATTAAGAAACAGTTGAACATCGCGAACGAAAACAAAGAAAAAAACGGGTATTCCATTAATCCCCACTGACAATCCCCATCAATGGGGATATGTGAACTTTTTGTTCACAAATCCCCATCGGTTTAAAAATAAATTACAAACAACATAATAATACAAGAATCACGAAGTGTTTATTTCTTACGGAGGTAAGGACGCATTGATATTTTTTTTATAATCACACAAACTAAACTAATAGCCTAAGTGTCAAATATTGGGTTGGTTTTATATTGCCTCTCAGAACCCTGGCGACGATAACAGCGAAGAGTTCAGAAATTACATGCTCAAACAATGGTTGTAACCAGACGACTTTATTAAAATCCGGTGTGCATTTGGTCAGAATCAGAATTACCGTGCTACTAATTTAGTTGAAGCATGGAACCAAAAAACTAAAAAATTAGAAAATAATTTAATTCTATTAAAAAGCGTGGGGTGCTTTTTGGGGTATTTTTATAATCAATGAAAAAAAAAAAATCAAAAAATTACTATGCATTATTATATACAGGGTGTAACAGAAACCCTATCCTTAAACAATAAAGATAACAGCTGGTATAGAATCACTAGACATAGTTTCAGCTCAAAATAAAATACTCTAAGAATTGATACCAAATTTTCGGTTTCAAATGTTTCTTAAATTTAAATCATAACAAACGTGTCACCGCACTACGCAGGTCAATAGCTTTCCATGTTACTTGCCAATATCACGATAATTTTTTTCCGAGTGATGTGTTTATTTCAATTTGAAAAGTTCGGTTTCTGGTATCAATGTACATAGTAAAAATTCTCATAACTTCCGAACATATAGAGATAGGATTAAAAAACCCTTCCAATATCGTTTGATATCATCCAATGGAGCGGTACCCTTGGTACCGTATACCGTATGTACCGTTTCCGTCACACCTTGTAATGGAAGTTATTGGTGGAAAAATTACGATTGGGCTCTGCTTAGAAAAACTTAGGTGATTTTGACACCACACTTTTTAATATTGACAAATTATTACTAATTATATGTAACAGTTGTAGGTATTACTGCCTAAAGCATATAATACTATAGATGCGTGGATATATTATGTTTTTATTGTTTCAATTTGAAATCAATCATTTAAAAAATATGTGATTTTATTAATGACTGTAAAACTGTGATTTGATTAGTTTGTAAGGAATAGTAAAATTCTGTGATTTTATTAATGACTGTGAACTTGTGTGATATTATTATTTATTAATATTATAAAAACAAAGGCCCCCGCCGCGTCAGCCTGTCTGTTCGCGATAAATTTAAAAACTACTGAACGGATTTTCATGCGTTTTCACCAATAGACAGATTGATTCATGAGGAAGGTTTTTTTTTTTTTTTTCTGGGTGGGAAATCATCAAATAACTTCTCCCGCTCTGGGTGGAGCGGGAGGGCGTGTCAGACTTTTACTGACTAAAACCCACCCGTGCTCCCTCAGTTGCCTGTGTGCCAGGGGCGGCGGTATCTCTTTCGAACAACCCGCACCCCCGGCAGGCATCGGCCCTTGCGGGCCCCTCTGTTGCTGCTGACATCTCTTTGAGGCGCGCGTGGAACACAACGCGCCGTCGACCCGGGCTTGGTCCTTACCGGACAGCGAGCTACCCATTACTCGCCGTCCGCAAGCCCGTGCCTACGGTGGCCGGGAATCAGCCTGGGATTCCCGACGCCCAGGGCGTCTTCTGCCATCCATGAGGAAGGTTTAGGTGTATAATTAGTTAATGTTTTGCGTAAATTGGTTAATACAGGCGAAGCCGCTGACAAAAGCTAGTTATTAATCATTTTAAAGCTCGTATCAACGAAAGTTAACACAAGGCAAACAATATGTATTTCTTATATATTTAATTAATCACAAATTAAAGTAACCATAAAGTAATTTCAAAGTTGATCTCTAAAAAATTATGGGGTTTATTTATAAACGTTGCTTAAAGTTAAGTAATGATTAGCGACTGTTAAACCATACAGTTTTAACATCACTTTATATTTCATAGTTTGGACTGTAATATGACTTGACAGAAACATTTTACATTTACCCTCTTACTAATAAACACAGTTCAAAGTTATTCCAAGTTTAAACCTATGAAAATTTATGGCTTTTCCTTTGTTATTCCTGGTATAACTTTATTCCGTGTTTATTAGTTTAGGGTAGGGTTAGTTATTAGTATTGCTTAATTTTTTTTTATTATAAAAATAAATATCAACGTGTCCTTCCCTCCGTAAGAAATAAACACTTCGTGATTCTTATATTATTATGTTGTTGTATTTGATTTTTAAACCGATGGGGATTTGTGAACTTTTTGTCCACAAATACCCATTTTTGTCTCATAGAGCTCGTAATGGGGATTTGTGAACAAAAAGTTCACAACTCCCCATTGATGGCGATAAGTGGAAAAACCCGAAACACGAGAGCTCGACATTTTTGTCGATTGACGAGTTTATTTTTAATTTTTATTTAATTTATTTTAAAACATACTTATTAACATTCAGTCTTGTTTGACATAAATCAGATTTGAATTAAATAATGTCTACCCATTTCTATTAACTGGGTAAGTAGGCTACTGTATACTTGAACGGTGAGAGAAAGTAAGTAGGGGTAGTCCCCTACTTTATTTTTCGTCAAAAGCGCCCATAGCAAAATTTTCCATTGCAGAGTTTTTCCAGAGACTAGTTCTTTAATCATACCTACTCGGTCGAGTGGATATTTAAACATTTCGTAACACAGTTTTAGGGCTAATTAAGGACGTGCTAATAAGCCTCCGTTTCCGTTCCACACGTGTCGTAAAGTCACTCAAAGGAAAGGGTAACTCGTGAATAGCTGGTCACTTTCTAACAAGAATATTCAGTATAATAAAATAAAATACATCATTACATCACGCCAGTATAACCAGAAGGGTTAGGCAGAGGGATATCTAGGTACAGTACACCCACATTCTACGTTTAAGTCCCATGTAATATGGGGCAACCCTATTGCCATTAGCCGGGCTTAAATCCAGATTTGGCTGCTGCTGTAATTTTCCAGATGGAAAAACTTAACAACACTGCCCGACTGAGAATCGGACCCAGGGCCTCATGCTTCAAACAACGAAGCGAACGAAGCATAGGTAATAAGATATGACGTAATACATGTCGTTTTCGACAATATTTTTGGTATTCGACATGACTCATACATAATCGAACCGAAAGGATGAATGTCGATTTTTAATTCCCTTCATGTAAAATCGACCATTTTGTAATCAAATTACGAGTTCACCACTTAAAAGCAATAGGTATTTCATGGAACAGTCCGCTTAATTATAATTAAAATACAATTTGCATCCGATATTGGATCAATGATGGACGTATTATTAAATCGATGTGCTCGCAAAGGTGTTCCACTGTTTCTATTTGAACGCGCCAATTAGTAACTAAATTAATTTAACTCGCATATCTAGAATTTACACAGAGTGCTGTTTCGATACCAAATTACCAAAACCACATAAACTTTACACGATTATTAGATTGTTTTAGATACGCCACACTCATTATAAACTTGTTAGAAATTCTATTGACCATATAATTGGTTACGGTTACACCGAAAATCAATGACACAATTTGAATAAAATACGTTTTCTATTACACCTAATGACGAACAAAAAAAATCTGTAAAGGAATCATCAATTTGTCAATTCATCAGCGAGTATTCACTTAATTCTGAATTCTCAAAGATGAATGAACATAATCAGTTCACATTCACTCCGCGCCCCCAACGGGTCCTACTCACTCAATACTCAAGTGTCGCAATAAAAAAAAATGGTCGTCGTATGTTTTTAATTAAACGCTTATTTTGAAGAGGGAATGACTCACACAATAGCTCATTGTGCGACAGTGCTATTGCATTATTGACGTTTTATGATGTGAATTGTAGCTGATCAGAGGGTAACGAGATCTACATTTTGAACCTTAACACACTTTACACACGGTTTAAATTATTGTGCAGGTAGCACCGCATAGTTTATACATAATATGAGAATGGAATCACAAAAGAAATTATGACTTATTACGTAATGTGTGAATTGTTGAATAATGTCAATAATTTCTGAGGATCGAACTTAACAATGACTGTGGGTAAAATGCAAATATGAGCTATATTTGAGTTGTACACACTTTCTGATGTCTTATAATCACATTCGACATTATTTACTTATCCTTTTGAATTTAATACCAATGTAACCTCTTTACATCTCCAATCATCCCAAGGCTTCACTATAAAGCAGCCAGTAGCAGCAGCAATATACGAAGCAGCAGCAGCATGTAGCAGCTTTACTATAAAAGAGACAAGCAATATACGAAGCGTATGATCATATTTATGATCATGCGCTTACGCACATATAAGTAATTCTAACCACGATATCTACATATCAATCATATACCCGTCTAAACATGAACGACATGTTCTTAGTTTTATTATTTAAATTAACTATGACCTGTCATAATCCAACTAGATTCATCCCTAGCAGATGCTGCATCCTATTAGACGGAAAATACTTCCATAGAATCTATAAACAAGAATCAATTAAAGGCATTACTTAGAAACAAAGCTCAAGAGTGCAAAGTGTTTCTCTAAAAAGGATTAAAATTTAGTTGATTTAATGTATTTAGAGCTCAGTGTTGCCTGCAGTACCTCAGTCAGGTAGTGAGGCCAACCAAGGTTCGAAGTAGCAACTCGAGCCTCCAGTTTCAAAGCGCCGCGTGGCTCTTCCTAAGTGGATTAATTACGTGGATGATCTTCCACCTAAATTAGTCTAACAGCCGTATACCGTTACACGATCCTTCACGAACCTCGCTTTGTGTTTATATTTAATGTACCTAGCTGTTCCTACCTTGTAAGTATTCACTGGAACTCAGTATTGCATATCTGCAATTCTCAGAAGAGATATTCTGACTAATTTGATACCCGATACTAATGCTTACTAATTGGGTGAGAAGGAGTCGTATTTAATTCATTAATGAGTACTGCTAGCAACAGCTTAAATCAATAATAACATCTTTGACTATTTTTATTATTTTCATAATACTAACGCCTACTGCAATCTCTTCGATCCAATTATTAATTTTCTCGTCCCGAAGACAACGAAAACAAAGCCACGGGCAGACCTAATTAGTGAGGAAGTTATAGTTGTGTTGTTTACTAATAAGTAATCCTATATCCTTTAAATAACTTACTGAAAGCGTTCCTGGTCTAATTGGCAGAAATCTCTACTGAAATTACCTGAAAAAATAAACATGTTATTGTGTACCTTCTAGTTATCTATGCACGTTTATAAAACAAATATTTTTCCAATCAAATATCAACGTTAACGTATCTAAACAAGCGTAAATAATTACAAACAAAATAATTTCCGGACCATCCGCAATTATCTACATGAAAAAAGTTTTAAATACGCATTATTAAACCACAGAGTACAAACATGCAACAGAGAGACAGCTGCCCAAACACGAGTGCACTCGTCTGTACTTTTTAACGTTCTAAGTAAATATTGGGCTACTCGGTACATCGGGTACAGTCGCGGTCAATTGGTTGGAAAACCACGCGGGAATCGGGATTAATGTTTAACAAAATCTCGCACATATAAGATATAACCGTTCGAAGATGAAAATTGAAAATTCTCACGAATATTTTTCACGCTAATTAACCATGACATACCCTTTACGCTATGCCATAACTCACGATTAAGACGGGTTTAGCGAAAAGAATTGATGATTGCCCAAAAAATTCTTTTGTAAATAAAACCAACATGGTTTAATATGTGAAACATGAAATACAATTTAGAAAAATAATATCAAATAAAATATCGAGAATTCCGTGTGTTGAGTGAGGAATTTTCAATATGATCTGGACTAGTTTTCATATTAATTGCATCGCCCGGCAAACGCTGTTATTAGAATAGTGAACTGTTCCTGAAATATTTTTATGAAAAGGTTTAGTTATGTACAGACGCTAGCACATCAAGCTACCCCAATCTGTCAAATTTCTTTGATAGATTTCAAACTTTATCGCAAATTATTAAGGTTCATGTTCAATTGGGAAAATTTGACAGTTTGGTAGCTTGATGTGCTGGCGTCTGTACATGATATTCTACTTTTTCAATATGTCATATAAACTTTGCTTACAGTCTATCTATTAATGAACTACTTAGTAACTCCAAAGCGTATATAGATGAGTTCTTTAATAATAATGACTATTTCAAAATCTGGGTCTACACACTCAAGGGACAAAACCGCCGTCCATATTAACATCATTCGCAAATCACAATACTAACACGATCTAAATTGGCTACTAAATATTCAAAACCAATAGTCCGTAGGAAACATACACGTAATTCGACAATGGGTGGCTAATTCAATTTGAATCACACACAATATTCTATTAATCGTGACGGGCAGGTGTAATCAATCCGGGAGCGGCGAGCGGTCCGCATTGTTCTACAGGCCTGCGATTGATGCCGCCATACCCCATACATTGTTGGCAAAGTGCATATAGATATGTCAAATAAAATGTTATAAAACAAAAGGTTGTCAGTATCGACACACATTTATCCCACAAGATGAAGTTTGCAATTCATAAGTCCTTAGATTGACGTAACTTTCAAATTCTAGTATGCAATATTGTTCAGGAGCACGGAGAATGAACTGCTAATAGAGCACAATCTTGATCTTTGAACCTCACTCATTACCTGAGATAAGAGTTCAAAAGTCTTGATATTATGAAGCCAAGGCTAATCGAAACACATCTCTACACGACGACAATTTATCAAACGGATAGCTGTCTTTTATAAAAGTGTGTGAGACAGAATCTTTCCATCGCCATAATTCGGGTATCCTTGGTACGGCCACCTGTTGGGTGAGAACGATTATACGACACTTTCTTTCCGAAATTAGGGCTGCTTAACTTCGTACAAGGAAAATATAAGAGACGGGAAATTACTTGGAAGAATGAATGGATCTATAGACCAAACTAGATGAGCCTATTAAAACTAAGCAAGTACTCACTTATCAACTACACTACATATTTAGACGTCCCACTTATTACAACTTAGGTACAGAGAATACCCATTCATGAACATGATGTTTACATAGCCAACCTTCATAATATCATGAAGATATAATTTAAAACAACTATCGTAATCTATCAAAACAAACAACGTAGTTTAGATAACAATATCATTTTAAAAGTACACAATTACATGGTAATACAATCCGTCGTAATAGCATCTGCCTCACCAGCAGCTGTCACAAACACCACTAATGAATAAATAAACCAAACAAACAGATAACAAGAGATGCCAATTAAACAATACACTAATTAATTCCAAACATTGGTGTAGTGGACTTAATTAGAGTAGGCAACATTATCAAACGAGCAGTACACAGGTAGCTATAGATAAACAGAGTAGATGAAACGCAGTGCGAAAATTAATATTTGATGAATACGAGTAGAGTAATCGATGGGATATCAAATATAAATAATATCAATGATCAGACCATTAGCCGATACGTCAAGACGAGAGTGAAAATAAAACAAGAAGTCGTTATGTTATAAATGATAACATATATTAAGCGCGAGTGTCGCATGAGCACCCAAGAAACATAAACTACTTTACGACAATCTCATAAAAGAAGCCGCACAAAGTCGACACTGGCTTTTTTAATATCGAAGGCGAGAGCTGGCCGCACTGTCCCACGAAACATTTTCCATTAATAAAACGCGAAAAAGGAATATTACATATGAAAAAGACATATATCCGTATCGCCGGACCCGGCGCTATCTCCTTGGAAGGTAATAACTTCTTTACAAGTCCAAAGTCCGAGGGATTGAAAAGCAATTTCAGCAGGACACCCCCGCCCTCACGCGGGGCCGGACTCGCCATATTTCTTTTTCGCCGCTACTGTAATTCGCCTTTGATTTAATCTAGAGAAACAAATCTTTGAATGTGAAAGTTTAGTGATAGGCATCAGTGGAACTAGTTTCGCTGATTGGATTCCATCCCGGCTCCCGCTCGTGCGCGGACTCCGATAGTTCCTACAATTTGAATTGGTCACTGCAGATATTCCGCTATTTGTCTGATTCTACTATAAGATTGCATTTCTTATTTTCTTAGCCGAATTTCGGTAGCCGTATTCTTTAGTCTTGTTCTTCAACCAAATTTATTTAAATTCAACACAGCGAGATATCAGAGACGAGTGAATCAATGAATAGGCAGAAGTTTAATTATTCCATGAATCATTATTAAAAAGTTTTCATTCGCTGTAATTAAAACCACCGCTCTAATTGCAGTGAAAATGGCAACGAACATCTTTTTGCGCGGCTCCGGTGGTTTTTCTCGTTATTTTGTACTTAATGATGCTGTTCTTAATGTACCTATTTAAAAACAGTGATAGTTGACTAGAACTGGGGCATGTTGTCAATTACGTTTGTATGGAACATGAGCACAACAAAAAGGTTGGCGGTGTCATTGGATCGATTTGTAACGTATCAATAAACAGGATAGAATCGCATACTGGAACCAGTTTAGTCGTGGGCGGCGAGGCGGCTCGCCACTATCGCCTTACCTCCTCGCACACCAACCACGCCGCAAAATATACATTACAGCGATATGTACCCGTATCAATATTATTTAATACCAGTATTCATTCAGCATAACAACAAGGCATGCCTTACCTATGGATAAGGGTGAGGTATTTTTTTACTGAAATTTCGCTTCACAAGAAACTAAAGTCTAATTACTTATTATGTACAATTTGTTAGTTTACTCAACCATTGAATCATTCCATCAAGTTCTACAAAAAATAAAAACGTAAACTCATACCTTATCACAATAAGCTCTATCAATATCACAAATCTTGTGCAAATTTAACCACCCGTTCAAAGTTTACGTAACATATTCGTAATAACATCAGTAAAAAAATCTTCGTAAAACTGAGTCAATTTGTAGGAGACGGTTTGTCGAGGGTACCGCTAGGGCTGCCCACAGATCTCTATCGGTCAAACTATTCCGGCCGCCTTATTTATATAATCTAACTATTTGCGAGGGACAAACACCCCTTATGATATTCGTTTTGCTTGGATTTTATGCGAATACGGAGTTTAAAATGGAAAATTGGACATTGTCTTTGAAGATTTCAGTTTTTTTTTTATTTGTATGAAACTAAGAAATACATTATAAATACTTGCTATACTACTACTAGACACAGCTTCTTTCAAATTACGCCTACTACCTTTAACTTGGGTTACCGCACTGTTCGGAAATCAGAATAATTGGCGTCACAGACTAAAAAAAGCGACCGACCATAGATAATACATTTTTCTCTACCGTTTTTCCCAAGTATCTGTTGACATAGAAATTTGATCGTGCATGTTTATCACAGCTAATTCGTGAGTTGTGTTGCTGTAACGCTAATATAATTTTATTCCGTGTAGGGTGGAGGGTGAGCCAGGGACGCCGCTCACGCGTCCCGCAACCATTTTCTGCGCGAACGAAACTCTATATTGAATACAATTCTAATAGAAAACACCTTCTACATTGTACACTGGAAACTTATTTTTAAATAAGGTTTGGTTGGAATTTACTAGAACCATACTTTAAATAAAATTTAGTTATTATTATCTACCTAATGCAAAATTGGACTGAGATTATATTGAACGAATGATATTCAATTGATCAATTTGAAAACAAATATATCGAAAATAGGAGTACATTAAAAGTCAAATTGATCCATTCATTAAAATTCAGTATTGCGCATAAAATCACATTCCTTGCTAAATCCTTGTTGAAGCACAATTAAACAAAAACTTACAAGACAACATCTCTTAAGTTTCATGAAAAGTAAAATATTTTCAGAAGAAATAGTGAACAAGAAGTGCGGCTATTGTGGAGAGGTTAGCGGGCCGGTATCGGGCCATTTGCTGCTGTTTTCAATTTGTCCGCGCCGCAATACATCAGCCGCGGCACGCAGCGGTAACCGCCCCAACTTTAATACACTTACGGTTGACATTTTTCCGCCCATTATGCATTCAGCTATACCAATACTTTCTGTTAATACTTACCGGGAAAACCAATTTACAAAGCCAGTCAGTCATTCACGTTTTCTAAGAAAAACCTTTCAACGGATACAAAGGCGCCATTATTTTCAGTATTGTTTTCATTTTCATAACAATCATTGAATTCAGCGCAGTTTTATAAAAAAAGTTTTGTTTCGCCTAGTTCTGTTTTTTATAAAGTTTTTCGTGCCTATTGTTGTTTGTCTATATGTAAAATAACAAACTTATGTTTTACAAGTTTTCCGTTGGTTATTGGTTGCCTGTATGAAATAGTAGGTCAAATCGTAAATATTCGTCAGAGCCTTGTTTGCAGCTGTCATTTAATCCTCACTAAAACGCCTTTAATTGATTCGTAGAACTGTTACGGTTCAAAAATGCAGTAGGATGTTTGAGACCACTTCCAGTCCGAACTACGGCTGAAACCTCTTTTTTTTTCAATGTAATTTTTTTTAATGCTCCATTTTTAAATATTCGTGCAATTTTCTGGTGCGGTTTTTCGTAGGTCGGTTTAATCTCATCAATACGTTCCGCAGAATCTGTAATTGTGTTGATTTTTCCTAGAACAAATAAAGTTTACTTACATGGTATTTATAACTTTGTACTTAAACCTACGATACCGCTCGCTGCTGTATCTATTCGTCACGTAGTTCTTAACCTCATCCAATGTGTAGTTTATTGAGATCTCGTCTCAAAGTAAGACTAACAGAAATAACTATAGGGTTTCCCCCTTATTATGAACATAAACAATGACTAATAACAATAGTATCAACAAAGTAAACGTTGGAAGCAAACAACTACAAACACTCGCCGATGTTCCGTTGCTTATTACTTGATTTTATGCACAAAAGTACAGAACATTGCACTGTCGATAGTAATACCGTGTTATGTAACCGAGTGTGTTAGAGAAATTCAGATGTACGGTAAACTCGAGGGAACGAGCGTAGAGCTCGTATCAATAATAATTAGAGGTGCTTTTAGTCGACGCAAGTTGGTAGTGAGGCACGCTCAGCTTAGCGTTCTAATTGGGCGCCCAGTCCACCTCACGACGATGTTTGACGAATGGTCCAAGCGTTGACAAACAACGTTGGTATTAGAGAACTCGGATATTACACAGAAACCACCTCTACTAGTAACCACGACTACGTATTTGAGCTACAGGCAGGATCTGGCTGCAATATTCTCGCAATTATTATATTGGATCCTGTTTGAATTCTATGGATACCAGATTGGGCTTTTATTATAATAATAAGTTGTAGACTTGTAGGTAGTCTGAAAGGGATTGTGATTCAATAAAACAGGATTCCCGAAGCCTAGTTAATGATTAAATAATAATTGTTATTAATTGGAAATCAACAATATGAATAATGGTGATGAGTAGCGGCGTATTTTCCATACAGACATACACTAATTAGTGAGCCAACAAAAAGAAACATTCACACTATAAAAATGTGTTTGAAATCCAGGTATCGTGTCCGTTTGAATCAGTGTTGCCAACTTAGCACTTTCGGTACCACATCTAGCACTATTTTCGTGAGTCTAGCACTGAAATTTGACTTTTAGCACCTAGCACTAAATCTAACACCAAATATAAAAATGCTAATTATTTTATGATAATTGTTTTATGAAAAATGTTACTGACACAATAAAGTTTTGGGTCGAAGTATCCGAATTTAAAGATGCGAGCAACGAATGTCCCTGTATCGAACTAGTTTCATTGCTAACATTGCTAACATTACCGCATTCAAAAGCCGACGTTGAACGGGTGTTGAGCTTAATGAACATTTTAAAACATAAATTGAGGAATAAAATTAACTTGGACACCATAAATTCAATTATTCATATTCGAGCAGGTCTCAAAAATTTTAACAAAACATGCTACACCTATGAAATTCACCAAGATATTCTTTAAAAATAGGCAAGAACGATATGTGCACGTTTAAATTGAAAAAGTCAGCTCAAACTTCAATTTCTCAATTCAACGGCCGCAATTCGAGGAAAAGGAATTCGAGCATCAGACACAGATGACAGTGAAGATGACTGGATACATTTTTAAAATAATGATCGCAACTATTTTCTTGTAAGAAATTATTTGATTGGATTATGGAATTATTTCTGGATTTTACGTAGAAATATAGCACCTTTTGAAGTTACATTTAGCACCTAACCGTAGTATCGAGTTGGCAACCCTGGTTTGAATGATCACCTAGCCGGGGTCTGCCGTCACCAGTACACCAGTATTTGTGCTGTTATTAATTCCGCAAAATTGAAAGCCGATCCGAGTCGGCCGTTGCTGTCGCGTTGTTGACTCCGACGGCGATTTAGTCCAGTTTAAATTGCATACTGTGACGCTTTGAAACTCTACCGCGTTAGGTAATAGATTCAACGCGACAGTACGCTGCGATTTTCATGTTTAAAAAATATTGGACGAGTATTTGTCAACGAAATTTTATGGATATTAAATTGACTGTTTTTTTTCTATTACGTTAGAAGTGATTGGGTCAATGTGTAAGTAAACTGTTCTGGTTTTATGGTGTGGTTCAGTTTTCATGAAAAATCTTGTATATTTATGTATAGTAAGTACAGATCAACAAAAGAGATAAGTAACCAGAGTGTTCGATTATATTTGAAATTTAGTAACAAACCGATGGATGTTTTCGAATAAAATTTAATTTAATTAATATAAAACAAACAGTTCACTTTTATGAAATTAAATTTCATTCTTTTTTCGTTTCTTACTAAACTTCACCTATATCTGACGACCCTTGTTACTTATCTCTTTTGGTGACTGTACCTATAAATTTTGACGGTAAATTAGCCATTCTTACAGATTTTAGCAACTTCCGTCAAACCCAACAATTCACCAACCAAACGGTAAACTAAACGTCTCTAACAAAATAAATCGGAGACATCCTGTTTTCTATTACTTTTGAAATCTACAAAGGCAGGCGAACACAATAAAATGCAGCTCGACCGACGACCGTTACCTTTCACAATCAACAATAGCTTATTCAAATCATTTCCTGTGTAATCCTTAATCAAGTGGCCAATGAAAACAACTGAGGGTAAGCACTAAGTATCGAGCTGTAGTAATTTCGAGGACTGTTGGAACGCGCCGGCCCACTGAACGTTCAAATTGCCGTAGCGTTGAGCGCGTTCCCGCCCGTTCATTACCGCCGCCCGATGTTTGCTACTCCACGATCAAGTGAACTACAATATCAGGAAATGAACGATTTCTATGAGCGGATGACGACTTTGTTCTACTGTTACTTACAAAACGTTTACCCCCTTTTATAATAAAACAGAGATTTTCTTTAGCCATCGAGCCTGTTTTTGAAACACCGTTCCTTGTAAAAAACTAACAACTTCTGGATCTAAGTTGTCGCTTTTTAACCCCAACGCAAAAACGACGGGGTGTTATAAGTTTGACGTGTCTTTGTGTGTGTGTGTCTGTCTGTAGAAATTTCCTGGATACCCAAGTAACTCATCAACAAACAGCAGAAGTATCGTGTTTGTGTATTAAGAACTTAACCTAAATCGAAATAAAGTTGGAAATGGAAAAATTGGCTCAGAGGTTTTTAAGCTACTTAGAACTAAAGTTATATCGCGTTTGTAATGAGACGATTAAGTCTGTACAGTCGCTTAAACAATGGCCCCACGCTACTACAGAATTTTCAAGTTCTTAAACTACAAGCAATTAAGTAGGAAGAAAATCTTATTTTGTAGAAAAAATAACGTTTCATACAAAAAAGAAAGTAAACTACGTGGAAGTTGTCAATCAAAACATCCAATCGCGGTATAAGTAGAAGTGGAGCGCAATTTCCCTAAGGATGTCAATAATCTGTAGCAGGCAACAATCAGATAAGGCACTGAATAGAAATTGATTTCAAATGAACAATATTTTTTTATAATATATAAGCCACGAACCTATCACAGAAATGGCTGATGGAGCTCAACTTACATATTTATAGCGCAATTGTATAAAAGCCAAGCTGTCCTGCGCGTTCGTTAGGCAAACAAAACGGGCTAATTGAGCACTTATGTCAGCACTACAACTATTCGACCAGCTACTGATGACACCCATAGACTACAGATTACACTAGAACGTGAAATGATTTCTGTTCCACGGAGAGGTCTTGGTGGGTGGTGATCTGCAGCTTTGAGGGTTTTCGTGTTGACATATTTAGATGAATTCTAATAGAATACCTATTATTCGTCAGTATCAATATCGATAGTTTGATAAATGGTTTTATTTCTGTAAGTAATGATGACCGTGTGGTGTCGGACGTAAAGAATAGCACCATTCCATCTCTTCCCGTGGGTGTCGTCAAAGGCGACTAAGGGACTTACTAGAGAATGGGCAGCAGCGTTCTCTATGCATTTTACCACCATACTGCGATCGCCAACCCGCCTGCCAAGCGTGGCGATTATGGCAAGCCCCCCTCCCCCTCGCCAATTAGGGGAGGCCTAAATGACCGTGACAGTGACATTGTATATACACAGTGACCGCTGGGCAATAGTCTCTACATGGTGGGTACCTGAGGATGGATGGCATCGCTGAGGCCGGCCCAGGAAGAGGTGGCGTGACGAACTAGACGCGTATTGCTTGGTTGGATCGAGTTGGCCCTGGAAAAGGATGCCTGGAAGGATTTGGGGGACGTCTTTGCTCAATAGTGGGACTGCATGGGCTCGTATTTATCTGTGGGGGCTTGTAATTAGCAATTTAGTTATATATGGTTGTTTTTAGTCTTTAAGACTTCCGAAAAAAAGGGAGGTTTAAAACACTTTAACACGTCCATCATATTTTGTAAACTAGATGAGGTTTCCTATCTGAGAAGAAAGGCTAAAACAAACTCAGAGGTTACAGTCTCTTTTAAGGACCCGACATAATCTTGATCAGATCATGTGAAGACCATGTAGACTGGTGTCTGAAATTATCTTTTGGAAAGGAAGGAAAGAACCAGACACATTGAGTGGACCCACACGCGTCGGTGGTAACACTTTGCCCTTGAGCTGGGCTACCCTAGTACGGAGTTTCAACAGAATGAGAGGCCAACTGGTTTTGTTTCCTCGGACGTGCGACCTACGTTGTTACAAAAAAAAAAATTATCAAAACTTTTTTTTACACAGCTTAAACACGCAAAAGAAGTAAAACATGGACACAGTTTGTGACCCTACTAAATGTCATCATGTCAGAATTTGCATAAAATCTGTCGCCCGGCCCACAGTTACAAACTTTTGACTGTACTTAAAAAGCACTAAAATCGAAATGAGCAATAAACGAGCGACCCTTATTTTGGTAGAGTCGGCTTCCCGATTAATTTTACGTATAAATTGACTTTTTTAAGTTTTACGTTTGAGTTCAATGCTTTTAAAACTCAACAAAATTAAAAGCTTAAATTTTTTTCCAGCGCATTTAATCTGTTCTTCATTAAAGGAATACCGAACATCCATTTATCTTGTAGGGGAATCAGAAAAGGTCAAACTTTTTTCATATCTACGTTGGTGTAAAAAGTCTGGAGAGTGCATTCGACGAACACTTGAAAAGTTGACAAAGATGATAGGGGATGTCATTATTAGGGTTATCGGACACATCAATTATCGAAGTATTTTGTTTTTATAAACTTATGGGTTGTTGCTCTTCGTTTTTTATTCAGGGTGCCTTCGCATTTAAAGTTGGTTTAGCTTTTACGCTGCTACTAAGCGGTGTCTGCGCTACGAATAAGCTACGCCTACGTGATGGCTGCGCTGTGTCTTCGCGGTACTTACGCTGCGCTAACGCAGATTAACGCCTACTGAAAAGAAACCCGGTATGTATATAAACCTCTTTGGTCAGCACTCTAAAAAAACTAAGAGCATGAGTCTTAGTTTTATTAAATTAAAATCGGTTTGTTACCAATAAATATCGGTTTGGAACTACTGAATAAACGGCGATCCTTTTTTATCAGAATTGAACAACATTAATTATTGGTATTAAAAAAAACATAATTTTGGTGTCCATAAACAAAGTGAATTTTAAAACAAAGTTATCGTTTTTATCAGTTAATTATATGAATGTGCTTAACATTGGCACCGGTTTTTTGTAAGTTTGAAATAATAATGTGAGATCATTAAAAACATCATAGTTACTTATGCATCCATGTCTTTATCTTAATTTTTTAAGTACTCTCTCATTTACTTAATAGATAACGACTAATGAGACATACTTTCCCAGCATGTGCATGATAACATGTACAGTCAGTATGACAGTTCAGAGAAATACATAAACACTATTTCCAAAACAAAAAAAAATTGACACCGCCTTCCAAAATTAAAGTTTTCCAGAAGTCAGTTGTTTTTTTTACACTTTTTAGTTATAGTACGTACCCCACACCAATTCGAAATTTCTACATCTTTGGGGTCAAAACAATGCAAATTTATGCCATATCAGTAATCGCGGTTGATTGCTGCGGTTGCTGTAATTTTTTGAAAAGTTCCGTTGTCTGTCTCCGAAACGCATCGTCAGGTCTATATGAATTTTATATGGAACCATTTCGGAATAAACCCCTTTCGAACGAAAAAAATTTTGCAAATCCGTCTATATATGACGGAGTTATGCCCGAGCACACATAATTTTTTTTACAAACATGTCCAATTGATAACCTCCTCCTTTTTGAAGTCGTTTAAAAATGAAACTCTTGAAGATTGTTGGAAATATGAATAAAAAGGCGCTATACTTCCGTTAAATCTCCAATATACACTAGTTTTGTTATAATTGATATTTCCGGTAATGTTTCGGTATTCTTTCCAAGTTTATCTTTCACATTACTGACATCGGTAAAAGGAAACATCGTGAGAAAACCTGGACTTATAGTTGACTGGCTTTTGCCAGCGGCTTCGCCCGCGTGGAGGTCGAAAACTATCCCACGGGAACATAGTACCGGGATAAAAGTATCCTATATGTTATTCCAGGTTATAAACTATATGTGTGCCAAATTTCATCCAAATCCGTTCAGCCGTTTTTGCTTGATTGAGTAAGAAACATCCAAATATCCTCACAAACTTTCAAATTTATAAATATTTAGGATTATAGTAGGATAGTAGGATAACTCTTGAGCAAGCGTGGTGTGGTGATAAAAGCTCGTACCTTCTCAATATGAGAAGAGGCCTTTGCCCTTTAATGGGACAGAATAATTGACTGGTGTTTTTATTATTTAGAAAGGAAGAGAGCAATGGTGTCCCGCGAGCAATAGTGACCCGAGAGCAATGGTGGCCCGAGAGCAATGGTGGCCCGAGAGCAATGGTGACCCGAGAGCAATGGTGGCCCTTTGGTAACGCGACTTACGAGTTGTTACTTGGTGTAAATTATTTCATATCTACTGCTCTTAAAACGGTGTAGGACAACTTCGTGAGGACACCGGCATGTTCTAGAACCAAAATATAGAAGACATGTGACATATACCAACCCGCACTGGGCCCGCATGGAGAATTACAGCCCACTCCTTCTCCCACCTCCAGTAGGCCTGTGTCCCAGAAGTGGGAAGTACTATATATAGGCTGATTATGCTAGGCGTGGTAGAATACGGCCCTCTCACAGAGAGGAAGCTGGAGTAGTAACGTTATTAACGGCTTATTAAACTTATGTTTATTATTATTTTGCTTCGTTAATTCTACAATTTTCTGGCAATTCTTTTGTGTGTTCTAGCAGTTCCTCTGTGTACTTGACATTGCCAATATTTCGTTTTACCAGTCACAATAACTGGTAGTAAGTAGTATTCGTCGGGACTCGATAATGATGCCTATTGACGTCAACTGGCATATTCACAATTACCGATAACCCTTGGTCGCTACTTCCGAACGGCGCACTGAGTTTCATTCACACTGGGCTTTTAAGTTTTCTCGTTAACAACAAGGAATCTTATAATAATTACTATTATTTGATTAACACATATAAACTTACGTCTTTTTCCCATGGGGTAGGCAGAAGCTAACGAAACGCCATCCACTACGTCACTATTATATCGAGTATGAATTAATAAGTAGGTATACCAATGTAAAATATAATCTGTGACAAACTATCTAAAAAAAAAAAACGTGTCACTCCCTGCACTACCTTCCAAGAGTAGAATCCTAATTAAAATTATACGGTAATTGGACACAAACCAGGTTAAATGTCAAAAGGCATCACGTTTGTTGTACCGGATATCTAATAAAAGATGTCAATCCTACAACAATATGGCAAACTTAGAACTTACTTATTATTGGTATGCTTGAAACAGAACTTAAAAATATCCGATACATCCATTCTATTATTATAAAAGAAAAAACTGTAGGTGTACTTGATTTTTTTAAATTAAAATTAATTAGTTAATTATACAGACAGATCTGATTGTTAACATAACTTTTATACTTTCCTATTATATTTACGATTTAAATCTCAGACTAAAATACAATTTGCTTTCTGTTCAGAAAATAATATTATTAATTTTAACTGGAATATTTAATTTAATTGCTGCATATGAATAAAAAATAAAGTCCTTTGTAAAATAAAAACCTCTGAAACTAATATAGGCTTTATTGGTTATACAGAATTCAGGTTCGCAAAAAATTATAATTTCCCAGGTAGCAACTCCTACGCAATCAGAGACACTATGGTTCATAAAATTATAATTCATTTCATGGTTTTATTTAACAATCGCCTATAATTATTTACAATAACCATTGTTCTACCACAATTTAACATGACCTAGTTAACTTTAGTAGGCAGGTACCTACAAGATTATACTCGCAACCCATAAAATCAAAATATTTGAAAAAACATTAAGATTAACAAAATATTCCTAATTTTCGTACGAAAACAACGCACATTAAAAACTTGGTGCGTGTTAATATAATATACACATGTTATTGTATGAAGTTTCTGACGTGAATAAATCTAATTGAGCTAATGAAGGAGGAATTTCTTAATTAGTAGTGTTTCGAACGAACCATAGGCACACGTAGTGTACCGAAACGGGTTAATTACGACCGATAACTCTTTAATTAACCTGCCTAATAACAGAGTATTTGCATTCGAGCCAATTAGGGAGTCGACGAGATCGATAGAAAATATTATTTACTCGTGCGATCCACGTTCGTTCAGAAACCAGCATGCTTTATGGTAACGTGTTCTAGAAACACACTACGTCACTTTTTATGCTCTTCTGAAGCCACCACCCGGGCATACCATGTGCACTAGTTTTCCTAACAAGTTGAACACCTATTTGAAGTATTCTAATGGAAATTCTACACCGACTTAAAGGGCTCATTAAATTATTTTAGTTAGCAGAACATGTTATTAGGTACTTTTCCCTATTCCATTGCTACGTTTGAGCTGATGGAACCAAAATGTAACGTAAATAAACATTATGCTGGTTTATTAATAGACTCCATGTACATAGTTAAAATGAAAGAAAACAGGAAAATTAAGCCTTTGTTATACGGTTATCAAACAAAGGTACATACGAAATTAACAAAAGCCACGTTCAAAATACGTACTTAATGAAATGACGTTAACAACAACTATCAATTATGAGAAACAATTTTCAATAATTAAGTCATTAATTGGTCGATAAACACAAAAATATCTTGTAATCAGGAGGTCTATAAAATGGTTGTTACTTGTGTACAAACAGTACGCACGTACGTAAGCGTTGAGTGTCAATAAGCGTCAGTCGTCACGCCACTGTGTGGGGTTATCTGTCGCGGCCGCGCTAGCCGACCATCCCTAATGAGGGACGAGGGGTTAACAGTAAGACGACTTTCTAATTATTATTTACACTTTGTGAACATTCGTGGGTTAATTAGAAAACCACACTTGACTACATGTGTCTGCTCATAACCAGATGATACTGATCCGAGGGCATAAGCACCAAGTTCCTTTCAATTAGACAAGTACCGCTTTAGAAATTTCCAACGAAATTACGTCTCGATTACCTTGAATTTGTCATGATTTTAAGTATGATGAATTTAGTTCGTCGTAGTTGCGTCGAAGAAAATCTTAGTTAAACTAAATTTGAGAGCTCTTATTTATTTCCGTCTCTTTCTTTTTTCATTAGAAGGCAAAAGATATATATATAATAGCCTAAATTAAGTTTAGTTTGGTGCACAACATAATTAACACCAATGTCAAACGTTTGAGTTTGGCAGATAAATCAATAACCTATTACAGGTTTTACCTGTTCATTAAATAGGTAATAATTGATAGAATTGTATGTTATCCTTTTCCATCATCAGGATGAACAGGAATTCAGTCCTAAATTATATTTGTGTCCCATTTGGTAAAACTGATTTGTAAACTAACTACAAATTTGTATAGATATTTGTACCTACGTATAAATTATTATTAGGTACTTGAAGTTAATGTGTAATAAGTAATAACTGTTTCAAAATAATGGCAATTAAGTCAACTGCGTTTCATAGGTATTTATTCGTTATCAACTCAACTAAAATGAGAGCTAATTATAAAGTAATCAAGAAATACAAATGCCTACTGTTTAATTTCCATAATTGTAATAATATCCACATTATACAATAATTTATTAAAAATGTAGACTCGTTGATGAGGCTCATATTCATAATCGGGGCCATTTCTATCTTCTGATTATATTTATTATCAGTCTTTATATTAATATTATGCAGATTATTATTTATAGGTTGTACCGTAACATGGTTGTTACAACAGTAGCAGTGGTTCTACCACTTCATTAAAATGGAGATTAACATTTTGACAAATATCTAATGAAATGCTAGAGAAAGTTTAAAACGGATAAAAGAAAAGTGGGAACTAGATGTGCCCGCGAGAACATCAGTGTCTTTTTTTTACTAAAATACTTTAGGTCATTTCATACATTTCAAAAACAAAGTCCTTAAAAGAATAAAGGCATTATTGATTAAATATTAATAACATTTCCTTTTACACATATTTAAGTCCAAAATATTATAAAACATAAATAGTTCATAAGTATCTCTTCTGCGATATAATTATCTAAAGCATATGTTTATTAAGACACACCCCCAGATAACATTAATTAGTCTCGTAACTTGGCCTGGCTATATTTGTACTTCCATCCCACAGACTTCCTTTCTTTTTCCAGATTAAATGCGTTCCCATTTTCTTTGCAGATAAATATTTTCAATTTTTCGATCTCTTCAGCTAAGCTTGTTTATTAGCTTCTCTTCAACACAATAACAACCTACGTTGTTTCTATGAATTCGTTATTTTTCTCGCCAATTAGCGTGGCGTTTTCGGAACTCATAATGATCGATAAAAAGAGACTGTAAACTCGTGTAACGTAAGGAGGAACACTTAATGCAACACGGGGACACGGGAACACGAGACAAGAGTCGCAGCCCTAATTAAATAAGTAACAAGAGGAAGCGCCGCCACTGTTGCTGAAAAACATAAGCCACACCAACAACCTAATTACTGGTGACCTTCGGACAGGGCTACCACTTTTAATTTACGATTCTTTGTAATTGTACTATTGAATTTCAAAAGTAGGGCTTGTTGAAATTAATGAAAATGAACTTGAAATGAACACGAAATGAACATTAAATGAACACGAAATGAACATTAAATGAACATTAAATAAACATTAAATAAACACTTAATGAACATACGATGAACATAAAATAAACATAAACTTTGACATTATTAAAGCAGAAATGGAAAAGGGTTTGAGCTTTACGCTTTTAATTTCAATCAGTGTATCCGTAATATCTGCACTAAAATAAGGCTATTCTTGGTCCTGTTAAAAAAATTGCATATTTTTGTAATCAAAAGGAACGTAATTCCAGTACCTACAGTTATAGTGCACCGTTATGTCCGTAGTGCAGCAAAACAATAAAGCACTTATTTCTTTACCTACGATCAAATAACATCATCAAAATTCAATAGATCTCACTGACAGGTGCGTTATTGGATACAAATTGGATTTGCAAATTAAGCCGGACGGTGAGTGAAACAGTTTAACGTTTTTTCTGTCAATTACGTTTTTGGTACGCAGCGTACTTTATTGAGTGAGTCTTGTTCCGCGATTAGTTTCCGGCTCAATAATCAATTTAATTATTTATTTCATTCGTAGTTACACCATTTTTCAAATTGTTTTACCAACAAAACAACATTTCTCTATTTAATTTATTTTTCACCAGTCAATGCTGAACAAAGGCCCATAAGTGTACCTATAAAACACTTTTTTAAAGCAAAGCAATATGGCCAATATATTTGTTAGTCAGGCGATTTGTTTATAATCCAGCTCCAATATTGAATGTCTATCACAACGATTTTTCCGATAATATTTCCTGTAGTACTCTATTTTAGTTTTTCAGATTTTTTACGCATATCGTTTTGGATATTTTTGACAACTAACGCACATGCGGTGTGATACCAAAAGTTGTTTTAAAAATAATTTAAATTCTGTAATTTTTAACTGGGGATCTGATTAAATTCTACTACAATAAATGTGAAAGTTTTTATGTTTAGATGTATGTTACTGAATCACGAAAAAACGGCTGAATAGATTTAGATTAAATTTGACACACAGATACATTACAACCTTGGAATAACACATTGGATATTTTTTTATATCGGTAGTACGGCCCTGTTGGATAATTTCCGATCTACACGCGGACGAAGCCGCTGGCGAAAGCTAGTTAAATAATAATTATATGTAGGTACATATCGAGTTAGGAAAAATCGTGAGAAGGAAAACATTATACCATTGCCATCATTAAATGCACACAGCTGTCAGTCTCGTCTCTATGACATCCTCTATGAATCAGCCTGTCAGTCAAGACGTCATATAAAAAAGTGGTAACCCTAACACAGCGTCAACATCCGTTTCTCTAGCTAATTTGTTTGTAGTACGGCGCAGAGGAGGCTGCAAGCCAGACCAATTAGTGCGCGCGGTGACCCTGCGTCCCGCCGACCCGCTAATGACAGCCCTCGCGAGGGTCACATGTCACTTTAATTATTTTTAATGAAACAAATAAAAAAATAAGTTACGAGCGCTATGAACGCTCGCTCTTAAAATATGTTTTTCGTTGCCGTAACTAGTAGACTAATTAGTATTTAAAGCTGGGTTAACGCGAACGCGATTAGGTACTTAAAGCGAAATAAAAAGGAGAGGCTTGTGTAATGTAATGTGTAAGGGTGTTCACATTCTTTGCATGGAAAAGTTTGCTATTAATGTGTTAATATAACATTAATTTATAACAGAATAAGCGCAAGTCCTGAAGAAACTAGTTTGTTCATACTTGACTACCGAATCTACTTCAGTGAATTTTAATATAACTATTTTTATTGGACAATGCAGTTTTTTGCCATATTGACTATTTTACGAAAGGAAATTTAATCTTATTTTAAGGCAATAAAAGTCAATTTTAAATGCATGAAGTAATGCTGGGGCAACGCTATTTTGTAAATAATAATAGTTTACTTAGTTTAAAAACATCAGTTTTGGTCATTGTTGTTGTTGGTTGTTTTGGTTGTTGTTGTTGTTTTGGTTTTGCTTTTAACGCAATATTCTAACTGGGGTATGAGGTATGAGGTCTTACATTAATTATATTACACATTGTATTGTTGATATTTGATGCGAACAGAAGTACTCGTAGCTCTGCTTTGTGCGCGTGAGCATTTTCATGTTTTGAATATGAGATCCTATTGTATTCTGAAGAAAGCACTGACAATAGTATCAAACATTTGTGCGTATTTAATTAATAGCTTGCATGACCAGCTGTAATACAGGGTGCCAAGAACATTGACGCAAAACCTGCGTCAATATTTTTCGTCGTTTATTTAAAAATAATTGCTGTTCAGTACGTTTTGATCCCAGTTTTCTATAAAACTGTAGTTTTTTTTTTTTATATCCGTCTTAAAAACAATACGCTATAGATTTAAGAATTTTAAGTGTTGAATTCATTCACGGCTACAGTTTGCGCGTCAATGTCCCTGACACCCTGTATATGCAGCTAATCAGCGGACGGGGTTGACTAATTGAAATTCTATCTAAAGAGAAAATATTATGACATGATGAAAATTTGGAGGTGCGGCCATGCTGGTCGTGATCACTGATCATAGCGTGAGCCAATCACCGCTGATTAATTTATCCTAACACCCACGTTAATTAAAAGCCGGTTATTAATCAGTTAAAATTAATTAATGGAAATGCACTAGGCCATTGTGCTAAAATATAATTTTGACATAGCTAATTGAACATTAAAATGATATTAATTTATTATGCGGCCACCGACATCGGGTGACGTAATAATACGGATGTTTTATAATATCGGGAGAGCCGCGGTTACATTAGTCTATACTCGGATTTACTCTCGATAAAACAAAACGGGAATTATTAAAAACCTTGCGACTTGTTTTATTCCTGAAAAATATCTTAGCATACTTAGTTATTTTATTTATTGTAGAAATATTCAAAGATTTATTTTTATACAAAATAAAGGAGGCTAATTGCAGACATTATCAGTTCATTACCGACTTATAAAATAAGAGACGTGTATCTCTTAAGGTGAATCTAGTCCACATTTTTCCCGTACAAACTTCTGGAGTGTATTACTCCACTGTTCGACAATGTACATAAAAAATTTAACATGGTATGGTTTTGTCTCATTATTAATATTGTCTGTACGGAAACAGAATACTAAAATAAACAGCCATTAAAAAGTTAGGAGCCAATAAAGATTCGTTTTTCTGGCTAATTTAACCTAACTTTGGGCGTGTTTAAGTAATAAAAGAAGTGTAAAATATGAAAAACCAAGTCGGTACCGACGAAGTTTAAATATCGAAAAGTTCAATAAACTTTATTGGTTATTGATTTATGCAGTGGTTTTTTCATAAAACCCGATCTTCCGAAGGACTGTTATTAATTTTTTACACGCCTATAAATGATCCTGCATCTCACTCAATAACGTTGTGCGTGTATACTAGCGTCTAACTGCTCATCACTGATACTACCTCTGTCGGACACGATGCCTGGTGAGACAGCGTCCTTTTTAACCAGACCCATCAGTAAGTTCGAGCCCACGACTAGGTTCCCCTTAAGACGCCAGATATATTCCTTGCCAACCTTAATGCGAATAGCACAAATTCGTATAAGATAAATATTGCAAATCAAAAAAATAACAAAAACCCGATAGACAAGTGGAGCGTCGTTAATACATTTTGTATACACATTCGTTATGCGTAAGATAAGCAATAAAATGTTGTCCATTAATTGTGCACGGTAATTATAAGAACAGAAGGAGGCAGTGTTTATAATTAAAACGAATGAGGCATTGCTACACTGCCTGGGCTAGTGATGTAGCTCTAATGAGATACTTGCTAATTAGAGAATAAACAAGCCGGATACGAGATTCTAATTGGCTTTTGGGACAACGATGTCGCGCTGAGCGCCACAGCCGCGCCGTCTTTTTATAGCAAAAAGATGCTTTCTTGTTTTTGGTTCCGTGTAATAACGATCTTTATACACATCTTCATCTGCCTAGTCTTTTCTTTACTATGATGAGGTCGGCTTCCAGTCTAACCGGATACAGCTAAGTACTATTATTTTACATGGAGCGACTGCCATCTGACCACCACAACCCAGTTACTGGGTAATACGATACCCCTTGATAAGACTGGTTCTCAAGCTTTCGGGTTTCTGACGATCCGTAACGACTGTCAAAGATCGACGAATCACAGCCGGGACAAACGGCTTGCTTTCCGAGGCACGGAGGGGTCTTGATATGGTCACCCATCCATGGACGGACCGCGGCAAGCGTCGCTTAACCTGATCGATCGAACCGTGCGGTTGTTATTACTTAGCCCCAATACGACTGTTTATAATATTGATTTTTGTCGTCTTTGACTAATCTTGTCGTGTTAGCTCACACAGATACAAAGTTATTTTTGCTACTAGTTCTAATTAATAGTACTTGTAGCAATAATGTCGTTTCCTTTGCTATTTTCATATTTAATAATAATAATCTTTATTTATATAAAACAGATTGTAGTACATGTAACAGTTTTACAAAGTGGGTAGTATTCCATCTCTGGCAATCAAGTGGGTGACGTGCTGCTCTCCTTGCTAGGCTATGAAATAGCCCGTGTATTTGTTTCTAGTAAACAAAAATTGCAGACATAAAGTATTTTTAGAACATTAAAAGCTTACGAAGAAGTATTTCTTGTTAATTGATAATAAATGTTATTATAGCACTAATTAGCTTTCGCGATAACGATGTTGCGCTATACCTTTTGTAGGAAAAGGATTTCATGTTTTTATAGTGTTCTGGAATGATGTGCAATTGAGTCTTGATTTATTATTAAACTAGCTTTTGCCAGCGATTTCGCCCGCGTGTAGGGCAGAGTGATACAAGAGAAAGGTTTATATGTATAAAACACTTATACATATAAACCTTTCTCTTGTATCACTCTGCCTATTGGTGAAAACCGATTTAAGCGTACAAACACGAAAAGAGACTTCGTTTTATAGTATGTAAGATTTATATTGTTGGGAAAAATATTTTGCTCTGAGATAATTGAGCTTATACTTTTATACTTCTTAAAGGGCTTAATGGTGGTTAGGAGTTGAACTTATATAATCGGTAATATTGTATGTTTTGTATTTTTTGGACACGTGAAACTATACCGATAAGTACCTACTTAACTTTTTTTGTCATTTTCTGCACCTATTTATTTTTGTTTCAATAATATTATAAATCGTGTTCTATGTGATTAAAATTGACCATAAATAAAAACTAATCAGAAAAAATAGAACATGTTGAGAAACAAGCAGCTTATTTTTTGAATTTATAAAATCATTATTAATCACCTCGATACCAAAAAACAACTTGCAAAATTAATGCTACACGATTTGCGTAATTTTTTCTGTGTTCCTGTTCTTATGCTTTATTTTTTCCTTAATGTCAATTAGTTGCGAGTTATCTTAATCAGCGAACATTGATTGTGAATGTTTTTTGCACATACATCATTATTTTTTTAACGTAGGTCCCAATTAGTATCATGTTTAATTAAAACATTTACCTTGCTGCGTCCTTTTACTCATTAAAAATAATCATTATTATCTGTAAGTTGCGTAATTAATTGCAAAAAAATCTTAATTATTTTGGTTAAAAAAATCTTCATCAGTAAAAAAGTAGGTAATGCAGGTGCCTACAAATTATCCAGTAAGTAGTTACAAAAAAAATCCTCTAATTGTACTTTCAAAAAAACGTTATCGTCTGTAGAAAAAAACAAACTTTTCTAAAACTCTTTTGGCGGAACTTGCGTCAATTGTTATCAACTTTTATAGACACGTTCTCCGGAAATTGTCTGTTGCTTACAAAACACGAGTCCCGCTTTATCAAGTACTCACGCCTACGTAAATTAAATTTATTATTGTGTATAAACTAATTGTGTTTTATGTGGTTGTACTAGTTATCACCATATGATAACCCAACCAATAAGAGCGTCATAAAAAATAATTAACTTATCATTGTGGATGATATTATATTTACAACAGGATATTCTGTTTCCTTCCGATAACTTTCTGAACATTAATAACAATTGTTTTTTTTTTTTTCAATAAAAAATCTCTTATCAAATATCGATGAACAGTAATATTTTGAGACTAAAATAATTTTGGCACTACATGTCATTGTTGACATTTTTAACTTTTTATCAAAAGTTCACTGAAGAACTTTGAAAAACTATAATAAGCCGAAAGATAAGTTATTTTCGGATTAATTCATAAATCGTAATACGTCTTATACCTAATTTAAATATAAAAAGAGTACGTGGTAATTAGTAATTAATATTTCTAAGTAACACAGTCGGTGAAAAATAATTAATAACTAAAACTTAATACATATTAAAATAAAAGATCCCTCTAACTGATAAGCGTCGTAATCCATACAATAAACTAATGAGTAATTAGTTTAAAACCATAGCCTCAGGTACTTCATTGACTTAATAGTTTTTCGAAGTGTAGAGTCCGGTGGTCGGTGTAGAGATCATTAAGCGACTCTTCAAAGCTGTCGCCGCATTACACTAATTGACGCAATTAGAGGGATTGCCGAACGGAAATAAAAGTCGGCTCACCTTCATGAAACGCCGGGCCAGCCAATTAGTCTAGCAACCCCTAATTAGCCTCTTCAAAACACTCTTACGCTCGATCAGTCTTTACACAGTTAGGAAAAATCACAGCACAGAAAATTCTTGTTCATTTTTGCGTATTCGGAAAATAATGTTTTTCACAGCACTGAAAAGTTTTGTCGCGATCGCGGACCGGTTCGTGATTGAAACACGAGGACGTGCGCTCACCGTGGCCGCCACGGAGCGAATGCGCGCCGAGCGGGAGGAAGCCGCGTGCCGCCACACGCCACCGCTACCGCCCGCGCGAGGCGGGGTGTGATGCCCTTCCTTTCCCCGTACGAAAGCTCCGCACTTGTGGAGCTTTTCGCAAAAAGCTGCCGTGGATGTTACGGCCTTTTGTAGCTGAAACGACGCTTAACTCTGTAAGTGGGCAGATTTTGCGCGGTATCGCATTTAGGCCTAAATAAAAACGATACTGAATCAAATTACGATCGGTCCATTGCTTCACTGTGTAGAATACATTGGTATATTTTATTTCCAGTAACATGTTTTACAGGTTTGTCCATTTGATGAATGACTAATTAAAATCGTTTGCAATGCAATTAAAATAATCTAATAAGATAATTCCCATCGGGACTCTATTAATACGCTATATTTTCCTTATACGATGCAATGTGGCGCTTAAGTCTTAACTTTGTAAGTTAAAAATAGACATCACTGCGTATGTTTTCTATTGCGAAATCAATTATTCACCACAATAACAAGAATCGCGATGTGCTCACATATAAATAAACATTATTGGACAAAATGTAAGTTTATGTTGCAATATGTTGCAGTGTGTGGAACAAGCAGTTCTGGCGAAACTAACTGGCAATTATAAACACAACGCGAGGGATGGCCATACATCATTGATAAAACGTCGGCGACGTCTCATTCGTTGCTATGTGACCACACTGACTGCCCTATCCTTCCCTGTATCAGGTCTATAGCACAACCCTATGATCATTTTGATCCTCTATCTGCCAAGTATGGTGGAGTCACCAAAACAGATATGTAACCAGGGTCTTCTCCCGCTCTGGGTGGAGAAGGAGGGCGTGTCAGACTTTTACTGACTAAAACCCACCCGTGTTCCCTCATTGCCGGTGTGCCAGGGGCCGCGGTATCTCTTTCGAACAACTCGCACCCCTGGCAGGCATCGGCCCTTCCGGTCCCCATCAGTTGGTGCTGATATCTCTTTGAGGCGCGCGTGGAACACAACGCACCGTCGACCCGGGCTTGGTCCTTACCGGATAGCGAGCTACCCATTACTCGCCGTCCGCAAGCCCGCCGGGAATCAGCCTGGGATTCCCGACGCCCAGGGCGTCTCCTGCGACGACTAAGGCCGTGAGGGCGCATGTACTGCCTCTCCCTCACGTGCGCCGCCACCCTGCTTCTGCTTTGCAGAAGGAGGTGACGGCTACCCATGCACTCTCGCTCCGTACCATGGCCTGAACTAGGGCCGGACGCGAGAGATCGCCGCCGCCGATCGCCTCCACGAAGACACGGCGGTGCTCCGCCCAAGCCGGGCAGACCTCCATCGTATGCTCCACCGTGTCCTCAGTGCGATCTTCGCAATGGAAACACCCGGGTGTTTCCTCCCGCCCTATCCGAAACAGGAACCTCCCGAAACAGCCATGTCCGGTGAGGACCTGTGTCAGGCAGATGGTGCGGACGCCATGCCGCCTCTCAAGCCACTCCTCAAAGAGGGGACTTACCGCCGCAATCGTGGCGTGCCCAGCACTAGGTTTTGACAATCGCACTCTCCACGTCGCCATGAAATCCCGCCGGAGCTCTGTCCGCTGTGTCGCAATTTCCCGCGGCAGCGGAGTTACGCCCCGGCCTCCTCTCGCCACTCCCAAGTGTGCGCGAGGACCTTTGCCTCCAGATCCCATGGCGGAACCAGATTCGTTGGATACAGAAGTTTAGTAAGAAACCAATGGATGTTTTCTAATTAAAAGTGATTTGATAAATTAACTGTTTGTTTTATTTTATTTTATTCGAAAACATCCATCGGTTTCTTGGTAAACTTCAACTATATCCGACGGCTCTGGTTATCTCATCTCTTTTGGTGTTCTTACCTACATGTACCTAATATAAAATCGGTTTAGAAATAACAGGATCAATGTAATCAAAATAATTTAATACACATCACTGAAAACTTCAGAGGTTTTCAATAACGGCAATATCATGAAACTGAAACAAACATGAAATTAACTTATAAAGTATAATCACAAACCGTTTGATATGTGACCTACACCTTAATTGCGAAATACAGTTTCAGTAAGAACAACCCGAGAGTTTTGAAGGATATTTCTAATCCATTGCTTTATAGGTTTAATAAATTCGTCTGCTCAACAACTTAAGGCTATGGTAACTTTAAATAGTGTCGTTATGAGTTCTTATTGCAATCCGATACAGGTTAAAATCTTTTGTAATAAATTCGAATAATAAATGAGCAAGCATATGTCGTAAAAATGCAAATAAAATCGTATACAATTAGATATTAACTATTTAATAATAAATAATCCATCACTGAATGCAGTTTGGCATTTGGAATTTTATGGTATATTTTTAATTATAATTATAATTGTTATTAAAGGGATAAACTGCTTTTAAAGATAATTAAGAGGTGACTTTAAAATTTTTTTTGATGCATTAAAGCATGTTTAATTATGTTTTGAGTTCCATCACTGTATGCAATAACGACTAGAAAATATCATGTATTTTTTGCTTTCAAAATTATTTACGGTTAAAGAGATAGACGGAAAAGGTGGTTTTTTAAAGCAGTAGTGCTTTAAAAAACCACCTTTTTGAGCGTTTTCAAAAAAATTCCGCCTTAAATAACGCAATGGACGTGGCGGAACTGTCAAAATGAAAGAAATTGCGATCAATTATTATTTTATATGTGTTACATTGATTACGCGGGTTGCCTTGCTCTTGGATTTAGGGACTTAGGTATATTAAAAATTATCTGAATAATTTTAGTAAGGTAGATAAATCAAAGTACCTATGTTTATGAAAAGCTACACGAATCTGTCAAATTTCTTTGATAGATTTTCAACTTTATAACTTAAGCATAAGGTTCATGTTCAATTGGGAAAATTTGACAGTTCGGCAGTTTGGGGTAGCTTAATGTGCTGGCGTCTGTACAATGAAGTTGGAGGTATTATGACAACCAGCAGCAGTGTTGCCAACCTGTACGATAATTATGGGTGCATACGATAATTTGGCCAATGGTACGATGTACGATGGTGATTGTCAAATGTACGATAATTTTGAGCTTAAAAAAAATAGTTCCATGAACAAAACGTATTTGTCAGACAAAATACAACGCAAAATGTCAACAAAAGGTCGACGTCAACTGTCAAGTATGTCAACATTAACATGTCAATGTCTCTCTCTCTCTCTTTTCATCACATTTCTTTAAAATTAAAATAATAACACTAATTTCCATCCGACCGCGACTCCGCATTATATGCTGTAGGTATCCTTACGGTTTTCTCAGATCCTACTTATTTTTATAAATGTGAAAATTTGTACGTATGTTTAGATATTTGGATATTTCGATGTTT
This sequence comes from Polymixis lichenea, assembly GCA_949091785.1. Classification (NCBI taxonomy): domain Eukaryota; kingdom Metazoa; phylum Arthropoda; class Insecta; order Lepidoptera; family Noctuidae; genus Polymixis; species Polymixis lichenea. The sequence goes on along the minus strand of OX420939.1, from coordinate 8,944,735 downwards.
GGATGTTTGTTACTCAATCGTGCAAAAACGGCTGAATGGATTTGAATGAAATTTGGCACACAGCTAGTTTATTACCAGAAATATCACATTGGATAGTTTTTGTCCCAGAAGTACGTTCCTGTGGGATCATTTTCGACCTCGACGCAGGCGAAGCTGTTAGCAAAAGCTAGTTAAACTTTATATTTTCTTCTAGCTAGCTTTATAATTAGTGGAAACGCGTGAACACAGACTGTAAAAATTACACAAAGACTCTTGTGACCTGTGATACGCTTCATGGTCGTGTGTAAAGTTTGGCGGTTTGAGCTGCTAGCACTACTAGTGGTGAAACTTGGCATATTCTCCTCCTTTGACTAGTCATTGTCGTTTGTTATCAATGTTTGATGAATGTTTTAGGTTTTTTTTGTACGATAATTTTGCCCACAATACGTTAATTTCGACGTGGGAACTCGATACTTTGAACTTTTGAAGTTGGCAACACTGAACAACAGGCAGAATAATTGCGTAATACACTTTTCATCACAATCTAAATCATTTTGAAAGTTGTTGCTAATCCATTGCTTCATATGTTCTAGAAATCTGTCTGCTCAACAACCCAAATGACGCAATTAATGTTGTTAGACTGTAAAAATTAGAGCCCTTGCTACTGTTAGTGTGTTACTCAATTACCCCGCAGGTTAAAATTACTGACTACTTTCGGTACCTATTAATATTCTTTTTCCTTACCTACTATTAATTAAAAACAAGTACATATATGTCATGAGGTTTTCCTTGTAGCCGTTTATTAAATAGATATCACCCAAAACAGGTAGTAGTCACAAACACACTTTTATTTTGGGACACTAAATGGGAATTCCTTGAACTTTACGTACCACATGATGTAGGTATGGGAAATACCTACTAGTCATGGACAGGCCTGAAAGAATACAAATCGGTTTTACAGTAAAGTTTTGATTTTCAAGGAAAGGTGTTCCGTCTTTATTATTATAATGGCCGTCAGGAAAATCTATTTTTTTTTCACCAGTATTTGACATTAAGAGGGAAGCTTGATAAAAATAATAACAAATATGGCTTTGCAGAATTATAATCTTAGAAAACCAAAACTAATGCTTTAGTAGCCAATTTGCACTAGATGCACAGACAAGACGGTCCAACCATTCTGAGCAAAGTAAATAACACAACGATGCCGATGATTCGGATAACGTGCGAGTACATCTAAAACGATACAGAAATTGAAAGCATTCAGTTGCTATTATACACGCCAGTCACGACCATAAGCAGTAATATTACAAAAACGTTATAAATGCATTATTCTCCACTTAGACCGGTACCTTGTTATCATTTTATGGTGGCACTTCTGCATTGAATCAATTAAGTCTACGTGGAAAGGGTGCAATAAAGAATGATTTATAACTGACTACTATAATAGTTTTTAATTATATTTCAAGAGGGTACATAAGTGCTTGGAAAAATGTTAATGTAATGTCGTAAACATGTCTTCATACAAATTCACTTACATTGAAGTCTGGAACCTGTAGGTAGGTACTGGTCTAACGGATTAATGAGACATGTTTAGTCTTCACCACCATCTTGAGAATCTTTTGATGGTCAATATAGGTAAAAAACCTTACAAAGAGTCCTCAACAGGTTTCGTTTGATACAAGTGTTGAAACCGAATGTTTTTCGAATCATAATACAAGTTAACACTTAGGTGAATACGTTTAAATTGCGTACAAACAAATCGGAACGAACGCAAGGCGTTCTGTGTCAATTTGTGATCCATTCAGAGCACGTCCCGCAAAAATCAAGGGTGTGAGCGGGAGCGACGGCAATCATATCGATACGCGCCGCCGCCGCCGGAGATATCCGAGACACATGTTTTTGAAAAGCATTTTGAAAATCCACGTAAATTATAATAAAATTTGACATATTTTAATAAAACATGTTGTTTTCTGCTTTGCTCACAGATTACAGTAGTCGGTAAAAAGTAGACGCGACTGCAATGCAAATAAGCTCCATTACATTATATCTCTAATGTCAATATGTGATAGATAGGCTTTACGTTAGTTAATCTTGAAGCCACAGTACTTACCTTTTAATTTAATTACAGAAACATTAACTTTATGATTACTTGGTTGGTATTTAAAGTACTCATTTAGTACCCGCATTAATACCTAAGTTAACGATGTCATAGTGTTACGATTAGGTTTATTTTAGTTTTAGATAGTTATAAACATGTAGGAGCTCTATGATTGGCTTATTTTTATTTCTAGGCTCATTAAAATTATATTCATAAATAAATTATAATTGGTTACAGGTACCTGTTAGTAACGCTAACTGCCAACGAAAAGCATTTATCATTAGAAGCTAACAACAAGCAACATGCGTACGTCAATTATATCTGTGCACGTCAGACTAACAAGTCGTAGAATATGAAACTTGTCCGATACGAAGCTCATCGATAAATCTTACGGACATCACTACGAGCGCGAACAGGGTTGGGGAAACGTATTGACGCATTCATTTTCTATACACATTTAATTTATTGCCGGGTAACTCGAGACATGTACGCTCTCAAATCAACATAGCTTTTATGCGTTTTCAGCGGCGTTTTGTGAGCCGCTCACTCGGAAGCACCCGTATTCTGCTAGACGAAGGGTTAATATCAAAAGGTCTTTATGACTCGACAAAAAGTTAAATCTTGTACAGACTGTTCAAATCTTATAATGCCCTTTCATAGAGCCCCAAATTCAATGAGTTTTAGTTTGGCAATGACTTAGACGCCCCTGTACGGTGTAGGTACAGTCAACCTGGTTTTGATGAATAGCACGTAATTTCTTATTCTATTTAGTAGCAGGACACAAACAGAACCTGTTTAGATCTTATTGTACGCTTTATTCAATTGAAACACTTATCGCTTTGTTTAGGTTCGTATACTTCTATATATTATATTAATACAGAGATTGCATTAATCATTCCCCATTGTAATTGTAAGGTAGGCCACCAATATAATGCATTTAAATGCAAATTTTGTTTTTCGAGAACCAAGTCAATCAATCAGCATTGCCATACAACGTGGTAATGCCGCCAGCCTTTTGGGCACTTTTCCCGTTGACAACGATGCGGTCGAACTGTTTGATGCCTTATGATTATTTTCTTTTTTTATTTACTTGTAATGATTATTTTAAGACCGGTAGTTCTTTTAATAGTCAAAAACATTTTCAGAATAACATAACGAAACATCACGCTTTGTTTACCCGAAGGGTCGTCCAGAGGTGTATACCTATAGTACATCCACATTTCGCCAGTTTTGTTTAAGTCCCATGTAATACCAAGGAGGCGAGCCCATTGCCACCTACCGGGCACAAATCCAGAATCCGGGCTGCTGCTAAGAAATTCCAGAAAGAAAAACCCAAACACTTTGCCCGTATAATTGTAATAATAATAATGTTTTCAGAATGATCACGTGTAAACGCCGCCATTTACTGAAATACAACACCACACCTGAAAAACTCCGAACAATGTTTCTTTCTAAATAGAATTATAACCGAGCTTATCCGACTTACAAAAAACGTCGGCGCTCCGAGCTTTCATTGAATTCGACTTAAACCAATTAATCACTCTTATCAGGTTGTTTCCTCCGAGTTTTTCGACAAAGGGATCGTTGGCTGACCATTGAGCGGCTGTTGTGGGGTAAACGCGACTATTGTCGGCCTTCACAGGGTAAACGCCACTATTGTCGAACGTTGTACGCAGTACCCGGCTATTGTTGCCGGCTATTGTGGTGGAAACTGATGACGCCTTCAACAGAGGTGGCTAACTCAACGATTAGTCTTGGATAACGATTGAGAAGGTGGATAGATTGATGGAAATTGTACTGTATTGAATGCAATTTATGTATGAATTTTGTGCAATAATTGTTTTGTAAAGAATGAGATTTGGTTTTCGTGAATTAAAATGGGTAATCTTAGAAATTACGATGTAAGTATGAGACTAATGGATTAGCACCATTGCGTAATGAATTAGCAACCCTTCACCATTGACACTTTTCGGCTGTAGGTACCTATATTCAGAAGAAAATTGCGCGTTTTCTGTATCTGTTACCTGATTGCGTAAGACACTATCAGTAGGAATCGCTTTAATTTTGACAGTCCCAAAACATTCACGTTGCGAAGTGGACAATTTTTTCGAACATATGAAAAACTGGATTAACAATAATAACCTTCGAAATGATTCGGATTCTGATGATTAAAAACGCCAAATTAAGCGATTTCTCTAAAAGAAATTCTCTTCCTGAATTCCCCTATGATTCTGCTATTTGACATTTTACTTTAATAAAGCAATTCATAATTTGGTGACCATTTTACAAATTTCCATACAAAACTGTCAAACAGATGAATTGCGTGCTGTCTACGCAGATAATATTATGAATTGTCAGTTTGTGACCATTTTACGATTTTAAATATGATTCAAAATATTTTCCTATTATGATTCTGCCAAAGCAGCCTTTTTAGACGCCCTGGTTCTTGTGCAAATTCTGAAGAATATCAAGCAGAACAAAATACAGACATTATTTTCGAAATCCAACTCCATCATTCTAAGTCCAACTCTATACAGCTATACCTATAGAACCATGAGCATACAGACATACCTATACTTATAAACAAAGGGCTTAGAAACTCAAAGCTAGCTTAACAGTTGAAAAGACTCCCAGCTCACATCCCATCGCTTAGCGGGCCTTCGCTAAGAAAACAACCAAACTGGAATTTGCATAAATTAAACGAAAGCACCTTCCTTCAGTTTACAAAGTGTGCTAATAACGACTTAAGGTTCTCACGCGAACTGATTCCGTATCACGTGACGAGTTCACGAATTAACTGACTGACTGCTCGAATTAAACATGCTCTTTTTATTAGAGTTTAGAAGCGATTTCTTGGAGGCTTAAAAATTTGTATTTCACAGTTTATGTACACACATGTTAAACAGACAAGAAGAAAGGAACACCCACCAGAAACATTTTCATGTAAAATGTTGCCAAGACGAGACCGTATCGGTCGCACTGTCTAAAGTTATCAGATGTCATGTAGAGCCAAGCTTCTAACTCTACACGCCCTAACTCTACAAGCCCTAACTCTACAAGCCCTAACTCTACAAGCCCTAACTTCACAAACTCTACACCTTTGTCAAAATATGTGTAATTCTTTCTCAGTAGGTGATACAGAGTAGGAAACGCCCCTAACTACGGATTTCGTGCTCAGGACTCCCTAACATTAAACATTTAGCAAGCATAATCAGCCTTTAATATTCTCACTGCTGGGACAAGGCCACCTCTCTGTGAGGGGGAGTGGGCCGTCATCTACCACGCGGGCCCTGTGCCCGTTGGTAGATATCACATGTTCTAGGACATACCGGTTTCCCTATTAAGTTTTCCTTCACCATTTTTAGAGCAGTTGTGATGAACGTCGTGTCTGGGTTCGAAACCACGACAACACTTATAACTTGTTAGTCGAGGCCGACGCCACTGAACCACTAGGCTCTCTACATTTAGCAAATTGAGTCATAATTATGTTCTTCTCAAGTTCTAGGCTTATCATGCTCAGAAAGTGTAATATGTTAATATAAAATGATGTATAATAACAGCCTACGTACCTATAAGTATCTATAACACAGTAAATCGTTAAGTAAAACAGCACAGGCTGCGTCAACTTCGCATCACTTATTTGAATAATGTTCACTTAGTTGTTTCGACAACAGCCTTCCTTAAACAACTTAAAGATTTCAATTAGGAGTCCCCTTTCTTAAGCGATTTAACATTATATCTCTACTTTATTTAATTAAAATTAAGTAAAATAAAAACAACAACGAAATAGCAATCACAAACGGTATTGTGTAAACTAATTTAAATCTGGAGAAACCACAAAACGCCATGATCTCGATAGGTTCTTAATCAACTATAAATAAAACAAAAAAGATCATAGACAATTAAAAAATAAGGTCACTATGGACTCAGATAACCTTACAATTATAAAATGGCGCATTTAAGTGTAAAATAAATGTTAATTTTAGTTGAGTGCGACAAAAAATGGTCAAAGAAACAATGCGCGGGCGCAACAGCCGTGAAGTGTTATTATTGTCAACAGCGCCCACTATTATGACAATTAGAAAAAAAAAAGGTTGGAAACCAATCAATATGACAATTTTTTTTTATAAACCGTTATTTTAGAAAATATTCGATTTTTTTAATATTTTAATTATTAGACTACGTTATAAATAGACAGCTAACAAGATAATCTATTGATACCTAGATCATCGATTCATGCTTAAACATTTCAGTTGAACATTGTTAGAAATTGAGCCTTTTTCAGAACTAAAAATTTGTTCACAGAAAAAACAAAAATCTCTCACTATAATTCATTTTAACGAAATTCTTCTTGTTTAAATCACGACAGCGGTGTAGCAGAGACAATAACTAGATCCACGAAGCACAGACAATAACTTCTAACATCCATAAAAAATCAGTAAAAAACTTCAAACTTCCCTAATTTCGTGCGAATCGAATCTGCGCCATCGTGACATCTAAAAATTATGTACGGGGATTTAAATAATGAGATCAGTTTACCCCACGGTTGAGTCACGGATGCCATGGGAAACGTAAACACTGTGATGGGGGCATTATACTAATCCACAAATTAGTTGATAAACGGTCCACGACCATAAAACTAGACCGCGATTACGAAGATTAATGTACCGTCTTTAAGGATTTTTAGCCGTTAATCATGGTGTGATGATTTGTTGGAAGTTATGACTTAATATTCTTTTGCAAATAAAGTATTAATATATAATAAATTGTTCTATTAGATCCCACAAAGGTAGGTAGGTACATTTTCGTTTAGTAAAATGTTGTGACCCGTGTTCCTTACTTTAGTATGCCGAATGTCACAAATTGCATCAGCATTTCTTCAATAGACATGAATTAAAAACATTTTCGCACAAAATTTTCAAAATGTTACAATAAATACCTACCCCGGTTTACCAGGTATAAGTATATATGTACATACATTAGGTATAGGATTATAAACAACCGCTGTTACTAATTAATTACAGGGCAGTTATGTACATTAACATTTAGCTCGCCAATCCCCTTCGCACTAACCCGTTAACCTCATTAACAAAGTAGCCAGCCAACGCTAAGCTTTGATCTCATTTTGATTCAGGTTTCATAATAAATAGAATAAATTGCAATACAAATAAAACGGTACTCCATAATATGATACTACAAAACAAATCTACATTCCACCGACCGTAGTCCGTAACTACTACGGGTATCCGTAAGTAAACATAAAAACAAGAAAGACATGAAAAAGAACAAATGAAGTCGGGCAACCCTCGACGCGTCACCGCTACCCAATCGTCCATTCAGCACGCGGCGGGGCCATAAAATTAAATAAATCCGTTATTTTTCAGAGTGAGAAATGTTCGGGCGGCGGCGGGAGGCGCGCCGGTCAATCGGCCGGCACGATAACGGCCCACATTTGTAAAGATTTTGCCGGCCCACGCCAACCGACGTTATTCGCCGGAGTAGTGGCCATACGTTTAGGTAGACTTAGGAAAGGCCAAGAGAAGGCCAAGTTTTCTTGACCACAAGACTTTTTAATTCAGTCCAAGTATTGCAGTAGTTCATAAGCTGAATGAGCCAGACAGGTGATTCATACTGCCTTAATAATTGCATACTAATTGGTGACCGTTTAAAACTGCCAGAAATAGAACGACCTTTACGAAATAGCCCACCAACCTACTGGATCCACACAATGAACAGGAAAACATATGTATTATAAAGGGTCTAACGAATACGTATAATTTCCTGCAGGAAATTCCTTTAAGGATAGAGATCCCCAAAGACGGTTCAGCGCTGCGCGACGCCCCGGTTTTTTTACTGATAACCGAAGAAAATCTGCACAAACTACAACGCCCATTGCCGCTGTATGAGGCTCGTTATGATTCCAATCCATAAACACTGATACAGTTAGAACCTCAGTATTGATAAATGATAAATGTTTTTACTTCTATGTAGGTTTGTACAAACACTTTTACACGTCAATCATATTTTTTAAACTAGATGAGGTCAGCGTTTCCTATCTGACTACTCTGAGAAGAAATGCCGAAACTAACTCAGAAGTCACAGTCTCTTTTAAAATCCAGACATAATCTTGGTCAGATCATGTGAAGACCATGTGGATTGGTGTCTGATGTGGTCTTTTGAGGAAAGAACCACACAGATTGAGTGGACCTGTCCATTCAATGCACGCATTTATCAGTAATCATGCAGCTCAACTCAGAACTTGAAGAGCTCAACGATTTGACGAACAATACCAAAGAAAGGACATTTGGGTAGGCCGCATAAAGTACTCAAACTAAATTAAAAACTAACTGAGAAAGAGATGAAACACAAAAACAAAACATGACTCACATAGTCCTCACATTCAAAATAATTAAAACAATAATAATATTCTTCTTCTCAAAGTAAATATTAATGTCAAAATGTATATAATAATTATTAGTTTGCAAAAACATTCAGTACGCAAAAATTAGAGCACGTCAATCCCAAGCTTTTTGTCCTCAATATAATCTTTGACGGTATAAAAGGCTTACAGGCACAACTTACGTTTAATGAATGATTTACCTAAATTTATTGAGACTTAGATTTTGAACATGGCTTGGAAGTTTATTATAAAAGCGTATACATTGACATCTGAATGACCCACCTATTTTCTTGAGCCTTGTAGATGGTAAACACGGCTACACATCAAGCTATACATTTCCGTACGGAAATCCGTTACAATGGGAGATCAGCTTATACTGGAAATATATATCTTGATGTGTAGCCGTGTGTACAACAAATTTTTGTTTGTTCCTAGTATTTATACTATGTATATCACAGTATGTTTTTGCTTATTGCTTAGGATACAAAAGTTTGTACTGTCGGCATAAAACACAGTCCCAATAGAAGGTAGCAGCTCGCAGTTTAACCTAGGAGGTGGTCGGATGCTTTACCGGACTTGCCTGTGGCTGCCTCAATAAATTAAGGCCTCCAGCCAGGGCTAAAAAACCTAAAACTAAGACTACGACTACGCGTTAAGGGCACCCCTTGTGGGGTACGGAGCTCGGCTTAGGGCAACGCTGGGGGGGGGGGGGATTTTAAGGCACGGGCTGAATCCGGATTATTTGATCACGCATTGGCTTGAGGATCGCTGGTCACGTATCGGCGTGACGATTTTAATTTATTTATGCTTCAAGAAAGCTTACATACTATTAATAAACTAAAAATTATTTATAGGCAGGAAAATTTGCTAAATTTTAAGCTTCCACATATATAATAACGATCGCCTACTATAAGGACAGCGCCTATAGTATAAGCATAATCAACCTATAACGTTCCCACTATTGGGACACAAGCATCTCCTCGTCTGTGAGAGGGAGTGGGCCGTAATCCACCACGCGGGTTCAGTGCGGCAACCCACACTGGACGGCATTGGCGCTGCACCAACCCGCACTGAGTGAATCGAATTCTGGACCGACTCTATTCAGATTGTCTTCGACACGATAAGAAGAAGGATATGGGGCCACAACTAACTGTCTGACATTTAAAAAACCAAGAATATAGAAAAGACCCGCTCTATTCCATATGTAAGTCTGTGCACATCATAAGGCGCGCACTGAGCTAGTGAAGCTAAGCCGCGAATAAATGAAAATTGATTTTAAGATTGCGTGGCCCCAGCCTCGTTGACAAATACACCGGCTTCGGCCCACGTATTAGCTTAACTCCCCGCCGTATAACCACGCATTCGGGAAATGTACTGCGAAGATTAAGTTATGTTTTATTGAAAATCAATTTATGTTCATGTTGTTGCTGTTACAAATGATTTGATAAATTTTCCGTATTCTAACATTACATGACTGGCTGATTGACATTAAGACGAGACGGAAGGAAAATTGTGCTTAATTAACTAAGGATTTTCTCGGACAATCAGACTTCATGGGTACTAAGAAATATACAGGGTCAAGTAAAATTGCTGGCAATACTTTACCAACGTATTGGATATTGATATCGATTTTTTTTTTCATCATTTGATGGGCGACGGTCAATGCCATTGATCGATCAGCGGTTTTGTTTTTTATTCTTCCAAACCGACGAAAAATGTCTGCACGGGGTCTTGAATGATATGCTAAATTCATGGTTACAGTTTGCGCACTTGATAAAAACTTAGCCTATATACTCAACACGTGGGCAAAGTATTGCCAGCTAATTTAATTTGACCCTGTACGTATAAATAATAATAGGTGGCTCTAGGTACCACAAAAATCCTTCCAGCCTCATAGAAAAAACCAGCTTAATGAACACAGCTTTAAAAATATTACGACATAAAGAAAAGCAAAAGTAGTGCACAAAGCCAACGGATCCTTTTTCTGAAGACAACAACGACATGAGTAATTAAATTAATTTAGGATAACAAAGACACATCTACCTGCTAAATGAAATACAGGTAGGTTTTCAGGAAGCAAATAATACTTTCACGGCTGGAAAATGAAATGAAAGTCTCGTTAATAGGGGGTGATAATTAGCCTGCGTGGGGAAGGTTATCGTGAGCAGTGGCCACACGTGACGTCACTCATCTGCATCGCTATCACCCCGACTCCGATCGAAATTTAAATACAGAATCTTTTTTTACGCCGCGTATTCTTTTTTCCGTTTTTCGCGTCACATGGCTCGCCCGAAAAAATATGGATAAGTATTATTTTATCGATAGGTATTGAGTTAAGGCGCTGTAAGAAGCAACATTTTTGGTATCGGACAAATAGTGCATCGCGGCAACAAATAAGGTTCAAAATAGCGATGCGTCGAATTGTCGATGTGAGTTGAATCGAATGACCACCAAAATAAAAGTAATTACGCAGTTTTTATATTTAAAAATAAACGCATGGCTCAGTGGAAATATTTTTAGGTACCTATTTCATTAGTAATTCCTTTATTTTCTTTATCTACAAAATATGATAGTTAAGTTAGCATAATGCGACAAAAAATATCAACTCTGTTTTACGATTGTTTTATCATGATACTATTTTATGTATTTATGAAATATTTTTAATAAATATTTTATTTGAACATTTGCTACTACACAATTTTTTTCTGGCTTGGAATATTTACCAATTCGCCTAACAGTGCGACAAAAACTGAGCGTTTTACGGTGTCTTACGTTTGGGCAACGCCTTAAGGACTAGCTATAGGACGGTGGATGCTGAATATGATAGAATATTGGAGTAATAACTAGGGCCTGTTGAAACACGAAGAACTGAACTTGAAAAGATACGCTTAAACGAGTATCGTTATAATAATGCTCTGCAGTTATAGACTGCAGATATAACGACCATTTATGCAGACCATGACTATCAATCCCATTTGTGTTTTATAAAAGGCACCACAGACGTTTGGTGACTATTAAATTATATAGAATTAAATGCACACTACATCTATTGTGCAGACACGTTCATTCAAAAATAAAACTCCATTCCACCGTAGAATTATGCGGCGTGAACGCATTACTTCACGAAACTGATTGTGAAAATAATAAAGCGTAACTTAAAAAAAATCGTGGGAATAGTACGGTGTGTAATGAGCAGGACAAAAAATAGACTGTTTAATATTGTAAAGAGCGACGTGATTAAGTTTGGGGCTTAATATCCGGCGGGGATGCGCAAGACATAATGCACATCTAGTACAGGGTTGGTGCGCTCTTCAATATATTAAAAAAATTAAAAGTACAATTTTGAGTTTAAAACAAATAAATATTTTGCGCGTTCTCAGAAAGAAAACAGTGAGACAACTGACTCACTGTTTCTTAATTGTACCTTTTTTAGATTTTTCAGTTATAGAAATTTAAAGAACTGCTAGTTTAAACTACAATAGGATAAGGTCAGGAGGATAATTCTCTCTAGTTATTAGCTTAGATTTATTTTATTAAGGTAAGTAAGTAGGTATTATTTGTAAAGTAACTCTGAATTCACACACACATATTTTTTGTTACTTCCAATAAGTGTAAGGAAAATTGTAATTTTAGCTGAGCAGTATTACGATACTGAACAGCTAAAACTACAATTTTCCTTACACCTATTCGAAGTGAAAACTATACGTAGTTTAACATTGACCTGAACTAAATCTCTACTTAGGTACATTCGCTTCGAAGTTTTAGAAGCTAATGTAAGACTTCTATATCAGACAATAGGTACATTCACTTTAAAATTATTTTACTTAGATATTAATTGTTTAACGCAATAATTACAAAAACTTTAATTCTAATCATTTGACATCCCTATTAATTTGCCATATCAACTGGCCAGTAGCGAACAGAATACGACCGCCGTAACAGTAGGGACGCACGCCAGCTATCGAAACACTTATCATTTTACTGTTTCCAAACCAGACAGCCGTTCCATTTTCAACTTTATGCCACCGTAATAAGAATTTTAACAGGAATATATTCTAAATAAACGAGAGAATATTCATTCTTGTGGCATAGTTAGCAAGGGAGAGACGTGTGTATGACGTTATAAAATAAAATTGAAGCCGCAAGGGCACTCGACACGGATCTAATTAAATGATAACTTGTGCGATCTAAGATTAATGTCCTCTACTAAAGAGATCATGACTAAAATCCTTAAACGTTTTGCTGAATGGAATCTAGGTCGAAGAATTTTAATTGCACTAATTTGTTCAGATTCAAAAACTTTTTTGTAAACGTCACGGCCATTTTAATTGGACGATTAAAGATGTAAAAGCTGTTGGTCTCGGCTGTCATTCGTAGATCTTTAACAGTCGTTAAGGGCGGTCTGTTAGGGACCTAACTAAGAACTAAACTCATAGGCAGTTGGTAGGTACAATAATTGGATGTTCGTAAGAAGCCTAAAAATCTGTCTACTAGTCTTCAATCGTGTTACCTATAAGTTACTGGGTTGTGAGGAGGTCAGATAGTTAGTCGCTTCATGTAAGCACTGGTATTCCAGTTGCATCCGGTTAGACTGGAAGCCAACACAAACATTATGTACTTGGTTGAAAAAATGGACATTGATTGATTAAAGACATCAAATTAAACGACATTATATAAATAATAAACAGCTTTCCTGTTTTATTATTTCCTGCGTCCGAATTCATAAAAAAAAATATTTTATTGTTTTTAGGGAATTTTTCGCCAATCAAAGCATTGTTCGGAAAAAACAAAGGCCCACTTGTGAACTAGATCAGTCAAAGCGCACATATGAAAGCTATTGGTTTCAGCGTACGTAGAATACTACTTCAATGAATTTTTTGTTTGATGAAATTTTAGTTAGGTACCCAATGGCCTTTGATTTGTCGTAACTGAAATATCTGGCTAGTTTTAACCAGAAAAAGTTTAAACTTTTTCTGGCAAGTAGGTATGTCCAGCAAAAGTGTTGTTGAAACATTAGCTAAATAAGATTGTTAGTTAAACGAGCTTTTGAAACATTATGCAGTTTTAACCTAAGTTAAAACTGCATAATGTTTCAAAAGCTCGTAAGCTCGTAATCTAAATTAAGAACATATTACAGTAACTAGTTTTGTCTGTTCGTTTAATCTTAATGGGTTTTCCAACAGGCTAAATAATCAATCAAATCGTGAATTCAACTAATATGGATGAATTAATGAGACTTATTCAAAACAGTTATGAAAAGGGGCAATCCCGACCATAGAGAATAATCTATTCTATACAATGCAGTGTTTTGTTTAAAAATATTTCTCACGGCACTCAATAGCCCGTTATAATAATCTTTATTTATTTTGCGGCAACACTGAACGTAAAGCCAAACTTAATGGTGTGTAATCCCGAACACATTAACACCAGAATAAAGATTAGGGGTCGAAACGACCACGTCACGTCATATTAGTCAGAACCATTTAATAAATCCTCGATATATGAATGTAAAATATAATGTTTTAAAAATATTTAAACATTATGTTTTTGTAGACATTATGGACATGCACCACAAAAAAATCAATCTGCCGGGCCTTTTCCCAACTATGTTGAGGTCGGCTTCCAGTCTAACCGGATGCAGCTGAATACCAGTATTTTACATGGCGAATGCCTATCTGACCTCCACTACCCAGTTATTGGGTAAATCAATACCCCTTGGCAAGTGGTAACAAGACTGTTTGTTAGAGTTTTTGGCTTCTCACTACCCGTAACGACTGTTAAAGATCTACGAATGACATCGGGGACCAAAAAGCACGGAGGGGTGCGATATGTAATGGATGATTACCCATCCACGATCCGACCGCGCCAAGCGTAGCTTTACCTACGATCGACCCAAAAAAATCACATTAAGGGTCAGCACTAGGAAATCGTGTTATGGGATTTCGATAAGTTTATATAGAAAACTTAAAGTAATTGCCACGAAAAAATATATCTGGCTAGCTCAAGAGTTGTACTATATTGTGAAACAATCGGATTGGGGATAAACCTTGTAGATGATTGTTAAAAAAATATTGAAAATCACTAAAAACGTGTAAAAAGCACTGCCGTATTTTGATAACTTAAGGCTTAAGTAAGAAGGCACCTATTTAATTTATACTTAAAAATAAAAACAATATAAAACAGTGAACCCAATACATTTTTCAGTTTTCCATAATATTACTTCTGTTTTGCGTAAAAAATTCGCAAACTTTCTCAATTTTGATGCCCGAAATCTCCATACAATTTACTATGGCGACGCGTATTACCCGCTATATGACAGAGTTCGAACCACGGAGCTCAGTCGACCGCACGTCTTCAAGGTGGGAGCACGTCGCTCTTCAAGTAAAAAATACGCGGCAAATAGTGGCCTGTTCGTACACGAGATTCCCGCACAGTGGTCGGAACTCCCGGAGTCAGAACAATAATTTATACAAGGTAAGTACTAAAATTTAAGATTTTCACGCTCGAATCTTTTTGTACGTATTTTTTATATTGTGTCATTTATTATTTGTTTGTTATTATTTTTACGTCTCTTATTATTACAAGGTTGTTTCGTTCGCAGGTAAGGTATCTTTCCGGTTAATAATTGTAATCTTATTTTCAAGTACTTGGTGTGACATAATTTGTTCTAGGTGGTGAAAAAGACCTAGATGGTGTCCAAGGTCTGATGATGAAGCCATCCGGTGGCCATAGGATCTTTTTAACTACACAACATAGCCCAGTCGCGTTTGGGCTCGTAAGATTTGTCTCGACAAGTACTATATATCTGGAATAATATCCAGGGTCTGATGACGGAGCCAACCGGTAGCCATAGGAACTCTTTAAGCATACAACATAACCTCGTCGTGTCTGGGCTCGTTAGATTTGTCTTTACAAATAGTATAGATCTAGATGGTGTCCAGGGTCTGATGATGAAGTCGAAAGGTGGCCATAGAAACTCTTTAAGTATACAACACAACCTCGTCCTGTTTAGGCTCGTAAGATTTGTCTTGACAAGTACTACAGATCTAGACGGTGTCCAGGATCTGACGATGCAGCCTGAAGATAGCCATAGGCCACCCCGAACTCGAAACGCATGTTTAAAGATTTTAACGTTTATTGGAACGAACTTCTGCGGCTTACGGTAGGAGTTGACTAGTAGAAATCGTCACGCGAAAAAGCGTTCATACTTGTATGCCCCCACCATGCAACTTTCTTCTTTACACTCTGAACCTCTGAAAGTGTGAATTTGGTCAAAATGTAAATCCAAATGGCGGCTGCGAAAATTTTCAAATTTTTCGCCATTTCATAGTTTCCGAGGGTGCTAAAGCCATAGTGGGGTCAAAATGAAAATCTAATATGTCGGCTGATAGAATTTTGTATATGGATTTTAAACCATACGATACGTCAGAAGGAATCTTGTTCCTGATGGGTCTCCCGACCGCACAGGTTTTTTTTTTATTAGGTGCATGCATGTTGTGTGCTCGTAATCGTAAACAATTATATACCTTATAAAAATAATGATTGTTTCTGTAATATTGAAGTAACATTGGATTTTTTATAGAAAAATATGAGTACGGCCAAAAGCACAAAATACAAGGGCTATTTTGCCAGCCAGAAACGCGTGCATTGGAGTAAAAAACGAAAAAGGTGAGGAGTGTGAGAACCTACCTACATTTTTCCAAAAACTGTATCTTTGACTAACGAAGAGCGTTCCCACTAAATTTTCAGTAGCTGCCGGCCGGTTTTTTTTATAAATTGTTAGCTATTGTACTATATACTTACTTATGTTTTTTGTTAGTAACGGGTATAAAATTGTATCTTATTTGTTTCAGGGCTGCATTTGGCGAAATCCAAAATGTTGATAATAATTGTAATACAGAAGTTAGCACCTATTTACGTTTAGTTTAAAACAGTGAGCGAATTGGAAGGCGAGTAAGTGGACGAATGCTTGAGCGAGTGATACAAGTGAGTGGAGAAATAAATCAGAGAAAGAAATTAGTCTTGACTTTGTTTTTTAAAGTCATAATATAACAGCTAATTGATACCTACATAGAAAACTGTGCAATAAACCACCCCCTCTCCCATCCTTCCCTACTAAGCATAAATGCAATGAAAAGAACAAAATAGTATCCACTTATATTTTAAATATTGTCTTCACGCTTCCCGCCGTTCGAACCACTATGCAAGCATTTATGTGTGCGTAAACGGGGCGCACGCGTCTATTGCTGTGTGAGTAGCGCTTCAATACCTAATTTTCTCTCGCGCTCGCGGTGTATACGGCCCTTAAGGTAGAATCAATTAATTACGCAGGTGGAACAAAACACTACAAATCAAGGAATACTTTCCATGCTCAATCAATCAACAAATAGTACTCACATGGCAACGACAGATCAGCAATCAACGTGTCTAAACAAATTAAACGAAATAGGTTTACTTAATTCACCACTTAAATCCTTCAATAGACCATTACATACGTCTATTAGGCGGTGTTTGTGCAGCACTTGGGCTCAAAAGCTACGTCCATGAGACGTATAATGTGGGATTTGCGGCGGTTAGCGGGTGTTTTCGGGCCGATTTCTTTTTTCTTCTTAGGATATACAATTTCGATTTTCTTTTTAAATATCTTCAAAATTCACCAATTTCTCCGTGATTAGGTACTAGGGTAATTTGCGTGATTCTTTTTTTATTTGGTAGAGGAAGCCCGCCCGTTGGTCCCATATATACCTTTGCATGAGTTGTTTTTGGGTAACTTCAATAATAAGTTTTAAGTTTTGAATCCACTTTCTGTATGTTGATAATGTAATAATTTCGTGTCACTGCTTCACTGATGTTTACATAGCAAGAACTGAAAAACAAGTGTAGAATAATTTTTATTTCGGAAGTCGGTGGTAAAAAACGAACACTTTTTTGTGGTAGACAGTTGTTTTTTTGTAGTAGAAAGTTTGGTTTAATGCAGTACTTTTTAGTAAAATTATACTTTACAAGTAACTGATACCTCTAAATATCACTAGAGCTACATACAGTGACTGTGAAATGGCCGCACGCGCCGCCACGCGACTTCCCGATCATGGTTTATCTTTACTTTGACTGCGCGTGCTAGTGACACTCTTGCGCTCACGGCTATAAGGGCAGTAATCACCCTATTTCCCGTATATGCAATTAATGGCCCGTAGCATTGTGGACCAGTTCATGTAAACGGTTTACTTGATACAATGCGGTAGTTCATATTGTCTTGATTCGATTATGTTTTCCCTATTGTAAAATTTTATTTCTTTAGCAAACGCATGCTTTTTTTTTGTACAGTCATGGGCTGCTGTTTGGTGCTTGTAGAAAAATACTGTGGGTGCCGACGCCTGTATTACAAGCCACCGGCAGACTTAGCACGAGCACCGATTTGTCGACGGAAGACTAGACATGACTATCAACTAAATGATGTACAATAGGAGAAGATAGTTATGCTCATCTATTAATTACCACAGTTATGCGTTCTAAACGAATCATAATTTTGTAGACTATCGTATAAACCTACCTTGTGGCCGTCGAGTAGAAAGTTTGTTGTCGTGTGATTTTGACAGTTTGGGAAGAATCTTCTGAAATAGTCTACATACAAAAGCAGCTAGACAAAGATCGTTAGAAACGAAAGACAAAATTACAGATTGTAGAAGGATATTTACAGTGCGATGTCAAAAATGGAGAAACGAAATGTGACTTTGTATGGAAAAAGCACTGTCTATTCTTCGTAGTATAATTATGTATAATCAGCATATGATGTTCCCACTGCTGTGACACAGGCGTCCTCTGTGAAAGGGCGTGCGACATAATCCACCACGCGGTCCAGTGCGTGTTCGTAGATGTCACAAGTCTTCGAATTTTTTGGTTCTAGAACATGCCTGTTTCCTCACGATGTTTTCCTTCACCGTTTTGAGAGCAGTGGTGATGAATTAAATTATATGGTTTGCCGTAAACTAAAACTAGACAATAATAAATATACATTTGGCATATCCGTATCCGTTGTTCCGTGTGGTGCCGGACGTAAAAGAATACCACTATCCCATTCCATCCCGTGGGTGTCGTAGAAGGCGACTAAGGGACTTACTAGAGAATGGGCAGCAGCGTTCTCTATGCATTTGACCACCATACTGCGATCGCCAACCCGCCTGTCAAGCGTGGCGATTATGGCAAATCCTCCTTTTTGGGGAGGCTTGTCTCCAGCAGTGGACGTCTTTCGGCTGATATGATGATGATCCTCAGCCTCCTCAGCCTAGTTTGAATAAATGACTTTTGATTTTGATTTTTTAGATTTTGAGTAAGTATAGTAGAGTCATGTGGGGTAAACGTACGCGGCGAATAAGTGTCCGCAGTGAACATTAAGCGAATGCCACAGATGACAGCAGGTCGAGACCTGCCGGTTTTGGTTCGCATTTGACCACCGAGCGAGAGTACTGCGTCATAGGTTTGAGGCACAATTCTTTGGAAACATACGCGACAATATTGCTTTTGCACGGATTTGTTATTTATTTCTTTGAAATTGATTTGCATACTAAAGGCATACTATTAGTCTGATTGAATAACAAAGTCACTGGGAACAGGAGAAATTAATCAATATTTTGTGTGAATCTGCGTATTTTGTCTAAGGTAAGCTATACTTCGAAATTGCATTAATTTTATTTGCTTTGATGAGATGGGGTAAGTGTTCGGGGGTAAGTGTCCGCAGTAATTAAAAGGCGTATACTTACCTCGTCATATTTTTTTGCCTTCTAGACTTGTTGTATAACTATCTATATGATAATTATAAAAGGGAATATTATTTTGTTTTCAGGAAGAAATTTATAGCCATTGCAAAACTAGTGACGAGAGGTTCTACGGTCTCACTTTGAACGCACTGAGAAAATTATTTTTTGAATTTGCGGAGATAAGTAAAATAACGAACAGATTGGATAAAACGACAAAATTGGCTAAAAAAGACTGGTTATAGCAAATTAAGTTTACATGCGGACACTTTCCCACCGATGCGGGTAAAAACCCGCATTTCCCGTGTAGATTAAATGTAAAAAAGTAATCATTATTGTTAGAATTGAAATTTTATGTTTTGTTTTTCTTCACAAATGTTTATAACATTAGAATAAAAGTATTTTTCTTTTCAATTAACAAAATCTTTTATTCTAGAAGCAATCTACTAAAAATTGCGTACGTTTACCCCACATGACTCTACTATTGTTGATAGCTCTTGTCGCTGCGATAAACGTGTAGGTAACCGCCGCCGCCGCCGCGCCGGTGTGAACAGTCAGCGAACAAATGTACCTAATCTGCCTACCTATGCATCTCTTTTACTTACACGGGAGCTACAATCTTTTTTTAGTTTCTTGAGCGAGCAAAATCGTTGTTCCTCGCCGGCGGCAGTAGGACTAGAGCCTTTGACCAAAAAATATCTACGTAAACTAATATTTTAAAGACAATGTATCTTTATAACGGTTGAAAAGATTTAGGGTACATGGATAAACCATGACCTGAATCAGGATACAGGATACTTTTTATCCCGATGTTCGGGCGCCGCACTATGGGACCAAACGGTATTTTCCATGTCAAAAATGGTTCAGACTAAAGTCCTGAAACCGTTTTGATTGTTTAATACTCTTAGATGACAGAGCTATACGATGTAATAGTAAAATAAAAAAGTTTTAGGTACATAAATATCATAATCATGATAATTTTATATTAACTAGATTAGAAATTATGGAAGTTCAACTTAAGATATTTTCTAGTTTCTTCAAAGGCATATATAAGTATTATACATTTTTGAATTGCTCAAAATCTCTAGTTACAACTACGTTATGTATTTATGAGAAATATTATTTTATTTCTTTTTATTAAATTTTTAAGTATCATAGGGAAATTTTCCGTCCTTTTAATTTTCAAATTGAGGTTTCCCTGTTACCGATGTTTGCCAATGTCGAGTTAGTGACATTTTTGGATTCCTTAACTATTCAGTAATACAAGGTAATAAAAAAAAAACCTGCGTCATTACTGCGCCATTTCGAGCTAGAAGCAAAAATGTCGACCGAAAAGTATTTTCCCATGAGATTTTTTTTTTTGAGGTGATCATTTTAACCACACGTATGATAAAAATTATGTTGCATAGTCCTTATCTGTTGTGGTAATTATAATCAGTATTGGTTACAGCGTTCCCGTGAGAAGTGTTTTTATCAATTTTCTCATTGGTTTTGCACAAGTTACTGAAACTAGGGTCCTATAAATAAGTACTCGGGTTTTCAGCGTGTTCGTCAGTGTCCGGATACCTTCCCTCAGTAACTGTGAATTTGCTGAAAAATGTTCAAAATGAGTGAATTCGTTTTTTTTTGACGCGATAAATGTGCTCAAATAATAAGCGGGAAATGTACTTCAGATATTAAAAATATTTGTTGGATAATTTCCATTTATCAACAACAGATGTGAATACGGTTATACAAAATATACAAAGAAATTTTATAACGATTTGTAACCAAAAATGGGTGAAAGCTCAAAGATAACAAGATCGTTTCGAGAGCCAAAACACACTGGTACTAAATCCCATCATCAGTTCACAAAATTCTTATACATGGTGCCAAAATAATCGAGCATATTGCAGTTTTGCCAATAGGGCAGTTATCTGAAGATGCTCAAGAAGCTCGTAATAAAGACTGTAAGAAATATAGATTAAATCACGCTCAAAAGTGTTCCAGGTAGCCACAATGGAAGACGTTCTGCACATATTGTTGTATACTCCTGATCCCTATATATCTAGGTTAAATAGATCAAGTATTGTCATATAAAAAGAACTGCTTAACGAAGCTAAAGCGCTTTTAGTACCTATTGACAAGTGATGATTAAAATAATGTTTTTTTTTTCATGAATAGTAGCTATGTCTTTTGTAGATTAAAATTATGAAATTACGTAGTTATTAACTTATTAATAATAATTTAAATTTAACCTAATGTCAGGAAAATTACTGTTAATAATTTAATTACAATTTTGTATGAAGATATGCAACATTTTTATTTTTGTAATTTTTTTATTAAATAAACATAGTTTTTAAAGTGACAGTGTTTAATTATCCAATAGCATAAGTATTCAGAAATACGTATGCAATAATTCAATTCAAAATGACAAGAAATAAAAAAGTTGTAGATTTTTGAGATGATTGACGATGATTTCTTCGTCAGGCGTCGGGAACGACGACGACGGCGCAGCGCATGCCGCTGCGCGGGGTAAGGAGAGGGGCCGAGGGCCCAACAAACTTCACTAGCGAGAGCAACCGACGACACAAGCGCGCCTTCTGTTTCTAATATTGTACATTTCTTTTGAATATATCTAACAGTTTATACAGTCCACTGCTTTTATTTCAAAGTTCATTTTAAGACCCTTACACCGATATTCCAACAGAATCGAGGCCTATGCGGTAGAAACCGGGGGTTCCAGCTAGCATTTTATAAACAACACAATTTATTATTTCTGTTGTAGGTAGAAGATAATAA
The DNA here is from genome assembly GCA_949091785.1 of Polymixis lichenea. NCBI lineage: Eukaryota > Metazoa > Arthropoda > Insecta > Lepidoptera > Noctuidae > Polymixis > Polymixis lichenea. Next base: position 8,922,726 of record OX420939.1, on the reverse strand, counting down.
ATCATATCATTGTAAAAAAAAAATACCTATATAGAGCTGATCGCGGCAAACGCTGCGGTCTGCTAATATAGGTAAATAGACACACACACACACATAGATATGCAGGTACAGGTACATACAGAGTTACTGTAATGTAATGCATCGATCCCAGCGTGGCTTGACCAGACTCGATTAATCGAAGCACAAAGCCCAGCTATTCTTTATCGTCGTCGGCAGAAAAACCAACACAGCTCCACTAAACTCCTAGAAACATAATGCTAATATAAAATGGCGCAGAAAAAAGGCTTGGAAGTAAAAAGTAAAGAGGAGAGAGACACGATTCCCCCCAGATCTGCTATAACCCGTGCCGTAAATACCTGCATAGTCCGCGTGCCACGCCGCTCATTTGTACAGCCGACATTTTAATAATCGCATATTTTTAAACATGTTGCAGGTACTTGAGCGATTTCAGTGTAAGAGCGTTATATCATGTTATCTTTAATTCACTTACACCCGGTATTGTTATGGTAAAGTGTCAAATAATAATATTGCTGGTAAGTAATTGCAGTTTTTAACACATAAACATAACATCACACCTATATGTTAACACATAAACATAACATCACGCCTATATTTTAACACTTAAACATAACATCACGCCTATATTTTAACACATAAACATAACATCACGCCTATATGTTAACACATAAACATAACATCACGCCTATATTTTAACACTTAAACATAACATCACACCTATATTTTAACACATAAACATAACATCACGCCTATATGTTAACACATAAACATAACATCACGCCTATATTTTAACACATAAACATAACATCACGCCTATATTTCCCAGAACGGTTATGCAGAGGTGTATCCATAGTACCTACACCCACATTTCGCCAGGTATGTATAAATTCCCTGTAATAAATCGAAATTGAACTCATATTAACAGTAGCTCTTGCGACCACTAGCTCAACGAGGCGGAGGAGGAAGTTTTATTAAATTTTAGAATATTTTCAGTAAGTACATGTTTCACCAATATTGGGAATTTACGATTGTCTCGTCGGCGGCAATCATTTTAAATACCTAGAACCCGAAAGTAAAAGTTCCAGCCAACTGACACTATCCTGTAATTCATAGTGAGCTGACTTATGCGGTATTATGTAATATACAGGAAAAAAACTAAAAAACCCGACTGCTTTTCTGAGTATTCATGGAAAAGCCCTAAAACAAGAAAGTCGTTGTACCCGTTTGCACTTAACTTAAGAATCGCCAGTTGCTAAGGCGATGCTTATAAGCAGATAAATTGTAGCAGTCGGGACCCATTCTCGAAAGTCAGCCGTCTAGTCAGTAGATTGGAGTAATCTGCAATGTAATATAGGTATGTGCTCTCAATTCACTAAGCCTCTATTTCTAGAATGGGTCCCGACTGCTACAATTTATCTGCTTATAAGCATCGCCTTAACAACTGGCGATTCTTAAGTGCAATCGGGTACAACGACTTTCTTGTTTTAGGGCTTTTCCATGAATACTCAGAAAAACAGACGGGTTTTTTAGTTTTTTTAAATTACCGTTTTTTTATTACGATATCACTTTCACAGTCATTACGAATCTAACGACACCTTGCAAACTAAAATCCATCGAGCTGTTCAGGCCACAGAGCGTCCCAAACATTTGAATTTGGCGCCAAAAATACATGTTCCATATTTTGACCGCGTAGGTATTACACTTTTCTATGAAACAGCAAAATTTTTTTAAATCGACGCAATATTCGCACGGAGTCTAGAAATATATTATGCTTAAATATGGTTACAATTTGTACAGTGTTTATTTTTTTCCTGTATACGTAGCTACTTCACTCTGGCTGATAGGTTTAGCGGTAACAAATTAATACAAGCGCTATTTAAAATTGTTTTTATCCAGTCTATTGAGACTGGATATAACAATTAAAAACAAAACGTAATTAATTGTTATTGATGAATAGTTAATTATAAGTAACTGTATACTTATTCATGTGATTTATAGTAGGTGCAGTGATAATGTTTATCTAATTAACCGCAAAACAAACTAAGTTACTTATTAAGTTAGTGAGTCACGGACAGCAAATACGTGACTAACTACCATAAAAATGTAAAAACTCTTCCAATCCAGTTATCCAATACTGAATAAGAAATTATTACGATAGCTTTTGCCAGCGGCTTCGCCCGCGTGAAGTTCCAAAATGAGCCCACGGGAACGTATTACCGGGATAAAAGTATCTTATGTGTTTATTCAGGTTATAATCTATCTGTTTGCCAAATTTTATCCAAATCCGTTCAGCCGTTGTTGCGTGATTTAGTAACAAACATCCAAAAGAATCTATCTGAGACAAGTGTAACTTTTTACACTAATCTTTGATTAAAATGAGAAAAGTCAATGTCAGGTATGACAGGTTTGATGTAGCAGCCATCTTTGAAACTCTCAGACATACGGGCGATCCTGACAGTTCACAAAAAGCCCGATCTCCGAGTCTTCCCATGGCTCACGTCGCGCCGCATCCCACGGGCCGTACGCCGCGTCTTTAGAATTTTAATTAAATTGTTCATTGGCTCAATTAAATCGATTATTAAAAGCCGCTCCGACTCGAGGGGTGAAACGACACGACTTCGATTCATACTTGATACGCGACATGTCGTCTATTATGTTAGCAAATGTCTAATTGAATTTACTGTTGTTATTGTGTCAAATATAGACGCATTTAATTATTATCCAGTGAAGTGTGTGAGACTAACGAAGTAGATATTTAATGAAATATGAAATATAGGGAATATCAAGGAGTAATGTCATTTTAACCAGTACAAATTGCATTTAGCAGAGTCAGGAAGCTGCATAACGAGCATGTAGAAATAGCATGGAACTATGTTCAGAGGAACTGTATTCATGAGATCGGCATCGGCAGTGCGCTTGCTATAAACGGGAACCAATTATTTCGCATGCTCGCAACAATGTCATTAGTTTATTTTAACACTATTATTTTGTAAATTGTGCTTGAAAATAGAATATTTATAGGCGTATGGTAATTAATGATTTTAATGCCGACGTCCGCTGCGCATGCATCGGGTTGAAGCAATGTTGAATTAATATAGAGTGTATTGTTACATACCGAACAATTTATAAGGATCACAATACGTAATTGTACAACTATATTTGGTAGCTGAACTACCTTCGTCGAGAGTCCCTAAATAAGCGACTAGTGAAGAGCAGATTATAGGGTAAGTTATACCAGCGATACATGAAAAAAAATTGTCCAAGCTTTTAGTAGGTATGTTACTATCCTAGCTATCTCGTCTCTATTAATACATATTGAACCTACCTAAATTGTTTACTGTCTGTTGGCTCAACTTATTTTCAATTTCCTGGCAGACAGAGACAAGTAACCAACATGACACAGAGAGACAGACAAAGAGTAACTTTTCACGCGGACAGAGCCCCAGCACACCTCTGATTCTAAAAAACATTTTAGCTTGATTAGATAACAAACGTAACAATGGAGAGGAATATTATTATAACACGTGCTCCATATCGATCTTGAGCTAACATATCGTTAATACAGTAACTATAAATTGAGGACAATTAGCGCTGGTCGTAAATTGACGCAGCATCGCCACGACTTGCTGCCGGCTCCCGGGGGCGTCATCGACCACAAATTTATTGTTTTTCTTACCATTCGGCTATTTAGGACGACTTCTCTTATTGCTATAGAGATGAATTATACCTACAATTAAAACTGGCGTGAGTTGAGTAAGTCAGCTAAGAATGAACAAAATAAATACTTAAATAAACAAAATTTTAATCAAATTTATTTACCTCTATATATTATATTTATTGCAGCAAAAACCACTAACAAAATGACACGTCTACGAAAAAAATATGGCGGCGTTTTTGTAGACCTCTACGAAGACTGTTCTAGAAGATGCTACTCGTGTTATGATGCTCTTATTTATCTTCTATGCTGGTGTTTATTCTCATGCAACTACTTACGTCACCAAATAATAGTCATCAAATGATCAAATAGCATAAAGTTTTCAAATTTATAAATCCGATTACGCGAATACGAATAAGCCTTACGTCACACTGAATATTTGCAAACGACAAATTCATACTACAAATCCGAATACATCAGCGTCAATGGCTTGTCGAAACTTCAGCCACACATGTTCTTGAACGTTTTGAAAAACTTTAAGTATAGGAAAGGCGCGATCAATCACCAACAATGGTGGAAAAGAGGGAACCCTCTCGGGAAAGAACTTGAACGGGGTGTAGCTGATTTATCGGTGTAGTTAGAATTATCGCCATTTGCAATTCTTGGCGGGTTTAGCAAACAAGTTGAGATAACGACTTGAGGCGACGCCGACGCGGCCGCTTGCGGAACTTAACGCATTCTTTGTCTACTAAGCTTTGTTAGCGGGAATAACGTTTTATGTGTAAGTGATGTAAAGATGTTTTGTTGCCTAATTTAAACATACAAGGACCGGTAAACAGATGAAAGTAAAGATAAGAAGAGCCAATAATGCTACAGCTGCTTTCCTTAATTGAGATAGGACATTAGAGTCCGAAGTCTGGTTTAGTATTACAGAATTCTAACCACATGTATAAAATAACTGCCTCGTTGGTCTAGTGGCCGCAAGCGCTGTCTGAGGTTGAATTCCCAGATCCGGCAAAGTGTTTTTGGGATTTTCTATCTGGAATTTCTCAGAAGCGGCCCGAAGTCTGGATCTGTGCTCGGCTGATGGCAATAGGGTCGCCCTCTATTACATTTGACTTAAAACTAACTGGCGAAATGTGTGTGTAGGTACTAAAGGTACACTTGTGCCCAACCTTTCCGAGAAAAAAGGCGTGATGAAGTTATGTATAGTGTGTGTGGACCCGCTACTATGATTTCCACGCATTTAGTAAACCTGACTGCTACCCGAACACGGCAATATTTGCATTGAATTCCAAACTGCACGCATTTTCCTACATATTACAAAATGATTATTATAGTAACACGCTATACCTATTTATAGCTTGTATCCACACTAGTAACTTCGACACAGTCCCACTGCCGAGGCGCCGACAGACGACACCCAAGGGACATCTCAACGACTTCCCCGAACTTTACGTAGTCACCAGTCTGTGTACGTCTTTAGTTTTTCCGATCCTCTACTATCTAGCACAATTTCTGATAAATGAGTTTTCTTTAACATGCATTGTTAGACTTACATAAAATTCAAAAAAAAAATCTTAATTCTTATTTAAAATTTGTCATTAGTAGCTTGGTTATTACACTTATTACCAAGCTACAAATGACAAATTTTACAGGAGAGCGCTTCAAATTTTCAAACACGTGTATATCATGTTCTAGTTAATGTAATGTCATGATGGATTAAAAGTGCATTTTGCCATCTTAGACTTATTTTTGCTAAACTAAACGATAGTATAGGCTGGCCTGAAGGTCACGAAAACAAAACATGCAAATCACTTATCTACCACTTAGGGGATTGTACGTAGGGACCGTCGATATAATGTTTGGACTTTAAAAGACACGTCTGAGTTTGTTTCGACATTTCTTTTCAGGGATCAGTCAGCTAGCTAAAGTCCCAACGAAAATAGTGGTGGATCATTGGTAACGGCCGCGACTTTTGAGTTGTAGGTCGTGGGTTTGAACGCAAGCAGGTAGTTTACCTTGTGTAAATTACACCTACTACTCTCAAAACCGCGAAGGAAAACATTGTGAGGAAACCGGCATGTCCTAGAACCAAAAATTTGAAGACATATCTGCCAACCCACACTGTGCCCGTGTGGTGGATTATGGCCCACTCCCTCTCACAGAGAGGAGCTCTGTGTCCCAGCAAAGCAGACATTATAAGGTGATTATGCTACCCAACGAGGTAGGTATTTTTTTTCTTTTTTACCAGCGAGGTAGGTTAGGTTACTACGAAGCGAGCCTACTGTCATTTATCAAGAATAGCTTCGAACTTCAGACTGCTATAGTCAAAATTTCTGCTAGGTACCCATAGACTGTTCCATTTCCTAATAGAACAATCCAATCATGTCTAGCAAGACCTAAGAATCAAAAACAAGAACTCGTACTCGATTAATCTCTGTACCACGTCGACATCGTTGACGACATAATTTAATTCAAGTCTCGGTATGCACTACTTCCACTACCCAACAACTAAGACTCAACGTAATTAAAATGTGGAATAACAACATTAGGAACGAACAGGTTCTTAATAAATTGATAAAATCTAAGCACGAGCGTTGATAGCCATCATGATTGATCAGATAACTTGTTGAGTACATTACGGCAAGTTATGTAGTTATGATAATTACCGCACATTGAAATATCTCCCGTCTGGGTAGATTGAAAGTTGAAAATACATCGTGATGACATTTGATGAAAGAATGTAGCTGGTAGGTATATTTTTTATGCCTGAGATGATGACATCGATCAAAATCACAATATTTTCTTTCACATAAACCTATGTGGGTACTTATGAAACGTCAGAAGCTAGGTCCTCATTTGTCGTTTCCTGTGGAAACAAGAAAGCCCACGGTCATGTCGGCTCATGCCTTTCAGTCGAAGCCAGACGTGATTCTAGCTACTCAATCGCGTCTTATACAGCGCCCAAATTCCCAAAATCTATAAGAACCTATCAACCTAACTCTTCCTGGGCTAAGACAGCTATCTGATAATTCGACATCTCCTACACATTGTTTTTTTTTTTAAACTTTGCCCCACACTAGGATTTTCTGCTGTATTGCGGGTGCGTTTACAAACATTTAAACTTACATACACGAACAGCCAGACCCGGGACAACTACTTTTTTTTTTTTTTTTTTTTTTTTTTATATGGGCATCTCGTAGTTGACCTTGAGAGGCCGTAACTACTTAACCGGGCTTTCCTGCGGGGACTTTTAGTTTTTAGGCTAAGAGCCTCCAGCCAGGGCTTACAAACTAAAATTAAAAACCTACAGCAACTGCGCACTGAGGGCACCCCCTGCGGGGTACGAGCCTCGGCTCAGGGAGTCACTTTTAGGGAGGGCAGCAAGTGGGGACAGGCTGGATCAATAATTTCTTTATTATTAATCATGGGGATTTTAACTCTACTTGCTCAGCTTCGGCGCGGGCTGGCACTTCTGCGGGCAAGGGACGGTTGGGGGAGGAATCGTTTACTCGGGGTCTTCGCGAGGCGCGAGGACCTCGGCGGCGAGGTCGGAAACACGGTCTGTTTTTGTGTGCTGTGCTGGTGGCCCTACTGCTTTCTTGAAGAAGAGTGATGGGGTCATCAGGGTCGGAGAGGACATGTCGCGGCCGGCGAATACGACTGATTTTACTGGGGACATAACTGGCGGCCTTCGCAATCAATGGATTGCGGTGTTGCGCGGCGGATTCAAAGAAACGCTTTGAATTTCGTTTTAAGAATTGGGCTACAGTGGGGATTTTAAGGTCGAGATGGAGGATCTCGTTCCTAACATACCAGGGCGAGCCTGTGGCTTGACGGAGGAAACGGTTTTGTAGTGCCTGCATCCTATGGATGTATCGGGGCTTCGTGTGTGCAAAGACTGCACTAGCGTAAGTCATGATTGGCCTTATGCACGTCGTGTATATTCGCAACTTGCACTTGAGTGACAACTTGCTACGTGCGTTCAGAACAGAATGCAGCCTTCCAAGAGCGAAGGCGGCGCGTGAGCGCGCCTTCATAATGTGCTTATAGAAGGAGAGGTGCTGATCCATGATCACTCCTAGATATTTGGCTTGCTTCTCCCAAGGGATAGGCTTGCCAAACATGGAGATGGGCCGGGGGGGGGGACAACTACTTGAAGGTCATCATACAAATATTCGTTCCGTGCGGGAATCGAGCTCGCGACACGCAGCGCAGCAGTCAATCGCTTAACCACTACGCCAACCTCGCCGGCGACATGTTAATTGACAATTGTCGAATCTCGGACAAACACTGGACAAGCATAGAGGCTGAGCACAGCGGCTTCTGTGGCCAATATGTTATGTTATCGTTATATTAAATAATAGAAATGTAAAGAATACTAATTTCACGTAGTGACTGTCTCGTTTGTCTAGTGGTCGCAAGCGCTACTGCTGAGCAAGATAAGATAAGATAAATTCAAAACATTTATTTCGGACAATAATAATCCAAATTTTGTTAACAGGTACAGTAGGTATTTTACACTATGTTAGTAGGTACACAACATATTATGAAATCAGATTTTTAAAAATTAAAAATTAAATCAAGGCAAAACATTCACACACATTACAGACAGACATTTATTTGTAGAAACATGAGTATACATACAAGGCATGCAGGTTGAACATAAACAAAAAAGATCCGTCATGTTTCGGCCTTTGTGGCATACAAATATATAGGTAAGAAAAGTAATTCATGGTTATAGAAACATTATCTAAAAATTCAATTTAAACAATAAAATATAGATTTTAATTAAATTGTCCTTAATAATCTAAATAAAAACGTCAAAATTATAAAATACAAGTTAATATTTGTTAAATTCGAAAAAAATTAAATTCGAAAATTATTACACTTTGTCCATAAGTCCTGGGTCCTATTCCTAAATCGGGGAACGTATTGTCGGGTTTTTCTATCAGGAATTTCTCAGTAGGTAGCAGCCCGGAGTCTGGATTTGTGCCTGGTTGATGGCAATAGGGTCCCCCCTATAACATGGGACTTAAAAACAACTGGCGAAATGTGGGTGTACTATAGTTAAGAAAGAAACAAAGAAAGAAAGAAGAAATAATACCTTTTATTTGGACACAGTTCGTGAAACACAAAATAAATAACAAAAAGTGAATATAATTAACTAGGTACAACAGTGTGTGCCTCACGGACGCGCCAAAAAGGTTCATTTCAGCATTAATGCCAGACAGATGCTGTCTGACGCTGGTTTTCTAATGAACACAACATAACATCAGCCCTTCGTGGAAACAAGGCGTGATGTTGTCTTTTACGTAGAGCTCTGCTAATATCATTTACTACCCACAAAAGGAACTAACCACCGGGACAAAAGCCGGTGATAACCCACCTCATCATGACCACAGATGACTTTATAATGTCTGTAAAATAAAGCCAAACGTTAATGTAGCGCACAGGCAATCACAAACAGTGTAGTGGCAATAAATGGTCCTTACAGAGGTGTAATCACCGGTCTCTCGACCCTTAACCCACCCTCAAGTTAACACCGTCAGACGGCGGTCGTCAAGACCGAGAGACATTAAACTCAATGTAACGCCCGCGGCGGACCCGTATGGCCGCTCAGCGATTATCTTAAAGTTAACCCTGTCGTTACGATCCTTATTTGCGGTTGCACCGAGCTGAGAACGCTCCCCGCCTGTTAAGTTAGGATCACATCAAATTATATTGGGAAGTAAATTTTAACACATCTGGTGTGCGCACGGCCTTTTAGTGCATCTTGTTTCACACGCATTTTTGTTATAAGTAGGTAGATCAATAGGTATTCTAAAATGTGTCGAACGCTAGTAAAGTGGGTAGGTGGGATTTTTGAATAGCGAAGGGTTTCTAGGAATATTGTTTACCGACATTTGAGTGGCAATTGAACGTTCATAGTCTCTCTCAGTCTCAATCTGAAACATACCTCGAGTTCTATAGATTTTTGACAAGTTTTAGACATTTTTGAGTATCATTTAATCTTGACAAGTTTTTGTCATTTTACTGTAGCCGAGATGAGACTGCGATTAGATATTATACGTCTTAATTACGAGAATTTTGCCTTCTGAATTATTCATAAATTAATACATTTCCACAGCCTACTTTTTTATACAGCCACTTGCTTCAAATCCACTATCTCCTGAAGAAAACTATAAGCGTATCTAAAAATCCTTGTCAATGCTTCACTCATTAACCAAGATCACTAAAACCAAAACGTAAACCCACCTCTATATCCTGACACGAATCATGTGGAATATCATTAACAGAACAGGCTTCAGTGTGAACACAGCCGTATGTTCTGGTTCTCCGTTGTAAAAGGAACAAGGCACTCGGGCAGTTACAATGTTCTCCGAATAAGATGCGACTCCGATGGCCGCTTTGCGTCACCACCTCGCCATTTGTCCGATATTGGACCGTTACAACCGAACGTTGCACACGTCAGCTTCACTTACATATGTGCTCGCCATTTCCATAGCTTTGTTTTCAATAGTCTCTTGAATGTTTGGTTTGTAGGTACCTAAATGCCGAAAAAATAAGAATTGAGTTTAAAGTGCGGTTTGCTAGAACTAGTTCGGAACAATTTCGGCGTATTCTCATTCTTAAAAATTCAAAGAAAAATAAACTTTTTTAAAACAAGACAACACAATTATTAAGTACTTGTTAATAAAACGAACTAAAAAGTTAAAAATTATTTAATTTCAATTATTTAAATAAAATCGTGCTATACTTTGATGGCAGGAGAAATAAAGAACATTTATTAGATGTTACACCTATTTCTAACCGAAGCATCAGACCCTGGTTACCATATAGGATCAAAGCACTCGCCAATACGAATCAAACGAGCCAAAACTCGATGAGATTGTGTCGTTTTATTACGGAGTTCCTATAGTCACCTTCCAGCTCCAGCATCAGATCAGCTCCATGTCACACGATATACATATGCATGCAAAATTACAGCTGAATCGGTTAAAGATATCTGCTTCAAAATTGAGTTGCAAGATTCCACCCGAACAAACAAAGTTACATACATACATTGTAAGTTAAATAAAAGTTTGTAAAAACCGGAAAAGTGCGTGTCGGACCACGCGGGTATAGTGATCGGTTCCGAAGTCGGGGCAGAAACTAGTGGCGCCCCTCTCTCCAGCGTTTGAGATAAATTAATTAGGTGTGGGCCTGTGTGGCGCCTTTTTCTTACAAGTCGACGGTGAGCCAACCAGGCTTCCGTATGCTAGGCGCTTTGTGGAGCAAGATTTTTATTTTTAATCATACAATATTATGATTTCGGCGCCCCTTGAAACTGCCGCCCGGGGCGGGTGTCCCGGTTTGCCCCGCCCCCTCCCCCTAGATCCGGGGCTGGTTGAAAACCTTTGTTCGCTTTAGGACAGATTCGCTTTAGGACAGATTCGCTTTAGGACAGATTCGCTTTAAGACAGATTCTCTTTACGCCAGATTCGCTTTCACGTACATTCCAACTGCAAATACTTATAAGTTGGTCGGCTATTACTCGTTAACTTATATAGCCTACATATCTGTGACATTTTCTTTTTAACTTTATGTTATATACTAGGTACTGCCGTGAAATTTTCCCGTATTTATGCAAAAACACAAATTTATCTGGCAGAGCTCTCACTGCTAAACAACGTACTTAAATAACGCAATTAAAGTCGTTGAAGTGTTAAAATGAAAGCGATTGCTACTTTTGGTGCGTTATTATACATTTATTAAAACTGTAAATCAGATTGACAATGCTCTACGACGCTTAGCGTTGATTTCAATTATGGCAAATAAGTTTTAGAATACAATGATAGACATTTAAAAAATACCAAAGGCAATGTTTAAATTTATTAAAACTATGTAAATTATAACTAAAATTTAAGATTTATAGATTGAGTTAATCAGTCTGAAACCAAAGCTTATTCTTTGGTTTCAGACCAATAAACTTGACATATTCTTCGCCAAGACTAACATCTCTGTTAATTATAGGCACTGCAGACTTTAGTAAGAAAGATTCAAAGTCGTTCAACTTCAGCTTTTGACGATGGCGTATTACACCATACGGTCCTATAACGGTAGGGCTAGCAAAAAATGTTGTTCCAAAATGTGGATTGGCGGTATAGCAAGTCGCTTCAACTTGATTACCACGAATAGCGTCTATTAAAGTATTACAAAATTCATTAATGGACCAGGCGACCCCTAGCACCGCTGATTCGTGACCTTGTTTCTGAAACACTATTTCTGTCCCAGATTTCCTTACAAGGTGCGTCAATGAATCTGCTTGACAAGGATCGACAACATATTCGGCAGGAGTGATAGATGAAAATAAAGGAATTACTGTTTCGTCCGAATGCCCTCCTATAACAGGAATGATCAAATTTCGACAGTTCACCTGCAATGCCCTTGCAGCGTAAGCGCGGACTCTGGCGGCGTCTATTTGTGTTATACCAAAAACCTTATAAGGGTTATAGGTGCCGTATTGATACAAAATTGCACTGGCAAAAGGCACCAAAGAATTTATAGGGTTCGTTGCGATGGCGAGGAATGCGTCAGGGTTTTCGTCAGCAATTGCTCGACATAGTCTTTGCAAAGTGGGAGCGTTAGCAAAAATCATTTGTTCCCGCGTATCTCCTGGTTTGCGGGACACTCTATGAACCATCAGGATTAGATGAGATGACCGAATAGCTTCATTCAAGTTATCTCCAGCGAATCCATTTACTCGCGGACCTCCTGGTAAATGACTCAATTCTATGGCAGCTCCCATCACTTTCTCGTCTGCGTCATACAACTGCAGTCTTTTTATTTTGTAGTTCTGCTTCAATAAAAGAGACACATTTGCCCCGACTTCTCCTCCAGCGCCAATTACTGAAACTTGGACATTTCTCACCGGTATACATTTTATTTTTGTCTGCAAATTCGTTTGGAATAAACGGGTGTTTAATTTCAACATAGAAATTTGAATATGCATTTTTTTTACATAATTTTAATATGTTTAATATTTTATTAGACTTTGAGTTTTGTATTCTTACATGATAAAATATGAGCTTTAATTTTGACTTGCAACGAAATGACATGAAGCCATAAAACCATAAAGTAGAAAATCTAAAGCATAAAAGCTCTTCTGCTCTCATACCCTCCCTCTTTACGAAACTGTAGGTATAAAACCAAAACCTTCAACGACCCTCGGAACAATTAATAAGAGAGCCCATTTCAGATGTAGGTGTATCAAGTCAGGTATCTTCGACTGCAAGGTAGCTAGAATACTCTTTATTATGTACACCTTAAAAAATACAGATATAAATTTAGAAATAGGAACAAGTGGGAACCTATCCCATCTGCCTACAGACGGGTTTTTTAATTGAACCTACTTTAAATTCGGTGTTTGGCCTTCTTTTGTCTACGTACAAGCAAATCTCAATAACCACAGGGCATCATTTAGAACTCCCAATTAATATTATATACTCTTTGACATTGTACTCTGTGCTCTTTGATTTAGAATACTGGAATCAATCTGCAACTGTCAACAACAGTTTGGGTAGATGGGCTGAACGTCAAATAATTATGGATATTTAAATACATAGTCATTTTCAAAAAACAATAAGTTATTCTTGCTAAAGATCAATAGGTAGATCATCATTTTTTATATGATGTAAATTTTGAGTGAGTATTTTCCATCAAAATGAACAGGTTACTCATCAGAAATATCCAGGAACTGTTTTCTGCATCCAAAAGGAATTATCAAGTTACTGTGGTTGGAGGCGCGAGCGACATCGGACAAACACTTTGTTTGCTGCTACGATCAGAGCCGGCTATTAGTAAGCTCGTACTGCAGGACACTAGAAGACATACGCCTGGCGTCTTATTGGACTTGACGCACGTGCCCACCCAGACCAGCATCCTAGGGTACACAGGAGAAGACACTCTAGAAACGGCTCTGAAAAATGCCAACATAGTTCTAGGCGTCGGTGGACTCGTACGGAAGCCCGGTATTACAGAAAAGCTATGGCTATCAGCAAACATAACATTTGTAAAAACATTAGCGATGCACGTAGCCAGAATGGATCACATGCCAATTCTCGGAATCGTTACGGAACCAATTAATTGTCTCGTTCCGATGGCCGCCGAGGTCCTGAGAAACCATGGAGATTATGACGCAAGAAAACTTTTTGGCATTACTGGCTTGGACTCCTTGCGTGCTCAAACATTGTACGCGGCACAGAATAACTTAGACCCTAAACACTGCTGGGTACCTGTGATCGGAGGCCATTCTGAAAAGACGGTCATTCCTCTTCTCTCTCAAAGCAGACCAAGTACAGATATTGATGCTAAAATGTCCCAGGACTTCACATTAAAGTTTCGTCAGTTTAATGACAAAATATTAAGAGCTAATCGGGGATTTTCGCCAACTCTATCAGTTGCATACAGCACATTTCTTTTCACTCGAAGTATACTCAGTGCCTTGGACGGACAGCCAGCGAAAGTGAACGCATTTATAGAAAACAACGACTTTGGCACGGCATACTTTGGAGGACTGGTACATATCAACCGCCAGGGAGTTAAAGAGATGGAAAGGTACCAATCCCTTACGCAGTATGAACTGCAGCTGCTAGAACGCAGCTTCGAAGAGTTACGCAGAGATGCATTGAAAGGAAAGAAAGTTTTAGAATTATAGCCAAAACAAGTATGTAATAAAATAAAATAAACATTTGTTAAAATCAAAAAATGAATATCAAAGTATCACGATCATCTAAAATGTAAATGAATTAAATTAAAGCACGTTTAACCAATTTACGAATATTTATTTACATGAGGGTTTTACAAAAGGTTCTTTGTACAAAGTACACTTTTACCATCAACAACCTAATGAATAAAAATAATCATATCACAGAGAATAATTAATGTTGAATTAACTTATGGACAGGGCGTCTAAAAAGGCCGCTTTGGCAGAATCTTATGATTCTGTCCTATTATTAGGATAACATTATGAACCATATTTAAAATCGTAAAATGGTCATAAACTGACAATTCAAAATATTATCTGCGTAGATGCAATTCATCTGTTTGGCAGTTTTTTATGGAAATTCGTAAAATGGTCACCAAATTATGAATTGCTCTATTAAAGTATAATGTCAAATAGCAGATTCATAGGGGAATTCAGGAAGTGAATTGCTTTTAGAGGAATTGCTTTTAGAGGAATTGCTTAATGTGGCGTTTTTAGGCCCCCAGTATCCATTAGTCCATACAAATATTAAACGTTGCTTGCTTTCATATTTACAAAATCTTGGCTTCCTTTTCTTCTTGTATAATAAAATATTTAAACTTAGAAAAGGACGGATAATTGATTCTAAAGAACTGTAACTACATGACAAACAACGCTTAAAATTAAAACATAGCAGTCGGAACAAAATTCATTTCTTAAGTAACTGTCAATTACTACAACTACGCTAAATTAGGAATCAAATACTGAACACTTCACGTTTGGCTAATCATTTGATTTTATTTAATAGAATTGATTTACTTATCCATCCATCTGATCGAGAACAATCATGATAAAAACTTCTAAACTACTTTCACATTTGAAAAATAAAACTCGACATTTCAGTTATTTGACTCAAATAAGAAACTCTGTAAAGAGGCACAGTTACAATAAAATCCTTCTTGAAATATATAATTTGATAAAGTAGAAATTAAAATCAAACTTAATTTAGAATTCTCAAATGTTCTAATAATAAAATATATTGAGAACCTAAGTAAGACTACATTTGAACTACTGAAACTTCATACTTTTACATAACGACAATGATCATTATGTATCGAATCAACAATCACACCGACCACGAATCACGAACACGGAGAGACGCTATCAGACCTTCAACCTGGAAAAATGAAAAGTTACTGTTACACGAGAAAATACCAGCACTACCAACATGGGAAAAAAATATAACAGATGCATGTTTAAATTTATAAAGCATAGTATCATGTAAGATGATACTGCACTATTTTTTACCCATCCCACTGAGGAAGGCAGAGGGTCATATAGGATCCCAGTAGGTTCCCCGCGGTGTACGAGGCGGCGTCGACTTTTCAGCAGGTTTTTTTTTAATGACATCTCGCAGTTGACCTTGAGAGGCCGTAACTGCTCACTTTCCTGTGAATGCTTTTTAGTAAAACTAAAAGCCTCCAGCCAGGGCATAAAAACCTACATAACTAAAGCAACTGCACGCTGAGGGCACCCCTGTGGGGTACGGGCCTCGGCTCAGGGCGTCACTGGTGGGGGGGGCAGCAAGTGGGGACAGGCTGGATCAAAATATTTTCATTATTATTAAATCTTGGGGAATTTAACTCTACTTGCTCAGCTTCGGCGCGGGCTGGCACTTCTACGAGCAAGGGACGGTCGGGGGTCACATTGTTAACTCGGGGTCATCGCAGGGCGCGAGGACCTCGGCGGCGAGGTCGGAAATACGGTTGTTTGTTTCTGTGTGCTGTACTGGTGGCCCTACTGCTTTCTTGAAGGAGAGTAATGGGCTCATCTGGTTCGGAAAGAACATGTCTCGGCCGGTGGATTCTACTGATTCTATTGGGGACATATCTAGCGGCCTTCACAATCAGAGGATTGTGGTGTTGCGCGACTGTATCGGAAAAACGCTTCGAATTGCGTTTAAGAAATTGGGCTATAGTGGGAACTTTTTCAACACGCAGAATTGCATAAATATTAGGCATTTATCGCAGCGTGTCAACGATTAGGGGTTATGTAAAACAGCGTGAAATGAAACGGCATATTGTATATTTGAGTTCTTAGTTTTGTCGCTCGTAGCTCTGTATTTCATACCAACAATAATGGCGTCCTTAACAGAACTAAATAAAACGAGTAATATGAGTTAGTAAAAAGTACACTAACGCGTGATTTTATGGACACTTATAAGCTGTCAGAGTTTAATGAAAGTCAGTCCTACAAAGACTAGTTGTTTTGTAAAACAACTAGCGGTTTTGTAAAACAGCGGATTCGACAGTCCATTTGCGACATGTAAATTACATTAAACATTCCAATTCAAAAACTTGAAATAGCTCACCACTTTATTCCTCATTACTTTTACTAATTTCGCTGCCAGACTCGCTGACGGAGGTAGACCGGATGCTTATCGACGTCTCCTTAAATTGACTGATGAAGTCTAGAAGCTTCTGAAGGTTTCTCTGCGTCTTGATCTGGTCAGCCAGCAGTTGTCTTTTCTCGGCGTTATGCTCGTCCAGATTTTCTTTGAGGCTTGCAGCTCTCACTTCAAGCTTGCGAAGTTCGACGCATAGTTTTATATTCTTCTCTTGTAAGCTTTTTCGCTCGGCTAATTTATCTGAAATGATGTTTATAAATTAATAAACCTAACGTTTTGTATGTATGTCCGAAATATCGTTTTCGGAAGTATTTAATGAATCCAATGTTAATGTAGCTTACGAAAAGTTCTACCAGCTAGTATATCTATTTTATACATTATGTTTCCCTATCAGAAGAACAAAGATAACAAACAGGGATCGACCCCTAAAATAGATATCTAAAGGAATTAGAGCAAGCTGCAAAACTAAAAGATCATTACGAAACCAATACTACACTAACAAAACTGGTGAAAATAAAACAAAGTTTAAAAACTACTTTAAACTCCTACGACGTTGTTTACATGGGTCGATTAAAAGAATTAATCATTTATTCATCAGTAATTCAAAGAACAAATACAAGGCAGCATGGCCACTGATAAAAAAAGAGTCCGTCGGTACCTTCCTTTCCTTAGTCTGAGGTCGGTACTAAGCTCAAATAAATCATAGAAAACGTAAATAATAAAGGTACTGTAGTAAATAGCCCAAACAAAATTGCTGAAACATTCAATGACTATTGGATTAATCTAACAAACGATACTCATAAAAATACTCGTATTAGCTTTAAACAATCGGTTAGTGATAGTATTTTCGTAAAACCATATGGATATGAAGAGATCTACAGAATTATATTATCTTTGAACTACACAAACTCGGTAGGTTATGATGAATTAGCAACAAAAATTCTAAAAAGCTGTTCAGTTGAATTAACACCAGTCATAACATTTTTAGTTAATCTATCTTTTGAATCTGGATATTTCCCTAGCCTACTTAAACAATCAGTAGTAAAACCTCTCCACAAAATTTACAGACACAGCCATTACAGACCTATTACTCTCATACCCATAATATCAAAAATCTTTGAAACTGCCATGCATAAACGCCTTACTCAATTCATTGATAAGCATGCTATACTAAGGAAACAACAATACGGTTTTCAAAAGGGAAAGTCCACAACATTAGCCTGTTTTAACCTTATTAACACAATCGTTACTAATCTAGATAAGCGAACTAAGCCGACAGGCATATTTTTTTATATGTCGAAGGCCTTCGACTTCGTGTCACATAAATTGCTAATAGAAAAACTGGAAAAGTATGGGATACGGGGCCCAGCACTTCAATGGATAGAAAGTTATTTAAATAACAGAATGCAGTGTGTAGAAATTGAAAAACTTGATAATAAATTAGAACTAAAGTCATACAGATCAAACTATAAACATAATAGGTCTGGTGTGCCCCAAGGAGGTGTGCTTAGTTCCATATTCTTTTTACTATATATAAATGACCTTCTGAAGTTACTAATCACCCCTGTTTTCTATTCGCTGATGACATATCGTTAATAGTGACATCGAATAATACTGACATTAATAAATATACAACTGACATCCATAATACAATTGAATCGATAGTAACATGGTTTGACGAAAATAATCTACGTGTAAATCTAACCAAAACTAATTTTATCCAATTTAGCACATATGGACGCGAAAACATTACTTTAGACATCAATTATAGAGGACTTAAATTAAAAGAAGTAAACGAAACGACATTTCTCGGTATCATGATTGATAAACACTGCAACTGGAAGGCACACGTCATTAAAGTATGCAATAAATTAAATAAATTTGTGTAAGTTCTATAAGAACTTTCAAAAACATCAACCTTGAAAACCGTATTATCTGCATACTATGGGTATGTAGATTCTGTATTGAGATATGGTCTTATTACCTGGGGCTACTCAACAGAAAGGCAGCGCACGTTCATTGCACAGAAAAAATGCATCCGCGCCATAGCGGGAAAACGTCCATGGGAATCTTGCAAACCTTTTTTCAAAAAGTTCAAGATACTAACCCTGCCAAGCCTGTATATCTTTGAATGCGCTAAATTTGTTAAAATGCACCCGGAGCTATTTAAAAAAGCTCATGAAGTATTTGTAAAAAGTACTAGGCACAAAAATAAAATAGTTTTGCCCATAATTCCTAGGACAGCATTGTATAGTAAGAATAGCTATGCAATGTGTGGTCGCATATTTAATGCCATTCCTGACAGCATTAAAATCTTACCAGCTAATAAATTTGCAAGGTGTCTCAAAGTATGGTTAAGGGAAAAGAATTTCTACTCAGTAAGCGACATATTCAACAAGAGATTCAAAAATGAATAATAATAATTATAATCTACCCTCTGACATTATTTTTCTTTTTAATGTGTTTAATCATTGTAATAATATTGCTACTCCATTTTATTTTTAATTGAATTATAACTACAAATAATTTAATTATATTTATGTTTATATCCAAATGTTTGCATGTCACAGTATTATGACTAAGTGTTTTGGATCTGTATAATTATTTATGTTAAGACCGAAATTGTACCAACACTTATGGCAAATAAATTGATTTGATTGATTGATTGAATAAACGGGTAGAAATCGTCAGGTAACGAAAAAGCGTATTGCTACGCAACTTTCTTCATCTCTCTTTCTCTCTCTGTCAGACGCGATCGATACAGAGACAGCGAGAGAGGTTTTCATGGTTTTCGATAGTGCTAAAGCCGATAGTGAGGTCAATATGAAAATTCAAGATGGATTTTAAATTCACACATTCTCTGTCTCTCTGTCGCTTTCTATTATATACGAGTGTGTGTGCATGCTAGTATCGTGTAAAGAACTTCGTTTCGTTGTCGTCCCCGGAACGCGCACATTTTTTATTTAGTATTTCTTTCATAACGCTGTAGGTTATAATAATAATCATAGTTAATTATTATGATATTCAGAAGACCATTTTATTCCCATAGTAATTTAGTTCGTTTTGACTTACAAAATTTTATGTCATCTTTGGATAATAATGTCATGTGCGTTTTGAAATGGTCAGCAGTATCTGGTCGTGCGGCCTCCACACAACAGCCCGTGTGCTGCCTCACCTATAGTTACCTCGGTAGAGCTGCTTGTGCCGCGCAGGGTCGGGGTCCGGCGTGGGCGCGGGGTGGTGGGGCGGCTCGGGCAGGCCGGACCCACACAGCGCGCAGTGCGCGGCCGCCACGCCGCAGCCCGTGTGCTGCCACACGCCGCAGCCCGCGCACCACGCCAGAAGAGACGCCACATCTGAAATTTTTTAGTACAAATTAAGGAAAATTAACACTTTTTGT
Organism: Polymixis lichenea; assembly: GCA_949091785.1. Taxonomy (NCBI): domain Eukaryota; kingdom Metazoa; phylum Arthropoda; class Insecta; order Lepidoptera; family Noctuidae; genus Polymixis; species Polymixis lichenea. The sequence goes on along the minus strand of OX420939.1, from coordinate 8,902,517 downwards.
TCAGAGTCCTTCGGAAGATCGAGTTTTATGAAAAACCACAGAATAAATCAATTACCAATAAAGTTTATTAAACTTTTCGATATTTGAGCTTTGTCGGTAGGTACGACTTTGTTTTTGAGATTTTAAACTTCTTTTATTAATTAAACACGCCCAAAGTTAAATTAGCAAGAAAACGAATCTTTGTTGGCTCAAACTTTTTAATGGATTTTTATTTTACTATTCTGTTTCCGCACAGACAATATTAATGCTCAGACAAAACCAACATTAAACGTGGTAATACTCACGAAGTTTGTATGGAAAAAAAATATGGACTCGTTTCCTCTTAAGGTTACGACGCGGAGGTACAATAAAATGACACTTAATAGGCTTATTTAGTTACAAGCTGGGTGTTCGATGAGAGTTCCCATCGGCAAAAATAAAAATGTTCCATACAAACTTTCATCCCCTATTTCTCTTAACTCTTGTGCAAAATTCCTGAATGAAAATTTATTTTATTTCTGTAAGTAGGTTTGGACAAACACTTTTACACGTCAATCGTGCTTCTAGATTCTACAGTTCAAAAATTGTATGAAGTATATTTTATTACACTATAATTTAGGAATCCTAATTAGTAGAAAATAGTAATCAACTCACCATTTCGTCCACAAACATGACACACTTTTTTATGGGCTGCATTATGTGTCGTGTACACTGGTTCCACAGATAAGCTAGCCGGTAGAGTCGCCGCCCACGCAGGCTTGCCGTTGGTCCATCCTATGGACACATGGGCAAAATCTATACATATTCAAAATTATAGTAGCTTTTCGTATTGGGCCTGTGTAGCCGCGTTGGTCACACCATTATTTAGAGAATTTATTCTGGAAGGTTTATGTCTATTATATATTAATATTCAACTTGCTTTTAAGTCATAAAAACCGTGCGTAGCACGAGCGGGTCGCTAGTATATGAAGAATGCGTGGATAAATGTGTAATGATTTTGTATGGTTGACTTTCTTTCACATAACAATATACTTTTAATCTCAGAAAACTACCTAGTTTTAAGCGACAAAAATTATGGGAAATAAAAAAACAAAGTCATTAAGTTTTTTTTTAAATAGGTACCTTTATTTTCAGTTGAAGATCCTGAAGGTGAGCCTTCACGAGACGTTTTATTCTGCGACTGAAATATACAAATAACTCTTTGAGTGATTAACATAATAATTATGAATACATTTAACATTACAAGTAATTACAACAATGTTGAAGAAATACTAGAATAAATGGCTAGACAACATAGTAATTGTTGGTGTATTATATTAAGAACTGTTATTTACACAAAGACCATGTACACTAGGATATTGTTACCTGTTGTTTTCGTAGCTTAGCAGACCTTGTCTGCGGAGGATCATTATGTGATTGCAGGTATGAAAACTGGTTGTACTTTTTTTTCTTCTGGAATAAATAAACGATGCAAGGTTATCTTTCAAAATTGTTGATAAAGCTATATTGAAAACTATCTTGAATATGTTTTCTTTCACACTTACAGGTAACATTTCATAGCTCCCATAAAGGAAATCGCTTTTGTTGGCAGTTGTACTGGACCTCTTGCGACGCTCACTTCTTTTTTTCTCTAACAGTTCCCTTTGCAAGGGAGTCACTAGACCAATGAGTCTGGAAAATAAAGTCTTTTAAAATTATCTCAAGATTAGTCTTATAATGCTATCGCATATATATAACATAGAACATAGATGCTATAGCACCAGTTACTTGTTAAGCCATGTTGTGTGTTCAATAAACTTAAATAATGTTACTAATGTCTGTTGACTTAACATTTGTCAATTAAAGGACACATGTGTTGCAAGTAGTTCATGTGCTTCCAACCTACGGCTATGGGCTCTTCTTTTCATCACAGCTTGGTAAGTTAGTATCACTATGATGGCAACATCATCCCATCATTAGAATTAAACTAGCAAGCAAATCTCCAATGATTTTAAATTTCATTGACTCTAGCTAAATGACTAGTGATTACCTCAAGAAGACCTCTTTAGTGACAGGTTCCCCAGGTCCAGGCAGCGGCGGGGGCGACGGCGTCGGTGATAGAGCCGCACCTCGAGATGAATCCGAGTCCGATTTCTGTTCCTGCCACTCATTGCTGTGCTGAAGCTTTGATCCACTGTCAACCACAAAATAATTTAGTTAAATAACAAATTACTTACTTAAACAATTATTTCAATAATAATAAAATGCCTAAATAAGTACTCTTACCCAAAAGCTTCTTTTACTTTGTTTAATACATTCACAAAATTGTTTCTGCTGTCATTCACAGTGCTTGGTAGTTGAGCGAAATTCCTCTGATATTTATCTTTGTCATCATTTTCACTTTGATTTGAGTTTTCCTTTTCATTACACAGCTTGATCTCAATCTCCACTTCAGAAATAGTCTCCTTTATATCATCACTATTGTTTTCAGTTTTAATATGTATTTCATTTAGTACAGATGGTTTCAATAGTGATACAGTTCTGTTTCTACTACGATATTGTATTTGATGGTCCCTTAGTTGCTGTGCAACATATCTGTTGTCATTTTCAATGTTGATGTGCTTGTTCCGAGCCTTCAACCTTTGTTGGTACAACTCTAGTTCTCTCCGTAGTCTGTCTACAACTAGTTTCTGTAGTAAAGAAATGTATTATTTACTTAGTACTTGTTCCAATTTAACTTATTTTTCCTACTACGGTATGATGGGAAGATACAAAAAATATATCATTCAACTTTTATAGAAGTTATGTGAACTTAAATGTATAAAAGTTGAATTAAATATTTTTTTTAAGTCCTTGGAGTATTTGGCACACTATAGAAGTAGAGAAGAGAACTTTTGCATTCCTTTACAATGGAGTAAATATTTCTATAAATTATAAACTAAACATAAAGACAGTTGCTCATCTTCTATTTGAAAATTTCACAGCAGAAACTTTCAATCTATCTGTCTCACAAGATGTTTTAAGATTTTATTAATTGTCCCTAATTTATAATACTTGGGTAATTTTTCCTAATGCCAAATAGTTACACTGAATTTAAGTTATTTTGAACAAATATTTCAAAAACTACTGATAAACTTCCACACTAAATAACCCTACTATGTAAGCATAATTCCCTCTATTATCATGTAACATAGCCAAGATCTAGTTAAAAATGAAGTACACAAATAAAATAAGTGTATTAGATTGTGCTTGAGTTATACTTTTACAGTACTAGCAATTGTTTAGGAGCAACATTTTTAAAACTTCTGAAAGTGAATTTTAATCTTACAACTTACTTGAGTTTGCCCAATTGCAATAATATCTTTCTCAGCTTCCTTGACTTTACATCTTAGATTAATGTTCTGCGAACAAAGCACAATCGTAATAATTAATGGAATTTTCAACAAATATATTTTATGGCGACGAAAACAACGAATCTTTCTTACATTTTCATCTTCTTGAAGGCGCGCAACCCATACCTGAAAAAATATTTTAACTAATAAATTTCGACACTCTTCAACTTTAAATAAAGTGATAAAAAGTCATATCACTAGACCAACCTGATGAATTCGTATCGCGTTTTTCAAGTCCGACTGGGTTTTGCGAATATCTTCCTTTATTTCGTTAGATACTTCCATACTTTTTAATATAATGTTTACTTTCAACTAACAGAAATCATTAACAGTATGTATTTAATATACTTTCCATATACTTTAACAAATTTAACGATATGTTCACGAAGAAAAAACTCTTGTTTCAATTTGTTTCTTTCACACAACAAGGATACAAAACACGCAAAATTAACTATTACGCTTTCTTGAGAAACTTTACTCTGCGCGGGACATTTATTACATAACAGAATTAAAATAATTATAAACAAAATAAAATAACTTTCATCCTTTAAAAGTGTACCAAAATTGGGTTAAAATCTATTTCAATACTACTTTATTCAACGAAGTGAGTTGAATTGAAATAATTACATACACATACATAGTTTTGCACGCTTTACACATTACACAAATGCGCGCACACATTCACACTTTTTCCGGAAATATATACCCGAAAAAACTCTGATACACGAAACAAACTAGAACATATCAGCTGTTCCTGCAATGGCAGTAGTAGCGCTTCTTGGTAGGTCGAATATTTTCTTATAGTTGAGAACCAGTTACTACCAGCCTCTTACTGTCCCACTGTAGGACAAAGGGCTCTTCTCATACAGAGAAGGCATGAGCGTTAATCACCACGCTTGGTGAAGGCGGTTTAGCTATATCTATTATGCCAGCTACACACGCATCGTCTTTAGTCACCGGCGACTCGCTCGCTGGTGATTTCGTTAGCTCACGTCCACACACCGGTTTTGACAGCTGATGATTAAAACCACTGCGTGTGTATCTGGCATAAAGAATGCGAGACCAGGGGTCAATTAAATAATCGCGACAATGACAGGCGACAGGCGATAGCCACGACAGGTGACAATCTGACAATTTTTTGTCAGACAAATTCTTGTCTGACAAAAAATACGTCGACTTGTCGTGACAATTTGGTCTATTTCTGTTGAATAAAAAGTTTCTGTATGACAATATGTTCGGAGAAACTTGTCAAAATTGTTTTATTTAACACTAAATTATCATGACAGGACATATTAGTCGAATTGTCAGAAATTTTCGACAGGCACTTCATCCAGTATCAAGATAATTTTTTTTTTTTTTTTTTGGTCGTCAACGGACAACAGTAGTCGTGAAGATGAATATTTGGTGCAAACTGTCCGACGTCCCACATTTAAACCAAGAATAAACTTTTCTTTCAATTCAAGTGATAGAATATTCTAGAACGATTTCGAGAGTCTAAAACTGCCGTCGAAACTCAAATTGTTCATTTGGCGTCCATTTCAAATAGCACACCAAAACGAACTTCAAGTCAAAAACAGACGTAAAAATTGTTATTTTGTTAATATAACCCTCATATTCTCTCGTAAGCATGCCTCGATATTTTATTGTAACAAATATGTCAGAAAAAGTGACAAATTTGTCATTTACTATGACAAATTTGTCATTTACTATGACAATTAAGTCTGTCAATATTTCTTAGAGACGCGACAGGTAAAATCTGACAATTCTCGCCTATAATAACCAACCAAGTACCAATAATTTTAAATTTTAATATCACGTCCCAATTTTAGGCTCTAACTTTCACATGTTCTGTAACGTAGTATTCATAAAATATTTGACCATAGGCTAATAACAAAATTTAAAAAAAAATGTTTTTATCAGACAACTACGGTCCTAGTAAGAGGTATAGATGATAGAAGAAGAAAAAATAGATTTGTGTCATATTAGTGCCTGCTCGGATTTAAACCCACAACGTCGTGCATGACAGATGACGCCGTAACCACTGCGCCTTACGAAGTTTGAGAATACAATACTTCACAATAATTGCAGCCCAGCTTGTCACATATGATTGTAGCTGCAAATTGCTGGTCAGTAGGTCACCTCTAGCGTCTGCAACATGCCCTGCCCAAAGGCATACAGGATTGCAAAGCAGCAGGATAAAGAAATTGCCCCAGGGTAAATCTCGCTACACTAACAAAATATACATAGGTATCATATAATTGCGTGTGTGGTACGTAGAGTTTTACCTTAAATCCATCCATCTATTATATACTCTATGCACTTAACCGAGAACGCCAGGGTAGGTAGCTCTCGAAATTCCAAAAACGTAAGAAAAAATAAATTTTGCGGGATAAAAGATACCACGTGAAATTAAAATTTTCTTACGTTTTCCGCGCATCCTCATCGGGCGGCTATGACAGCCTTTTTTTGAGAATGGCATTTCGCAGGTTCACCTAGAACGTTGTTGCTTAACCTTACTTGCCTGTGGCTGCCTCAATTAATTGAGGCCTCCAGCCAGGGCTTGACTATGGTAGCCCAAAACTTTACGACCTAAAACTTTAGAGCGCAGTCTCGCCTACTTGTTATCTTTAATCACATTATTGTGCGTGGTAACTCTAAGAGAGCATCTAAAACGAATAGAGAAATAGAGATAGCTTTGTATTAAAAACGCGACTGTGGGTGGGTAAGACAGAATAAGCGAGATATAAGAAATGTAGAGTCCCGAAAGAAGTCCCGTGGCAATAAGTGGAACTATATATTATGATATAGTTAGCAACATGCCTACGACAACCCTCCTACTAACCTTGCAAACATTTCTCTATTTCAGATTGTGTATTTTATTAACCAGTGCACGTAATATGATGTTGAGATAAATATAATAGGTACAGAATAAATCTCCGTTGCATTGCATGCCTGGGCCCTGAGACAAAACACATTTCTGTTAGCGTTCACGCCAAGCGCTACGCCAAAATGTATGGGAATGACATTACCTGCGGAAAGGACACGACGTAATCTTTCCGCAGGCAATGTAATTCCCGTACATTGTGGCGTGAATGTTAACAAAAATGTGTTTTGTCTAGGCCTGCTGGGGCGCCGCGCCTGCCTGCGGGGCTTCTTTTTTTTTTTGGAAATGACATCTCGCAGTTGACCTTGAGAGGCCGTGACGGCTCAACCGGGCTTTCCTGTGGGGATTAATAGCTTTTATACAAAGAGCCTCCAGCCAGGGCTTACAAAACTAATACTTAAACCTATAGCGACTTCGCACTGAGGGCACCCCCTGCGGGGTACGAACCTCGGCTCAGGGAGTCACTGTTGGGGGGGGGGGCAGCAAGTGGGGACAGGCTGGATCAAACAATTTCATTATTATTAGATCATGGGGATTTTAACTCTACTTGCTCAGCTTCGGCGCGGGCTGGTACTTCTGCGGGCAAGGGATGGTTGGGGGCATTTCGTTTACTCGGAGTCTTCGCGGGGCGCAAGGACCTCGGCGGCGAGGTCGGAAGGACGGTCTGTGTTTGTGCTGTACTGGTGGCCCTACTGCTTTCTTGAAGGAGAGTGATGGGGTCATCAGGGTCGGAAAGGACATGTCTCGGCCGGCGGATTCTACTGGGGACATAACTAGGGGCCTTCGCAATCAGTGGATTGCGGTGTTGCGCAGCGGAATCAAAGAAACGCTTTGAAATGCGTTTAAGAAACTGAGCTATAGTGGGGATTCTAAAGTCGAGATGGAGGATCTCGTTCCTAACGTACCATGGCGAGCCTGTAGCTTGGCGAAGGAAACGGTTTTGGAGGGTCTGCATCCTATGGATGTATCGGGGCTTTGTGTATGCAAAGACTGCACTAGCATAGGTCATGATTGGCCTTATGCACGCCGTGTATATTCGCAACTTGCACTTGAGTGACAACTTGCTGCGTGCATTCAGAACAGAGTGCAACCTTCCTAGAGCGAAGGCGGCGAGTGAGTGCGCCATCTTGATGTGCTCAGAGAAGGAGAGGTGCTGATCCATGATCACTCCTAGATATTTAGCTTGCTTCTCCCAAGGGATAGGTTTACCAAACATGCAGATGGGCCGGGGGGGGGTCAGGTCTGTGTCGCGGTTTCGAGAAGAGAACCGCCTGACTTGTCCGGATTTACTTCAATCCTCCATTTTCTAAACCACGCGCCAAGAACATTGATTGTGGTCTGGAGCTTGGAGACTATGGCATCCTGATTTTTCCCAGCGTAGTAAGTGGCTGTGTCGTCTGCGAACAGTGCCAACTTTGCCAGTCTACGTTTTGGGATATCGCTAGTGAATAGCGTGAAAATGAGATGGGACAGCACAGAGCCCTGAGGGACGCCGGCGCGTATGGGGTGGGGGGATGAAATCGCTCCCTCTATGTGATAGCGAAAGGTGCGGTTCGACAAAAAGTCTCGTAAGATGAGTACGAGACGGTCAAGCGCGCCGAGTTTGTACAGCTTATATAATAAGCCGTTGTGCCAGACTTGTCGAAAGCTTTCGCTATATCGAAGAATACTGCACCAGTCATCGTACCACGCTGGAAGCCAGCGCTTATGTCCTCTACGATGCGGTGGAGCTGTTGCACGCACGAGTGTTGGGTTCTAAAACCGAACTGCTCGTCGAGAATGAGGCCTTTCGTCTCGGCAAAATTTCTGAGTCTCTTATAAATAAGTCTCTCATAGATTTAGAGAATTCAGTAAACTGACGGGGCGGTAGCTCGTGGGCTCGGACTTGGGCTTGCCAAGTTTTGGGATGCCGATGATCGTGGCTTGCTTCCATGCTTGCGGGAAGATGTTATTGCTCAAGGCACCATTGAAGATGGTGGTCAAGAGCATGATCAGGTGGGCGGGCAGCATCTGGAGCACCCTATTGGTGATTGCGTCAGCGCCGGGGGCCTTGCGGGGTTTCAGACCTTTGATAATCTCGTGAACTTCATCCGGGGTGACGAGAGGTAATGGATCATCAGGGTCTTCAACGGGCGGGAGGGAGATTCTACGTTCAACTTCAGCGTCCACCTCGGCGAGGTGTGCCTGGTCTACTGGTAGGGAACTGGGCGTGCACTGGGTTTCGAGGCTCTCGGCAAGGCATTCAGCCTTTTCGATGTCGTCGAACGTGACTGTGCCGTCGGGCCGGGTCAGGGGAGGCATGGAGGAGACTTTTCGGGATTTGAGATTCTTCTAGAGTTGCCAGGAGGCTAGATGGGTCGGCTCTACCTTGCTCAGCATCTTGTCTCAGCTAGCGTCACGAAGCTCTTGCATGCGTGTCTTTACAGACCTCTGTAAATAGCGCATGTGAGCCTTGTTCGCATCGCAGGGAACGTTGCTGTAGGCACGAACAGCTGCGTTCTTCTCATTTAGCAGTTCGCGTACATCGTCCGGCAACTTCCATCGGTGGTCTTCCACCTCAGGAATTTCCCTTGAACAGTCGTTCAGGACAGATTGTACGTGACCCGTGAATGAGTCGATCGCGGCCGTTGTGTCGGCGATAGAGTCGAAGTGGTCGGGTATGGAATTCAAGTGGGAGGATGTGTTGGTTTTCAGCGAATCGCTTACTCGCCTCCAGTCCGTTACCACTTTGGTGAGGGGGGGATTGGTCTGAATCTGGGAGACCCGTGCGAGGGGCCAGATGCATAACAACCGGACGATGGTCAGAGGTGAGCTCGTTTATTGCTTCTATGGAATCCAACCTTAAGTTAATTCGCTTCAGAATGGCAATGTCGAGTTCATCGGGCCTGTGATTTACATCGTGGGGAAAGTGAGTTGGAGTCATCGGGGCGACGACATCAAAGACTAGTGAGGAACAGAGGTCGAACAATCGTCTTCCTCTAGTCGATGTCCTGGAACTATTCCAAGCGGGATATTTTGCATTGAGATCGCCTGCTATGATAACAGAGTCACTCATGCCTAACAGGGCGGAGAGGTCATCGGCGATCGGTTGATAATCTTCTGCCTGAGCAGTGGGAGGAAAATAGGCTGAGACCAGCGTGACGGGTTGGTGGCCCGTCAGGCCTAGTCGACAGACTGAAACTTCTAACCTACTACCTTCTAACCGGGGCTTCTTTCGTGAGACGGACTCTATATACTAATTCCGTGGGTATCACACTATTACTATAATCTATGGGGTATCAGAGTGGTATCACCATGATCAATTCATTCATACAGAACATTTGGGTTCATTCGTGTAGTTCACATTACAGTGTTGCCAAACCCATAAGACAATTATGGGGCTCGTGTTATAATTTGCATACTAATGAATAACAAATACCGTGAGTAACCGTGAGAGAGTGCGAGTGTCCCCACTGTGTCTTGAACTCGTGAAATCGTGATGAGAGTAGTCATCTTGCCCACATTGTTGTGGCATGCATTGTAAAATACTGCGGCACGATACGTGTCGTCAGCGATAATTTGCAACAACTTTGTTTTGTTTTCATTAAAATCTAGTAACTGTAATAGTCTAAACACAAAACATAGCAAACTCGTTACTACTCGAAGCTGAAAGAAAACTTTGTATACATATAATACTGCTTTGTAACTGTAATATTAATGCAATTGTCATTTGTTATCAATCTGGTACATAATCAAGACTAGTGGCACCACTCAGCAGGTCAGATAAAAATTAAAATAAAGTCAAATAGAAATGAATTACTGGTTTTCGTCAAAAAGATTATTTCGACATGGAAATTCGATAATTTGAACTTTTGGAGTTGGCAGCACTGTCTCATTCTCTGATTTCATACATTCATTACATTCATTCAATCAATGTCGTCCGTTGCCCCTCGCCCTCGCCCCCGTCCCCCGCCCTTCGAGTCGATAATTATTGGGAGTCGACGACGACGATACTTTTTTTAGAAATTGTATTAAAATACTATGTGATTAGTTATTTAGACATTAATTGATTTTCCTGATAGTGTTCTACAGTCCAGTGCATGAGTTTAATTATTTAAAATAGATGTGATTGAAATATTTTCAAGATTGAAAACGACATGTTCATGCTGAAATTTTCATGGTGATTGGCGCTACGACAAACTATTGTATTTATACTGCTACAGATATTGCAAAAGTGTTAAAGAGAGTTTAAAATGTCCGTCAAACGACAAGCTACTACCGAATTGAATCACGACAATTGGGATCAAGATGACCCAGCCGACCATGAAGAAATGGGCAGTTTTAAAATTGCACCTAAGGAAATGCTTGATAAACGTGTTATCAGGACTGCAAAAAGGCGCTCACAAGCTACCGGTGACGAGGTAATATTTAATATTTTATAACGAGGCCAGTCCAGGAAAAGGTGGAGAGGCAACATAATAGACGCGGATCGCAAGGGTTGGACCGAGGTGGCTCTAGTAAAGCATGCCTGGAACCATTTGGGGGAGCCCTTTGCTCAGCAATGGGACAGTGTAGGCTAACTCAAAAAGAAAAAGAAATGGAATTAAAACTTGCAGAATACCTACACCCATTTGTTTTTGTATTAGTTGAATGTGATTAAAAGAGGACTTTTTATGCTAGATGATATACCATAACTATTTAATATGTGGTTCATCTTTATTTTCTTTTATTTCTTCATTCTTTCATTCACGGATACTGCACTATAAACTAATAAACAGCCTAGTTCAGGAATGCAAAAACAAGACAGTTATAAATATAAAACTTCTTTTATAGTAACAGGATATTGAGCTGTTGATAATTAGTTTTAAATTCAGAATTATTTTCAATTACAAGTCCACTCTTTAACCCTTTAACTGGTAGAAGCAATTTTCAATGGAAATGAAATAAAAACCCATTTTATGGAATCATTGTAGGTACTTTAATAACATTTATTCAAAAAAAAAAAAATGACATGCTTAGTCTTAAAAAAAACGCGATGGCAATATCTTTGCCACCACTTGTCTAGGGGTCCCTACATTCTAAGTATTGTGTTTCATGAAATTGCTTGAAGCAAGGAAAGATGCATAGTGCCACTTTACACCTACTGCATTCTATCTTCGATCTCTTATTTCTTTCTTTGGTACTACAGTAACGACACCTTTTATAAGTGCTTTCTTCAGTAGGCCAGTGGTCACCCAGTCTCTGATATCGTATTTCCTCTGGCACTCCGAATACCATCTTTTGTAATGCATTACTCTCCTGAACTTTTTTTTTCTTTGTTACAAAATTTGGCATGGACTTGAATGGTCTTTTCCTAAATGTCATGTTATCCACCAGTTCCCTAGAAAGACTAATTCGGAATTCTTTTTGGGACATAACATTGTGGACTCGACTGTTAGTTTTGTACATCAAATATGCATTGGTGATCGCAACATCCACCAAAAAATAAAAGATCCTCTTCCACCATTTGCGACTTCTTCTGCCCACAGCATATTGAGATCTTATTTGATCGAAACGATCTACCCCTCCCATACGTTTTGTGTATTCGGGTATTAGTAAAGGACATTTGAAAGTTTTTTTGGTAGCATCTTTTTGAGTCCTTGTACATGTCTTTCTCTCTCTCGGGTGAAAGGCGGTGCTCACGACGCTGACTGGTTTTGTATCCTTCCATACAGCAAACCCAACATTTCGTTTTACTCGCCACTTCCACTTTCCTCTTTTCAGTTTTTTTACCCTGCCACTCGCCGTTTTTGCTGCCAGTGATATTCTCTCATCTTCTTGTTTGTTGCCGGTCTGTTTAGGTTTTTTGACTAACAGGGGTAAGTCAACACGATCGTTTCTTATTGTTGCTGTGCTGTAGATTCCTTGGTTGTATAAATCTTGCATAAGATCAACACTGGAAAAAAAGTTATCGAATGCTATATGTCCAGAATAACCTGTTGTAATAAGTGGTTCGCATAAAGATTTTACAACTGTGCCTCCCAGTCCTATCTCTGTAGTATCACTCTTGCCGGTATAAACCTTGAATTGATACAAGTATCCTGTTTCACTATCAGCTCTGCACCACACCTTGTAGCCCCTTTTGACCGGCTTCATAGGCATGTACTGTTTGAGGCTTGAGCGACCTTTAAATTTAATCATACATTCGTCTATTGCTTGTGAATTCGTTGTCACTGCATTGGCCTGACAAAGGATATTCAAACGTTGTAAAAGTGGTCGCACTTTATACAATTTGTCGTAATTCACATCATCCCGGCCTGGCATTGTCGAATTGTCACTGACATGCAAAAATTTCAATAGCCGTTGAAACCTCTGTAAAGTCATAGTTTCAGCTATCTCTACAACGTGCAAAAGTGGATCGCTGGACCAATAGTCCTCGATAGTAGGCAGTTTATGGATCCCCATTTGTATTATGATTCCAAGGAAAGCCTTCAATTCCTGTAAAGCGGCAGGCTTCCAGTTCCGTGCATTTGCTTGAGCTGCATAGCGATTTGTTTGTTCCACTAAATTATTCATGACTTCACCATCAAAAAATAACAAAAAATATGTTATAGGTCTTGTTCTGTTGGGTAGATTATTACTTGAGCGTAAAGTAATAGAATCGAAATATTCTAAATTAGGACTCTGTTCCCAATCCTGTTTCTTCCAATCTATCTCATCATCGTCGGACTCGTCATCCGATGAAGAAAAATCGGAAATATCGTCAGGAACTCCTCCATCTTCTGCCGGTACATGCGGTGACTGACGTCCTGAGGAAAGGGATTCGCAAAATCTAGATGCTGAAGGCTGCACTAATATAGATGGTGAATCAGACCTTTCAAGTTCCAAAGATGGAAGTTCCCACACTGCTCCAGGTGATGTGGATCGTAGTTGTGGTGAACAGTTCTCTTGCCTTCCCTGAGCTGCCGAGCTAAGCAAAACATTATCACCTACTAAGATGTTATGCAAATCTTGATTAGAGACATCCTCAGCATCAGACAACTCTTCGTTGTCTTCCGATATTGTGCCATCCTCAATGCCGAAGAGATTTCGAAGTTCTGCTTCTATTTCACGATCCTTCAACTGTTTTCTATGGTTCGACATTATCTACAAAAAATATAAAACTGAATGTATTATAAATTTGAAAAAACCGTTACTAGTGAAAAACTTGACTCCAAACTAGTAGTGGCAAAAATATTGCCACCATGTTCGCACCCAATTTAAAAAATATATAATGAATCATTCCTTGAAATACATAGCGGAATGCAATAAACCTAACATCTACATTACAATAAATAAAAATCTTACCAAAATAATGCCGAAATCCGAAGATTTTCTTAGATTTAAAAATCAATAGAGATTTCATCAATACTCACAACCGATAACCACTGTGACATTGACAGATGTGACGTAGACAGGTCTAACTTTTATTTTTGCATGTAAGATCTGTCACATTCACTACAACTAAATATTTCTTTTCGGAGTGTGTTGCCACATAAGAAAAAAAATCAAATAACTGGTGGCATATATATTGCCACCACCAGTTAAAGGGTTAATGCTTTTTGTTTTACATTTCAGCCTAAGAAAAGTGTCTTCAGCGGTTTTAGTGGATTCAATAAAGCACAACCAGCATCATTTGACTTCTTGTCAAAATTAACTCCTACTGGCAATAGTGACAGTAACGCTTCATCCAACAAAGCAGATTCATCAGTTACATCCAGTTTATTTTCAAATAAACCAGTTGCCAGTCCTAGTGGTATTTTTGGCAATCAGTCTACTACCACACCAATTAAGTCGCCATTTGGATCACCATCAACACAAACAGGCTCAAGTTCCCTATTTGGAGTTCCTGCTCAAAACACCACAACTCCATCATCTATCTTTATGACATCAAAAGCTGATTCCACCGTTAAAGATTCTCCATTCAAAATACAAACTGTTACTAGCTCAACAGATAACAATACTGATTCCACAAAATCATCTATTGCACCAGTTACCTCCAGTAAATTGGACATTCCGTCTACCAGTGCCAATGTAGCAAAGTCATTGTTTTCAACTACTTCAAATTCAACACCATTTAAAAATCAACCAATGGCCACCTTTGGTATGGGATTAAAACCAGAAGTAAATCCAAATGAGAAAGATGAAAAGCCTGAGGACGCTGGGAATGAAAACAGAATGAAATATTATAATAAACTAAAAGGTTTAAATGAAGCTGTATCAGATTGGATTACGAAGCATGTAAAACTAACTCCTCTCTGCCTACTTACTCCCATATTTAAGGATTACGAAAAGTATTTAAAAGAAATACATGATGAATGTGGTGTAGATGAAGATGTTAATAAAAAGATGGATGATACTACAGGAGAAACAAAAACACAGTTTGGCAATACTGCTACAAAGCCAGAAGCTGCAGCAACTGAAAAATCTGGGTCATTCTCCTTTGGGATTGGCTCATCTACTAATACGTCAAGTACCATTTCAACCAGCACTGCAGGATTTTCTTTTGGAGCTATAACATCAAGCACAGCTAGTGCTGTGACTGCTTCTCCTTTCTCGTTTGGTACAACCACAAGTACAACTGCTTCCAATGGAACAGCAACATCATTTGCATTTGGGACTACAAAGCCTTACAGCTTTAGTTCTAATGTCAAACTAAACTTAGACATTCCTAAAGAAACCAATGAAGAAGATGCATCACCTAAAGTAGAATTTACACCCATTGTTGAAGACAACACTGTTTTTGAAAAGCGTTGCAAAGTTTTTGTAAAGAAAGATGGCAATTTTGTTGACAAAGGTGTTGGTACACTTTATATCAAGAAAATTGAGGAAAGTGATAAACACCAGCTCTTAGTTCGAGCCAACACAAACTTGGGCACCATTTTAGCTAATTTAATATTGGCATCTGCTATTCCTACTCAACGCATGGGTAAAAATAATGTCATGTTGGTATGCATACCCACACCAGAATCAAAGCCCCCACCCACACCTATGTTAATCCGGGTGAAAACTGCAGAGGAAGCTGATGTATTACTAGAAACTTTAAACAAATATAAAGCATAAGATATTCACTGATTCTTGTGTATATTGAGAATACTGTACCTACCTATATTTAATTATCCGCACTAGAGTAACCAATTTTATTCAGAAAAAATATTTTTATTTAAATATCCTTTTCTAGATAATAATTATTACATCTACTCCATTTAATCTACATAATAACCTGTCTGTGTTTAACATGAAATTTCACTTGTAGCGAATTATGTATTGTAAGAATGTAGAACTTCATCAATAATAAAGCGATATTCATATCATTATTGTGTTATTTATTTTAATCCTGATATTAAGAAATACATCATTTCCATTTGTTTGCAGCCATTAATACTATCTTATTATATTCGTTTAAGTGGCAGTGGGCAGGGCGCATTGCTCGTAGAACAGATGGCCGATGGGCCGAAAGGTTCTGGAGTGGCGACCGCGTACCGGAAGACGTAGAGCGGGAACGCCTCCCACAAGGTGGACCGATGACCTTGTGAAGGCCGCGGGAATCCGGTGGATGTGGGAAGCACCTGACCGGTCGAAGTGGAGGAGCATGGGGGAGGCCTAGGTCCAGCAGTGGACGTCTTCCGGCTGAAATGATGATGATGATATTCGTTTGGAGCCTATTGCACATTGGCAGTGTCCCAGTGGTACCCATTTAGGCACATTTGTGTAATTTACTTCATCACCGCTGCTCTCAAAACAGTGAAGGAGAACATCGTGAGATTCGAAGACATGAAATATCCAGCAAGCCGCACTGGGCCCGCGTGGTTTTTACGGCCCACTCCCTCTCGCAGAGAGCAGGCGTGTGCCCCAGCAGTGGGATCGTTATAGGCTGATTATGCTTATGCTATTGCACAAGGCGAGAAGCAGAATGAATTAGATAGCTGCATCAAAAAGCACCCGTGGTTGAAATTCTATAAAATCCAAAGAAAAAACTCATATGTCACACACTTTATATGACTGCTAGTACACAGAACACTAGAACCTACGAAAGTCATATGCACGCGGTTTGCTGTGGGCTGCGAACGTTGCCTCACATTTTGTGTCGAGTTCACGACTTTTAACGTTTCCGACGTCGCCAGGGCATGTGCGACATCTCTGGTGACACTTGTGGAACATACTGTCTCCTAGTAAATACTACAGGTTTTACGCGGTTTCTGAACATTTTCTTGATTTAACACAATAAACTGAATTGAAATTGTTAATTCTATATTACGTCGGAATCACATCTACGTCTTATAAAAAGAAAATAAGCTAGTCGCAATTTCTTATCTGACTGGCCCCGAGAAGGGGTTTACTGCTTAATTTCGATTCATTTGATTTCATTGCCCGATGGCTAATTCCTCAAAGTCATCAGATCGAACGTCCAGATGGCCGAAATTCCATAGCATCGATGTACCACAATTTCGAATAGCCATTAGATCGAGCGTCCGTTTCCCCGAAAAGCCATTGCAACGATAGTCTTACCCATCGAATGTATATTGGCTCGCTGTGCTAGTAAGTCGAAAGCTATTTATTCTACACAAAATATTCAAGAGTAAAAGAAGGAATGTTAAATAGGATACAAACAAACCAGCAGGCTTTATGCATCATATCTACTTACCTATATATAATAATTCGATAAACACACCAGTGATTAACATTACGACGTAAAGTTGGAAGGCCTCCCACAGGGTGGACCGATGACCTTGTGAGGGCTGCAGGAGTCCACTGGATGCGGGAAGCACAGAACCGGGTGAAGTGGCGGAGCTTGGGGGAGGTAATATACCTAATATTCTTAGTATTAAAACGTTTTATGTAGAATCGACTTACTGGCACGTCGAGCCAATAGACATTTGATGGACTATCGATGCAATGGCTTTTCGGCGAAACGGACGCTCGAACTAATGACTATTCGAAATTGTGGTACATCGATGCTATGGAATGTCGGCAATTCAGACGTTCGGTGTGATGACTTCGGGGAATTAGCCAATGAGCATTTATGACATTCGAAATCAAGCGGTAAACCCTCTGAGAAGATATGGCGCAACAAACTAAGGGACTCAGTCTTTTAAAAGTCCTGACCTAATCTTGGTCAGATCACATGTTCTGACCAAGATTAGGTCAGGACTCTATGTAGATTAGTCGTCTGAAATGGTCTTTTGCGAAAAGAACCACACAGATTTGAGTGGACCTGTCCAGTCAGTAATCGAGCAAGCATCTGTCAGTAACTGTAGTATTTCAACTCACGAACATAACAAATTGTCCGTTAAAAACTGCCAAAGTTAACTACTTATTACCCGACTACGATCAAGTCAAAGAAGAGTTATGATAAACGGGCTATTAATGTTCATGTTTCCTGATATCTGCGAAACTACTCTTCGTATTTTGACAAACGAGGTTACGTTGAAAGAGTTACTTTGTTCGTTACATGACGTCGCATAGAATACAACATAGCGGCTTAGAAGCTGTTATAATGTACACATGTCAGCACATCAAGTTATCCCAAACTGTCAAATTTTCCCAGTTGAATGTGAACCTTATTCATTTGCAATAAAGTTGAAAAATTATCAAAGAAATTCGACAGATTGGAATAACTTGATGTGCTGGGCTCTGTACTTGGTGTTACTGAAATAATTTTTTTTGGGATAAATGTACTTAACCTGTTTGGTATCTAATGAAAGGTCATAATGAGTCATACGGGTACCTATTAGTTGTCTTTAAATATCATATATATTATAGACCTTAAATAATACTGTAATAATTATTTTTCATTCTGCCTGTTTTCACTAAAATACTGCCTTAAAAATCAAGTAGGAACCTACGTAGCAGTGGCGAATGGTCAATACAAACTGATTTCCATCGGCTTACGTTTAAGAAATCCAACCTCCCACCGATCCACCATTTTTTTTTTTAAAGTACGACTTCTTTTTTGTTTCTAAGTATCCCTGAAAAAAAATCTTCCGTACAATATTCCAACACAGTATGAAATGAGTGAAAGAGGGGATGGTGGTGATGAGGGGGGTATGCCTTTTCTCGGCCATAATTCCTCCCCTCGCCACTGCTAGCTACCCTCAATGCTCCTTTACCCCAAAAGAAGTAAAACCAAACTACGCCGAAAACACGTTTAGTCCTTTGTTGGGTTTTTATTTTTATCATCAGACCTTGACTGCAGGTTGTGCATCTGGATTGAGGGCCCATTTTTTTTTCCTTGCGAAACGAAATAACACAGGGAAATTAGTGAAAAATAGTTAAAACTTAAAGCAAAGGGCTATAAATTTCTTAAACGTGAAATAAAACTCATATGATTAAATAACTTGGGCCCTCAGTCCAAACGCGTGCATAGAGTGGCATCGCCTTAATCTCAGAAAGTACTATCTCTGGGTTAATAATTTTTATTTAAGAATTTAGTTAAGATTTTCTTAAATATTTTAAGAAATTCCCAAATCTGTAGAATATAACATTATAGATTTATGGCGGTATATCTAGGGCCCTCAATTCATTCATGTCTTTACTGAGGAATCTGCAAAACATTAATTTATCCGAAGAAATACATACATAGGACAAAGCCGAAAATATTGGGCTCTTAGTTCCGACGTTTTAGTAAAATTCGAAGCTCAATTACTTTTTAACAAATAACTTTTGGGTCATTATTTCTTTTTAACTAATTCACAGAGGTATCTTAGTAAAATATATTAAAGTCGTATGTATGTATTTCTTCAGATAAATTCATGTTTTGCAGATTCCTCAGTAAAGACATGAATGAATTGAGGGCCCTAGATATACCGCCATAAATCTGTAAGGTTATATTCTACAGATTTGGGAATTTCTTAAAATATTTAAGAAAATCTTAACTAAATACTTAATGGTAACGGCCGCGACTTACAAATTGTATGATGATAATCAAATGCACATGACTGCAGGGGCTCCAAACTTGTGGTATGCGTAGGTACTCGGCGGTCCCTGCTTAGGCCCCTACCTACATACATAGATGAATTTAGGCAATTGGGTTATCTACGGAATCAAAATACAGTACATATTAGAATAAAATTGTCCAGTCAGTTGGCCAGCTTGAACTAGAACAGCGAAGCTCTTCCTTAAACTGTCCCAGCTCAGGCAAAATAAAATATATAGGTACCTCTAGGATTGCACGCCTCAGATACCACATGAGTTTTTTTATATCTACCAAAGGATAATTATTTAATGGCAATGTGCGTAATAATAGGAAATTAATATAAAACAATGAGATTAAACTTGTCATATTTTATTACAAGGCTATATTATAATACACTTGACTGACCAATACCTAGTATTCATGGCACTGAGCAATTTTTTAAGCCCATGTTACCAAATTATAATAAATTACAATTCTAGAATAATTAAGCTTCTTTTCTTATAAAATGATTTTATATATCATACATTTATGCCCACTACAATTGCACAAATTTAAATCATAGGTAATATGACTATGCACCACAAAAATATCATGTATTTTGAGAACCAAAATTATTTTACATATTTATTTTTAAATAAAATTCATTAGGTATCCAGCAAATGAACAAACATCATAATTAAAATAACCATAATTATTGCACATTATGTACCAGCAACATAACTGTTTGGAGTCATTTGCCCAAGACCCATTTGAATCCTGTGCATATGAATCTCTACATTATTTTGAAATAGTTTTTGATGATGTGGTTCTAATTTCATTTTTATCTGCTCCATTGTGCCTTGTAAAACAGTTAATTCATATGCATTCTGATCTGAATCAGACAAGCTTTTAACTTGAAGCATTAAAGCAATAAGGTCTGTAATAAGATCAATTAAATTAGGGTCTTTGACTGACCCATTATTATTTTTTTCTACTAACAAAGATGCTTTTTCGCGACATATTTCTCTCAGGTGTGAAGGCACTAACATTGCAGCTAAACTAGGCTCTGGGGCAATTTGTTGGCAGTATTGTTGTACATCATTTATGTAATCTTGTAAATCCATATTCATTTTTTCCAAGTCAATAACAACTGCAGCATATTTTCGTTCAAAATCCTCTGGCATCTTCTGACCAAATGATTTTCTTTTCTCTGCATCACAGTTATATTCTTTTAACAAATTAATTTTGTCTCGTTTAGCATTTAATATTCTTCTTAACTTGACAATTAGTTCTAAAAGTGCAAAAGGGTAACTGCCAATAGTATCTATTTGTTTTGCTATGTCTGAGCAACCAATAAGTGGGTCACCTTGAGAATTATTGTTTGTGGGTTCATACAAGCTAAATATGTCTTGAAGCACAAAACGTGGTCGAAACTTCTTTGCTATACTGGAAAGACTTATAGTGTCTGGAGGTTCATTGGATAAAACTTCATAATCTGGCACTGAATGTGTGCCTAGTTTTGGGCGTTCAAAAGTTATCCTATATGTGTTGTTGGATGTGTCAACTGCATCTATGCACCCTGTAAATAAACCATCCTGTGGTTTACGTAATCTTGCAGTAACTTTAGTTCCCACTACCAATTGCATTGGTATCTCATTTGGCAAATCTTTGACACTGATATCAGCTGCTTTCCTTTGCTGAATAAATCTTATTAATTTTCGTTTCCTTTCAAGTTCCCTCCGCTCTTCATCAAAAAATGCCTGAGAACATCTTCGGGGCTTACCCATCATTCGCCTAATTTTAGACCATTGAACTTGTGTTAACTTTCGGTTTGTGAGTTGTGGAAAAGATTCTCTCAGGCAAATCATGAAATCATTTTCACCGTCAAATAAAACTTTATCAATGTTACTATAGAAATACTCAAAACATACCCATTTATGAGCCTTTGGTAGCTTTAACAAATTCCTTAACCTCATTCCAATTCTATGCCCAGATTTGGTGTCTGGTGATTGGGGTCCAACAGGTTCAGACTTCTCATCATACTTTTCACTTGCCCTTTGGACTTTAGATGGTGATTTCTGTTTTTTAGCACTTGATTGTTTGTTAGGAGTTTTGGAGATAATTTTTGGAGTTCGCTTTGGCGATTGACGTGGTGGCGAAGTATTTACAAAATCATCAACAAATATGAATCTGTTTTTCTTTCTGATGCGAGCTGGCATGCCTCTCGCGTTCAGCTTTTGGACAGGTTCACTCGGTGCTGGTTTTGGCGGTAACTTAGTGCCGACCCTGTGAAGACCAAGAGCGGCAGGGCCAAACGCTGGAGGTTCTTCTTCCTCTTCGGGAAAATCCATATCCATTGGCTCATCCTTGACTCGGTAATGAGATCTGGGCGAAAAATCCTCTTCATCATGCTCTCCTAAACAAAATAATACACAATTTATATAACTCAAAGTGAAGGAAACATATCTATGATTTTGCACAATAGACCAATATTCGCAAAAGTCTTAAATTACATCAAAGTATGTAACACACTTTATTTCTTAGTTCCAATGATAAACTGATTGACATTTCGTCTGAAAATTTGAATTTTTTCAAATTTTGAATCTAGCGAACAACATTATAATCGTAGCTACAGCGGAGAGCAAGATAAAAGAATCTCAAATAAATACTGGTACGTACACAAATAAAAAAAGCATTTGTTTCCACAACATATTAATATTCGAAATAGACAAACAAATTCATTTCTAACAATCTAAACAAAACTTACTTTCTGATTTATCCGCCATGTTGATGAAGTAAATTTGATTTAATTTGAAGATGAGAGCGCCAAGAACAAATACGATCGGATACTATCTGTTGTGTATCGCACCAATGTCAAATATTACTAACGTTAAATAAATTGATTTTTAAAGGTACGTTACTAAGTTATTAAGTATTCGTATTCGTATTGGAACAGTAATAGGAGTAGTATAAGCCTTGATTATTATTAAACAATTTAACTATTTCTATCCACATTTCTTTGCTAAAATTCTTTGATTTTTGGTTCCACCTCTACAAATACTGCTAGATGCACACACAGCGACTTGCGTCACTGGTGACTCGCTTGCGATTACAAATGCTCACGGTAATTTAAATCGAGATTTGAGCTCACGTCCACACCCGGTTTTTGATAGCTGATTTGTCGCTAACAATTTCAAAATCAGACAGTAACGGTACAGTGAAATAAAATCAAGAAGCTTATAGATAAAAGTGGAGGCAGCACTCTAAATACCTAAGTGAAGACGACTGTGGGTTAACGTTTTTTTTTTTTTTTAATTGGAAATGACGTCTCGCAGTTGGCCTTGAGAGGCCGTAACTGCTCAACCGGGCTTTCCTGTGGGGGCTAATAGCTTTTAGACTAAGAGCCTCCAGCCAGGGTTTACAAAACTAATACTTAAACCTATAGCGACTGCGCACTGAGGGCACCCCTTACGGGGTACGAGCCTCGGCTCAGGGAGTCACTGTTAGGGAGGGCAGCAAGTGGGGACAGGCTGGATCAAATAAGTTCTTTATTATTAGATCATGGGGATTTTAACACTACTTGCTTAGCTTAGGCGCGGGCTGGCACTTCTGCGGGGCAAGGGACGGTTGGGTGTGGGTTAACGCTCTCATTCTAAATACATATAGGGGAGGACTGTGAGTTTGTGGGGCTCTGGGCTGCTAATACTACTTGAAGGCCTGCTTGTTAATTAATCAAATAATTGCTATTTTGTCAAAGATCTTAAAGCCTGTTCGACTGCGAAAGGCTGCGTTTGCGAGAAAACACTAAAACAAGCTAGATTACGATGGGATTTTTTTAAATTGTCGTTTTCCATTTTATTCACAATATGGTCCACTAGCTTTTGCCGGTGGCTTCGCCCGCGTGGCGGTCCAAACTTATCTCACGGGAACGTACAGACGCAACGCACATCAAGCTATCCCAAACTGTAAAATTTTCCAAATTGAACTTATACCTTATGTTTATTTCATTAAGATGAAAATCTAGTAAAGAAATTTGACAGATTGGGGTAGCTTGATGTGCTGGCGTCTGTACTGCCGAGATAAAAAGTATCCTATGTGTTAATCCAGGTTTTAAACTATCTGTGTGTCATATTTTAGCCAAATCCGTTCAACCATTTTGGCGTGATTGAGTAACAAACATTAAAAAATTTAAACATCCAAACGTTCACATTTATAATAGGTATAATCAGGTATGATAGGATAGTACGATTGTCTTCAGTGCGGCTACGTTATATCCACAGGGCCCTGGCAGGGCCGCGCCGAACCCCCACAGCGCCGGTGTGCGAAACCTATGAAGCGCCTCTTTTTTTCATGAATCTTCATATTTCAACGTATTTTTTTGTATTATTTGTTCATTTTGACCGAAATAAATGTTTTCCGGTTTTATATACTCAGATAATATTTTCCTAAATAGGTAAAACCAGTTCGCTTCCGCTTGCCAATTACTGCGAAAAATAAAACACGTATTTTTTTTTTTAGATGTTAAATATATTTGTATATTTAGATATTAATAACAAAATGGCTGCCTTTTTTTGGAATGGGTTGGAATGATCTCGTAATCTTTCCATCTGAACCCTTTCTTGATGGTTTCTAAAAAAAAAAATTATTTTAAGAAATCACATTTTTTCACAAAATCTGGAAGTGGGTTTATCCAGTTTTTGCACAAAGCTGTAACAACAATAAGATAGCTTTGTACAATAACTTGGACAGTAGGTACAAAAATCCCTTAGTGTTTTCACGAATGCATTTCGTTCCACTTAAATAACAAAAAATATATAAATGTATTTACCTTTCTGCAATCTGCAATCACATAGGCTTCCATAATTAGTGCCAAAGTTTTAAGAAAAGAAAAAACGAGAAATACGCTTTGAAGACTTTAGTTCTTGACAATTAATTTTATTCCATACCTTTTTAGTCGCGATTAAAAATAGTCTGATTTAGTTTGACAATCAAATTTTTAGGTGAAAAACGGCAAATTCAGAATAGCGTATTGGGCATTTTTACTAAATTGAGTAATTACATTACACATCTTCAGTGCTCGTCAAACTAAAATTTAATTAAGTTGTGTCAGTTTAGTTAATTTCAGAATGGGAAACGTCGTTTGACAGGAATAAACTAAATTTTGGTGATTTTCAGTCTAGTTTAGAGAATTTTGTGACAACAGAATCGGCACCATTGTTTTTAGTGCTAGAACTTATTGTTATTATAAAAAATCAATGCGCACCTTGCACACACTTTCAATTGAATTATTGTTCAATTGTTTTGGCTCTTTCGTTCCTTAAATTCGGGGAATCCCCGTGGCCCCACACCGCTTGTGTCGCACGTATCGCATCGGGTTGCGTTCATAAAGTCATTCAAACAAACTCACGGCGGTTCTTTTGATTTTAACGCTGAGCTCGTAACTAATGTAAACTAAAACAGTGTCAAATTAAACCACAAGCGTGCATATTACCTTGGGAGACTTGTAGAATAAGCGTAATATATGTTTTGTTATTTACAAGGCATATATTGCGCTTATTGTATGTACCTACTTACATACATGACGGCGGGCGCCAGCGATGGCTGAGCGATAGCGTCGTCATCATCTTGATTATATGGTACAGGGTTCATTGCGTAGGTAATAGAGAATAATAACTCTAATGTAATAGTTGAATATCACTTTAATAATCACTTTTACTAAATACTTTACAATTCACAAAATTTACTGGGTAAACCGACAGTTTCGTTTTGGATGAGTGACCCGGTTGGTGTCCGAATTCAAAGTGAACTTAGCACCAACCCCACTCTCCAACACGATTCTGTCCACGTGCCGCCATTGCAATAACAACTGACGTCACGGTGTTTACCACTATCTTGGTACTACAATAATCAAATGAGCAACTATTTAATTAAACGATATCGTTTTCCACGACACGGCCAGCCTGACGAGTTACACGTCCTCGTGTACACCTGTAACAAAATAGCCAATTTTGAGGTATCATTGCGATCTCGGCCAACCTGACCATGACAGTGAAGAACCATAATTAACAACCAAGAATAACTAAACCTGTAAATCATCTTAACAATTCTAAGACAAAAGGTTCCTCTAAGCCTCAAAAATAATCAAACTTTAGTTAACGCAAACGCTCAATAACACATACCACGCTCATGGCCCGGCTGCCCCAGCAGCTAGTGACAAGTTTTCCATTGCCACCCATATCGTCATCATCTCACGTGACACGACCAACATCTTTTGAGTCTGCGACTCCCAGGCCAATAAATGACCAACACAACAATAGACTCCCTTGAGACCCGGGTCCTTCCCACACCACTAGCTGCCCATCGCGCCCAGAACAACTCATGAATGAGTTGCAGTTACGACTACAGACTAGTGCGTGCAGTGTGACCAAATAGCCATAGTATGTGCTCTATTTACTGGTAGAGGTACCGTTCTCATCATCTTCAACTTCAGACAAATCTAACTCAGCAGGTACATCACTTAGAGGAATCTTACGTATGCGATCGTGAGCGTACTTATAGGTCCTATTACCATTTAAAGATTTTAACAGATAACGGTCACCATCAAATAATTCAATAATTTTGAACGGTCTTTTATATTTTGGGTCTAATGTTGTCTGATTTCTTTCAAGCTACTAGGCAAAGCATCGACCTTGGTCCGCAATAACTCGAGTCGGAGCTCCGAATAGCGACACACTATCTCATCATCGTCATCACGACATATATATAGATTTAAGGGCTTTAATAGCGCTAGCTGAATCGATACGGAGAGTATGGTACATGAGAACAAACTTAGTAAAAGCATCGATTAAAACTATGACATATTCTTTAAAATCACTTTTGCCACTAAGCTTGCCAGTTATATCAACATGTACCGTGTGCCATGGAACACTAATCTTGGGGATCGGATGAAGCTCGGCCTGCACACGACCTGAATGCGATTTTGATACTTTGCACGTTATACATCAATCGACAAACTTACGAACATACTTAGCCATATGCTCGAACCAATAATGTTCGTATACCCTTTCAAGCATCTTCTCCCACCCAGGGTGCATAAGTGATTCGTGCACGTGGTTAATAACTGACCAACGAAAAGCTCGGGGAACAATCGGAATACAACGGGTACGATGGTTCCTCTGCACCTTGCGATACAAAACACCTGAGCACATCTCATAAGTCTTGGCAATATCGGGTGGGAATCCACCTTCCTTAAGTTTAGTTACCAATGATTGAATTTCCTGATCACGCAGCTGTTCTGCCAATAACCAGTTTTCTGACAAGGTTGAGAGATCAACATGCTTTTGTTCGACCTTTGGAAAACTAGTAGAATTTGAAGGGGATGGTACAGCATTACGTGAAAGGAAGTCAACATGAGCCATACGATGACCCTCACGAAAATTGATTTGAAAATTAAAAGCTTGAAGAAAAGCCCACCAACGATGCACACATGGTGTAATATCGATGTTGTTTCGCGAAGCTTTTAAGGAATTGCAGTCGGTCATCAACTCATGACCTCAAAATACCTACCTTGCAAGTAGTGTCTGAAATGCTTTACAGCGTTTACCACAGCTAGAGTCTCCAACTCGTAGGAGTGGTACTTAGACTCTGCTTTCGTGGTTCGTTTACTAAAATACTCAACAACAAAAAGTTCAGCATCTATTTTTTGGAATAAAATAGCGCCATACGCGTCGGCGGCACTTGCGTCGGTATGTAACTCAATTGGAAGGTCAGGATTGAAAATAGTCCACACTGGTTTAGTCGTCAAGATCGAAATTATCTGCTGTCTTATCTGCTCGTGTTCTGATTTCCAAGTGAAATGCTTAGCGGTGGTTACCAAAAATAATGGGGTCATAACTTGAGAGAAGCTTTTAATAAACTTGCGAAAGTATGAGGCACGGCCAATGAACTGTCTTAGTTGATGAATGTTCTCAGGGGGTGGTAGGTTAGTCAGAACTTCTATTTTTCTAGGGTTCGGTCTTAGTTCTCCAGCAGTGATATCATAGCCTAGGAATTCAACATGGCACTTCAGGAAGGAACACTTTGAAATGTTCAAAGAAAATCCGGCTTTAGCCAGTGCCTCCAACACCTCCTGCAACCTAAACAGGCCCTGGTCTACAGATACAAAATCACATATGAGAAAATCAGGTCTCCCAAGGCATTAGACACTGCTCTTTGGAACACGCTAGGCGCGTTTCGTAGTCCAAAAGGCATTGCAAGATATTTGAATTGCCCATCGGACGTAATGAAGACAGTACGCTCAATACTATCCCGATATCCCGAATAGGTATTTGGTTAAATCCACTAGCGCAGTCTAAACATGTGTAATAGCTCGCTCCTGACAACCTGGCCACTTGATCTGCTATGAGAGGCAAAGAAAACCTATCAGGCACAGTATTAGAGTTCGATTCGCGATAGTCTACCACCATACGGTCAGAGCCATCACGATTCTTAACAAGTAGGATAGGACTCGCGAATGGGGACTGACTAGGGCGAATGATGTTAGCTTCCATTAGCTCCTTAACCTTAGAACGGACTACCTGCCTCTCGTCAGGACTAAGCCTATAGAGCCTACGATAAACAGTTCGATTCGGGTCTTGGAGCCTAATTTTAAGCTCACCAGATGTGACACGAGTACGGGGTAAACTATCAATAAAAGCATGAGAAAATGCATTGAGCAAGGACAACAGAAATTCTCTATTTTGCATATCCGTGTCGGTTCGTAACTACAGGCAGCAACGGACTTTTGTTTTGAAATTATTAGAGACGAATCAGACATGTTAACAGTAAAACCTTGTTTTAAAATTTCTCGACCAATCATTACATCATATTTCAAACAATAATCGGGCAACACATGAAATAAAATGCGTAAAAGATTACTGCCAATAAATATGTCATAAAGAATTTGTTCAGTACAGTCTAAATTAGCAAAACCTAGGTATACCCTGTATACGAACGATTGCAAATGCACGTTCACCTATGAAGTTACGACTGACATATTGCTTAACAAGAGATCATTCGGCACCAGAATCGAAATAAAAATAGTACGACTCAACAGATTGTTGTAGTTCAAATCAAATCAAAATATTCCAACTATTATGCTATGCCAACGGGCATAGCATCTAACTCACCGCAACGAAAACAAATGACTTGTTTACTGGACTCATGCGTAAGTGTCGAAATCAGCTGATTCTTATTGTCGGTGGACACAGCAGGTTTTGAGGAGCGACAGTTAGCCGCCTTATGCCCCGGTTTACCGCAGTTGTGACACTTAAATGCGATAACAGTGTGCGGTTTTAAACGTTTTACATCCGGTCCATCCAATTGTCCGCCAGTTCCGTTGTTTCGATCAAACTTTCGTTTCAGACTTGCACTTGCCTTCACTTCTTGCAGTAATTTGTTGCGTGTTGTAATTTCACTGGTATATGCTAGGCGATGCAGACGCGAATCAAACTGAGCAATATGGGCCAGAACATATGACGTAGCGATTTCTTCTTGATTCTCCACCTAGTCAACAGTGACGTCAGCAAACGGCTTCCATATGCTGCGAGACATTCACCATCTGTCGGCTTGCCATTATTCACACTGATTGGCGTTGCCGCAAGTGTTTCTGTAGAATCATAACGCGCTAGGAACAGGTCACGAAAATGCTTCCACGTCGTACCCACATGTGAAATTTGCGATAGCCACGACAAGGCGCTGCCCAAGTGCTTTACTGAGAGCTATGATGAGTGATCCTCCCTCCAGGGGACGTTCATCAAGGCAAATATCAACTGTAGCACACCAGGCACGGGGGTCAGAATCTGGTTACTATGGGTTGATTTCCGGCAGAGAGATCTTCGGTGATGATACGGGTGTTCTAATAGCTTCGATCAACTGCATCATATTCCTTTGCTTCATCTCGAACATTGTGTGCCAGTGAGATTCAGATCCCACTTCTGATGACGGCGCCAGCGATGGCTGAGCGATAGCGTCGTCATCTTGATTAGGTGGTACAGGGTTCATTGCGTAGGTAATAGAGAATAATAACTCTAATGCAATAGTTGAATATCACTTTAATAATAACTTTTACTTAATACTTTACAATTCACAAAATTAACTGGGTAAACCGACAGTTTCGTTTTGACTGGTTGCTGTCCGAATTCAAAGTGAACTTCGCACCAACCCCACTCTCCAACACGACTCTGTCCACGTGCCGCCACACACTGGTCCCAAATTAAAAAAAAGTGGACATTGATAGTAGACCGCTGATATTTTTTTTTATTGTTGATATAATGATAACAGATAAGGCAAAAAAATATTATTGTCCTACTTCAAATACTTTTCTCTATAAAAAATATTTCTTCTTTTTTTGTATGGGAGTGATTACATTTTACTCAATTTCTCAAAAACCTTAAGCGATGTCGAGATGGCATTCACATATGTTAGAAAACTAATAATTCTGAGTATTTGGCTCGAAGAAACTTATTGCTTATCTCTGCGTACTTTCGAGATAATAGTGACAGAAAATAACAATTTTTTTAAATGTTAATTGTTCGCTTTTTTTTAATCATAGCCTTACTCATATCGCAATAGGTCCGCTGGCCAGCGAAATGGAGCTTCGACGCGAGTTTGCCGGGATAACAAGATGGCCGCCTCTCATGACGTAACGTAATACGGTCACGAATCGCGCGCGTACACCTCACTCAGTGTACAACTAAATGTGGTTGCGATAAGACGTGTCCTTATTTTTTCTGTGCGCTTGAAGAAATGCTTGTTGTTTGTTTGTTTTGTTATTGTTGTATTTTGAATCTTTGGATTTTAAAATCAAATAATTTTTGTTTGTCTTTCTTTCGTCGAATTTGTTTTCGTAATTTTTTTTGTTAAAATCAAAGTCACTTTGTCTTTGATATCTTTGATTCTAATTTGTTTTCAATTTTCCTTAAAATTATAATATGTCCGCATTTGTCACCAACTTAGACTTATACGTTGTTCTTAAATCAGGAGGTGGTTTTAAAAATGTCGAATTTTTATTTAATGCCCTTATTGAACGTATTGGTGTTGAATTGTCTTCCGAAGATTTGAGTAATATTAAATTATTTTGTCGTAATTTTTCAAGTAATATCTCAAAAAGATGATCTGCTTCCAGTAGAGCTCAAAAGACCTTTCTTAACAAAAATTCAGACTGGTTACAATCCCAAATAGTTTGGCCAAAATGTCAAAATATCGATTTAAGCAGCATTTTTAAAGTTGCCGAGGAAGTAATTCCAAATTTCGAAACGCAAGTGGATACTCATCAATTAAGTTATGGTACAAGTAAAAAACCATTTGTTGATATATCTGATAAACAGAAGAAAAGGCGTTCTCTAACACTTCTAGATCACACAGAAGAGGAATTAGTTTATGCTTTATGTGCCAAATTAAAAGAGTCTAAAAAAAACAAAATTAGCAGCTATATTAAACGAACTCAGCCAAAACAAGGAAAAATGTGAGATGGTACATGATGTACTATTCGCTAAAAAGACTGACAAACCGTGTTTACCAGATGATAAAACGTTAGCGCTTTACACCTCAACAAATTTGTCAAAATGGCAATATCGAAATTTAAGAACTATTCTTGCTTCAGAGAAAATGTATGGTCTTCCATCCTATCAAAAGCTCCTGGAAGCTAAAAAAACTTGTTATCCTCCAGAGTCAGACATAACTGTAACTGAATCTGATGCTAAGATAAGACTTCAATCGCTTCTAGATTTGACAACTAATAGGATATTAAAAACAATTCAGCACAACTCTGCCGACAAAAAATCGCTAAAACTAATAAGCAAATGGGGTTTTGACGGGTCATCTTCTCAAAGTAATTATAAACAAAAGTCACACTCCGACACTAAAATTGACGATTCTTCAGTTTTCATGATTAGTTTGGTTCCGCTTCGTTTGGAAGAAGAGAGTGGTACTATCTTGTGGCAAAATCCTGCTCCCTCTTCAACAAACTATTCTCGTCCAATTGGCTTTATATTTGCAAAAGAAACAAATGAATTGATAAAGAAGGAAAGTGCATCCTTAGAGGAAGAAATTCGTAATCTTGTTCCCACAATTGTAGATAATTTTGATATTAAACATGATTTGTACATGACTATGATTGATGGGAAAATTTCTACTGTGATTTCCAATACTTCTTCTGCAACTGTTTGTAATATTTGCAATACCCCACCTAGCAAAATGAATGACTTGGACTTTGTATCCAAAAGACTCATCAGAGAAGATATGTATAAATATGGTCTGTCTTCGCTTCATATGTGGATAAGATGTATGGAATGTATTTTACACATTTCGTACAACTTAGACTTCAAAAAGTGGGCTGCACGAAAAGAAGATAAATTGTTAAAAGAAATTAAAAAGAATTTGACTCAAGAAGAATTCCGGGAAAGAACTGGTTTGTTAATTGACATAGTAAAACAGGGATTTGGTACAACCAATGACGGTAACACGGCAAGAAGGTTTTTTGAAAATTATGAAGTATCTGCTGAAATAACGGGTATCCACCCTGATTTAATCAAGAGATTTGCAGTCATTTTACAAACAATTTCATCTGGTCAACTTATTAATACCAACTTGTTTAGGGAATATTGTAAAGAAACAGCAATGCTATATGTAAACTTATATCCATGGTATTACATGCCTTCAAGTGTCCATAAATTGTTGATACACGGTGCTGATATTTGTGAAAATTTCTCCTTTATTCCGATAGGCATGCTTTCCGAAGAAGCTTCCAAAGCGAGGAATAAAGATTTCCGGAATGTTAGAATGGCACATACAAGAAAAATCGGTAGAGTTCAGACTAATTTAGACATTATCCACAGCTTTCTAATTAGCTCAGATCCTTACATCAGCCATATCAAACCAAAGTTTGCTCGTTTACATAAACAGTTGTTTCCAGAGGCTAGTGCTTTGATCTTGAACAATGAATTGCTTTCGTTGGAAAACGAGGAAACAGAGATTTCTCAAGAGAATATAGACCCAAATATTAATCTTTCACCATAATATTTTTTCAGAATCGTTTGTGAACATATTCAACTTTATGTTTGCAGCTTAATATGTCTTCATTTTGATTGTTTTTTAGAACTGATGAAAGTACTCCTTCAGAAAGGTCATAGCTTTTCAGTCATTAGTGAGCCCCCATAACCTCTTTTACAGAGAAGTCTCTTTTTACTTATTTGACATTACGCATACATTATAATTATGTGCTAAAGTAAGGCTATGATTAAAAAAAAGCAAAAAATTAACATTAAAAAAAAATGTTATTTTCTGTCACTATTATCTCGAAAGTACGCAGAGATAAGCAATAAGTTTCTTCGAGCCAAATACTCAGAATTATTAGTTTTCTAACATATGTGATTGCCATCTCGACATCGCTTAAAGTTTTTGAGAAATTGAGTAAAATGTAATCGCTCCCATACAAAAAAAAAAGAAATATTTTTTTTACAGAAAAGTATTTGAAGTAGGACAATAATATTTTTTTGCCTTATCTGTTATCATTGTATCAACAATAAAAAAAAAAATCAGCGGTCTACTATCAATGTCCACTTTTTTTTAATTTGGGACCAGTGTGCGCCATTGCAATAACAACTGACGTCACGGTGTTTACCACCTTGGTACTACAATAATCAAATGAGCAACTATTTAACCGACTGCGCCTGAAGGAGGGTTATATTTTTGGAGAGTATGTATGTATGTATGTATAATTGTTTGGCACGCTTTGCAGCCTGAACGGCTCGATGGATTTTAGTTTGAGAGGTGTCGTCAGATTCGTATTTACTGTAAGTGACACTGGGTATATCAAAATAAAAAACCAAAATGGCGGATTTTTGGCGCCAAATTCAAATGTTTGGCACGCTCTGCGGCCTGAATGGCTCGATGGATTTTAGTTTGCGAGGTGTCGTTAGATTCGTAATTACTGTGAAAGTGATATCGTAATAAAAAAACTAAAAATTAAAAAAAACGGTAATTTAAAAAACTAAAAACCCGACTGCTTTTCTGAGTATTCATGGAAAAGCCCTAAAACAAGAAAGTCGTTGTACCCGATTGCTTTTAACTTAAGAATCGCCAGTTGCTAAGGCGATGCTTATAAGCAGATAAATTGTAGCAGTCGGGACCCATTCTAGAAATGGAGGCTTAGTGAATTGAGAGCACATTTCTATATTACATTGCAGATTACTCCAATCTACTGACTAGACGGCTGACTTTCTTGTTTTAGGGCTTTTCCATGAATACTCAGAAAAGCAGTCGGGTTTGATAGTTTTTTAAATTACCGTTTTTTAATTAAACGATATCGTTTTCCACGACATATAGATACTCTACTACAAAGAATATGTTGTTGTGTAAGTGTAACAATAATAATTTCGATGGCGGCGTTCCGATTGTCTTGGCGCCTGTGTGCGCCGCAAGCTTCGCACACAGGGGCGGCGTGGCCCTGGGCCCTGCACCCTAATTGCGTAACGCACGATTAATCATAATCTGAATCATTTTGAAACAGATTGCTCATCCATTGCTTCCGACGAATTTGTCTGCTCAGCAACGAAAATAACGCAATGAATATTGTTGAACTGTCAAAATGAAACCGATTATGATTGATCATGTGTTACGCAATTAGGGTTCTGGGCTGCAGCCCAACAAGCCCTTATATAGATCCGCCCCTGCATACATAAGAACGAGACAGTGATACGTGTTTTATCTCTTTTATGTATGTATGTATGTATTCAGAAAGAGAACGCTAGCCCACAGGTCGTCTTCAGTTTTTTATTTGGAGTGTGGCCTCCACTTTTATCTTCAAGCTTCTTGAATAAAACAATCTCAATGAACACGAAATGTGAATGAATGAACGAAATCTCAAATTTATTGCAGGCCGTGGGGACCTATCTATGACCACGCCATCTACAATTAGCTTTGCTCAACCTTCCACATTATGAAAAATAAAAATAAAAAATATTCAGGGACAATAGGTACTTTGCCTTACCCACGTATCGGGTATCGATATCGAAAATTAAGAAACAAAAAAATTAAAAAAAAAACATATCATCCTATTTGTTCAAAACTTGTGTGACACTGTGCAACCGTGACTTCTTAGTGGAAGTGGTGAAAGGCTGGCGTTTTGGGCAACTGTCTTATGTAATTTTGACGTTCGAAAAAGTGCTTATTCTCAGCTTCATCATCATCATCATCATATCAGCCTAAAGACGTCCATTGCTGGACATAAGCCTCCCCCAAAAGGGGGGGATTTGCCATAACCGCCACGCTTGGCAGGCGGGTTGGCGATCGCAGTATGGTGGTCAAATGCATAGAGAACGCTGCTGCCCTTTCTCTAGTAAGTCCCTTAGTCGCCTTCTACGACACCCACCGGTAGAAATTCTCAGCCTAATTTGAATAAATTACTTTTGATTTTGATTTTGCCAAGTAAAGTCAGCGTCAATAATATTGGGACAAACAGACCGTTCAAAATGATCTAAACAACAACGAAAATTAAATACTATTTCAATGACACAAGGAATGTTTCGGAATAGTCGTGACTACAAACTCAAACCTCAAATGTTATGCAAATTGGACAAAAAACTTGATCGTATATTCATTACTCTCACATGCTGACAATCTTGTGATAGTATTCCTAATGTAAATTCAATATAGGTAATTTCAAATATACCTACCCAACGTAAATTACATTTGTGAAATCTTAATTTCAGGGTATCATGGTAACAAATCAAGTTATAATAATATTTGCTTTTTGCGATATAATTATGAATATTGAATGTGCAACTACGAATACATCTCGTTTGGAAGTTACAGCCTGCTATGATAATAATTATACATCTTTTGAAATGATTGCAAATAAACCGAAATTAGTAGATGTTACTACCGGATCTATAGTACACCTTTGGTGTCATTTTTGGTAATATTTTTAAACTTATTTTTTATGGTAACAATATGCACTTTGTTCGGATCTTCTTAAAGGCGTTGCGGCAAAGGACATTTTCCCTCTTTATGCGTACCTACACGTACGTACCTACTTGCATTACATACGCAGTATCTAATATTTTGTCACACAATTTTTTTTAGCGATGGTAAAGGTGACTATTTTCCTAAATGGTGGTTTTATAAGTCACGAGAAAACAAAAAACAGAAAGAGAGACTGTCGGAAATTGAAAATAAGGATTTTAGTACCAAAGTAATAATAACACCTATTCATATGTTGAATATTAATGATTTCAATGTAAATGATTCAGGAATTTATACGTGTGAAAGTCCTGAAATAATGAAAACAGGAAATGTTATCATGTACATTCTCGAAGGTCAGTCCCAGAAAGAGTTACACTAGTATATTACAAAAAGAGTTTGGGCTAATCTGCCCTTACGCCTAATATCTGCCAAAGGATAGAAATCTCCAAGGAGAATATTTCTTATTAGGGCAACTTTTCTAGATTACTCATTGAGGAGTTAATACCTATTATTATTAATAGTGAAACGGGAAGGTCTAGTAACAGAAGTTCTGACTTCAGGCTGTCTATTAATGACAACATAATAACATCAGAGTCACAAGTCGCCGCGGCTTTTGAAATTTTCTTTTCAGATATTCCCGTTTCAGCTACAAAATCTTTAAACTCATCACCTTCTGTTGCTGAGTCGTTGCTTAAGGAAAATGTTAATGTTTGCGATTCGGATTTTCGTTTAGAACATATTAGCTGTAGAGATATAATACACACCTTAAAGTTAAAAAATACTGCAGATCTCTGGGGTAATTCTATAGAAGTCGCCAAATCTATCGTTGACATTGTAGCACCTACTTTAGCTCTTATATTTAATAATTGCATAGACTGTGGGGAGTTTCCTGACCCTATGAAGAATAGTACAATAATACCTTTGTTTAAATCAGGTAGTACATCAGACCCTCTAATTATAGACCTATTTCAGTGCTACCTACCTTTAGTAAAAATTTTGAGAAATTAATTTTAGACCAATTGCAAAGATTTTTTAATAAACATAATGTATTACATAGCAAACAATTCGTTTTCACAAGGGGTCGTTCAACTACCGATGCCGGTGTTGAACTCATAGAGCATATTTACAATGCTTGGAAAAATAAATACGATGCCTTTGCCATTTTTTTTAATTTATCTAAAACATTCGATTACGTTCTTCATGAAACATTAATCAGAAAACTCCGCCACTGCGGGATCCGGAACACCACCCTGGATCTTCTTACTTCGTACTTGAGTAATAGGATTCAGTGTGTTGACGTAAATGGAAAAGATCTCCCGGATCTATAGTATCAATAGGAGTCCCTCAGGGCTCAATTCTTGGTCCTTTCTTGTTTCTTATTTATATGAATGACTTGCCTTACCTCATAAAGGATGATCATGAATTCATGATATAGGTGGTGTTGTTTGCGGATGACACTTCACTTTTGTTTAAACTTAAACGTCAGCAGTTGGTTACTGACGATGTAAATAGCGCAATCTCAAAAGTAATTCAATGGTTCAATGTTAATAATTTACTTCTTAATTAAAAAAAAACCCAAATGTATTAAGTTTACTCTTCAAGTTCTGAGTTGAGCTGCATGATTACTGATAAATGCGTGCACTGATGGGACAGGTCCACTCAATCTGTGTGGTTCTTTTCTCAAAAGACCATTTCAGACACCAACCCACATGGTCTTCACATGATCTGACCAAGATTATGTCTGGACTATAACAGAGACTGTGACCTCTGAGTTTGTTTCGGCTTTGTTCTCAGAGTAGTCAGGTAGGAAACACCGACCTCATCTAGTTTTAAAAACATGATTGACGTGTAAAACTAAAAGTGTTTGTACAAACCTACTGACAGAAATAAAATCATTTATCATTTATCAGGTAGTTCTGTGCTTTGCAAACATTTCAAAACATTGGTCTCCTGTTTCCGTGGAGTAGAGGCCGTGTGCAGGAACAATGTTTTTATGAGTCAGTCCGCTGGACAGAACGTGGAACTTGCCGCACCCCCATAGCGATAAGACTTGTAGGTAGAGCACCCAAATCTCTATTTTTTTAACAGGTCGACACATTAGAAGATGGCACCAGCTCTATCCATTGATATATCACTTAGGGCTATTGGGCGCAGAGATCATTCGTTTAAGTACCTAAATACTTGCTACCCAAATAGTCACATTTTAGGTCGTTAATTCCGAATGGACTAACGATTGGCAAAAGTTTGTGCGCTTTCCATTGATATTTTTTATATATCTTATCGCGTTTGGCGGCCTAGAAAATTCCTAAACTTCGAGGCCTAATTAGTCAGCTATTTATATAATTAATTCCGAACTGACTAATAATTGGTAAAAGTCATGTTAGTGGCAAAGGTTTTCCTTTCCATTCGCTATTGGGCGTCAGTGCATATACCCATAGTTTGTTGCCTATTCTTTGTTATTTTCTCGTAAATCGCATATTGCACCGTGTATCGTATCTACCATTAACAGCAAACTTTCACACCAAAACTTTAAATTTTTAACAGGTGTCATGAATGTTGAGATCAGCCCCAAAGTTGGAACATTCATTCAGTGGCAAGAATACAAACGAAACTACTTCGATGCTATAAATAAAAAGATTAAAACCTCTGACGACGAACCTATCAAATCACTAAGAAGGGATCTAAATAAAACTTTTAAATTAACAACAATTTGGGAAAATTGGGGCGAATGTAATGAAATTGACCATCAGAAAGGTTTACGCAGAAGACTAGGTAGATGTCGTTTACAGCCCAGTGTTATCAATACCACATTCAAGGTAAAAACAAATAAAATGCATTTCTTATCACAGAAAATAGGTACCTATTCAACTAGGCTAACTCTCGCCAGATGAACGATGCACGTGCTGAAGTTTGATTTATAAACATACCACCCCTGCTAAATATTTTGCCTTTTTTTATTACAGATAATGCCCGTGAAAGTGGTTACTAACACAGCTGCCATGTCATATTTAACTGATGGCTACGATATCTCATGTCGTTCTTTACTACTCAATAAAACAGTTCCTAAAATAAGTGAAATTACGAGAAATATCCCCGACTTTGAAGCAGAGGAAACATGCCATGTTATAAAGAGAGGTTGTAACAAAATATCTCCACAATGCATTTTTTTTTAATTGGTAACGTTCGTTTATTTGGGTCTGTGACAATTTAATATAGTTTATTGCCGGTACAAGACATTAGCTTCAAATATTCAAACACTTGTTTGAAGACTTTGCAAGACTGTATGATAAAGTGCAAAATGAGTCCCGTACGGGTTAGAGAATTACCCTTGAACGAAAATTATTTCGTTCGTATTTATTTCGTATTTTTTCGATGGGGGAGTCTGGATGGTGATTCTGTAGACAATTACGTCTACAGAATCACCATCCAGACTCCCCCATCCCCATGTCATTAAAAATAAGCAAAGCAAAGACCCCTCCGCACCCCTGTAATGCTTACGTAATACTTGAATGGCCTCTTTGTAGCATTATTCGGCGAAACGTACTGTCGCTAAATAATGGTACTTATCGATTAAAAGTTTTTCCGTATTAGCGTGCAACGGTAAACCTTGCTTTCTGTAGACATTAGGGTATTTTACTCTTTAAGAGAAAAATCTTAAAATATATTATTGAGATAGCTTAGGCAAAATGCAGTCAGAAAATGTTATTTGTTTTTGGGGTTTATTAGGGGCTACCCTGGCGCTTTCACCTTTTAAATATTCGTGCCACACATACTGGTTTCGTAAATATTTGAAGCTGTTTCTGATTCTGACGTGGCTTTATCAAAAGGTTCGTTAGTTTTTTAACCCCATACGCAATTTGTGTTAGAAAGCTGCAGGCTATTATTACTTACCCAAACTAACCAGATTTGGAAAAATCCAGCCAGCGTAATACTTGTATATTATTTATTAAATAATGGTATGTACATACAGACACCAGCACATCAAGCTAATTTTCCCAATTGAACATGAACCTAAGCTTATATAAAGTTGAAAATCTATCAAAGAAATTTGACGGAATGGGGTAGCTTGATGTGCTGGCGTCTGTACATAGGTTTCAATAAATGTTTAAGTACCTATATTTTTCTACAGTGAAGCACAAGATAAATAAAGATAAAAATAAACATAAAACTATGAAGCAAGTAGAAGAAAACAGTCATGTAACACTTTCGTGTACGGAAGCAATTTCAAATCCAGATTTAAAATGGTTCAAAGACGCAAAACTACTAAATTCATTAATTAGGTACCGCTGATTATATTTTTCATCAACCAAAATTTAGGAATATTAAATCGTTAGAAATGATCAAGCAGATCACCTTGTTGTACTAATATATTTTACAGAAATAATATAAAATGTAAGAATGAAGAAGAACCTCATTTATCAGTAGATACTAATAATTCCCTGCACATTTTACACATAAGCAAAAATGAAGAAGGTAATTATACATGTGAAATAGATGGCAAAAAGGTTCAAGAGTTTGAAGTTACAGTCGTGTCAAAATCTAAATTGTTAAATCAAGGTAAAACTTATCTACAAAAATTATACTGTTTTTTTTGTTGTACTGACTTTCGATAACTTAAAAAGATTGTAAGTTTTACATAATTTGTTTCAGAATTTATTCGTTATTCAATTTATCTAGGATTTGTACTGTCACTGGCGATGACATGTTACTGCGCAGGAGTATGTGTTGCTTGGCATCGGAGATCTTCTTTTTTAGATCCACTGATTGTAAATAATAGAGGATTTCATGAATACCATCGTTTGCAATGCGAACGCGAAAAGCTACTGAAGTGAAATAAACCTGTTTATTTGTACATTCCTAAACATTTCATTTTTTCATAAACATTACAAACGGCAAAATATTTGACTTAAACATCAATATTTGGTACATACACACGGCTACACATCAAGCTATACATACATTTCCAGTATAAGCTGATCTCGCATTGTATAGGATTTCCGTACAGTGCGAGATCAGCGTAAACTAGAAATTTATGGCTTGATGTGTAGTCGTGCGTACCTACTCATAATGTGGAATGTGGCAGGCAGGGTACCTCGGTTAACTTAGGGGGACTTTAGACGCTCAAACTGGCATCAGTTGTCCCGGAACTCTGTGGTCCCAATGTCAGTGTCAGTTTCTATTTCAAGCTGACATAGCTTGAGCACTGACGTTTATACGTCAGTGAGCTTGAGACATTTCGCGCTTGATTCTGTCACTCTATTCTCTGCCTGAAGTGTCCAGTGTTGTCAACCCGTACGAGCCAATGGTATGATGTACGTTAAGGAACGTGCACGACGAAGGGTCTGCCATCGGGTGGTGCAAATCCGAAGTTGTACGTATTACGTATTACCATTACTTGAAATTGACACTTCACGTAATAAAATAATCTCTTAGAAGAAGTGAAAAAAAAACATAATTACTAAGTAAAAATGTTTTGTTGTGTTTCTGGATACTCGAACACTTTTTTTTTTTGGGTGGGAAATCATCAAATAACTTCTCCCGCACTGGGTGGAGCGGGAGGGCGTGTCAGACTTTTATTGACTAAAACCCACCCGTGTTCCCTCACTTGCCTGTGTGGCAGGGCCGCGGTATCTCTTTCGAACAACCCGCACCCCTGGCAGGCATCGGCCCTTGCGGGCCCCATCTGTTGCTGCTGATATCTCTTTGAGGCGCGCGTGGAACACAACGCGCCGTCGACCCGGGCTTGGTCCTACCGGACCGCGAGCTACCCATTACTCGCCGTCCGCAAGCCCGTGCCTACGGTGGCCGGGAATC
Source organism: Polymixis lichenea (assembly GCA_949091785.1). Lineage (NCBI taxonomy): Eukaryota > Metazoa > Arthropoda > Insecta > Lepidoptera > Noctuidae > Polymixis > Polymixis lichenea. The sequence continues at coordinate 8,861,575 of OX420939.1, read as the reverse complement.
AGCCTGGGATTCCCGACGCCCAGGGCGTCTCCTGCGAAGGCCACGGCTGTCAGGGCGCATGTACTGCATCTTCCTCACGTGCGCCGCCTCCCTCTTTGCGAGCATAACTGCTTCGCTGAAGGAGGCGACTGCTAGCCATGCACTCTCACTCCGTACCATGGCCTGGACCAGGGTTGGACGCGAGAGATCGCCGCCGCCGATCACCTCCACGAGGACACGGCGGTGCTCCGCCCAAGCCGGGCATACCTCCACCGTATGCTCCACTGTGTCCTCAGGGCGATTTTCGCAATGGAAACACCCGGGCGTTTCCTCCCGCCCTATCCGAAACAGGAACCTCCGGAAACAGCCATGTACGGTGAGGACCTGTGTCAGGCGGGAGGTGAGGACGCCATGCCGCCTCTCAAGCCGCTCCTCAAAGAGGGGACTTACCGCCGCAATCGTGGCGTGCCCATACTCGAACACTTCAAAGAAAACTCAAAATAAATCAAATGTTGTGAAATTTTATTAATTTCCCACGGATATTACTCACTTTCCTTGGTTACGTGATAAACGACAAAAGTCGATAAATGCAGTAAAAAAACATGTGTAAGGAGTTTCAAAATATTTAGAAATTACTCAATAATGATATTTGTAAAAATACCTGAGTTTCGTAGGTAGTACTACTATTCAATACAAACAAATCTAAGTAAAAATAACCTCAAATAATTTTTGTTGCTCTTCGATATAGCACTGTCTGGAGAGTTTTTAAAGTAAATTAAAGCACAGATGTGCTTACATTTTTCAGGTAGGTTTCCTTATGGTTTTCTCAGATCCTACTTATTACTGTGAATTATAAATGTGAAAGTTTGTTTGTATGTTTAGATGTTTGTATATTTCGATGTTTGGATGTTTGTTACTAAATCACGCAAAAACGGCTGAACGGATTTGAATGAAATTTGGCACACAGATAGTTCATAACCAGAATTAACACATTGGATAGTTTTTATCCCAGAAGTACGTTCCTGTGGGATCATTTCGACCTCCACGCGGGCGAAGCCACTGGCAAAAGCAGGTTAAACTTTATATTTTCTTCTAGCTAGCTTTATGTTTAGTGGGCATGCGAGAACATAGACTGTAAAAATTAAACAAAGACTCTTGTGACCTAATATAGGTACACTTCATGGTCATGTGTAGAGTTTGGCGGTTTGAGCTGCTAGCGCTACAAGTGGTGAAATTTGGCATATTCTCCTCCTTTGACTAGTCATTGTTGTTTGTTATCAATGTTTGATGAATGTTTTAGGTATTTTTTTCCTGATTTTTTTTGTACGATAATTTTGCCCATAACCCTTCTACTGCCGAGTATGGTTATTTTTTTCCCATTTTTATCATTGAAGGCCCCAGAAATGTAAATAAAATACATATTTTAATAATGAAATCATTTAATAGTAATCACTATTACACTAAAACAACAATTATATAACAAAATTACTACACCAGGCAGCAAAATCATATAAAAAATACGATATTCTTAACGCGACTCAAGTGGCCACTAAAATTATTACACAACTTCGACACTCATTCATCTTTTTTTTGTAGTCGTTAAACATGTCGCAGTTTGACAAATGTGTGTGTATTTAATCAGTTTAAGAGTGTCGCTAACCTAAGAAATACTTACAAGTGTTCACAATAATCGAAAGTCGTAAATATAACCCATCAAAAAGTCTATTGTTTACAACAACAAAAGAACAGTGGTTCACAGAAACGGGTTATATCTTATGAAGTGCCTGATACGATAATTTCGACGTGGAAACTGGATAATTTGAACTTTTGGAGTTGGCAACACTGGAAGTGCCTGACATACAAACAATTGACAGCTGACGCGTAGCGGAACGGTGGGTCGGTAGTAAAACTTGTGGTTGTGAAATTCGAATGAATTCGAATACAAAATGAAAAGTTTTAAAACTTGATAAATTTGTATTTTGTCCCTCTTGATAATTATATTAGTACAAAATGAACTACAGTAAAGTGTTTTTGTGTACTATATTGGTATTCCTTGTTGCACAGGAAGTTCAAAGTAAGTTTTCACAATTACTTTTGACACGACTATATTTATCAAGGTAAAGTGAGAGTTGTTCAACAATAGCTTGTTAGGAATGTGTGTAAGTAACTTGGTTGTGTACGAACAGCTCATAAATCAAACCTTTCGTCGGTATTGATATAATTTTGCATCGTTTTAAATTTTTATGAAATTAGAAAGTTTGTAAAAACTTGCAAAATATTTACAAATATTAATAATGTTACAGGTTTACTTAAACGATGCATAAGATGTAGATCGCGAGGAGAACTTGGGACCTGCGGTGATACTTTTCCACTAAATGTGACAGAGACTGTGATTGAACAAGGTATCCATGTTGTGGCCTGTCCCTCAGGATGGTGCGGCAAACTTCTTGAAGGCACTGTGGGGGCTTTCAGATCTGATGGTGAGCTGATAAACTCATACACATTATTCTTTTAGTACTTATGTTATTAAAATTGTACTTCAATAACTAATAAAAAACTTTAAAAAAAAAAATAAACAACAGACTTCCAAAAAAACACTAAAAAGTGAAAAATTACTTTAATTTCGGAAGTCGGTGACTTTGGATATGTATTTTAATTTTTTGTCACCGCCTTCCGAAATTAAAGTTATTTTTCACTTTTTAGTGTTTTTTTGGAAGTCGGTTGTTTATTTTTTTAGAAAAAAGTTTTTTATTTTTCACTTTTTAGTGGTTCACATGTGCTTACCCCTTCACAGCGTACCGGCATGATGTTATGTTATTAACTGGTGTAAACAATTGACAGACATGAGATTTCAGCAATCCCTGTCCATTTGCTATCATTTATTGAGGAGTTCCATTGCCTATCTCCGAAGTTCTTCATCAGATCTTCACCAAATTGAAATGGAACCACTCCGAGAAAGTACTCTTCCAAAAACTACACAAATTGCTTCAAGTGTGCCTATAAAATTTGAAGAGTTATCTCTATTTCTCCAGGATCCCATCATCAGATCCTGACTTGATGATCATGGGACCACCTGGGAAGTATAACCTTTCAAACAAAAAAAAATTATCCAAATCGGTCCAGCCATCTTCGAGTAATCGGGGAACATACATAAAAAAAAAAGTTTCTGACGAATTGAGAACCTCCTCCTTTTGGAAGTCGGTTAAAAAAAGAGCCTGTCACTTACTCCCTCTTTTAAACATTACTGTATGTGTACTTAATTTAAGAAAATGTTAGACATCAACAAAATTATGGTTACACTGGCACTAAGCAATGTGTAAGGAAAATTATATTTAACTACTTTAAATATAAATATGTAATTACTTATTTTGCAGATTACGGTACAGCAACTGAACGAATGTGCCTACAACGAGCTCCAAGTGATTATGAAGAAAGGTGTGCCTACACTATGTGGAACCGTAAAAAGGTTTACATGTGTTTCTGCAATGGTGACCTTTGTAACTCAGCAGTTGGAGTCTCTCCATATCAACTCATTTTTGCATTAGCAATACTAATACCCATATACAACTATTATCTTTAAATAACTTATATTTCTCTAAGATTGTGATAATTATGTAAGTTAGGGCCATTGGTGCTCTAATTTCATTGAAATTGGGTTGTTATCAGATCTAATTATTACGTAAAAATGGGGCAAACCACTCGTTGTAGCCTTGCTATCAATAAAAGTAAATTCATATAAATTGATTGTAAATTGACAAGTTTTAATTGTAAAATTAACATTTCCAATCAACCAAAATTAAAAACAAGATAAATTTTTGATAAATATTTATGAGATTATTGATTATTATACAGTGTACATTTAGATCTAAACCATAATTATTGTAAGTTTAGAAAACCTTCAGTCTTCTGTTTTTTAAAGGTCTGTAGCAAATTACTTGTAGTGGTTTTTTCTCCTCTTTCATACCGTATTGACATTGTATTTTTGTAAAATACTTACACATTTTCTAATCATCCATTCTAAAATTAAGCTCTATAAACAAGTGTTTAAAGTTGAGATTGCTGAATTTCATCTGAATTGGAAGTTAGTTCAGTTTTGGACATATGAGTAAACTTTAAACAGGGTCCAATTTATTTAGTATACTCTTTGTGAAAGTGAATCTCATTCCTTATGATTAAGTTCTTATCATTTCTAAATGACTTAGGTAGTTAAAAATAATTTTTATGTTGTATGGTGTCACATTTAGTGATATTTTAACCACAAAGCGAGTTGTCCAAATTATGGTTTGTATTGATAACACAGGTAATGTTTCTATGTAATCATCATTAAGAAATTGCTTCATTGTTCCTGTTTGACCAATATCATGATTATTAACAAAAAAAGTGGAGATGTATAAGTGTGGTAATGTACAGGGTTATTGAAAAATATGTGAATTGTCTTCCAAACTTAGGTACTTATTTAAAACCTTTTATGTTAATACTATTTGTAATTATGTATATTTAATCATTATGGTGAAGATTGAGATATACTCCTACCCTCTTACTAATAAACATGGTATAAAGTTATACCAAGAATAGCAAAGGAATAACCATACATTTTCACAGGTTTAAACTTAGCATAACTTTATTCTGTGTTTATTAGTAGGAGGGAGACCTTTATGGCAATCTCTTATGGATAAAAAAAATGTTGTGTTTAATATGTAAACTTCTCACTGCCTTGATAGCAATTATATACTTATAGTAGAGAACTAGAAGTAATTTTATATTTAAAAAAAAAACCTCTATTTTTCAAAAGTTATAACATACGAGAAAGTAGACAGTTTGTTATACAATTTTAAATTAGACGATCTCTAAGTAAAGGCAGCTGATAATAATAGCTAGGTACTTAATTGATGAATTCCGTCCACTAATAGGCATGACAATTTTCTACTAATTGCTCATGTTTTTACTGTTAGAATATGACATTATTGTGTCTAGATCTGTTTGGTTCTCAATCATATCTTTATGTTTATGAATCTCTTCATAATAGCTGGAATACCTTCTGTTGAGACTGGCTTCCTGTTTTTTTACAATATATTTTTTTAATGCTGGTAGGTCTTAATTTAAACCAGATAGCTGCAACTGAACCGATATGGTATTCAGTAAACAAAATAATGGATTAAAACTATCATACATAATGATCACATGTACATTCCAAATGTAGATACTACATGTATTTATGCTTTACATAGTATGTTTATGAATAAAAAATAAAACTAGATTTTGTTGTGTATAATATTAATGACTTTTTTATTGAGTATTTTTACAGTTGTATACAAATATATAATTGCAATTTTTATGTGGTGTTTTGTTTGTCGGTTCGGGGTACGCTAAGGTCGGTTATAGGGCCACGTTTGACGTATGCTAGCTATCCTATGAGGTTTCAAATTGTTCTCGATCCTGAGTTCTTGGTTGGCGAGCAATGACTCGATGTGAGGTATATCTTGGAAGTAGTAAAGACCATGGCGAGTTGACCTCTTGACTGCTGCTATTGCTTCTGAACCCTCCAGTAAGTAGGGGTCCAGGGATTCGGCTTCTGAAAACAAAAGTTGATAGTTCAAAGGTATATATCATTTTGGAGACCAGCTGCGACGCGACGGTAAGCAAGCGAAGCACAATTCTAAGCTGAAGGAACGTGCAGTCGATGCCTGATGTTGGGCTGTCCAATTTTGACCCTGCCTGAAAGACCTACTAAATGGAACAATTAGTTGCCTACAAACACAAAATATAACAGAGTGCTGGTACCTAGCACAAATTATAAGCACGAATAATTAAAGGCCACCAAGCTAGTGCCCATCATGTAGCAGAGGCAGGAGGCCTTGGCCGGTAGTAGTCTGCGAGGACAGGTCAAAAAGTTGACGGAATTAAAGGGAAGGGGGGTGAAATTAAACATTAAATTATTTTTGCGTGTAGATATATTCTCCATGAATACACTTCTCAGACATTAAAAAAAATATACCTTCAAAAAAAAAAATTGTGTAATGCAGAAAAGCAGAAATTGCCGACTGCACTTCTTCGTCACCCGTAAATTTCTTTCCACGTAAGCTCTTTTTTCAACTTTGGAAAATAATAATCAGAAGGGGCCATATCTGGACTGCAGCCATCGCAACCTGACTTGGTAACGGGTGCTTTGTCATGCAAAAAGAGCAGCACGCCGAGATCATTTTCTCCTTCACATTTCTTTATTGCTTCTTTTAATGCCTTTAGTTGCGTAGCTTAGTATTACCCCGTGATATTGATATCTTTATCTTTATAATCGATCAATAACATCCCCTCTGATTCCCAAAAAACAGTGACCAAAATCTTTCCTTCTTCAATTGAGTCTCTGTCTTACTTGAAAAGACTATACCACTTGTAAATCATTGATTTCCAGGGCTAGAGTCTTCGTAACAGATTCCATTTGTTCCATAATTTTCTGAGAGTCATTTTTCCTTGCTTAGTGAGGAACTTAATCATGGCACAGTACTAAATTTTCTCCATAGTTTATATTTTCTTCCTGAATGACTTACTACTACTGACAGCGATATCTCTAAAGGTCTAATGAACCGAGTAGGGTGAAAATAAGTAAGTATTTGTAATTGTATTGAGTCTCCAAGTAATGACAGGTAACAAACATAAATAACTGTCCCTTCCCCTTCCTAACCCCTCCATTCCGCGAACACGCCGCGACACACCCTCGTAAATCAAGCAACACAGCATCTACTTTCTGAAGGCTGTAAAATCAGTTAGAGGACTGAACTCCGCATACTATTTACAATAAGTTTTACCTGACAATACCTCACTGCGGCGGTTGCTAGCAGGTCCAAATCGTGGTGGGTTAAACGGTGGTATAAACAGACCTTCAGGCCATAGCGACTCCGGATCAGGGGAATCTACCTTGTACGGTGATGGCGGCAACAGAGGAATCGCAACATCTGTAAAAAGGTAGTGTGTGTTATAAAATCGTAGTCAACATCAACAACATCGTACATCATCCGCCTATAATTTTCCCACTGCTGGGACAGAGGCCTCCTCTATTCGAGAGGTGGGCTGTAATCAACCACGTCCCCCACCCAGAGCGGGTTAGTAGATGCCACATGTTTTCGAATTTTTCGTTCTAGGACGTGCCAGCTTCCATCCGTATGAAATAATTTACACAAAGTAAAGCACCAGTTTGTCAAACCTACGACCTTACAACTCGTAAGTTGCGGCACCACTACTCGCTAACCGTTATAAACACGGAAAAAACACTCGTACAGCTCGATTCAAATTTTATGGCGGCTCGGAACACGAGGCGAGTCGCTGCGCAATAACAAATTCATGGGTCAGCGGGGTTGAGGGGTGGGGTACTGCGCAGCGCCTAGCGCACTTCAGAGCCGCCATAAAGTTTGACGCGAAGTTTACCCATGTAATTGTTGTACTGCCAGGGTGCTCCGTTCAGTGAATTGTCACGGTGGTAGTTGTCTTCGTTGTTGAAGGGTATCATCGGCTTCACTCGAGGGTAGCCTGTTCCTCGAGTTTGCGGTGGAACTGAAATTGTAGACAATTTTTAATTTAGCTTTGTTTCGTTAGGCTTAGGTTAGACGGGTCTACAGGAGGTGTAAAGTTCAATTGCTTCATGTGTTCGAAAAATTTGTCTGCTCAATTTTGAATGTTAATGAACTGCCAAAATCGAAGCCATTCCTACTGTTAGGGTGTTACTCAATTACCCCGTTGCTGGACTTGGGGATGGAATCCTATGCTCAAGAGTTGCGCTTGCGACCACTTACATACCTATGCTTGAAACTATTGATACCTTGAGGGATGGTTTCTATGTCGGTGTGACACGTGGTCGTTTTCGAGTTAGCATAAGGAACCTGAGTGCCTACTGTTTTTTTTATATATCTACCTTTAGCACCTACTTCAATAACAAGTAAAAGTTAGCCATACATTGTTTATACATTAAAATACCCATGCCTTTTCCGTTTCCGAGAAAGTAGGTAATAATCGCATGTGCTCACATAACAAAGTGTAAATTAATGTCAAAATAAATGGTCACACGCTATCTTCGCCGGTACTCGTTTACGGTATGTACTTGCCAAGATGATTTGCAACTTTTGGTTGTTTCTTATTTTCCTTTGGGGGTTGTTTTTTATTATTTAGCATCGAATAGGGTATTTTCCAATTTATTGAAAACTATTTTATATTGAAGATTGGTCATCATCTGCCTAGCCTTTTCCCAACTACGTTGGGGTCGGCTTCCAGTCTAACCGGATGCAGCTGAATACCAGTATTTTACATGGAGCGACTGCCTATCTGACCTCCACAACCCAGTAACTGGGGTAATACGATACCCCTTGGTAAGACTGGTTGTCAGACTTTCGGGCTTCTGACGACCCGTAACGACTGTCAAAGATCCACAAATGACAGCCGGGACCAACGGCTTAACGTGCTTTCCGAGGCACGGAGGATATTGAAGATTGGTACGAGATGTTTAACAGAAAAATCAAAATAAATTAAATTATATCAATTTTCTAAATAAAAAACGATTAAAATCAATTTTATGTTTCGTTGTTTTGAATTTACTGCCAAAACGCTCCTTACGATGAATTTTTGTATCACGTGACCACACGTTACGTCAGATTTGTGTAAACGGCACTGGTAAAAATACTTTGTGTGGCGCAGTTTTCGAAGTATTTGTTTTCAATCAATTTATTTTTATTTTTCTGTCACATATTTCATCCCAATCTTCAAATTAAAATATTTAAAAAAAAATGGAAAATTCCTTGTATTATAATCTAGATAAGAATTACATGTTAATACCGTGGCGTGGACCCACCACGATAACAACACATTAAGTACTGCGGTACCATGCGGTACCCATTCATCTATTGTCTTGGCTTTCTTCTAATTAGTTTTGACCTTCATGTCCCAGTTACGTAGTTTCTTTACGAAGATAGGCATCACGTAATGTACTACTATAGATACTACTACAATGACTCTGAATAGGTAGGTATAGAGTCATTTTATTTCAGTGGCAGTCACTGTGTGTGAACTACAGAAAAATAAAAGTCTGCTTCTACCAATTTTTTATCCCGGAAATTCTTTTTTCGCCTGTTTACTCTTCATTAGGGACCTACCTACCTGCTGTAAGTTGACCATCGACTCCGAACGTTTTTGCATGTCCTTTGCGACTTGCGAGGTGGACGTTGAACAGCTCAGAAGCACTCGTGACCCAACCTACTTGTTAATAAATAAATAAATATCTACTTACGCGGTAAGCTTCGGAAGGCAGATTGCCGGTTGTAATTTCGCCTGGCGAGCAATGGCAAGGGGTCACCGACCCCGTGCGTGAAGCTCCGCGCAGGCGTGTTTACGCTGACGTGAGAAGCGAACTGCGTTCCTGCCGAAACTTGCGCCGCCGTTTGTAGAAACAGCAGTACGCTGATTGTGTTCTTGAAGAATTTGTTTGATGCCATCTGAAAACACAAAACAGAATTTTGGTAAGGATGGTACCTACACGTGGAAAAGCTGATCCTTAAGGTGAATCTAGTCGACTCTTTTTTCCATACAAACTTCGAGGGGTATTACTCCAAAGTTCGACAATGCACATCAAAAATATAACTTGTTATGGTTTAGTCTCATTATTAATATTGTATGTACGGAAACAGAATGTTAAAATAAAAACTAGAGATGGGCCGACTACGACTTTGGCCGACTAGGCGACTAGCCAATTAGTCGGCTGCAAAATAGCCGACTATTCGGCCAAGCCGACCATTGCTTACGGTTGAGCTCAAAATTGGGAGACATCGGCAATGTTCAAAATTGCAAACCTACTTACTTATTACCAATTGTTTGCTGTAGAGTTTCTTCTTTTTTGTTAGAAGTAAGTATTCATTATTTTTACTTTATTGAATTTCTGGATTTAAATCCAATTAATTATTGGCCCTAACGAAGGGTTCCTATTCCTTTCTATCCTAATTTCCTAATCTGTTCTAGAGTGCACTGAAAGTAAACTGTAAAACTCATTCTTAAAAAGAAATGATATCAGTATAGATTTTAATTTCATTTCAATCACAGTCTAAAAATTTTTAAAGCATATCAATACGAGTATAAAATGGGCCGACTATTCAAAATCAAAATCAAAATCAAAATCATTTATTTGCATAAATAAGGTACAGAAAGTTCTTAAGATATTACTCGATCACTTATTATGCCATTAATGTCGGCGTGCAAATTTACATGCTTAAATACTATTTTACGAAATGAATTAATAAAGTAGAATAATGCATGCGATTAGTAAAATAAAATTCAATTCAATTAAATTCGGATACAATTACTGAATTCGGACACAATTATGATTAAAATACCACGATTCACACCTTACATTAAATACACACAATCCACAACAATACACACAAATACAGACAAAAAAAAAATACATACAATTCACAACTTATAATCTAAAAACTCAAGTACACTATAAAAGCATTTATCAATAAGCATTTTTGTTAAGTTACGCTTAAATTTAAAAAATGGAAGTGTTTTTATTTTGCTTGGTACTTTGTTAAACAATTTGATGCACATGATATAACTATTGTTGGACGTGAGGGTGAGATTTGTTTTGGGTTGATACAACTTGTTAGTATTATGAGATCGAGGGGCATAATAGCTTGTCGCCTGCTGAAAAAGATTCTTGTGTTTGAATACAAATAAACATGATTCCAAGATATAAATGCACAGTAATGTTAGTATTATATATTTTCTAAAGTAAGGGCGACAAGACTCTATTTGTTTCAGCCCAAATATAGCCCTTAAACATTTTTGTTGCATTACAAATGCTTGATCAATTTCCACACAGCGACCCCAAAGAACGATACCATACCGCAAAATGGAGGATATATAGCCGTGGTACGCAGTAATTGCGGCGTTTCGAGATATCTCGCAGCTAATACGCCTCAGAGGATAGACAAAACTATTAATTCTACCGCAAACGTCATCTACATGTCGTTTCCAGGAGCAAAATTTATCCAAAGATATCCCAAGAAATTTTACTGAATCAATTTCTCTCAGGGCAACCCCTTTATATGCTACATTTAGGTCTAAAGGTTTTGATCAGTATATATGAAATTGCATAAAATTAGTTTTACTAATATTGACCCTTAAATTGTTAGCTTCTAGCCACTCTATAGACGCTTGGAGAGCTGTGTTTATTTCCTGCTCGTAGGTATTTTTATCGTTGCCCTTCAATATAATAGTAGTATCGTCCGCAAATAGTACACACTTATGTTTAAATATATTTGGAAAGTCGTTTACGTAGAGCAAGAACAACGGTGGACCTAAGATACTGCCTTGTGGCACGCCATAACTATTTAACATAAACGAAGACTGAACTGACTGTCGCGTTTTGGTTGTAGAATTGTAACCTGAGATTTCCACTGCCTGTACTCGATCAGATAGATATGACTCCAGCCATTCGGCGGTTGTAGCCGACTAGTGGCTGACTACATACAAATATGGCCGACTAGTCGGCCTTCCCGACTAGTCGGTACATCACTAATAAAAAGCCATTAAAAAGTTAGGAGACAACAAACCGATACCTACCTAAGGTACCTATATCGTTTGCATAAACCAAAACCTCGGTGCCTAAGGTAGGTAATTATTTTTTTAAGGAAAGATTTGGGTGCCTATTGATGATGTATTAGATACGCAGTTTCGCGTGATTATGGAAAGGTTAAAATAATGGTATTTACTTTATTAAAATAGCCATAGGTCCATGTTATTCTAAATTCTAAGTAGGTACACACGAAAACTTATCAAGCTATACATTTCCAGTTTTAGCTGAACATTATACCGCACACCTAGATCTAAAGGGAGCTAAGTCAAAAATTAGGAGTTTTGACTTATGCTTACCATTGAATTCCTTAACTTACTACCTATCGACCAATAAAACAGATTTTTAAATATTTTTCTAGTAGAACTTGCAAAGCAGATATGTGAACATAAAAGTAACTTCTCCAGTGCACAGGAACACGGTAAACAGTTTTTGACCTTTTCTGGAAAAAGTGCGTTTTTGAGTTAAATCCGTTTAGATCAAGGTGTGCGATATTGGCTTTTCGTTCTATGAGAAGTCAGAATATACTGGAAATGTATAGCTTGATATGTCATCGTGCGTAGGTGAGCATAACTGTTACTGAAAAAGTATGAATTTTATAGAAACCCCCCTTATTTTGTTTAGCCCTATACTGTCCCACTGCTGCTGCTGCTGTCCCTCCCCCAAGTCCTTCCAGGAACTCTTTTCCCACGCCACTTCGAGCCAGCCCTCACTAGAAACCTCTACGGATATTAATTTTACTTTACGTCTTGGTTCATTTTATATCTAGAAAAAGCCAGCAAGTAACTGATTAACTGGTCATAAAGCAGTCCCATAATAACAACAAGTCACTAGTCATGTGTAGGCTATAGGCAGGTCCACAACGTATACCTACTTGCGTCTACTTTGTTCCTTTAAAGTAATCTACCTGGCTAATGTTGCATTCGCGTGTGGTCACGCCATATTTCATTCATGAGTAATGCCTTTAATAGTTCCGTTTCAAGGATTAAAGTGACACCGTTTTAATTCTAATTTCTGGTAATTTGGAGCCCTTGAACCTGTGTGTACAAAGGTTTTTTACCTACTTTTTCCGATTCACCACATTTTTAGAAAGAAAACTTATTTTAACGAGTAAGTACCTATCTTGTGATTCTCTGTGACCTTAATTAATGGTTAATTATGGCCGTAAAGGATCACAAGATAGGTACTACATAACACACACTATACAGGTTACTATGTAAATGGAACCGAATTTGCCTGAAAGCATCTGCCAAATACGTAAACTATTAAATCTCATACGGAGATGGCGAAACAGGCTATGAAATCTTATCTTGGTTTAGGTAGGCTCTTCCAATTTTATCAATCAACACATAGGCCGTGTATCGACAGCTATACTTGAATTAGTATTTTAAGTAAATATCCGTTCCGTGTGGTGCCGGACGTAAAAGAATAGCACCATCCCATTTCTTCCCGTGGGTGTCGTAGAAGGCGACTAAGGGACTTACTAGTGGGCAGCAGCGTGCTCTATGCATTTGACCACTATACTGCGATCGCCAACCCGCCTGCCAAGCGTGGCGATTATGGCAAATCTCCCTTTTGGGGGAGGCTTATGTCCAGCAGTGTCTTTCGGTTGATATGATGAAATGATTTTTTTAGATTTTATTAAAATTGAAAACCTACTTACTTATTACCAATTGTTTGCTGTAGAGTTTCTTCTTTTTTGTTAGAAGTAAGTATTCATTAGTTTTACTTTATTGAATTTCTGGATTTAAGTCCAATTAATTAATGACCCTAACGAAGGGTTCCTATTCCTTTCTATCCTAATTTTCTATTCTATTCTAGAGTACACTGAACGTAAACTGTAAAACTCATTATTTAATAAGAAATAATAACAGTAAAGATTTCAATTTCATTTAAATCACAGTATTTAATTTTTTTAAAGCATATCAATACGAGTATAAAATGGGCTGACTATTCGGCGGTTGTAGCCGACTAGTCACCGACTAGTGGCCGACTACTCGGCGACTAGTCGGTACATCACTAATGAAAAGCTGTTAAAAAGTTAGGAGCCAACAAACCGATAACCCACCGATCCCATTTCTTCCCGTGGGTGTCGTAGAAGGCGACCAAGGGACTTACTAGTGGGCAGCAGCGTGCTCTATGCATTTGATCACTATACTGCGATCGCCAACCCGCCTGCCAAGCGTGGCGATTATGGCAAATCTCCCTTTTGGGGGAGGCTTATGTCCAGCAGTGTCTTTCGGTTGATATGATGAAATGATTTTTTTAGATTTTATTACTATATGCACGTTTGTACTTTTTATTGTACTTAGAATAAGTTAGATTTAAGTATAAGATATACTATAGGTCCTCATCTCTACCTTCTAAATTTATTTTGCGGTGCCCGACTTTGTCCACGATTGTATCTCTAAGATAAAGTTTACGATCTAAGCCTATACATACATTGTGGAATGCAATAAACTATTGAGTATTGAGTACTGTGGTTTGTATAAACATGTCAATCATATTCTAAACACAAAAAATGATTAAATTGTGACGTCATGAATTCAAGATCTTGTAATCTGATCTTGAATTCAAGTGCTTTATTTTGAAGATATTATTAAATCGATCAAATATGTTATGAGGATTACGTATCCATGTTAGTCATTCCATAGACATCTTATGGTGATTACGACACCCATCACAAGTGTTACGGAATGACATAATAAAGTTATTTACAACTTGCTAAGTGGGTACCTATGTATAGGACGATCGATTACCGCGTCTACGTCTTGCCGGTGAAAGATGGTTTTTGTGTGACTATTTGTTTACGTAATGATTTGTATTGCTCACGTGAATAATAGTCATTGGTCAGCCTGCATGTCAACAAAGAATTTAACTATGTACCTACTACTGCAGGCAGGCTGAGCAGACAGGCAATTGCCGCAGAATGCATATCGAAGATTATCGATGACGCGTATGCGCGGTGAACTACCTGCGATTTCGGTCGCTTGGAATTCGATATACTAAAAAAAAACTTATTTCAAAAAATAAACAACCGACTTCCAAAAAAAAAAACTAAAAAGTGAAAAATATCTTTAATTTCGGAAGTCGGTGACTATGGATATGTATAGTAATTTTTTGTCACCGCCTTCCGAAATTAAAGTTATTTTTCACTTTTTAGTGTTTTTTTGGAAGTCGGTTGTTTATTTTTTTGAAAAAAGTTTTTTATTTTTCACTTTTTAGTGGTTCACATGTGCTTACCCCTTCACAGCGTACCGGCGTGATGTTATGTTATTAACTGATGTAAACAATTGACAGACATGAGATTTCAGCAATCCCTGTCCATTTGCTATCATTTATTGAGGAGTTCCGTTGCCTATCTCCGAAGTTCTTCATCAGATCTTTACCAAATTCAAATGGAACCACTCCGAGAAAGTACTCTTCCAAAAACTACACAAATTGCTTCAAGTGTGCCTATAAAATTTGAAGAGTTCTCTCTATTTCTCCAGGATCCCATCATCAGATCCTGACTTGATGATCATGGGACCACCCTTTCAAACAAAAAAAAAAATCCAAATCGGTCCAGCCATCTTCGAGTAATCGGGGAACCTACATAAAAAAAAAAAAAAATGTTCCGACGAATTGAGAACCTCCTCCTTTTGGAAGTCGGTTAAAAAAGGCTGCCATTTCAGTTGGTCAATTCGGTTATCATGTGGTGAATTCAAAAAACGATTCCGTGGTTGAAATCGGCGCGTTCCGACTTCCTACGGATTTCAGTTTTCGGATCCGGATGACAACTACCTGTTTACTCCTCATACCTGTGCTAGAATCCTTTTATTAACAGGATCATATACAGGATAAGTTTTATCCAGTGCGCAAATTGAAAACCCCCAAGCGCAGAAATTTTTCGAAAATATTTCTGCGCTGGGGGTCTAGAATGATATGCTGAATTCATGGTTACAGTTTGCGCACTGGATAAAAAAAAAATACCTAATCATATATACTTAAATATCATAAAATGACTCCAGTAGTCATGATGACGCAGCCACCACGTCCAATCATTACAAAGAAAATTCCTAGTCATTATAAGACAATGTTTTGATAGGCTCTATTCGCGGTGCGTTAATATACGGTTCAAATCCTGATGAGCAACATGCCAACAATGGTATACTTATACTAATATTTAGATTACCGACGGTCCATTTAGACGTGCAGCCGCGTGCTCTCACGCTGGCGCGGTTGCATCACAATGACTGTCGTTTGAATTGGACCTGCGCCGGAGTGCCGAGCGGTGGCGAAATGGAGACGAGCGAACATTTCATCTGGTTTAGGGACCTGTTTATGGTGTGTTGTGTTTTTAGGAGTGAAGACACTGACCTAGGGGATAGGAAAAGTTACTGCGACTGCAATTGGTCATCTTTGAACAGTCAACGGCGTTGCGTAAGTAGGCTTGTACTTACGTGGATATCAAATTTGCACTCAGAAATTTTCCGTGTGATAGGTGCTAAGCAGTCTGCGTCACGTAGACTCGTTGACGTCAAAGGGAATAGGTATTGCTGTACAGACTATATTGCGCTATCTTAGTCAGTTAGGCATTAGGGTGATCGTCCATGTTGGCATTCGAACTTCGAATACTGATCAACGCTGTCTTGGTTAAGTAAGTCCATATTAACATAAGGCTTGGATATGAAGTTTATACCACGTAACAATAACAAAATACGATGACACGCTGTGACAAAAGAATAAGAAGCAATTTAACTTTTTCTAAAAAGGCAAATTAAGTTTCTAGTTCCGCTGGTATTGTTCAAGATAAGATAAAGAAGTTGTGGTCAGCCTAATGTCTTAAAAACAACGGCACTTTTGATAAGTACCTACCTTATCTATTCTGTGTATCACATACCTACTCTACCGAATCCACGGTAACAGGTTCTCATCGATGTTTCTGCCACCCTGTATAGTAGTAGATAGGTACCTATCTACCTGTCCCAAGATTGTCAAGTACGTGTGAGTATAGCGAAATCTTTACACAGTTGTTGATTGCTTTGCTAATTAACCGATTTGAAGAGTGTAAGTAATAATTTCCCCATAGCGATTTTTTGCACTTCCAACGCTTATTTTAAAATTGCATTGCGATTCGCATTAGCATAAGCATAATCAGCCTAAAATGTCCCCACTGCTGGGACACAGGCATTCTCTCGGTGAGAGGAATGGGACTTAAGGTGCATCTTGTCGACATTTTTTCCATCCAAACTTCGGGAGTGTTTTACTCCACTGTTCGACAATGTACATCAAAAATTAAACATGGTATAGTTTTGTCTCATTATTAATATTTTCTGTACGGAAACAGAATACTAAAATAAAAAGCCACTAAAATGTTATGAGCCAACAAAGATTTGTTTTTCTTGGTAATTTGACCTAACTTTGGGCGTGTTTAATTAAGTAATAAAAGAAGTGTGAAATCTCCAAAACCAAGTCAGTAGGTACCGACAACGCTCAAATATCATTGATTTATGCAGTGGTTTTTTCATAAAACCCGATCTACCGAAGGGCTTTTCTTAATTTTTTTACGCGCCTGTTTTACTATAACTGATCCTGCATCTCACTCAATAATGTTGTGCGTGTAGACTAGCGTCTAACTGCTAAATCTCGCGTCTGAGCATTTGTTAGAACGCCATTATCATAATGCACATGAATAACTTCAATGTACCTTCTCTCTTACTATTTGTCATCTTGCACAAGAGTCGACTAAAACTATGTTGTATTAATCAGTCAACTCTTTATTATTTGATCATCAACTAAAATAGATAAGTATAAGGGGTCTCTCAACAAGTATTATGGATTATTGCGGTTAGCTAAAGAAATTACTATAAGAACGGGCACCCAATAATAGGGCGTTGGTCGCAACGGTTGCACTGTTTGGAGAAACCAAACAGTGCAACGGAATTTTTACCAATCATTAGCCATTAGTGTCCAATATAATCGGCCAATTTCCTCTACAAACGACACTTTTTCAGTTGGTTTCCCCTCGCTGAAATACCTGATAACGTTGACCAAAAACAAAAAAATAAACTACAGTCCCACATCAAAAGCACTCTGGCGAAAACTCATCAAGCGCAATCTATTTTGTTTTATAAAAACCTTACGGAACACGCGACAACTAAACGGACCACACAGTAGGTTTTAATCTAGATCTAGATTCAAGTAAGCTAAAAATAAGTAACAAAGTGCAATGCCCGACTCTTCAAAGTCGTGACGAGTATTGTACATCCGACTCTAATGCGCTTTTTGCAGACAATGTTCTAATTTTAACAGTAGGTACAATAGTTTTCAATGGCGTCGGCAATGTTAAAACTTGCTTATTATCGACCGTGACCTTACATGATAACAAATAGGTCTGTCGAGGATCGAGACGAAGCTCCTCTAATGGAGTCATATGATTCGAACACACTCCGAACATTACACCAAGGTGAGACATCATCATTAGGTACAGAAGACAAAGCAAATTGTCAGTATATATCCGTATACTTACTTACACGGACAATTTTGATGTACCTAACAAATTAGAGATTTAATTTATTTCGGGTACTTGATCACGCACGATTAAGGAAATAATCTCTTCAGTTTCAATAGAAGCCTTAATTACAAATTAGGGATAAGAATAAGAAGAATAAAAAATTCTTTAATAATGTTTTGTGGGAAGAATATACAACTCGATTCATCAACATAAGCAGAATTGCTGCGATGAACAAACAAAATGTTCTAGTGTTTGTTCACAACTATTTAATTGACCTAGACCTAGAAATTGCAGCCATATATTATAATAATAATTACATCATTTTTATATTTTGGAGATGACCTTGTGAATGCCGCTGGAATTCGCTGAATGCGGGAAGCTCAAAACCGGTGAAAGTGGCGGACCTTGGAGGAGGCCTATGTCCAGCAGTGGACGTCTTTCGGCTGAAATGATGATGATGATATTTTGAACTGACTAATTAGAAGTGTAGTTAGTACTCGTATAGACAATAGATGTAGGTAAATTAATGAGACAGACCCTGATGATCGAAAACATAATGTGTTAGACTCTATCAAAAAGTAGGACCATAGCATATATTTTCACTGGTGAAATAAAATAGGACCCTGGTTCGTAACTCGAATTTGACTTACTCCAAGTTCAAATCTAGCTCAAATATGTTGAATGGTGGAGTCGCCATTGATTCATCGTAAATAACAGTACAGTAACATAACATCGGTTGATGTTATATTTATTTAAAAAACAACAGTCTGTGTAACTAATCGGTAGTGCACTATAGTAAATTCAAGCATTCGCTCCGCTCGAACAACAATCAATAGATCAGTTGTCAAAGGTAGCGCTTGAAGATACATTTTAGAACGTGACTCCAAACAAAGCGAGTTCTAAACTTCTAATTATCGATTCAGCGGTCTATTTAGAAACGTTAAAGATTTCACAATTTCGTTGTGCAGCTAATAAAGTATCATCCCTGTATTACATTGCGTATTGTAGTTGTACGAAGTGTCGAAGTAGAGCAAGCATCAAGAATTTGTCACGAGCTCAATAACCGTTGTCGGCTCAAGAATGGTCACGAAACTGCATCACGTGGCTCGTCAAGGACCTTATGCTTAGGTTTAGGTGACATTGTCGTATTTGACGTTGGAATTTCATTTGTATTTCTTTCTTTAATCTTCCAGTTATGGCGCTATGCAGTACCGTAAAACGTGGTGAACGACCCGGGTAAATTGGGACGATACATTGATGTTGATGTTTTGCCCCAATTCACCCCTACACCCCTATTTATCACGTTTCATGGTATGATGGAACCTTTCTAGATCTCTCTACATACTCCTTCTCGCTCCTGCTTGGAAACGTAAAAGTATCTGTACGAAACCAATCTATTATAGGTAAAGCTACAGTAAGGATATTGTTCCGAATAGTAGATGGCATCACTTTTTAAAACAAGACCACTAAGATCTGTTTTACTCAATCTCACATCGGCAAAATTTAGTAGTGGGGACACCTTTTGAATCCGATTTTCACACTAGCTCTGCTTTATTAGGTATACGTGAATCGTTTGAGTGCATAATTTTGGACAGGGCCATCTTTTCAATGCGTCCCAAATGGTCATGTTGCAGATTGAATGCCAGCCACAAATTTACATTCCCACGTAAGATATAGGTTATTGATTTTATGCAGAATTCTGAACATCTGGCCCCAGTTATTGGCACGCTTGTAAGTACTGATTGTAGATACAAATAATAATAAGTTAGCTATGTGTAACAGTTTTAGTTTAAAGCTTGCAACACCACGAATACACATGCAGTACTAGCCCTTCCCTGCCGGAAGAATTGTAACAACTTAATATGCACTAGCCGATTACAGCTGCTTGTGTGAATGGTAAGAGTATGCTGATGTACAAATAGGAAAGATACCTACCTAATTGCCTGTTGCCATATAAGCTTAGTCTCGTCCTTAGTTTGCCTTATGGGTCGGCCCAAAACATAAAGATCCAAGAGAAAACGAAAAGAGACTAATGTAAGACAAGGCAGCGTACTCTTGAAGCGGTAATAGTATACAGGATAAATTTTTATTCGTGCGCAAATTGTATTCATGAATTCGGCATATCATTCTAGACCCCCGAAGATGTCTAGTCTAGAATGTCAGTTAAGTATACAAAATAAAATCAGCTGTTTCATAGAAAAGTGCAATACCTACGTGGTCAAAATGTATGGAACAGCTTATTTTCTTTTGCATAACCGACGAAAAATTTCTACGCCGAATGATACGCTGAATTCATGGTTACAGTTTGCGCACTGGTTATTTTTTTTCCTGTATAATACATACAGCATTCTCTGAGAATGCTTGATTGACTTTCTTACTCGTTTGTGGAGGTCTTAAGAGGACAAAATTTGGGGCAGATTTTTATGAGACTAAACTATCGATGACTTATTAAACCACCTGGTTTAATTCAATCAACGATCAACTCTGCCTATCGTAGTCATAGGCCTCTCTCATACTACGCTCCATGCATCCAGTCTGTCCCAAACACCTTTTTGAGATCGTCGGCCCGTCTAGCTGGGGGGCATCCCACACTGCGCTTGCCAATACGCGGTCTCTATTCCAGGACTCGTCTGCTCCATCGGCCATGGGTCCTTCGACAAACAATGCCAGCCCACTGCCACATCAACTTGCTTACTCAGTTGCTTGCTGACTCTGGACTCTGGTTTAGTTAGTATATAAAGATATATTTTCATAACGACACGATGATTGATTCACGCCAATATTCAATAAACCTGACTCAGAGTGTGGGTGAGCCTCGATTGTATGCTTTAGATATTAAAGCCTTGGTGTTTAATAGCAAGCAAATAATATTGAATTTTACACAGCTTAAAATGACCGCCAAAAGATGAGTCATGTTTACCTACATGTTCTATTCCATTTACTTTTTCGATAGGACATCAAAAGTACGGAGCGTCGTGCGTCGGAGCGGAATTCTTAGTTGACGCTCACTCAGACGTAATACTAACGCGGTGTGATTTTTCCCGCACTGGATCTGCAACGCACTGCTTGGCGTCGAGATTTGAAAATCGAACAGTGTGTTTTTTCGACGCGTTGAGACGCACTCTGATGTCTTCTTAATACGTGGTTCAACACCCAGAGGTGAATCTGATCACCCAGAGGTGATCCTGTGCGATAATCCCGTCGCGATATTATACGTCCGCGTGGACCTATACTTACGTGTTCGTCTCGTTCGAGACTGTGTTGTACAACTGTAAATGTTTGAAGCTGAACTTTGCACTCTTAATGATAATGACTTCGGTAATCCTGTAAGGATAATGGTCTTAAATATGTCCTTTACTCTTGTTGGGTGCAGCAGTGGCGCAACTACCCATGTCCCGCAGTTTGTCTACAGTTCCAGGCCATGAATTCTCTTTTGCAGCTTATTTATGGCCCACATAAAACAATACAAGCTACTGTTTATTATAATAATAGCGACTTGTCAGCTCCTGGTAGATCGTTTTAGAGGAAAAGTCTAAGAAATAATGAGAGAAATGTGTGCAAGAGGAAGTAAGCGCAAGAAGAGAAGCAAGCTAGCAAGTAAACACTGAGAATATGTGACGAAGTTATAGATAAAAAACATACAGATGAATTGAGAAGCTCCTCCTTTTTGAAGTCGGTTAAAAAGGTAACCTGCCACCACAAAACAAAATGAATGCCAAATTTTGATTTATTTTCGTGTATCAAAGTATGTCGCATAATTAATGGCCGTATTTTTTATTGTGTGGACATAGAAGCTTGATTTTTTTTAAAGCTTCTAGGGACAGAAGCCCTACGTATTTTACATTAATTTCAACTTGATACCTCTACGTGTTCCTGAGAAAAAGGGTCTTGACAGACTGACAGACGGACAACGAAGTGATGTTATAGGGGTTCTCACGCACAACGGACCGAAAGAGACTCTAAGTGCGAGAAAGTCTCGTCATCATCAAGGGTTCCGTTTTTTAACCGACTTTCAAAAGGAGGAGGTTCTCAATTCGTCGGAACCTTTTTTAACCGACTTCCAAAAGGAGGAGGTTCTCAATTCGTCGGAACCTTTTTTTTTTTTATGTATGTTCCTCGATTACTAGAAGATGGCTGGACCGATTTGGATAATTTCTTTTTGTTTGAAAGGGTATACTTCCCAGGTGGTCCCATGATCATCAAGTCAGGATCTGATGATGAGATCCTGGAGAAATAGAGACAACTCTTCAAATTTTGTAGGCACACTTGAAGCGATTTGGATAGTTTTTGGAAGAGTACTTTCTCGCAGTGGTTCCATTTCAATTTGGTGAAGATCTCATGAAGAACTTCGGAGATAGGCAACGGAACTCCTCACTAAATGATAGCAAATGGACTGGAATTGCAGAAATTTCATGTCTGTCTACTGTTTACACCAGTTCTTAATATAACATCACGCCGGGACGCTGTGAAGGGGTAAGCACATGTGAACCACTAAAAAGTGAAAAATAAAAACTTTTTTCAAAAAAATAAACAACCGACTTCCAAAAAAAACACTAAAATGTGAAAAATAACTTTAATTTCGGAAGGCGGTGACTTTCGATATGTATTTAAATTTTTGTCACCGGCTTCCGAAATTAAAGTTATTTTTCACTTTTTAGTGTTTTTTTTGGAACTCGGTTGTTTTTTTTTTAGTTTTGAGGTACGGAATATGTAAACACTGTCTCATTCACAGAAGAGAAGGTAGCTGCTGTCAGTAATTTTCTCAGTCAGTCACAAGGAATGACGGAAAACAGAAAATTTGCGGCATGTCTGCTGTGTGGAGAAGTTCGAGTGGAGTGATATAATCAACTTAAATACTGAATCAACAGGATTCTACATCGCGGAACATTTCCGACGTTTGGCTCCCAGACTGGAGCGGGCCGGGGCTGCCTTGAAGCGGCTCCTGCCCAATCTAGGGGGGCCAAACGCCTCCTGCCGGAGGCTCTACGCGGGGGTCGTGCGGGCCATGAATGGTGGATGAATTGGTGGATTTTTCTTACAGCATATACTGCTGAACTTAGCCGTCCTGCAAGAGCTGTTAAATGAGGACTCCACTGTAGCCTTGAGTCGAGCGTGATCCGTAGGAAAACAGTTTTATCGACGAATTCTAGTTTCTCTTTATTCAATACTATGTCACAATCAGTACTTTTAACATTTGGTAAAGCAAATCTTATGCATTTAGTTTTTTCCCCATTTAATACTAAATTATTAGCAGTGAACCAATTTTGCACCAGCAGTAGGGCGTTATTTACGTCGTCAAGATTTGATACACGTCTATTTATTTCAAAAATTAAGGATGTATCGTCAGCAAATAACACCATTTGTGGTTGATTTTTTAATAAATGGGGTAGATCATTAATATATACTAAAAAGAGGAAAGGACCTAATATTGAGCCTTGTGGAACACCCATTTTTATTTTTAAACCAAGTGAATCGACTCCATTTATATGAACTTTTTGCTGTCTATCATTTAAATAAGATTTTACTAGACTGAGCGCAAGTTTACCTAGTCCGTAATGCTCAAGTTTTAAGAGCAAGGTTTCGTGATTAACGATGGATTAACGATGACGATAGGCGATCTTCCCAATGGAAACACCAGGTCACAAAAGATTCCAATGGCATCCTGGGCCTCCTCCCAAGCTGTAAAAATGTGTTTTAATAAGGTACAGTCGAACAACGTCCTTTGGTGAAATCATATAGCCGATCGTGTAAGATTTTGTTGGTGTTAAAATGATTAAGCATTTGATTGAGCATTATCTTCACGAACACCTTGCTGAATACCGGCAGCACGAATACTGGTCTTTAATCGTTGGCGTCTTTGCTGTCCCCAGATTTGAATAGAGGTAGGTATAACCTAATTATATTTCATTAAATCCGGGAAGAGTCCTTGATCTACAAACAAATTAAATATCCAAGCTAAGTATGGTGCTACGGTCTCGATTATGGATGTACAAACTTTTATAGACATTCCCCATAGATCTTCGGTCAGTTTGATTTTGATTTGCCGAAAACATTTTAAAACTATCATAGGGTTTATGTCCTTAAATTGAAATTCAACAGGGCAGCCTGGAACGTTCGCTCTTAATAAATCAATTGAGACATCGGGGGACGAATTTAAAGCTTTCGTCTGTTTAAATGGTATATTAGTAAAGAAGTTTACAAATTCTTCACCACGCGAAGTCTCCAATGTATAATCCGTATTTTTTTATTTTTCTCCTACTAGTTTCGTTATTTATAACTTTCCAAACTGTTTTTATTTTATTCTCTGCTGATTTGATCTTGTTGCTAATGTACAAGGGTTTAGCTAACTTGCAGGTATTTCTATAAATTTTAGAATATGTAGCAACATACTTGTTGAAAGTTTCGGTGTTAATGTAAGGCTTAATACAGCTCGAACAGTCTTTCCTTCCTTTACTTATCCTAATACCTCTAGTAGCCCAGTCACTAAATACAAAATGAGGGCAAATATTGTTTGTTTTCTTTTCTAAAGTTTTACTGAATTCAGTGTGCACTACTGAATTGAAATCCTCATATAATTTATTTGCATCGTGCATAACAATAAGTTAAATGTTCTGGGCGTTCATAATATGATGAACGCCCAGAACATTTAACTTATTGTTTAGAGTACTGTTGAATTTATTTAATTTGCCTGTCGTTATTGTTCTACTACTTTTTGCAAAGGTGTTCTAAACTTAAAATTTACCGTTTGTCCACTATGATCAGACGGCAGATAATTTACTATGGCTTTCTCTACATATTCACAATCGCAGAAAATATTATCGATACAAGTAGCAGAAGTTGGATGTACTCTAGTCGGTTCTGTAAAAACATTAGTTAAATTGAACGATTTAAAAAGGCATAGTAATCTACTGCTATTTGAATTATGTTCCAAAATATTGATATTAAAATCACCACAGATAATTGCGGCTTTATTACTGGATGCAAGTTTTGCTAGGGCATCTTCCATTATTGACTCAAATAAAGAAAAGTTCTGATAATTAGGGGGTCTGTACACGCACACTACAACATGCTTATCCAGCTCAACACAGGACAGTTCGATACAATGTTCCACTGATAAACCAACTATGTCATTACGTTGCCTAGATTTTAAACATTTTTTATGAATATAATAGAACCTCCACGCTGCATTGATTTACGGTTAAAACAACTGCCCACACTGTAGTTTTCATAATTAATTAGCATTTGGTAATCCTTTAACCAATGTTCAGTAAAACAAACGCTGTCAAACTTTGTTTTTTCTAAAAACAATTCTATTTCTAATAATTTGGAAGAAATACCTTGAATATTTTGATAAAATAATTTTAAGGCTTTCTGCTGATCTCCTTTTTGATAATTAATTATTTTTAGAGCAAGAAGATACCTTGTTGTTGTTTGGTATAAGAATATTCTTACTGGTACCTTCTGTTGTCTTACAAACTAGTTTAAAACATTATCCGGAGTCAACCCCAAGACTTCAATGACATTAATTTATTATCTACTGCCCATTAGTCAATCGCACACAATACTACTTTGGTGCTAAAATGTTTGAAACATGACTAAGTATTTGAGGTTAACTATCTTCAGCGCAGGCGCAACTATGACCTTGAACCGATCAGTTAACAGTAAATCACAAAAGCCATCTGAAGTACTAGGTGTCAAACATGGCCACGTATTACAGACTAATCAGGGACCAGGTCTAGGTCCAAGTAATCTAGTTAGTTGGCCAGAGGCTAGCCTCCGGCCTGGGCACGCGTTACCGTGACCGACCTGGAAATCTTGAAATAGACTTCGGACCCAGGTCGGCCGGAGCAAAAACAATCACCCCAGATTCACGGACGGTTCAGATCTCAAGTACGTATGCAGCACCTTCCCACAGACAATGGCCCACCTTCCATCCTGCGCCGCATGACGTCACTTGTGCATTTGATGATCTTATGACTGCGTCAGTGAGCGGACTTTGCGGAGCTGAAATTTGCATATCGATAAGCTAAAAAAGAAGAAGTTCTCTTCCACTTGGGATACGCAACTGTCTCTCATATTTGATTAACGTTCACTAATAAAACATTCACAACCTTTCAGTCATCATCATTCTTCTGCCATTAGGCATCCTTATTTATTTGGGGATACTCTCGATCATCTGTCATCTTCAATTTCCTCGTACCGATATCATTTGATTTCATAAAATGAATCCATTAGTCCTTGGTCTGCCTTATCCACATATTCTTCATCAAAAGACTCTTCTTATCTTTGGGTACCCCTACACCAATACACTTTTCTCATCCATTGACTACCTATAAAATTCTGGTGGCACCAGAGTTTTATAGCCAATGGATGGACACGACTTTCAAAATGGTCGTTGGCAAATCCATGTCGTCAGCAACGTTTAACGTCTGTCATGTAGTGGCAATAAAAACCATCCTATTCTACTTATTTGGCTAATAAGCCAAATATGTATAATAGGATGATTTTATCTTCTTAGTTTTTATCTTCTTTTAGCTAGTAGATAATTATACTACGTACGTCATAATTCTCAATAAGGTCTAGATGAACAAGCACCTCTCAATAAAATTTAAGTAACATTCGAGAATATTCACCTCAGCATCTTTATATTGACTTAAATTTACCTACAATATTTAAGATCTTCTAGCTAATCTCTGTAACCGCAGATATATCCTGCTCTACGAGCCCTGTGCGGTGACCCTGTTGACACTTTAGATACCTATGGGCAAATATACGTGCTGGCGCATTCTTGGATGCCCTACTC
The DNA here is from genome assembly GCA_949091785.1 of Polymixis lichenea. Classification (NCBI taxonomy): domain Eukaryota; kingdom Metazoa; phylum Arthropoda; class Insecta; order Lepidoptera; family Noctuidae; genus Polymixis; species Polymixis lichenea. The sequence goes on along the minus strand of OX420939.1, from coordinate 8,834,689 downwards.
TAACGGCAAAGCTCAATATCAATGAAATAAATCCTCATTAATGCTTATGATATGAATAAGAAAAAACATACATGTGAAAATACGAGAAGGAATTAAAATACTTTGTCTGCAATTAAAAAATAATTTTGTATCTCAGTATTTATGTGGTAGAGTAGTAATGCGTATGTTGTGGCTATGTAATAAAAATCCGCAAGGATCGATCGATCAGGTTAGGTTACGCTTGCTGCGGTTGGTCGGTGGATGGAGACCATCTTTACATAGGTACCAAGAGTCCCGGCTGTCAGTTGTGAATCTTTGACAGTCGTTACGGGTCGTCAGAAGCCCGAAAGTGACAACCAGTCTTACCAAGAGATATGGTATTACCCAGTAACTTGGCTGTGGAGGTCATGGCTCCATGTAAGATACTGGTATTCAGCTGCCTCCGGTTAGTAATTAGATTATTAATGCTTATATTGGATATAGCTTTATATTACGGTTTGAACTTCTAAATAAATACCTTATAAATAACCATCCTAGCTCAGAACTATTTTCCGATTTCAATACAGAAACCAATGAAGTAAATCGCGTAATTAATAACAGAAAGTGAAACGTGGATCTTTACATAATATTATTTTTGACCGACTGAACTGCCCTTGACTAGAAAAGACGCCCATCAGATCTCACCAAGGTCAAAGTTAATGGCTATATAACGGCCACGGAACCCAAAAAAACCTCATAACATGCCACTTATGCCACTTACATCTGTGCATGTGTAATTAAAGCAGAATGGTAATTAAGTAGCCAATAATTCACGTGTAATGATAGTAAAGATATCGATATTTAAATTGAGTCTGCAAAAAATACTGACAAAAAGCTGTGATTACTCTATTGTGGGTAATAAATTAAGATACAAAATATGAAGAGCACATTAATTAAGTGGATATCTATTGGAGTTGCGTCACAAATGTCTTAAGTTTTTTTAGTACCTACGCCTACTGTTATATCTCCAAAACTGAACCTGACAAGTGCCGATTTGAGTTAGTGATAAAAATAAAGTCCTTCCGTTTTTTTTCGGGTGATGGTAGGAATTTATTCGATAGCATCGGCTACGTCAGAAAGTATAGGTACTTGTCGTTTTGTATAAATCGGAATGTAGGGAAGAATACTTCACTGAAGTGCAAGATTCGCATTTACCACATATAATATAATAGCCACGGGAAAGTCCGGCAGTCACGACCTCTCAAGGTAAACAGCGATGTGCCATATTAAAAAAAAAAACAAACAGTGGTTAATCCACTCCGGGAGTGCCGACAGAAGCGAAAACTTGAACAATTACGTGTGTTTTTATTTAATAGTCAGGAAATATTTTTTGAATCGTCAAATGTCTAACGTATATATAGGGGTGTCGGTAACGGTGTCGCGAGTTCAATTGATTTTTTCCAACTCAAAAAATGCCCAACGCGCATAAAGAAGTTTTCACAAAAAACGAATACGGATTACAGATTTGCAGTCATAGATTAATAATCTATATAATAAATGATTAAAATAAATTAATGAAAAGGAAGTTGACGATAGACGTACGTGGCAGCTACCATGGCGTAATGGAGCAAGGGAAAGGGCAGGCATAAGAACTTTAAAAGTATTGTTTTTGAACGTGGGAAATCATCAACTAACTTCTTCCGCTCTGGCTGGAGCAGGAGGGCGTGTCAGACTTTTGCTGACTAAAACCCACCCGTGTTACTTCAGTTGCCTGTGTGCCAGGGGCCGCGGTATCTCTTTCGAACAACCCGCATCCCTGGCAGTGATACTTTCAGTCAGGATTGTAACGAATAACCCTAAATGCCTAACACACTACAAAATCTGAATCATTTTGTAGGATCTTTAGTAGGTATCTCTATGATCGAAAAATTTGTCTACTCAGCACACAACAACATAAATAGCACAAGGAACTGAACTGTCAAAATAAAAGCCATTCCTATTGTTAGTATGTTACATTACACAATTACCCCTCCGGTTAAAATCCGGAGTATCATACTTTCTAAGATAGATAATAAATTACGTGTTGCATTTGCGACAGATTATGGACCTAAATAGTCTGATGCAAATGTGGCCTAAGATGGGTTGAGCAGTTCAAATAGATTATTAGGTTCCCCAGTGACAGCTTAGTACACGTCTGAAATATTTCGTCTAAATCATAATCATGCTTCCACGGACACAGTTACCGTCACGATTTGATATTCGATACACTTAGTTTATTGGGAAATGGCCACCAAAGTACCAATAGTCCACTATTAGTTCAATACATGCGTGAGCACATAAACATAACATCACGTCTTGCTACCTCGAAGGGTTGAGCAGAGGTGAATTTATAATAGGTACACCCACATTGCGCCGCAGGCAAGGCAAGAGCCCTGGGTGGCTGTCGAAGAGGGCGTAAAGTCGCCAAATATAAAAAATAAAAAAACCACCAATAAACCATTTCATACTGTTATCAATATCTAAGAAATCTGAAGAGCTGCAGCAGAAACTTGAATATATTGTGCAGTACGGGGATGAAAGCATACCTATTTCCAAATCTGCCTATTGCTATTCAAACTCTCTTCAAGTTGCAGCATTGCAAGCAATTTTTTAGCAAGTTGAAATTAATATATTCGTTATTGAAAGTTATTATTGGTCAAGAAAGGTTTGGAGCGAGATGATAATTTATGATGGAGCGCAAATGTGTTACGTGCCCTAAGCGCCATTTTCTATTGGTACGGTCCTTGTACCATGTAATAAGCGGCGAGCCTATTGACATCAAAGGGCACAAATCCAGACTCCGGGGTGCTACTGAGAAATTCCAGATTGAAAAATAACACTTTGCCCGAACTGGGAATTGAACCCAGGAAATGTTAAAACGTTGATGTTAAAACAAGATCCTGTTATACTGCAGCGCAGTCGGTTAAAAATAAATCTAGAGTCTAAAACAAGTGAACGCAAACTTGCGCACAATCACTGCGTAGACACAAAAGGTAATGGGTAAGATCTTTTCGATTTATTTGTTAATAGATAGTTAATATTAGAAGTCTAAACTCAAAGGGGGTCACGCAATTTGCTGTTGGAGATTCTAGGTTTATTATTAAAATAAATTAAGAACCGAAAGCCTCCAGTATTACAGATTAGCGTACCTGCTAGGCAGCCTAGCAGGCGACTAGGCTGCTTATGTATTTATGCTGTATTGCTTACCTATTTAGTTGTTTAATTTAATATTCAGACTCAGACGGAGAACAATTATTTTTAACTGACTTCAAAAAGGAGGAGGTTCTCAATTCGTCGGAACATATTTTTTATGTATTTCCCCGATTACTCGAAGATGGCTGGACCGATTTGGATTATTATTTTGATCATCAAGTCAGGATCTGATGATGGGATCCTGGAGAAATAGAGAGAACTCTTCAAATTTTATAGACAAACTTGAAGCGGTTTGGGTAGTTTTTGGAAGAGTACTTTCTCGAAGTGGTCATTTCAATTTGGTGAAGATCTGATGAAGAACTTCGGAGATAGGCAACGGAACTCCTCAATAAATGATAGGAAATGGACTGGAATTGCTTTGTTTACACCAGTTCATAACATAACATCACGCCGGTACGCTGTGAAGGGGTAAGCACATGTGAACCACTAAAGAGTGAAAAATTAAAACTTAAAAAAAAACTGACTTCCAAAAAAAGACTAGGTACAAAGTGAAAAATAACTTTGATTTCGGAAGGCGGTGACAAAAACTTAAATACATATCCAAAGCCACCGTCTTCCGAAATTAAAGTTATTTTTCACTTTTTAGTGTTTTTTTGGGAGACGGTTAATTTTTTTTTTTTAATATTTTTCATTCTAAACTGTGGGGTGCCGCTAGTAGTAAATTTAACGAACTATTCATTAAATTTATTACTAGCGGCACCCCGCAGTTTCACCCGCCTTAGTCTCGATCCCGTGGGAATATCGGGATAAAAAGTACCCTATGCCCTAATCCAGGTTATGGTCTACAAGTCATCCTTATTTAACGTTAGCTAACTATGTCACTATTCATAAAACTTCAGTTAAATATTGTTAAGAAATCAGTTGTCCTAATATAAATAGTAAGAACTCATGCCGCCTGTGATACAGGTTTATCCTAGTACAGGCATCATACTTTGTACTACCTATATTATTTCTATGATTTGTACTGTATTTTACCAATTTTATTTTTTGAATAAAATTTTATAATTATTTATTATTATTATTTCCTTTATTTAATTAAATAGACATATAAATTACATTTTTAAATATTAGTATAAAAATATAGAAACATTTAAAAATATAAAAAATAGTAACCCACCGGTATCGGGAACAGGGTCCAAGCTACAGGTCAGGGCTACGGGTCAGGGCTCCAGAGAGAGGAACCTCCTAACAATGCGAGCCGTGTCAAGAAGTACCGCTTTCTGAATCAGGCCCTTGACCCAGCTGCCCAACGAGAGCCTCCTTAGGTGTTGGTCGAGGCTCTTGGCTATCAAGCCATTGGCTGTAACGACTATCGGTACAATGATCGCTGAGTCCACATCCCACATGTCGACAACCTCGCGAGCCAAGTCAAGATACTTGATTTGTTTATCTTTCTCGGCTTTTACGAGGTTCTCGTCATGCGGGACCGTTATATCAACGATCATTGTACGCCGCTCTAGTCGATCCACCACCACTATATCAGGCTTATTGGCCACAATAGTCCTGTCAGTGATGATGGATCGATCCCAGTACAGTGTGACATGTCCATTTTCGAGAACTGGGTCGGGCACATACCTGTAGTACGGCACTTCTGATTCCACAAGGCTGTATTTCAGAGCAAGTTGCTGGTGGATAATCCTGGCTACAAGGTTGTGTCTATGCAAGTACTCCTCGTTAACTAGACGAGAACACCCGAAGATAATATGTCTGATTGATTCACCCGGACGGTGGCATGCCCGACAGATGTCAACCGTGCCGTCTTTCACAATAAATCTCCGGTAGTTGTTCGTCATCATAACTTCGTCCATAATTGCACAGACAAAACCTTCGGTTTCTCCAAAGAGGTCACCGAAACGCAGCCAGGCTACGGACGCTAGAAGGTCTACATCGGGTCCATGTAGGGCCCGGAAATAGCGTCCGTGAAGCTCCTTACTCTGCCATACTTCCACGCGGTCTTTAGTGTCAAGCACTACAGGCTTGCGCCAGTTCTCTTTAGCCAAGGAGAGCGGGGTGAGGCCCTTGTCAACCACGACCACATCTCGATGCATCCTCACGTCGGCTCCCAGAAAATATTCCCTGAGACTGCATATCTCGCGATTGTGCAGGGTCTTAGCGTTTAAGAACCCTCGACCTCCACACTTTCGCGGGATATACAGTCTCATTACCGATGACCGTGGGTGATGCATTCGATATGCAGTCAGTAGCGTACGGACCCTCCTATCCAGGGCGTCGAGTTCGGTCTGAGTCCATTTGAGTATGCCGAAAGAGTACATCAAAACCGGCATGACCCAACCGTTGAAGGCGCGCACCTTGTTCCCGCCTGATAAAAGACTATTAAGTACTTTTTTCAGACGGCCAAAGAAGCGCTCCTTCAACGATTGCTTCATGTCAGTATCGTTGATGCCCAACGCTTCCGACATACCCAAATACTTATAGGTTTCGACTGTGGAGAGGGCTCGAAGGTTTATGGAATCCGAGAGTTGGGTTCCCACGGATTCCGCAATCTCCCGTCGCTTTACATGCATGACCGCACATTTGTCCACACCAAATTCCATCCTGATGGCGCTATCAGTAGCTCCATCAGTTGCGAATTGTTGGCGGCAAAGAGTTTTAGGTCATCCATGTAAAGGAGGTGAGAGATAACCTGACCACCTCTCCTCAGCCGATAGCCTATACCTGAATCCTCCAGCAGTGTGCTTAGAGGATTCAGGGCTAGGCAGAACCAAAGCGGACTCAAACTGTCGCCCTGAAATATGCCTCGCTCGATCCTTATCGGCTCGCTATTCCTTTGGATGTTTCGACATCCTGGATATCGAAGGACCGTACTCCATTGCCTCATACATGACATCAGGAAGGTGCGTAGAGTTGTATCTACTTTATACAACTCCAGCACCCTCATGAGCCATGTATGTGGCACCGAGTCATAGGCCTTCTTGTAATCTATCCAACATGTCGAAAGATCCTTTCGGGAACGACGAACCTGTTGGCTAGTGGCCATATCAATGAGGAGTAGCTCCTTAGTACCACGGGACCCGTTCCGACATCCATTTTGAGAGACAGACATGATGGAGTTACTGTCTATATGATTGTAAATTTTAGCTCTCAAAATGGATGTAAGAACTTTATAGACCGTCGGTAAACACGTGATCGGTCTATAATTTTTGGGCTCCGCAGTACTACCTGATTTATGGAGCAGGTGGGTAACTCCTGTCGTTAGGAACTGGGGTAGCGAACCAGACTCTAAAGCAGTCTGGTACTGAGCTGCCAAGCGAGCGTGCGATCCAATGAACCATATAATCCAGAAGTTGTGCAGCCCGTCCGGCCCCGGAGATTTCCAGTTCGGCAATTATTATTATTATTTCAGTAAAATCCTTTCAGCCGTTTTAGCGTGAAAGTATAACAAACATACAAAAAATCAAATATTTTCTCTTTGTAATTTTTTGATGCCCTAAAAGTTACTTAGTGCGTACCTTCATCATCCACACACTTAAAAGCCCCCAAATTGCGTACCTAACATACTACTTATCAATCAAAATCTGAATCATTTTGAACGATATTTCCAATCCATTGCTTCATATTTTGGTAAAATTTGTCCGATAAATGCCGTTAAACTGTCAAAATTACTGCTATTCCCACTACCCCAATTTATTTGGGGTCGGCACTGCATGTCTTCTTCCATACATCTTTACTAGCCGTTTCCTCAGTAGCCACCTTTTTTCTAGCCAAATTGTATATCATATAATCCATTCATTGTTTCTATGGTCTTGTAACCCACCAAATTCGTACCTACTCTAAAAAAATCTCAAAACATGTTCCTCATTCCTCTGCATCACATGCTGACTTCTCAATACGAAAGCTTCATAATAGGTATCATATACAGGATAAGTTTTTATCCAATGCGCAAAATGTAACCATGAATTCAGCATATCATTCTAGGCCCCCACGCGCAGAAATTTTACGTCGGTTTTACAAAAAAAAATAATCAGCTGTTTCATAGAAAAGTGGAAAAAAAACCTACGCGGTCAAAATGTATGGAACAGCTGATTTTTTTTTTATTACCGACGAAAAATTTCTGCGCTGGGGGTCTAGAATGATTTGCTGAATTCATGGTTAAAGTTTGCACACAAGAACACCGCCCTACACTGCCGCGTTGTAAACTTGTAAGCACTCTTTCAACTAGTCGCCGACTGGTTGCCTACCGGAGCCGCGGCGCGCTACTATTTGCGTCTTTTGTTTGTGGATATAGCTTTCGATCGGACGTCCGTACGTATCACGTGCCGCTATCGTTTCGCGAACAATGTCGTATAACAATCAGGAAAATTTTAATATGTTGACCCACTGTAATTATGCTGCTGCGCGTAGAACGTATGAGGTGCGCTTCGCAAATAGGCCAGGTGTGACAGTACCTCGGAGCGTGCATTCTAACGCCTGCATAACCGTGTGTACATTGTTCATGGGCACGGGTCGCAGACCACTGATCCTGGGAGACCACGAGAGCGCAACGTGGAAATCAAGGGACAAGTGCTGGATAGGTTTGCTGCAGATCCCACGTGTGTGAAAAGGTGTCGAATGTGTATTAGTGTTGGAGGTGGAAGCACGATCGCCAAAGTATGCAACAACAACAAGTGAATGTTTTAATGAACTGATACCTACAGTCGTTAAGTACATTGCCAAAAGCACATCACATTAAAAAAAAAACCTTATCAGGGCTACGTTTAATTTAATTACATAATTTTTTCTTGTTAAACAGAATTAGGTTTGAAATCCGGATTACTATGTCTACAAACAATATGAGCTGATACCTACACGTCCTCTAAGGTATGACGTAGCGTAGGTTTCTTTCGTTATACGTTTGTTTGGCGGCACGCGACAAAGTATAAACATAAAAACCGTCTCGCTCATGCATGCAATGCAGCTTCTTTGACACAATACTTTAGGTACTAAACACGTGAACTTTGTCGAGCGACCGACCAGTGTTGCCTTTGATAAGTTTTTATTTTATTTTTATTTAATAATTTTGGAATATTTGGATACTGGGGAAAAACAATTATCTCAAAACCATTATATGGTTACGTATATGTGTACGCAGTACGATGCCGAATAATACTCTTACGGATCGGACAGGGTTTTTGTTACATGCTGTAAATACAAGAATTGCCCGTTTAAAGGTATCAGATTAGAAATACCGATGCCGACTAGAAAGCTTTTTCTTTACTTCGTTTGTTTCGTAAGCCAATAATTGATGATCATCAGCGTCGTAATTGTTAATTAATACCAAAGATAATACGCAAGAGTTGTTTACTACTATCATCGCCTACGTGGGCTATTTTACAGTGACTAATAAGTAGGAATTGCCAAGGAAATTATTCAATCTGCCTCGCCATTTCCCAACGATGTTCGGGTCGGCTTCCAGTCTGACCGGATGCAATTCCTGTGTGCAGCTGAATAGCAGTATTTTACATGGAGCTACTGCCTATCGGACCTCCACAACCCAGTAACTGGGTAAGACTGGTTGTCAGAATTTCTGGCTTCTGACGACCCGTAACGATTATCAAGATCTACGAATGACAGCCGGGACAAACGGCTTATCGTGCTTCGAAAATAAAAAAGAAACATGTTCACCCATCCAAGGCCGGATGGATGGACCCGTGTGGCTGTTATTATATAATCATGGAAATTATAATGAGGGAATATCTAGGTTTATTGATGACCAAACGTAACTTGTTTTGTAAACGTAGATGTTATAAAGGGTGACTCATCTGAAATAAGTTGACCACAATATACTTTCACTGACAATAAAATTTGGTATTTGTACTGTTATTATAGCAATTTATGTATGGTATACATAACTATACGTTGGCACATTTTGCAATACTTATAAGGTAGTGAAATTGGATCAAAAGATGCGTATGCGCCTTGTGTAAGATCCGCATCTAATGACCCCACAATTCGAGCAATTCTTACATATCCATGTAGGTAGGTATAGAAAATAATGGCTTAGTAAGTAAAATTTTGGAAAACTTCCTACAGCGTTTGCTGGTTTTGAAAATATTAAAAACCCCAAAAACCTGAGCATCGTGACTGTATGAGTCATAAATGTGAGTCATCCTGACTCATGTGACAGAATTATCTGACTAAAGTGTAATAGGTATGTCTCGCATTTGAACTTCAAGCTACAATGACGTCTTTACAATTTGCCAAAGTTGCGGGAAAGGAGGAACTATGAAGGCGAAGAAGAAAATGCATATAAAGTGGCACCTGATGCCGACGATGTAGATGCAGCAATTAACATAGATAGACTTGGTGACACTGGTGATAGACAGCTAACTACCAGCCCGAAGAAGAAATTAGTAAAAATAGTAGCTAAAAATAGTCGCGTTCACAGGTAAAAGCCAGTAGGCCTATTTAAAAAAATACCTGTATTATTAATAGCTTATTGTTCCGCATCATTATCGATTCTGTATGTAGGTAAGCGTGTGTAGAAGGCGAAAGTTACTTTTATAAACACATAAATTTAGCTATTGAACGTGGATAAAATAAATAGAGAGGAAACGACGGCACATTGGACGAATATACAATACCAACAAACATTTCTAATTGAATAAGAACATAATTGCTTATTTTGTACGTAAACACAACTGCAGAGCCGTCGTGTCTTACAAATATCATTAGTTTTATCTGTTCTGAAATATCGACACGTTCGTACTGGGATTGGATTTAGAATTGAATAAGGATATATTTTCTTATAAATTAGTATGTTTGTGGATTATCTCAAAGAGTATGATGGGCCACACACGGGTACACTAGATTTATCAGATATGACTTGCCAGAGGTAGAACTAGCACTTGCGGATTCGCTGAACCAAATTTATTGCCAGATATACAGGTAAAGCCTTCTGTAAGAAGATTAAAGAATAGTTGCATCAGTAACGCCTCATTGCATTGATAAACGACAGACGCCTTCACCTAGTTGTGGGTGTAGGATTAAATTAAGGCTGTTACTAAAAGAGAAGGTCTCTTTTACTGCAATAAAGGGACCTCGTAGATTCGTCTGTAAAACTTAGCGGCTAACATACCCGAAGAAATGGAGCAATAGCAGTTCGTGATCCACGTCACAGATCCACAATGGGAACTATATTGCCAGATGCGGTTCGATTTATTGCGCAAACACCGACCTTCACACCTTCGCTTGATCCTGTTCTATATTATTCAAAGTTTCGTTCAATAATGACATGCATCAGAGCAACGCCAGAATTGATAGCTCATATAAATTCGCTTTTATCATGCCCATTCATATTGATGTTACGATAAAACTGCCTTATAATCCAAACAGAGGAAATCACGATCTCAGTAATGGCAAATGTTATAATTCGATACGATCAAATACTATGATACCTCCTAGTGGCAACGGATACATATTTTAATTTAATTGCCGGTTAAGGATATGATGCTATTGAACATCACATGATTAATTGGCTAGTTTTGTGAATTAAAGACTGATTACAAAAACTAGTAGATGATTAATTAATGCGTAATGTCTAATATCGATTTCGAGCAAGAAGAGTCTACTAGATGGTTAATAAAAAATAAAAGGAGTGACAAGGTTGATTGAGATCCAATAAGATAAAGTTTCAAGGACGGTCACGATGTGCGTGCTGCAAGAATTCGGCAGGTATTTGTTATGATATCAGTTGAAGTAGCAGTTGTTAATTGCAGTTGTTACATTTATGATGTTACTAGTCCACGGTCAGATCACGACACGCCGAGATGAGTCGGGAGTTATCAGATTATTTTATGGTAGATGTACGATTTAATGAGGATGTAGAATTCAAATTCGAATTTATTTGCATGCTGGTGGAACCAGCTCTAACATTAGAGATTTTACGATTGGCCCATTAGATCAAAATTGTTACTTGTACCTACTTTTTAATTGATGTAAGGTCAACCGGGGCAATTGCGTCATATAAATCTCTCACACGCTTTTAAAAAATCATATCTCACTAATTATAAACTTATTAGAAAAATCCTTAATATGAATGTATATAGAAAGTATCTGTCTGCAACCGTAATGAATTGTTTCTACCATTAGTTACAGTAAATACGAGTAAATAAACCTTTTTTTTTAAAGCCGCATTTTAGACGCATTTTCCCGTGTTGGGGCAAACGCGTCTTCATTAAATAAGTTTTAAACCTGTGACGTTTGAAGACGGAAAAAAATACATTTTCCTTCAATTAAAGTTTTGTATACGAATCTTTCAGTAAATTATAAAAATATTAAATAATCATTACATCAGAAGCTATGTCATAAAAACTGGGAAAATGCGACTATTTTTTCTTAGACGCATTTACCCCCAGGCAAATCCAGACGTTAAGAACATTTTATTTGTGAAAGCAAAATTTGATGAACTCTCTCCTAGAAAAACCTTTAAATGTGTGCTAGTACAAGATGGACACCAAAAGAATGAACTTTGTAATAACGCCTTTGCAATTTGGAAATTCATATTCAAAATAAAATGATGAGATCCAGTTGGTGTCGCATGGGACTGTCTACATCCGTAACATCCATGTGACCAGATAAAATGTGTTGTATACCATGGCCAGATAAGTTTCTGCTCTATGTAATATTGAAAGTCATTTCTTTCTAAATATTTATCGAATGTCTATCAATATACCTATTGTGATCGTATTCTAAATTACTTGCAACACAAATTGATAACTCCACTATAACACAAAACATTCGCTGAATTTCTCATAAAAATTAAAAAAATGAAGAAAGACATTTAAATTCATTGTTAAACAAAACTTTATGAAACACATAATAAAAACACAAAACAAAAGGTTTAAGATCTCTGGTTTTGGGGCAAATGCGTCATAGAGTTGCAATAACCCCGAAACAGCAGATGCATTTACCCCAAACATCCAGACCTAACCTAAAAAAATTAAATCTTTATTTCTCCACAAGTATAACGATTTTAATAAAAATAACTATTGGTATAGACAGACTATATTATATTATTTATATATATTTCATAATAAAAACGAAAAACCGAGAAAAAATATGGATTCTTGAGGATTTTGATCACTCAACTCGCGCAGCACCAATTCACAAAAAACAAGTGATTTGCAATATGGCCGATATTTTGAATTTATGCGTTTCAAGGCCATCTATTGAAATGATACGTTATGATTTTATTCAAAATAAACAAAACTAGATGGCGGGATAGGTTGGTTTTCAAACAGATTTAAAATTATTTAAAATAAACGCAATTGCCCCGAAGACGCAAATGCCCCGGTTGACCTTACCTATAAAAATACAAGGTAAATTATTAAGTCGTGCAGTGAATATGGTACGGTCTAGGTAATTAGGAAAAATATTAAAGATGCAGATAATAATGGCCAATCTTTGTAATATGATAAATGGGTGCTTGTTAAAATAATAAGAAGACAGTAATTAAAACATTTAACAAAAAATATATAGGTAAAGACTAAATAATAATCATCAAGATAATGAAGCTGTCTGGGTCCTTTGAACTCTAATCGACGCGCATTTGGCTGTCCAAATATGGCAGATCAACAAACTTAATTGTGCAATTTAGTTTCCCAATATAATAGCCTCTACAGTCTAGAGTTCTAGACTATAGAGGTGACTGTCAGGTGACACGAAATCTAAATTCTGTACCTACTGGGAGTTCGTTCAATGTTTTGCACCACCTGAAAGCTTTCAGTCATGTACGACAAAGTTACACGGTTTAATTTTGATAAAATGTTGTTAATAGATGTAGCCAGTACTTACATACTAACAAACAATGAGTCACAATTTATTTACATACATTTACATGTAACATGTTTAAAAAAAGACACGATGTTAACGCTCTTATGGTCTTGGATTTCAGAGAGTGAATTGCTATAGAAATAAGACATAGAGGAAAGGTAGAAAGAAGAAGATGAAAGAAGAAATAAGAAGCAAAATGAAAAATAACAACTGATTACATGGAGCAAATGAAGAAAACTGCAGAGACACATAAGCAGCCAAAATTTGCATTGGATAGATTAAGGGGATATTGCTACAGTTTTATGGATGGAAGGAATGGCAATAGTGTTTGCCATAGACTCCATCACTTACATGGGACTTTTAACCATAAAACGGGAATCTCTGGGTGTACTATAAACCTCTATACTTGAAATACTTGTCTATGATTTTTTCGAACCGAGGCAAAAACTTGATAGTGGCGCCCCTCTCTCCAGAGTTTGAGATAAATTAATTAAGTGTGGGCCTGTGTGGCGCCTTTTTCTTACAAGTCGACGGTGAGCCAACCAGGCTTCCGTATGCTAGGCGGTTTGTGGAGCAAGATTTTTATTTTTAATCATATTTCACAATATTATGAGTTCGGCGCCTCTTGAAACTGCCGCGCGAGGCGGGTGCCCCGGTTTGCCGCCCGAGGCGGGTGCCCCGGTTTGCCCCCCCTAGATCCGGGGCTGCTTGTCAGGTGCGGCTCATGTCTGCCCAATGGTAGCCCTACTTACCTACATTACATGTGTTCCTGTAGGTTGGTTAAAGCCATTAGGCTTCAGCCATCAGCTCGTGTTTTATTGAGCAAGATCTCGCTAATTATGTTACTAACTTATTATATGCACTGATTTCAAGTTCACACCGTCACATGAATGAACCTAATCCTCGGGAAATCGTAGTGCGTGGTTCATTAATTTAGATTATTAAGAATTATGCAGGCTTAATTTGAGTCTATTGTTATGAATACTTCGTTCAGACATGACATTGTTTCAGGGTTACCGGTCTGTTTTTTCGGATATTTTTTTTGATAAGTGTCTATTTATTTATGACTAGCTTTTGCCAGCGGCTTTGCCCGCGTATAGGCCGGAACTTATCCCACGGGAACGTACTACTAGGATTAAAATCCTATGTAGGATTTTTCCATTCAAGATCCAGGTTTTATAACATCTGTGTGCCAAATTTCATCCTAATGTGCCCAGCTGTTATTGCGTGATTGAGTAACAAACATCCATATAATTGCATTATTTTATAATGTTTAAATAAATATAGAGAAAAATTAGCAGGCTTGCAATAGCTCGAGAGCTTTTATACTGATTGGAATATGACCGCTGGCTGTAACAATGGTAGTTATACAATAGCTAAAATATACTTCTTGTTTCAGAAATCTAAGGCAGAATTTACTTCGATCGACTTAATTTGTCTCGAGACAAAGAGCCTATATCTACTATATGAAATATGATAACAACGTTTAACCGAGACACACAAAACAATCCTCATCATGAACACAAGAGAATGTTGTGCCATGTATAAGGATTTGTGGAAGATTATGCTATTAGTTGCGAGATTATGTGCGCACGCGATGTGGACTCATAGTTAATAGATCTATGAGAAAATGTGCTCCTGGAGTGAGTACGTACGTACACATAGGTGTACTGTGTTTTGGAGCTTTTCTTTGTTTAAATGACTTGCGTTCATCATTCCAAAGAAAAGACGTGCGAAGGAGTAAAATGCACGCATAAGAAAATTTAAGAAAAATTAATCGCGTTTCAGCATAGATACCATACCAACAGATACTAAACGAGGTAGTAATCTAATTTCAAATGTGGCATGAAGGGCAGCAACCTTAACTGATGCTGAACAGAAAACTTTCTTAGGAGACCATAACTTACGGAGTTATTGCTATTTAGGACAACATAACAATTAGCCAAGCATATAATATAAGTACCTATCATGGATCTTTAGGGGCTAACTCAAACTTATTCAGCTCTGTTCAGCTTTTTTCCATAATTTTGTATGAGATGCGGACGCATCCGTTCAGCCGCGGAAAGCTGAACGGACAAAATCATTGTTTTCTATGGACAAAAGCTGAACAGAGCTGAATAAGTGTGAGTAGTCCCTTAAACGGTGAAGAAAAACATCGTGAGGAAACCGGTATGTCCTAGAAGACATGTGACATCGACTAATTGTACTGGGCCCTCGTGGTGGATAATGGCGCACTCTCTCTCACCGAGAGGAGGCCTGTGCCCCAGTAGGGGGAACGTTATCTAGGCAGATTATGCTTATGCTATCACGGCAACCTACGGCTATTTCAAATGTGAGGATTTTACTTTGACACCTTCATGACAGGTCTAACAGCCCATGTTATGTAGTTTATTTATCATCATCATCATTTCAGCCGGAAGACGTCCACTGCTGGACATAAGCCTCCCCCAATTTGTGGGGGGCTTGCCATAATCGCCACGCTTGGTAGTCGGGTTGGCGATCGCAGTATGGTGTAAAATGCATAGAGAACGCTGCTGCTCATTCAGCATTCAGCATCATTCCATGCAGTATCTTGTACGTTCGAAACTAAGTTAATTTGATTTTAATAATTAAATAAACTACAAAGAAACGCTACCAAATTCGCCACCTAAACCAACATAGTCTTCTTAAACAGGTGTCCAAAATAATAAGCAAGGGATCTATTTGTGCTCACCACTTACGATAGCTTAGGACAACAAAAACTGGCATTGACACGCCTCAGGTAATAGCTAATCTATGTTTTATTGGTAAAACGTTTAATTTTCGTCCGATATGTTTGCGGTCCAATTAGCGATCTTCGTAATAGCGAAGGTGTTTCTTTAGTAAGCATGCATGGGTAAATTTTATGAAGTATGACATGAACAGGTTTTAGTATTATTTGGTATTTTGTTTGTTTTCCTTTGCATCTTGTTGTGTAATGAAGACTAGGTACCTAGTGTCGTCATCGGCCCGTTAACGTCTGCCACCGAGCGTTGCCATAATTTCTATGGTTTACATCGGATTGGTAATCTCAGTACATATTATAGGCACTTAAGGATTAGTTAGGATGCTGCTGGTCAATGTATTGATGCATAAAAATAAGTAAGTATTAATAGGTACTACATAACTACCTAAGTACTTATTGTAGAAACTTAGCAGTACAAGATTGGAGAGACGGGGTAAGTAGAAGTGCAGCTACAGGGGCTAACAGGAGAATTTAAATGGAAAATTTTAGAAAATGGTAAGCCGGCAAGAAGATTAATGATAATGATAAATGATAAATGATTTTATTTCTGTAAGTAGGTTTGTACAAACACTTTTAAGTACGCGTCAATCATATTTTATTAAACTAGATGAGGTCGGCGTTTCCTATCTGACTACTCTGAGAAGAAAGGCCGAAACAAACTCAGAGGTCACAGTTTCTTTTAAACTCCAGACATAATCTTGGTCAGATCATGTGAAGACCATGTGGATCGGTGTCTGAATTGGTCTTTTGAGGAGAGAACCACACAGATTGAGTGGACCTGTCCAATCAGTGCACGCATTTATCAGTAATCATGCAGCTCAATTCAGAACTTGAGGAGCTCAACGATTTGACGAACAATACCAAAGAAAGGACATTTGAGTGGGCCGCATAAAGTACTCAAACTGCCAGATTAACATTAAAACTAACTGTGAAAGAGATGAAACACGAAACAAAAAAGAACAAAAAATAAATAAAAAATATGACCCACACATAGTCCTCACATTCACAACAATTAAAACAATACTATTATTATCTTCTCAAAGTTCTTATTATTATTATTCACGTCAAAGTGTATATAATAATTATCAAATGTAAAAGAGTATAAGTTTGCAAAAACAAAAAAATTGGAGCAGGTCAATCTCAAGCTTTTTTGTCCTCAATATAATCTTTAACGGTATAAAAGGCTTTCAGGCACAACTTACGTTTAATGAATGATTTAAATTTATTGAGACTTAGATCTTGAACATGGCTTGGAAGTTTATTATAAAAGTGTATACATTGACATCTGACACTGTCGATCTAGCCGTTTTCACCCCTTTGATGATATGAGGTATTATTTTTTTCACAAAACGACACTGCAACTTTTGCTAGCACAGGCCACAGCCGTAAGTAAACCTATCTAATGATTTTTCATACTTAATCATTTGGATAAAAGGTAAAAGACAATATTGGTTGAAATGTTTTTTTATCGTTTGTTTATTTTAATAGATACTTATTCTATAAACTTTTGCTGCATATTATATACCTACCTAGACCTACTTACAGTATTTGCAGAACTCCTATAAAACATTTTTCAATTCAAAATAATTTATTACGACATTTATTGCAGTATCGATCACGATTATTATGATCGTAATCCTAATATAAATTCATAGTGAAGTTTTTATGATCTTGGAACCTATTGAGTTCTCCACAGTACGTAGCATTAACAGTATTTAATACCTTACTAAAGCCCCATTTTCACGACTCAAGTTTTTCGCCCGAGGCTTACAACTAAATCGAAGCTATGCAAATATCTTGCAACCTCTTAAAAGGCTGCTCAGTTTCAGGCCCGCTTGAATTGCCCGGCAATTCGGCAAAAGCCATCAGCTGGCGACAATCTGTTGAGAACCAATTTCAGGATTTCAATTAGCCAACCAGCCAGGATTCTCAATTAGCCAACAATGAAACATATTTGCAGACTTGATGTTATTAAGGACCTCAGATTTGTTGACAAACATTGGTACAAGTTGTTAGCAAAAAAATCTTCAAGAGGTTAAAAACCTCTTTAAATCATCATATTGATTTCAGTGAAGTTTTATTTTGAGATGGCAGTTACAGTTACAGCTCTTGGCTAAGTAATAAATAGCCGCACGGGTCGATCGATCAGGTTAAGTTAAAATGACGCGGTTAGTCCACATGGGTGATCTTCTTTACATACCAAGGCCCTTCCGTGCCTCGGAAAGCACGTTAAGCCGTTGGTCCCGGCTGTCATTCGTGGATCTTTGACAATCGTTACAGGTCGTCGGAAGACCGAAAGTCTGACAACCAGTCTTACCAAGGGGTATCGTATTACCCAGTTGCTGGGTTATGGAGGTCAGATAGGCAGTCGCCACGTGAAATACTGGTATTCAGCTGCATCCGGTTAGACTGGAAGCCGGCCCCAACACAGTTAGGAAAAGGTTACGCAGATGATGAGGTACAGTAACAGTGACGGTAAAAGGCAAGTTATATTTAATTAGGTACCTACTAAATAGCTCGCCCTCGCTGGCTGACACTGAATCAAAATGAGGGCCCACCTTCGACACTAGCTAAGCGGCTCTGCTCTACCCCTCTTACACTGTTTAGACCAGTGTAGGGCAAACTTTCTTAATGGGCCAGAAAGTTTGAGAAATTTCAGAGGATGACCAGAATTATAGGAAATTAAATCTTACGTAATAAAATGGCGGCGAGAATTTTTTCTATGCTCGGAGTTTCTTTGAAGGATAAAATCAGGAATTAAATTATCCGGAAAAGAACCGGAGTTACCGACATAGCTTGTAGAGTGAGCAAGCTGAAGTGACAGTGGGTTGGCCATGTTAGTCAAAGGACCGATGCACAGTGGAGCAGACGAGTCCTGCACCCTATTTGTGTAACTCACGATTAATCATAATCTGTTTCGTTTCGAAACAGATTGCTAAACCATTGCTTCATATGTTCGAAAAATGTGTCTGCTCAGCAACGTAAATCACGCAATGAATATTGTTGAACTGTCAAAATGAAACCGATTATGATTAATCGTATGTTATGCAATTAGGGTGCTGGAGTGGAGACCGCGTATCGGCTAACGTAGTGTGGGACGCCCCCCAGGTAGATGGACCGCCCAAGTAGCATTGCAAGCTGTATACAAGCTGTATTTTAGTTCGGTTTTATACTAGAAGCTGTATTCAGCCTGTATAAAGGCTGTAAAAGCCGCACATTTTCAGGTTTTTGCGTTAGTAGAACTATATAGTACCTGTAGAATCAATAAAGAAGCTGTATAATAGTTGTATTAGAGCTGCTATTCGGTGTACAAAGAAACCATTACACTGCAGATATTATCTTATAAATATCTTGTAAAGAAAAGAGTTCTAAATAGGTTTTTGAAAAGAATTACAAAATAATAAAAATTAGACGAATTAGATTTTCAATGTAATTGAACCGTGAATGGCGACATTATTATTTATAATATTTATTAGTAAATAAACGTGATCTTGGACTTAGATATCTGAAGGTGTTAATTGGTGAATTGAATTTGCGGATCTTAATTTATTGTGAACCTGTCTATGTTTTCTGTCAAAATATTCAAGCGCCAGCAAAATAATGCCCTATGGCATTAAGTCCGCCTCTGTACATTTCTGTGCGTGAAGTATTAAATAAATAAATAAATAAATAATCGATCTGATACAAAAGAAAACTACTATTTATATCTATTTTTATTTTTATTCAAAAGGAACAACAAACAGCTACAATATAAAACATAGAAACAAGAAATACACACAACGTATAAACAATATTGCAGCCCACAACGCTGTTCACGGGTTAACAATAGGATTCAATACAGTGAAAATAATCGCTAGGGTCGAGTAACACAAGTTTTTTTTTTAAATTATTAAACTAACTATCGTGTTAAGATAATAGTAAATGTATATAATAAACAATAGATGGTACAAATGAGAAAAATACATAATGCTATTCAGGAGAGCTCCTTAAGAATAAGGGTTTTGAACCTATAGGGAGCACATGCAAAAATGTCAATATGTTCAAAAGTCCTATTGTAGGAATCTACCATTCTGCGAACAGGCGAACGTAAGCCAGAGTTGGACTTGCAAGTGCCCACTGAAAATAATGTGCCAGCGCGCACCTTCCGCTTATAGACTGTTCTAGGGACCGCATAGCATAACATGTTGGACAATTCAATGCAGTCCAATTTATTACTAACAATACTGTATAAAATCATGGCTTCTAAATACTTACGTCTATTTTCAAGTGTTGCGAGCTTATACTTTGCTAGCAAATCTTGATATGGCAAATAATATCCATAGCATCTATAATGTATGGTACGTAGGAATTTATATTGAACACACTCAATCATTTCAACGTACTTTTTGTAGTATGGACTCCAGACGGACACGGCATACTCCAGTTGAGAGCGTACCAGAGGCTTATATAAGCAAATGTAAGAAGAAGGCTTTTTAAAATCAACTGTTGAACGCATTACAAATCCGTATAGTTGACATGCTTTATTTACAATTTTTCGTATGTGTAGGTCTAAGCAAAGCTTAGAATCAAGGATAATACCGAGGTCACGAATAAAGTCCACTTTAAGTAGAGAGGCATTGCACAACGTGTATGTATAGTTTATTTTCGTTTTATTTTTTGTGAAGTTTACGAAGTTACATTTCGGTAAACTTAGTTGCAACTTATTTTTCTGGCAATAACAGGATAGTCTGTCCAAATCTTGTTGCAACAGAAGGCAGTCATTTGTTTGTCGTATGGCTCTGTATATCGTAAGTCAATATTGGATTTTAAGGTTAGAATAAAAAACAATTTGAAAATAACAGAAGTGATGGCAGTGTGATCATTGTGCCCACATATCAAGTTGAAAATCATAATAAAATCCTTAAATTATCAAATTTTGTTTTATACATTCGAAATTACGAAAATGGCGACTATTTGCTAAACGGCCTAAACGGTAATCGGAGTGTGTTATAGTCTGAGTAGCTGTACTAAGTAAATTAAGGATTATATTGTACAGCTTTTGGCTATTAATCAGCTTTATAATAGAATATTTTTATTACTCAGGCTGTATATCAGTTCTCTATACATAACTTATAATACTCTTTAGAGTTACTTAAAAATAAAAAAAACCCTGAACTCAAGATGATACGTACCTACACATGGTAAAACTAAAAGAATTAGCTGTTTTATTTTTAACCAACGAAAAAAAAAGGAAGAGATTCTCAATTTGACCGTTTATTTTATACCTAAGTAAACTTATTGTAAAGTATTATTAGTTTGTTGTATATAAGACGGCGGAAAGCCCAATGCACGCCGTCTCTGATGTTTCTGGTGTAATTCTTCGTAGGTAAATAGGTAGTTGGTTTTTAATCACACACAACACTTAACTCAAACCATTTATTTTCAACTAAATCTTTTACTTTGGATTTTTCATTTAGCAGTGAATCAAATAGTTTGAGTTACGAAGGGATTCTAGGCACCCATTCCAAAACTAAAGTAGGTCTCACATGGAGAAGAACGGGCAAGAAACTCCACGGACACTCTTTTAAATCAAAACATTATGTTACAGAGGTTTCATAATGTCCGACCGCCATTATTGTCCATTTTTCTAAGGGGGCGGAAGTACTGCGTATTGCACAGAAGACAGTACTGAATCTTATTTCTTAGTAAGTGTTATAAAATTTACTAACAAAGGTCAAATGTTATCAGTTAATTCTTTTATAATTCAATGTCAATGCTAGTTTTCACAAAGCCAATGGCGTTTTAAGATGAAAGTTTAATTAGTAAAGTCATTACTTTTTATAACACACGGAATTTAATGAAACAACAGGAATTCACAAATAAATGTGTGTGTAAAATAATCTTGTTACTTTATCGGTTGCAAAGTTTGTTTGAAACTGATTTAGTTCTCGTATTAAAATATATATATAACAGTCAGTTAATGATCAAAAATCTCGCAATCCGCGCCATTTTCGGCACAGTAGGTAGCAATGTATCATAAACAAATGTACTGTGTCAAATGACCGAAAGGTTTACGACTAAAAGCCCAAAGACAATAAAACAATTATTCCTTTTTAATTGTGGCTATAGTTTTAACTAAGACATCGTAATTAGTTTTATAACTATTTATCTAGTTATCAAACCAGCAGTACTCTACGAGTTTTATATTACAACCTGGCCAATAGATGGCGTTGATCTCAAGGAAACCGGAAAAAGGTTTGTGGGAATCAAAAGGCGAGTTAAGATGGCCAAGAAAGCGATTAGATGTCAACAAATTAGTAAACAAAGAGAATTTATAGTAATTGTTAGTAAAGGATGAAACATCTCGGCCTTTCGATAATTGGTCCACCTCAAAATGCTGTGTGAAAAAGCTATCATTATCGTCATCAATGACAAAGCGGTAAAAGAAATAGGTCTCATGGTTCAAATCAGTCATCATTTGAACTATTTGCGCTCCTTTATGAAGAAACGTTATCATCATGTTTCGAAGGTTGAACTAAATTTACACATTTAACATAACTGTTATGATCATTATTAACCCCGTTTAATGTTTTTGCTACGGAATCCTCTTCGTTGGACGTCGTCGGAATTGACGGTTGACCGTAAAGTCTTTCCGAGTGACTGTGTCATTAATACAAAATAAAGCTGTACTATAGCTGTCATTTATTTTTTTAATTTTAAAACACCCTCAAAAACAGAAATCATAAAACCACTGTATTTACAAGAGTGTACAATTACGCCATAAAATAAGTTTGAGAACGGAGTTTGCATATACCATTGTACAGAAACAAGTCTTAAGTGGTACTACAATAACACTTAGAGCTGTAATAAGTAAGTATTCACAAGCAAAATACAGCTTGTATACATACAGCTTTAACGGTAAAACCAGATTAAAGTGTCAATAAATACTTAAGCTGTATAGTAGAGTTTTAATATTGTATTTAAAAAGCCTAAGCTTTCGCGGATCCCTTAATAAAGATTTACAGTTTTAAGAGATATACAGTTTGAGCTGTATAATGATGACTCAGCTTTAGAAAGACAAAATATTTTTTTGACACTCTTGTAAGTCATTACTTTTTATAACACACGGAATTTAATGAAACAACAGGAATTCACAAATAAATGTGTGTGTAAAATAATCTTGTTACTTTATCGGTTGCAAAGTTTGTTTGAAACTGATTTAGTTCTCGTATTAAAATATATATATAACAGTCAGTTAATGATCAAAAATCTCGCAATCCGCGCCATTTTCGGCACAGTAGGTAGCAATGTATCATAAACAAATGTACTGTGTCAAATGACCGAAAGGTTTACGACTAAAAGCCCAAAGACAATAAAACAATTATTCCTTTTTAATTGTGGCTTTAGTTTTAACTAAGACATCGTAATTAGTTTTATAACTATTTATCTAGTTATCAAACCAGCAGTACTCTACGAGTTTTATATTACAACCTGGCCAATAGATGGCGTTGATCTCAAGGAAACCGGAAAAAGGTTTGTGGGAATCAAAAGGCGAGTTAAGATGGCCAAGAAAGCGATTAGATGTCAACAAATTAGTAAACAAAGAGAATTTATAGTAATTGTTAGTAAAGGATGAAACATCTCGGCCTTTCGATAATTGGTCCACCTCAAAATGCTGTGTGAAAAAGCTATCATTATCGTCATCAATGACAAAGCGGTAAAAGAACTAGGTCTCATGGTTCAAATCAGTCATCATTTGAACTATTTGCGCTCCTTTATGAAGAAACGTTATCATCATGTTTCGAAGGTTGAACTAAATTTACACATTTAACATAACTGTTATGATCATTATTAACCCCGTTTAATAACCGTAAAAGACCTATAAGTTCTAAATAGGCTGATATATTGATGTTGAAAACGCTTGCGTGCTGCTTGGGCGACGACCTTAAAAAGGTGGCTGGGAGAGACTGGACGCGGAAGGCGGAGGATAGAGTGTTGTGGCGCAGCCTAGGAGAGGCCTATGTCCAGCAGTGGACTGCGATAGGCTGACTTGATTGTTGATTGGGATATATCAAGCACTGGATCTTCAACGGACTGCTAAGCACCGAGAGTTGAAAATCGATCAATGATGTATTTTCGACGCGCAGGGATAGCTAGGATGCAGTCTATTCAATTTTCAATGCTCTGTTCAATACCGAGAGTTGAAAATCCAGTGCATGATAAATCCCTCCGAGATTTTATTACGTTCGTCTGGACGTCGACTAATTTAGGCTTCATTCATGTTTTACGATACTTTGTAACTTTAATTAAGTAATACATAGGTATCTAAGTGTATTATCTATAATACTAAGTACCTACAATGGAAAGGACATACGTACCTGCCTAAGTTAAGTCAGTACGTTACTTAGGAGCAACCAATCTTTAAGCGAATATAATGTTGAGGCAATCCTCGGGAATATATGGCCGTTCATCAAAGCCTTCCTTCAGTAATGGCCGTTCAATAAATAACGGGTCCCATGACCAATTGGTGTGACTTGTGACTTTATAACATGAAGTACAACATGCATTGCCCGAAGGGTTAGGCAAATGTGCACCTATATTAGGTACACCTACATTTAGCAAATTAAGGGTCATTTATATGGGACCACCCTTGAGGCATAGCCTATCCGTCATCAAGATAGCGAGGGCGCCATCAACTGGGCACAAATCTAGACTCCGGCCTGCTACTGAGAAATTCCATATTATGGAAAAACCCAATAATTTTCCCGATCCGGGAATCGGACCCAAGAGCATATATATGCTTTTGGGTCCGATTCCCGGATCTGGCTCGTCACCAGCAGGCTTCGCATGACGCTTTCTATTTCTACTCTACCATAGAATAGAAATCGCTTGTCTACATTTCTCTGTGAAAAGCTGTGAACTGTCTCCACGGCAACGTCATTTTTGTCTCTTCTTCCGTCGACAAAACGTTTCTCTATGGTTCTCGTGCTAAGTCTGCAGTAGCGCATGCGACTATGAAGTTATTGCTCATAATTTTATGCTTCCTCATCATTTGAAATGTTAAGTTCTACTTAGTATGGACTTAAACTTAATACTTTGTGGCCGATTGTAATCTGCGGAAAAGTCATAATGTCGCTTGCTTCACCTTTGCAGTTTGCATATAGGTAAATTCTTCAAAGCATGGATAAATATGGTAATAATATGCGGAATCTAGTGGCCTGACAGAATGATTACAAGTCGAGAGCCCAAAAGCCGGCTAAGCCTTTGGTTCCGGCTGTCATTCGTAGATCTTGAGCCCAAAAGTCTGGCAACCATTCTTACCAAGGGGTACAAGATGTTAAAAAGTAACAGGGTTATGGAGGTCAGATAGGCAGTCGCTCTATGAAAAATACTGGTACCTATTTAAGGTAAAACACCCAATCTTCGACAAAGCACCATTGTTCGACATTTAAAAAGTTTACTAAACAAAATAAGAGTAATATCTTATTTCTGAACGCACTAAAAACATAAACAAAATACGATGATTGTCTAGCTGTCATTGCGGATGACATTTTATACATTCGGTCATTTTGAAATAAATGGCGTAGTCGAACGTTTCGACCGCGAGAGATCTCAAACGAAAATCCAGTTTTATTAGTGTAATCACTAAGGAGGTGAGTAAGATTTATTGCCCATAACTTTTAATTGTTTAGCTTTATCGAAAATATTACTTATTTTTTCAATTAGGACACAAATAGTCTACTTTCTAATAAACTTTTACAAGGGTGAGATTATATTAAAATATCAAAACAAGCCTGTCGATAATTGGAATTTTTTCTTCGCTTGTTCTTATCTTCGACAAATGTCGAAACGTTTTTTGTTGTTATGTTGTGCATCTTATTTTATTGTTTAGCTAAGTTTTGTTAGCACTCTAAAAATATAGTTATTTCATTTAAATCGTCAAACTGCTTCTAATGATCGACAGCCGTGTCGATGATTGGATATTCCATATGTTCCAGTTTTCGACATTATATTTGTTTTGCAGGAATGGCGCCTCGAAAAAATTACACACCTCTTCAAATGACAAAGGCGATAGAAGCAGTCAAAAGAGTTGAAAAAATTTCAACTGCTGCAAAAAAGTTTGGCGCGCCCCGGGTAA
This sequence comes from Polymixis lichenea, assembly GCA_949091785.1. Classification (NCBI taxonomy): domain Eukaryota; kingdom Metazoa; phylum Arthropoda; class Insecta; order Lepidoptera; family Noctuidae; genus Polymixis; species Polymixis lichenea. The sequence goes on along the minus strand of OX420939.1, from coordinate 8,808,827 downwards.
TTTTGCATGATAAAATATCTGGTAGGACTCCAGAAGAATGTTCTATGGGCTCCAAAACTTCTTTGTCAACGAAGGAAGAGGCTATTTTAGAGAAGTGGGTACTCGAAATGGCAGAAAAACATATTCCTGTTACTTGAGATGAATTACTCGACAGTGTTCAACGTATCATCATTGATCAGAAAAAAAAAAACACCTTTTACTGACAATAGACCGGGCAGAAAATGGTACAACCTGTTTCTGAATAGACATCCAACACTGTCTGAGAGAACGGCCCAAAATTTAACGACGGCTCGAGATGCCGTCACCGAAGAAGATATAAGGTGCTGGTTCGAAGAAGTTAAATCATATCTTCACCAAAAAAATCTCCAAGATGTATACGCTTTCGTCTGATTACTTACCTTGCCTACGCATTACATGTGACCCTGTTTGTTTATTTTGTGCTAATTAAAACGATTAAAAGAATTAACAAGACTTTTTTTTTTGGGAATTGCATTGGGATTAGGTCGATATTTGGATGACGATAAATAGAACATGTCGATTACTAGATCACGATTATTGGAACATGTCGATTACTGGATGTCGACATATGGAATTTTGGAGTCGATAATTAGGCTAAAAAGAGCCTAAATCTATTTTGATTTATTTTTTTTACTTATGGGTATCACACTTGTTTTTACATTAAAATAATATGGAATGGACCCTAAAATTTTAACTAGAGCATTAAAGTATCATGTAATATCATACAGATATCAGATATTAAAAAAATGCTCGAATGCGTTCGTTAAAGTGTCGATAATTGGGGGTCTTACCTTAATTGCATCCGGTTAGACTTAAAGCCGACCCCGACATAGTTGGAAAATGGCTAGGCAGATCGATAGGTAACTCAGTTGTAAGGTTGTAACTAGGGATGCCTCGATACGCCTTTTTTCCGATACGATACCGATACCGATGCTCTTAGAAAAATATCGGCGATACCGATATCCTTATAGGATTTAAAAAATTAAGGTTAAATAAATAAAACACAAGTCAGGTTATTTTTTTAATTAATATGAAAAGAACAAATAACAGGACAAACGAAATAAAACCGTTTATAACTATAGACAGGTTGAGATTAGTTAATAGTATATTTATCATATTTAGTTCGTGCCTCGTTTACAACGAAATAGACGAGACAACACCCGCGTTTACATTACATTTTTAAAGCGCGAAATTTGAAAAGTATCGTTGAATCGGCCATAAAAATATCGCCGATGCCGATATATCGGCAAACTTCGAGTATCGCCGATATATCGGCATCGGTATCGGTATCGGATGCATCCCCAGTTGTAAGTAACTCGTGAGTCATAATCATAACCCTTTCGTTTTGTACTCACTATCTATAATCACAATTTTACTAATGGGTGTCACAAATTATTTACTGCGTCTTTTTCTTATTAAGTACGTACAGAAAGAACGAACTTTAATATTTATTATAATTGTTCGTAGCTTTAATCCATTTTGATTTACTTCAAAAGTTCAAACCGCTATCTATTTAAAACGAAATCATGCAATGCTAATAAAACAGAACTTTATTGCAGTTAACATTTACTCGAGGTTTGACTATCGAGTGGACTACCTAGTGTTTACTTAGTTCCTTTCTAGGATACGAGTAGCTTACAAATAAGTGCCTATTTATAAACGTACGTACATACAAACTCGTTCGGAAGCGCGCGAAGAAAGCCAGTGTGTTTATCCGTTTAATTCCTATCACATGATGAGTAAAAGTGACGTTATAGTTCTTACGCGATTGTCTGTAACTGCCCTATGATTCATAGTGTTTCTGAATAGAAATTGTGTAGGTAACTGGAAGGCTTGACATTGGGACGCCAATAAATTTTTAAGCATCTCGGTAATTACATAAATTCCCAAAAAAAACAATCGTTTTCTAAAAAAAAAAATTACGTTATTTAATTTCGGAAGTCGGTATCTTTGAATCTTCGTTTTCGATTTTTGCCATCGACTTCCGAAATCTAATTTTCGTGTACCACAACTTGCTGTTTAAACAACAGCGGCTGCCTATTAGACTTCATCAAGAATACAAGATACACAAAGTGTGTTAAATACGTATAAGAAGCTAACGCAAAACATACCCACGCAAAGTTAATAAAATTTATATGGGACCAGGCTTGAGGCATATCCTCTATCCATCAAATAAATAATTTTAAAAATCGATCCACATTTTCGGGAGATAACGCGGAACTTACATACCTACGTACCAAAAAAATCTGACGGATCAAGAACCTCCTCCTTTTTGAAGTCGGTTATAAATCGGGATGCCATCAATCACAGAAACGTCGTCAGTGAATAGTTGCGCCTCATTATCTTAACTCTATTTTTTCCCGACCTCCTGTTTCACCCCATTTTTTTTGCTTCACTCTCTGCGGATACGCAGTCATACTCCTCCAAAAGAAAATTGTTTGAAAAATGGAACAAAATTAAAACAGACTCTCTTCCATTACGAAACAAAAAGGTAGAAATAGGTAGGCTACACATTATGCCCTTTTCCGTGAGGATATACCCAATGGGAATAGTATAATGACACAGATCCGAAGGTGGTAAAGCAAAACAGGCCCTATAGACTATCCTTTTAATGGTCTAGGAAGGGATTGTTTTTCAGGAAACTGGTATTGCATGATTATGAAAAGGATTGATTTGGTTATATTGGCATGTACTTCGTCACTTAATTTTTGTACCTGAAAGATACCAACCTACCAAGTAGGTATTCAAGCAAATAATAAGTATCTACCTGTACTATTGCGGTGCCAATAGTTTATGTTTTGGAAGCAACAAAACGGTGGCTCTTACAATGTAGTATTTTTTGCTAGTTGCAATGCAAAGTAACTTGTAGTGTTTACAAAATTAATTAACCCCGTAGCTAATTTGGCGAACTTTAGCGGCTGCTGCCATTTAACAAGTAGTTTTATGTTACTAAAATAATAGAAAATAACGTTTTACAGCTCAAATACCTAGACGAATTAAAATATGTTTATTTTCAGACAAGAAAAGTAGGCTTCGTAGAGCACACTTTTTAATTTCTAGGTATTTCAAAATTACTCATACTTACCACATCTAATGGTAAGTTCCTGTTCTGGAGTAAATCCGTGGCGAACTGGCGACCGATCGTTGGGCACACATAGGCTTATAAAAAAGCGGGCGATTTGGGACTAGGGATGTATTGACGAAGCCCACAACATTGCGTACAAACTTATTATTCGGACCTTATTAGGTACCTACAATACTACAATCTAAACTTGATGAGGCGTGTATTTGAAGCTTTTGGCGTATACCTACTATCTCTGCTGTAATAACAATGGTCTCTGTAAGCCACTGATGTGCAGTAAATAGGTATAAGGAATAAGAACAAAATCTAATTATTTATGTAGTCTTTGAGTTTAGTTAGTATTATAAAAAAAAAAATATACCTACTTACATATGAGAATAAATCTGCTGAACGTTTCAGTTAGTAAACTTATGCCTATTCGGTTACAAAAGTACCTACTCAGTAAAAAGGAGGTAGGCACATAGTTATGATAGGTAGGTATACATGTGCATTAGCGCAAAGCATGGGTGGGTGTTAGAGCCGTGTCAAAAATGTACCTAGAGGTAATACATTTATTTTAAAACCAGATAATAACCTAATTACCTACCTAATCATATTTTATGTCCATAACAATTTAAATTAGGCATTTTTTTTTCAAAGTTTTCGATAGCGGGCTCTACCGTATCGAAAACTTAACTAGAGCTACCTAAATCATTTTAAACCAAAATAATAACCTAGTTACCTACTCATATACAAATTAAAAGTAGGTAGATTTTGTCAAACTTTTAACTTACCGTGTTTCGAAGATGGGTAGTTCTGTTTTGTTTAGCCGATCTGCTACTATTTCAAACTTTAGTGTTCAGAGACAATCACAAAACAGGCACAAAGAATTAAAAATAAGAAACAATTTTAATTTTCGAACACACACATTCGTTTCCCGCCAAAAACATTGGTGAGGTACGCATGCGCGACGTTACCGCGCGTCGAAACTTCTGCTCACGCTCTAAGCGGCCTGCAACCGCTCACCCACCAACCGTTTCTCCCGGGGAGAACCAAAGCACGTAATGCGCCTTAAGAAAGCGATGGCCGTGGAAGGTTAGAATTTTGTGCACTCAACCATTTACTATAAACTTTTACTGACCGCTGAACTGTCTCCTAATCTACCTTGCTGCGTCGAGAGAAAGGTGCGATGCAGGTCATGCTTTACTGGTCTATTTTATCGCAGCAAGTCATCAGAAAATGCATTAGAGCAATAGGCTCACTCCGCCCACGAGACCGCGTGGCTTGAGATGGGCGCGGAAAAGTCTCTTTGATATTATGTACCTAGTCGATGGCACTAATTTTCTTTGCACACACGTGCATTCACTATAGGAATTTTCACTTTCATAAGTCGGTAATATTTAATTTGAAGGACTCGCCTTCGAATTAAATATAACGAATGAAACACTTATTAGTCGTAGGTGCCTACCTAAGTACCTATTATTCTTGTATAAGTACATTATACCTACTTAGGGCATCATCATCTGCCTTGCCCTTTCCGAACTATATTGGGGTCGGCTCCCAGTCTAACCGGATACCTACAGCTGAATACCAGTATATTACACGGAGCGACTGCCTATCTGACCTCCGCAACCCTGTTACTGGGTAATACGATACCCGTTAGTAAGACTTGTTGTTAGTGCACCGATGAAATAGGTATACTGCGACATGCAAGAAAAAAGTTCTGCAACGTGGCGCATTTAGTCGCTTTAAATTATCATAATGCAGTCTAAATAGGATATTTGTTGGATAGGTATAGGTAGGTATATTATATAGTACCACCCGGGAACATCCCCGCGAAAAGAAAGTTTCACCAAAAGGGTAATCTTAGAAATTATAAATATATAATTGGTATGTTAGGTATAGGTAAACTTAGACATTTCTAGCGCATTTTAAACATCACGGCACGGCCCACGGCTGATTGAACACGCAAGAACGTAATCACGGGGTGGTAAATCGGGTGTCAGTTTTACATTTATAAAATGTCGTTTGTTTGCAAAACAAACACACTATTATTAGGCCCTGTTAGTACTTATTTAAAAAGATACTTTATTTCGTAAACTAAGTTGGGCCACCCTATTTTAATAAATTAATAATTATATAGGTATATAGTAGAACTAAATGCTGAATAAGCGCACTCAAAAATGTTGAGTTGATCTCTAGTCCAGCGATACCGCGAAGCTCGTCGCTTCCTTCTTCTGTGACTCCTCAAATAATAACAACACATAAAACGGCGGCGGTGATACGATTGATTTGCCTGCCTACCAACGACCAGCAACGCTTTGCTATTGCGAAAAGAAGAAAGTGGACATCATTGAAACAGTTTGTGCTGGTCAGACAATAAGAAATCGCGACAGGTAGTGGCTATATAGTGGCGAGGCAGTATTCAATGCTACAATTTGTTGGTGGAAGTGTGCAATAAAGGCTCGCGCACACATTATGGGCGGGCTGCGCCGCAACGCATTGTAAAATTTCTTCTTCATCACTTTAGGCTCGCCTAAATAAGAGCTTAATAATAATTATTACTTATTTGTGCGAATCTCTCTCCAGTCGATACGACTCTCCCTCTAAAAATGTACTCTGTGGATACGATGTAAATCCTTTATAGTGCTTATTACAAGTCAATGTCTATAGCAATTAAGTAATTCTCTTTGGTTTATAGTATTCATAAATAATAACTTCTATAGTCTCTGATTCAAAACAAACGTAAAACCTCGTGTGACAGCGTGAAAGAAACTGACAAGGGTGTACAACGTTGTACTGTCACGGCCAAAATATGTTCATCACCTTACGAGCTATTTTTTCTGCTCGTTCCACGACATATTCTGCTTAACGTCTTATTTATATATTTTGTTAATTCAATATTGCCTCGTAATATTTAATTAACAAAATCATACCGCAGAATGTCAACCAGCCATCTTTACAGTCCTTTCAGAGTTATTTTATCTCTAATTTTGCATGACTTTCAAAATCACAGTGCTCATAATTTTTTTGGGTTGCTGCCACGGACTCTGACAATTAAGTACCTACCTATACAAAACAAAGCGCGCACGCGTGCGCCTGCGTGACCGAATTAGGAATGAAGAGATCCGCAGGAGAACCAAGGTAACCGACATAGCCTGAAGAATTGCCAAACTTAAGTGGCATTGGGCTCGCAGAACAGGTGGCCGATGGGGCCGAAACGTTCTGGAGTGGCGACCGCGTACCAGAAGGCGTAAAGTTGGAAGGCCTCCGAAAAGGTGGATCGATGGCCTTGTGAGAGCCGCAGGAGTCTGCTGGATGCGGGAAGCATAGAACCGGTCGAAGTGGCGGAGCTTGGGGGAGGCCTATATCTAGCTATGGACGCCTTTCAGCTGAAATGATGATTGATGAATTGATGACGTAACAAAGTATTATATTTCTTAAAATAGCCAAGCTATTCAAAAGGTTTCAGGTAATCAACTCGACATTTAGTCAAGAGTGTACCTACAGCATAATCAGTCTTTATTGTTCCCACTCCTGGGACAAAGGCCTCCTCTGTGCGGGTTGGTGGATGTTACGAGTATATTGTAGCTCCAAAGGTTCTAAGACATGCCGGTTTCCTCACACGATCTTTTCATTCACCGTTTTAAGAGCAGTGGTGATAAAATCAAATACACAAAGTAAACTTTGGGTTCACGACCTACAACTCGTAAGTCCTATTATCCCTTTAAGGGATACCACTGATAGTCTTCTATGCAACGGTCAGCTCAGTAACGTAGCTTCAAAAGGTGTTATATATTATGTCCGACTTGGTCAAGCAAGGAATTAAAAAATCGACGAAGATATAAAATACATCAACACAATCTATTTTAGTAATTCATGTAATGAAAAGAAACTACTTAGAAAATCTATAACATTCATAGATCAAAATGCGCAGTATTATAAACTGTATTTATAGCATAGCTTTTTTTCATAGGTACATGTCCGTCGAACTTGGGTTCCTTTCCCACAAGGAGATATCGATACCCTCATTTTCAGTAGGTATGAATAATCGTTGCAGATGCGTTAACATCCTAGGTGCTTTCACAGATTATTAATGTTTATTTTGTAATCAATTGATTGTTTCATGTCATTTGATTTCTTTAATTACCAAAAACAGTAGTACGTTTTTTTTGTACATTTAATTTTGTTTATTTCTGTTCTATAAGCCATTTTTGGTAAATTAGATTTTTATTCAATTTTCTATTCGAATATAAAATACCTACTGCGCATTTTGATATAAGTAGATATCTATGTTATATGATTTTCTAAGTAGATGCTTTTCAATACATTCATCATCATCATCATTTCAACCGAAAGACGTCCACTGCTGGACATAGGCCTCCCCATGCTCTTATCATTTTAGGGGGGGTTTTGCCATAATCGCCACGCTTGGTGGTCGCAGGTCGTGGATCGCAGTATGGTGGTACAATGCATAAAGAACGCTGCTGCCCATTCTCTGGTAAGTCCCTTAGTCGCCTTCTACGACACCCACTGGAAGAAATGGGATAGTGCTATTCTTTTTACGTTCCGGCACCACACGGAACAACAATACATTAATAACTACAAAAACCCTACATTGTGTTGATGTGTGTACATGACTGTACTGTAAAGAACTTACTAATTCCATGAGACCACTGGACATGTCATGACAGACAGCACCAAAATCACGATGTCAACAGACACTTGACCACTTGACGCAAACTATTATTTTTATATTTGTCCTAAATGTTTAATTTCATGGGTAATATACGCAATGAGTTATTTAATGATTTTATCGACATTTTAGATTTCATATCATTGGAAAGTCTCAGTTTATATGACAAAATAACTGATAATTTAATAGTCGTACTTCGTACAAAATTCAGTAAACCTCGATGTGGTGATATGTTTTTAGTATAAATTAGGATAAGTCATTAATAATATTCAGCATTCAAAATTCTAGTTCAAAGTAGTTCAGCAATTCATTATGGAAAGTACAACAGCCATTGAAGGTACTGAGAATGAAACTACTGCCATTGGGGCTGGTGATGATGAGGAAAATAAAGCTCCAGAAACGACGAGTGAAGACACTGGTAAAGAGGGTGAAGGAATCGCAGTAGCTGAAGGAGGCGAGGCTCGAGAGGCAGGCGAAGGTGCCCTGGGTGGTGAAACAGGTGAAACAGCTGCAACAGAAGAAGTGGGAGGAGAGCAAGTAGAAAGTGAACATGTAGGAGGTGAGCAGGTAGGAGTTGAACATGTAGAAGGTGAACATGTAGAAGGTGAACATGTAGAAGGTGAACATGTAGACGGTGAACATATAGAAGGTGAACATGTAGAAGGTGAACATGTAGAAGGTGAAGGATTAGAGGGAGAGCATGTTGAAGGAGAATCCGTTCAAGGTGAAACTGTGGAAGGGGAACATGTTGAGGGTGAACAAGCGGAGGGAGAAGCAAAAGAGCAACTTGAGGGAGAAGAGCTTATGGGCGAAGGATTGGAAGGCGAACATGTTGAAGGTGAAGAAACAGAGAAAGCCGTGGAAGACCAATTACTTCCACCACTCGAGGACGTTCTGGAAGAGGAAGAGTATGTTCCAGAACCACCTCCAGATCCTGCTGCACCTTATGGTTTCAGTGATTCTAAGGAAGCTTTGAAAGCACCCTTTGAATTACGACCTGATCAATTAGCCGAAGTAGAACAGCTGTGGGAAATGTTTCAGAATTACACTCCAGCTTATTCTGATTTGGATGGGTATATCACCGAGAAAGAGCTAATTTACATGTTAAAAAGTCTTCTTATTATGACGTATACAGTGGAACAACTCCAAGAGCTAGTACAATATTGTTGTAGACCGCCTGATGCGAAAGGACATATCTTTTATGACCAGTTTCTTAAAATAGTTACAATACGGCAAAGGGACATTCCCATTGAAGAAGAGATTCGTTCTGCATTGCAAGTTTTTGACCCTGAGAAGCAAGGTGTCCTGGATCGCGAACTAGTGAGAGAAGTTTTGACGAAACAGGGCCAAAAAATGTCACAAAGGCTAGTAGATAATCTCATTAAAGAAGTAGATATGAGTAATGATGGTACAATTGGTATAGAAGACGTAGTTGGAACAATGTGTATTGATCTAAATCCGGAAGACTTGCAATTGCTCAGAGCGTCTGTTTATCCTCCAAAGGAAGACGAGGTCCCGGACAAGGATTTGGGTGATGATGACTATGAATGATTTTCAACACAAATTCTAAAAAGGCCGAATCTGATTTATAAAGATCAATAAAAACTTATAACTATGAAATACTCCTTTGTGTTTCTTAATAAGTTCTTATGGCACGTGGCCAAAATCGGAATTAACACCGCAATCTTGTTTTGTCATAAAAAAATCTGCAACAATTTAAAAATATTTATTAACAACGCGCAACGCCTGTCAATGGCGTTCAAGCACCCTGCCAGCCAAGCCAAACCAGCCTGCTGTCCAAGATCCCTTAGAAAGTTCCGGTGTACAGCTTCGTGAGTGATTGGTACTGTGCCCATAGATAAAACACTAAATGTACACACGGCTACACATTTCCAGTTTACGCTGATCACGCACTATACAGAACTCCTACAATGCAAGATCAGCTTATACTGGAAATGTATAGCTTGATGTGTACAACTGTGTCATCCAAAGGCGATCTATGCATGGGTCGTATTAATCTATGCATGGAGTGCATAGATTAATATGACTCCATAGTCTCCTTTATGGTTTCGTTCTAATGACAGTTGTTAATTGACATAAATTACTTGACTGCAGTTTTAAAAAAGCTTATTATTTTCCGAGTGACTAATAACTTAAAAGTCGACTAAATGTTTGCAACAAATAAAATAACTTGCCAGCGATTAAATATTTTCGCGACTATTATATTATGTAAGGTTCAAAATTAAAGGTGTTATAAAAACTAAAAACTAGCAGCTGCGTTTAGGTAGCAAATAAACTATACCAGTCAAATAAAATATTAGGCGAGGAGCTATAAATAATGACTTGGCGACTAATAATGTTACTAGGGTGGCAAAAAACTAGGTTCTTCAGGTTGACAGAAACGAATCGCTATAAATCCGACTCCATGCAGTCTTGTCTGCCCTACCCCTAGAGTGTAATTTAGAATCGCGTAGGCACGGAGGGGCGAGGCGGCCCGCGAGCTGAGGAGCGGGTGGTTGTTACACTCGCCGTGGCGGCTGAGGCTGGCCGGCGAAGCCGGCCAGCAAGCCGAAGCCGCGGTGGTGAGTGTTAAACCATCTGCGACGATAAGTTCGCGAGGGACCGCCGTAGCCCCGCAGCGCCGGAGCCGTGACAGAAACTAAGCTAGAATATAAGCTAGTTTATATTTATTCTTCATACAAACAATTTTAAATAGAATCTGATTTATATTATTTATGAATGCCCATTTTCTATTTTTTTTTTGCCATTAAGTTTCCGCTTAGATATTAATTCAGTTCCCAAAAGAAAAACTTGATGCTAGTTTAAATTAAAACGGAGCTTATTACTGATATATTAATATGCTACCTATTACTTATTACGATACTCCTTATTAGCTGCCAACCCATTATATATGGTACCCACTCTATTTTTTTTTAAAACCTATATTCATTTTACTTAGTTGCCGCATTAAATACATGCCTTTTAAAAATATCGTATTCTCGATGTATCGATATTTTTAAATAGATCAACATCGGAGTTTGATATTTCGAAAACAAGTATCGATATTTCGATATATCGATTTTTTTTATCGGCTTTATTTGAAAAAAAAAAACAATCGTAAGTCGGCTCAATAATAATTTACACAGTTACGTTGTAAGAATCGTTTACGCTTATCTGTCTTGAAGACAGTAATTTTTTATAACCTCTCTTCGCTCTTCCCAATCAATATTTCCATGTCACAATGTTAGTTACCGTACTCCTCCGAAACGGCTTTACCGATTTATACCAAATTGTATATGCGTATTCAGTAGGTCTGAGAATCGGCTACTATCTATTTTTCATACCCCTAAGTGATAAGGATTGTTCACCCTAAATAATTTATATGGCAAAACAACGTTTGCTGGATCAGCTAGTATACTATAGATAAGCTTCGCTCGTTGTTAATCACAGACCATAGATTAAACACATATCACAGACTAAGTAGAGGTAGATATGCTGAAGCTATTAACGCTGACAGTGATAAGACTGTAACAACAACAGTGGGTATAATATGTAGTATGTATCAGAATAATGTAATTTTTTTAATACAAAATTACATTTCGTTTTAAGATATTATGCAAATAAATAAACTAAAAGAGGAAAACATAACAAAGTGTAAATAAAGTTCAATAGATTTTAAGTTTACGATGATGTTGTAGTTTAAATAATTGGCGAGTAAAAATTATAAATAAAAACCTATTTAAAAAAATATCGACCGTCGATATATATTTCAATTAACGAACTATCGGTATATCGTCTAAAAGAGTATTAGTAATAAATCATCTAAATAATGATTTCGATATTTTATCAACAGTCCTAGATTGCACAGCAAAGACTACACACTAGTATATGATCATCTGTGGAAGTGTGGACTACACTAAGTAATACTATTAAACTATTTGACTGTTGCTGTATAATATAAAATATATATTCTGTGGTTGCTTCGCCGCAGAAGTCAGAGTTTTGTTTAGGATTTTGAAAACGCAGCGATTTACTTTAGATTTAAAGATAAATAACACGTGCAAAATGAAATATTTAATATTATTCCTTACAGTCCTATCGTTTTTAAGTGATAGTAAGTACCCAATCCACGTAAAATCATTTATTTTGCAACTGACTGGGGTGTGGTTTTTGAATACATTGTTGATTGTCGTTAGACTATTCAAGTAGTAATCAAGTCTATTGTAAATACTTGGTATTCGTCGTAATATGTATTGTTTATATTGTGTGCATTTCCGAAAATATTTTTTTTTTATAATCATGAAACTAGATTGGAAAAGTCTGTAAACTAAGTACCTACTTATTAAAACAACGTTTTTGCCCAAGAGTGCGGCATTACACTATATCTTTAAAAACTAAAATAGAAAATTTTTAGCCTTATCCTAAACTTATCTTCTTATTCTCAACCTAGTAAAGTAATTATATAGCTACCTAACTAATATTTGTTTGATTTCTCAGGTTTAGCACTATGGTGCTATCAATGTACAGCGGCTACTCCAGGGTGTATGGAACCGTTCAACTGGCGTGGTGTGGGCTATCTTGGTAACCCATGTCCTGATAATGAAGATATTTGCGTCAAACTTATTGAAAGAAAAGGAGGTAATATTATAATAACATCACACCTCTTTTTCGCTTAGGAAAACCTTATGGATTACCTTAACAGGAACAACCTGTGGAGTAACCCCTAGTTTTGCAGAAGAAAACAGTAATTTTTCTTGTTTGTGAATTTTAATCTCAGATTTTGATATGCAACCCATTTTCACACAAAAATTTACCATTTCAGCACAAGAAGTGATAACAAGGGACTGTTTAAGCAACTTCAGGTCTTTCAGGACAGACATACCTGCTGATACATATGAAGGGTGCCGACCAGCTGCTAGGGACGTTAATTTAGCCAACTATGTCAATAACACTATAAAGGAACTTGACATCAAAAGGTAATTCATTGTATTCATTCTTATCACTGAACTGAACACTACGTAGTGAAGAGCAAGCTGTTTTGCCTTGTTATGGCCATTTCTTAAAACTTATTCACCGACTGTACTGTTTTGTAGCTATTCCAAATAATTAATAACACTGTTATTTATTAAGTGTAATAACACTGTTATTTATTATTTGGAATATCTACAACTTTCTTCTATTGTCCTTATTTCACTTGCATACAAATGTAATTGCTATATTTTTGAATTCTGATCAACTTCATTTGTTTCAGGGACTGGTATGACGAAACAGTATGGTGTTTCTGCTTCCTCGACCACAGATGTAATGGTGCATCAAGTGTATCAACAATGGCATTACTAATCCCATCATGCATTGTGCTTCTTTTCACAAAAATGTTATTCTGATATCCAGTTAGCATCATAAATCATTGATGCTTTACCAAAAACATTGGTAGAGTAGAAACTTCTAGGTAAGTGATTTAAAAACACAAAACTTCTATGAAGATTTCTAATTAGTAAGTTATACATAAAAAGTTGAATCTCTTTTTCCCGTTCCGAATGAAACAATTTTTCTTTTAAGCCCATTTACATAATACCAATAAATATTGTGCAATGCAATCACTGTTCAAATGGTGCAACTTTTAGTTTTGCTATTACTTTTGGTATATCACACGCAATTAAATTGCACAGTGTAAATCAGGCTTTAATGTCAGTACTTCAGTAGTTAGCTTGTATAGTTTTTAAGGTTTAATAAATACTGACAGTGGATTTTAAATAAAAATGCAGAAGTGACCTTATTGTAAAGCAATTATGTAATAAGACAGCTTTTTGTTAGTATATGACGTATGAAGATCTGAAATCAATTATTTATAAATAGGCACTACTTATTGTAGTTTTATAAGGCAGGTAAAACACATAAGCAATTTTTTTATGTGCAATCTAGTGTCAAATAATATTTTTATGAATAATTCCATCCAATAAATATTTGATAATTATGTTTTATTAGCTAATAGGTTTAATTAAGATATGAGTGCCTCATTGAGTTTAACATAAGACTGTAGTTTTGTACACAATAATTTTATGTATTTTTTTACACAATTTATAATGAATGAATAGCAAAAGATTTAATATGAATAATTATCACATCACAGAAATCTTAAAATAATTATTTATAGCCATTAAAAGCTAAATAAATAATTTTACCAAAAAATTGTTTTTTTTTTTGTACAGAAATTATTCATTGTTTCTACTTTCCAATTATGCTGCTATGTTCTGCTTTGTTCTAAAAAAGTGACTTGTATGCTTATAAAAACGCAAATTGCATTTGTGTCACAATGAGGCCAGTGACCAACATGAACATCTGTAACAAAATGTTTGCGTCTAGTTGCCACATGTCGTACACGGAGAAGCACGGTGGTGTTTCTTCTATTAGCTTTAACATTCTCTTTGATTTCTCCCTTAGTTTGCCTGAAATGTAATAAAAATGGATTACCTAAACTTATACAGCAGAATCTCACTAATCTGGCACTATTGGAATGTTCCTATAGAGATATGAGGAGCAGCGTGTAAAGTTCACTCATACATAAAGGAGGATCCTCCGACTAGACGGGTGTTGTGTCTGGTGGGCAACTGCCCGACGATTGATGTCGCGATGTTTGTATATATGCAGATCGCACGGTAAACTCGTCTTGCGCGATGTAGCTGATGTAGTTGCGGTGTGACGTCAAGTCTCGAGTAGTTCGCATATAGCATTGTAGATGGCGCCACTTCACTTTTTGTGTTTTCCACATTTGTTGATTTTAAGTTTCGTATGTGGGGCATTGTAGATGTCCGCCACATTCGGATTATTGGATTATATAGAAAAATTCATAATAAATAAAATATAGAATTTAAATTTAGAATAAAGAGATTAAGGTATATTTCTGTCTACCGGAAGCAAACAATCATAAGTCACATTAAGCTAATTATTCAGTGCACATGTTTTAAGTCTCAATTTGAACACTACTCATTTAAGTAACTTGACTACATAATTGTGTGAACTTCTAAGTAAAATTTTATTTGTTGTTTAAAAGTAGGTGACTAAGTAGTAGTTATTACAAAAAGATATTAATAAAAATATAATTAATTAATTAAATAATGGACTTGGGATAGTATACCTCCGGTATACAGATTTGTAAGTGTCTTATACTTATTTTTTAACTGTAACATATCTCACAACTAAATAATTACATAGTTTTAAAATAATCCTTGATTAAGGTCTATTTTTTTACAACTTGTAGTCCTTGTTTGAAAACCTTTTGCGTGGGCGGAGGGTGCCGAATAATTGGACGTATCGGTCTATTGAAGTTTCGGATTAGTGAGATTCTACTATTTTAAAAACATATCAGCCTGTCGCGTTCGAAAGACCTTCAAAAAACGAATAATAAGCTGGAACTTTATTTGTTGACGTGGTTCGACGAGCATTAACTAATTATTGTGTGTAACATTATGTGACATCTACCAACCCGTACTGGGCTCGTGTGGTGGATTACGGTCCAATCCGAGAGGAGGCCTGTATCCCAGCAGTGGGAACATTATAATTGTGCTGATTTAAATGCTCATGCTAAGGGCGAATTGTTTAGTACATAAAAATAATTAAATTGTTGTTATTACCATCATAATGTATCGACATAACAGTTATCACCAAAAGTTTAGTTTTCTTCACCTCTCTCATGAATAATTCACAGCGGATTCCTAGCAAAATTGCCATCGCCAAGTCGATTATTGTGAAAAATGATGGAGTCAGGCTATCCCAAAGTCCTACTGTCTGCGAACATAAATCAAGCACTAATTCACACTGATAAATAGATAAAGGTACAGAGTGGGATAGGGTTCGGTTTCTACTTTATCTCGAATGTTTCAGTATCTAAGAGCAGTCCTGATGCGTAGCATTATAGGCACGCAGTGGAGAAGGATAATTTTACTGGGAGTCATTAGGAGCAAACTCTTATTTTTGTGTCGGGCTTATTTTTATACCTACTTAGTCTACTTACATCATTTTGGACGGCAAAAAGTAAAAATTCGAATGTTAAAATACTCGATGCTACTAGCTTACAGCAAAACATGAAAACCTGAAAAGCAAAAGGGATAAATTAAAATAATGTACGTACTATTACATAAGTAGGTACATGAATATTGTATGCCAGTTTATACTCACTTGGAATTTGTAAATGTCTTGAAATTTGAAAAAGCCATCCATTAATTGTTTCAAATAAACATCAGTATCGCTTGAAATAAAATTATGAGTTTCAGCAGCCAGGCGTCTCATAACTATTTTCGTTGGAAATAATGACGAAAATAAATTCTTCTTTGAATACAAAATCTCTTGAGTCTTCTTTTGGTCCAAATAGTTTTTAATTATTGAATTTATGAACCGAGCACGTATGTAGAAATACATAAAAATATTTGAACAGCAGACTAATTCCATAACGAAGCTGAGTTGAGAATAGGCTATTCCTGTGTACGGCCAAAATGCAGCTGTACCATTTGCACCAGCTAGACCGAGAAGTGCAATGAAGAGAGCCAGAACTGACGCTAATGAAAACATATTTATCCTAACTAACAGACCTGTGATATTTTTGTTGCGATCTATATTCATGCACCTATCGATATGTTGCAGTTTAACGAAAAAATCTACATTAGCATCTCCGTTGATGAAACGCACGTGAATGATATTGCATATAAATGATAGCGTCTGTAATCCTGTTACACAAGTGCTTAGATAGTAGATAGTTTCGTTATCAAAAAGAATTGTATCATATTTGTGGATCACTACATAGTCCAATCCAAGGAGCAGAATTACACTGAGTAATGTATAGCATCTTTGAACAAGCGATGGCGTCGTCACAAATCGATCTTTGATGTCAACACGAGTAGAAGCCATCAGCATTTGGAAACTGTACATAAGTCTGAAGGACTTCAGGAATTCTTCGTCAAGAAT
This sequence comes from Polymixis lichenea, assembly GCA_949091785.1. NCBI lineage: Eukaryota > Metazoa > Arthropoda > Insecta > Lepidoptera > Noctuidae > Polymixis > Polymixis lichenea. The sequence continues at coordinate 8,792,094 of OX420939.1, read as the reverse complement.
ATCTTTGGATAGATATTCGATTTTAGTGTTATCTTTAATTTTCTTCATAACTGAGGGTAAATCCTAAGCTCTAGTTTGATTATAAATAGGTGCACTTATAGCAAAGCAAACTGTAGCAGTACGATGGTGTAACTCGCGGTAATAGCTAGCAGATGTAGTGGCAGTCGGGTGCCCAGCGTACAAATGTTGTAAATGGACACTCTGCGTCTTCCTTCCACCAGTAATATGACTTGCTTAGCATGGTGACGGGATTTGTCTGTAGGTAAACATAAATATTTTAGTTCAGATTTCATAGAGTAGGTTCCTACTCAAAACTTAGTAAAAACAAAATTTACAACAGTATGAGATAGAATCAAGGACCTCAAACTTGGGAGAGATTTAGATTGAAAAAAAAAATGTATAGCCAGCCAGATGCGAGTAATAAATGCAGTGGAGCCAAGCCAACTGCTAAACGTGGGTCGAACGCCATCAGTTTCGTACCGCGTAAAGGCTATGCCATTTTCAATCAGGAGGGAGTTAGGTTAGGTGCATGTCCAGAGTGGAGTCCCTGTAGTTTTTAATGGGCCACTAGATGATCCACCAAGAGTAACCAGCGCTGATCCTGGGTTATGACCTTTAGTGATGGAGTACACACGGCTACACATCAAGCCATACATTTCCTGTATAAGCTGATCTCGCATTGTATATGATTTTCGGACAGTGCGAGATCAGCGTAAACTGGAAATGTGCTGGAAATATAGCTTGATGTGAAGCCGTGCGTACGACGAGCGTATTGAAGACTGGGAAAGTTTCACATTCCATAAGTGCCAACTGTGTGTTCTATGTATTTCCTCCGTTGTAGTATGTATACTGTGTGATAAAAGAAATACACACCTACTATACTAGCGAACATGGTTTCATTTATACAAACCGGGCGCATACGCGCCTAAAAAGGTAAGTACAAACAAACATATTTATTTATTTGTTTGCTTAGAAGCATAATAGTAGAATAATAGCCGTAGCCCATTTGATTACCTACAAGTTAACGGTGACAATTAAAAAATAATCAAATGAAAAAACACTTATCATTAAAAGGAAAACATAACCTGTCGCGCAGTCGGGTAAAAAGATTAAACCGTTAAACGCATCTGAAATAACATGTAAATAATTACCGTCATTATGGGATGATGAAACGATATCGATACAGAGTTTCCATGATTCCTCCAATTTCGTTGATAATAATTCAGTTTTCAGACATAATGTTAACATTAGGAACTGCTTATTCAACAGGACAGGCATCACGCATAGCATCAGATCGAAGTCTGCTATTGCTGCTTTCTGGGGAGTTAAGACAATAATTGGTTATGGTACGGTCAGCAACGAAACTTATTTTTACATTGTTACCAAAACATCTGACTTGTAAGAAAACTATTTTAGTTGCAGTTGAGTGAGTGAGTATTTCAAAGTACAGCAAAATGCATGTCAGTACTAACATTTGCATTACTAAAACTGCTCTTACTGCTACCAAGTAATGGCGCTGCCAACTTAAAATTTTTCCATGGTAACAATTTGAAGTCGGCACTTGTGGTTGTTTTATCTAATAGACATCTTTTTCGTTTTCAGTTTTTAACAACTTTTGTTTCTGACGGTACCTACCTAGGTAGGTATAGTAAAGTTCAACTAACTTAAAACTGCACTGCAACTGTACTCCAATGCATACTGCATACTTTTTTTTTTTTTTTTGGGAAGGGCATCTCGTAGTTGACCTTGAGAGGCCGTAACTACTTAACCGGGCTTTCCTGTGGGGACTAATAGTTTTTAGGCTAAAAGCCTCCAGCCAGGGCTTACAAACTAAAATTAAAACCTACAGCAACTGCGCACTGAGGGCACCCCCTGCGGGGTACGAGCCTCGGCTCAGGGAGTCACTTTCAAGGAGGGCAGCAAGTGGGGACCGGCTGGATCAATAATTTCTTTATTATTAATCATGGGGATTTTAACTCTACTTGCTCAGCTTCGGCGCGGGCTGGCACTTCTGCGGGCAAGGGACGGTTGGGGGAGGATTCGTTTACTCGGGGTCTTCGCGAGGCGCGAGGACCTCGGCGGCGAGGTCGGAAAAACGGTCTGTTTTTGTGTGCTGTGCTGGTGGCCCTACTGCTTTCTTGAAGAAGAGTGATGGGGTCATCAGGGTCGGAGAGGACATGTCGCGGCCGGCGAATACGACTGATTCTACTGGGGACATAACTGGCGGCCTTCGCAATCAGTGGATTGCGGTGTTGCGCGGCGGATTCAAAGAAACGTTTTGAATTTCGTTTTAGGAATTGGGCAATCGTTGGGATTTTAAGGTCGAGATGGAGGATCTCGTTCCTAACATACCAGGGCGAGCCTGTGGCTTGACGGAGGAAACGGTTTTGCAGTGTCTGCATCCTATGGATGTATCGGGGCTTCGTGTGTGCAAAGACTGCACTAGCGTAAGTCATGATTGGCCTTATGCACGCCGTGTATATTCGCAACTTGCACTTGAGTGACAACTTGCTACGTGCGTTCAGAACAGAATGCAGCCTTCCAAGAGCGAAGGCGGCGCGTGAGCGCGCCTTCATAATGTGCTTATAGAAGGAGAGGTGCTGATCCATGATCACTCCTAGATATTTGACTTGTTTCTCCCAAGGGATAGGCTTGCCAAACATGGAGATGGGCCGGGGGGGGGGTCGGGTCTGTGTCGCGGTTTCGAGAAGAGAACCGCTTGACTTTTGTCTGGGTTTACTTCGATCCTCCATTTTCTAAACCATGCGCCAAGAACATTGACTGCGGTTTGGAGTCTGGAGGATATCGCATCCTGACTGACCCCAGCGTAGTAAATGGCTGTGTCGTCTGCGAACAGTGCCAACTTTGCCAGTCTACGCTTGGGGATATCGCTAGTAAATAGCGTGAAAATGAGAGGTGATAGCACGGCGCCTTGAGGGACGCCGGCTCGTATGGGGTGGGGGGAGGAAATCGCTCCCTCTATGCGATAGCGAAAGGTGCGGTTCGACAAAAAGTCTCGAAGGATGAGTACGAGACGGTCGGGCACACCGAGTTTGTACAGCTTATATAATAAGCCGTTGTGCCAGACTTTGTCGAAAGCTTTCGCTATATCGAAGAATACTGCACCGGTCATAGAGCCGCGCTGGAAACCAGCGCTTATATCTTCTACGATGCGGTGGACCTGTTGCACGCACGAGTGTTGGGTTCTAAAACCAAACTGCTCGTCGGGAATGAGGCCTTTCGTCTCGGCAAAATTTCTGAGTCGCTTATAAATAAGTCTCTCGTAGATTTTACCGATCGAATTCAGTAAACTGATGGGGCGGTAGCTCGTGGGCTCGGACTTGGGCTTGCCAAGTTTTGGAATGCCGATGACCGTGGTTTGCTTCCACGCCTGCGGGAAGATGTTGTTGCTCAGGGCACCATTGAAGATGGTGGTCAAGAGCATGATCATGTGGGCGGGCAGCATCTGGAGCACCCTATTGGTGATTCCGTCAGCGCCGGGGGCCTTTCGGGGTTTCAGACCTTTGATGATCTCGTGAACTTCGTCCGGGGTGACGAGAGGTATTGGATCATCAGGGTCTTCGACGGGCGGGATATTGCATACACATTTCAAGATGTTTATATAGAAATTTTAGTGGAGGGGCGTGCAGTTTTAAATTAGTTGATCGCTACCTACCTATTATTTTTAATCATTCTTAAAATGGTATAATATCTGCTGGTTCGTTCGTACCTGTTCTTTCAATGAAGAGACTAGGTAATGTATGGATATCAAATTCCAAGCTAAAATTTGGCAGACGAAATAAAATAACTGTTGATAAAAGAGAACAAGTAGTTAGATCGATAGGTAGGTAAACTTATTTACCAATGATTTAGAAAAGCACTTAAAATTTGTAATAAATACTTACTGAGAGTTGATAAAGCTCTGTAAAATCTGCTAACGCTTCAAAAATGCAATGGATCGCAGAAACCAATTCGGCTGGAACTTCATTGGCAGGATTGTCACATGGGTACATTACAAAAAATAATTTTTCATCATTGATTGATTTTTCAATCGGTTGGTTAGTACTTGAAGTTTCTTGTCGCAGAACATCGTTTATGTAATTTACTCTAGTTATAATAAGCTGTATAATGAAATAAATTTCAACCATTTCCACTTGCAGTCCTACACCCGTTGTCGTGATTACCATCAATGGTATACACATGTTCCTTATTAACACTGTTTTGTACAATACAATCCACAAGATGGTGAAAAAACAAGCGCTCATTATAGTGAAAGCCGACTGCCTTTCAAGCTGCTTGTTGAAACTTTTACTATTCTTCATATTCAGGTGTCGTTCTATCTTTTGTAATTTTACGTACATTTGACCAATTTTATTTCCCCTTCGGAGATTATTTCGGAAAACTATTAGAACGGCATTTATTCCATTCATTAGGACACCGAGTTTCAGGGTCGAATCGGCGTATGGAGAGCCAAAACCGTTTTCGCAGCGTAGAAAGAAGTATGCAATACAAACTGTATTTAGTATCCAGAATACATTGCTGTATAAATAGTACCATTTCGAAGGTGTTGTAGGGTATCTGTACTTGATATTTACACGGAGAAATCCCAAGACACGCAGCACGAAGAAAATCGGTTGAAAAATTCGAATAAAGTCATCGTTTAGAATGTCCGTGGAGAGATCTTCAATATTCCTTACTTTGTTCATGTTGATTTAAATGTCTTGATTACTTTTGTAGCTATGTTAGAGACTACTTACCAAGAACACAAGACGAGAACACAAGTCCTTTATGGTAGGTAGAAAACTACTAACTTAATGAAACAATTGTTTTGGTTTATAGATTATATAAATAACGACTCCCTCGGGAAAAGTAGTTATGTCCATTATTCCAAATCATAATATTTAATTTCAGAGATGGTCTGTATATTTTCCTATTATTCTAAGTTCCGTACTTAACGCATGAATTACCTACTATGCTAATGAAATTATAAGCCATTCATTTATATTGCTTGAATTATGTAACGCTCTAGCTACATAATTTATATAGTTAATAATTTTTGACATGGACCAATTTCAGCGATGATATCTTACGTTAATTTATTTTATTAGAATTATTTCGTAAATTGTTACCTTTTCGTAAAGCCAAGTTAATGCGAACTTGTACTCTGATACGATACCACCTCTTCCTGTCGATATAATACTGGTGGATGATCTGCTAACATGCAACCGCAACGATTTATTGCCGATAATTTAGTTGACGCCAGTTTAGTGAAGTGTTTTTCTCCTTTGTACAAAGTTTTGATGTTTCTGGGCTCTTCAAGAATTAGTGTTAAAGACCAGTTGGTTACAACGCCGACTGTTTGGCAGAAACTTTACACATTACTTTGCATTGCTGCTTTTACCTCCTCGTTTTATTATTTCGATGTGTATTACTACACAACTTATTATAATCAAGACGTTACAATGTACATGGCCAGTATTATTGGAACAATTGTGCAGTATACGTCGTACATATCCAACATCATCTATACCAGATTTTGTAATGGCGAATCTACTGTTAATTTTTGTTTGAAGCTCAAAAAATTGGACAATATTTTAGCACTGAAAGAGTTTAAACATATGAAAGAACAGCAATATTACTGGAATTGGGGTGTCCTAGTGGGAGTTATATTAATGTTCGAATGTGGCTTTTTAATCCATGCAATGGCTACTGTTGAATACCCGATTTTGACAGTGTTCGGAGGAATAGGAATACTGAATGTTTATGTGGAGATAGTTCTTGCTGCAAGTTTGATATTTTACCTCGCAATAAGGTTGAGATTCCTAAACAAAGTTGTAGAATATAACTTCCACGTTAAATATATGGTGTACTTCAACGAAGAACCGAGAGATCCAATCGTAGTCAATGAAAGTTTTATTATTTCTGCAGATTTAAATGATGGTAATAAATTAGATATAGAGAAATTCCTCGTTTGCTTGAAGGAGTTATTGAAGTTGTACAAATTAATTACAGAGATTTTCAGTTTTCCGGTTGGTACCTATATATGTAACTATTTTCTTCTTTTTTGCTCGCTACATATTTTTAACATTTAAAGCTAATTATTTTTGTAGGTACTCAACATTGCGACAACCTTGTTTTTTTGGGTGCTTTTGGTAACACTTACAGTGATAATTGGATTGCGTTCTGAGGTATCTATCTAATGCATAATTTAATTATTATACAAAAGAAAATTTAGAGTAAGTAACCGAAAAAAAAGTACCAACTTATTGATATATTTTTTTAGGGTTCCGTTGGCAAGAGGCAAAAACGGAATCCATATGTTTTCGTCATGTCCGTCTGTCAGTCTGTGCGGAATAGTCCGGATGTTACACAGCTATTTTATTCGGAGATTATTTACACTTTATCAATTGGAAAGAAGGTGTATGCTGCGCACTACCGCTACAGAATGGTGCAGTGATATTACGAAAAAAACAATTAGGGGCGGCTCTCCCCATACATGTAAACGAAAATCAATGTACATTAGCGTGTGGGGTAACGTTCTAACGTTTAACTACCTAAATAGAAACATTTAGAGATTTAGGATATTTTCGGTTAAAACAGCAGCCAAAATGTTATTTTTCAGTTTTTTCGAGATTCAATTTTTTTTACATAAGATTATTTCATTTTCAGATTATCTCAACTATTGTGTTAGTCACTACTGGCCTATGGTTTGTGTACTATTTCATATTAATAACGATGCTGGCTCTGGTGAGCGACTATTTCATACAAGAAGTAAGACGAACAAAGCTACTCTGTATCCACGCAATGTCTCGTCGTTTAGAAGGTAATTTGTTTATTCTTGTGGGCAGTCCAGACTACGCTATAGAATATACCATATTATCTACACTAATATTATATAGAGGAAAGATTTGTATTTTTGTATGTAACGAATAAACATAAAAACTACTGGACCGATTTCAAAAATTCTTTTGCCGATAGAAAGCTACATTATCACTGAGTATCATAGGCTATATTTATTACTAGAAAAAATTAGAGATCCTTAGAAATCCCTACTAAACCAACCCAAGGTATAAAAAAATTAGCCAGAAAATGTCTTTCATCGCATGCGCTGCGGAAAGTATTGATGATAGAACAAAAAAGTGTGCGTTACCCAGGCCAGATGTTGTCGAAAATGGTCATTTGAATCTTATAGATAATTAGTTTTGCGGCTTCTGTAATTGTTGCGCACATTTTTAAATTTGTTGCGCTTATAGTTTTTTAATTATTTCACAAAAACATTTCCTGCTGGGGTAACGTTACCCCAGCCAGACGTTTTTCTTTCTAATGGGAATATTTAAATAATTACTAGCTATAAAATTAGTTGTCTAGATGAAGTAAATGTTGTGCCTTATTTTGTATTTGTTCTTTCATCGGTTGCGAAGTTATTCGAGATTTTGCTGGGGTAACGTTTTTGGTTTTGCTAGATCTTTGAAATGGTTAAGCGGATTCTTATCATATTTTGTACATGGCTTCTTAGGAATTAGTTTAAATTTGTTCTGCAATAAAAAAACCAAAATAATACATAGCTTAAAGGTTATTTCATTAAATAGAAAAACACTTCAATTGGTCCCAGCACTCTCAATAAGAGCTCTATAGACTTAGTTTAAACGTTATTTTAAAGCTTGTAACTGCCTTCAAATGTACGTGAAGTTTCATTAGTATCCTGTAAGTATTTAACAAGTTATGATGATATTGAGTTCTTCATGAGCACGGTCTTGATGCGCGCGGTGTTATTTGGCCACTGGATTGGATATATGAACTGAATGTTATGTCAATTATTAGTTTTTTAGTTCAGTTGTATATCAGTAAAATTTCAGCTCAGTACATTGGATAATTAATGAGATAATACGATTAAAGTCATCAGGAAGTGAATGACCGTGGTAACCCGACCAAGTTTAGGTGGTTACGAAAAAGCGAAAACGCAGAACATTAAACTATATTTTGAAATGTTTAGTATAATACACCTTACAATTTCGGTACAGACGCGTACACTGTTAAATACATTAAAAATATAATAATATCTGTACTATGAAAACATTATTATTATCTTCCAGTTGCACAAACTTATCAAAAATCACTGATATAACATGTCGTTCGGTGGGACGCGGAAGGGGTGGGGTGAAGGGGCGCATTGTTTGCATATCGCACTAAACATGCTCCGTAATCACATAATTCATCTTGTAGAGTGCGCATGCGTTTCGGCAGTTCCGTTTCCTGTTTTTGAAAATATTTATAGAGTGCGTGAGAGCTAATGTAAAATAATAAGTGTGGCGAATTACTGCTAATGTGGAGTGCTTCTATTGATGATCATAGTTATGGTGCAGGCTGCTTGATGAATTCACGAACAAGGTAAGCTTGTATAATGTAACTACAGAAATAGTAGCAAAATTATTATTAATATGTACATGTTGTTAGGTACTTATCTAAAACTGAATTTTTTTAAGGCTTAAATTTATTTAAATATAGGAACTTATTATTTTCTTTTCTTTCGTACTTAATTATTACCTAGACTGGAATTCTCAACAATGATAACGACATATTTATCCTTCGCTACATAGTACCTATAAAACAAAGTCGCTTCCCGTTTGTCTGTCCCTGTTTGCTTAGATCTTTAAAACTACGCTATCTATCTATTAAAAAAAAAGCAGTTTTTTTTAATAGATAGATTGATTCAAGTGGAAGGTTTTTGTGTATAGGTATATTGTCAAAATATGACTTGAAACTTGATTAATGAAATTCATGACTTAGCGACCGATTTTTATCGTTATCAATGTCGGGAGTCGGGACTACCGCAACAGGTAGGTATTTATTTATTTCCACAAACTCCTTGGACACGTAGACTTTAAGAAATCCATAATTACCTTGTTGCGACACTCGCGTTGATATAAACTCGCAAATAGATGACGATTCGAGTTTCAAATATGTAGGTAGCAAAACTACAATTGAAACCCCATTAAGGATTTAGACAAAAAAAATGTAGGTACTCTTTGTTTTTATTGTAGGCATAAACAGAATGGCAACATAGCAATAGCCGTGGGCCGCGATGATGGACGCGGTGATGGCGACATAATACCTACGTATGAGTGTGGTGGCGACTATGGCTGCGTGGTGAAGTTATAAAAAATATCGTTTGACGTTCTCCTCTACGTCTGTAAAACTCTCAATCTACGGTGAGTACATACTTATATCTAGCTAGGTATATATATAAATAACATGACCACACTATGAAAAATGTTATATAACATGTTATGTTATATAGTTTGTACGCACCGTAAGTTTAGTGTTAACTGAAAAAAACCATTGTATATTATTTATTGTCTGTGATCATTACACAGTCCAATATGTGTATATTTAAATAAAAACTGTAACTGTGTACTGTGTATACTAAAATCTATAATTTAATTAAAAAATAATAGAAAATTTCAAAAAAGCAAAATTACTATCTGTAATTTTAATCTAAGATTGTTTTTAAGTATAAGTTTAATAATACTTTAAAAGTACAATTGAAATGATTATATTACCTGTCAATAAAAATTATTTAATAATCACGTAGTTTTTTTAAAACTTGTGTACATGTCTGTACTAAATTTGTAACACTATCCTACATATTTTAGAAGGTACCATAATGTTTTGCGTTTTCGCTTTTTCGCAACCACCTAAACTTGGTCGGGTTACCACGGTCATTCACTTCCTAATGACTTTAATCGTATTATCTCATTAATTATCCAATGTACTGAGCTGAAATTTTACTGATATACAACTGAACTAAAAAACTAATAATTGACATAACATTCAGTTCATATATCCAATCCAGTGGCCAAATAACACCGCGCGCATCAAGACCGTGCTCATGAAGAACTCAATATCATCATAACTTGTTAAATACTTACAGGATCCTAATGAAACTTCACGTACATTTGAAGGCAGTTACAAGCTTTAAAATAACGGTTAAACTAAGTCTTTAGAGCTCTTATTGAGAGTGCTGGGACCAATTGAAGTGTTTTTCTATTTAATGAAATAACCTTTAAGCTATGTATTATTTTGGTTTTTTTATTGCAGAACAAATTTAAACTAATTCCTAAGAAGCCATGTACAAAATATGATAAGAATCCGCTTAACCATTTCAAAGATCTAGCAAAACCAAAAACGTTACCCCAGCAAAATCTCGAATAACTTCGCAACCGATGAAAGAACAAATACAAAATAAGGCACATCATTTACTTCATCTAGACAACTAATTTTATAGCTAGTAATTATTTAAATATTCCCATTACAAAGAAAAAGGTCTGGCTGGGGTAACGTTACCCCAGCAGGAAATGTTTTTGTGAAATAATTAAAAAACTATAAGCGCAACAAATTTAAAAATGTGCGCAACAATTACAGAAGCCGCAAAACTAATTATCTATAAGATTCAAATGACCATTTTCGACAACATCTGGCCTGGGTAACGCACACAACAAAAAAATGTTCTACAATATTATAGAACATATCAATATCTACAAAAAACTTCGCGAGACCATATGTCCAACTATTGTAGTTACGTCACTATAACTTCTTTTTTACATTTTAAAAGTTGATAGAAATGCTGATCAAAATCAGACCATGTTATCAATACCTTTGTATTAATTCTTAACAAAATAAATTATTTTATATTCAAGAATGTTTCAATACCTGTTGATTACTTTTCGAATTATTGAAATCGGACATTCCATTCAAAAGTTATTATGAAATTACTGACTAAAACCCACCCGTGTAAGAGTTAGTTGCCTGTGTGCCGGGGGCCGCGGTATTTCTTTCGAACAACCCGCACCCCAAGCAGGCATCGGCCCTTGCGGGCCCCATCAGTTGGTGCTGACATCTCTTTGAAGCGCGCGTGGAACACAACGCGTCGTCGACCCGGGCTTGGCCCTTACCGGACAGCGAGCTACCCCTTACTCGCTATCCGCAAGCCCGCGCCTACGGTGGCCGGGAATCCGCCTGGGATTCTCGACGCCCAGGGCGTCTCCTGTGGAGGCTAGGGCCGTGAGGGCGCATGTACTGCCTCTCCCTCACGTGCGCCGCCTGCCTATTCGCGAGCATTACTGTTTCGCAGAAGGAGGCGACGGCTACCCATGCACTCTCGCTCCGTACCATGGCCTGGACCAGGGCCGGACGCGAGCGATTGCCGCCGCCGATCGTCTCCACGAGGACACGGCGGTGCTCCGCTCAAGCCGGGCAGACCTCCACCGTATGCTCCACCGTGGCCTCACGGCGATTTTCGCAGTGGAAATACCCAGGCGTTTCCTCCCGCCTTATACGAAACAGGAACCTCCCGAAACAGCCGTGTCCGGTGAGGACCTGCGTCAGGCGAAAGGTGAGGACGCCGTGGCGCCTCGCAATCGTACCATGCCCAGCACTGAGTTGCGACAATCACTCTCCATATCGCTATGAGATCCCGCCCGAGCTTTGTCCACTGTACCGCAATTTCTCGCGGCAGCGGAGTTACGCCCCTTGAGTCTTGTACGTTTTAATTAGCATTTTATAAGTTAAATTATCTTTATATATCCCAAAATATTAAAAAAAAAATGTCCACCCGTGCGAAGTCGGGCCGCTAGTTATGTATAACACAATAATATCGCACAGCAAACATTTTACATGGACATGTTCACTCTACGCTACGCTATAAAGTATTGCTTTGCTGTACGTACACCAGTGATTCCTACAGCTGTCCAGGTGGCCCCCAGGGGCCACGGGAGACACGACGGGTCTACGTCGGTGTAAAAAGAAAATGGGGGCTTTCCATAGTGAAATAGTATACCGTAGTCTGAACTGCTCTTACACTCACCATAGTAGAACTAACCAGTAACTGGGTTGCGGAGAGCAGATAGGCAGTCGCTCCATGTATAATACTGAAATTCAACTGCATCCATGGGTAGACTAGAAGCTGCAGATTACTACACTATAGTAGAACTACAATAAATCCCTGCTAGTTTTGCATATCGAATTGTTAGGAAACGTAACGTATCGTGCTAGATTGAGCATAATACACAGAATTTAGAACCAAACGTTCAAAATCTTCTGACTATCGCCATTCTCATCAGCTTAACTAATCTATTTTGTTTTTATGTATGTTTCAGCATGATAAACATGTTTTCAACAGTTTATTATAACCCTAAAACATTTCAGGTCCCATTTGGAAGGGAGCCAACGATATACTTCGGACGATACAGTTCTATCAACCTACCTTCTCAGTCTACGGAATTTTCACGATGGATAAGAAACTACCTCTCAGTCTTATAGGGATTATTACTACCTATCTCGTAATATTAATACAATTTACGATACCAACTTACACACAAAATTAACTATAAAATATGAAGCCAGATATGTAACAATAATGTTTTATTTTTCGATTACGCACTACAGTCGTTAGAATGTACTAAGTACTAAATATTGCAAAAAACACATTATTCTCACATACAAATATAACAACTTCAAAAAAATATTATTTTCTATTGTTACTGGATCTTGACGAATTCCAGTGTTCCCTTTTGGATACGCAACGCACTAGGTAGATATTCTTTTTGTATTTTATATATGCAGATTAGCATCTGCTTTCGTAGTGCGTCAAATTCTTTTTGTATAAAAGTTACGTAAAAATAAAAATATGGAATCGGCAGTTAACTTTCTAATAAAAATGCAACAGCGTTGACAATATTGAGGCACTAATAGACAGTCTACGTTCTTGAGCTGTATAAACTAATTCAATATTATTAATAACGTTTATTAAACTACAAAGCAGATAACTACCCAATTAAAAACAGTTAAAATCACAAAGTACTACCGCGTACAACTTTCTAAACGAAATCTATTCTATTCACTTGCTCCCAAACTGTTAGTAGAATTCATGTTTAATAGGCGAAACGTTGGGATTCCTTGAATCCTAGTTTCTCAAGGGCAGGAGTGCAGGCGAAGTTGATCATAGGAGGGGGTCCGCACATAAGGACAAGTGTGTCATCTGCCGGCGGGAACAAATGCTGACCGATCATCTCATCGTTGATGAAACCGACGCTGTACTTCCAACCTGGAATAAATCATAGTTCGTTTTAAAACTGGTTTTTATTACAGGTCACGTTAATTTAGTATAGGTACATTCTATATATCATGATGAATCGGCAAATTTTTACGAGTGCGGACTAATATTTTTTGTCATATCTACTTATTTTCAAGTTCGTCAAGTTGAAGTGGGGTTAACCAGAAATATTTTGAGTAATTTACTCGTATCTTGCCTCATCTAGCTGCCTCCATATCGCAGGTAAGACAGAATGCTAGACGAAACTATGCACGTAGTTATCGCCATTGGCATTCTATGGGTACTTAGTCCAAAAAACTCTTCCTTAATCGATTTTAATTTAATCTCGTTAAATGACAACAATTAATCGATTTCTGATAAGATATTTAGGTGATCGATCGTGCCTCCGCTTAGAACAATTAAAGATTAGATATTAATTTATGAGTATGTAGGTAACTAATGAAATTATGTAGTAACTCACCGTCATTGGGCCTATCGATAGTGTACCACACTTTGAACTGATCAGGATGTTCAGATTGGTACTTTTCCAGTTCATTTCTCAATAGAATGTCTTCTTCAGACTGGTTGGCAAACAGCAGTCTCATTTGTGTAGGGTCATTGGCATCTTTGCATATGTGCCTGATGAGCTGTAACATTGGCGCGATGCCAGTCCCACCTGCCGAGACAAAACTGTCATTAATAACTAATAACCATTAATTTTAAGTGTAAAACATTTTGATAGCACGAGTAAAGCGTCATTTAGATAAAAATGAACACCATGTATTATTGTAATTCGTCATGTATAAATATTCAATGTAATAATTTCAGATCCATTTGATGTTTCAGTCGATTTCATTTGTCTAATGGCAGTTGAATAATTGCCTACAATTTAGTAGTGGGCGTTTCACAGCAAGATTAAACTATGATTTATAGAGTTATATTAAGAAATCATGCTGTAACACCTTTTGGTGTGTCCGTGTGACAAATTTATGTGATACAAATGCTTAAGATGATTTCTCATGTGAAGCTTGATTGAATTTAAATAAATATGGGGTTTTTCAATGTCAATCTAGTGAGCTGATAAGAATTGGTGACGTAAGCATCTGATACGCCTCCTTATCAATGAACGCACATCGCATCGAAATGTAAATACCTGCGATCATGTTGAGTTTCTTAGCCGGGGTTTTGACGGGTGGGTCTTTCCTCATTTTCTTGATAAGGAAGGTCCCATTTCCGGCGTACTGCAACCTTCCTGAAGGACCTCGTACATCGATTGTGTCATTGATCTTCAAGTTGTTCAAGTGTTGCGACATTTTCCCGCCATCGGGGAATTTAGGATGCACATTTTTGAAGTACACCTGAAATAAAATGTTTTATAAAATAAGTAAGGAAGAGGTCTTTAGAATAGAATAGAATAGTTCTTTATTAGCACAGGAAGTAGGTACATGATACAGATGTTCAGTTTAAAATTATGATGTTTTTGATGATGATGATGATGTTTGATGTTTGATGTTTGATGTTGATGATGATGTTTGATTGATGTTTTTGTCTTTGACCTGCTTTATTTAGAATTTTTTTTGTTGTTGAAATAATTGCTTTGACTTTATGACATTACATTATGTCTTGTATCAGCACGCCTATTAGATAAAAATATTATAATTTTATTGTATTTATCTCGTCATTATTAAAATCATTGTAATTTATTGTAAGTATAACGATTTCGTTTAACCCTAAATAAATGGATATTACCGCAGGATAATTATAATAAGAGAATGGTAAGATGTTGGGTACCTTAACATGGTTTAATGGTTTTAAACGGATTTGGCTAAGGTTTGACACAATTTATCTTGGATTCTTCTACAGTTAAAATGTTGGTAGGTAACAAGAATCTGGTAAAAATAGAATTTAATTTCAATACGGGTGGGGCCCATACACACATGATATCGTAATATACCTAGGTACTTATTACAATTAGCTATCCGTCTTAATAGTATCAGATTCCAGAACAGTTAAAGTCACGATAAACAATACAATTATTCAGTCATTCAGTAGGGTATTTTACTCTATACTTACGAGAAAAAATCTAAAAATACATTACTGAGATAGCTTAGGCAAAATGCAGTCGGAAAATGTTAGTTTTAGTTCATGAAACAACAAAATAAATTTTAAAATACAATTTAAAGATTTCAGTTTTTTTAATCTGTTTTTAAACACCATGAAATAGTAGCCAGCAAACCAGGAACAGCAAACCAACGATAAGTAGAAAAATAACTCATTTTTTAAATTACAATCAATTGTCATATAAAATATCAGCGCAATACGGCGTCTACTGCGTCCAGCGTTTTCGTCAAATTACGCGCGAAATTTGAAAATGTAAAATTTAAATGCATTTTTAATGGCACTAATCTATTAAATGAAAATGGTGTGTTTTTTTAGTGGTTTATTAGCACTCTAGAATCTAATTAAAATACTTTTCAAAAATGAGTGTCATACCCTATTACGCGATAAACTTTTGACGGCTTTTTAAATTATTGTAGAGATCTACATTTTTTTGTTGATCTGCATCGTTATCTATCTTATTAAAGTTCAATAAAGATTTTTTGTTCTGTCATCGCATACTGTTTAAGAGATCGTTCTGAAAATTATAGTAGGTCTGATTTTGCAATAGATATCTATAGGTACAATACATATAGGTAGTTTTAAGTTGCAATAAAATGTTCTGAACATTTAATCTAAAATACTGAAAATTATCACAAGTTATCAGAAAACGTGAAGATTGAGATTACGACGTTTGTTTACGTGTCTGATTACAAGTTGCTATCTACCTAAAGGAACGTTTATGATAGATATGTATGTTAAATATTTTGAATGTATGACATAATTGGGTTTTTACCTTAATAACGAGATCAACATATCCCTTCTCTTCATCACTGGAGACTGGAGTGTAAGATCTAATAACGAGGTCATCATCAATCATTGCAGACAAGTGGATGTGCTGACCAATTGGCAAGCCTGTAGCATAAAGACAGGGTTTTTATTTAGAAAATGTTATAGGTACTATTAGCAACATTCATAGACATCTCTTTTTGCTTAGTAAAAGTAAGCGATTCATATGAATATGAACTATATGTGAATGTAAATAAAGTTCATATTCGTATCAGCTAATGTTAGCAAGTGTTTTTTACTAAAAATGTACATTAATTTCATAACAATAACTTTCATATTCCTATGCAGCGCTTACTTAGCAAAGTAAACTCAAAGAGCGATCTATGAGTGTTGCCTGAATAGTGTTGTGGTCACAGTAATTTAATTCAATTGGAACTGAACATAATAGTGAACAGTTAATTAAACCTTAATTAACAGGTCTATATTTTAATGAAATTAACAAAAAATAATCAGTTTTGCTAGGTAACAAACAAGTTTTGGAATTTAAACATTTCAAATGATAAAATAATTCAAATACCTATTTAAATACATAATAAAAATGATTTCAAATCATAAAGTGATTCAAATACTAAAAGGCAGGTATTTCAATAATTTTATCTTGATAAAATGTAAAGTAATGTAAAGAAGTACTTATTTCTCGTTATCAATTTTTGTTAGACGATTTCAGAGAATTTGTTTGTAGATTATTGATCATTTGAATTATAAATTTGGACAGTCATGGATAACATGTAAAAAGATAGCAATGAATGAAATCAAGCCTAATTACCATACCGGTTCATAATTCTACTGCTAATTGTTAGAGTTTATTTAGTAATGATGCATATCGTTACGAAAGTATAAATGCTACTTGTATACACTGCGTTAAAAGTATAAAAGTATAAACTTTAAGTAATGCAGTAAATAAACCCCAACATTTTTAAAGTATATCAAGATATGTATTGGTATAATATATTTTGTCTGTCTTTTTTAACAGTAAGACAACAAGAACTATGTGACCTTTAAAATAATAAGACTTTGAGGCTTTTTTCCTCTAACCTCGTAAGTTCCAGTCAAGATACTGTCATAAGTTGGGTGGTATTTATGCATACACACTACATACACTGACATACATAGACAGCACAGATGCTTTGATGGCAAACAAACAAGCAACTCTGTGGTACTGAAGAGACGGGATCACAAAAGGGGGACATCAAAACAAGATGGAAGACGACTTACGCCTAACCCTAAGGCCATACTGGACTAGGAGTTGGAAGGACAGAGAACATTGAAATCAGTTGGAGAAGGCCTAAGCCAAAACGCACACCAAGCTGCGAGACATACTATTAATTATTTTGATCCAAATATTTTCCTACTAACAAACAATGTACTCAAAGTTCGGAATAAACGGCTATTATTTTGTTATGCATACACACAAGACTGGATGACCTAGAAAATCATATTAACCGCTAACTAGCCGTTGGGTCCCCGGGAACCCAACCACTAACTAACCGTTGGTTCCCCGGGGACCCACCAAGTAGTACGTCAAATGTCATCTGGCTGTGGAGTGGTTAAAATAATACTTGCTTATATTGTAACTATTAAGTGCAACAAATACAAAAAAAAACAGTTAAAAATAGGATAGAAAGATATTTATGTGCCCTTTTTTATAAGGGTTAATTAAATACAAGACTTCAATCGGTTATTCATGTAATAAATAATCTACTCACCTAAAACATGTTCTGATGATGGCAGACCAAATCGGAACTTCCTTGTGTCATGACTGATCTCCTCTCTTTCAATGAGTGGCAGAGCATACTTCACATTAGGGTCCACTAAAGCCACTAGCTGTGAACTCTTCTTTGGGGCTTCTTCTACTCTTGTTTGTTTTTTACCCCCCCATAACCAGTTGGCAAGTACTGATATAAGTACCACTACCGATCCAACGCCAAGAACTATTGGCAAAACCTGGAAAAAGACGTCTTATTAGGTATGTAAATTAATCTTTGTTTGACTTAGTTGATGCCGAAGTTGGGTCAGAACAGGAAGCTGACCTAAAAGTGTTTGTACAAAACTACTTACAGAAATATAATCATTTTATCATTTTATTTTGAAATATGTAATCTGAACTACCTATCACAAACATATAATACATTCTTAAAATTACCAAATAGTACTATAATTTGTAATTCTAAATGTCATTTTGTGAACTATTGTTCTGAATACATATGAATTTGTTATTGCGCTGTAGGTACCTCATGTACTGAATTTTACATTTACATTTAAATTAATTATCCTATTCATCAAGAGTTTCTCTGAGTTAATATTCTTGTACATAGAAGGGTATTTGTTTATATTATACTGATATGACGATTACTATAGAGAAACATTTGATATGATTTTTATAAAAGTTTATGTGAATAAATTCTCATGAATTAACTTATATTTACTTAGGTAATTTTTAATTAGGAAACTATATTTAGGTAAAACAAATGTCTAAAATATCTTGTCCCAGGGAAAAAGTAAAGTAAGTTTGCCCATTAATTAACAACAGGTTTTATTTAACTAGAAGGTAGGTAGGTACTTCAGATAACATGTTTTTACTGGCCTAATAGCACAAATGTATTTATGAAGTAAATTTGGTACATACTGGAATGTTTTCAAAAAACTCAGTCACAGCCACTTCTATGTTACTCATTTTGACACTTAATTTTAATTACTGATTTAAATTTATAAAACACACTTCCTGATAAAGTTTTTGCGATAAAATAATCAAACTAGCAACACGGAAACTTCGTTTCACGCACGACCATATCGTAGAGGGTAAATATGCAACTGTTTAAGGTCAAACTTAAGAGAGCTTGAGTTTATAGGATTGAGCGAACTAGCAAGCGTAGATTAGACCTTGAACTCTTAATCAGATGATTGAGATGCTAACTAAACAAATGATTGAATATTGCGTGTGTCTGACATTACTACCGATGTGCTGAGTGATCGCTCAACGAAATGGCTCATTGGTATAGTAAAGATAATTAATTTGAAATTTGACAGAAAGGAATTCGACACGCTTGACGAAACAATGTTACTAACCAAACTCATGATGTTCTTTCACTGCTGCTAACACTAACAGAATAAACATATTTGATACATGTAAACCTACGTTAGCCATTATCTATTCAATATCCTAATCAATGTACTTAGATAAGAACCATTGATGAATTTTTATACTTGTGTGTGTTTCCTAACCTCAAAAGTGTGTAAATAATACAGGTACTTACTAATTTGGAATCAGTGAAAGCCATCTTTTTTTCATGTAGAAAACCGAAAAGAAACACCAAAAACACTAAACTAAACTTGAAGTTTAGTTGACAATGTTATTGCATAATGTTTAAATACCATAACAGTGGCGGTATCGCTTTGCGTGCTGCTCTAGTAACTGGCGAATACTGTGAATTCCAATTAGCAGCCAGTGAGAGAGGAATTTATTTTAGTCTGTTATGTATATGATTTGTAGTTACCTTTCGCTGTTTTGGGCGATGACAATCGATCCTAAAATAGTACGTGGGGTTTAGTAAATAGTCATTGTAGTTACCTTCGACTACTGTTAATTCGTTTCTAGGTAGTGCATGAAAGAGATTTTCAGTCTGTGTATCCCGCGCTTCTTTACAATTAACTACATGAAACGATTCTACTTAATTTTTCCAAAACATTACAAAAAACTGGTACAAAACTTTGTGGCTAAAACATGCATTTTTTTTTTGATTTTGCCGCCATTCTGTTAGCTTCCTGTCAATGTCAACTGTCAAGAAGTGATTTTAACCAACCACTGACCAGTGTATTCGGTGTTGCTCATGAAAATTATCTATGTATTGTATAGTGTTGCTAGAACTACTATGTGTATTAAGCGAGGAACACACGAGTTTACATTTGTAATGTAGCTCTGGATTGAAAGAGCTGGAACTCACGGGGAGAGGCATTTGCCCGGCAGTGGGATGAAGCAGGCTAACAGTAGCAGTAGTAGTAATGTAGCCGTGCCACCTATATGTTGCACTCGAATTGCGTAACACACTATCAATAAGAATTTGAATAATTTATGTAAATACTATGAAGGTTGTTGCTAATCCATTGCTTCTTCGAGAAACGTGTCTGCTCAACAACGTCAATAACGCAATGAATGTTGTTGAACTGTCAAAATTAAAGCCATCCCTAATGTTAGTGCGTTAGGCAATTATCCCTCTGGTACAGTCAACCAAAGAGTATAATAATATTAATGGAAGCAGTCAACAGCACGTCCATGGTAACAACTTAACGGTGTCTTTATTTCGTGGCAAGTGTTACTACGGACGTGTGGATTATTTGGTACCTAACTCAAGACTGATCAAGTTGCATTGTTAAATTCTGTTTTTAAAGGGAATAAAGAGTCACAAGTATTTAAATAACAAAATATTTATTATTTTTAAGAATAATATTACAGTGTTCAACACTGAGGCAAACATCGAAGCGTTTCATAACAAGTCAGGACTTACTTTCATTCCTGGCTTGTTATGAAATATTTTATTTTGATATCATAGGATACTCGGCTTATTTTAAGTACAATACAATTTTGCTTAATAATAATGCACCTATCTATATTTACATAAAATATCTACAGTATACATTTATCACGACTTATTTTAATTTGCTAGTTAGTCCTAACAATTTCCCTAATACTTTGAGTTACCCCCGCGACCAGCACGAAGCTTCCAAATAATACTAATATTACGTCTTTCACGAGAATCCAGTTGTATTTTCCGAGGCCCCGCTCCCAGTTAAAAATAATGTCCATCATAGATGGCGCAATGAGGCCCAAAAAAGAATAGAAGAATGCTCCCTCCAGGCCAATCACTTGTTCCAGGCGAGGTAAAGTAGCCGCTGCTATAACTGTGGACAAAAATAATAGGATTACTTACTAAGAATAATCACTGACTTAAAAAACCAATAAAAGCAAGTATGCTTCCGAAAACTATGGAAGTATGGTATACAGTACCTAGGTACAGTGACTGACAAGGTCTAATTTCTACTCAGTTGCAGGAACACGTGTGGGTTAGTTAATAATGTGTAATATAGGCCCCTACCTAATGTTACATGAGGATAGGAATACCTCACTAACCTGTGAGAACCGCGAATATAGCTCGAATGACGCCTTGCGCAAGATTATGGTATTTCTGTGTGACGCGTTCCTTAGTGTTTCGCCATACTATCTCCATAGGAACGTAGAACTGCAGAGTATACGTGAAGAAGATAGCAAATATGATGAACACCTTCGCAACTACTGCAGGTCTGAAAAAATAAACATGTATTGAAATGCGTACCTACACACATCAAAAAAAGTTTGCGATCACTTTGAAAAATCAAAATCTTTTTTGTCACGGTAGATTATATTATGATTTCTTCTTCTTTTTAAATTCTTTATTTAAAAATATAGATTTAGAATATAAAACAATAAAACAATTCAATTGTTTTTCCATATTAAAAGGCTTTCAGTCCTAGCTTACGCTCATTCAGAAATCTGATTTAGTCAATTTTAACGGATTTAAAATACTTTTTCGCGGAAAGTTGTGATTGAAAAAATGCCAAGAGGATTATCAGAAGTTTTACGAGCAAGAATAGTAACTTTGAGGGAAGAAGGTTACACCACGAGAGAAATAGCACGCAGCGTTACTATAACCCAATCCTGTGTCGTTGCAGAGGTACCACGGGATGGGTAATTTTGCTGACCGACCCGCTGTGGACGCCCAACTGTTTTGACTGCTGCCCAAAAGCGCTATATTAGATTGCTGGTATCCCGTCACCCAACAATCAACGCTACTAAAATAAAAGTAGAAGTTCGGGCCGCCTCTGGGCTTGAAATTAGCACTTAGACCATTCGGAATTGCTTGCACCAGGCTGGATTACGAGCACGGAGGTCTTGGTAAGCTCCTCTGAATTCCCAGCAACGACAACGACGGAGATTGCAGTTGGCTAGGCTTCGGCAAAATGAAGAAGAAAACATTTGGCAAAACTGTCTCTTGCTTTGACGAATCGCGAATCAGTACTCATCCAGATAACCAACGGAGACCGTGCACTGAAACAGTTCAGCAAGGCGGGAAATCGGTGTCCTTTTGGGGTGGTATTATGATTGGAGCTAGAACGCCTTTGATCCCGTATCGAGGCTTCATGACAGCAGGCATGTAAAGTGCAGTTGCTATTGATGTAATTGGCAGACCATTCCGAGTAAACCATGTGCACCAATTTGTACTGGTCGATGATGATGCGCCCGCCCGTCGAGCTCAACGAGTCAATGTAATGCTGCTCTCCGAGAATACGACATCACAAGCGAGCTGGGGCCCAAGTCTGCTATTTTTATAAATTCGTCATTCCAACACGATCCCATTGTCATTCCAACACGATCCCATTGTCAATTTGCTAAAAGTTCGTAATCTGCTAAATTCATAATGGTCGATCATTGGTCGGTCAATGGTGTCGTAATAGAATTGTGTCATAATGACATTGTCGTATTGCCATTATTATAAAACCCGATAATAGAAATGATTTTCCAAAAACGACTACTAAATTTGAACATTTATTCATGCCCCATTTCATTTAAATATATATTTTTACATATTACTTATTATTATATAATAGTTTATTAGTGTCAAATTATAGCAGATTACCGCCAAGGTCAGTCATTCATTTGTCATTATGTACGAGATTACCAATAAATGCCATTTCTTTCAATGGAGTGTCAGTGGCTGATCATTGGAAAGTCATAATGACGCCATTATGTTAGTAGATTACCAAACTTGTCAAAATCAACAATTATGAAATCAATGATAGACCATTCTGACACTATTGTAATAGCAGACTTGAGGCCCTTTGGAACCGTCAGCCATGTCCCCAGACAGTGCCAATTGTAGTTTAAGTTTGGTTAAACAGTCTTTTTCTTTCTATCAAATTTCTGTTACAATTACCTACATTATGATTAATTATTACTCAATTTTTTTAAATGAAAAATTAAAAATAGTTTTATTTTTAATTTCAAACAGGGTATTTATATTTATAGAAAACACACAACAAAGAATTTTTCTTGATGAATTAAAAAAAAATATATCAGCTGATGCTAGTGATCACAAACTTTTTGATGTGTGTACGTACACACGGCTACACATCAAGCTATACATGTCCAGTATAAGCTGGTCTCGCATTGTAAAGGATTTCCGTACAGTGCGAGATCAGCGTAAACTGAAAATGTATAAACTAGAACTTGAAAATTAGAACTAGTGTCACCATTTTGTTTTTTCAATGTAATTTTACAAATGTGAACCAGCAGCATCCTCCTGTTAGATTTCGTTGAAAAAATACTCGCAAAACATAAAAAATTGGAACCATGTTGGACTCAGGTCACTTAAACAACAAAATATTCTTGCAGTTATGTAACCCTTAAAGCCCACGCTCACGAACGACTTATTTACAGGCTGTCTACGCTCTAAAGTCGTTTTCTGCATACTTCGGCCATAATGTATGTTAAAAGAAAAAGGAATATGCCTTGCACTTAGAATTATAAACTTTTCTCAATTACGCTGATAAACAATTCCGAAACGCTGGTCTTAACAGTCGAAAAAAAAATTAAAAACCGTTTTAAAATAAAATATAAATGAAGAAAACGTTTAATGGCTTTTTCTACTTAGGTAATTTCACCTATAAACAAATCCACATAAAAATATTGTGCTTCAAAAAGGTCGCATCATCTAAAATTCTAGACTTATTCGGTGTTAAAGTGTGAGGGATAAATCTTTTGGCTCGCGCCGTCAATACAAGCGCAGATGCAGCTTGTGAAAGCAAAGTTATGTGTGCTACCTTATAAGTATTGAGCGGTTTGGCTAAACGCGTACTAATTATTTAAAGTAAAAGGTAAGTTACCTACGTGTAGGCACTACTTCAAGATTAAAGGGGTATGTTGCTGGAGCAGTAGATCAGTGGAGCTGTTAGAAGTTATCTTATATTTTAGGTAATTTTAATTACTATTATGGTGCTTCATTCGTTAGAGTTTAGAGAATTAAGTCAATTATTACAGGTAGGTAAGTACTTACGGATCAGAGGTATCTAGATTGAGAGTTATACTCCCTCTAGCGTCATCTCCGTAGCGTACGTAACCCAGGAATCCCATGAACATGTACAGCAGTACCACCACTGACATGGTGATGTTCAGAACGCCAGGACAGCCGAGGAAGTGCTTCGGCTGAGCCATGGTGTTCTCAACCGGTAGCACGACGCCGATGCCTTCCATTGCAAATATAACTGTACTGAAATGAAGTTAAAGTTCAAATTAGCGATTTCAGAGGAATTTTAATTTTAGTACATAGGCAAGACATTCAATAGATGAAAATTTACATTTTCGCGTGTGTATAAAAACATTAGTATCGTAATCGTAAACTAACCCGAAAATTATTGGCTGCATTTTATCAACGATGGCTAAAGAGGTTGTGTACCTAATGGAATATAGGTACGACAGGCAACTTTGTTAACATAAAATAAAAACAAAAGCCATTTACTTGGCAGAAAATAAAATAAAAATAGTTACCAGTGGTTGCGGAAATAAAGACGACACGTAATCAAAGAGGATGTTTTCCTTAGGTACAAACAAATTATATATCTTATACACCACGTTTAAAAAAACATATTGTCTATAAATATTTAATACTGTGTTTACGTAGCAGACATAGGTACCTATCCTATAATAGTTTAGTAGTTTAACAATCGCCGTGGACTACTCATTTTTGTGTACCTAGTGGGAAAAGGTTGGACATTGCCCAGTCAATTAACCATGTCATGTCATGTCCATGGTGCTGATCCACACGTCATGTTCGTGAACGGGCGCCGCCAGTAGGGACTGGTCATCTCCTAGCTCCCACGGCTTATTTTAATTTCTGAATTGGTATTTTATTTTTGTTTTAATTACGGACGCTTGAATGTGCACGTCTTTTTACATCGTTCTCACATTGATAATTTCAACATAATGATGTAACCAACTTTTTGTAACAATATCATGATTTTAAAAGAGTGTCCATGGAGTTTCTTGCCCGTTCTTCTCCATAGGTACCTACGCTTTGGAATGGGCAACTAGCTTCATCTTTCTAACTCACCGACCTTGACAATTCAAAAGTGCCTGTAATTGGTTTATTTGAAATAAATGCTTTGAGTTTGAGTTAGAGTTTGTCATTAACTACATCCATATCTATCAAGTATTTATAATCTTAATTGGGTATTTTAATAAAAATTACAGTTTGGGTCACGGAGCCAAAGTATTGAATTGTTATTTCTTTAACATTGAAGAGATGTTCTCTTCAATAACTCTTTGGTACAGAATAAGTATAACGTAGGTACGCGATTTGCATTCAACTAAGAGAAGCTTTCAGTTTCCTTACCCGATAAAGAGCGGTAGTCGTCCAATATCGACAGACATCGGTTTGGAGTCAATAGGTGGGAAGTCGGAGCAGATATAATATAAACAGATGAGGAATGTGAGAACCAGCAGAACGTTTGCGAATCCAGAGAACGGCGCCAAGTATTTTAGGTTTTTGATTTGTGTGAAGAGAAGTACAGGAACCAACACCATGAGGCAATACATCGTCTCGTTGATCTCGTTGTCCTCGATGTAGAAGTCGACTATCTGAAAGGAAATGAATATAATTTGAATAATGATTACAATCTTTCACCTAGTGAAATTAGAATTGAATAATCACGCGTGATCTCCCGAAACATTAGGCACGGATTTACCTATAGCACACCCACATATCGCAAGGTATGTTTAAGTATCATCCCCTCTTCCGTCCCACCTTTCTCGATGCCCTATTCGTATTAAGTAATAGGGCATCGAGAATGGTGGTAGGACAGTATCAACAATATGTAACTGAAATGATGCACATTATGAAAGTTCAGAATCGTTTTCAGTCATTTTTATTATGGGTAACTTTTAACCCAAAAGTAACAAAAACTACGTAAGTTACAGTCACACTTTCGCTGTACAGTCAAAACAAACCAAAATAGACGGAGTACCTACTACGCTAGACCCTTATGGATGTGCAACTGTGTGCGTGCGTAGAATTGTAATGTGACCGTAATTTTCTCCCGTGTTTTTAAATTATTTTTTACTATTACGTATAAAACATTTTTTATTTATTCAATTACTTATGGATGTGCGACTGTGTGCGTGCGTAGAATTGTAATGTGACCGTAATTTTCTCCCGTGTTTTTAAATTATTTTTTACTATTATGTATAAAATAATTACAGTAAAAAATAATTTTATGTAGGTATTATGATTATAACATAATATTCTAATTGGGGTGTTTAGTAGTGTGCATTAATTCCGGGACATGTTGTATGTGGTAGACCTTTGACCATTATCAGCAGTGGTACAATACGGGATTATAAAAAATAGAGGACGCCTTTTTACGAAAATCGTTTGCTTAAGAAATCTAATATTTACCTACTGGTATTCTGTACATACTCAATTATACATGTCCATTGAAAAGGTCACAGCTAAAAAAGCTTCGCTCGCTAAAAGTTAAATCCGTCATTTTAACGAGGTTATTTTTTTCAAGATCTTTAATTTTTAAGTATTGTTAGTCATTCATTAAGGCGATAGCAACAACGTATAAGAATTTTGTTCCATGAAAATAACACGAAATTCTCATACACTTGGGCCAATTTTATTCACAAAGAGTGACATTTACAAATCTTCTGGCTGTATTGTCTTTTGTTATAATTTAAGTTTCAAGTGCATTAAAAAGATGAATGTTTTGTCATTGGTCCAACATACCTGTTTAACAGAATCCACGATTAAGATGACATAGACTGCGCAGGCGCCAAGAATGGTGAAAGCCATGGCCCAGTCTATAAATATCCTGAAATATGAATATCACGATGCCTGTTAATATTTAACACCACTTCCGTGATCTGTGTTAAGGTGATACAGGTATTGCTTATTTTATTTCCAGTTCTTTGAGACAGGCATTACTAGTTGTTATTTTTGAGGCCGAGCCAAACTTTAGGCGCCGTCAACAAGAGCGATGCCAATGTTCTGCGTTATTTACGAATGTAACTTAAAATATACTGGCAGTAAGAGTAGCACTATTGGTGATAAGTCATTCAGCATGACATATTAAACATAAATGCGAATCTGCACAGCAATAGCCAATTTTTACTATTTCAATTTTATTTAGTGCTGTTCTTATGTGTTTTAAATAAGTAATTGAAGTTATAACTTTTAGATTTATAATAGTCAACAACTCTACATAGTATTCTACCAAAGATTTAATGATAAGCAGCTGTTCCAGCCTTTCTTCGATTCTAAGATCAAAATTAGATATCACTTTTGGCAGACGTCTGCAATAGTTTGCAAAGGAAATCTACCGCTGCTAGCAGAGACAGTCCCGATATTCAAACGTGAATCAGCAGTCACGTGAGGACCATTTAAAAAGTCTATATTGACAAGATGTTAATAGTATACTACTCCTAACTATTGTAATACTTGACCTTAGGTATTTATTGGTTTCATTACCTCAAATTTACAATGTCACTCATTGACAACGTGATTATTTCCGTGGGTCATGTGTTGGACCCGGCGTTGTATGACTTGGTGATTACAGTGGTTGAAGTGTGTTATGTGGCGCAGACATTAATGTTGGCAACGTGAGAACTACGGAGAGAATTGTGAAAATTACGGATTCACATAATAATTCAGATGTCTGCGACGCTTAACTCTTCACGTTCGTAAATTTCTTTAGAGTCTAAAAATGTATGAGAAAGAAGCAGCAGTGCTCCTATTTCTATTCATATCTATCGCAATATCATAACTCAAATTGTTGTGTGGGTTGAATTTCAATTATCAGTCAAGTATTCATGTTACTAGAAATTAAATTGAGCTTTAATCAAAACTGATACTGCCATTGCTCACAAATAATTTTAATTATTTTTAAATGTTATCGTTACGTAGATATAAGATAGCAATGACATGATAGTTTACAAATCAAATACAAGTCATATTAAAGCTATAGTCACTATATTACTTGAAGCTGCAAATCATTGTTTCGTAACGGTAACTGCAAATATAAACGGAATATGTATACGTAGACGTAATGAAAATGAACGAGACTAAACATGAAACATCACATATTCAAACACTATTGTCTTCCAAGATGTATGTTTAATTACTAGTCTGGTGAGAGTTGAACGGAATATTATTAAATTATAACTGCAGAATTCATTTTGAAATAAGACTGCCGGAATTGAAACTTCCTTTGTTGATTAATGTAAGAATTCAACATACATTCGTATGACCGTTCCGTCCGTGTTCGTTTGGTTTTGTAACAAAGGACATAGAAATGGGCTATTGCAGTGCAATTTATAGTTCCGATCTTAGTGGCTATAGCTATAAACTAAATAAGAAATAGAATACACAATTGCACGTGCTATGGAAAGGATTAGCTAAATACTAAAATCTCTAAAAATATGGTTTAGTCCCATCTCGACACTCATGAATTTATTTATCGATACGGTCCTATAGATGAAAACGTTTCGTGGTGACGATGATAATGAGTGATGATAAATAAGTACATGGGTGCCCAGGTGGGAAGGTGCCGAGATGGGACTAAACCAAAAATGTAACTGAGCTTCTGTACCTTGATGCTCTAGACACTCTTCGTAACGGTTGAGGTCCTGTCGCAAATACTGCTTCAACAGTTTCAGCATATCCTAATGATGGAACTTTTGAAACTCTTGATACTTCTTGTGAAGTTTTAACCTGGAAAATATTAAGTTTATGGTCAAGATCATGTTAATACCGAAACGGTTGGATATCCTGCAGCGAACAGTATTGTGTGCAAAACAAAGACATTACAATCTAGATAAAATTACGGGCGTCGGTTTATGAGTAGAAATATAGGTGTCATTGTAATTCATTCTATATTTCCGTATATTCTTATCTCCTATTTTACCACAATGCGGTTTTCATACAAGTTGACATTAACACCGTTATTTATGTGCTAGGTATTTATAATGAACATCTAGTCATCTTCTAATTGGATCACATTCTTGACTTTATATTGTTAATACTTAAGAATAAGTGTTTGTTGATGTATCAGTAAATTAATTTCTTACCAATAAATAAACGCAGTGTGTACAGATGTATCCCAGTATGATTGTTCCAACAATCCCAACTATTGTACCAGCATTTTTGAATGCAGCTGGCATGGCCAGAATTCCGGAACCCAGGGATGATTTCAGGAGATTTGCAAATGATCTCACATCTCTAGAAAGAAATGTTATACATGGTAGAGATGATAAAACAAGTGATGATTTTTATTAATTTGCAAATCCAGATCAATCGGCCTTTAATGTAAATAAACATAGGATCCAAATCAAGGAATTAAATGCCATTCAACTTCTTATCGTGACCTCAAAAGCAGTTGATTTTATTTCTGTCACGTTTTATGATTTATGCAATTTTTATTGCTTCAATTACATAGCAATCATTCAGCTTCAGAATCAACGCTTTCGTATCAATCTTGTGAATTACTACTATTAGGTACTGTTTTTTTTTATCGAGTAGCGTAAAATCTCAATGGCATGCTTTATTTTAATTTCCATGTCGATTGGTTTCCGTCTGGCATATAAAACAGTCGTTTGGGTTACTTACGAGTTGGGATGTTCCAATTTTCTGTTTTGAAAAGGATCGTAGGCGCTCAATTCCAAATCATTCTCTTTACATTTTGTGTTGATTGTGCTAATGGATATCGTTGACGGATAGATTCCATTTTCTGTTATGATGGCCCTGGAAGAGATATTTCATTTTGGATGTTATTTTGTAGCTCATAAAATATTTACTTGCCATTTATATTTCCAACGAGAAATGTTGGTTTATCTAATGGAGATGTAGTGCTGCGATATAAATACAAAGATTCTTAATAATTTGATCCTGACATTTCAAAATAATTTTCACCTTTATTTCTGTGTTTGTTCTAGTTGTCCATAGTATATGATAATTTACTAAAAGTTTGAAAGATAATCAGAATATAGGAAACTACAAATGGTACCTGCGTAGGTAGCGCAATAGCATATATTTTCAAAACGATTTAAAATCAATTCATTTTCTTCAACTTAAAAAAGTTGACAAACATACATGGCATGAAATGTTAACCAACAGAAGACTTTTACAGATTTAACATAGGTCTCAAACTAGGCGCAGCTTCGATCTTGGTGACCCAAGTACTACACTGAGTTAATAATAAATTTGACGAGTAATGGTAACGCAAGATTGTAATGGATAAATTCATAGTAATAACATTTCCAAAATGTGAGTAAAAGGAAGCTTACTGAGTACATAGAATATCATATAAAAGCAGTTGAGGTGAGTAAATGTGTAGTGTAATATGTGTGTTGGAAGTGGTCACATTTTAAAGGAAAAGGACAAGGTTGGCTGCACCGAAGTTAATTGAATATAAAGTGAAAAAGTTGTTTTTTCTCGTGCAATGCTTCGGAAGAGTATAATCAGAATTTGTACGCTTCATTATACTAAAATGGTGATCTTGAGGAAAGAAGTAAAAGTTCTGTTTTGTCATAAGTGCGGTTCCGGATTTTAGCGCCAACCCGCATTTATTTCTGGCCATAGCAGCAAAATTCCGAACGGTACTCATGTATCTACGTACGTAGTGCTTTAAAAATCTACATCACGATCGTATGGAAACGTACCTAGTTTCATTTTTCAGTTTCTCTTATCTTATACTAGCTTATGCCAGCGGCTCTGCCCGCGCGGAGTTCGGAAATTATCCCACGGGAACGTACTACCGCGATGAAAAGTATTCTATATATTAATCCAGGTTATAAACTATCTGTGTGCCAAATTTCATCCAAATGCGTTCGACCGTTTTTGAGTGATTGAGTATATTAGTAGGGGAACCGATCACTTTTCCGATTTTTTTGTTCGAATGTCATTTTACCGAAAACTATTGACCGACGTCGTTTTTGCTATATGCGTTGTTTGACATATTTTTAGATAATCGAAGTATCATGTGTCATATGTATTATTTTACCGAACTATGTTTTGCCGATTTACAAAATAACTTTTACTATTGGCCGAAGCCTCTTTTGAACTTTTTCATTTGCCAAATGATTTATTTGCCATATTTTCACCACACCGAAACAACATTTTACAGAAAATTATTTGGTTACAAATATATAGCCGGTTACTTGGTAGCATTTTCAAAATTAAAATAAAATAGTGTCATAAAAGTCAATATGCTGTGCTACAAAATTTAGTTAGAAACGATTCGCTGCGAAACCGATTTCTCGCAGTCTTGTCTGCCCTACCCCTAGAGTGTTATTTAAACCCGCGTAGGCGCGGAGGGGTGGGGCGGTCCGCAAGCTGAGAAGCAGCTGGTTTTAACGCTCACCACCGCAGCGTTAAAACCATCTGCGACGAAGCTCGCGTGGGGCCGCCCAAACCCCGCAGCGCCGGAGCCGTGACAGAAACAATGCTTGCTGCATGTTGCATGCCTGCTTGCCTGTTGCATGCTTGCGGCTAAGTGTAACTTTGGTAAAAAGTTTTTCGACCAAGTGAACCGTTGGAGTAACGAAAAAAATCGAATTGATAATAGGTCAACTGATACAGCGGCAGACGTGATTTCGATATAGTAAAATAAAACGAAACGAAAATAGTTGAAAAGTTTTAGGTGTAATGAAATTCGGTTTAATATTTTTCGAACTTATGATAGATAACCTATTAGTAGGATAGAATGTCGTTTAGAGGTCCATTCAGAACCTTTAAGGTGAATCTAGTCCACAATTTTCCCATACAAACTCCATTGTGCGATAATGTACATCAAAAATTTAACATGGTATGGTTTTGTCTCATTATTAATATTGTCTATACGGAAACTGAATACTAAAATAAATAGTTAGGAGCCAACAAAGATTCGTTTTTCTTGCTAATTTAACCTAACTTTGGGCGAGAAGTGTAAAATCTGAAAAACCAAGTCGGTACCGACAAAGCTCAAATATCGAAAAGTACAATAAACTTTATTGGTCATTGATTTATCCAGTGGTTTTTTCACAAAACCCGATCTTCTGAAGGACTTTTCTTAATTTTTAACGCGCCTGTTGTACTGTAAATGATCCTGCATATCACTCAATAACGTTGTGCGTGTAGATTAGCTTCTAACTGCTCATCACTGATACTATCTCTGTCGGACACGATGCCTGGTGCGACAGCGTGCTTTTTAGCCAGGCCCACCGAGTTCGAGCCCGCGACTAGGTTCCCCTTAACTAAAGAAGTGATTTACATTTTGCAGTTTGACGGAAAAGGTAGTGTGTATTTCCGTCAAACGTAGGTAACTTTTATTGGAATTTATACGGAACTTTTAGTAGAAAATCTTATTGGAGTAGGTATTTTCAGCTCGTAATGGTGATGGCTAGGAACGTGAGTTTCTATCCTCACCCTGTACCGCAAAACCATGCGCCCTAAACAATAGCGGTCGTCGCGCGAATACGGGATCGTCACGTTGACTATGTCACATTTTGTTCGGAAAACCGGAAAGCGCTATTCTTGTTTCTGACAGCAGAGATAGATATGATACTATGTACGAGTATGTTTTGAGTAGTGCTGTTTTAAGTGTTAATTAAAACACTGACTCACGCGCCCCGATACCTGCATGATAAGTAAAGGTACACTGGTGAAAGAATTCTGAGATGGCACAATTTAAATCACCATCAGCGTATCTCTATCACACTAAGACTTAAGTCCCGGAATACACAATTGGTTCCACTCCAAACGTCTCAAACATAAAGCACGCAATAAGGTTGTTGAATTTGCGTCGTTTAAGATTTTCAGCACCTGCTGCAGCCTCCCCAGCACTATCTGCCGTGCTAGGAAGATAGGACGGCGCCAGTGTGTCAACACAGATTGCATCCCACACCTGAGGCCTACCCAACTTCCAAGGCTGTTTGGTCATTCCGTCTGGCCTCTTAATCATCACTCACATTTTAGTTCCCGAAGTTCACTTAATCTAAAGTAGTAAAGTTTTCGTTTTTTGTACAATTGTTCTACGTTTTGGAAGAGGATAATTAAAATTTGAAAGCTTTGTTATAATAAAAAAGGTTCATCATCATCATCTGCCTAGCCTTTTCCGAACTATGTTGGGGTCGCCGTCCTGTCTAACCGGATGCAGCTGGATACCAGTATTTTACATGGAGCGACTGCCTATCTGACCTTCACAACCCAGTAACTGGGTAATACGATATCCCTTGGTAAGACTGGTTGACTGGTTTTAAAAAAAGGTTATTTTTTCAAAATATGCGGTTAAACAGCATAGTTTGCATTCAATCCATTAATGGTAGTAGGCTAAGTAAAAACTAGGTCTGGAATTTCTCAATGGCAGCCCATTGTTTGGATTTGTGCCCGACTGATGGTAATAGGCTCACCGCCTATTTAATGACACTTAAACATAACTGTCGAAATGTGATGTATGTACCTACTATTGGTACACCACTACCAAACCCTTAGGAGATCACAAGCGTGATGTTATGTATTATGACTAGGTGAAGAAGAGCATCGATTGAAGTAAACAGAACAGGGTTTCTTTATCCTTACCTAGTGGAACTACTATATTATTATGGTAATAGAACATGAATAGTTTGAATTTTATTATAATAATATTAATAACAGTAGAACCTAAATATACACCGTGACATTTTAGTCGTCTTACAAAGGTTATCCACTCAAAGTATCCGACATAAAATACCTACAAGCGCGATTAAAAATTGTTACCATTCATTAAGATAATAGGTACTAAGAAAAATAAATAATGCTTTAGAATTATGAAACACCCTTACAGTCAATAATGTTTAGGTATCAAACGGTGGAAGATTTCCTTTCATTTGTGGAGAGACCTACCTACCATAATACCATTACATTTCATCATTCATTCCATCTCCATATCAGGGTGTTCAAAACTACATCATGCGTCTTAGGTTAATAATATTTTTTATTTTATTTTTATTCCTATGTCGCAAATATCATTTTATTTATAAATGATTTAGTAGTCATTTGATGCATGAAGTGGGCTTTTTTTTTGGGTGGGAAATCATCAAATAACTTTTCCCGCTCTGGGTGGAGCAGGAGGGCGTGTCAGACTTTTACTGACTAAAACCCACCCGTGTTCCCTCAGTTGCCTGTGTGCCAGGAGCCGCGGTATCTCTTTCAAACAACCCGCACCCCTGGCAGGCATCCGCCCTTGCAGGCCCCACGAGTTGGTGCTGACATCTCTTTGAGGCGCGCGTGGAACACAACGCGCTGTCGACCCGGGTTTGGTCCTTACCGGATAGCGAGCTACCCATTACTCGCCATCCGCAAGCCCGCGCCTACGGCGGCCGGGAATTAGCCTGGTTTCCTGACGCCCAGGGCGTCTCCTGCGAAGGCTACGGCCGTGAGGGCGTATGTACTGCCTCTCCCTCATGTGCGCCGCCACCCTCTTTGCGAGCATCACTGCTTCGCTGAAGGAGGTGACGGCTAACCATGCACTCTCGCGCCGCACCACGGCCTGGACCAGGGTGCTTACTCTCGAATATAATTCCGATAGATCGACTCAGTGAGTCCAGCCAATCCCTGACGTTTGAGTGACAATTCCAATGTTGATCTATCGGAATTATATTCGAGAGTAAGCACCCAAGGCCGGACGCGAGAGATCGCCGAGCCGGGGAGACCTCCACCGGTACATGAAGTGGGCTGCCGTTGTAAGACGACTAAAATGTCACAGTGTATGTTCTACAGGTCGTGGTTCTCCAATGACTAGAACTGTTGCCAGCAATAACTATTGGCACTTTTCTTAATAACTATGTTTATGTAAGTATGTTTTTAACCGACTTCAAAAAGAAGGAGGTTATCAATTCGACATGTTTATAACAGAAATCCTATTGCTATCCTCAAGCACTAAAGATAACAGCTGGTATGGAATATACATAGTTTTAGCTCAAAATAAAATACCTACTATGTACCTATGTTTCTTAAATTCGAATCATAACAAACGTGTCACCGCACTACGTAGGTCAATTACTTTCCACGTTACTTGCCAATATCACGATAAATCTCTTTCGAGTGATGTGTTTATTTCAATTTGAAAGGTTCGGTTTCTGGAATCAACGTATTAAAAATTCTCATTACTTCCGAACGGTTGTACGTTGTTTTATAGCGAATAGTTTTATAGATTTTCGTTTCACATAAAAATTTTCCCATATTTTCTTTAACGCAGAATACTTAATTCAAAGATTTTTAAAGCATTGATTTTTGTTTCACATTCAGTTTAATGTTAGAATAATCGTATCATAGAATAACAAATCAAATATTCTTTATCCTTATATTGTTTATTTAATATAAAACTTATTACCAAGACTAAAATTTTAACAAGTGACAGTTTCTAAACGTTGCAATTCAAGCGAGCATTCAGCATGCAAGCAAGCATGCAACATGCGAGCGAGCATGCAACAAGCAGCAGGCATGGTTTCCGTCACGGCTCCGGCGCTGTGGGGCTCCGGCGGTCCCACGCGAGCTTATCGTTGCAGATGGTATTCACGCTCACCACCGCAGCTTCGGCTTGCTGGTTGGCTCCGCCGGCCAGCCTTAGCCGCGGCGGCTGGCGTTAACACCACCTGCTCCTCAGCTCGCGGACCGCCTCACCCCTCCGCGCCTACGTGGATTTGAATTACACTCAAGGGGTAAGGCAGACAAGACTATGTGGAGTCGGTTTTGCAGCGATTCATTTCTGTCACTAACATAATAAAATACCATGGAAAAGTACACCGAACAAACAATAATCGAAAAAAAAAATTATTCCGTTAGATAAGTTTGTTAAACAAAAAAATTACATTAAAAATAATTTAAGAAACACAATTTAATGGATTTTTAATGTCATTTTTTGACATAAAAAATCCATTAAATTGTGTTTCTGTGAAATATGATTAATTCGAGTAAATAGTCTTTGAAACAATAATATTCCAAATAAAAATACAAGGACCAAATATTAGATGAAACATTTTCTGGGAAACGGAATTCTATGAAATTCTGTCTGCGAAACAAGGACAAAAAGCCCTTCCAATATCGTTTGATATCATACTAAGTAATGAGCCTGTCTGAGTTAGAACCTACGACCTATATTTAATTAGTCGGCCTTTATAACTGGGCCATCACAGCTCTATCTCTGGCTCGCTGCTCTTGGGTAGACATCCTACCATCCTACTAATATTATAAATGTGAATGTATGCATGTATAGATGTTTGGATGTTTAGATGTTTGGATGTTTAGATGTTTGGATGTTTGTTACTCAATCACGCAACGACGGCTGAACGAATTTTGCTGAAATTTGGCACACAGATAGATTATAACCTGGAATTAACACATAGGATACTTATTTTACTTTGACGCTGTGTGTACTCTAATTAAGTATGTTCCGTTCAGACGAACCTCATGATAGATTACAATAAAAGGTAGGTAGATACTGCCATTTTCACCGACTTCCAGTCCCTGGACAAAGACAATGATAACTTGACCTGGCACAAATCATGGCCTATATAATATTGACACTCCCCAGCTAGCCCCATGTAGATTTAGCCCGTAACTTATCTATAATTACCCTTAAAGCAATTGAATAATTTTAAGTAGGAAAATTTTGTCTCGGTAATAGGTACGTTCCCGTGCGATAATGTTCGACATCCACGCGGGCGAAGCCGCTGGCAAAAGCTAATTTCATTATAATAAAACAAAAATAATACACGTGTTTGAATCATTGAACCATTGTCGATAAGAGTTACCTTGAAAAAATTAAGATTACCTACAGATGAT
The DNA here is from genome assembly GCA_949091785.1 of Polymixis lichenea. Lineage (NCBI taxonomy): Eukaryota > Metazoa > Arthropoda > Insecta > Lepidoptera > Noctuidae > Polymixis > Polymixis lichenea. Next base: position 8,755,176 of record OX420939.1, on the reverse strand, counting down.
ATTTACTTCTATTTATAAGCTTTTATATCCACATAAATTACGTACCATAAAGAGTAGGTTGATTACTCTACATAATTAGCTAGGTAGGTACTGATTATTTTACAATTCCATCTAATATTCTGTAATGCTAGCCTCCGGTGAAATATGATTTAGCTGAAGTATCGCTTAAGTGTAACTTAAGCTATTTTAATACCTTTAATTGCTATCTGCAGTAATAAAAGGCTTTATTGATAACATCGTTGTTGCTGTAATCATTTAATATACGTTTTGTATATACATCTTATCAGTCATTTTACTTAGTCGTAAAGTGTTCATCACGTTTTGTGACAATTAAGTATGTCTCACTATTTTAATTTATTTCATTTTATTTTATTCGGGAAACTTACAGCTAACATAAACGATGTTATTAAACAATATGAAACTGAAGGCCATTTACAAGTTTCCACTGATAAACACTTAAACAACAACAAAAAAGGTCGGTAGGTACAAAATAACTACTTATGACTTAGGAAATAAATAATACACGCTTAACTAATACAAATTAAAAAATAAAACATACAGAGCAAATAATTACTTTTCCTTAAAGAATCTTTTCACCAACAGATGCTTAAGCATTTTGATTGAAGTTCCTTTTACTTTATACGGTCCCGTATTGAGCCAGCGTTCGTATTTGCACATAATAAAATACACTGGATTTTCAACTTTGTGTGTTCTCAATGTTCGGTGCATTGAGAATTTTATATTCAAATCAAGCGCGTCGAAAATCGGGCAGTATGTTTTACTGTTCTATTTTGACAGCTTATAACATCAAAATAGCGTTGCGTTAAAAAAAGCTTAATACAGTTTTGAAGTCAACTGGCCATAATTTTGGTGTCATCATTGTTCCAAATTTGAATTCACGAACATCTAAAAAGTTACAGACCCATAAACAAAAAAATGACGGGTGGCTGGCAGTCATCCGGAAGTGTATTATGTAAATAATGTTGTCTTTACATTATGTTAGGTCAAGTATTAGCCAAGACTATTCATTTATATCGGCAGTATAGCAAAAAAACTCGTTTTTACTTATTAGTTTACATAATTACCTACCTAACTAAAGGTGGTAAATATTTAATCAATTAAATACCTATTAGGGCATTACCAAATGTATTTCTAACTTACTGTCAAGCACGGCTTCAATCACATACGTAAGCTAGCTAAGACATAAACGATTGACCTCCATATTGGATTTTTGGAGATTTTCCACAACCCTTTAGAAGTAGAAAACCTTTCAACAAGAATGTCATTTCTTATAAAGCCACCTCATTAAATATGCTAGCATACTATACTTGCGGACATAAGTATATTTTCGTATGTGTTGAGTGTAGACTCAAATAGTCGTGGCGATGGCTAATATATTTTTAATATAACCTAAATTATAGAATTATAAAGAAAAACTGAACTATGTAAAAGCGTATGGCCGATGCCTCGTTGTTCAAGTAGTCGCAAGTGTTAGCTGCCGCCCGCGACTCCTTGTCCTCACGATGTCCTTAGCCAGGTCATGGTCTATCTATGTGCCAAATTTCATCCAAATCCGTTCAGCCGTTTTAGCGTGAAAGCGTAACAAACAACCAAACTTACTTTCGCATTTACAATATAAGTTAGGATTACAAAGGTGTGACAAACACCGGAACCATTCGTCATAATTGGAACCTGTTTCGTCGCAAATAATCAAAAAGTATGTCCATAGTGATGGCATAGGGCCAACAGCGGCAATGTACCACTAAACTATTGTCTATCACCGTCTTGAGATAACACGTGCGAGATAGATCTCGTCGGCACTGACTGATAGTAATGGTGAAAAGCACTTAGAGACAAATTTATATATTACTTAGCTTAGCTTTAGCCAGCGGCTACGCCCGCGTGGAGGTCGGAAAGTATCCCACGGGAACGTACTATCGGGATAAAATGTATCCTATGTGTTAATCCAGGTTATAATCTATGTGTGTGCCAAATTTCATCCAAATTGGTTCAGCCGATTTTGCGTGATCGAGTAATAAACATCCAAATATCTAAATATAACATACAAACATTCACGTTTATAATAGTAGTTAATTAATAATAATATTATAAATGCTAAAGTTTGTACTAAAAAAAAGAAAGAAATAAAAAAGTCAATATAAATTATAAAAATCGTTATTAATAATATCAATTATTAATAATTATAAAGATCCTTATTAATCTGTTCTTATATTTATGTATTATTTAATATTTAATAAATATTATAAAGCTGAAGTGAAGAGTTTGGTTGTTTGTTTGGTTGAACGCGCTAGTCTTAGGAACTACTCGTTCGAATTGAAATATTCTTATAGTGTTGGATAGCCCATTTATTGAGAAAGGCGCTAGGCTATATAACATCACGCTAAGATCCTTAGGAGCCGAGCAAAAAGAAAAAAGCCACGAGTACGAACTCGCACGGGCAGGCGATTCGAAGCGACGGACGGGGTGGGTCGGGAGAGCAAGAAATTTGACGCGAACGCAGTCGCGAGCAGAAGCTAGTAATTAATATTGTTAATAAGGATCTTTTTATTTTTTATTAACTTGAAATTATCTCCATCAGCTGTAACACATAACATAACATCACTGCTTTGATCCACGAAGGGTTTAAAAGAGTTGCCTAAAATTACACCCACATTTCGTCAGATAAGTTAAACTTCCATGTAGGCACTCGCATGTGTCACAGAGCAAGCCTATTGCCATAAACCAAGCACAAATTTAGACGCCGGGCTGCCATCCACTGAGAAATTCCTAATGAAAAAAACTCAATAACTTTTTGCCCAAACTGGGTCAGGAACCCAAAAACTCATGTTCAGTAGTAGCGATTGCGACAACTAGACCAACGAGGCAGTAAGTTATTAGGTCATGTCAATATAATAATGATTGGATCGTTAACGGTAAATACGCAGATATGCTATTGCTCGTTTTGATTTCATTCGAGGCACATTTATTTGAAAGAGATCCGCAGGAGAACCTATGTAACTGACATAGCCCGAAGAATTACCAAACATAAGTGCCAGTGGGCAGGCCACATTGCTTGCAGAACAGATGGCCGATGGGGCCGAAAAGTTCTGGAGTGGCGACCGCGTACCGGAAGACGTAAATATGGAAGGCCTCCCACAAGGTGGATCGATGACCTTGTGAGGGCTGCAGGAGTCCGCTTGATGCGGGAAGGACAGAACCGGTCGAAGTAGCGCAGCTTGGAGGAGGCCTTTGTCCAGCAGTGGACGTCTTTCGGCTGAAATGATGATGACGATGATGACATATATTTTAATAAATTGACTGTGTTTGACGTGGAATTTACTCTCCCTATGGAGGTCCTTGCCTAGCAGTGGGCCAATAAGGGCAAAAACAAAACTGCGTCCTGCAACGATAGCATCATTGGCTGTTATGGAAGTAGAAACTTGATGATGTAATTTACGAGATGGCTACTAAAATAGCTGCCAAATTTGTAAGTCTCAATATCAGCTGTCCCTCTCATATCCTAATTAGATGAAAGAGCCAGATTATGCGTTGAAAACTTTATAAAAGCGAAGCGAAGAATGTGAACTTTAGGTAGTCACTCTAGGGTACAAAATCAATCACTGTTGGTAATCCAGCCTGTTAATATTTCACTCTTAAATTAAAATACATATTTCAAAAAACTAAGTTAATATCTTTACTCAAATAGGCTGTCTTATGACCCCGTAACACAATAGTTTCCATTCCTAATTTAAAATCAAGTTATAAAAATTTACATCTGTTATGTTTATGAAGCTATTGAAAATTTAAATACGATTTTCAATCAATATCTGACCGATAAAGCCAGTTGTACTATTTAAATACCTACTGATAAACAGCTGCTTTGCCAACCCTCTGTCGCTGTCCGTTGACAACATTTGACTCTCCAACGATAGCTCAGGAAACGAATTACTTCGATAAGGGACTCAATTTTGGATGGACACGGCACGGAAGATCACGAACGCTGCTAATTAGATTTTAAAAATACCGGTTCAGAGTCAGTTTCGTCCGAACGAAGACATTGAAAACAGGATCATTTATAGCAGAGCAACGACACGGAGGAGAGCTGTGAACGCGGTTGAGCCCCGCCAAAAGATGTAACAGTGAATCTCGACATGCGTCGGTAAAAGAAGCCGCCAATTGATAAATATCAGCCATCTCTCCAATAGTCCAATGCCTACTCTAGGATGCATATCCAGTACGGTTCGCAACCTTCCCTATCCTATGGGCCCTACTATTTCGGCGTACCATGGTCTACTTCTTGATATGCAATGTCCCTGTAGCACTATGAAATAAGAGGCTTCAAGGGCTAGTGCTCTTGCGGTTCATTCGATTAACCGCGTCTTCCCAAACTCTGGAGTTGGTGCATTTCACTCATTCATTCATAACTGTGTTGAGCTGCTTCCAAATTGGAAGTCGACTTCAACATAGTTGGGGAAAGGCTAGGCAGTTTGATTGATATCTAGGTGGTATTATTTATATTTGCACTAGTAAACAAAGCTTCATGTTTAAAGAGTTGTACTATGATTTTGGTACCAATATATTGTGATGTTTATAATTAATTTATCATAGCAAGTATAAAGGTAGGTAGGTGGTAGTTTTATATTTAAATTTTATTAAAAGAATTGATTTTACAGTTATAGTTTTTGACAGTCGTTACGGGTCGCCAGAAGCCCGTTAATTTTTGGGTAGGAAATCATCAAATAACTACTCCCGCTCTGGGTGGAGCAGGAGGGCGTGTTCCCTCAGTTGCCTGTGTGCCAGCGGCGACGGTATCTCTTTCGAACAACTGGCATCCCTGGCACGCATCGGCCCTTGTGGACTCCACCAGTTGGTGCTGACATCTTTAAGGCGCTCGTGGAACACAACGCGCCGTCGACCCGGGTTTGGCCCTTACCGGACAGCGAGCTACCCGTTACTCACCGTCCGCAAGCTCGCGCCTACGGTGCGTCTCCTGCGGCGACTGAGGCCGTGAGGGCGCATATACTGACTCTCCCTCACGTGCGCCGCCGCCCTCTTCGCGAGCATTACTGCTTCGCAGAAGGAGGTGACGGCTACCCATGCACTCTCGCTCCGTAGGTACCATGGCCTGGACCAGGGGGCCTACTCCCTAAGCGAAATCCGTAGTATCGGCCGTCGTTACGAGCGCTTCGCTCTCTGTCTAACTTACGGTATGTCCGTAAGTGAGACGGAGAACGAAGCGCCCGTAACGATGGCCGATACTACGGATTTCGCTTAGGGAGTAGGCCCCCAGGGCCGAACGCGAGAGATCGCCGCCGCCGATCGCCTCTACGAGGACACGGCGGTGTTCCGCCCATGGACTGTGGAGGTCAGATGGGCAGTTGTTCCATGTAAAATACCGGTATTCAGCTGTCTCCGGTTAGACTGCAAGCCAATTCTAACATAGTAAGGAAAAGGCTAAGCAGATGATGATAAGAATTGATTATAGGTAGTTTTAATGGGTTAGTTTTTTTTTGTATATTTCGTTTTGTATTCTCGATGAGGCTAACAAGCTTATCTTTAGCCAATTTCAATTTTATTTCAAAATCACCAAAATATTGTACCTATGGTATGGTGCCCAAGATACAGTGCCCTGTACCCAGTTTGGAACCAACGATACCTTCATAATTATAGTAATTATGAATGTTGAAATAAACCACTTTTACTTTAATTTACTTTATTGTAATTGTACATAATTTTGTCAACAATAGCTGCACATCTCGGAGTAATTATTAGAACGAGTTAATTGGCATTGAAGATTGATATCTTCCGATGAGAAGAGAATTATGGAAATCTCTTAAAGAATCATGAATTCATTAACGACTTTCTGAATACTGTCGCTAAAATAATAGCCTGTCAAACAATGTTTGAATATGGTTAGTAGGTGTTAAGTATTTGTATTGCTTGTCGGAACTCGGAACTGTATTTGCGGAAGCTTCAGTTAGTTTGTTTGTCTGTCCATATTGATTTATTCCAGTTGTGTTATTAAGGAGTTCTGTCTTGATTCAGGCTAACACATAAAAGGGAGTCCTAATGAGTTTCAGGTTTTTTATGGTGTCTCTCTAGCTGCATAAAAACTGCGCAGTTGTTACGAAAAACTGGATAAAAGGATCAGAAAAAAACGTTAATTGAGTAGAGAATATGAATTCTATGTTTTGTAATGAAAATAACGAGACTTATATTACAATCACACATAATACATATCTTTACGCATGACAGCCACTACAGCAAGAAAGTGTGAAACTGACCATTAGTTAGCCGCACACGTGAAAATTACACAACTTTGGCGCCATTTCAGTAACAGATTGTGTTTACAACTATGTTCTACAAATAGTTTTATTGTTAAATAGGACACTAGATTTCCGAAGCACATAATATTCAATCATAGTTGATACACGAGTCAATTTTCTTATTAAGGTTAATTTAGTAATAAGCGATTTTTTTAAATGAATAGGTATGATTCGTTCGAACTTCAGAATTTATTTATTTAAACATACATTCCTTGGTTAACATAATTTCAAGGTTTATCCGCGGTCATGGCGGACATTATTATTACAGTAAAATAATAAAAAAAATTAAATGAACTTACGTCGAACTGAACTCCTTCATATTGTAACTATTCGTCATTTTCACTGATGTATTGTTTTATTTTTTGTGGAAGAGAAAATCCAGAATGGCACAGGAATTATTGGATACGGTACTAATTAATCGATTTGTTTATGTTTAACGATTTTTTGTATCGATACATTTGCGCGCGGGCGACATGTTAACGTACGGACGGCGACACAGTCAATGGTCGTGTGTATAGTGTGCAATAGTGATCTTTATAAATATAAAATACGCGTGACCATCTCAGGGACCATCTCGGCATCGACATTTAGCTCAAGGGCCAGTGAAATCTGGAATTTAGGACGGATTTCTGTTTGTTAGACGGAATAATGCTTTAGTTGACACTTCCAAATAATAATTTATTCACAAAAATTTAAAATAAGATAGGTAGGTAACTCCGTATGTTTTGTCAATTTTGGTAAGAGACTACATTCTGAGGATTTGAAACAGAGTGTCGTGCATATTTAACAGTTTTTTTAAAGTTTTTTTTGCACATTTGAACTATTGGTACCTACATATTTTCGAGAGTTTATTTTGGGGTTGCGTCATATTATTAGCATGCGTTGGAATTCGGATGGCTTTGATATTTGGCTGCACCTTCAACTCAGTGGAGAGCGAAACCACAGCGAAACATTTATTTGGGACTAGCTTCTGCCTGCGGCTTCGCCCGCGTGGAGGTTAAAAATTATCCCACGGGAACGTATTAACGGGATAAAAAGAATCCTATGTTTTAATCCAGGTTATAATCTATCTGTGTGCCAAATTTCATCCAAATCCATTTGCATGATTGAGTAACAAACATTCAAACATCTTCACAAACTTTCACATTGATAATTAATATTAGTAGGATAGGATTAGTAGGATTTTAAACATTTTTCTAATGACATTGATTTCAAAAGATTTTTCAAGGTCTTAAGAAATAGTCGTTGTAAATAGGTACTTCTATAATTTATGGGTAAGTATTTCTCAGTTTCTTTTTTTTGTAGATAATGTACACTCGGCTATACCTACATCAAGCTATACATTTCTAGTATAAGCTGATCTCGCATTGTATAGGATTTCCGTACAGTGTGAGATCAGCGTAAACTGGAAATGTATAGCTTGATGTGTAGCCGTGGGTACCAACCTATCAATTTGTGTTGTATTGAGGTCTCCTACTTGCCATCTATAAATTGTACCGGTTTCACTTTCGTGATTTGATGTAGTTTTTTTTATAAAAAGCAAAATTATTTATTTATTTACCTATTTAAACTTCTCGCACCCAAAAAATGTACACATTAATCATGTTTTTATGAGTGTGTTTAATTGAGTTTGTAATATTCCTGTGCGAGTCCTAATGAATACATTTTCAAATAATAGAATTATTTGCAAACTGCCAGGCAGACGTAAATGTTTCATTTTTTTCTGCTCCAATAAACATTTTGCTCTCAGTTTTCTATTAATCATCAATGCAGAACCTAATTATGTAGTATTTTTATACAGGTATTTTTTTCTAATTCAGCAGTAAGTGGCTAATGTCGGTAACAACAGCAATAAATAAAAATACTACGTCACAACTGAACCAGACCAATGCCCGTCACATTCGTTGATACGCGAGATACTAAGCAAGAAATTGAATGTTGTACCTAATAGTTCTAACAATCTTTTATTAACATTTGGCACACATACTTACGACTGTTTTTAATTTATAAATAGGTAGAGAATACCAAAGGGTGACTGTAACCGAGACAATTTGGCACTGATAACGAACTCCATTAGACTCGAAATCACAGGAAAATCTAAAATTTGTGATTCTCCTGTGATTTCGAGTCTCATGGAGTTTGTTAAAAATATCGCGGTGGGATTTTTTCGCGCACTGTATCTTCAACGCTCTGCTGAGCGCCGAGAATTGAAAATCGAACAGTCGACGCGCTGGGATGCACTCTGTTGGATTCTCAATGCTCTCTGCAACACCGAGAGTTGAAAATCCAGTGCTCGATAAAATTCCGCTGCGATATTTTTACGTATGTACGAACGTGGCATTTCACCTCCATGTATTTTTAAACTTCACTGGCAAGGATACGGTGTAGGTAAATGATTGTCGTGTAAACTAATGGTTGTTTATTTTTAACGACACAAACGAGCAGGAAGTTGGGAAAATTATTAAATATTTCAGTACACTTACATTTTTAAAGAAGCATTTGGGTGGAGATTCTGTACAGTAAAGGTGTGTACGAAAATACACTTATTTCATATCAGGTGCAAAAACATTTTGTTCAGAACTGTCCAATTAAAAACATGTCACTGGCCGAATTTTGGCCCTTTTTTGTAAAATAAATAAATTTACAAAATTGACGATTGATTTGAGCACTGTCCAGAGTCCAGTAACCGACTAAGAATATTTTGTAGACTTCGTCTAAAATGTAAAAATATGGAATAGGATGCCAAACATGTAGGACGCATCTTCATTCATGTTGTTATTTTTTTTGACGTACTTTACTCTCTTAATACGTATAGAGTTGTCCTTCAAAATGTTGTGACATGTGAAAAAAATTGGCATGAAAAGTGTGTAAGTCAAAGACTCTGGTGATATTTTATTTACATACTGTCCACTGTGGGCCTAGTACAGACGCTCGGAATTAAGGCTAACATAAACAGGCACGACGAGACAGTGCGACGCGACTCTAATAGAGCAATTTCCATGAAAACCTCAAGTAAATTTTTCTACCAGAATTGCGTCGCACTGTCGCGTCGCGTCTGTCTTCAGGAGCCTTTAATGTAACGTAAATTAGACCGATTTTAAAATTGATGACAAATTTTATTCATATCCATGAGTGATACCTACTTATTGTATTTGTCGTATAAAAAAGAATCGAAATGCTAGAGGATAGATGTACCTATTTTAGATTAAAAAAAATCGTTCGAATTTATTTATTTATTATTTATTTAACCATTTATGTACACACATATATAAACAGACAAGAAGATTAGAACAGAAAAATAGGTACAGAGGTGATGCTTATTTCTAAAGAAATCTCTTCCAGCAGCAGCTTCTTTGTGTTACGTTTAGGTACGTCGCGCAATGATGCTATCTGCTGTCGCTAAAATAACTACGGATTTAGTAATAAACCGTGAATAGGAAAGGCCGCAAATATTTGGAAGTCATCTGTGACGCAGGCTGTGAAGCGTGAAGATTGCTCGATATTTTATACACTATTCATGTTTTCACTTTGTTATACAATTTTAACAAAGCGAAAACACATGACTATCTTTTTACTATTACCTTGGTAAGTATTTTTGTGGTCCTTTCTTCCTTTATTATAAAAATAATTAATTAAACAAACATTTTTGGTTGGCTCTTTTTGCCAAATATAGATTTAATAAATTGGCAAAAAGAGCCAATTTATTAACGTATTATATATTTTAACGTATATGGCCAATCGCCATATACGTGACTTAACTATGCAATTACTTGACTTGCATTAATTATTTAATTAGTATTGCGCAATTAGCATTTGCTGCATCATTTTCTAAGTGTTTTGTTGGACCTTAAAGTCCTTTTCGAGATATCGGATTAAACAATTGGTATATTAGTAATTATCTCATTTCAGCATTTACGACAAGAGCCAAGTGTGTCTGTGTTCTGTCTTCTTTCATCTTAAGTATGGTATGTACAATGGTATATGACTACAGCTGGCTTAGCAGAGTGTATTCAATATGTAATCTATCCATATATATTAAGATATGGATAGATTACAGGTAGATCACGAGGTAGGGAAGTGTCTGGGTGAGCGCCACGCCGAGTCATTAAAATTATCATTAAACTCTGACTAATTAGCATTGTATTTTCAGCATCGCCTACGCACTTTTGTTGACGCCAGATAACATCATCTTTAGAACGTGAGGTGGACTTAAAAGTCATTTTCTCCAGTGTAGTCACATGTTTAAAAATAAACTTTTAAATTTGTTTTTCAGCAAACTCTCTCACGGACATTCTATCAGCTTGTTTTTGCAATTACATTTTTAACGAGAGCTGTGCAGAAATAATTTATGTTTTGTTTTAGAAACTTGCGTTTTAGAGTCTCGTTAAAAATGGCTGGAGATGCAAAATGTCTATCTAAATACTAGCAAGTTATTAAACTCCATCTAAGCATTATTAATTTGAAAATATTTAATTTAATCTGTTTTTCAATCAAACTGGAGTGTAGACCATGATTCATATTTTATTTTATGCACAGGAAATAACAAATTGGTTCTATACTTTCATACAATCCTCATCCATCCATCAGTAAATAGCCATCAAATCATCAATGTCTATCCATCAATTTCTAGTGCGGAGCGCAATGTGCTGAAATTGTAATCAAATAAACGCCTTGGCGCTGTGTAATGGCGGAAATGCAAAAATACCGGAATTATTCCGTTATTCATAACATGACATCACGCCTGTTTTTTCCGAAGGGCTAGGCAAAGGCGCACCTTCAGTAAAACCACATATCGCCAGTAAGATTTAAGTCCCTAGTAATAACCAAGCCTATCGCCATCAACCGGACACAAATTCGGCTCCAGAGATGCTACTGAGAAATACCTGATGGAAAAACGTAAAAACACTTTGCCCGACCCGGGAATCATGCTCAGCAGTAGCTCTTGCAACCACTAGACCAACGAGGCAGTCATCTATATTCATACATTGCCTAGATAATATGCATTATGTATGTGACATAGTGTTTACTACGCATTTGGCTTCATCGAATAGTAAAAAAGTGTTGCAAGTTGCGGCAAAGGAAAGGCGACAGATTTCCACGTGTACTAAAATAATGAAATCTTTTATGATGTGTGGGTAATTATGCCAAGAATGTATTTAATATTTTATTATTTTTTAATAACTAGAAGATATAACATTGTCTTTGGTACTTAGTTGCCTACCATAGGATTTAAAAACGGACATGCACGTGAGTCATTACTATCGCTAAGTGTAGGTACGTTATCTATGATATTTTAGAGATCTGAGGCCTTAGTGCGAGTTTCATTTAACCATCTCGATCAAACGCATCGAGCGCGTTTGATCGAGATGGTTAAGTGAAACTCACATTAGGGCCACTGTTTGTTTTACACAAGTATTCTTTAGTAGAATGTGAACATTGCTTGTGGCTAAGTAATAATAGCAGAACTGGTCGATCGATGAGGTTAAGCTTTGTTTGCCGCGGACGGTCCGTGGATGGGTGACTCTGACTATCCCTACATATTAACTACGAAACCCCTCCGTGCCTCGGAAAGCACGTTAAGCTGTCGGTCCCGGCTGTCATTCGTGGATCTTTGACAGACGTTACGGGTACTCAGAAGCCCGAAAGTCTGACAATCATTCTTACCAAGGTGTGTACCCAGTAACTGGGTTGTGAAGGTCAGACAGGCAGTCGCTCCAAGTAAAATACTGGTATTTAGCTGCATTCGGATTGACTGGAAGTAGGGAAAAAGCTAGGCAAATTGATTGAATGTGAATATTGTCTGAATTAAACCTGGGAACAATAATGTTTTTTTAATGACTACAAACTACATTACCATAACACATAAGTCACATGTCGGTGGTTACAGGTAACCGCTGTTCCTATTCCTAAGTACATGTACACAGTCGTCTTATTAGCTCGAGTTGTAAGTACTTGCGTCGCATGCAAACTTCAATTCACACTTTACTCACTCAGAGGTGTACCTCTGAGTGAGTAAAGTGTGGATTGAAGTTTTCCGAAAAAATCCACAATTTATGCAACTCGACTCAGTCTATACACCGTGAAATTTTAATGGTTGTTTTCCCGCACCGAAATGGTTTTGTCTTGGTCATACAATAGTTTTACAAACAAATAAAATATTAGAAACAAAAAATGGCAGATTAACCATTGTGAAAAATCACCATGTGCGAGAGTTTATTTTGGTTTAATCATTTATGCATCGCTGTTCCCTTTGTCAGTGGTGCGTGCAATTCGAGCAGTATCTACCAGTTACCTCTAGTGTTACTATTGAGTAGTATTTTATCGAGTTGATGAATATTTTTAAAACAAAAAAATCTTATTTTTTAAAACTTTACTCTATGCTTCGAAAGTACTCCATATGGCAAGTTGTTCTACCGCGAGAAAACCACCATTTCAATTTCACGGTGTATAGTTGATATATATAGTACCTTTCTATATCCGAAGGCTGTATGATGTGTGTCAATTTAATAAGATGCTGATGCTAAGTCAAAGTATGTGAACTGTCGCGAAAAAATTGTTAATGGATGTGGTTCTACAAGTGAAAAATTAGATATGATTAAAAAGTGTGTACTCTCAGTACCATCAATAATGTAGGTATATTCCGTATTAGCAACAGTATGCAGACTAACGGCCATATTTTGAATGCAAAATGTAAACCTCACACCATGTTTTGAAAACATGATGGCTAGGGATATAAAAAACAATGATGGCACACACATATGCATATTTACGTAGAAAATATACACTTTTAAGGATTTCATGTGACGGAGAGTCGGTATGGAGTGTAAAGTGTAAGTCCAGCCTGCTTTAGGCTTTTGTGATACAACAAGAAATCTACGAACATGAAGACTACTCGCAGAGGCCCATTGGACGTGGCACCAGCCGACGATTATCCCTGATTGCACTATGGAAGTGTACCTTAGGACACCCTCGGCTGGAGTAGAACTATTGCAGGATATGGAGATAAAGATATTGGATTATGGGTTTTTTTTTGAGGGTGGGAAATCATCAAATAACTTCTCCCGCTCTGGGTGGAGCAGGAGGGCGTGTCAGACTTTTACTGACTAAAACCCACCAGTTGCCAGGGGCCACGGTATCTCTTTCGAACAACCCGCACCCCCGGTAGGAATCGGCCTTTGCGGACCCCATCAATTGATGCTGACATCTCTTTGAGGCGCGCGTGGAACACAACGCGTCGTCGACCCGGGCTTGGTCCTTACCGGACAGCGAGCTACCCATTACTCGCCATCCACAAGCCCGCGCCTATGGTGGCCGGGAAGCAGCCTGGAATTCGCGACGCCCAGAGCGTCTCCTGCGGTGACTAGGGCCGTGAGGGCGCATATGATGCCTCTCCCTCACTGCGCCCCCTCCCTCTTCGTAAGCATTACTGCTTCGTAGCAGGAGGTGATGGCTACTCATGCACTCTCGTTCCGTACCATGGCTTGGACCAGGGCCGGACACGAGAGATCGCCGCCGCCGATCGCCTCCACAAGGACACGGCGGTGCTCCGCCCAAGCCGGGCAGACCTCCACCGTATGCTCCACCGTATCCTCAGGGCGATCTACGCAGTGGAAACACCCGGGCATTTTCTCCCGCCTTATCCGAAACAGGAACCTCCCGAAACAACCGTGTCCGGTGAGGACCTGCGTCGGGTGGAGGGTGAGGACGCCGTGGTGTCTCTCAATCTACTCCTCAAAGAGGGGACTTACTGCCGCAATCGTGGCGTGCCCAATTGGATTATGGGTTCGGGTGGCTAAAGTGAACTGGCCAATCAGGACTGTGGAAAGACTGAAAAGGAAAGACAAGACTGAAGAATGTTTTATATAAAATTGCAGGGGGTGCTTGCACACTCAAATAATGGTAGCATGTCCTCTCTACGCTACGCTACGACTCTATGAGCTGGCTTGCTGCAGTCTACGGCTATCATGTCTTGATCCACTTGCTGAAATACTTCCGTCCTCCGAGCACATTTGCTGGTGCGGTTTTCAACTCAAATCGGCTAGTAAAGGCAAGAATGAGGCGGGAGCTCTTTATCTTGTCAGTGTTCACTCCAGCCAGTCAATAAAGGCAAGCCAGAGGTCAGAAACAAGTCTTCTCCCGGGAGTTAGGGTCCGTGGAGTCTCTACTGCCCATCATCCTGCCACATGCTGCCCTGTAGGTTGCTGTATCTTTCTTGATCTGGCTCCTCACCACAGACCGGTGTCGGCAAAGTAAAAGTTATTCTACCGGCACAAACCGAGAGTTCAGAGCGCGAAAGTCCCACCACGACGTCAACGAAGATGCTTTTCAGTGGAGTTAGCAGCAAATAGCTGATTCATGTGTTTCAAATAGCTTGGAGGTATTTAATCTGTCTCGTTGGTTCCAGAAGCAGTTTAGTGTGGGAGCTGTCACAACGGTGGTCTGGATGATGTCGCTATAAGCGATAAGACTAGCCTTGTACCCTATTATATAAGTTAGTGTACATGTACAATAAATCATATGCTATCCATCTACAGGGGACCAAAACATCGTCTATTACATTTTTTTTCTCTCCATGAAAGCTAGATGAATTAAGCAGTTTAGGAATCACACAAGTGTGGTAAAAATTTACAGATGTCTCACATTACTTTCAGTTTTCTGTTATACGCGAAGAAATGCTGCGCAGACCCCAAATAAATGATAGCTCTAAATTTCAGGCAGTAGAAAAACGATACTTAATAATAAGGTTACATGAACATAATGCAGCATTGCATATGTAAGCGGGCACACCCTTTAGGTATGCCTGGAGGCATTTATGTGGGTATTGAGTTCCGTTTACGTTTATTGATTTGTTTTTATTATTTATATCTGCTTGAGTTTAGTTACTTTGTTCTGTTGGTATATTGACGTGTGCTAGCTGACATTTGGAAAATTATTTAATTTTATGTTTTGTGTTTAGTAATGTTAATTACTCACCTATTATTGTACAGAATCAAGTTCTTCTAACTTAACAGACAGCTGTGCTGCCGGGGAGTTTGTTGCGCAGTTCTTCTTTCCAGGTAAAGCACTAGGAAGTGGTGAAGGGCGGGCGTTTTGGGGGGACTATCTTATGTAATTTTGACCCTCAAAAAGTGCTGACTCTCAGTCTAGTTTGAACAAATGACTTTTGTTTTTGATTTTGAGTACTACAGGAAGGGCAAGCGAACTTAATTCGTATGTAGCTCATATATAGATACTTTTGACCGAATTACTACTCAAACGAAATGTAGCCAATATAAAGTTATTGTGCCAAATCTAAGGTCAATGACTATGGCAATCAATGTCAATTTGTCCGGGCCCACCAGACAGATTTAGATTCGGTGTGGAGTCAATGTTATCATGTTTAATCGAACCAATAAAGATGTGGTTTTTACGATGTTGCAAATGAAAATTATAGACTATGATATGACGAAAAATAACATCAACAAACCGAGAGCAAACCGCGTCTATAAATATTTTGTTAACTAGATTTTGGCTGCAGTTGAACTCGCGTGGGATTGGAATGGTATATTTAGACGTGTAGTTGCGCCATCTATTGGCTTAAAAGATTTGTTTTATTCCTTAGGAATAAGCTAATTGATTTATTTTTGTTATAGTTTTGTAACGAAGTGGATAGATTAGTTTCTGCACTTGCCTGGGTCAGTCTAAGTAGGTATTATATTGATCGCAAAATTCGACCGTACAGGCTGGCAATAAAATAACTCTTGTTGCATTCGAACAGTAAAGCAAAAAAATGGAATAGCCAAAAAAAACAGGTGCCAGAAGAACTTACAAGCGAAGATGACAAAATTAACAACGTAGAACATTTATAGGAATTAACCGTGTTTTAATGTACTCGTCCCGATACGGAGAGCTGGTAAGAGCTCTCACAGTACCTAGCTACCTTTTCGTGACAGTTCTCTGTGTCGATGCTTCTGGGAGCACTGGGATCCTATATAAATGGCACCAACAGTACTAACAGTTGTCCCGACCGTCCCTTGCTGGTAGAAGTGCCAGCCCGCGCCGAAGCTGAGCAAGTAGAGGTTAATTCCCCGATTGATAAAAATAATGAAAATATTTTGATCCAGCCCGTCCCCACTTGCTGCCCTCCCCCCACCAGTGACGCCCTGAGCCGAGGCCCGTACCCCACAGGGGGTGCCCTCAGCGTGCAGTTGCTCTAGTTAAGTAAGTTTTTCGCCCTGGCTGGAGGCTTTTAGTATCACTAAAATGCATCCACAGGCAAGCCCGGTTGAGCAGTCGCGGCAGTCAAGGCCAACTGCGAGATGTAATTTCAAAAAAAAAAAACTAACAGTTGTTTTAGTTGATAACATTTCCGACTGTCTGAAAATCAATTATATCCTATGTGTACTTTCAATACCTACTGGGTAACAAAGTATCGGCAAAACATCAGATTGGAAAGCCTTTCTCAGACCAGTTTGGAGAATACTAGGATATTGTGGTAATACCAAGAAGTAAATTCAGTATGCTGACATTACATCGGCTCTTAGCTAAGTTTACGTGGATGTTCTAAAACATAAAAATATTTATTAATAAGGTCACGCAGAAATAACTGCCGCGGCCAAACACATTCTTCCGATTAATGACGACTGTGGCTAGACTAAAGACTGATATATTGCGCAGAGGATTACTTGACGCATTTTATATATTTTTATGGAAACTTGTCATAATATCAAAATATTTCGTCACGTTCTTATATTTCAATCTTGAATAGATAGATAGATAGAATACTCTTTTTTATGTACACCATAAAATTATAGATGTAAATGTAGAAAAGGGTGACACAATGGGCGGTCTTATCTAAAGCTCGGCTAGAAGCGATCTTTTACTGACAGGTATACGTATCATAGCGTGAAGATACAAGCATGACATTGACATTTTAGTTGTCTTATAACGGCAGCCCACTTCATGTACCCAATGACTGCTATCTACTACCATTCATAAAAAAATATTTTTTTTTGAACATTTGCATAATCAAAAACATGAAAATATCACTGAGACGCATGACGTAGTTTGAAACACCCTGTTATGGAGATGGAATTAATAATGGAATGTAATGGTAGGTAGGTGGATATCTTCTACCGTTTGATACGTTAACATTATTAACAGAGGGGGGGGGTGTTTCATAATTCATTCAAGCATTCATTATTTTTCTTTGTATCTATTATCTTAATTAATGGTAACAATTTTTTAATCGTGTCTAGAGGTATGTTATGACGGATACATTGAGTGGACCATCGTTGTAAGACGACTAAAATGTGACGGTGTATATGATGGTCATGATTACTGTGTGTTGTCTATATCGGACCATTGTAACTAGATTCCGAAAGGGTTTGATCGATTTAATTGTGATTTTTTTGAAAAAATCACAATTATCACACACTGTACGCCACTTTGACCCTCCGGGATAATCTGAGTACGCTCCTCCTACAGACAACTTCTTACAATAAACAAAATTATACATACACGGTACTAATAAATATTTATTGGACTTTTTACTCTTATACTAATCACAGGTATCATGTCCCACATGATCTAATTAAATTGTTTTCAATGAATTACTCCGTTTTATTATTAAGCATTTGTATAGTATCAGAGATGGTGACAGTGCAGCCTGAAACTAAACTGAACATTCCGCAGAAAACGATTATAATGTTCTTGTACAGGATCCAGTTATATTTGCCGAGGTCCTCCCAACGGAATACGGTTTCAACGATCCCTGGTATGATGAGACCGAGAATGGAGTAGAAAAAGGCGCCAACGAGATTGATGATCTGCTCTAAAAATGGTAGAGCGATACCAATTCCACCTGAAATAATAATTTTATTATAATTTAAGAATTCTGTTTAATCTTACTAGTCTTATTTAGGTCACGTCTTTTAGCTGACATTATAATATCAACACAAGGCAGATCTGAGTGGAGACGCTGGTACCGGACCTAGAATCACATATAGTGACCTTACTGGTGATGTTTTTCAGCAGGCTTAGCACGATGCGCCGATTTTTCGACGGAAGAATAGACATGACTATTAACTAAATGATGTACAATAGGAGAAGATAGCTATGTTTTTCTATTAATTATCACAGTTATGCGTTCTAAACGAATCATGATTTTGTAGATAATTGTTTATACTTTGTGGCCGTCGAGTCGAAAGTTTGTGGTCAGCGTGATTTTGACAGTTTGGGAAGAAATTTTCTTCTGAAATTGTCTACATCTTTAAGGACCTAGACAAAGATCGTTAGAAACGAAAGACAAAATGACAGATTATAGAAGGATATCTACGGTGCGATGTCAAAAACGGAGAAATCAAATCTCAGTTTGTATAGAAAAAGCATTGTCTATTCTTCGTAGAAATAGAAAGCGTCATGCTAAGCCTGCAGGAAGGTCAGGGGCGTAGTAGGTACTCGCAACTGGTTTGCGTATCTGCACAATGTTTTTTTTTAATGGTATCTCACAGGTCAACCTTTGATGTTGTCGGCTGTTTAACCAGACTTGTCTGTGATAACCTTAATACAGGAAAAAAAAGTCGGTCTAAAAAAAAGAATCACCTGTTCCATATATTTTGACCACGTAGGTGGTATGTGATTTTTTTTTGTATAACCGACGACAAATTTCTGTGCTAGGGGGTCTAGAATGATATGCTAAATTCATGGTTACAGTTTGCGCACTGGTTAAAAATGTATCCTGTATATTAAGGCTACCAGCCAGGCTTAAAAACTTATAACTAGAGCGACTGCTCGCTAAGGCGATCTCGGCTTAGGGCATCGCTGGTAGAGGGCAGTAAGGGACAAACTGGATCGGACTGAGGACCAGAAGGCCAATCTGGGCCCTGACACAAAACACATTTCTGTTAGCGTTCACGCCAAACGCTACCCCAAAATGTATGGGAATGCGGAAAGGACACGACGTGATCTTTCCGCAGGTAATGTCATTTTTTTTTTTTTTTTTCTGGTTGGGAAATCATCAAATAACTTCTCCCACTCTGGGTGGAGTGGGAGGGCGTGTCAGACTTTTACTGACTAAAACCCACCCGTGTTCCCTCAGTTGCCTGTGTGCCAGGGGCGGCGGTATCTCTTTCGAACAACCCGCACCCCCGGCAGGCATCGGCCCTTGCGGGCCCCTCTGTTGCTGCTGACATCTCTTTGAGGCGCGCGTGGAACACAACGCGCCGTCGACCCGGGCTTGGTCCTTACCGGACAGCGAGGTACCCATTACTCGCCGTCCGCAAGCCCGTGCCTACGGTGGCCGGGAATCAGCCTGGGATTCCCGACGCCCAGGGCGTCTCCTGCGAAGGCCACGGCTGTGAGGGCGCATGTACTGCATCTCCCTCACGTGCGCCGCCTCCCTCTTTGCGAGCATAACTGCTTCGCTGAAGGAGGCGACTGCCAGCCATGCCCTCTCGCTCCGTACCATGGCCTGGACCAGGGTCGGACGCGAGAGATCGCCGCCGCCGATCACCTCCACGAGGACACGGCGTTGCTCCGCCCAAGCTGGGCAGACCTCCACCGTATGCTCCACCGTGTCCTCTTCGCAATGGAAACACCCGGGCGTTTCCTCCCGCCCTATCCGAAACAGGAACCTCCCGAAACAGCCATGTCCGGTGAGGACCTGTGTCAGGCGGAAGGTGAGGACGCCATCCACTCCTCAAAGAGGGGACTTACCGCCGCAATCGTGGCGTGCCCACCGCTAAACAATGGTGCAGTGATATTACGATAAAAAAAAAAACAATTAGGGGCGGCTCTCCCCATACATGTAAACGAAAATCAATGTACATTAGCGTGTGGGGTAACGTTCTAACGTTTAACTACCTAAATAGAAACATTTAGAGATTTAGGATATTTTCGGTTAAAACAGCAGCCAAAATGTTCCAGAATGCTCCAGAGGTGACCGAGGTAGAATTGAGAGTGGCGGTACGTAGGCTGAATGCCAAGAATACCGCCCCAGGACCCGACGGCTTGCCTGGAAAAGCCTGGGTCCTGGCCTTGGAGGCTCTCGGACCTCGACTAAGAGGGCTCCTAAGCGCATGCTTGGAGGAGGGCCAGTTCCCACGTCACTGGAAGACGGGGAAACTGGTCCTCATCAAGAAGCAGGGGCGCCCCGCGGACTCTCCGTCCGCTTACCGGCCCATCGTGCTGCTCGACGAGGTGGGCAAGCTCTTTGAAAGAGTCATTGCAGACCGCCTCGTCGGGCGGCTGGTGCGGGTGGGGCCGGATTTGGCGGAGAGCCAGTTCGGTTTCCGCAGGGGGCGCTCGACGGTGGACGCAATCATGCGCGTGCGAGCCCTCACGACGGGGGATGCTGTGGCCCGGGGTGGGGTCGTCTTGGCGGTGTCTCTGGACATCGCCAATGCCTTCAACACCCTGCCCTGGAGTTGCATAAGGGCAGGTAATGTCATTCCCGTACAATTTGGCGAAGCGTTTGGCGTGAACGCTAACAGAAATGTGTTTTGTCTAGGCCTGCTGGGTGCCGAACGCGGGCGATGCGGAGCGTCGAGATGGTTAAAAGAAAGTCACACTATGGCTACTCAGATGTGTGAACGAAAACGAGGCAAACGAGGAAAAGAAACTACAGAACGCCACCTGATACTATGCTTAAATACTTTTAAGCATCGTATCAGGTGGCGTTCTGTAGTTTCTGCCGGGATAGGCAGAAACTACATGGAAAGAAGGCGTGAGTTTATGTATGTTTTATGATATCAACAGCAGAAAACAGGCTTCCCCCAAGCATAGCCGCAACTAACGGTCCTGCACTGCCCGCATTCAGTTCCGACCAGTGCCCAGTGGTTCAGTGCCTCGACTTCAGTTTGTTGGTCCAATTTGAATAATATTACAGCAGGCTTTTACATGACGTTTTCTATTTATTTCTACGAAGAATAGACAGTGATTTTTTAATAAAAAGTGACATTTCGTTTCTCCATTTTTGACATCGCACCTTAGATATCCTTCTACAATCTGTCATTTTGTCTTTCCTTTCCAAAGATCTTTGTCTAGGTCCTTATAAATTTAGACTATTTCAGAAGAATATTTCTTCTCAAACTGTCAAAATCACACTGACAACAAACTTTCTACTCGACGGCCAAAAAGTATATATGATTATTTGGAAAATCATGATTCGTTTAGAACGTATAACTGTGTTAATTAATAGAAAAACATAGCTATCTTCTCCTATTGTACATCATTTACTTAATAGTCATGTCTATTCTTCCGTCAAAAATCGGTGCTCGTGCTAAGCCTGCTGACCTATTATTATATCTAATTTTCAAATTCCAATCCTGTGCATTTTACTTTTTGATGCATTTCAGGTGACGTCTTGTAGGGATTACGATTTTAATTCAACTTTCCATATCGTAAAAATAATTTGTTCCAGTCCACCAGTTGTTAAGTCGGGTTAGTCATTAACACTAAACAAAGAATGAACATCAACACGTAACAGTATGTTAAAGACAAATTATGACAAGGTTATGTTTAAACATTTCACTTTACGTTAAATATTTTGTCCGACTAACATATACTTGGCCTGTTTGCTGAACACAATTATTTAGGTAAAGATTAGAGTGACAATTAAGATTTATACATTGTCTTTTTGTCAAATGTTTGTTCACCTGAGATGACTAATTAGAGAATTTTATTATAAATTAATACTTTAATCTTGTCCACGAGTGTGAATATAAATTTTTTGACTCTTCTTTGTCTCTACTTTATTTGGACTTAACCTTCACCTGCATAAATCTTTAAGGCTTCTTCAAACAGCCGCGACGCGACAGCGCGGCGCGACACTTGTAGAACAATTTCCATTAAGTTTTCATAGAAATTGTTCTACGAGTGTCGCGACGCGACCGTCGCGTCGCGCTAGTCTGCACGAGCCTTTATGTTTCTTAGCTTAACATCTATAAAAAAGCCTTCAGCTGTTTTGTTGTTGTTCTTGAACAAATGTCTTAATTAGTTTTTATTTGTTCAAAATTTCATTCCCAACACCCATTTAGGTATATCCCCAAGCGTATGATTAATGATCGTTTTTAATGTTATTTATAAAATAATTAGTACTTACCACAGAAACACACGATCAAAATCCGGGTACATATTTGCATGACGTTATGATATTTCGTGTGGACGCGGGGTTGCGCGTATCTTGTGAATATGTCTATCACAACGAAGAAATGAAGAGGATACGTGAGGAAGATGGTTATTGATATGAATACCTTTGCACAAATTGCTGGCCTGAAATAATTGAAATAGCAAAAATGTTAAAAGAAAAAGAAGAAGTTCATCTTGGTTAATATTGGTATCGTACAATATCGGCTTATTATGACATGTCAGCGCCTGTTAAAGTTAAGAGTTAAGAAACATTTTTATTGGCTATTGGATAGGGGTTTTTTTTTAGCGGGAGGGCTGTCAGTTTTTACTGACTAAAACCCACCCGTGTTCCCTCAGTTGCCTGTGTGCCAGGGGCCGCGGTATCTCTTTCGAACAACCCGCACCCCTGACAGGCATCGGCCCTTGTAGGCCCCACTAGTTGGTGCTGACATCTCTTTGAGGCGCGCGTGGAACACAACGCGCCGTCGACCCGGGCTTGGTCCTTACCGGACAGCGAGCTACCCATTACTCGCCGTCCACAAGCCCGCGCATTGGCTAGGGGTTGGGTGGGTGCTCGGGCCAAGTATGGTGAATACTACTACCCGAGGAACTCTAAACAGTAGCATAGCGTAAATTGAAAATCATGTAAAATTTCACCGTCTTACTACTGCTGTTTTTTATAAAATATAAAAATTGCTCATTGACGACTGAAAGTTATTTGATAGCTAACCTGTTACTGGATCAAACTTGAGACCGGTCATAGCCACTTTTCATCGTAATCAGCCTATAAGAAATGTTCCCACTGCTGGGACACAGACCCCTAGGTGAGAGGGAGTGGGCCGTAGCACGCGGGCTCAGTGCGGGTTGGTAGATGCCACATGTCTTCGAATGTTTGGTTGTAAAACAAGCCGTTTCCACACGATGTTTTCCATCACCGTTTTGAGAGCGTAAGTAACGACCAAGAATTCGTAAGTCGCAGCCATAACCACTGGGCCAACACTGTCCACCAGATAACAAAAAAACAATAAGCTAGATTACCAGTCATCCATAGGTAGATTCAACGTGATAGTTCCTCTGAGAACATCGCCATATCTTAGATAGCCGAACACACCCAGAATTGTGTAGAACATCATCACCAGTGACATTGCGATCACCATCACGCTTGGGCACCCGAGGAAGTGCTGGGGTTTCTTCATCGTGTTCTCCACTGGCATCACCACCCCTATGCCTTCCATTGCGAAGATCACAGTTCTGTGAATGATGAAAGTAATGTTTTGAGTTTTGTTTGAAACTGTTGTCATTGTTGTTTCATTTAAAAACTTTGCCGTTACGATCATACAAGGTGAATTTTTTGTTACTGTTTAAATTTTACAGGGTACCCGTGAAATTGAACAACTTTCTCCAAGGAACATCGAAAAAAAAAATCGGACGTCCCATACAAAATCGATCAGCTGACTATTGATTTTGCATGGAAGGTCCGATTTTTTTTTTCTAGTTCCTTGGAGAAAGTTGTTCAATTTCACGGGTACTATCACTCTGAAAAATTTAAACGGGGACTAAAAATTCACCTTGCGTAGGTGAATTATCTCAAAATCGAAACATAATCTTAATTATTAAGTATCTTCTGTTCATAAAAAAATGTAAAACCTAAAACTAAATGTAGTACAGACAATAAATCTCAGCTTTTCAGCAGAATAAATAGAGATTTAATAACTCTGTAGGTATAAATTAATTACTTAATGAAAATTTAGTAACAGAAACCGACACAGGTTACGTAAGTCCTAAAGTTCATAACCATAAACTGTCACACAACCACAAAAGAAAAACAAAAGACTATAGACACTTCATCATTTTGACTTACGACAAAAACGCAGGTAGCCGCGACAAGTCTCCTACTACTTTTTTATCGGCGATCGTCAACGGTTCTCGGAATATGTAGTAGAGGCATATCGCGAAGGTGGCGAAGAGCAGTATATTGGCCAGCAAGGAGAATGGCGCGAGCCACTTCAAGTGCCTGATCTGGCAGAGCAGGCAAAGTGGCGCGAGCAGGATAAGGCAGTAATGCTCTACTGGCATGGGCGGCGCTTCTAAGTATGTGTCGAACAGCTGAAAGAAATAACAAAGGTGATTTTAATTTAGGATTACAGTAATTATTCATGATACCTATACAGCTGCTACTTGATATGGAACTAGGTCCATTGTAGGTAATATTAGAAGAAAACGCTCAATATACCTTGGTATTATGGGGCCACAAGATACAAGCGACGCTTAGTTTGTAGCTCACCGAATATGTCACAATGTATTGTTACTTTTTGATGAATAAACTTATATTATTATTATTAATGCGTTTGACGTATCTCGGGAACCTGGTGACCCGGACCTTTGGAAGGCGTCCGAGGAGCCGAAATCAACTCCCAGAGGCCCTTTCATCATCAACATCATATCAGCCGAAAGACGTCCACAGCTGGACATAAGCCTCCCCCAAAAATTTACCATAATCGCCACGCTTGGCAGGCGGGTTGGCGATCGCAGTATGTTGGTCAAATGCATAGAAAACGCTGCTGCCTATTCTCTAGTAAGGGAACCGAGAACAGAGTGCCTTAAGATGATTTTAAATAATGAGGAAGAACACCATGGGGATCGGTGATGAGTTGTCGATCTTAGAAACATTTCAGATTTTGAACAGATCCCTTGTTTGGTTCTACTGCACATTTGTTTTCATCTAGCTGACCCCCATGAGCAATAGCAACGAAACAAGACTGGTGAAGATTGTTAGCTACTAGTCAGTACTAGTCTTATCGAACGAAAATATTCAATACACCTACCATACGCCAGGAAGGCAGAAATAGCATTTAATTTTCATTCAGCAGGGCCCCCTTTTTTATTTTATTCCCTTCTTTATTATATTGCTTATAGACTTGAACATTTTATAAAGCTAGCAGTCTACACCAATTTTCTTGCTATGGATCAGGGGGGCCAGCAGGACGCGACAAACCGGACTCATCAGCCAACTCAAACAAGTACATCCGATGCAAGTAGTTCCTTAACGATCTATTACTATTACGGTATATACAAGCGAAGCTCTATTATTTATACAATTATACGCATCAGGTCTTTTGACAGATTGCTGTTGTCATTACATGACAGGCATTATCATTAGATGGATTAACAAACGATCATAATTATTGTAACTATGCGTTACTCAGAAGTGGAACTTATCCAAGGCAATTTGTATACTATTATGGCAGTTATTGGTATTGCTACTTAAAGTGTAGAAACGATGGATAACGAACATAAACAGAACTAAGCAAATAAATAAGTGCATACTGATGTAATTTGTAACTTTACCTGTTTAATTGAAGTTGCTATTAGCACAGTAAATATACAACAAACGCCGAGGTACGTGAAGCATAAGGAAAACTCCGCAAATAAACTGAAAAGAAGGAAAATATTTTTTTACAATAATAAGAAACATGTTCTTGTAATAAATTGAACAATCTATGGATAACGTTACGGAATATTCTTTGGAGCGAGACCAAAACGCTTAGATATAGTAAAAGTATTTTGATTGCAAAAACTAACATGAAAATAATACTATTTATTTATTTTGCGCCTGAATGACATTGACACGGCTGGCGTTGTTAATAAACATTTGGGAAGTTGTCACAGAAACATTATGGAAATAAAAAACTGGCAAAGTGCGAGTTGGACTCGCATACGAAGGGTTCCGCACCACAAGGCAAAAAACGCCTAAAAAATACGTTTCTAATATAGAGACTCCTATAATTTTATCTTCATTTGTTGTTATAGCGGCAATACAAATACACCCTCTGTAAAAATTTCAAAATTCTACATATTACGGTTCATGAGATATAGCCTGCTGACAGACAGATGGACGGGCTGTGGAGGCCTAGCAATAAGAGTACCGTGGCCACCCTTTGGACCCTAAAAACAAGATGGCGTTACTTCCCATTTTGCCAGGCTTAGGGTGTGTCCAGACCTGGCGAATGTACGTAGGCTACGAAACATGAAATGCACGCGCGCAGTTCGCAAGCGGCTCGCATGCAGCTCGCGAGCGGCGCATTCGCCAGGTCTGGATACACCCTTAAAGATCTTTGTAGCGTTTTTTTGAGGGTGGGAAACCATCAAATAACTTTTCCCGCTCTGCGTGGAGCAGGAGGGCGTGTCAGACTTTTACTGACTAAAACCCACCCGTTTCCCCTCAGTTGTCTGTGTGCCAGGGACGACGGTATCTCTTTCGAACAACCCGCACCCCTAGCAGGCATCGGCCCTTGCGGGCCCCATCTGTTGCTGCTGACATCTCTTTGAGGCGCGCGTGCAACACAACGCGCCGTCGACCCGGGCTTGGTCCTTACCGGACAGCGAGCTACCCATTACTCGCCGTCCGCAAGCCCGCGCCTACCTTGGCCGGGAATCAGCCTGGGATTTCTGACGCCAAGATCCTTGTAGCGTTGTACAAGAAATGCAGATAGTAGTATAACAAGGAATACTTACTGTGCAAAATTAGCAAATGGCCGGACACATTTTGGACCATTTGCAAAAGCCGCACCGCAGGTTTCTGAATAACTTAACAATGGTTTGCGTTCCGCACGACAGCATCCTCGAGACGTTTGTACCTGTAAAGAAAAACATGATTAAAGAATTGTTTGAATTGATGTCTGTATCATCTATTTCTATTTATGGTTTTCGTGGCTGTCTTTATGACCGCATTGTTCTTCGAAACTACGCATCGAATTTTGATACGATTATCCATCCGGCTCTCCATCCATCAACATTTACACATATTCATCTCTCTTTTACTAACATGCGTTTCTTCCTTCCTCATGCCGATACCAAGCCAAACGATTTACTTTCAACTTATTTGTCGCTGGCGCCAATTTCAAATCGAACGTTATCATTTTCGTCATTCATCCGTCTTCTTCAAGGCCCAGCATTCTGATCCATACAGTACGACATTGGCCTCATCATGGACTTATAAATTTTCCCCTTAAACTTGGGCTAATTGATGGCCCTGGCATCCGTGGGTTGCAAGTGGTTCCTGTGACCTGCCGCCATTTCATTCATCCTCAGTTATCCGGCAAGGTACGTCTCGGTTTACTTCGCTATCCTCTTAGAAAGTAGTTTGGAAAACGGTGCTGAATAATAATGCGCAGTCTTACTGAAGGGTCACACGAGTGGCTACTAATGACCCTCGTCTTCAAGTAGGTACCAACAGTATACATTGTCTTCTACGTGATTCATGCACGTGCCGTTACATAAACGTAACAATCACATTAGCATGATCAGCCTATACTGTTCCTACTGCTAGGACGCAGGCCTCCTTTCGGTGAGAGGGAGTGAGCCGTAACGTGGGCCCATTGCGGTTGGTAGATGTCACACGACTTCGATTTTTTGGTCCTAGGACATGCCGGTTTTCTCGCAATGTTTTCCTTCTCCATTTTGAGAGCAGTGGTAGCAAAACAATTTACACAAAGTAAATGGCCTGTCTGGGTCCAACTTGTAAGACGCAGCCGTTACCACTCAGCCACCGCTGCTCTCGAAGAATTACACTGTCCAGTAAAATAGAGTACCTCGTTCCTAACAGTACTTATATCTAGTAGTAAGAAGCCAATAAAATAAAATTGTGGTGTGATGCAGAAAGAAGAAATTTATGACGAGTTTAGTATCTAAGCACCATTAAACCTGATGAGGCCCGCAAGGGCCGATGCCAGCCAGGGGGGCGGGTTGTTCGAAAGAGATACCGCGGTCCCTGGCACACAGGCAACTGAGGGAACACGGGTGGGTTTTAGTCAGTAAAAGTCTGACATGCCCTCCTGCTCCACCCAGAGCGGGAGAAGTCATTTGATGATTTCCCACCCAAACAAAAAAAGCACCATTAAACCTTGAAATAGTAGCAGCAGTGCCTAGACATTTTTTATCAAAAGTTACATACAGAAAGATTATAAAATATTTGAATTATACTTACGAATATATGAACACAATGTCCGCAAATAAATGCTACGATAACAGTGCCGACTATGCCAATTCCCCATCCAGCATTTGAAAATGCTAGAGGCATGGCAAGCAGGCCTGATCCTAGCGAAGACTTTACTAGATTTGCTAAGGACCTGAGGTCTCTGGAATACAAATATTAAGGATTAAGTAATACACATAAACAAATCAAGCAATGAACTTTGCCGCAGACCACATTTGGATACAAGCCTCTTTTACGTTACGTCACAATACCCATTTCGTCAGTACATCTGGCTGGGAGTATACAGTCTAAGAAATTAATGGTCAAACAAATTGACAACCTACGTCAATTTACAGTGTAATACTTAGCCAATTCATACAACTGTCAAATAATGACAGTTGACGTATATACGGATAATTTCAGTTGGTAGTCAATCGTCTTAACAATAAATTTCCGTGACTTTACGTACGCTATGTTTGTAAATTTGCAATGTGTGTTAAAAAAAAGACTGGCTCCAAGAAATTATCGGAAATGGTTGCCACGATTTTTTAGTTTATTTTTTCAAACAATTCTCTGTGGAAAGTGATTGCAGATGCCCACGGACACCTGCATCACCAGCAATATTGCTGATGCATTGTTGATATTAGAGACAATGCTGAACATGATTGTAAGTTCATCGCTAGCTTTGTCTTTGACACAATTGATGGCTACTATTATTAATCAAAGACGTATTAAAATTGTGTGATGTTAACCTTCACTATCAATTTCGTATCTTATTTAGCACACGCATCTTTTTGATTTACATTTCTAACCAGAGAACTGTTACTAAACTAGTTACATTCAAATCCTACTTACGAATTTGGTTTAACGACTTCCCGATGTTTGAAAGGGTCGTATTCTTCAACATGTTTGTTCTTCTCTTTCTCACCCATGATTGTTAACTAAAGTCCACACTCAAAGCCAATTAATAGTATTTGATTGCAACCGTTGTGGTTTTTAATTTTCCGGTTGTTAAAAGTCTAGTCTATAATGTCACTAGCACTAGCAATTGCTACTGTAAAAGCGGTTATTAAACTGGCACTTTACTTCACAAGTTATGTTCACAATATTGTGATATCACTGCAGTATTTTGCAAAATAAGTATTTCTTGTACTTTATCTGAAGGTTGCACTGATTTTCTTATATTGACAGTTGCTCATCTCGCAATTGCTTTACGATTGTTATCCCTTATCTCTTACGAAAGATAAATTCTTGAGAGGCGATAGTTTTCATAGCAACAAAGTTACAATAAAACGTGACCAGCTCTTCAAGTGCCGGTATTAACCAACAATAAAAAACACTTTTCAAAACCACTTTTTCTGTTATTTATAAATTTTTTGATCAACGTAAACATTCTCACACACTAATTTAAAGCGTTCTATTTGCTTATCAAAACCGTGACGAATTTCATGAAGTTCATTTGATTAAATTCGCTGGATGTGTTAAATTCCATTGGTTTTGCTTGTTTTTTGATTATTATTTATTTGCGAATGCACGAAAATTGCGGAGACTCGGTCTCAGTAAACAGCTCACATACTAATGCCGACTGACACTCTATCGTCGTTCTTATAGGATACACGTGACCAGTACTGAACGCAATCTAGCCACAATAGCTCGAGACAACATTGCTTTAGGATTGTCAATATTATACTAATGACTTTGAATGTACACCATTTCAGATTTTTTATCTCTTCGTCCTATAGTGTTGAGAGCATTGAATTTTTAGGCTTTTCTAAAGTTATTTTAAGAGATCTTTCGAAGAACTCTTGAATGATGCAATTTACATCAGGCTTTTC
Organism: Polymixis lichenea; assembly: GCA_949091785.1. NCBI lineage: Eukaryota > Metazoa > Arthropoda > Insecta > Lepidoptera > Noctuidae > Polymixis > Polymixis lichenea. Next base: position 8,724,934 of record OX420939.1, on the reverse strand, counting down.
ATAGGTCATCGTTCCATATTTTCCTATTAACCATTTGTATGAAATATTATTACGATATCGTCCGTATTGATTGCATAGTAGCATCTACATCGTAGTAACGCGAGTCTTCATCGTGAGAAGTTGTTTCTCTGTAATCAGAATATACGTTTCAGAATGTAAGGTAGGTATTTGCACTTGCGCATAATCCTATACTATACTGAATTTATGCGTTTTTACTTATCCTTACACGCTTCACGTGCATTTTCTGTTAGACGACATCCTCGAACTGTGCATGTTCCGTTTTGGAGGTCATTGCCAAAACCTACAAAACAATAATAATATGGCAATATCGCTAGTCTTCAGAGCACGTTTCCGGATGACTGCGATGCGGACGAGTACTCCGACGCCTGACGCCATGTCTTTTTGTTTTTGTATTTATTTCTATAGTTGGTTAGTTGTTCATTTAATTAAGTACCTAGTGTAAATAGTTAGTTGTAGATCTTCATATTTAAATAAAACTTTGGTAAGAGTGTTAAGAGCATTTATCCGTTAGAACGACGCTGTAGACAAAATTGATGATTTCCGACAGACAATAAACCAATAATGTTTTCAATTTGCAGACAATATATTGACTTCACATTATTGGAAATTTCATAAACTAGTGAAAGGCTGAAAAAAATAATTCAAATGTTTGTACATAATATTTATTAGTGCAAAGCAGCAAAAAAAAACACGATTACTGTCAATTTTCATTCAAGAAACGTATACTCAAAAGTTATAAAAGGGAATAAATATCACTTAATAGTATTGATGTCATTAGATAGGTGGGTATACGTATATCTACAAGAGACTTAGCCTTAAATATTTCACTTGCGTTATCAGTTACCGCATCATTGAAATCAGAATTATTTTTTTACTTCGTAAGACTTTATCCACATGACATGTGGAGTTATCGTTTTTTTTCTACACTAAACCACTAGATACTTACAATTAACTTTTATTTAATGATGTCAATGGATAGGTGTCTTTCAGGTCTCGCAGGCACGTGTCACATAAGTGTTAGTTGATTGATAATAGGAGTTATTGATAAAGAAGAGTTTGTTGGCCTAGTTCTTCATGAACATACTGTCTTTCAGATAGATTGTAAAGGTAGCCAAGGATATCAACTGCTACTGGAAATTGGTCCATATACAGGGTTAAATTAAATTAGTAAGTTAGTGTAATTTGTTTTCGGGCTTCTGACGATTCGTAACGTCTGCCCTAAGATCCACAAATGATAACCGGGACCAACGGCTTAACGTGCTTTCCGAGGCACGGAAGGGACTCGGTGAACCAACCGCAGCAAGCGTAGCTTAACCTGATCGAACGATGCGTACCGGCTGTAATTATTTGTTTATTTATTTATATATACTTTATTGTACACCACAAAAATACACAACAAAACACAAGGTAATTACTGAGCCACAAGCCCTTTTCTTAGTGATAAAAACACATAAGTAAAATTATTCATTTAGGTTGAAATATTCAAACCAAACATTGAAATTTCCCGGAAAATCATGTGAAAATCTGACTCATCTCTTCAATCATAAAACTGATAAAATCATCAAACCAAGCGTTAATTTGTTATTCCACATGTTGGCCTGAAGACTAAACGTTTTTTTGTTTACAGAAATAACAAGACAAGACTGCTTCTCATAAATAAAATTTTAATGCTAGAGTTGAATACATTTAAATTGCTCCCGTTACTCAGTTTTCCTGTGCAGAATCTGAATTATATCCATTATCGTGACAGTACATCCTGAGACAAGGCTAAGAAGGCCAAATAGTCCAATGAAGGTGTTCTTCCAAAGGATCCAGTTCCATTTGCCAAGGTTCTCCCATCGGAAGACAGTTTCTATGACACTGGGGATGATGAGGCCAAGGATTGAGTAGAACAATGCTCCGACTATGTTGAGGATTTGCTCCAGAAAAGGGAGCGCCATTCCAATTCCCACTGAAAAAGTTAAAGTAGTAATGAATGAACTAGGTTCTTTAGGATTGTGTGCTCACGTGCTTACATAACGAGCCTTTAATGTTGTTGGGAGATGACACATGTCTTCGAATTTTTGGGTCTAGGACATGCCGGTTTCCTCACGATGTTTTCCTTCACCGTTTTAAGAGCAGTGGTGGTTAAATAATTTACACAATGTTAAGCACCTGTCCGGGTTCAAACCTACGACATTCAGCGGCCGTTTCCTCTGAGCTACCACTACTCATGTTCTTACTTTTGTATAAGTAAAATTCACAGTAAAACAAAAGCTACTGTTATACTAACTTCTTTTTAGATTTAGGAAATACCATCTTTTATAATTTGCTTCATTGAAAGACAGGCTTTCTCTTGGACTCTGATTTTAATCAGACTGATTGGACTTTGACTGGCAGATAGCTGATGTTATGAGGAGTAACATAGGCCACTTTTTATTCTAATTTCGTCTATAATTACGCGAGATATTTAAAAGAAGTCGCGGGCACAGCTAGTTCTTAAATATGGTTCACAAACATGTTATGCGATTTTATTGAAAACGTATACAATATTGTTTTTAGTATATGCGAAACCTGAATATAGTTTGTTCAGAATAAGCGGTTGAATTGTTCCTAGAAAAATTTTGAAAGTGTGGTGGAAAATGTGACCAGTTAATTACAATCGCCATACGGGTACCTCCTGCCTAATTATTATCAATGAGCACAATACGTCACTGGTCGAGGGGGGGCGCGGGGGCCGCGTGGTGACCTTGTTTATGTAGACAACCATGTAACATCACGGGCTTGCGGACGGCGAGTAATGGGTAGCTCGCTGTCCGGTAAGGACCAAGCCCGGGTCGACGGCGCGTTGTGTTCCACGCGCGCCTGAAAGAGATGTCAGCAACAACTGATGGGGCCCGCAAGGGCCGATGCCTGCCAGGGGTGCGGGTTGCTCGAAAGAGATACCGCGGCCCCTGGCACACAGGCAACTGAGGGAACACGGGTGGGTTTAGTCAGTAAAAGTCTGACACGTCCTCCTGCTCCACCCAGAGCGGGAGAAGTCATTTAATGATTTCCCACCCAGAAAAAAAAACAGGTAACGTAATTAGTTTATAACTTTGTGATTTTTCATGATACAGTTTTGAAATTTTGTACCTACATAGATTCTTTTCATGAAAATACTAGTCACGTGTTATGGGTTTCACATAGGTATATCAAAACTAGGGTTGTATACGTATTTTCTCTATTGCATGAGAATTTCTATAGGGTGTAAATATTAAAACTATAATATACTAGGTTCTGCCCGCTTGTTCGTCTGATATTTTTCCTAAAGCATCGAGCGCCTGCGATATTGCTTTGTTTCCTCTTATCGTTCTTTCTGACATTTTTTATTTTTACTCGGCTCCTATTGGGTCATAGTGTGATATTAAATAGCCCATTACTATCCTCGGGAATTAGCTTACCGAATAAAAATTCATCTTAATTTTTCAAATCCGATTGCTAGTTCCAAAAATTACCCCCTACATACAAACTTACAAACACACAAATTTTACCTCTTTGTAATCTGAGTAGTATAGATAACAACAGTAGCTGCAACACATTGCCTCAAATAATCCTTTGTTTCTGATATAAGTAAATCACATTCAAGTACCTCTAGTAGCTGAAGCATATACTGATAACGAAACCGTTGGGGATCAAATTATGATATCCAATGAAGAGGATTGTTATGGACAGCGGCACATATGATATTGATATCGAGGCTTAACGTCTTAAACCAGGCATTTAAGTCATCTTTATCTTTGTGAGTTATCTTTTTGATGTGACCACTAGTTTCAGCGCGACGTATGTTAGCGTAGTGCGAATTGTGGAATCATCTTTACCTTGGTCACATGAGACCTACCGCTGCAATGAACGGTTGTGACATTTCTTTAATTACCTACCATGGTTGTCAATCGCATTAGTGATCGGTCTTCAACTAGTTACTGATCCAATCAATAAGTCACTTTCACGAGACGTGGTAAAGCAACTAATTCTAATTAATTAGAAATCTACAAGTAGGCTTGCATAATTAGCCAATAATGTGGGCCGCAGCTGAGACTCAGACCTCCACTTGATGAGACAGGACGGCCCACCTGCTTAGTCAATCAGCCTGATATATTTCCACTGCTGGGGCAAAGGCCTCTCTGCCAGAGGGAGTGGGCTGTAATCCATCACGCTGACCCAATGCGGTTTCTTAGATATGTCACATGTCTTCGAATTTTTGGTACTAGGATGTGCCGGTTTCCTCACGATGTTTGCCTTCACCGTTTTGAGAGCAGAGGTGATGAAATAATTTACACAAAGTAAAGCGACTGTTAGGGTTCTAAATTATACAACGTGTAACGGAAAGGGTATATACATACCAAGGGCACGGCTTCTTTGGATGATATCAAACGATATTGGAAGGGTTTTTTAATCCTATCTCTACATGTTCGGAAGTTATAAGAATTTTTAATACATTGATACCAGAACAAATTGAAACAAACACATCACTAGGAAAAGATTAATCGTGATATTGGCAAGTAACGTGGAAAGCTATAGACCTAAGTAGTGCGGTGATACGTTTCTTATGATTTAAATTTAAGAAACATGAAACTGCAAATTTGGTATACATTTTTAGAGTATTTTATTTTGAGCTGAAACTATGTATAGTGATTTTATGCCAATTGTTATCTTTAGTGTTTAAGGATAGCAATAGGGTTTCTGTTATACCCTGTATAGATGTAAGATGATAGGTAGTATTATGATGAAAGTATCATTGGAGCCGTGTGCGTGTGGTATGCAATCCGTGTGGTGCCGGACGTAAAAGAATGGCACCATCCCATTTCTTCCCGTGGGTGTCGTAGAAGGCGACTAAGGGACTTACTACAGAATGGGCAGCAGCGTTCTCTGTGAATTTGACCGCCAGACTGCGATCGCCAACCCGCCTGCCAAGCGTGGCGATTATGGCAAATTCCCCCTTTTGGGGGAGGCTTATGTCCAGCAATGGACGTTTTTCGGCTGATATGATGATGATGATCATTGGAGCGTGAGGATCCGGTACAGAGCAGAGCCGAGGCCCTTTCAGCTCACTTGAGCTTGAATTGAGTAGTATTAGATGAAACGGCTCCCTTAAAGCTTACTACAAAATATGACATTTGTCCAGAATAGACCTGTAGGTGACGTTAGACTGTGGACGAAGAAACAAGACCTACCACAAGCACATACTGCTACGGTTCTCGCTACCACTTGCGTGGCCTCACGGTAGTTCTCTTTGATGTGATGCTGCGTGTATCTCGTGAAGATGTCAATGACCACGTAGAATTGCAGTGGGTATGTCAGGAATATTGATAATGCTATGGACACCTTCGCAAGTATTGCTGGCCTGGAAACAAAAGAATAATGAAACTTACATATTTATAATTAACGGCTTTTATAGACACGTTTGCAAAAAAGATGCCGATACTCATTAAATTGGAACACAGTAATGCAAAGTCATCCATAATCTAACCAGTCTTCACCATTTTTCTTAAGGTATACAGGGTACATTTTTAACCAGTGCGCAAACTGCAACCATTAAATGAAAAAACCAAAAAAAAAACCAAACCATGAAAATGTATGGAACAGCTGATATTTTTTGTATAACCGGCGAAAAATGTCTACACTAGGGGGTCTAAAATGATATGCTGAATTCATGGTTACAGTTTGCGCACTGGTTAAAATTTTGTCCTGCATGGTTTAAACTTTCGAGCCTATTTTTTAAATAAGAACTTAACAGAAATCGAAATACCGTTCTTTTTTTCAGACTGACAACTTAGTCCGGTACTAAGACCTAGAAAGGCGAGGTTTTTGTGGTTTCAAGATAATAATACATTGGTAAGCAAAAATCCGTTGCAGATATCGAACTTAGTGTTTCGTTGACATTTGAAGGTTCGGTCGTACTTAAAAACGTTCAAATTCAAATCGTAATCTCATCTCGATGTCAAAGACTTGACAGAAATGTAGGCAAAATATAGATTATTTTAACAGATTGATACTGAGATTACAATGCGAACATTGCGAACGTTCTTGAAAATATCGGATTTGCTCTGTTTTATGCTAATTACGTGGTCTAACAGGTGCCGTCTCACTTTTTAAGCTAAAAATACGGAAAGGTGAAACTTTAATTTACGAATTTTTAAATTACAGATGAAAATGGCAGTGGGCACCCTGCCCATTGCTAGCAGAACAGATGGCTGAAGGGGCTGAAAAGTTCTGGGGTGGCAGTCGCGTACTAGACGACGTAGAGTTAGAAGGCCCCCCCACAAGGTAGATCGATGACCTTGTGAAGGCCACAGGAAACCGGTGAATGCGAAGCACAGAACTGGTCAAAGTGTCAGAGCTTGGGGGAAGCCAATGTCCAGCAGTGGACGTCTTTCGGCTCAAATAACGATGATGGGATAAAACTGGTATGAGTTACGAGTACTTAAATTCTTGGTATATAAAATTCACCGTCTCCGTTTTACCGTTTTTCTTATTTTCGCAACATTATCTAAGTAGGGTAGGTAAGTAATTTACCAATTGCAATTGCATATTCAAATTCACATAAAAACCATTTGAAAGTGGATTAAAACCATAAACCTGCTGTTTATCAACGACGCTGGCATTTCTCGCATCGTTCAGTCAAGGACGTCGAGAATTCAAGATTACGCCGTATTGAGCGGAAATAACTGGTAAACTATAATTTACTACATAACCTTAGGACAAGGAGAACCCGCAGATGAGTCAAGATTACATAATTATGTAAGTAAGTATGAATGCAGCGAGCTCGGAATTTGTGATAAAAAAAAACCCATGAACCGAAAACCGAAAAATTGATTTTGATGTTTTTGGCTACTATTATTCCCACTGTGTGAATATAGTCTTATATGTATATGGACAATATAAGCAAGCTGTAGACACTAGTGACGAAGTGATTACAGCCGCACAGGTGAATCGATCCAGTGAAGCTAGCTTGGCGAGGCCAGATAGTGGATGGTGTCCCGTCTCTGCTTTGGAAAGATTGGCCCTGGCTGTCGTTCATTGATCTTTGAGAGTCGTTACAGGTCATCAGAAGCTTGACAATTAGTCTCACCACGGGGTATCGTGATACCCCGTAACTGGGTTATGGGGGTCAGATAGGCGGCCGCACCTTGTAAAATATTGGTACACAGCTAAATCATGACCTGATTTAGCTGTGTACCAATATTTTGTACTAGTGTAACTATGTAGGGGGTCGCCTGGAAGGCGACCCCCTACATAGTTAGGCATTTACATACCTATAGGCTTATAGATTTGTTGTTGATTAAGTAGAATTTGGCCATAATCTACAGGGTCCTATGACGTCAGATGAAAGCTAAATCCATGAGGCACATTCTTATGTTTTCACCAATTCCACCAAAAGAGGTAAGTACCTAACCAGGGTCGTCACCTAAAGTTGAAGTTTAGTAAGATACCGATGGATTTTCCGAATGAAATGAAATAATATTAATAGAAAACGAACAGTTCATCCCCTCGACTGTTGGGCAGACTCATTGAGTCTGATAACAATAGAAAAGTAATTGTGTTAATTACTTGACACTTGAAGGTTTTTCAAATTAAATTTCATTCTAAAACATCCATCGGTTTCTTACTTATCTTCAACACTAATGACTTTTATTGTTGTTAATATCTGTTATATACCTACACTAAGTACTAAATTAAATCACTAAGTATAAAATAAATACAACAACAAAAGGACTTTTAGGCGTCAAATTAAGGCTCGTGCAGACTAGCCCAACGCGACTGTCAGGTCGCGCCTGTTTGAAGCTTTTGTTCGTCCGCATCGCTGTCATTAGTAATTTGTTCCCTGAATACTGGCAGCATTGCCACGTTTTTTTTTTTTTTTTTTTCTGGGTGGGAAATCATCAAATAACTTCTCCCGCTCTGGGTGGAGCGGGAGGGCGTGTCAGACTTTTACTGACTAAAACCCACCCGTGTTCCCTCAGTTGCCTGTGTGCCAGGGGCGGCGGTATCTCTTTCGAACAACCCGCACCCCCGGCAGGCATCGGCCCTTGCGGGCCCCTCTGTTGCTGCTGACATCTCTTTGAGGCGCGCGTGGAACACAACGCGCCGTCGACCCGGGCTTGGTCCTTACCGGACAGCGAGCTACCCATTACTCGCCGTCCGCAAGCCCGTGCCTACGGTGGCCGGGAATCAGCCTGGGATTCCCGACGCCCAGGGCGTCTCCTGCGAAGGCCACGGCTGTGAGGGCGCATGTACTGCATCTCCCTCACGTGCGCCGCCTCCCTCTTTGCGAGCATAACTGCTTCGCTGAAGGAGGCGACTGCCAGCCATGCCCTCTCGCTCCGTACCATGGCCTGGACCAGGGTCGGACGCGAGAGATCGCCGCCGCCGATCACCTCCACGAGGACACGGCGTTGCTCCGCCCAAGCTGGGCAGACCTCCACCGTATGCTCCACCGTGTCCTCTGGGCGATCTTCGCAATGGAAACACCCGGGCGTTTCCTCCCGCCCTATCCGAAACAGGAACCTCCCGAAACAGCCATGTCCGGTGAGGACCTGTGTCAGGCGGAAGGTGAGGACGCCATGCCGCCTCTCAAGCCACTCCTCAAAGAGGGGACTTACCGCCGCAATCGCGGCGTGCCCAGTTGCCCAGCATTGCCACGTTGAATGACAATGCTAATTCTTTGGCTAAAGAACGATCCAGCCCTCTGGTCACGTGAAGTGTCGACCAGTCGGCGAGTCCTTAAAGAGGAGACGTGTACTCGGGTCCTACGACCCGAGCGTTTCGGGTCTTTTAACTTCAACTATATCCGACGACCCTGGTGACTAACCTCTTTGGTGACTATCATAACTAAGAAAGTCCGGTTGGTTGGTGTGAAGTAAATTAAAAGTGTAGCGGTGAAACAATAGCGTATCAAGCAAGTTATTTTAATCTTTACTTCGCACTGTCTATATACTTCAAACAATCTTCACGTCAAACGTACGTCAAGTCACTGCGCACTAAGTATGATCTATGATCTGCAGTTTTATTTATGTAAATAATAGACAATCTAATTATCTAGTCGTGACTGACAAAGTGGCGAATGCACATGCCATCTCTACTTTGCGACTCACATTTTAACATGTGTTATTTGAACCTATGTTAAAAGTATAATTTACATTATGATGCCCGTACTCGAGAAGCACATTGCTGGAATAAACTGGTACGGCAAGTGTAGTTACCAAATGATTTATTCTTTTGGGCGTGGGGGCCATTCCTTCACATAATAGAAAGGAGACGAGTCACGTTTCAATAAAGTTGGGTCCGAAGCCCAAAATCCGACCAGAGACAGAAAATGTGTTAAAGCTTCTTCAAACAGGCGCGACGCGACTCTCGTATACAATATCTATAAAAAACTTCACGGAAATTGTTTAACAAGTGTCGCGTCGCGTAGTCGCGTCGCGCCTGTTTGAAGAAGCCTTTACCCTCTGGATGGGGAAGACCTCTTTATCATTATTTACTATTGCGCCGTATTTCTACAACCATTCCTTCAGCTGTTTTATAAAGTTGTAAAATCTAGTTTTATACATTTTAATAAAATATGTAATTACCGATTGGCGAAAACAAAACGAAATGACCGAGATATTGAACTAATACGCGAAATAAATGTTATAGGTACACTCGGAGAGGTTTGTTGTCATAGTAGGTAAGACTTTTTCAAGATGAAGGAATTGTCGTACAAATTCGCTAGAGTAATACTATTTCTACTGGGGGCCGGCCACTTTGGATTTTGCACCCAATATGGCTGATATCCTTTGTTTGACTTAGGTAATAAATTTATTGCTCCTCCACCGCATGTTACCTCTTCATCATCAAATGGTTGATTGGTCTCGACTCATCAATGAATTAATTGAAATTAACGAAATGTGGTTTGTAATTTTTTTTTTACCGATTGGGGCCCGTCCTTGGGCAAAATGGGCCGGCTGTATTTTGCCTTAGCATATTTAAGAATTAAAACAAACTTAACCATTCATCAGTAGGCAAGTTAAGTGTGATGGATCCTCTTAACACGTCACCATATCTTAGATATCCAAACATTCCCAGGGTGCCGTAGAGGAAGACGATGGCTGACATGGCCACCACCAGCACACTCGGACAGCCCAGGAAGTTCTGCGGTTTTTTCATAGTGTTCTCTATTGGCATCACTACTCCAACACCTTCCATTGCGAAGATTACTGTCCTGAAAGATTTGTAAAATTGTTACTAAGGAACATTTAAAGTAATGTCTAAATGATAAAAACAGACCCAGATCGACGCTCTACACTAAAGATAAATCAGAATACAGGTATGCATCTTCATCGTGTCAATAATGCACTTTTGTATACTTATAATAACATATTTTTTTATTATATTTAACAGTTCACCCCATAGTAAAATTAGTTTATGTACATATAATTTTGGATATTATATCTTGTATTGTAAATATTGGATGAGAGAAGCACTGAACCGGTTGAAGTGGCTGGTGCTTGGGGGGGGGGGCATATATCTACCAGTGGACCTCTTTCGGCTGAAATAATAATGATTGTAAATGTGTTTCATATTTTTTTTTTTTAAACTCTGACTTATCTCGAGACCCTATATGCGTAAGAGGGGCCACAGCCAACTCGCAGAGGTTTGTTAGACTTTTTAGTTAAATGAGGTACCTACTGACAATGATCCCTATTCGCAATATGCAACTGCACCCAACGACTACCCCCGTTGGATTAAGGCTATAGCAGGATATGGAAACAAAGAAATTGGATTATGGGTTTGAGTGACTAAAGTGTACTGGTTGTGTAGGACTATGACCTGCCAAACCAATGTTTTAGGCATTCCTTGTAAAATACTAGTATGCTGCATCCAGTTTGACTGGACAACAATATAGTTGGGTAAAGGCTAGGTAGATGATGTTACTCACGATAGAAAAGCCGGATATCTCGCCGGGCTTCCAGCAGCATGTTTCCCTTCAAAGGAAATATCGCCTCCAAATATATAGTACAAGCAAACGACATAAACTGTGAATAACAAAACGTTGGCGGTGACGGAGAATATTGCCAAAAACTTCAGATATCTGATTTGACATAGCAGTATGATTGGCACCAGAATGATGAGACAGTAGTATTCCACTGGAAGAATCGTAGAGGGTGCGAAGCGATCAACCAACTGAAAAACAAAAGAAGATTGTTTATGACTTTGTACTCAATAAGGCAAATGTCAGAATCTCATCATAATGTAAAAATCTCGTCGTACTGTATATCTAATCTTGTTTTACAAATACCTTAATTAACATAACACAATATAAAATCACACCTGTAATCGTGAAAGGGTTAGGCAGAGGTGTAAGTACCTATAGTAAACCCATAATTCGTCAGTTATGTTAAAGTCCTATGTAATAGAAAGCGACCCTATTACCAGCAACTAGGTATAAATCCAGACTCCGGGCTACTACTGAGAAATTCCTGATAACAAAACGCAATAACGTTTTGCTTGGGAATCGAACCCGCGACCTCATGCTCACCAGCAGCGCTCGCGTCCACTAGGCCAACGAGGCAATAAAATAATTAACTTTTATCTTTAACATCTTTTAATGTATGTCAAGACCTAAAGCAAAAAACCTAATTTTCTTAATCCAGCAGGCTTAGCATGATGCTTTATATTTGTACTCTTCAGTAGAATATAAATCGTTTGTCTACATTTCTCGGTACAAAACTGTCAACTGTCTATACGGAAACGTCATTTTTGTCTACTCTTCCGACGACAAAACGCTTGTCTACGGTTCTCTTGCTAAGATTGCTGTTAAGTATAATCTAGGTTATCTATTTCTGTAGTTTATACACGTAACTCCAAAATGAAATAAGTTCGTATGTGACAGCTTCCTTTTAGCCATAAAGTGTTCGACAGAAATTACAGAGAGTCAGATTATGATGTTTATACATACATACATACATAACATCACGCCTTGATTCCCCGAACGGTTGAGCAAAGGTGTACCTATAGTACAGACGCCAACACATAAAGCTACCACAAACTGTCAAATTTTCCCAATTGAACATGAACCTTATACGTATGTAATAAAGATGAAAATCTATAAAAAAAAATGACAGATTGGGGTAGCTTGATTTGCTGGTGTCTGTACATCCACACTTCGGCAGTTATGTTTAAGTTCCATGTAATAGGGGCTGGCCTATTGCCATCAACCGAGCATAAATCCAGACTCATATGGTTATATGATTTTTTTAAGTATAGTTATTTTACTTCCTTCAAATTAATATAATATGACATTGCCACGAACCCACCAGCTCATAGGGGGATCGCTTTAGCTTAGATTCCTCTTAGCTGATGTTTATACTTCCATCAGTGCTATAAATCTCTTAATTAATCTCGACTTATTCACATAATTACGTATGACTTGAGTGGCATTTACTACCTGGTTAATGTTATCAAGAAAACATATCTAGTTAACAATGTGATAATTCTATTTCATTGCACTCAAACATATGTAGCTTTGCATTATGATTTGCCTAATCTGTTGACTAGGCTTACTGTTAAATGCTTTCTCATCCAACGTAACTACTTACGTAATAATAATATTATTTTCAATATTTGACAAAAATTCAATATTTGAAAAATAACTAGTCGTTGTTTTTGGTTTGGTATTTTCGTTTTTTTTAAACCGTCTTCCGAAATTATGCCGCCGGTGCGGCGTTTCCGTGCTCTTGTAAATTACCTGTTTTATTGAATCCGATATTAAAACAGTGTAAATGCAGCATACTCCCGCATAAGTGAATAGTAGAGCGAATTCAGCAAATACACTGAAAATGAAAGAAATAACATTGTGTTTTATACCAATAAATAATGTTAGGAAAATCACCAGAGGGACGAGAGTACAATCTCTACTTGAGGCGGCTTAATACTCAAGAATAAATTATTTATGACAATGGTAGTAATCACTAAGGTAAACAGTAACAGGAAGAAAGCTCTAGCATAGATAAAGGAAATAATACTTGGTATGAATAATCCCATTTACGTCAATTTCTGTACCTATGTCGACTTTTGATTATATGTAGTTATAGTGTTAATTGGCTAAAAGCATCTACTGGCGCCTGAATGACATTGACAGGGGGCGTTGTAGGTATACATTTGTGAAATAGACACATGCATTTTATTGAAAAAAGAAACTCTACAAACTGAAAAATAACCTTAATTTCGAAAGTCGGTGTCTTTGGTTATTTTCGTTTTTTTTTTTTAACCGACTTCCGTAATGAAATTTATTTTTCACTTTGTAGTGTTTTTTTGGAAGGTGGTACCTAGTTTATTTATTCCACTTTTTAGGATCAATATTACCTTGCAAAAGGAGCAAATTTCCTCATGGCTTTGGGTCCATTCATAAAAGCAGATTTGCACGTCTCAGCATATCCTAAAGACGGTTTTTTTTCTAACACGCAACATTCTTGAGATGTCCGAACCTGTAACATAATAGATAAAAACATTACATACATATTGACTATTTGCATGCGTGTTCCGTACCTAAACAAGTTGAAAAAAAGAAAATATTTGAGAAAACTCTTTTTTTCACGCGTTACGTCAATCACTGGAATTTTTCATACAAAACGTGGAAAATTACTGTTTGGTTAATATTTACCAGATTACAGCAATCAAAGAAAACACAGTACCTATGCCTACAGATTTTCTAAACCTACAAAGATAAAGATCGTTGGTTGTCAAGTGGACATTTATAGCTATGTTCACCTACATAATGCAGAATTGCAAATGTAAGCGGGCACGCACTTTATACCTGAAGGCTTTTATTGAAAGTGTAAGTTCTGTTCACGTTTTATTTCATTTGTATTTATTATTATTTATTTCTACTTGAGTACCTATAGTTTTCAATGTCTTGTTGGTATATTGGCGTGTGCCAGCTGACATATGGAAAATTCAATGTTTTTTGTGTTTTGTAATGTTAATTACCTACTATTGTATAGAAACAAGTTCTTCTAACTTAACAGACAGCTGTGTTGCTCGGGAGTTTGTTGCGCCACTTTTTCTTCCCAGCTAAAGTACTAGGAAGTGGTGAAGGGTGGTCTTTTTGGGTGGACTGTCTTATGTAATTTGAGCTCAAAAAGAGCTGACTCTAAGCCTAGTTTGAATAGATGACTTTAGATTTTGATTTGATGTAAATTTAGTGTAATATCCTAAAAACCCGAAACTGAAGTCAAGTCAACTCATTTATTTCAAATAGGCACAAAAAGTCACTTTTGGACGCCATTTACAAAACAATAGAATTGATTCTAGTTACCCCTTCCAAAAGGTTGTTTCGCATGGAGAATGAATAGGCAAAGAAATTACACTGTTAGTCTTTGAATGTGTTTTACAATTTATTGTAAACATGAATTATTATATAATAGTATGTGAAGATGAAACATCTGGACCACAATTACTTTACCACAAAACGTAAACGAATTAAAAAAAAGGAATGACAGGTAAATTAATTATGTGACAGAAGCGAATAGGGAGGCCTTTGTCCAACAGTGATAAGTTTATGGCTAATAAGAAAAAAATAGATACATGGTGCTGACATATTTCCAAATACTGTAAATAAAGATGATTTTTCAAAAAAATTAAGAAGTAATAATTTGGTGTGTGAGATAAAGTAATCAAAGAACAAAAAAATTATGTCAAGAACATTATAAACTATTTAAATCATTAGAATAGAGGTACATATTAAACATATTGTTTCCTTCTTTGACACAATCTATAAGCGTTATAATTAACACAGTAATTAATAGCTCACGATGAAATAAAAGGTCGATCATTTAGTCTTAAGGCCTTTTGAGATTTATATAGACTTTTATTTATTGTTAGAACAATAGCAAGATTACCGTTTATTATCTACTGTTGACTATTTATTGGACTTGTGATTTAAGCAGGCGAGTAATATTTAGGTATATCTCTGTTACACCAGGAAGAAGAAAATAACATACTACCAAAATTCTGTCACGAGAAAACGTATATAATTAACAACAATAAGTATTAGGGGTTCCGATGAAGAACTAGATCCCAAGGCTTAACTGCCTATACTTGCTGTAGATAATACGAATAGGAGACACTCCGTCGTTACGACAAGACAGTTTATTAACTTACTGAAATAAATTTAACCTCCTGTGCAATCATTACTAGTTGCGATAAGAAAAAATACCTGTTACTTTGTGACATCGAAACCTTAACCTTCTTTTTTAATTGGTTGAAGACTCGCTCTTTACAACCTTCACTGCAGAATTTCAGGTTGATAATACTAAACAACTGTTAATTAGTCAAGAGCTCGATCCATCTGCCAGGGGTGCGGGTTGTTCGAAAGAGATACCGGTGGGTTTTAGTCGGTAAAAGACTGACGGGTACTGAAGGTTAGAAAATCATCGGTGGGTAAGGAGGGTGTCCTTACCCACTGATGATTTTCTAACCTCAAAAAAAAGCTAGATCCATGCTAATATTATAAATGCGAAAGGACTGTTAATTGGTCTATTATCTAAAAGTTTTGGCGCCTAAACCACAGAACTGCCGTTATTGTGCGTAGAGACCATTGGCTTTATGAGAAGGCTGAAAGTTTGAAAGGCTGAAAGTCTTCTAATGAGCCAAAGGACAATGCAGTGTTTCCCTACTTGCTCGAATCAGAAATGTAGAGAACCGTAGGAGAACCAAGGCAATCGACATCGTCCGAAGAATTGCCAAATTTAAGTGGCAGCGGGCACATTGCTCGCAGAACAGATGGCCGTCGGGGCTAAAATGTTCTGGAGAGGCAACCGCGTACTAGAAGGTCCCACAAGGTGGACCGATGACCTGGTGAAAGCCGCAGGAATCCGTTGGATGCGAGAAGCACAGAACCGCTCGAAGTGGCGATGCTTGGGAGAGGCCTATGTCTATCAATCGGCATGAATGATGATAATAAATGCCCTTTATTAAATTTGACAGAAAAGTAGCCAGGGATTTGAAAAAGGATTTAGGCTACTTTTCATCCTGGATATTTCTATTAAAAATGATTTATTTTTCACTTTGTAGATACAGTCCCTACTCCACACGAATTCGAAATTTCACCATCCTTGGGGTAAAAACAAGGCATATTTATGCGGTAGCAGCAATCGCGGTTGATTTGCTGTCATTTTTTGAAAGAGTTCCGTTATCTGTCTCCGAAACTCTAAAAGAATTTTGCAAATTCGTCTGTCTATAGATGACGTAGTTATGCCAGAAAACACAATAAAAAAAAACATTTCGCATTGATAACCTCCTCCTTTTTGAAGTCCGTTAAAAATACATGCAGACAAAGTCTTTCCAACAACGTAGTAAAACTATGATTAATCCAGCTTATTACTATCGGACTGTACAGCAAAGGCATCCTCTCATACAGCGAAGGCATGCACAGGTTGACGATTTCAGACGGGACGAGAGCTAGTAATGTAAGGTAATGTACTCACTAATATATGAATGCAGTGCCCACATATCATGCCGACGAGCAATGTGCCGAACAGCCCGACAGCCCATCCTGCATTAGAGAACGCCAATGGTCCGGCCAACAAGCCGGAGCCTAAAGAAGCCTTGATGAGGTTTGCAGCTGATCTTAAATCTCTGAAAATAAAGAACACGTGTTTTAGTAGAGTTAATTGAAACTAACAAATGGTAATTATTACATACAATATATTCAAATCATTTCCTTTGTCACTTGTGTAATCCAGAATTTAGAAGTTTTGCAAAATAACTTTGTAAATAAATTCTTATTACGTCTCTATCTACAGTGGCGTTTGAGACTTTGTGCAAGTATACGCACAATACCTTCAGATATTTCCTGTTATTGATTATTTCTAATTAGTTAATCAATAAGATTACTAAACTTAGGCATAACAAATCTACTACTATTCGATATCATCTACTATTGACCATCGATTGACTCATTTAACACCATAATAGAATAATACCTATGGTCAAGGGGGTTAAGATCGCGTATCATCTATGACAGAGACGGATTGGTGATCACAGTTTGTATTTAGAACTTATTAGGCAACGTAACAGCCATCCCCTTAACTGACCAGTCAGGACAGGACTCCCAAGACATTAAGAGGAAGGCCTTTTTTGTAGGAGAGCACGCAAGATAAAAATTGACTGAACCAACACAAATACTGCACTTATTAACATTGACATTTGAATAAAAACTCAAGGTTATCAAAAATCAGGCATTCAAAAATAGTAATAAATCACAACTAAACAAACACACCAAACAAATATTAAAACAACTTACGATGTCGGTTTTTTAACTTCTCGATGTTCAAAGGGATTATAATCCCGTTTCTCTTCAGGTTTCTCGACGTTCATTGTGAATCGAGTTTTATATAAGAATGTCTAAAACCACGAGCCTCGTTCAAAATCGAGCGAGCACGTTGGACAAATAAGTTAAGTACATTTTAATAACTATGTCACTGAGTCATGGCACTATTAAATAGTGATTTACACACAGGCAACAATAGTATCCGCAAAAAAGTTGAATATGCTCAAATGGTCGCAGATTATCCAATTTTCGTCTTTAGAAACAGGAGGTTGTTTCTGCAGATGCTATTAAAAACAAACGTGCGAGATCCAAGAGAATAGTTTCATGAAACAATAAATGGCTTAATTTGTGTACACAATGAAGATCTTTATTGCTCAGTGTTTGTCTGAGACTGGTGTCGATCTAGATAGACTGATAAGAGTACTTCATCATTAAGATTTCAAGTTTATTAAAACAATTTGCGTACGTACGATGCGGTAGACGGGTAATTATTATATGAATAGGTTTTGCTGGTCCATCTCTGAAGTAAGTTAGTTCCGTTATCGCAGAAGGACATGAGCATGTAAGAATTTAATTATATTCACAGATAGATACGAGTGTTGTCATTAGGAGGAAGGCTTCTTCGTAGAGTTGTTGAGAGCATGCATCAAATGATAACCAGTCTGTTGTTATTTCTCTAATAAGCTCACTGCTTAACTCAAAGACTATTAAGATAAAAGTGATAATTGTGATTAGGTAGGTGTGAATCATGAAATATGTATGTACAATATTTTAGTAAGATTATTCCTAAATTCACATATCACAAGATGCTGGAGTTCAGAATATTCACACCTCTAATTAATTGAGTGAATAATAGTTATTTTTGCGCCTACTGCGTCAGTGTTTTTGGTGCTTGAGAAACGACAAATCATAATTAGACATAGACTTGTCTTATCAATAAAGCAATACGCGTTTTTAATGTTGCAATGTCAAAGTCAAAGCATTCATTTCAAATAGGTAAATAAAAGTTACTTTTGAACGTCAAAATTTACATTAAAATAGAATTGATTCTAGTCGCAAAGACATCATCAATTGTCGTCTAAATGCAATTCTATAGCGTGATTTACCAAAAATTAACACATTATTTTATATAAATCGTTTATTTCGTAATAAATTAAAGTAACAGAAAATCTCCGATTTGCCTTATCATCTATATTTTTTACCGTTTTCTCACAATGAAAAACTATTTGTAACGTACCTCCATAAGTTACTGTACAGTTACGTATATTTATTTAATTTACAATTCTACAAGCAAGTAACAATTTTATAATCATTTCTGAATACAAGTTATATAAACTTATAGATAATACAGTATTTAAGTTCAACAGTTACTAAAGGCCATTTTGAATTAATGAGGATTTTCCATAATTTTTCGTCAAACAGATCAGTTTTGTATGTTCGCAAAGGAATTGCTTGGCAGATACATTTAACTATTAATAAATAATAGCTAATGTTCTACAACATGTATCATGGCAAATATGAAAATGTATGTTAAAATACAATTACATATCTTCTTAGTCATAAAAATAAGTGATTCGTAATCATAAGGAATCAGATAGAAAGCAAATATTGTTTAGAACTTAAAACTACTAAGCAACATTGTATTATGAAATTAAAATAAAAGTAATTAAGAATAAATGTATTCTTATCGACGTTCTTAGTGTTCGTATACTTCGTAGTTACGTTTCTCATGCCACCAAGCAGGGGGTGGGTTCCTGTTCGGGTTACTTTGTTTCGAGCGGCCAGTTAAGTAAGGAACAGAAGTTTGTTTAGGAAAGTTGACGTAGCTCTCTACCGTTGGTATGGAGTTCCTAATTATTCCAGTATTATAATTATTCTGCAGTGCTTCTGGACGGGGAGATGAGATCGGAGAATATAGTGATATAGTTCCAGTAATGGGATTGGTAGTCACACCCAAACCTGTGTCGTAGAACGTGTAAGGTTGTTGCTGGAGGAGGTTGTTTTGCTGGATCTCGTTGGCGGGCTGAACATATTGCGGCAGAGGAGGAGGCTGACATACTGTCTCTTGTACCAAAACATCAAATGGCGCAGTGTACACTCTGAAGTTGATGTCACTGTAATCTAAGGAGGATTCCAGGAACACAGGCATCCGGTCAGACATCACCCATACATTTCTTTGAGCGTCAATTTTGACGTCACAAGGGAATATCAGACCTGCATCATCTTTGTCTACCACTCCAATGTTCTGTGGCTTGTAAGGTAGATCGTTTCTCCAGCATCCAATAGCATTTTGGTCTACCAAATTGAATAGTTCTACTCCAGTGTATTCGTCCATTACCTTGGACGTGGTGTGCCCGTTAGCACCTCGGACACCTACGACTTTGAAGTCGCGGTAGGATCCTGTCACTTTAGATTCATCACGTAATATGCGCGTTGAAACAGCAAACTGGGTGTTACTTGCTAACGGACTGAAGTAGAGCGTTCTGAATCCATCGGGGCCAATAGGAGAGGCTGTGATTCCGAAAATTCCCTCAGCACTCCATTGGAAGTTCAGGCCGCCAATGTTGAAGTCTCCAGTAAGTGGGTCGGGCATGAAAAATCCGTGGCTAAATCTCCATGATCTGTTTTGTTGCCACGAGTAGGCGATGAGGCCGTAACCGAGTTCGTCGGAGAAATACGCGAAGGTGTCGTCACAAGTTCTTCCTTCGTCGAGGGCGATGTTGGCAATGAAAGTCGAAGCGACAATGTCTTCAGGACGGAACACGTATCTTCGGATGCGCTGATCGGTGTTTAAATCGTAAATATTCAGTGAGTAAGGACAGACGTTGGTCGTGTTGGAATCTGAAAACATTCAAATTAGTCTTTCAATAGTTTTTGTACTTTCAGTAATTAGCCTAGACTGCTGTATTTAAATACTAACAACACTTAATCGAAATCGTTTTTATTGTAAGGATACAATAACCGTTAACGCCTACCAGACAAATGAAAGTCGCGAGCACAGAGGAACTAAAGTAATAAGTTTGTATACCTACTTAATATTGCACTTAATTACTTGATGAGTGTTGTTGACTTACCAATTCCGAATGTACCAGTGTCTAGGACCCAGAGACGGTCACATTTGTCTGCCTTAATCCTGTACACGTTGCTGAGACCACTCTGGCAGTTACCCAACTCGTTGCCTGCGAAACTTGGGTAGGCGTTCAGCTTCGGTGAAGGATCGTACGGGCCTTCCAAAGGAATGTAGTTCAGCGTAGCGGGTACACCTGTGCAAACAAATGGGTTAGTGAATAAACAAGTTGTGTAATGGCCAATTTAATTAATTGTGACTGTGGAGACCTTGAACAATTAAATGTTTCCTTTAAAAAACCATTCCGTGATTTCTAGTGGCAAATTATGACGACCTTTTTGTGAATGAGTAATACCTATACACATATAGATTTATAACGCAGATTACCGACAAAAAAGGCAATAACTCGTAAAACAAAAATAATTAAATTATGTTCGAGATGAGGTTAACAGACATTAATTACAAAACATAACCATTGCTCTACCATTAATCTTGCAAGCTTTATTTGAGAACACAGCTTCGAAATACATGTTAATTAAAATACTGATGGAAATGACTATAAATGGTTGACTTAGTTTGTTCACCCAGTAAGGTAATGGACAGAGTTTCTCAACGTATGTCATACAGACCTAACATTATGTCGATGACATAAAATGTCTTCCACACGCAAAGAAAAATGCAATGACGGAAGTTTCTATGGTTCTGGATAATTTTGCACAATCATAAAAGTAGTACCTACTTTTGTATTTCGCCAGATAATTTTAGCAATTTCAACGTTCGCAAATCAGACATAGTAGTAGAAAAACCGCCGTGAAGCGTTATGTGGCTGGAGGGATAATAAATAATAGTCCCACGTCAAAGGGGGTGAGCGTATCACCATTAATTAGGCACAAGAACAAGCTCAAAAATGTCTAATGGAAAATATTATAGCATTTTGTCAAACTGGGTAACGAACCCAGGACTAACGACGCGACCACTAGACAACCGTCCTTTTTGTGATTGATGTAAACAAATCACATGATATTTTAATTCATCTTTAGCTTTCTGTTTAGACAGGTTCTAGAGTGAAGAAGTGAGGACTGTAGATAATTCTATCTACTTTATGGCAAAGCATTAGCTAGCGGTTCATTAATTATAATGGGTGTCAAAAGACACGAACGAAGCCGAGAGTTTTGTTATTTTTTTTGTACTGGACTATACCTTCCTTCCGGTTACGGAGATATTGAACACTAAAATGACAACTTTCACTGACGTTTTTTCCGAAAACTAGTTTTTAATTTTGAATCCTATACCCTTTCTTGCACCCATAAGCACAGTGAGATGCGTGCGTTACTCTGACTTTGGTTTTGTTCTCCAATATTTATTCTTGTGCAATGTTACTTAGTTTAATGTACAGAATGCGAAGTTGCTATGTGATGGGTCTTCTTACACCTTATTATGTTTAGCTTTTAAACTGTTACGATGACTTACCCGCCTTCCACCTAGGAACGCTAACAAAAAGCTTGTTCCTCCACCTTTCAATGCCAACAGGGAGGGCATTCTCCTGCATGAGAGCCCCGGACTGGATGGCCTGCTGCCTCGAGTACGGGTCAGGGTAGTTCCAGTCCATTACGTTCCAAGAGAACATCTCCTGGAGCTTCACTGCGGCTGTCGCGGATGACACCACGGCTAGTAGAACCAATAACTTCGTAGCCATTTTTTACTTCTATCTGAAATTGAAAAGCGATTAGTGGAGACTGTGAATCGACTGTAGTATGGGATGCCTGGAATGCATGATTTTCAAATAGTTTGGGTTGGACTGAATGAGGTGGAGATCCAGGTATAATCTAATAGTGGACTGTGATAGGCTTAGAAGATCGCTTATACAGGGTGGCAGGAACATCAACGCCCAAACTGAGACTTCATATGCAGCACCCACATGATTCAAGACCCTAGTGTATAATGTTTTCCTTGGTAAACAAAAAAATCTACTGTTTCATAGACAAGTGCAAACGCGATCATAATAGTAACACACATAATAATTATGATATTTCGATTCCTTACCGTTACATTAGTTTCTACAAAACACGATATTGACGTAGTTTGAACGTTACTACGTTCAAACTACGTCAATATCGTGTGTGTGTATTTGCCGCGGAATCTTACTAGATTCCGCATTGAATGCTTATAACCATACAGAATTGGGGCCCTGCTGTCATTTGCATATAATCAAAATATAAGTACTCTGTGCATGAGCGCCTTCCTTTGGTAATGCTTCCTTTATTGCGTTTAACTATATTCTACTTTGTATTTCATATAATTAGAATGCGTGCAAAGGTTTATTATTTAATTAACTGTAGTTAGACAGTTAGACTGAGTTTTAATGAAGCTTTAAGTGTTGTAATTTATTAACATTTCGCAATTCTTGCCGCCCGTTAAACCAGAATGTAAACGATAACGTAATACAGAAAATTTAATTATTTCATAGTTAGCAATAATAACAATAATGACAGGTGTATTAATTACCAGACTTTGAAGATTTTATGTTACAACGTGATACTTTATAATATCATCTTTATACTCAATAGTTTTAGTTTCAGTGATGATTTGATGATGATAAGTTGATTCACCCAATTGGACTGTGAAGTCAGAGAAGATGTGCATGACATCTTAATGGAATGTAGCTATATTGGTGTCCGATGTCGTCAGGCTTTTGAACATAATTTTAATATAGGCTTCTTCAACGTGTAACGGAAATGGTACGGCTTCTTTGGATGATATCAAACGATATTGGAAGGGTTTTTTAATCCAATCTCTACATGTTCGGAAGTTATGAGAATTTTTAATACATTGATACCAGAACAAATTGAAACAAACACCTCACTCGGAAGAGATTTATCGTGATATTGGCAAGTAACGTGGAAAGGTAATGACAGACGTAGTGCGGTGACACGTTTGTTGTAATTTGAATTTAAGAAACATGAAACCGAAAATTTGGTATCAAATCTTAGAGTATTTTATTTTGAGCTAAAACTATGTATAGTGATTCTATACCAGCTGTTATCTTTAGTGCTTAAGGATAGCAATAGGGTTTCTGTTACATCCTGTATAATGGGAGCAGTGGGGGCTCAGTGATAACGGCCCCAGCTTACGGGTTGTAGGTCATGGTTGCGAACCCAGGAAGGCGCATAAGGAATCCGGCATGTCTTGGAATCAAAAACATCAAGACATGTGACATCTACGAACGCGCACTAGGCCCTCGTGGTAGATTACAGCCCACTCCCTCCCGAAGAGGAGTCCTGTGTCCCAGCAGTGGGAAGATTACAGGCTGATTATGCTTCTAAAATACTGCCCTGCTAATTGTAAATGCAGCACATGCAAAAAAGCGGATTCGAGAAAAACGCTGAAATCTAAAAGTAAAGTATTCATGCAAGTCACGGGCTTGAGGACGGCGAGTAATGGGTAGCTCGCTGTCCGGTAAGGACCAAGCCCGGGTCGACGACGCGTTGTGTTCCACGCGCGCCTCAAAGAGATGTCATCAGCAACTGATGGGGCCCGCAAGGGCCGATGCCTGCCAGGGGTGCGGGTTGTTCGAAAGTGATACCGCGGCCCCTGGCACACAGGCAACTGAGGGAACACGGGTGGGTTTTAGTCAATAAAAGTCTGACACGCCCTCCCGCTCCGGGAGAAGTTATTTGATGATTTCCCACCCAAAAAAAAAAAAAAGTATTCAAGTACTGTGAATCTCGTTATCAAAAAAACATACTTCCAGTATCCAAATACTTTTATTTTTCCCATATAGTTTTGCCCCTAAGGATGCCATTTCTGCAAAAACGTGAAAACCCAAAAGTGTCGATTATTACAGATACAATTAGCAGGGCAGAATAGCGTTCTGGCCTCACCATTTCTAGATGAGGCCAGAGCAGTAGTATCATATTATTATTATGGGTACAAGATTGCGGGTAGGTTAGTTTTGTTACAATTATTGTATTCAATTATAGCGGAGACTTATTCTTCGTTCTGCCCTTTTAATTCTTTTTATCTACTGCGGTATTGTAATTTTATTCTAGGTGCATCGTTTTCACTTAATACATAATTAAATGATTAATGTATGCAAAATATTGTAATACATTTTAAAAGAGTAACGATGGAGTTTCTTGCCCATTCTTCTCCATACGAAGCGATGTTTTCGAAGGGGCGACTAGAATCAATTCTATTTTAATGTAAATGGTCACTTTCAAAAGTGTCTTTTAGATGTCCATTTCAAATAAATGCTTTGATTCTAATTCCTTATTATTATATTATACGATACCTATAGTTGACCCTGTAAATAAATACAGATAGAAAAAAAAATCACTAAAAAAATTGGTCTAACTACTGAAATGTACTGAAAAGAAATGATTGGTTTAATCTTTTATATTCTTCAAGAACTTAACAAGTCACTTACGTTATTGGTAAATAAATTTTCGGCAATTTTGCATATATCCGGCCTATTGACAAGATCCGTTTTGTTTAAAGGAACCGGTCGAGATAATTACATCCAAAAAAACTGACGTGTGACCTCTACAACACTTTTCGTTTTAGTAACGTGATTGTATAGGTATAATTTACCTATAGATGATTTAGGAGGTTCGATCCAGGATGTTGTGCAATACTCTTGGTAATAGGTGTGATGTGGGAACGACAATTTTTGGTAAACAAGGTCATAGTCATAGAGATGACGGTTTATCGTGTATTTTTGTATCTAATACTACAACTTTCTCTTTAGGCCGTTTATTGTGGATGTTATTAAGAGGCCCATCAACAAATTTTCTAGAAAAACCACAAGCACTTGTGTGGTTTTGTACACTAATGATTTTGAAACGAACTTAGAAGCTACTGCGTTAGTTTCCCAGGTGAGAGAGGTAGAGTAAGGAGTTTTTCAATAGTAGCCCGGACTTTGGAGTTTTGTCCGGTTGATGGCAATAGGGTCGCCCCTTCATTACATGGGACTTACACATAACTGGCGAAATGTGGGTGTACTATATTACGCCTCTGCCTAACATTGTTGCCTCTGGATTCCACGCGTGATCATTATAAAACTGACTAAGAAGATGTAAAACGGATGAGGAACTATTCAATAAAAATATTTGCACAGATAAATCATTAGTTCTATGTAATAGTCTGTTTAATTAATTCAGCTGTCAGAATTTTGTAGGCTTCTGACTTATCTTGATGACAATAATTTATTCCTAATCAGTTTTATGACACTATATTTTGCATAACTAAAAAGTTTTCGCTTCAATATTTTGCATTTTAATATTGGTTACTCAGATTTTTAGCTTCAAACAGATTGAGGTGAATTCTGCGCGGGACCCGTGATCTGGGTACCGTGAGGGGGAAAGTGGGAAGTGGGAATTGGGACGCGGGACGCTTCATACAATTTTTATGAATATAAACGTCCCATCCGAAAACAATGATTGATGGACTGTTTTTTTTTAAACGTTGTCCCACACTAGGAATTTCTCCTGTATTGTGGGTGCGTTTACAAACATTTAAACTCACGTACACAAACACTCAGACCCGGAACAACTACTTGTAGGTCATACAAATATTTGTTCCGTGCGGGAATCTAACCCACGACACGCAGCGCAGCAGCCAATCGCATAATGACTGCGCCAACCGTGCAGTCAATTTATTTATTTTGAATGATGATGTGGCTAGAAAGGGTGTGACTACCGAGATGAAGACTAATAGAGAAGTACGGAAGAAAAGACGTTGCGCCGACCTCAAATAAATTAGGATAAGGTCCAGAGAATGATGATGATGATGACCGTCCCATCCCGCGTCCCTCACGAGATTTATTTCTGTATGAGCCCTCAACGGCCGTCGGTTATAAAAAAAATGTTGTTCCATAGGTACATTTTGACCGCGTAGGTTCTTAGGCAAATCTGTAGGAAACAGATGATTTCCTTTTTTGTTCCCAGCAAAATAGTTCAATGCCGTGGAGTCCAGAATCATAGAAGTACTGAATACATGGTAACAGCCTTTGCGTCGATAAATATCTCAGCCACCCCGTACACCTTAGGGCTGATTTTTCAATAGTCAGATAACTTTTATGTGAAGAAAAAATCTGACAATTTGGTATATTTTTTATACAAAACCTGTCAAACCCCGACATATTTTTTTTTCTCAGATAAAAGTTATCTGACTATTGAATAATCAGCCCTTATAATATAACTACGCACATAGGCAAAGTAATTTATTTATTTATATTTTTATGTATTTGGATAAAACAGTGCAGATTAAATTCGTGTGTCGCAATTTTCAATTAACGCATTAGATATCTATCTAACTTTAATGCCACAATTAAACATGTTATTTCCCCTTTAATTTGCGCATTATCCAACAGGTTTATTTTTATTAGAGTTGCATGTCTAATTCTTTGTTAAGAGCATTAGTTTAACTGCATGTAGTTTTTTATCTCAATGCAATTTAAAGGGCAATGCTCTTAATGAGGTTGTGGATTAAAAAGCTTTTGATGTTTGTTTATTTAAAGTTTTGCAATGACGGCACAAAAAATGAGTTAGAGCAGTCAGCATGGTAACCTCGCTTTGTTACATTCTGGTTAATAATTACCTACTTCAATCAATTTAATTTGCCTTAATGTAGGCAGGCATATTAAAGTCAATGAAATAGGTACAAAAGGTTCACATTCACTATGATTTTTGTGACGTTTTTTTTTTTAACTGACTTAGTACTCATTTTGGAATTTTGGTAACTGATAAGCAGACGCATCGCAAACGCGTGTTAAATTAAATAGTGAGTGTGTCCTGAAAACTGCGGCATTTCATTATTTTTTTTAAAACATTTTTGACTTTAATTTGCCTTTATGCAGGCAAATTAGAGTAAATGAAGTAGGTACAATAGGTTCACATTCACTACGATTTTTGTAACGGTTTTTTAAAGCTTTAAGTAGATCAAAGAAGTTTCTCGCTATTGGCTTCCCGATCTTGCGATTTGGCGTAAACATTTTTCATGAAATGCCGCAGTTTTCAGGAAACACTCACCATTTCGTTTAACGCGCGTTTGGGATGCGTGCGGTGACTGAGATCCCAAAAAGTCGCCCTTTTTTAATCATTTCACTTTTACCATTTGCAATTATTTTCTGGGTAATTTTTTTGTTTGTTGAAAAGATTAAAGTTTAATTTGTTTTAGTATATTACTTTGATTCTTTTTTACTGCCTTAGAAATGAATATAAGTTTTTTTTTGTTTTTGCTATTTTTAAGTTTTCAAATCAATCTATCCATGATATCTATGCGTTTTCAAACCAGACCATGATTTATAACACTAAAATTAAAAAGCACCCTCACACACACATTGTAAACACAGTAAACTTAAACAAAATCGTCATCAATCCATGCAAAAAATTCACTTTAAGTACAGAACTTTCAGATTTACTAAAGCACGCGTTGCCATAGAAAAAAAAAAATGTAAAACCTACTGGTTGTCCGAAAGTGGCCAATGTTCGCGACAGTTGGTAGTGAACTGAAACGGTAACATCCACCCCTACTATATAAAACATAGCCTCCGCTCCGACCACGTCCTACCATCGGCAAGCAAGTCACCGTAGACCTACGAACGATAATCTTGAAATAGATAATATCTACCTTCAAACTGACTAATTTTATAATTAACGATCAAAGAAAACGTCGTACTCTTGCTTTCAAGCCGTTTTTCCGGTTTTTAAGTACCCAAAGTGAGTATATGGTGTAAAGAAAGGCGCCAAGAATTCCATTCAATACATTTTTTCATCATGATTTCGTGTTTCAATAAACATGCAACATACCTCTGACGTAATTATTCTAATTGAGAGTTGCCATCGTGTTTTTATTTTGCTATTTGCATAGTGAAAATTGCAATATTATGCATAATGTCATTTATTAAATATATATAAGGGAGTATTTCCTGGAAATTCTTAAAGTATCGCTTGATAACAAATACTCGTTGTTTTTGAGCAAACATGGCGATTAATAAGAAAATCTATAAACTTGTTATTAAATCATCATCATCATTATCATCATACCAGCCGGAAGACGTCCACTGCTGGACATAAGCCTCCCCCAAAAGGGGGGATTTGCTATAATCGCCACGCTTGGCAGGCGGGTTGGCGATCGTAGTATAGTGGTAAAATGCATAGAGAACGCTGCTGCCCATTCTCTAGTAAGTAGTGTTATTAAATGAACCTATTCAATGTACGTTGGAGTGGGTCTATAACTTTGCTAGTTAATTTTGACCGCCGTTTAATTATATTTGATTTAATTAACGGGTCAATAGAAACGGTAGGTAGGTACCAGCGGCGAGGTGTAATTTTTTCTAAGAGTGAAGCCGAAGCGAAGCCGGTCTTACTGAATTATCAATAAAGAATACTTACTATAATTCTAAAATTAATATAGGAAAATAAAGAAGAAATATAATAAAATTTAACAGCCGAAAATCAAATAAAATGTGCAATATCCCTCCATCTCGTTCTCGCTGACGCATTTATCTATATTTGTCTCTGTCATAACCTCTTGTACAGCGGCTTGCTCTCGTCCATATCAAGCGGTGTCACGTGACCTAAAGTTACATCATTACGGGATCGCTGTTGTATGAATTTTTAGTTCCCAATCATGATGTTTTGGCGCCGGGTTAATTTAGAATTCTTTTTTATTATAACATAAAGCTAAAAATTTGCGTTTTTGTTGTTTGAATGTTATGGTGAATTAAATACCCGTAGTGTAACTATATTTTTTGGCAATAGTAGACACTATTGACGTGAAATTTTTCAATAGCCGTAGAGTTGCTGATGCCAATTACCGAAGGGAAGCCTGTAAGAATCGTGTTATATGGTGCTTTCGCCACTGGTAGATACCAATTATAGGTTATGATAAATTAGAAAGGAGGCGTACCTGACAATTATTGTGATAATACAGAAATTAACAATGAATGTGAGTATTATGTAATATAATTTTATAGTAAAAGAGTAAGTTTTAAGGTTTCCGTACTCACGGTGCCAACGGACATGGAACCCTATTCCTCATCCTCCGCTGTCCGATCATTCGTCTCTCTGTCAGTAGGCTGTATCTCATGTACTGTAATCGGTAGACAGTTCAAGTTTTCGTAAAGGAAAGGAAAATTAAAGGGTGTCTCCATACAAGAAACATGTGCTTTCGGCGTTTTTTGACCTCTGGTACAGAAAGAACCTTGAGTGTGCGGGTTCGACTCGCACTGTATCGGCTTTTTGTATTATTTTGAGTTCTTTTGCATTAAAATATGTATCTATTCATCAGTCTTACTTAGCAAATACGATACGATACTAATATGTCGTAACTAGACGCTTAAAAACTGATAAAATGGTATGCACAATTTAATGAGCGGTAATTATTTATGTAATAAATTGTCTGAATTAGATAAGGAGATACATCTCCTAAATAAAAATACTTCTTAAAAAAGTAAGAACTGTTTGTGTGAGAGAAAGAAAGAATTAAATCTTTTTTCTCTTTCATGTAACGAAATGTGCGTAAACGTGACGCGTCGTGGATATTTCACTCTCAATGGTCGCTCATTATCGAATCGTCATCTCAGAAGTTTCACTTTAAAAACACAAAATGTAAGAAACATAACATACCGTCAACTGTGGCATCTTTAGTTTCCATGTGCAACTTTACCAATGAGAACTGTATTAATATTTGGTACAAATAGTAGATTATTCTACTTCTGTATCCCTTCGATATTAAATGGCGGCAACAGATTTATAGTAATTGAAAGAAGTACAGTACTCGTGGGTAAAGTTGCTATGGAATGGTAAAGATGCCACAGTGTACCGTAACATCACGCCTTCTGTCTTCGAGGAGGGCTGGCCAGAGATGTATCCATAGCAGGGGCGTACCTAAAAAAAATGGCGGCTACGCCCGCCGGCCGCGCACCACTACGTAATCCTTTGATATAAAATCAGGATGTAAATTTATAAGTATGAAATGGTTTTATTGAAGTATTTTTTGATTTTTCAATTTATTAATTTGGCGAGTTTTCGGGCCCCCCTTCGATAGGCGCCCAGAGCTCGTGCCCTGCCTGGCCCACTCTAGTTACGCCTCTGATCGTACACCCACGTTTGACTAGTTACGTTTAAGTGAAAAGGGGAGTGAGCCTATTGCCATCAACCGGGGCACAAATTCAGACTCCAGGCTGCTACTGAGAAATTCCAGATAAAAAAACCTAACAGCCCTAAAAAAAATTGAATCATAAAAAAAACCTAAGCTGTTAATCCCTTAGGTACTGTGCCAGTTCTATTGGTTTAAGAAGTGCATGGCATGCGCTTGCGCCGCATATTTGAGTTGCTCGGGCGCACTGCATCAACACCTCGTGACCTGTACCTACATTGTGGTCTCAATTTTGATAAACGCCTGATAAAATACTGCAATTTTATCTATGTACACATGGCTATATATCAAGCTACACATTTCCAGTATAAGCTGATCTCTCATTGTATAGGATTTCCGTACAGTGCGAGATCAGCGTAAACTGGAAATGTATAGCTTGATATGTAGCCGTGCGTACGCTCATTTTGTGGCGCTCCGAAGTTTGCTGTACTGCACGTTTTTGTGTGCTTACGTTGTTTCCTTAATTTTATGTAGCTGCCGTCACTTCTAGGCAAGATTTTTCAACCATTCAATTATTCATTCTTTCATTGATTCATTCTTGCATTCATTCATTCTTGCAGAATACATTCTGAGAGAGACATAACCTTTATTTGAATAAATTTACTATTTTATATTCAAGGTCTGAGTTATCACCAGTCACTACTTACTATGTTAAACAATCAAAGGCTATATTTTTAGTAAACCTATCAATCATAACGGCTTTACTATGGGTCGAGGATAATAATTATGCGAATGAATTATCGCGAGCCGTGGCTAATGTTATGCAAAATAGACCTAAAAATAGACTATAGATTTAAATATAGACATGGATTTTACTGCTTTCTTTTTTGTCATTCAAATACAAGTCTTCAATTTGAAACGGAAATACATAGTTATCTATACTTATAGCGGCGCTTTGTAGAATAAATTTCGCGACCTAGGTCAACATTGGTAACGTGGCGCGTGCTGTTCTAAATATACTTCGCAACTTGTTTTGAAGCTATCGCGCGTTCTAAACGTATAATATGTCTATAAAATCTGTAAATATTCGATTTTTTTAAAAGTATCTGATAAACATACATTTTCTGTCAGAAACTTTAGTAAATACTTAATATGCATATTTTTTACATTTGGTGAGAGTTATTGTGCCAATTTATCACAAACACGAAAGATCATTGATAAGGTCTTTTATTAAGCCTTTGGTACGTACGACGACATATAGAGTTATGCATTTCCAGTATAGTCTGACTTCTCATTGTACGAAGAACCGAAACAATGCGAGGTCAGCTAAATGTATAGCTTGATGTGTCGCCGTGTGTAGTAATTTAACTATTTTCAAAAAGTTCCCGATGTTAGAAAGTGCTATTAAAAACATTATTTTCAAAATTGGATTTACGTTTTCTAGTCTGCCTCTGCAGATTGGAAACACTTTGGTGTTCATGATATTTAGAGGGTGTTGAGTTAGATATGAATCTCGTATATCATTAGTATAATAAAGTACTATATTTTACTATTCTGAATAATAATGTTTCATTGACGTCAATATAAAGCAATAAAAATATGTTGAAATGAGTGTAACCAAAAATTACATGATTTTATTTATGAGGTCACTGACGTTTGTAATAATAAAAAAAAGAAAAAGAAAAACTACCTTTATGGCTCCTTTGCGGTCAGATTTTCCAAGAATTGAGGTTTAATTGAAATAACCTTTCATTTTCATTATCATACATGTTAATGACCTAAAGTCCGCTGAAACGGGCGGAACTGATTAGTTTTAGAAAATGTTCGCTATTCAATCCTGTTGCGTTACTTCAACATATAATTATAAGCAAAAAGGCGGTGCCGGATAACAGTAAGGATATTTACAATTTGCTGAAGGACTGCCGAAGCGTATATGCAGATAGTTTTGGCTACCGATCAGGAATTCCATTCAATTGAATATTAAGGAAATCAAGCCACGGATTAATTTTCCTATTGAATAGTAGTGAACAGAAATACAGCCTGAGATAAGAGTTCGTCACTCTAAGATTAGTTTTGCGATGCATAAGTCATGCGGTGGAACGATTTGTCATGTTCGAACGATTGAAATTTAACTTGGATCTATGTACATGTATTTCCTAGATACCGGACTTATGGTAGGTAGTGAAAGGAACCGTTGCTTTGTAGTCGATAGGAGTTGATAACCCTTCGTTCTCCACAAACAGAAGGTATCCATAAAGATTTCCCCACGGAAAAAGTAGATTGGTGCATTCACAAATCCTGAAGTCAATTTTTAGGTTTTTTCCTACAAACAATCAGTCCAACCTATGTTGCATGAGCAGCAGGACGTTCTTGGCTTTCTACAACAAATTACTGCAAAGAACTAGCTAGGAATAAATC
The DNA here is from genome assembly GCA_949091785.1 of Polymixis lichenea. Taxonomy (NCBI): domain Eukaryota; kingdom Metazoa; phylum Arthropoda; class Insecta; order Lepidoptera; family Noctuidae; genus Polymixis; species Polymixis lichenea. The sequence continues at coordinate 8,691,998 of OX420939.1, read as the reverse complement.
AGTTAAAGAAACCAATTTATTCCTAGCCAGATCTTTGCAAAAAAAAGCTGTGATAAAGCGAATTTCCGTTCTCAACACAACGTAGTTTATCCATATATCAGATTGGTTTTGTTATAAATAACATGTTACAAGTCAGAATTTTCTGTTTACTGGTGATAAAATCATTTTTGTTGAATGTAAGCAATTATGAGACCATGTAATAACTGCCCACAGAATGAAACTAATACTTTTTATGGCATTAGTTTTTGTAATATAAATGATAAAATGTCACAATCTGTCAGTAAATTAATTAGGTGCATTAAATTTTATAGCAGACAGCGTGAAAGGCGGTGTCAACGTTTTCGATAAAAACATAGTCAGTGCTATACAATGTTAAAACTAGTTTTGGTGACAGTTATGTTTAGTGCATAATGCAATTTAGATATTTTAAGTTATGTGTCTAAATAAATAAAAAAGAAACTGATAACGATCTTGATATGTAAATGTCCTTCGTGTCTCATTGATTTTGAAATCACTTCCTTGTACGTCTTGTAAAATTGTGTATGTTTCAGGTCTTACATAATTACGTGTCATCATCAGTGATCGGATTATCGGGCGCTTATGTACCTAAACTTAAAGTAATGAATAATATGGACATTCCTTTCTGAATAAATGAGTAATCCCGGGTTCCCGGGATTGAACAATTTTGTAAAAACAACTATAACAAACTTAATGAAATTATAGCAGTGGTTATTTTGATTTAGTATCTTTATTTTATTCAAAACAAATTATACGAACAATTCCGGGATTCGGGATTGTGAAAGGTATGTCCGTATTATTCTTTCGTGGGAATAAAAGTGAAGTTTACGTATATTAGCGGCCGATTATCCGATCACTGGTCGTCATCATCTACAGCCCAAATTCATCTTCTACTAGACCTCGGCCTCTTCGCTTGTGCCAGTCTCCACAAGCCTCGCATGCTCTTGCAGGTCCGGCCAATGTTGGCAACTATGTTGCAATTTTACGTATACCTACTTATTATTTCATTGTTCTTATCTCATAGGATCTACTGACGTCAAGCTTATTGGTACTCAAGGGCAAACCGTGGGTGGGCAGAATTAGAGTCATTTTACGCCATATGTATTACAAGTGTCTACATAGTACGTAGGTTAGCAACCTGTCATTATATACCGATTTAATCAATTACCAGCTATTTTCGTATGGTAATAGTTCTGATTATGCCCTGAAGGTATCATAACTGGGAGGTTACACAATAATATTCATAATTTTATCATGTGTGAACTATAATTCATTTCTCTTTATGAGATTCGTGTCACGTTTATGACGTCAAACAGTATATTAGTAGGTCGAGGAAGAACTAAACATTTTTTATATAAATCACGCATTTCATGTAAGTACGAAGGTGATATCTATTTTTAAAGCAATTAGAATATAAATTACAATAATTACTCAATTTGACCGAGGGACTTATTAGAGCGAGTTAGTAATAAATACTAATTGACGCGGTTCAGACCTCGACAATACAATTAATTTTATTTGTTTTGAATTTTAACACAAACATTTGGACTACGATTAGGCCTATGCTACAGTTGAGCATAATGAATCTAGGCATATTTTTTGGCAGTCGCACGAGAATGTTCCATAATTTGGTGATTATACATTCATCATAATCAGCAAATAACGTTCCCACTGCTGGGACACAGGCCTCCCCCCGGTGAGAAGGAGTGGGCCATAATACACCACGCGATCCCAGTGCGGGTTGGTGGATGTCATATGTAAAACACGCTTGTTAATACATTGATGCTTGTCAAATAAATTGGTGATCGTAATTTGTCATCGGCCTGTTTTTTGGAAGCAGTAGATTACCATCAAATAAATAGGAGTAATGCAAGCAAGCCTCGATGGAAGGTCACGTTACTGCCCATATGACGCACGCTGTCCAAGTGTCTATTATTATACAAATTACATCGACTGACACACATCGCGCAAAGGTCACTGTTACCCGTCAAAAACCCGCTACCCATGTCGTAATCGTAAACAAAGTGCATTCCGTCTGTCAGTGCCCTAAAAAGTTCAGAAGTATATGAATTCGTCGTGGGCAAACCAAGGTGCCCATACCCATAAAACAATCATTATCTATCCGTTACACCATTGATCACCACTAATAAATATAAACCTAATAAGTATTTCCTACATAGAAGGTCTTGTAAGGAATGGTACACTCAGCCTCGTGAGAAGCCGACTTCTTAATTGTATCAAGGCAGCTATGGCATAATCATATTGTTGCACCATATTTTTTTGGTGAAACTTTAACTATTGGAACATGGAAAGTGTATTTATAATCATCGGCTGTTTGTATTATAACGAAAGCTATAGAGCGAGTTGACGACTTTGTGATTTTGTAATTCTCCGTTATCACATTAAACCATCTTCGGTCTACCATCGGTATCTACGTCAATGCGACCAAGATCACATAATATGAGGAAGACCGACTAAATGGCAGTGTCATGTATATGGATATAATTCGGCAATCGACATATTGAGCAACTAATTCAAAGTTGTCGTTACATGGCCCTTTCTTTTTATAGACATATCTGACACATTGTCGTTTGTCTAGCCTTGAAATGGCATCCGATTTAATAATCGTTTGCGCACAACATTGTAGAACTATGGCCTACTAATTACCGCTGTAGGTGTCTTTTCAAAGGATATTGCAATATAAACCACGTTCTACATATGATTTTTGAATACAGAACGTCGAAATTAGCAAACTGAAAATAGCTCCTGTCTCCTTGACATTTCCTACGTCCTATTAGTAATTTTTTTTTTTTAAATAATACTGCAATTCCTGTGAGAGACAGAAGCATGCTGTTGAGAAGTTTGTAGATACGTAACCTACATTACATTTTATCTCAGTTCGATGGGCGGACGTTTTCAGAGGGATGACTTTTTATTGACGTTCAGAAAGTGCTAACCGAAATTTGGCTTTAGTTTAATGATAATCATTTAAAAAAGAAACATCATAAAATTTACATTTTGTAAGCAGATCATAGAGCAGTGGTGGCACAGTACGGCATCGACTTACGTGTTGTAAGGTCGTGGGTTCGAACCCAAGCAGCCACTTCACTTTGAGTAAATTATTTGAGAGAGTAGTGGTGATCATGAGGAAACGGGCATGTGACATTCACCAATGCGCACTGAGCGTGTGGTGAATTATGGTCCACTCGCACTCACAGAGAGTAGGCCTATGTCCCAGCAGTGGGAACATTATAGGCTAATAATGTTAGACAGATCATACAAATTATAATAGCTGTTCTAGGGTTTGCAATCCCGCAGCTCTTTTAATCCCGCGGGATTGATATGCGGGATTACTCAATCCCACGCGGGACTACGCATATTTGAAATTATGTTCTAAAATAAAATTGAAACGACAGATTTTTGTGTAAAAAACAACTTATATTAAACAACTCTTACACAAATTATTTATTTTATATTCTCTTCTAAATTACTAATTAGTTATACTTAATTAATAGAAAAGAAATAATTTCTGTTGTAAATTACTAATTACTTATGTTTAATAAAAGTTGATTTTTACACAAACATCTGTATTTTCAATTTGATTTTGTAACATAATTTCAAAGATGCGGGATCCGCGGATCCGCGCTTGGAAGGTGCGGGATCCAGCAGATTAATCAAAGCAGCGGGATCCCGCGGGAATGCGTGATCCCGTTCTGCGGGATTGCAATCCCTAAGCTGTTCTCACAGTTGGGTAGAGTTTGTCTATAACACTATACAACTTCAGTATTAAAGTGGAAGGGTTTTGACGCACCGTTCATTTTACAATGATATATAGATCCGCTCTTTATCATTACTTCATTGTCAGTTATTGGATTCGTGTGCACTAGCATTATGTCAGTTCAAAATACCTCAGGCATGAGTGTAGTATAAATATCATTAACATTTTATTACTTTTAATAACTCGTAATTGAAGTGAAGCGTGCTTGACGAATTAAACGCAAACTATTATTTATAAGTAGGTATTTGTCTGAACGATGATTGATATCGTCAGTAGGTAACGTTCGTGATATCATCCGAAATCATTTAAGTTTGATTATCGTGATTAAACAAAGGAGGATGTTTGTGTCTATCCTTAAGTCATGTCTAAGGCGTTTTTTTACGACATTTGCAGCATCTGAAACGGAAGTGGTGGCCTAATCTTATCGGAAGTCAGGTCTTTTGCAATTGTTTTAATATAAATTGCTAGATTTATTAAGTTATATTGTAGGTATTTCTTATTAAGTTTTTTTTTTAAATATACTGTTTTATTTGTTTGTGTTACATCTGCCATTAAATATGTAATACTCTGCCTATATGCCTCGATTCATCTTTATCCTCGGAAGACGCCTGGAAGAGATTTTTGTAGGAATTCAGTATGGACTTGGTTTGAATGCCATATTTAATAACAGGAAATATTTAAAGCATATAATATACAAATACTTATGACTTAGGTACTACATAAATAAAAATAGGTATATTTTGAGTTAGCATTAAATAATAAATACATCTTATGCTGTCGCAAACTACTTTAAAAGCAATTAATGCATAAAAGAGTGATTTAAATTGCTTTTATTTAAGTTATGATCAAACACACAGTGATTAAGTGTTGACAAAAAATCCGATCAATCAATGGAGCGCATTAGCAACCTCCTCCCACATTGTATAACAAATATATGTAATGGTGACTTAATGACGCACGTAAGACACGCCCGAACATCTGTAGAAAGCTAAAAATGTTAAAATATGCCAGAATACCCAATTAGCCAGCCTCCTGTACAGTTTATAATCATTATGTCTACGAAGCATTTATCATCTAGTTATTTTTTTTCTATAATGAGCGAAACCACTTTGACCTGTATTTTAAGTATCACTTCGGTTTCGTTAATTGCTTGACAAGATGAGCTCGAATATTAGAGGCTATCTAGGCGAGTCGGTTGCAATGGACGAGAGATTATAAGCGAGGAAAACCATGTGCGCACGCGCTCTGCAGTTTGAAAAGGTGACGAGGTATTGGTGAGTTATAACTTTTATGATTCTCAAACACCTAAAAACTTAACCTTTTTCAATGATTACTTATATAAAATAATCATTCGCTTTAGTAGTTAAATGCTATTAAGAAAGGTAAATAAAAACGATGTTGCAGATGATATCATATAATCATATTAATTTTGCAGGAGTGCCTACACCAAAACCGCTTCTGCTCTTGCATTGCACTCAATACCGAGTCAACACCGCTTGCAATAAGGTGCTCAAATGCGCTAGCATTAAGTAATTGCAACCGCGCTTGCTCTTGCGCATTGAAGAAAGATCTATGCTAGTTCTAGGATTTTGTACAGAACTATCGAAATTTAGCCTTTTGATGATCTCTCTACTATTCAATTGTTTTAAGAATGCTCAATCCTGACATGTTATTTTGTTTTTTTTTTGTATTTTCTCTAATCTCATAATTTATTTTTCATCATTTATCATTGTTTTCTTCGTGTTTATCGTGTTTACACTTAGTGATATGTTTTCTTTCTTTATATGCATTCTGTGGTCTCCTGTAATTGAAGGAGCACACGTAAAAGAACCTTGTTATTACTTTGATTTATAATGTATTTATAATGTGCATCCTTTGTTAGAGATCCTAATTAAATAAATAAATCTCTGAAGAAAAGGTCACACAGCAATCTCAATATAGGTATCTACGTTTCCAAATATTGTATGGTGATAACGTCAGGAGTCGGGGTTGGGTTAAAAACTGAATCAGCTGAAGCATAGTTAGCCTAAAAGTTCCCACTCCTGGGACATAGGCCACAGGCCTTTTGTCTGTGAGAGGGTGATTGGTAGATGTCACATCATCATCATCATCATATCAGCCGAAAGACGTCCATTGCTGGACATAAGTGTCCCTTAAAAGGGGGGATTTACCAAAATCGCCACACTTGCAGGCGGGTTGGCAAACGCAGTATGGTGGCCAAATGCATAGAGAACGCTGCTGCTCATTCTCTAGTAAGTCCCTTAGTCGCCTTCTACGACACCCACGGGAAGAAATGGGATGGTGCTATTCTTTTACGTCCGGCACCACACGGAACACGTCTGACGTCATGTCACGGAAGATGTCACAGAGAGCAATGGTGATGAAATAATTTTCACAAAGTAAAACGTCAGGGTTCGAACCTAAAACCTACAACTCGTAAGTCGCGGCCGTTTCCACTGGGCCACCAAGTCATCACACGATTTAGGTGAAGCCTATAAGGCCTATTTGAATAGTTCAAACTACTACAAAATTCATTCATAAACGACTAACTACTTTATTATTATTTTCTCCACTAGCCGTGTGATTTACGCAAAGGGGCAACACGCAATGATCCCGGTATACTCGTATGCTTAAATATTATGCTATTTTAATGAATGTGTATTTATGAGAGTTACAAAAAAGATTGAGTAATTGTAATAAGTAGCTAATTTACTTGCAGCCTGATTACAAAAAAACCTATAAATACACGATTTAATAGTTGCATAATAATATCTGATCATTTCATAGGGCAGGCGCTGGTTTGTGTTACGTAAAAATATATAAATAAAATAATGAGTTATGAGCGGTGTCATCAACTATTCTGCCTCTTTATTGATTATGTATTGACTAAGAATGGTGAAAATGCGATTTTATGTGTGTGTCCACTACGTCACATTTAGCCTTGGCAGTATGAGGTAAAATTAAGACATTATTTATTTGTTCCAGATAAAGCTGCATGGTTTCAAACATGGGAGACTGCTATGAGCTAGTGGTCTATGGACAATTGGTCATACGGTTTTGATATTTGTGTATGGCTACCTCATATTTACACTTGTGCAAAGTGGTTTCAAAATCTGACCCGGCAATAATATACAGGGCGGAATTTTGGGCACGGTAAGGTTTGGTAAGGGCAGGGGTAGCTCCAACGGTACAGGTCCTTCCTGTATCGTTGGAGCTACCGGAAATTAGAGACTATCCTTAACTTTATTGAATGTTAATTTGAATTTACGGATTTGGAAATAATGTCTCATAAGGATTTTATAGGAATAAAAAACTCTGGGACCAACCGAGTACAAGAAATTTCACAAATGGCATAAAACTATTCCCAAAAACAATTGTACTGATTAATCATGATATCCACGGTATTTTATAACCGAACGTTCTTTATGACTAATCATCATCTGCCTAGCCTTTTCCCAACTATGTTGGGGTCGGCTTCCAGTCTAACCGGATGCAGCTGAATACCAGTATTTTACATGGAGCGACTGCCTATCTGACCTCCACAACCCAGTAACTGGGTAATACGATACCCCTTGGTAAGACTGGTTGTCAGACTTTCGGGCTTCTGACGACCCGTAACGACTGTCAAAGATCCACAAATGACAGCCGGGACCAACGGCTTAACGTGCTTTCCGAGGCACGGAGGGGTCTTGGTATGTAAAGATTGTCACCCATCTACGGACCAACCGCGGCAAGCGTAGCTTAACCTGATCGATCGACCCGTGCAGCTATTGTTACTTAGCCACAAGCCCCTCTCTCTTTATGACTAATATAAGAAATAATAAATTCACCTTATTGTGAATATCAAAATATAAAATTTTTCACTCAACTTTTTTTGATTTACTGAACTGAAGAATTAAGGGTTTGTTTTAGATTGCGTCTAATAGGAGGTCACAGTAGTCAGTATCTTTAAACTATAAAGAGCGTCTATTAAAACTACTTTTTGAATCTGTATCTACGATATTTTTTTACGAAATTGACATAACTAACGGTTTCCGAGACGTGTTAAATTTTGACTTTTGTAGTACTCTAGCCTCAATTGGTTTAGGTGAGTCTTTTAATCCTTTTACGAAACTGCATCAGTTGGCACCATAAAAATAAACTATAGGTTTTTTTTCTACCTGACCATTTTTACAAAATCTGTGATTACAGTTAGCAAATACTTAAAAAGTTAAAGACAGTCTCCTCAGAACGATTTCCTGTACCTAGCTACAACGGTTGTGGCCCTTGAAAATTCTGTAAATTTTAAAAGGTACTTTTTTTCAAAATTACCGGGTCAGGTTTTGATAACCCTTTGCACAAGTGTAAAGATGAGGAATCAGTAGCACATATGTATATCAAGACCGAATCGCTATTGGTCTGTAGATAGACCACTTCTCATACAAACTCGCCCAGTCTCCTTAGCAACTTTAAGGCGTTCTTCTTCGTCGTGTCGACAATTCCAGTTGTTGGTTTTAAACAAGCTTCCGCTAGAATTCTGCCACTTCTACAGCGTTATCGTTGGCGTCGCAAAGGTCTTCCATAGTGCAGGAGTTATTGCGAAGAGAGCACGACAAGAGGTGGGGCATAGTTTGCGATGTTGCTCTACAGTCGCACTGCCTTCAGAACCCTTAGTGTGAGTTTCATTTAACCATCTCGATCAAACACAGTGAGCGCGTTAGGCGCTCCGATTGGCCCTGGATTGGTGAAGGATCAATTGGAACGCCGAACGCGCTCACTGCGTTTGATCGAGATGGTTAAATGAAACTCACACTAGGGCCTCTGGGCGTTAATAGTAAAGAGAGTGAAAAACGAGTTTAGCAAATGAAATTATTAAAAACTTGAAATAGTTCTTCGGCTCCGCCCTGTAAGCATTCGTAATGTTTGTTACGAAGTCAGACATAACCATAATAATATACTTAATTAGTGGATAAACCAGTGATTAATTTAATTATCTATAATATTCCTTTTGTTAAAAAAATAAAACAACAAGTGCTTTATGGCAAAAAAGAAACGAAATAAAATGTTGAATCCAAGCTACGTCCGTTTTGTTTATTTTTTGTAGCATGCAATTAAGATATGATCGAGGGAAATATTACTTTATTTCCTTATAACTTTTTTATGATGTTCTCCAAAGTGAGGAAAATGCATTTATTATTACAATTTTTTAAACGTGTTTACAAAATTATATCTAAAGTTATGATTGTGAATATGTGTACCTACATCTTTTCGGACATCATCACAAAACTGAAAAATTAAGAATATTGTAGTTTCTGTTGTTTTCGTTTTTTTCACTTACATAAAGATTTAGATTACTTTTTTGTATTTTTTTCTTTTTGTTGGTTGTTACAAGGTCGAACAAAAGTGATTGGATCAATCGAACTTAAGGGCGCTTTCACATTTTTCTTGAATTTGAGCGTTTGACTCGAGATTTGATGAGTGATTATGGTTTAGAGATAGCCAAAAAATAAAATAAAAAAAATATGTTCGAGAAAATTTAATTATTTGTCTAGGGAGCGCTCTAAAAAAATTTTTTAATTTGATTACATAAGTCAGCAAAAACGTAGAATAAAACATAAAATTTTACTTTCGGGCATCTTTTGATGCTTTGTTACATGGAACTTAAAATAGTTTAGTAATTTATAAAAATATCTGTGGTTGGACTGTAGCTTGTTATTTGGAATGTTCAAATCAATTTTTTATGTTTCATATAGCAATAATGATAATTTTTCGTCTGAAATTATATTTTTTATTTCTGTATGTTTCATCGAAATTCAAACAAAAAGTATTTAAAAACTAAGGTTACCTACTAAGTTGCTTGCTTAAAAAAACAGTCCGATTAAAAGTAAAAAATATTTTTAAACAATTGTTGAATGCAACGCTATGAATCAGTAATAAATCTCGGGACACGGTCCGCACCGGTTTGTTCCTGGGCGTCCGAATCATAACGGTTAGCATCTGTGAGTAGCGTACTTCACTAGACACACACGCGCGGTCAGCTACCACGCGCCATTAAATTGACCTAAAACTGAATATTTCAATTTGTAATAGCCCTCTTAATAAGTGTTCATTTGTATTTGTATATCGGGTTTATGTAACAATAAACTGTATTCATGTAACAATTTATCTAAATAAGTTACATCTGTTTTTTTTACTGTATTTCCTACTCCTATGTTTAATGCATGCCGTGGCAGCCTTTAATTAAGGCTGCACTATACATTGTAAGAGTTTAAGTGCTTTAACATGTACTTTTGGTTTAGGCTTTGTTGGTTGTCCTCAAATAAATAAATAAATCATACATTATTGAGTTTTTAAACAGGCACCGCCACGCTGTCTGCTAGAAATGGCTACAATAAACTGCCAGAGTCAATTAGCTAAACCAGTCTTTATCTATAATTGCAAGCTCTATCAACGACTTCCGAATTCCATATCGAATATATTCGGATGCTTTCGGATGGTTTCGGAATCATTCGGAACAACGCTCAGCATCAACAACTGTGAAATCGAAAGCGAAATAGCGGTTGATAATTATCGGCAGTTACTGATAGTGGTAATGAGATGTTACGCATTGTGTTGTGTGATCATGAATGCGGTAATAACAGTAGCTGCATGTTATCGCGAGCGGGTTTCGTTACACACCTTAAAAAAGGCGTGGTTGCATCCTAACTGATAGCGCGTTGCAATTGTTAGGGTACCGTCGAGGTGAAAACCCTGGAGACATTGTACATACTTGAATGTTCTATTTAGGCTTCCTAATAGGTCCAAGAAATTAGTTATTATGTGCGTTATTTCGTTTTATTTGCTTATATTTTACATAATATCTATTTAATTGATGATTTATTTATGTCTGTAAGTGCTCGTGACATCACATTGGGCTCTATTAAAATATCAGCACTGCGACACTTATTATAAATGTCGCTGCATCGTGCTGAGGTAGGACCTTTTAGCTTCGTATAGGACTTTCTGTTATTTTTTCTTTTAAGATCATTTTGAAATTTTTTTGTGATTGTGTTTAGTTTAGTTTGTGTTCTTCACGTGCTAGTCACAATTAATTATTTTTATTTATTTTCGTTTTCTTTATAAAATATAAAAAATCTCATAGATTAAATATTGTATTTATTTTTTTATTTTGTTATTTATGTACACACAGTTAAATACATACAAGATACGGCATATTTAAACAATTGAGTACAAAGGTGCTCTGCTTATTTCTTTACAAATTTCTTCCAGCAAACCTGCGAAAGGAGAAATGATAAAGAAATGTAGACAATAGTGTGTGAGAACAAGAAGAGAAAATATGAATACGTGTTGTAAAACATTTTCAAAGAGTAACGGTGGAATTTCTTGCCCATTCTTCTCCATACGAAATCAATTCAATTTTAATGTAAATATTGACGTTCCAAAATGCCTTCTATGTGCCTATTTGAAACTTTGAATTTGTAGGAACGGAACCCTCTAAGGATATGATAAGTAGTGGTAGGCAATACTTTTTTCAATGCATTTATTGAACCGAAACTAAAACATAATGAAAGTGGGTGAACGTTCCCTAGTTTTGCAGCTCTAAATGTTGCAAAGTTAAACATGATGGATCACAGTGATCGCACCAGTTATGTACCTACACAGTTATTGTATGCTTATGAGTCATTCAGTGTAATGTTTGCCAAATGCCAGTTAAAATTATTGAATGGTTTAAACAAGGTTCTTAATACCATATTTATGAATAAAACTCGCAGCGCATTCATATATATTTTTTTAATTTCTTGAATCATTCTAGACTTTTGAATGACCATATTTATGAATGAAAATATCTAAATGCCTTTCTATTAAGTCTGTTTTGACCCCCATCTTCTCAGTCTTGTTTAGAGTCCCATTAATATAGCTCGAACAGAAATCTGAATGATTCGTGATATATAACGCCAATTAGGCAAATTACATGCATTATGCATGTTTTACATTCGTAGACGTGTGTTTGAATGCAGGAAATCTATGTGGCTATGGTGGTTTTCAGAGAAATTGGAATTGCTCAGTGAAATTGGTTGGACGGTAATCTAATGCTTATTACAGTGAACGATTAACTGTGTTCACGCGGAAGACGACGATTTCGACCCAAAGTGACGATTGCAGCTTTGATTTCATATAGGTACCTGTTTTACCTACTTAGCGTTAAGTAACAGAAGATTTTAATGATAATTTATGTAATTTGTTTTGCAATTCATCATGCTAATGCCTGATTGATATGCATTTATGTACGTATGCAATATGCATCACTAAGCGAAAGTCATTTAAGTCGACTGATGCATGACATATTAGTTTATGAGATCGGAAGTATGGATTATAAACTAGACTATAATTCAATATGTAACTTATCTACGTCAGAAAACCTGTCTTTGGAAGATCATTTTTGAAAGGGAGACCACGAGCAGCCGTAGCCTTGATCGGTCTCCGTACCTACAGATGAATTGGCGATTTGGAAGCAAAATTCTATGTTTTTATTAAGTAAAATTCTATGGTAAACGCTTTTGTCGGGCAGTGAACCACAGTTGACATTATGACGAACGGACAAACTATCCAGCATTATAAAGGGTGTAACAGAAACAATATTGCTATTCTAAAGCAGTAAAGATAACAGCTGGTATAGAATCACTATACATAGTTTCAGCTCTAAATAAAATACTCTAAGAATTGATACCAAACTTTCAGTTCTATATGTTTCATAAATTCAAATCATAAAAAACGTGTCACCGTAATACGTAGGTCAATAACTTTCCACGTTGCCAATATCACGATGTGTTTATTTTAATTTGAAAAGTTCGGTTTCTGGTATCAATGTATTAAAAATTCTCATGACTTCTGAACATGTAGAGATAGGATTAAAAAACCCTTTCAATATCCTTTGATATCATCCAAAGAAACCGTGCCCTTTTTTTATCAAGAGAAAAGGGCTTTGTCGCACATGCGATTATGCCGTCCTGGTTGGCTTAACAAAATCTTACTTATTTCTATTTAACAAAACCTTAGCGTAGCTAGTTTGTAAAGTACTCTAGCTGCATCAGAAAGTGGCGCAGCTAGAGCACTATTACAGTAACCTATCTCTCTAATCCTACAATCTAATTTATTTCTAAATTCCTCATTGCGAACACACTCGATTAACGAAAACGAAAACGGAACGGATCTACGGAATTAATACAAAACTCACAATTAGTCGTCGTTGATTTCGCCATTAGAAATAAGAACTTATTACACGGAATGTGTCCGGACCGAAGTCTTAGCGCGATAACAGTATCACATCTAATCAACAGCTGATTATCTATCCACGGTGAGTTCAAGCGATGCGGTTGGATCGTTTTGTACCAGATTCTTTTCTCTTGTGATCTTTTATTGAAGTACTCCTTCCAAAGCAAATAGCAATCCTGTTTGATATTAGGTTTAAAGTTAGTAAAGTAAGGACAAAAGCTAACAGGAACCGTGCCCTTGGTATGTATATACCCTTTCCGTTACACGTTGAAGATCTAACGAATAGAGAGAATTCAATTAATTCACAACTTTGTATACTAACCCTATCATATTCCGATCAGCCCGTCCCTTACTGCCCTCTAACAGCGACGCCCTAAGCCGAATTCTCCACAAAGGGTGCCCTAAGTGCATAGTCCCTTAGTCCTTTAAATTTTGTAAGCCCTGGCTGGAGGCCTTAATTTATTGAGGCAGCCACAAGCAATTAAGCAGCCGACAACCTCCTAGGTTGACCTGCGAGATGACATACCCAAAAAAATAAAATTATAATAACCCTAACGTAAAAAGTAAGTGTTAATCTATAGTAACCTAGTCCTCGATTAGTTTTACCGTTTTATAGGTATCTTTCCAACGTAAACAAGTCAGCTTTTATATAAATATCTGCGTCTAAAATGACGCTCATTACGTCGAACATCTGCTTTCTAATCAACGAATACTTCTGTTTTGTGCTCATTCGATTTAATCAAACCTCAGAAATTAGGACCGTCAGTCGATGATCGAAAAACTTAATGAAAATAATGTTTTCGTTGAAATAATCTTAAGTATAATGATGGAGTTAGCAATGAGCTTGAGGGAGTTAATGGATAAAATTGTAAAAAAATATTTTATGGGAGAGGAAATAATAATTTATAATTAATGTTTTTTTTTTTTTAGGTCAGACGTAGTTAACCTAGTATCTTAGCCTTGTTCCGACTGCTGGGACACAGGCCTCCTCTTTTCGAGAGGAATTTTCCCCGCGGTCCCAATGCGGGCTGCTAGATGTTACATGTATTCGAATTTTTGTTTCTTGGACATTGTTTTCCTTCACCGTTTGTTTTCCTTACGATGTTTTCCTTCACCGTCTTGAGAGCAGCAAAATGTTGGTATATGTAATAGAACTAGGTATTTCTATTAAACAGGGTGTAAGAGAAACCCTATTGCTATCCTTAAGCACTAAAGATAACAGCTGGTATAGAATCACTAAACATAGTTTCAGCTTAAAATATAATATTCTAAGAATTGATACCAAATTTTCGGTTTCATATGTTTCTTAAATTAAAATCATAACAAACGTGTAACCGCATTACGTAGGTCAGTAATTTTCCACGTCACTTGCCAATATCTCGATAAATCTCTGCCCAGTGATGTTTTTCTTTCAATATGAAAAGTTCGGTTTCTGGTATCAATGTATTAAAAAGTCTCATAACTTCCGAACGTATAGAGATAGGATTAAAAACCCTTCCAATATCGTTCCTCATCCAATTCTTGGTATGTATATACCCTTTCCGTTACACGTTGTATATACCAACATTTTGCTCGTCTTCACCGTCTAGACGATATTTTTTTCTTTTAGAGAGCTCTCGTGAGCTTTCGTGCTAGTTATCACTAGCAAAGCCAAATTTGTTCGAAAAACAGACCTGTTACGTCTGTATTTCAACCATATTTGTCTTTAAAGCTACATATCTCCAGAAAATGTTTAAGAAAAAATTAGGGTTGTCGTCGGTGCAAACACTAAAATTCGATTAACAATTAAAATTCGTGATTGCGAACGTATAAAAACTATAATCTGTCGGATCAACGGAAGTCGCTTATCTCAATCTCCGTAAACCATTGTTTACGATTTGATTGTCCAGCGATTTTAAAGTTAAATGTCGTCTACGGATCAAAATTCAATTAAGAATATAATAAATCACGTCACAATCTCAAACGAAATCTGATGAAAACAAAATATATTGATTTGATCAAGATAAGCGAATCTATTAGATTCTGATAACGATCTATGTGAGATATTGTCATGGTTTATTAATGAGTGCTAAAATCTTAACTATGAATTATTTATCTATCTATCTTTATTATTTGCGCTTTGATCTCGAGATAAAGATCAGGATGAGAAAAGATAACATAAATTACTACAAATAATAAAACTGTTTGCTGCTACTGAATTTGCATGATAGCAATTTAACTTCTTCGAAAGCAGGTTGTCTTATTAGGAGTTATAATATAGCTTGTTTGGTTTGTTTATTCAATATTTAGAGTAGAGCTCAATCAATATTAAATATACACATAGGTAATTCATATGCGTGTTTATTACCCTTGTATCAACGTGCGGTTTATAACGTAAATTGGGATTAATAAAATCACGATTTACCACTGTGCCGGGAAATTGGATATTTCGGTGTTTCTTGCAATCAAAGAAATGACAACTCCACCTTTATCATGTTTTATTAATTATGGTCGTATAATGGTATCAATCAGCATTTTATGTTTAATGGTTTATGTTCGAGCAATTAATATAATCGGGTTGAGGAACTAAGTGAGGTCTCTGTACCTTTAGAATGGTATTTTATATTAATCAACAATTCTGTTTCGACGTATGTGTTTTATTAATAAAAAACTGGCCTAGTTGAGCTGGAATTGCATACGAAGGGGGTTTTACACAAGGTAAAAATACGTTTTTTGTATGGACGCACGCTTTGACTTGTATTAAATTTATTTCATTTTTATTATTTATTGTTATAGCGGCAATAGAAATACATACACACAAAATTTCAACTGTCTACCTATTACGGTTTACGGACGGACAGACAGCGGAGGCTTGGTCATAGGGTTCCGTTGGCACCGTTTGGGTACGGAACCATAAAAAGGTCCCATTATGCATAATAAATTATTTGAAAATAACACTTTATAACAAAATCAATATAAAAATAAATATATATTTTTTTTATAATAGTAAATCTATGATAAAAAAAAACAAAAAAAATCTATAAAAAATTTGGGGTTTTCTCTAAGTACCTACCTGATTAGGTAGGTACTTAAAGAATGGCTAATGTAAAATGTAAGTAAGATTTTACTCAGCATCAAATGATGATGATGATTTTAGCAAAGAAAGATGTCCACTGCTGGACGTAGGCCTCCCCTAAGCGCCGCCACCTCGACCAGTTCTGTGCTTCTTATTACTAGAATACCTATGTCTTAATCCATGTCCTGGCAAATTAATTCTTGATAGGCGCATTCCATCACCATTCTCAGAATACAATGCCCAGTGAAATAAATGTACATAATTTTATTGCAAAACTACAAATACTTGTACATATTGTGGTGTGTGAAGAAGAAGACATTGCTCTGTGATAATAAATATAATTCGACCTTTAAGTGCAAGGTACGGTCACCAAAACAGATAAGTAACCAGAGTCGTCGGATATAGTTGACGTTTAGTAAGAAACCGATGGAAGTTTAAGAAAATAAAAGCAATAGAAACAAACAATCAGTTTATTTAACAAATTATACTTAACTAGTTTTTGCCAGCGGCCTCGCCTGGTGGTGGTTGGTGTATTATATACACATATAAACCTTCATCTTGAATCAGTCTGTCTATTGATGATAACCGTATTCAAATCCGTTGTGGAGCTTAAAAATCTAAGCGTACACATACGAAAAGCGACTTTGTTTTATACTAGCTTTTGCCAGCGGCTTCGCCCGCGTGGATGTCGATATAAACCTTCCTCTTGAATTACTCTATCTATTAAAAAAACCCGCCTCAAAATCCGTTGTGTAGTTTTAAAGATTTAAGCATACATAGGGATATAGGGACAGAGAAAGCGACTTTGTTCTATACTATGTAGTGACTATGTAAAGATTTAAAAACATCCATTGATTTCTTACTAAACTTTAACTATATTCGACGACTCTGGTTACTTATCTCTTTTGGTGACGGTACGTCTGAATCTACACGAAGTATGTTGTAGTAATATTGATTTGTTGTTACTGTACGAGTAACATGTTGGCTTGTTTTGTTCGTGGCTTTCCAAAACTGTTTTAGTTTCTATTATGATGAATATCGGGAACACTTCTGTTGAAGTTAACCGTGTAAATATTTTATGCATTCAAATGATTAATGTGATAATGTTTTATAATTGAAACCAGCTAAGCTTTATAACTTAATGCTAGGTCATTAAGTTATCAACTATACAATCAATACATATTCGGCTCCAATTTACATTTAACACCCGCACGTGCGAAGCTTCACTCAAACATAAACTTAAAATATCTTGTTCGACATACAGTCTAAAGCTGACCTGCAAAAAAAAAACGTAACAAAATTAGAATATCGCGGGCTATGTTCCAAAAACGTAAGAAAATTTGAATTTCGCGGGCTAAGTTCCAAAAACGTAAGAATATTTGAATTTCACGGGCTAAGTTCCAAAAACCATCCTACTAATATTAAACATGTGAAAGTTAGTATGTTTGGATAATTAGATGTTTTTATGTTTGTTACTCAATCATGCAAAAACGGCTAAACGGTTTTGGATGAAATTCAGCACACAGATAGTTTATAACCCGGATTAACATAGGATACTTAAGGTAAGACAACATAGTTAGGTATGAACAGGTAGGTAGGTAGGTGGCAGGTGTGTAATGATGGTAGGTAGGTATTACCAAAGGTTTAAGTTAGGTTTAAGTATACGTTAAAAATAATCCTCAACTCCTCCACTGTTTGTCACTGCATCACTGAAAGGTTGACTGGTAGAAAATGCCTATGGAATTAAGTCCGCCTCTAAGTATATTTGTGTGCTTAAAGTGTATAAATAATAAATAAATACTTTTTAGCCGAGTAGAACGTTCCCGTCGGATAATTTCCGACCTCCGTGCGTAGCCGATGGCAAAAGCTAGTTAATTTATATTAAGTAATTATCAATGTGGTCAGTTAAATTTTTCTAAATAAAAAGATAACACTACAATTTGCATATATCTGCTAGTAACTTCAAACAACAAACAGGGTTCAATCTACGGTATAATTTAAAAGTCAATCCCATGCGTAGCTTACAAAAAAAAAACAATATGCAAACATTACTGTAATAACAGTTACCTAGAAACGTGTTTAGCATACCAAGTTACCCAAGTATTCAAGTTCAAGTTGAAGAGTTAGTTAATAGGCCCATATTAATTGTCAAGTCATAGTATCATGCTAATGCAGCAACGTTTTTGCGGTTCCTTTTATATTATGTTCAGCATTCTTGTGTGAGGTGGACTCCTATTTAGGAAACTCGTCAATGTTTCCAGTCCTGGACCCTAGTGTCGCGTGCCTAGGAATGTGGTGACCACGGTCTCAGTTCTGTTAGGGATTTTTTAGATTTAGTTCAATGTAAAAAATTAGACTCTACTTACTATTCTTTTTAGGGAACCTTAAAAAATACCCGAATGGTGTCCACGGACTAGGCCTCCATTGTCCGTCCGTCTGTCTCCATCTGTCTGTCATCGGGCGGTAACTCATGAACCCTATGGGGAGATAGTTGAATTTTTCACTGAGTGTATATTTGTGGAATATTTGCGGAGGCGCGAACGGACGGCTTTCATGCGGTTGTACGGAAGAAAGTACCCTCTTTGTTGCAGCGCGTGCGCGTTGCGCGCGCCTGCAGATGATTGTATCTCGTACAGATTGCCCTATCCAAAACAAATGGATGCATATTGTGATGGGTATTGACTAACATAGTGTATAAGACTTCACTAACACAATATTTATAATAATTTATTTCTCTGTTTTATAATTTGTAATTTGTATGGATTGAATTTTTATCTGAAATAAACTGATTAATAATAATAATATTTCCATCACTGCTATAACAACAAATAAAATAAAGTAGAAGATTAAAGAGGGTCTCCAAGGGGTCATACTAGAAATGTGTTTTATTCGGCGTTTTTTGCCTTGTGGTACGGAAGCCTTCATGTGCAAGTCGGACTCGCACTTGGCCGCTTTTGTTTTTGTCAGGTTTACTTCTTTTAAGTTACTGGTTGACGTCTACCTGCCTGATGATTCAACTAAAAGATTACTCAGTTGAGTAGGTACCATTTTTATGTTAAATCAAATGTACTTTAATGATTTCATTAATTACCGTGACACGAATCTTTTTTGCATAAAAAAGTCCATAAGGTATTTTTTTAAGGACTTAGTAATTGTAGATCTTTGGAGAGGCTTATATGATGAATCATACATATGCTTAGTTTACTGATTAATTATGTGCATTGATATATTTTGCAAGAGACGGTAACTTTCAATTTTATATCACAACCCGCCTATACTTTATCCACTGCTAGGCCACAGGTCTTCTCTCGAGGAGAGGGAGTGGGCCATATTCAACCACGCGGGCCCCGTGCATGTTGGTGGATTTTTGGTTCTAGGATGTACCGGTTTGCTCACGATGTTTTCCTTTACCGTTCTGAGAGTAGTGGTGATGTAATAATTGCATCTGTTTACTTTATGTCAAATAAATATATTTTTATTATTATCCTTTATGATATTAAATACACATAAATTACATTTTTTTACATTTACACAAAAATATGAAAACATTTAAAAATATTAAAAATAGTAGCCCACCGGTGTCGGGGACAGAGTCCAAGCTACCGGGCTCAGGGCTCTAGAGAGAGGAACCTCCTAACAATGCGAGCCGTGTCCAGGAGTACCGCTTTCTGGATCAAGCCCTTGACCCAACTGTCCAACGAGAGCCTCCTCAGGTGTTGGTCGAGGCTTTTGGCTATCGAGCCATTGGCTTTATATTATTATTATTATTTTCCTTTATTTCACTAAATAGACATATAAATTACATTTTTAAATATTAGTATAAAAATATAGAAACATTTAAAAATATAAAAAATAGTAGCCCACCGGTATCGGGAACAGGGTCCAAGCTACCGGCGGTCAGGGCTCCAGAGAGAGGAACCTCCTAACAATGCGAGCCGTGTCAAAAAGTACCGCTTTCTGAATCAGGCCCTTGACCCAGCTGCCCAATAAGATCCTCCTTAGGTGTTGGTCGAGGCTCTTGGCTATCAAGCCATTGGCTGTAACGACTATCAGTACAATGATCGCTGAGTCCACATCCACATCCACATGTCGACAACCTCGCGAGCCAAGTCAAGATACTTGATTTGTTTATCTTTCTCAGCTTTCACGAGGTTCTCGTCATGCGGGACCGTTATATCAACGATCATTGCACGCCGCTCTAGTCGATCCACCACCACTATATCAGGCTTATTGGCCACAATAGTCCTGTCAGTGATGCTGGATCGATCCCAGTACAGTGTGACATATCCATTTTCGAGAACTGGGTCGGGCACATACCTGTAGTACGGCACTTCTGATTCCACAAGGCTGTATTTCAGAGCAAGTTGCTGGTGGATAATCCTGGCTACAAGGTTGTGTCTATGCAAGCACTCCTCGTTAGCTAGACGAGAACACCCGGAGATAATGTCTGATTGATTCACCCGGACGGTGGCATGCCCGACAGATGTCAACCGTGCCGTCTTTCACAATAAATCTCCGGTAGTTGTTCGTCATCATAACTTCGTCCATAATTGCACAGACAAAACCTTCGGTTTCTCCAAAGAGGTCACTGAAACGCAGCCAGGCTACGGACACTAGAAGGTCCACATCGAGTCCATGTAGGGCCCGGAAATAGCGTCCGTGAAGCTCCTTACTCTGCCATACTTCCATGCGATCTTTAGTGTCAAGCACTACAGGCTTGCGCTAGTTCTCTTTAGCCAAGGAGAGCGGGGTGATGCCCTTGTCAACCACGACCACATCTCGATGCATCCTCACGTCGGCTCCCAGGAAATATTCCCTGAGACTGCATATCTCGCGATTGTGTAGGGTCTTAGCGTTTAAGAACCCTCGACCTCCACACTTTCACGGGATATACAGTCTCATTGCCGATGACCGTGGGTGATGCATTCGATATGCAGTCAGCAGCGTGCGGACCCTCCTATCCAGGGCGTCGAGTTCGGTCTGAGTCCATTTGAGTATGCCGAAAGAGTGCATCAAAACCGGCATGACCCAACCGTTGAAGGCGCGCACCTTGTTACCGCCTGATAAAAGACTATTAAGTACTTTCTTCAGGCGGCCAAAGAAGCGACCTTCAACAGCGGTCCTTCAACGATTGCTTCATGTCAGTAACATTGATGCCCAACGCTTCCACCATAGCCAAATACTTATAGGTTTCGGCTGCAGAGAGGGCTCGAAGGTTTATGGAATCCGAGAGTTGGGTTCCCGCGGAATCCGCAATCTCCCCTCGCTTTACATGCATGACCGCACATTTGTCCACACCAAATTCCATCCTGATGGCGCTACTGAAGGTTTCAGTTACTTTCAGTAGCTCCATCAGTTGCATATTATTATTAATTTACACAAACTAGGAAAAGCGCTTGTCTCGGTTCGAACTCATGACCTAAGTCACCACTGGGCCAGTACCACTGGGCTATCACTGTTCCATATCGCTTGTACTATAATTGCGAACTGTTCTCTAATACTCTTCATGGTCACCGTACTATCAGAATCTATTAAAACACTTGTCTAAAAATAGATATCGCCATTGTGGTCGTCCAGCATTTTGATCTCGATAGTTGATTTTTAATGCCCATCTAAATACGCGGGTGTAAATATCGATAAATTCCTGTCGGTACTATAATAAATAATACTTCGCATGCTGACATCGAAAATATAGCAGAGTCATGAAGGTAATCAATTGAGACATGGACCTAGTTCAGTAGGATACCTATAGTTTATTATATCTGCTATTCTGTATTTACTTAGCAAACAATAACTTTGTTTTAAATTTTCGGTTTTATTTATTTAAAGAAATACTAACGTATACTTAAAATGACGTACACGAAATTTTACCGATTTTGCTGATTTACGTGATTTTACAGACGTGATTTTAACTGTAAAATTAGTGCGTTTACTATTTTTATGTTATAAAAAAGTAGGTTATTTATTAGATAATAATTGAAATTATATTTTATGTTGTACATTAAAACTTATGGAAACATATTATTAAACGTACGTAAAATCAAGTAAATCGGCGAAATCTACAAAATTTCATACGAGTATACGGCCTCTTAAATACACTAATAACTACTTTCTTTGTCTAGATGATGACGATCATATTTAACTGAGAGAATGCATATAGCAAGCGTTTTTAGAATACATGATGCTCAGTTAAATGGAGAAGGCGTTCACGCCGCGCGCCGATGTATGTAGTGAAAACTGGAAACGCTTGATGTTTTCGTGTTAAAAAGCATTCTGGTTATTTTTCTTGACTAATATGTGTTTCAAGTATGTTCGTGCTTTTGGTTAGTATAATCAGCCTGTAATGTTCCCACTGCTGGGACAACTGCTGCTGGGGTTGGGCCTCCCCTTTGTGAGAGGGAGTGGGCTCTAAGCCACTACGCGCCCCGACGCCAGTTGGTAGATGTCATATGTCTTCGAATTTGTGGTTCTAGGACATGCCGGTGCCCTCACGATGTTTTCCTTCGCCGTTTTGATTTGATTAAATAATTTAAGCCTGTGCGCCACAAAGTAAGTCACGGCTGTTACCACTGGGCACGCCACGATTGCGGCGGTAAGTCCCCTCTTTGAGGAGTGGTTTGAGAGGCGGCATGGCGTCCGCACCTTCCGCCTGACACAGGTCCTCATCGGACACGGTTGTTTCGGGAGGTTCCTGTTCCGGATAGGGCGGGAGGAAACGCCCGGGTGTTTCCATTGCGAAGATCGCCCTGAGGACACGGTGGAGCATACGGTGGAGGTCTGCCTGGCTTGGGCGGAACACCGCCGTGTCCTCGTGGAGGTGATCGGCGGCGGCGATCTCTCGCGTCCGACCCTGGTCCAGGCCATGGTACGGAGCGAGAGTGCATGGCTAGCAGTCGCCTCCTTCAGCGAAGCAGTTATGCTCGCAAAGAGGGAGGCGGCGCACGTGAGGAAGATGCAGTACATTCGCCCTCACAGCCGTGGCCTTCGCAGGAGACGTCCTTGGCGTCAGGAATCCCAGGCTGATTCCCGGCCACCGTAGGCACGGGCTTACGGACGGCGAGTAATGGGTAGCTCGCTGTCCGGTAAGGACCAAGTCCGGGTCGACGGCGCGTTGTGTTCCACGCGCACCTCAAAGAGATGTCAACAGCAACAGATGGGGCCCGCAAGGGCCGATGCCTGCCAGGGGTGCGGGTTGTTCGAAAGAGATACCGCGGTCCCTGGCACACAGGCAACTGAGGGAACACGGGTGGGTTTTAGTCAGTAAAAGTCTGACACGGCCAAAAAAAAAAAAACGGCTGTTACCACTGGGCCAGCACTATTCTTTGATTCAGTTACTAAACACACATAATAAATAGCTTAATGCACCATCATAGATTATTCATCATGACAATGAGCTAATTAAAACCCAATCATGTCATCGTCTATGGTAAGTTTCGGCAAAACTGATTTCATATCGACTTTAATTAGATAAACTGGATATTTAAATACATATATATTGGATATTTATATACTGCAGCCAATATATCTGCAACACTAGAAGCTATAGCAGTTGTTGTATGAATAAGTCCCATCCCAGGACCTAACATTCATTCCCATATTAAGGTACAAACAGCCACAAATACGATTAAATTGGACGTATAGCTTATTTTGTACAAATTCTTCTGTACTTATACCCCGCAGTGATGCATTTTGCTACCACAATCTTATTCCTACTAAATCACATGAATTTTTCATAGCCATCGATTTTCAAGGAGTCTTGTTTATGCTTTGCAGAGTTACATGCATTTAAATTGGATTTTAACTGTTGATAACCACTTTATAATTGAGTGTAATCAATGCTATCTCTAGTCCAATTTTTATTGGGAGCATGTTGTGACAAAGTTACGCAGAATCAGTGATGTTGGTAGGTAACCCAATAATCACGTAATGTATTGTAAGTAAAACTAGAGGTTGATATTTTTTTTTAATTCAAATCTAATCTAAGTTCAAATGACGATTTAGAAACCACCTACCCTAACCTAATTAGCACTAACAGCGCAAGATACAGTAGTCTAATGAGAAGACTTTTGATACGTGATCTGGCTGACTATCAATCCTGAGGAGTATCCCTTAAGTTCTTGAACCAAGATTTGCTATTCGTATGTGTGTTGACGCTCCAGAATCGATGATCCAGTCTTTTGGGGTGAATGAAACCTGGGAAAGAAAAAGCTGTCCTCTTACAAAACGGTACATAATTTTCATAAAAGAAATTCCCTAATGAATAAAGATCAATGCACATTACAAAGCGTCGAAGTATAATCATACAATTTTCCTTATCATGAACACAGGAATAATGACAAGAGGCAGGATCATATTATTTTATGTTGATAACATCTAAGTTCTGTCGAAGACAGGCGCGACTACCATTCGGTAACAAAAAGTAAAGGTGGATCGTGTTTCAGCCGGTCCCAGTTATTTTAATGGGTTCACATATGATGGGATTTCATATTCCGTTTACTGTGCTTTTAATATCTATAATTAAAGAATATGTGTACTATTTTGCACTTATTTATATTTATATAAAAGTACTCTTGACTATCTCTTCAGGGTATTGGTGTACAGATCGCACTTCAAATGTTTCCACAGTCATCGTTTTTTGGTTTCTAATTTGAGCACTGTGGCTTACTCTGGTGGAATATTTGAGTTCATAAATTTTATAATTTATTTACCAAAATGTTCCACCTCGGTCTCATTTATTTATTTCTTACTAGCTGTTACGACAAACGTTGTCCTGTTCACATAGAAAATACAATTTCAGTTTTCCCATTAATTATGGCTGTTTCTTTCGGTTTTCCTAAGTTGCTAAAACAAACAAATAAAATAAAAACTCACATCGGTTAACCCGTATTTGAGTTTTAGCGAGACTTACGAACAGGTTTTTTATATATACATTCTATATATAGATAGATTTAAATAATATAGAAGAATTGAAATTGTGTAAGGCGACCATGTTATTCTGCAAACATCTTGTTCGTGTATCTGACGAATGATTACAACTCCGTAATGACGGAGATCCTTATAAATTTCATCTCTTTAAATTAAATGGGACTTGCATATCATTAAACGATGTCTTTGAGGATATGGTAAGCTGAACAAGAAATGGGTGGGAATTGTAAAATTTGTTTGATCAATTGACGGCTACTGTAAATAATAATTTGTCCTATGTAAGTCTGAATTACCTCTAGTTTGTATTTGACGGCACTCAGATGATGATACGTTATTTTAAACTTCAGCTTTTAAAATGTTTCTTTTAGAGTTATGCAATCATGACTCTTCCATGAATCTATCTTTAAGTTTTTCCGCGTCCTAATTTTTTTTTAAACTGACAATATATTGATACAACCATATCACATCCGACTACCCATTCCCCGAGTTGTTGGCTTTGCAAACGCGACACACAGTTAACCTAAATGTTAGTAATAGCACTTAATTGATGACCTTATTTTTATTTTTAACTAGCTTTTTCCAGCGGCTTCGCCTGCGTGGCGGTCGGTGTATTATACATATAAACTTTCCTCTTGAATCACTCTATCTATAAAAAAAACCCGCATCAAAATCCGTTGCGTAGTTTTAAAGATTTAAGCATACATAGGGATATAGGGTCAGAGAAAGCGACTTTGTTTTATACTATGTAGTGAAGATTATTATCGGGAGATAGAAAAACTATAAGTAAAAATTACAATATCGAGTTTGGTGAAAAAGAGTGCAACGCGTTGAACTCTTTTTCACTCGAAATTTGTTTGAGTTTGAGTAGCCAACATTAAAAAATAAAAATCAAGTTGGTGTTATTTATTGAATTAGTATTATAATCAATATTATTTTAGAAATACTGAAAATTTATGAAAGTTTTCAGAGCATAATTTTTTTTCGATGCGTTTTCTCTCTTTCTAAATATGTACCTATTTGCGTGTGATTACCTACATAAATAGCAGACTTTCGTTTTGTTTAAAAGATTTAACCTGGTGGAGTAGATTTGTAGGATAGTTAAATTCTTAAAATACCTGCAGTGTTTTTTCTTTAGATTTTTCTAAATCAAATTAGAAAAATCGCAATACCTACGTTGAAATGTTAAGAGTCTTAATTATTACAGGATTTCTTAACTTTTTCCTATGGCTGGAAGTCGTAGAGGTCGGTTTATAGGGTTGAGCCACGTGCCTGTCGGTGGGCCAGCAGATGTCTCGTGACACCTGCCCTTGCCACCTCGCCCATCACTGTCTGATCTACACCAATCACCATATATCCATCCCTTTCTAGTCGTGCTTATTTTTATATAATTTATACAAAGTGACGGTAACTAGAATGGACCCGAGGCGGTTATAATGACCAGTACCTACCTCAGCTGTGTTATTAATTGCGCAGTTAAGTACACAGGTTAAGTACCTAAAGTGGTTTGTGACTCCTGCATTTCTAAGTTGTCTTTATGTATTACCATGCAATCAGGTTGTAGGTATATAAACAGCGGACATAAGGACAAAGAGTCTTTTGTATTTACTTTATAGTGAATTAGTGCGAGAAAAATTGCTTGTTGTCAAACGATCTTCAACCCTTACACTTGACTTGTAGAATATATGATTATTTTTTCTTTGCAATCTTTAAGAAACGCTCCAGCTTCTGCACACTGTGTTAACCTTAATTGAGCTCTAATTAACTGCTTTATGAGTCACTGTGCTGTTTAAATCGTTGCTTACGTAAAATAATTAATTTATAATAATAATTGAAGAAAATGGTTTTCTTTTTAAGAAAATACTAGTCCTCAGGCACGTGTGAAAAAGCTGTATCATAGCAGGATCATTTATTTCCCTTGGACATATTATACACCTAAAGTTGAAAAGAAGAAGAGAATAAATTTTTATGTGTGTTACGTGTTTAATGAGAAGCCTCATGATTGACATTAATTTATTAAGTGCAGTGCATGTCATAAATATTGTAACGCTGCGCCGCCTGCAAAGATTCGTTCCGTTGTAAATGTTTGGATATGTAGTCAACATGTTCGTTACGCTATATTAGCTAAATACCAGTGCGCGGGGTGAAAGTTTTCAGTAAGGCTATTGATAAATTCCTTCTGGTAGGTAAATGCCAAATTAGTTTAAAATATTAATTAAACAATTTACCTACGTCTACTTTGCTTGTATTGACTAATATTGGCCGAAGCTTAGTAGCTATGTATATGTGGCTTGAATATTAAATGCACCCACAGGTTTCTATTGTTTCTTGCAAATCAATGATCATGGGTATTGAATGAATCTATTCACTTCCATTCCATTCCATTGAAGGAAAGTGCTGCCCAAACAAAAACTTGAAGCTTAGCTTCTTCAAATCTCCAGCATCGCTATTCGAATTCTCGTCGGTGTTTGGAAAGGTTGAAGTAATTAATTTTTAATTAGATACACTTAGCAGATTCTTGGGATCGGAGCGTAGTGATCGACTCTCGCGCAAACCCGACTGCACGCAGGTGCAACTCTTATTCCATTAAAATTTAATACAGATGTCGCGTGCGCCGCCTTTTTACTTCACGACGCTCCATTATAATTAAAGAATATTATTTTGTCGTAAAACTGTGGCAGCGCGCGTTTGCTCGCGACCGACACGCGCCGTAAACGCTATTGGAAACAACGGTACTTTCGGGATGTTATGATATTATTTATTTATAGAAGGCTTAATAAGATATGGAACCGGTTACAGGAGCTCTGAAGACAATGTAGGATAAGTGGATGCTTTGACTGAGTGTATGAGTGACGGGTATTGTACTTAAACGGAAAGGTTTCTTGAGGCTCGCTGTTTTTAATTTTTTTGCTGATTTATTTTATAGATTAAGTAATTACAAGAGTTTCGTGATATTTCGCAGACGTAGGATTAAGGAATTTCATTAAGTCCCCTCTTGCTTTTGATTTTAATTTAAGATTGTTCCTAATAGTGAGCAGCATAAGCATGTCCCAAAGGATATTTAATAGCACTATCATTAACGGATACGTGACTTAAAATAAAATAGACCCGCGAATATAAAATATTATTTTATTGAATTAATATTTGAAATAGTAAATTGCAATCCGTATAAACGATACGTGTAGAGAATTTGGATTGAGCAGTGAAATTTAACTTTAATTACTTTTTTTAAGTCATTTCGAAGTGCTTCACGGGCGGCGATGCGCTTATAAACATATTTTGCCTCATTGAATTCATATTTTTGTACTGGAATCATAAAGTGAACTAAATTAAACCATTAAAAGCTTTAAGGCCGATTTCTGGCCAAATTATACGTTAGTAAAAATAAATATCTACAAAAATTCTTTATATTTTTTAGTCACAGTCAGTTTTGATACCACATTCTGGTTTCGGTAATGTGCGGTGCTAAAGAAGCTCATAACTGAAAACGCGTTAATTGACTTTATATTTAAGATGCACTAACGTTTGAAGGAAAAAGATGCAGACGCGTGTCTTGTTGTGTGAGCGGATAGTTCACCGCGTCTGTCATTGATTTAAATGTGGAACACTTGGGCAGCGATTTCCCGCGCTGCGCAGGCGCCGCGGGCGCGCCCCGCCCTCCATTGTACCCCACAATGCGTCGTACCTCACGCTAACGAGCGCTCGCAGCAAACCAGACACATTTGTAAAAACCGCAATAAGCGTTCCATTTCGGCATATTGTTTTGACATATAATAAATATTTGCAAGATTACACCGCGCAAAGATTGCGGTTGTGATTTTAAAATCGATCGGTTTCGTTTTGTCCGGGCGGCTATTGTTTCTCGAGCGTCCGGCGTCCGTCCGTCCGGTCGGTAGACGGTACGTGGAAGCTGGGAGCGCTACGGTGGACTGTATTACACACAGTTGCGTTCGGCAGCTACGCGCCACACGCCTTTGAACTCTAGATCGTATCTCTCGCCTTTTGTTCTACAACCTGTAGAAGGCAGTCTGTATCAGATATTGTTACGTACTTTTAGATCTATCTAAGAGGTTGTTGCTTCAACTTAACGTTAGCCAGATATTTGGTTAGTCTGAATGATTTTTTACACAAGGAAGTCTTAATAATTTGGCTTAATTTCAGTTGATCATACTTACAAGCAGTTTTAATTGTGATACCGTGAAATATCATCAAAGCTATCACATTATTGGGAACTCCATTAACCACATCGTAACATTAGTCATTGCAATTACGGCAACTTATAAGTACGCATAGTATGCAATACAGAACAATTACATCTAATCCCCTCATACAATTCGCAACAATATAACCAGCAGAAACACCATATTTGTCGTCATATTAAGTTCAAAACAATAATAAAACGCGTGTTAGAAATACAAGGGCGTAAATTAAAGCAAATCAGTGCCCGCATACCGCCGTCCGCGCCGGCAGCGAACGACCGTACGTACCGGAGCTTCGGTGTTGCACGTCGAGAAAATTGCAGGGTGCACCCCAGTTAGCGCCTCGTAGGTGTCAAGATTGCCATAATTTGCGTCCCGGTGTTGCCCGCAGCGCCTGTCGTCACGTATTGCCATCTAAATACTTTTATTACTGGGAAAAAGCACAGATTTGCATTACAATAAAACGTTACGCCCCTAAATGGTACCGCCGAAGGAATAACATCCGACCAGTATGAAATTATTGCTTTATTTATCGCTTACTCAAAGGTAAAAAGAGAAATTAGAGTCGTGAAAGGTAATGAGGTTTTAATTAAGCAATGGTCCACAGTTAATTAGTATCGAAGTTAATGACTAACTGACTGTTTGAACTTTTTGCCATCGATACGCTAAGAAGTAACGAAATTGGCGATGGTAACCAGTTTATGTAAAAGTACTCATCTCCAAAATATTATTTTAGAACATCTGCCTCCTATGTTCAAACCATTAAACAGCTACACAAGATTACTCAAATTGTGCTATCTTATCGTAACTAAGCAGAGCTTGCTTATCTACCCTAGTGTTTGAAATGAAGACAATGGAAATGCATAATCTGTGATTGGGGCAAAGAGAGACTATAGAATGAAGAGACGCTTAACAAAACACTGAAGTTTCCATAAAAGCAAATGATAATTTATGTTCCCATAATACGCCAAATGCGAGAATTATTAAATGTTTGATTGATTTATCTATAGTCACAACTAAGAACAAGCATGCTATAGTAAATTATTCAACGATTAAGGATTCATTGAGGGAGACGGGGATTTCTGTTCGTACGGGGAAACAGATTAAATCTTATTCAATCACGAAACGTGCTTGGGAAGCGAATGTCTCCTGATTTTAAGCAGATTAAAGTCAACTCTGAGTCTTCTACAATGGCACCGCCTCTTAAAACTCAAGTTCTCATTTATATTAAAAGTATTTTTTAACTTTTGGGGTGTGTTTGTTTGAGAATAGTATCTTTTTGCCGCTCCCGAAAACGAATAAGCATTAATATATAGATAAGATTATTAAAATGATGACTTATGTTTTTGAGGTTCACATTCAATTGTATTCTGCGGATGAAAACGAAATATTCTGCTAACGAGCCCCCGCGGGTTTCATAAAAATATGTCACATGGGAACGGTTTCCAGAAGAGGTGAGTTTCTTCACACATTAATAAGCCGTTTTGACTTTGTGATTCCTCTAAGCACCGGCAATAAATTGTGGAAACATCAATATTGTATGACGAGATTAATGCCCATGTTCGGTGGACCATTAGGCCTGCATAATCCCATTGTGTTTTTTTCATCAGCTTTGAATCCGAGCTCAGAGCCGCCAAATTGACGTCGACTCCTCAGAAGAAATGATTAAAGAGTGATGAATTTATTTATAATAAGTCTGGATCTTTTACATTTACACAGGAATCCTCGGATGTAACGTGTAACCTTTTTACTTCTAATACTTTTATTTGGCTACGTTTAATGTTGTCTACAACATTTACAAAATAATATTTTAAATCACCTATCCCACTCGCATTATCGGAGCAACGTACTTAAATAGGTATGTTTATTTTATTTTCCGACATCAATACTCGAGTCACTCGTATCAGCGGCTTTCATATTTCAATTCACATATCGGCGGTTGTCAAAACGTCCCGTTTAAGGCGGTGGTTGAGATGCGGCGTCGCGAGGTCCGGGGGCTCGGACCCAAGCCTGGGCTATCCTTCATATCGGTCCATTCACGAGGCGAGCAGGGCGTCCGACGACACTCGGATGACTTCGCTTAGATTTATGCTCCTGTAATATGGCGGCTTCCGTAAATGGACGAGTTCTCACCACGCCGCCGAGTCAATCCTTTGAATTTATTAGTTTGCTTCTAGAGACCCTACTGACTTATGTAAGTTGCGACCGTACCGAGGTCATTGTTTTATTATTGACTTATGCATAATGGCAGCCTGATTGTGGTATTGATTTTGGTACAAATACATTTGAGTCTCTAATAAACCGATCTGCTGTGACACTCTTGCAACAAGACCTATATGTAGATTGACGAAAGAAGATATAAAGTCAAGGTACAACATTTTGTCTTCTAGAGCAATAAAACAAGGCGAATTGTTTTTTTTATTGTTATTAGAACCTTCAGTTCACAAAATTAACTACTCTCCCGGATCCTGTATGATAATTAAAGTGTTATCAAAATACTTCAACATAAATTATTGTATGTCGGTGCGTCGGCGAGGCGTGTTTAATAGATTCCATACATACAGCATTGAGGAGTATAGCTGTCATAGCTCCTTTTATTACTCTATGAGTTACGGCACACGTTACATTTTATTAAGTCATAATTTTGGGCGGAACGAAATGTGGGCTTTCGTAATTTTACTTGAAATCCTAACATATTTTAATTACGTATTCGATGTTATTGACGTCAATGCACATAATTATTGAATTCTTAAATTAACATAATTATTTATTTAGCGGGTATTAGTTTATCAAAATCATTACATCAGTAACGGTGTTTTTTATCTACGAAACGTCTGCGTACTATCAACTCATTAAAGTCTAAGGGAATGTCGAGACTTTATTTTTTGCACTCTCTTATTGACTGTTTATCACTGTCTTTGTATCGTATTAACTGGGATATTTAAAATTACATATAAATAAAATGCTGGCGAGTTAGGTATTCCACAATGGAATCATAAATTGAGACTAGTAGACGAAGTATCCAACTTTACTGCACACGCCAGTGATAAATGTTGTTTCTTGTAGACAAATAGCTGCTACATCTTAACAAATTGCTGCGAACCGCCGCGAGTGGCCCCAAGGTTGCAACTTGGACCATTTTTCCTATAAGGTAAAAATATAAACAACTTGCCTGATGTAATGAATATTAATAGAAGCTCCTGAAGATGTCCCGCAAAAACTACGCATCGTTAGTTTACTTAAATAAATGTCACTCGTGCGCATAATCTTCATAAAGAACAAACAGCCATTGGTATTATTTATGACATTGATAACAAAATCTGAAATGACTCAATTTAAGGACCCAATAAAATTAAACGATGAATAAAAATATCGTAATCTCATTGTTGCATATTAACATAACTGGGTCAGGAATTTAGAATAAGAACCGTGATATATGTCATGATATTAAAAAAAAAGTTGAAACAGGTGCAGGCAGTTACAACGGAGATTTTAAATCGGTAGGTGCTATTGTGATTGTGAGTGTGGAAAAACAATAATGCGTGGTTGAATGGTAAATAATGGCGAGCGAGTGAATGACACGCGTGTATGTAGCCCGTGCGATATGCCGAAGACTGACACGTGGGGCCGCCGGCGTGACGTTCTCTTGAAGGTTTATTTAATCAAGGAGAGGTACCACCAGCAGCCGGGGGCCTGGTGTGCAATACGCTCCTGCCGTCTCAATTTCGATTGCCCCCGTACAATTGCATTGTCCTCGGGTGATAGAGAATTTAATGAAATTTCTTCACGGCCTTCATCGGATTATAACATTGGCTGTGGCGCGATGGCGTACGGATCAGTAGTTGTTTTACTGTTTGCACTTGCAGTCATATGGAAATGATTGGATTTAATATTGTTTTCAAATGCGTGAGAAAGAATAATATCTTAAGTGTGTTACTAAGGATTGTTACACTTTGAAGTTTTGTATCGGGTTAGGAATTTTTGCTACTAAAGGGCACATAGATTCGGAGCTGTTGAATATTGCATTTACATTTGATTTTTTTTTACAAAACGTAACATCACACCTTGATTCCCCTAAAGGTTTTGCAGAACTGTACCTACAGAACACCTAAATTTCGCTAGAAGTCCCATGTAATAGAGAGCGAGCCTATTGCCATCAATCGGGCAGAAATTCCGGGCTATTACTGAGAAATTGCAGATAGAAATACCCAATAACACTTTGTTCGCCCTGGGAATCGAACCTAGGACCTCATGCTCACCAGTAGCGCTAGCAAACACTAGACCAACGAGATATTAACTAATGACTTTTTTTAGTGCCCAAGTAATCAAACATTAAATTGGTTCTGGGCCCTGAGACAAAACAGATTTCTGTTAGCGTTCACGCCAAACGCTAAGCGAAAATGTACGGGAATGACATTACCTGCGGAAAGATTACGTCGTGTCCTTTCCACAGGTAATGTCATTCCCATACATTTTGGCGTAGCGTTTGGCGGGAATGCTAAATTAAATGTGTTTTGTCTAGACCTGCTTAATGTTTTATAACAATTGCTTAAACTGTGATGTAATCTCTTGAACCATATATTCAAAAGCTCAGATTTTGGTTTTATATTAGTCGCAGACCCGCAGCTCGTAAGCAATATTAAGCGACTTTGAGGGCTTTTAGTAGTTTAGCTCGGAGGGTAGTATAAAATTTGTATAACAAATGAGGGGCGTGGCCGGGATCCGTCACAGTGGCGGTGGACGCCGCGTGGGGCGCTAGATGGGTGGCCTTTCAGCGCAACTTATATTGTGGTAAAGATTGCAGCTAAACGTTTATTATACGTTGTTGTTGAATTTGAAGAATGTAAAGGTATGCAAGAATATTGTGGAAAAATTTGGCAGTTCCTACTGAAACTACGTTTGAAATAAGCCTATTTCCTGTGGTCTTAATTCTTCTTCCTACTTATCCTACTAATATTATTACTGTGAGACTTTGGATGTTTAGATTTTTATTTCTCTATCACGCAAAAACGGTCGAACGGATTCGGATAAAATTTAGCACACATCATTTAACCTGGATTAATACGGGGTGTTGTTTATCCCGGTAACACGTTCCCGTGGAATCATTTGCGACTCCCATGAGAGCGCAGCCGCTGACAAAAACTAGTACGAATATAATGTAATACTCTTCAAGAATTTTGACCACAGCGCCAGGCGGCCGATTTTCAATTTCCTCTCTCATTGTTTACATACTTTTCAGGCGCTTTCATAAGCTACAGCAGCGCTTTAAATAAAATTTTCATCGGATGTCGGTAAACCACCACCGTATAAATGATGTTAATATTAAACGCAATGATTGCGGCGTACAGAAGACTATAATTTTAAATTAACATAGAAGTAATATTTATAATTTTCGCAGATCTCTCAATGTGATTACTTCAAAAATGTAAAAGAAGCAACTGAAAAAGTACGCGAGAAATTTATCTAATTTTAAATCTGTCATCAGTTTTTATTTTATTACATTTTTATCTTATAACATTTTGATTGTGGAATCACTTAAACCTTGTGGTTAATATTAAGTGGTTATACGCTTTATGGCAGTAAGTAGAGACACTTGTGCCTTTATTTCGTTTTGCTGATGGCGTCTCTAGATGAAACTTTACTTAATGTAATGCAATTATGAATATGCAAGTTAAATTAGTTCAAACGTTTTGCTGATATTTTTAATGCACGTTCAGATATACAAGGAAGATGGAGGATATTAAAAGGTGGTGTTAATTTCTTTTGCTAAATGTTTGTACATATAACTGAGGGTTTTTAAGGAGCTTTGTTCCCATGCGCGAGCTATAAACTTCTTAGGTGTTGCGTGAGGCTATTGTTACAGGCAGTTGTTTGTTAAAGCCTCGGTTTTGCTAATAACATATATTTGCTAAGCGGGCCTCCGAAGCGGCGTGGAGCCGAGAATCCAGCCACCTCCGCGGACACAACGTGATATTAAGCTATTACTTATCCTGGCAACTCGCTTGTTTTGGCAAAACAAATAAACATCAGATTAAACGATAGCTACAACGACGAATAGGTTTTGGTACTTTGGTCGGAACTTTTATTTAAACAAAACAGCACAGATTTGGTCCCTCTAAACCCTTTCATGTTTATTAAATCTATGCTTGAGATAATGTTTACAAATAAGTAGTAGTTTGTTAGTTAAGTGTAGTTTGTATTAAGTGCTAAAATAACGGTGATACCATTGAAACCCCTGAAAACTTAATAGGGGTTGTGTCAGGTATTCAATTTTACCTAAAGAATTATCATTTTGTAACGGTTGAATTATGATTTCTTGATTTCACAAACGGAGTGCATCATAATACATAAAAAATCAAGTTACTTCTTGTGGCTCACGTAAAAGTATCAAAACTATTGACTATTTTTATATCTCAAGAAATCAACTAAATGCATCATCGAGATATGCAAATGTCTGTTTGTTTATCGAAGTAAAAGAGTATTAATTTAGTATCGGATATCGAAGAGATGATCGCACCCGAAATGGATACATCATTTGCTATTCAAATAGCCTAAAGCTAACCTCTGAAGATAAAATCCCTGTATTTTAGTTAAACGAATCTGTTGTTTTATCCTTTATACTTTTCTTTGATGCTGGTTCGGGTTGCGGTATACCGAAATGAAAGTATACATAATCTATATATATAAAAATGAATCGCTGAAATGTATGTACGCGCATAAATTCCGAACGACTGCACCAAATTGGATGATTCTTTTTTGTCAGGTTTGTTTATGTGTTCCTCATTGTCAGGACAAGGTTTGTATGTATAAGAAAATTTATAAAAAATATATAGATTTGATCAGAATTATTTTTTACAATCTAATACAAAAAGTGATTGACAGTATGTATGGCGGTACGAAGTTCGCCGGGTCAGCTAGTTCTTAATAAACTTCTCTGTAGTATCATTACATACATTTTCCTTTGCATTGATGATATTAATTTCCAGATTATTGAAAAATCAACTTTCAGGAATTAAATAACATAAAACATATCATTACGTTTTGTTTCTGAAGAAGGGTTGGTCAGAGTAGTACCTATTGTACACCCACATTTCACCAGTTATGTTTAAGTCACATGTAGGGTCACTTGGGGGCGAGCCTTTTGCCACCAACCGAGCACAAATCCAGATTCCGGTCTGTTACTGAGAAATTCTAGAAAAAAAATAGATTAAAAAATCTAAAAAACACGCTTTAAAACCAAACTAAAAAATCGTGCTGATTTTTTAGTTTGGTTTTTAAAGCGTGTTTTTTTAGATGTTTTAATCTATTATTTTATTTTAATTTTTTTAGTTCTGCTAACTACAAAAGCGTGACTATCCAGTTATTTTTTTCTTTTTTTTGTAATTATTGAATTGTAATCGGTCCTCGACAAGTTTACAAAGTTTAAATTAAATCCGACCGTTTGAGGTGGGTCATAATCAAGTCCAAAGGAGTCGGTTACAAACAAAAAAATATACAGGTGAAGCTAATAAAAGCGATTTAAAAACCCAGTTTCACTTATTGCCCGTCCTGGGAATCGAACCCAGGACCTCATGCTCATCAGTAGCGCTTACGACCAATAGACCAACGAGGCAGTCAAAGAAGGTATTAAATGTTTCATATATTAAGATTTTTAGTATACTTGGATCAAAAACAGCTTATCATCATGTAGTTTTATTAATCTTTTCAATACCATGCCAAATACAGATACATATATCAATTGAAGGCTGATCTCCCAGCCCTATTTGATTGACTTGTGCTATTTGATGGAAATGTATTAGTAGGTGACTGAGACAAGTGACTAGCAAGCTGACACGGCTCGTGCATACACATCCCATTCATTCAATACAAGTGTCATTCAATCAAGCTCAGTTCGCAGCTCTAATTCATCATCGTCACTCTGAGCTTTGATCTTCAATTATTCTGAGAGAAACTATGAGAAAGTAAAGGACATTTTTAATTAATATTGAAATTACGTGACCCATTTTCAAGAAGAGCAAAAACTAAGCAAGAAGGAGCAATTTTTTTTGTAGCTTTATTGTGTCCCACAGCTGGGCAAATGTCTTTTTCTTTGTCAAACCTCCCTGTCTCGTGCGTTCTCTGGCCATGTCGGCCGTGCAAATCTTATCATATCGTCACACCAGCTTCGCTGTGGCGAACCTCGATGCGATCTCCTTCCTCAGGTGTCCAGTGAGTGATGATCGTTGCCCATCTCTAAAAATATGATCGCGCGACATGTTCAGCCCACTACTAAAGGATACAGAATGATGATAAGGAAATTAAAATAGGTAATTCCACATGTTTGGAAAATGGAAAAACATCAAAAAAGTTTGTGATCATTATTAGCATAAGCTGATATTTTTTTTAAATTGAACTTTATCAAGAAAAATTCTTTGTTGTGTGTTTTCTTTAAATAGAAATACCCAGTTTGAAATTAAAAAATTTAACAATTATTTATTTAAAAAAATTGAGTGATTAATCATAATGTAATTGTAATAGAAATTTGATAGAAAGAAAAAGACTGGTTACTCAAACTTAAATAACAATTTATTAATAAAAGGTTTATATTCAATATAGTAATCTTCAATCACAACTTTCCGCGAAAAAGTATTTTAAATCTGTTAAAATTGACTAAATCCGGTTTCAGAATGAGCGTAAGCTAGGACTGAAAGCCTTTTCTTAAGGAAAAAAAAAATTGAACTGTTTTATTGTTTTATATTCTAAATTTATATTT
The DNA here is from genome assembly GCA_949091785.1 of Polymixis lichenea. Classification (NCBI taxonomy): domain Eukaryota; kingdom Metazoa; phylum Arthropoda; class Insecta; order Lepidoptera; family Noctuidae; genus Polymixis; species Polymixis lichenea. Next base: position 8,654,022 of record OX420939.1, on the reverse strand, counting down.
TAAAATAAAGAATCTAAAAAAAAATATCATAATATAATCTACCGTAACAAAAAATATATTTCGATTTTTCAAAGTGATCGCAAACTTTTTTTGATGTGTGTATATAGCATGTTAATGGAACGCCGATAATTTGTGTCTACTTGAAGATAAAAACTTAGTGTGCACTGTCACACGATAATTACACAATTTTTTTTATGAATTTGGGTTTGGGAAACAACAATTTAAAATCTTTACGCTCGCTGGGTAATGGTCTCCACACAGTGTGTGCCTGAGGATGGTCGGCGGCGCCAAGGCCAGCCCAAGAAGAGCTTTCGAGACAATCTAGACTCGGATTGCAAGGGTTGGATCGAGGTGGCCCTGGAAAAGAATGCCTGGAAGGATTTGGTGCAGGTCTTTGCCTTTACCATTAAACGTTAAGCTTAAACCATTAGCACGATAAACTAAATGTAAAGTCTGTAACTGTTACAGAATATTTCAATAAATCCCTCAATTTGAACAAATCCTAAATACAGCTGCAAAAATCTTAAATGGTGAAAATAATGACGATGAACTGGTTTAAGTTTCAATATAACTTAAAAGTGGTAACAAAAGTACTAATCAATTTGAGAATCATGCAATCATTAAAGCAATTAAAGTAAATGAAATCCTTTAGAGATAATTACATATATTAGTTTCACTTACGCATACCGTGAGTAAATGGATGTTTGCACGATACACATCCGAGGTTTATTTTGTTTACCATACGTGAGTACATATTTGAATACAAAGTTAATTAGTCCAGATTATATCCCAGACAATTGCATCCAGGAGCATTTTAATTAAGATCTGAACAAATACTGCCTTGATTTATATCTGAGATACCGTAATTGGCGGTTTTAAACCGAGGGTAGTTAAAAGCAACGAATATTAAATTATTATTTGTATTTTCGCTACAAAAAGTTCAAGAAATCAAAAGGGTACTTTCTGGTCTCACTAATTAGTTTCTGGTTTTCGACTGTTAATTTTATTTTGAAATTTAAAATGAAGGCCTCGATCAATGTTGGAATTGTAAGAATTTTGTTCCTTGGAAGTGGCTGTTGTTTATTCAGTATTCATGTTTATGCCAAGAATTAAAATTCATTAGTCAATAGCTGAAACTACAAATGAGTCATTAGCTCCTTGTTAATTTTGTTATATAAATTCCATCTAAGGGTTTTTCGTTGTTCCCTTATAACTTAAACATACGCCTTGACTTTACAAGTTGAATGAATGAAGCATTAATAGGTACTGTTCGCGTTGATGTCTTTTCTCTACACATAACAGACAATCCTTTTTTGTTCTAACTTCTCTTTTTGTTTTTAATCTGTGTTTGTCATTGATTTTTATGTTACGTCCTATCCTTTCACATTTACTAACGACCCGATAATGTTTACATAAATCAAATCAAATCTAAATACAGGTATTCCTAGTGCAGACACCAGTCTCTCACAAACTAAAGAAGAAAGAAAGAAATTGCATTTATTTAGCACAGACTTTAAAGCACACAATATACATTAAACAGCGGGAAAGAGTAAAATAAAAATCAATTTAAAGTGTAAGGTGAGAAGTCAGTAACTAGCATTATAGTGTACCTCACGGCTGCGCTAAAAAGGCCCAGTTCAGCATAAAGGCCAGACAACTAGTGCCTGACGCTGGAACTAGTGTCACATAGCTTTTAAGCGTTTATGTCATTGTTTGTGAAGACAAAGAAAATAAATTGTTTGAAGGACGATGTTGTCCAAAATTGTTCACACGAAAACTAATAAGAAATGATTGGTGGATATAATAAATTAACAAGATTGTTGGTATCGGTATCAAGTGCTCATTTAATTGGTGTGAAAACAACGGGAGAGTGTGAATTTTGACAACTTAATAACGCATTGTTTGGTTAAACCAATAAAGTTGTTATTGAGTTTCAACGTAACGGAGAAGAAACATCCTATTAATGTAATTGGATTGGTTATCAAAGCCACACATAATTGTAGCAAAAAAAAAATAAGCCAGTAACATAAAAATAAGAGATTTTGATTAAATATTTGATGGTAAAGGTACGAAGTCACAAAGCACGTTGTGAGAATCGTTTAACAAATCCCAGCTCTAGAATTTTAATAAAACCTGATACATATTTAATACACTATGGAATTATTAAAAACGTAATCTTCAAACTTAAATTGAGATATATTCCCGGTTCAGGTCCTTTATAAAACGGCCCCAGTGTTATTTAATGGAGTATTAAGTGTCTCCTAAGAGCATTTAACGTCTTTATGAAGAGCTGGTAAAAAATGCAGTGAGCATAAAGTGTCAAATGTCGGGTGACGTGGGGTCGGGCACCTATGCTTTGTTATATTTCTTCCTCCTCTTCTTTATTAAACTTTCCGACTCTATCAAGTACTCAAGTACATAAAACATTGTGTTTTAGCGACAATTTGGTATTAATGACTAGAAATGGATTCCTAGTCACTAATACCAAATTTTCATCAAAACAGGGGCAAAAAAAAACTAAGTAACTAAACAAATAAATACAAAAACAAAACAACACTTAGGCGTCGAAATATTAATTCTTTGCATATTGCAATAGCAATGCTAATTCTTTGGCCAAAAAACGACCCAGCCCTCTGGTCACGTGAAGTGTCGACCACCGAGCGAGAAATTTCTTTAAAGAGGAGACGTGCACTTGGGCCCCATGATCCGCGCCTTTTGACCCCAAACGGCTCAAAACTGTAGTTACCCATAAGGTTACAGTATTTACGCCGCTTGAGGGTCTCAGCAATTCAGGGGTGATTAAACCTGGTCATTGTTACCAACGTTTTTCCACGCTTTATCGATGTAAATACAGAAATAAGAGAGCAGTGGAGAGTGGTTGTGGCCCAGGGCTATAAATAATGGGATGAACCTGGGTAAAGGGTCTTTTTAACCGACTTCAAAAAAAGGAGGAGGTTCTAAATTCGACTGTATTTTTCGAAAATGCTTGTTACCTCATAACTTTCGACTGGGTGAACCGATTTTGATGATTCTTTTTTTATTTAAAAGCTGATGCTTTCCATGTGGTCCCATTTCAATTTAATATAGATGTGATGCGTTTCGGAGACAGACAATGGAACTCTTAAAAAAATAACAGTAAATAAACCGCGATTGCTGCTATCGCATAAATATGCATTATTTTGACCCCAAGGATTATGAAATTTCGAATTAGTGGGGTAGGTACTATTACAAAAAACATCGTGATGAAACCGGAATGTCAATTTGAAGACATGTGACACCAATCTGCACTGGGCCCGCGCGGTGGATTAGGGCCGACTCCCTCTCAAAAAAGTAGGCCTGTGTTCCAGCAGTCGGAAAATTATAGACTAATTATGTTATGCAAGGAAATAACATAACAAAATCTTTGTCCTACAATGACAGTGGAATGTTCTTTTTTGAGGATCGTTTTTCCTTATTTCAGAGAACAAAGTGTGTTGGTTATTGCGAATTCCATCACGTCTGTAAGTTTTCCTGGCCATTAAAGAAACCGTACGCATTTCACAGTCATACTTACATATATACAATGTTAATGAAATCTTTCATTCATTTGACGTGACAGCATTTTTTACTCATGAATTAAAAGAGTGAGCAGAGTATTTAATGAGTCTGCGAAATGTTTCCGTTCACGAGCATTATGCTGACTTTACTTTAAGAATGAGTAATTTATTGCTAATGCTAATTATTGGTTTGGGTAAACGAGGTGCTATTATTTTCCTCTGCGCACGAATAGTGAGTTTTTCAAAATTAATAAGTTGTTTCTGTCCATTTTGAGCATGTAAGTAGTTTCAGGATTTATTTGAATACCTGTACTTGACGGCATAAGTGGGATTTTCATTACTATAATTACCATTTGTTGACCTCAGTTCAATACGTACATAAATTTTATGCGTAGGTAGTAGGTACCCTCGTTAGTGGATAATTCTTTGGCATAACGGTAGCTAAACTACAGTTTAGCTACTGTTTAGCTAAACAACAGTTTAGCTACTGTTTAGCTAAACTACAGTTTAGCTACCGTTATGCCAAGATTATTACGTTGTCTTTTCAGGTAAACAGCTACAGCTGGTTACCTGAAAAGATAACGAAATAATTACTGTTAGTCTGAGACTTAAAACAATTTGCCTAGCCTTTTCCCAACTAAGCTAGGGTCGGCTTTCAGACTAATCGGATGCATCTGAAACCATTATTCGACTGTTGGTCTCAGAACGACTCAGTTATATTTTACGTTATTTTTCTACTCTCACGTTTTTTCTCATACTAAACTCGGGACTAAAAAAATCATAACAAATTAGTCATAAATTTTCACGGTGCATCATTGATTATAACTCTCCTACTGTAACAGTAGACATGCTGACCTTAACGATAGCGATTTTTAATGCTTCATTTTAGAGAAGGAACCTCTTTCGGTTGTTTAGAGACCACCCCGAGGTTGCTCTTGAATATGTAATGATAAGTTCATATGATTTGAATTAATAACGCGTTACGACCAATTAGGTAATGAGCATCGGTATCTTTAGGCGATGACATACGCGTGTTTTCATTAGTTTGAATTATTTATCAGCACTGGTGGTCCGTAAGTGACAGTTGTTATTTTTCTTACTTATCTCCTGATTACGTTTTATTAGTGTCTTGTTTGTATACATGCATTTAATTTGTTGCGCGCGCATTTAATTTGATTACGTTTAATTACCCATTTGGTTTACGATCAACTTTGTCTGTAACCTCCATGCTAGTGACATTATAGAAGGAGATAAGATTACTGAAAGGAAGTACATACAAGTGGACATATTATATATATTTTGTTTTAAATTACTGCACAGTGATTTAAATCTTCATTCTGTCAATCGTATTGTAGGATACATATAATTATTGTAATAATCGTAAAGATTTTTAGTACGTAGGCGGGTCAGGCACTGGTTACAGTTGCCTAGCAATTTCAGTGGTGCGTAAGGCGTTGTCTGGGTAATTACTTGCGAACATTTCGTGTCATTCCATCATTGGCAGAGAAAAATATCGCTATGTTCGGCTACTTACAGGTTCGCTATCCTTCGGAGGATTGCAGAAGCCCTATAAAAGTCAAGCTCCACGGTCTGCAACGAGATAATGTGAGACGAACATAATTGGCATCTTCTAAATAAAGAGCCAATTTGTTGATTGCTTCAAGTTAGCCATAAACGTAAAATAAGTAGGTACGAAAACTTTTATAGGTAGTAAAGTTCATAGTTTTATTCTTATTTAATAGTTTTATTGAATAAATAATTTATTTGATTGAGTATTGTTTTTCTTGGAGAAAAACCAGAGTCTAGAAATCGTTTAGGGCCCATCTAAGGGACGTAAATCCGTTAAAGTTGGGCAGGGCGGGAGGATTGGAGTAATATTTCAACGTTGCCACTCCAACAAAACAAATGAATATTTTTAGTGAAATAACCTCACTTAAACGACCCTCTTAATAGCTCTAACCGCCGTGATGCCGCGGTTTGTCTCTAATGACAGTCCTTAAACAATGAGTTATGTTAAGAGTTTTTATATTTCATTAAAATAATAATTAAGCTGTTGCTATGAAGCAGCTCTAACTAGCTCTAAGCTTGAGTATAAGTATTTACGGTTATAGTTTCTTAATTGAATTTAAATTTGCGCCTCTCTGCGGGACGCGCCGCGGATCGTGGGGATCAGATAATGGCTGTTTATAACATTAAATATCACATTAAAAACTTTCTAATTCAATTTTCGGAACACACAGCGAGAATTCCAAAAAGGTTTGAGAAAAAAATGTGCTAAAGGAGATTTAGGATGGTCCACGTGTGGGTTTACTGTAAACATATGCACACAATGGCTCAAGAGGCCACTAAAAAGCTAATATGTCAATGGGGCACGCAGTGTTGCACAACAATGCGCTATTCTGTGCGCACTGTCATGCGTGTAACTTTATTAAAGACGTGCCCCCGTAGAGGATCGATAGGTATGTCACTATTGACGTCTTAATGTGGGTTCGTATTTGCGGTTTTTGGCGTAATGCAGGCCATTATGTAGTTAAAAAAAACTTTGTTGGTTTAGCGGTTAACAATACACGAAATTGATACTATCGTATTTTATAAAAACTTTTATTGAGTAGGTACATAATATAATATAACTTACCTTAGGTATGAATTGCGATAAAAATGTTTGTCATCGTATTTTGCAATACATAACTGACATAGAGAAGGCAACATCCGCTGCCGATGCACATCCGGAAAGGTGGCATCTCAAATAAAAGCTCAGACATAATTCGTCATATTATTCATATAAAAATCAGTGCAAGATCGGCAGATGCGAAAGGATTGCACACATGTTGGCAAGGTGCGCCTGCGCCACTATATGGCTTGTGCCAAACACTTCTCATGGCAAACAATCGTCTATAATATTAGCTCCGGCATCTGTTTATGTAGGTGAGCATTTCTCTATTTGACCCTTTCGAATCATCTTGAAAGTTATGAATGTCAGTGATATGATGATGAAATTACCAGCAGAGAACTTTACACGCCAATTAGGCGTGTAAAGTTCTCTGCTGGTAATTTCTTGAAAGCACTTAAAACTAAAACTCGAATAATTCAAACGCGATCCGTTTGAATTATTCGCGTTGAAGTTCCATTTAATTAGACATAAAAAATAGAAACAAGAGTTCGTGGCAAAGCAGATTCAAATTAGGGTAATACAATTTTGATTGGAAATATTTTCTGATATTATGAATTTTGCTAGAGGCAAATATGGTGTGAAAATAAATATCATCGATTCATATCTATAGAAGCCATGTTAGCGAGTTGGCTGAATACCATCTACGAAAAAGAAAAACAAGCTGTACAGGACAAATTGAGAATAATCGTCGCCTCTTTATACAGTAATCGGCGATATAATATACAGGAGATTTAAATGTAATAAAAATTGAGAATATGTAGGTATAAAGCTGAAGGACTTGTAGTTATTTTTGCCACAGCCTTAGCAAGAAGTGGGATTCTGTGGAGGTCCTCGACGCGTGGCGCGGTGCCTTTTAAAGCAAGCCTCGGTTCCAGTTTAGTAATTAAAGTTACAACTTTATCGATCAAAGACTTTCCAATACACGAGGGACCACCGGGCCGCGTATCTGCATCGACTGGACCCAACGGTATATAAATATTAGCTAGGCTCTGCCACGTAATGGAACTGTCAGCCGATCGCTCCTTGTCTACCAATAATCCTTCCGATGAGTTTATTACTGGTGTAGTGCCCACATAGTTGGTGCCCACTTTCGTTTGCAAACGACGGACGAATAAGGATAGCGGCCCATTAATTTTGCAAGTTAAACAAGACTTTACGTTTTGTGCGTCGATTGGACAGACTCTAGTACACTTTTTCTAGGCTTAATCTCCTTGTACATACGCGGTGATAAACAATAAGATGAGTTTATCAACCGCTTCTTCGGACACGATGTTCTTTTCGCTATTTAGGGACGCTCAATCAAAATGTATTTCCATTGCAATTTTCACAATGGGTTCCTTTCAGTTCTTTGTTAGTTTCGTTTTAAAATCTTGAAGTATGAATGATACAAAGACTGTAATTATCGGTTATGGTTCCGTTTGCTCTTTCGTAGCTCATTGTGTTCAGTAGATGTCTCTATTTTGCGATTTTCTAAGGTGTGGGCTGGCTAAATGTTATTTGACGATAGTATTGTGAGCACGCCCGCAGCGCCATTGTGCCCGGACTTTGTGCTTGTATCACTCCCACAATTTTATTATATTTTGCGAAATCACTTGCAGGAAGGAGAATTTGAACTGAGATGATTGATGGTCTTAATATTCGTTCTGGGATTCAATTGTTCATATGTGAGAAGTTATATGACTCTGGGGAAAAATGTACATAAATTATATAAATCGCCGTCCTTGTTACAGATGTGAAACATAAAAAAAACTATCTAAATCTTCATAAACGTAGTCAGAAACTTGACTTTATTTAAGCTCCTTAAAATTTTCTACTTAACTAATACTTCTTACTCACAACACTGTTTTTTTAATTTATATGTGAACAACTTCAAAAGTAAACAATATAAGAAACAAAAAATGTATAACATACCGTATAACCCCTTAATAAAACAATTTACGTATGACTGCAAATTGTTATATTATCCCATTGAATGTAGCGTGACAAAAACAAAACAAAATACAGGTAAAAATAACGTACCATGAGCCAAAATGTATTTCGAATAGCTTCTTGGAGGCGACACCGAGTCTATTAAAATCACTTTAGCGCCTTCTTCAATGGATGATTGAAAGCTCCTAAACAATTCATTCTTCCCTCTGTCTCAATGCCCTGGCCCACATTCCTTGTGTAATCTTTTTTAAAGGACAATGGATGTGACAAAGGCGAGCCCTTCACTATTGAAGAGCGTGTAAAATACTGACGCTCCGTTCTAAATTAAGGTAACGTTTTTCAGTTATTCAGTGAAGGCAATGTCGCCCAGTGTGCAGGTTCTAAAGTCTTCACAGCTTCAAGTGTTAATGAAAAAGTATAATTTTGATATTCAACTCTATTTCATAAGCCATAGGATGCTTTTTCACCCTTTTAGAAGTTCTCGAAGTTTTGTTGTAGGCATCCCTATTGGCTACGGTCTCATTGTTGTTACTCTAAATACAAAGCAACTCATTTCTTGAATTTTTATTTTGCCGACCGTAATAAATTTCAAATCTTGTACTGTAGACCGCATGGGTTCCCACTTGTGCCCTTAGCGTGAATTTAATGAAAGTTATATTATTAACGTAACAGTGAATAAAAACAGCTGATCCACATGGCGCCATCCATGGCTCTTTGTTGCGTCACTTTGAAATGTTAAAATTTTCTTCTCAACTATTTCTTGACTACGTTTTACAATGTTGGCAAGCATTAATATTAGTTAACCTAAAGATAACACGCAGATAAGTTCTAACTACTTATTTTATGAGCTCATGTAGGTACTGGAAATGCGTACTTTTGTCGTTTATTGCTCATAACGAAGTTTACCCCATATTCCTTTTTGATTTAACAGAAATTATTCTCGTAATCTTGTGTAAATGATTATTCAGCAGTAAAAAGAAGGATATAAAATTATAATCTTTGAATTTGTTTCGCAAATAGATCAGAGCGTAATATTTATAAGTGCATATTTTACTGGATGAGCTCTTGAAGTATATATACAACATGGTGTCAAGATAATATTCTCAATTATTACCTAATAAGTATTATCAAAATGTAATCAAAACAATTCAAAACTATCACGGTCAACATATTTAAATTCAATGGCACGTGTATAGGTCCAATGCAGTACACCTTTGAACGAATATTTCAGGTACGATCCCAAAAAAATGATTTAAAGTAGGGGAGTGAGGGGTCCCATCCATTTTTTTGGACAAGGTGGGCCCATATAACGCGGTGCGGCTGCCCGTAGCGCTCATTCACTAGACCGTGGTCGACTACATCGAAGCTCCCAAAAGTTCTCTATAATTTTTACCTGCCGCGTGCGCATCTAACCGTCCTTGCAATCATTCATCAAAATGCTTCAAGGAATTCAACACAAACCGTCCGAATATCACGTTGCCTACCTCAAAAGTGACGCTCCGAGAATGGTGGCCATTGCACCAGCTCCTGAAAGAAAATACTTGACCCTGGACATGCAGACTGATAAGAAGAAGTATAATTACAAGAACAACGCGTACACCGGTCCTCAAGCGGTTTCCATCGCGAGGAGAAATGCCCGGGAGAGGAATCGTGTAAAACAAGTGAACGACGGATTCAACGCTCTGAGGAAGAGATTGCCTGCTGCTGTCATTGCTGCGTTGTCTGGTGGTGCGCGTCGTGGATCTGGGAAGAAACTCAGTAAAGTGGACACACTCAAAATGGTCGTGGAATACATCAGGTATTTACAGAACATGATTGATGAAAGCGATGCAGCGCATGGAGAGACAAGAACTGTGCAAACTGTTCCGTCTCAAGCGCCATACGAAGTTGATGAAGGCATTTTCGATGGAAGTTCTCCGTATTCACAGTCAGTGCCTTCGCCAGCTGGTTCGGAGTGTTCGTCAGGAGTGTCGTCCGCGTACTCAGGTGGTTACATCCCGAATAACTACCAGCCCCAAGAACAAGTGAGCCCTATGGATGAAGACGACTTACTTGACGCTATTACGTGGTGGCAGCACAAGTAATATAAACAGCAAGTGTAGTTATGTGCGTGATGTCTAGTCTTCTGAGTTAAGAAACTCTTGAATAATATATTGCCTTAATAAATTATAAAAATGTTTAACTATATGTAAATAGTCAACTCGATATTGTAAACGATTATGTTATTGTTGTGGCTGTGATTGTACATTTTGTATAAAAATTATTTGAGTAGCATTCACTCACGATGTAAATATGTACAAAAGAACGTTAATATAAAATAAAATATACAATTGAATATAAAATACTTTGTGGTTTTAATATGGTTTTTATCATTCCCATTATGGTGAACTAATGAGAAAGCAGAACTTAAGCCCTCAGTGTGAGGATTAATATGTCTTAGGTTCACATCGCCCTACAAGCATAACCTATATGAATCAGTGATATTACCGTCAATGACGTGACTAGTATCCTGACATTCATAGTACGATAAACCTCCAATGATAAAATAGAAACGCTTGTAAAGCTTAAAGCGTTGTAAAATAAATAACTTAAAGGAAGAGAAGATTTCTATTAAACGTTCTTTACTTCTGTCTCTCATAATGTTTGTGAGGAATTGCTTATGATATTATTTATCTGTACTAATATTTTAAGAGTAAAACATTGTTTGTTTGTAATCGCTACATTCACATGGGCGTTAGGTGAAAAAACGAAACGGCCAAGCCACATATTTTGATTAAGTCGTATAGTTTGTGAAGTTAGGCCTTGTAGAGTTAGGGCGTGTAGGGTTAGAAGCTTGCCTCTTAAGGCATAAGGCGTAAGGTCTCGTCTTGGCAACATTTTACATGAGAATGTTTTTGGTGGGTACAATATTCCTGTGAGCAAAAGATGCATACGATTAGTGTTTAACTGCGTAGGCTGGCTCTAGGATACCTATTTAACATTGGAAGATATTTTACTGTTATTATTTAGATTCTCATTTAGAGATGGTATTTTTTATTTTTATATTTAACATCTCTAATTTTAATATTGTAGAATACAGTCCGAGATTTAACGTTTTGAGGTGCTACAGAACCTAAAAGCTGAACGAAAATTCCGATAAAAGTGTGAAAATAAATAAATTACCTTTGAGTCCATTATCGAAAGAAACGGTAAACGAGATACGAAAGCTCGTAGAGATAGCCGTGCAGAATTATTTTATCTTCGTAGATTTAAAAAAGTACTGATACAGCCAGCGAGCTTGATTAAGCCATCGATGCGCAAACGCAGCTCCGGTACATTGTTATACAAGATTAATGGTGTTCACCAAGATAAGGAGGTGGGAGCTAAATGCATTTACATGTGCGAATAAAAAGACACTGATAAAGGGACAAAGAAGCTCGCGACGAACAAAAATGGTACCATTTATTGTAACACATACGGTTGTGCTGAATGTGATACTTGTTGTAGAGCTGAAAGTTAAATGTCCGAATTTTTTTTTGGTACATTATCTGATATTTAAAATCTTCTTTTACATCAAACAAAATCAAAATCAAAAATCCAAAAGTCATTTCATTCAAATTAGGCTGAGAATCAGCACTTTTCGAATGTCAAAATTACATAAGACAGTCACCCAAAACGCCCGTCCTTCACCACTTCCTAGTGCTTTAGCTAGGAAGAAGAACTGGCGGAACAAACTCCCCAGCAGCACAGCTGTCTGTTTAGTTACATAGACGATTCTATACTTATGTAGGCAAAGTAATCAACATTACGAGACACAGAACTTAAATAATTTTAAACTTAAATAACTGCAGTTTTTCGTTATGTAAATAGTAATTGGCTCAAACATAAATATCAATAAATTTCAGATGACTATTAAAGCTTAATACAATTCTCAAACAGTTTCTAACTTTAAACGGATAAGGCAAGACTTCTTGAGTATAACGACGGTTTCAGTAAATAGTTCGTCCTAGCATATAAGGCCTTGCACGATATCTCATGGTGTCGTCCAACATAAATTAACATTAGGCTTAATAAAACTTTTAATAGCTCGCGTGTCGTGGCGTCTGTGTGTAAAACAAACAGATTTATATGCAATCGCAGATTGTGGTTTACGATTATGGAAAATGCTGATAGAAGAGGAAGCTAACGAGTAATTAAACCTAATGCGATTCAGTGCAGACGTTAACTCACGTAATTGCGATTAATATTTTTACGATCAGCAAGACTGGCAGGCACGTGGGAAAGTGTTCCAGCGCTACAATGAACGCTGCGTGTTCCGTCTTTAAGCATAAAAGATTAGTGTTCTTTATTTAAAAACCTGAGGTTTACATTACGTTGCTTTTATTTGCTTCCGTTTTCTATAAAAAGGTTGTTACAATCTACAATAGAATCGAATGATTTCGCCAAATTCCGGAAACGATTAATTCTATCAGGGCTTTGTATCGATAATCTTATTATTTGGGGCACGTGAGCTTTGTTGTGTTCGTGATATTTGCGAATACTCGACGATAAGGCACACGTATCTAAGGTACGTTTGTGTACATACTTTGGGCTGTTGCTCGTATTTGATTTTGGTTTAGACAAAGTGCCCTTACAAAATGGATACAATGTTTTCTATAAAAGCTATTAATTTTCTAATGAGAAAATATTGGAGTATGAAAGTTTTACGATTAAATAAAACTTAGCTAAATTATGTAGGTGTCAACTTGATAAGTTAACATTAGCCTGTACTAGCCTTCTATTATTGGATCTAAAATACCTTATAAAGCTTATTATGAAATTGAGCATCTTTTACCCGTTTTTTCTTTTTTAATGACCCCTTTCTTCAAAAACCAATTGAATGGTCCAATTTTCTTCGAAATATTAGAAGTAAAAACGTTTGTTTATATAGTCACCTAATACTTTATCTCGCTGAATCAGTTAACCAGTGTTTGGCATAGATAACATCTCTTTGTTGCTCCTCTGTAAGTACTATTGTTCGTAATTCGCTCAACTTGCGGTACAAACGGGTCTAAGCGATTGTTATTGTTAATTTTCTATAATCTCTTTCATACCATTCAATAGGTGCGTTCATTTGTTATATTTTAATTAATCTCTCACTTTCACTGTTATTGTATTTATAATGAATGGATGTCTGGCAATAAATCGTTGAAATTAATTTAAGAATGACGTACTTTTCTTTAGAGAGAGATGAGCGATCATAATTTCAATGTTCGTGCATGAACTGCTCAAGCAACATTAAAAATTTAAATAATGATTGGCTTTTTCACGTTATTTCGTAATTTTAATACGTCTAAAAACGGCGGTACGGTAAGTAGAGACGTAATTGGTACAATGATACGGGACAAGTAAGGGCTATCACTTATGCAAATGGTTTATAGCCCGACTCAGTTCCGACGCGGGACCGCCGCATGATTTATTATAAATCGGTACATTATATACCTGAATACATTTACCATACACATGTTACTCTGATCTTAAACACCGAACTTAAGGCTTTATTTATCGTTTTATGATTGATAATTATCACGTTATTAGATTATTTATACACTGGATTGTGGAGATTAACGGTATTAAAAGTAATTTGTACTATATTGCTGTCAATAAGAGTTGTATTTATGGCAGCCAACACAGATATTAACGAGTCAAAAAATGTGGAAGTTACACGTAAATCAAGCCAGATTGCATTATTAAACAGTAATTTGGATATTAGAAAGCTCATCACCTATTATTTTGATGACTAATTTTATACTACCAATCTTTCTTTTATTTCTTTCAATCTTTTACAAATGCCTACAACAGTTACAACATAAGTTACATACAGACAGAGAGAAGAAATAAGGCTGGCGGCGGACGGGTCCTCGTACATAAATAATCGTCGGATATCGGCTTCCTTCGACTGCGCGGGCGCTGGGAACTCGCGATGTGATCGACGCGGCCCGGGTCACGCGTAGGGTTAACATTTCGATATTTGAAAAGTCCTGACAAAAAGCCGGACATTTGCAAAAAAAAGTCCGGAAAACTTTTTAATCTCCATTTTTTAGTAGATATATTTTATTCCACATATTAATTTTTTTTTTAAATCCTCGTCGAAAATTTTCGGACAAATGACGAAGTGGGGGACCAAAAAGCTGGAAATGTCGGAACAAATCTGGACTTATGGTAACCCTACTCATGCGCGTATCACCGTCGTTGTGCTATCGAAATAAGGATGTTATAATGACTGAAATAAGGAAGTGTTTTAACTACTAACAAATTGACCAAATTGGAAACTTTCGGTCTCGTCACGATGTTTTCCTTCACCGTTTTGGGAGCAGCAGTGATGAAATAATCTACACGAAGTAAACTGCCTACTTGAGTTCGAAACACGACATAACTGGTAAGCGCGGTAGTTACCACTGACCCACCACTCCTCTCAAAAAGAAAAAATATCACTTATTTACTGCGCTATATTGCTGATCCAAAAATAGTTAGACAAGTTTACTTTGTTCTACGTCAATCGATATTAACTTACTGTATTACCACTTGGGGTGGTGCTGGTAAAACACTGTTACTAACCATCGAGAGAGCTCAGAGGGCATTCTCAAAGTGTCTACTTCCCGCCCTTTTCTCTTTCCTGCTAACCTACTATACAAGTCTCGTGAAGTATTAACAGTTCGACAGTTATTTATAATGGGCATTGTATTAAAACAACACACAGCTTTACCGTACAGTACAGAATATACTAATAAAAGAGGTAAAGATATAGTTTGTCCACAAATTATAACTAAACATGCTTTTATATCCAAATTTTACCAGTACCTCGTTCCTCTCCGCTATAATAGACTAAATTCGAAAGCAAACATTAATTCCCTGAACTACAAACATTGTAAGAGAACTCTCAATGATGCTCTCCAAAGTATGTCTTACGAAGAAACAGAAAATTTACTAACTGTGTTAAAATAAACATTCACCTATGTTAAATATTTATCAAACTTAGAAACTAAGAGTTAAGCTACTCAACATTTAGCTTATTATTTGTCTATTGTCAACTTTTGATTATTTATTAACTTTTATAGACTGTTTTAGCTCTTCTTGGCTGAAACAGGATTACCTAGTTCAGGCACGTAAATCTTAGGAATATAATTTACATTTAAGCAAAACTGTACATATTCTTAAGCCTTGTAATTTTTGAATAAATAAATATTAATTATTATTACTGAATAGGTTAGTGATAATGATAAGTTCCGTGTGTTCCGGTTCTGTGTGTTGCCGGAATTCTGTGTGTTGTTGGACGTAAAGAATAGCGGTATCCCATTTCTTTCCGTGGGTGTCGTACAAGGCGACTAAGGGACTTACTAGAGAATGGGCAGCAGCGTTCTCTATGCATTTTACCACCATACTGGGACCGCCAACCCGCCTGCTAAGAGTGGCGATTATGGCAAACCACCTCATTTTGGGTGAGGCCTATGTCCAGCAGCAGGGTTGCCAGATGCTGGACTTTTATCTCGTACCAGGGATGCCAAATATCTCGTACTTTCAGTACAAAATCTCGTACAAGTAAAGATTTGAAAAAAAGCACATAAAAGCCATAATTTAGACTATTTACTATTGCGAGTTGCGCTTGGGGACGTCGAATGATACAATTTATTCATAATAATATTAGAGATATAAGTAAAGTTATTAGTATTATAAATAATACATTATAGAGAAAAAATCTCATTCATTTTAAATAAGTAATGAGTAAAAATACATTGCCCACCCCACTTATCGATGTTAACATTAGTGCAATAACGCCAACAACAACACAGCGGGGATTTCCCGCTCAAAGACAAAAACATCAAGACAGGACTAAGTTATAAGTTCATTTAGTGATGTGGTAAAATTTACGTTTTTTGAGATATTTTTGAATACATGGCACAACCAGTGAAGATTGATAAAATCTCGTACAAAAGTGTACGAGATAGTTATTATTCTCGTATCTAGTACAGAGACTCTAAATCTCGTAACGGTATGAGATTTCTCGTACGTCTGCGTCTGTTGTACGCTGTCCAGCAGTGGACATCTTTCGACTGAAATGATGAATGATAAGTTTAAGTAAAGGACTTTTGTCGTCAACAGCTTTTGTAACAGCAGATGAAAGAAAAAATACTTCTAGATTTTATTTGATTTAACTTGTTTGGATTCAATACATAATTTTGCATATATCACATATTCAATTCGAACAAATTGGTGAAAATGCTTCCAGTAAATAAATATTAAGTTTTAAAATCAGTAGGTAGGTAGCTACTGATTTTATATGAAGGTGTTAAAAAAAAACAAATTATTTCTTAAAAAAAAATAAAATAAATCATCTGTCGACCAGTAGCAGATTTAAAAGAAGATAATTACAGGTTATAATTAGTTGTATTGCGTTGAAAGCGTGTCCACTTGACCGCAAGGCAAAAAGTATCATCTTACACGAAAATATGAATTGTGATATACGATAGTGCTAATTCCATATTGTTCGGAACACATTTTAAAATGTTGAATGAAATGAAGTTATAATTTTAATTTTTGTTCCTCAATATGGCATGCTTCCAAACGAAAAAAACACGCTAAAAAACTTTTGGATTTCTTAAACATTCGCAATCGGAAGATACACTTTTGTGATGTGCAATTTGAGAATGATTTCCGCATGAAATACACCAAATAACCAACTCTCATGTTGCTAGGTTTTTTCTTCGTTTCCTCCATCTTTTTAAGCACTTCACTGCGGTTCGATTTGTATGAAATTGTCCGGGTTTCTCTAAGGACGTATTGTAACAACCGTTTTTTCTTGTAATTTCGTACTTCAAATTGCGCAACATCGTTTACCACGTACTTTAGTGGCTACAACAATTTCAATAAAAAGTACCTTTTATAGATACCGCCGCATTTTATTTCATTTTAATGACACTTAAGGTGGAAACATACCGAAAATGTATTTTATTAGAATTTGAAGCTTGGAATGTATGAGTATCGGCTACCGTGTCTAATAAATATCAATAGATTCATATAGGCATATCGTATTTTATAAACCAGTCATTTACAAGCGGTAACACTGGTTACATTCGTAAATATGTCGTTGTGTATGTGTTTATGTGAACATCAACTAGTGATGTGACATAATGCCACCGATACAATCACTCGATTCGATATAAAGTTAAAACAGGAGCCAATTGACTGTTTAAAAGTGTCCAATAAGGCAGGTGTTGAATATTATAGTGCCAATTGACATGAGTGAAACAAACCGAATCGGTTTAAAAGCAATAACATTATATTGCTGTTCAATACTATAACGTGTAATAAGATGTATCAAATTAAAAGTGTAAGAATTTCAAGTGACAAAAAAAGTTTAAAAGTATAATTACGCATTTGAATAGTTACATTAGTCGAGGAGTCGATTATTTTTGCATAATAACATCGAGTCGAGTAGAATGTATTGAGTGGATCGCACCATTAACATAGACACGGGATGAAGATGTTAGTTTAGTAGACAGGACAGTGGCAACGCAGTGATTTAGATAGAACACCGCTGTGCTCAGCTTGACCTTACTGTAATAACTTACAATAGAAATTATTGATTTTATTGTACATTCAATATTCATTCAATTTCTATCGATGCTTGTGTAAGCAGTAAAAAGTAAGTACCTACATAGTTAAGATGTTGCTAGAAATAAAAGTAGATTGCTACATATACATAACGGAATTCAGCAGAACTCTATGTTAAAATAAAAAGAAGAAAGCATCAGGGATATTATTAAAGCTGTTCATACTGTTTCCAGAAAACAAATAATTAAAAGTAGGTAATTAAAAATATTTATATTTATGATCAGTGAAAATAAACTAGCAAAAGGAAATCCGCTAGAAAAGTATGCACTTCAAGAATTATTAGAAGATAAATCTAACGAAATCGCCCACAATTAAAATTATACAGCCAATCAAATACTAAACCGACTTACGTAGAAAATTTTAATTGAAATTAATGCACCTTGCCCTAGATTTATACGGTAACAAAAAATATTTTCTGAAGAGGACAGCTAAAGGAGTGATCCTTAAAATGTCGGCGTGAATCTCATAAAAGGGATTATAGGTTTGAGAAGCTTAATGCTCTAGGATTCAATTAGGTGAAATAAGCTTAAGTGGGTTGTATCCGCTGTTATGACAGCAGTCAAATTACCAGGACCTGTCGCTTCCGCCATGTTACGAGACTTTTAGTGAGGGTGACGAGTAATGACGTAATAGTATGCTTCTAATTTAATGTTCATTGTTGGTTCCTTGATTTGATTGAAATATGACGACGAATCCCACAGTCGAATGAAAATGTGAACTTGATACGGGTATGCAGGTACTGTACGATTAATTTTATTGTGATTCCTTATCGAAGTTCATCCATTCGTAAATGTGCAGTGCTTTGAAGTAGTACCACCATTTGTGTATTTTTTAAATTACCTTTTAGTTCAGTTTGTTTAGAAAAAATACTGTTTTCCCAATAATCGGCAAAAGCCGGACGGGTTTCGATATAAGTAATTTTTTCCTTAACATCATCATTCTCCTGCCCTTACCCCAAATTATTTGGACGTCGGGAATCCCAGGCTGATTCCGGGCTACCGTAGGCGCGGGCTTGCAGACGGCGAGAATGGGTAGCTCGCTGTCCGGTAAGGACCAAGCCCGGGTCGATGGCGCGTTGTGTTCCACGCGTGAATCAAAGAGATGTCAGCACCAACTGAACAGCAACAACAGAATCACTTTCCAGTTTTGCTAGTTATTGTTTTCAGAATCATAGAAAAACGCCGAAAAGATTTTTCCGAAACTATTAGTACAAAAGTGTTCTTCTGAATTTAAAGATTGTCTTTTTTGTAGCGCTTGTGTAAGACAACGCAGAGCAACATGAAGCTAAATATAGCTATGATTCTTACCTTCACTGAAATATTTAAAAGACTCGCAAATGTGAAGTACCTAGATAACGTATGTTTCCATTGCCAAGGAATACTTATTGAACGTTTATCTCTCGTACTTGTGAACTTAAGAGTCAAGTGTAGGTAGCAGATAGCGCTATCATAAATGCACTGGCGCGTGTATTCCTACAATATGCGGGTAGTGATTCTAAACACTCTTATTTCGTTGGAATAAGGTTGGTTTTTGAACAGCATCGGGTTGTCTACTTGTTATTCGCGCAAGTTCATTGTTAGCAGTATTCAGCACGTGACGGACAGTTAGTACAGGCATCGTCAACGTGCCAACTTGATAAGTGTATGCATGTAGCCTTCAGTGAAAGCTTTGTATTCTAGGTATTTTCACCATTATTAACCCTGAATATAAGTAGTTTCAATCACAATGATTGGCTAAAAATCCACTGCAAATTTAAGGCAAGTTCTTTTAAATGTTGATCAAAAGTAATAAAACGACTGATTCGAGCACTTGTCAATAGAAAAGGCTTATAAAGGCGAACGATAAATTATTGTGCATGTGGACTACATTAAAACCAGGAACCTGTCCATAGTTCACACGTATTCAAAAACATTTTTCACACAGTTTGAAAACGGCAGTATCAAAAAGTCCAAACTTTCGGAAAAATAATGTTCCCACGTCGTGTGCGAATAGCTTCCGCATCAGGTGCTGAATCGAAAGGGTTCGTCAATCTCAAAGGGTTCCCATTATTATTGTTATTCTGATTGACAATCGCCCTCTCAAGTCGAGCCTTTTTTCTGCCAGATATAAAACTAATATTGGTAGGTCCCATCCTCTTCCGCCAGCTTTTTTGTACGTCACTGCACTGCATTTAGTTTTCGGAAAAAAGTTACTTTATTTGAATTGCTTTTAGTCTTTTTATGTCGTTGTATATCAAATTTATATCGAGTTTACAATTACGTTCAACGACCTTTTTCTTTGGGCATCCTATTTCTTCGTGGGTACGAGTTTTTGGTGTTAGGAGTTTGTCGATAGTGATACAGTTTTTCAAATAAAGTAATTAATTACTTCAAGGTCAATAAATTGTGAACGGGCTTAAAATGGTGATAAGAATATTCAAAGGGTTACCACCCAAAGGCGAGAATGGAATTTTATTTAATTACATTATCTAATTAGATACAGCGTACACAATAATGCTTGCATCTGCGTTTAGTTTCGTAAATTAACATCAAGTGGTCTACAACCGAATATTGTTTGTACTACGATATATTAGAGTTGTGTTTTGGTTGTTTTGAACTTAACTTGGTGGTGTCTGTTCCACGCGAGAAGTGTCGCCGCCGTGATGAATGGCCACGGGTTGATTTAAAGGGGTACATTTGAATGAAAGAGCTTGATATTGTGTATCTCTGTAAGCTATCCTTAAATGCAATAAAACTATAAAGTAACCTCAACATACGAGCACTTATCCTGAATAATAAATATTGATTCTAAATAGTAAAAAAAAATGATAAAAGATACGAACCATAATTGACATGAGGTGCGAAAAAACTATATCCTATATTAAGATCAAATCTGAGCTTGTAAGACAAATCGCTCCCAACAATGTCACCCGTTGGGTGCTCAAAGACAGCGTTCGGACCCATTCATCCATTTTTTAGTTCAAGAGGTACAATTAACAGTGACAGCGGTCAGGTTGTGTATAAAAAATTACCAGGGAACAAGTTTTTCCGAAATGTAGAGCTGAGTTTTTTTTTTTAATTTGTATGAATGAGGACGAGGATTTTATTGCATTTAGTATTTTGTTCATATGTCTATATTTTATGATGTTGCATCAAAAAATTCTTGCGGCGTATAAAAGGCGAGATTTACATCGGTGCCCTTTGTGCCTTCTGTGGGTGATCTCGTTTGACAAAAGTGTTAACATTTTCGTCCATAAAATATTTTGACTTCTCTCTTAATGGACGTAAGCGGACAGGTTAATTTAAAAAAAATGTGTTGTGGAATTTTGTTTGTTGTTAGATTTTAGATGCAAATGTCTTATTTATGTTTTTTTTAAATCGGCGATTATACTTTTTTAACCGTTTAATTCTAGCAACAAATAGAAATACTAATTCATCCCTCTTTTAAGTAGAAATAAAATAAGGTCCTCTTGTGGGTTTTCATGATAATAAACAATAATGGCAGATTACTGAACAATAAACATTTAAATCCAATTTCTGAGAGCCGCGAGAAAAGTCGCGCGGAAACGTAGTATATTTATGTGCTTAATCTAGGATAAGTTTATTGATTGCATGTCATAATTCCACCACCAGCACTCACAACATCACGACATGATAAAAATTAATAACCGTTTTCTTAAGTAATAGCCTCAAGCGACCATCGCGAATGGAAGGGTTTAACTTCACTGAACAACCCTTAAATATTCTACGGAAACGTTCATTATAACCTCTGCATAAAATTTGAAGTGGTTTAATTATCGGTTGTCTAATGTTCGTCAAAAGCGGGTTATTAAAAACTATTAGAATATTTTAAATTGTTGATTGTTCACCCTTTCCGCCCTTGACAGGTCCAAGCTCTAATTTAGCTAAAAGTATGATTGCAGGTTATTTGCTTTCATGAAATTAATTACACAAAACTTTGTTCTTTTTAATGAAATCGTAAAAAATATGATCGATTATGATAAGATGAAACCACACTTTGTATGAATGCCAAAGGATTATTTTTCATTTGTATTTCTGTTTTCAATTTACAATCGACAAACAACGATAGCATCGATGCGTGGACGCCTGTCAAAAGTTATATTTATTTTCTTTACAAATTCATAGAATCGTGCGAAATCACAGTGGAGATGTTTGCGGGTACCGTGGTATTATGCGCGGGCGCTCCGTTTGTCCGCACAAAGCTCCCCAACCCTTTGGCGACACAATGCGCGTCACTAATCTAGATCATGTGCGCTATTGTGTGTCATTGTAGGTGCGCTGCCCCCCTCCTCGCCCTGCGCCCGCGCAGCTCGCTCTCAGCGGGGAGAAGCGCGGCCCTGGATATCTCACTCGATGTCGATTTATAAGAAATTACAGCGCCGCGGGTGCCAGGTAGTTGCTCCCACGGATGCGTGTACACAATGCAAAAACTTTGCTCTCCAAAATTCACTAGTAAACCAAACAGGAAATGAACAACATTATTTCTTCCTATTGCCACTTTGTGTTCGACTATTATTCAGAATTATGTGTACAGATTTAAATTTTTCATAATGGCTTCCGAATTCTTTTTCATTGTATTATTACTTTCTCTGTAATCATAAATTACGGTTGATTGTCGTTCAAGGAAGATGCTCGATGATGAGAGTGTGCTCGGCCAATCATTAACGTATATGCAACAATTTCGTTAATAATTATGTAGAAATATTGGAAGCGGTTTCATGTGTGTTTAACTGGTTATTACTTTGTAACCTGGGGCTCGGACTAACGGAGCGATAACTTATAAATGTGTTAGAGTCGAATGATTTAAGAACGATTTTTTTTTAATGCGTGGGCCGAAGTCCATTACGTTTACGAAGATCTACTGGAAAAAACTACGTAATGTAGATAATAATATTTTTGTTATATTTTAATGTTTGACACTTAATATAGTTAAAGTAAAATATTGTATTTGTCTTAATTAAAGTGAACAAAGTTATGACATTCATAAATAACGAATGACGAGTTTAAACCATAGCCTTTGATTTATTGTCGAAATAAACCAGAATAACAGCATCAGTGACATCATGATACGTTCAACTTTAAAAAGTAATTAAAGAAAAAAGACATACCCACACTAATATTTTTACCTCGTCACTCCTATATCACTAAACTGCTCGTTATGAAATTTGACAGATAGGTGGTCTGAGACCTGGAGACTGGAGAGGCTAAATTTCATTCTGGGTATTTAGTATACAAACATATGAAATATAATACATAGAAATGAAGTCGCGGCAAATTTTCTATGGCCACAAAAAAAAACGCTCTTGCTATTTCAGCTTCTCCACAGCATCGTTGTTCCATATCACGAGTGAATGGGCGGCTTGTGCCCAAAGGACAAGTTGAGTGTCATCCCGCGGACATCGCTTAATTGGCACGAATAATTTTGTCGTACGACTCGTACGCAAACCACCAGCTCTTATAACAGTATACTGGGAATGATCGAGTACCAAATGATACAAGTTCAATTTGTTATTTCAGCGATTTAATTAGGTCCCAGAGGACACAGTGGACCATACGGTCTGCCCGGCTTGGGCAGAGCACCGCTTTGTCCTCGTGGCGGCGATCGGTGGTGGCGATCTCTCGCGTCCGGCCCTGGTCCAGGCCATGGTACGGAGCGAGAGTGCATGGGTAGCCGCCACCTCCTTCTGCGAAGCAGTAATGCTCGTGAAGAGGGAGGCGGCGCACATGAGGGAGAGACAGTACATGCGCCCTCACGGCCTTAGTCGTCGCAGGAGACGCCCTGGGCGTCGGGAATCCCAGGCTGATTCTGGTGCGTTGTGTTCCACGCGCGCCTCAAAGCGATGTCAGCACCAACTGGTGGGGTCTGCAAGGGCCGATGCCTGCCAGGGGTGCGGGTTATTCGAAAGAGATACCGCGGCCCATGGCACACAGGCAACTGAGGGAACACGGGTGGGTTTTAGTCAGTAAAAGTCTGACACGCCCTCCTGCTCCACCCAGAGCGGGAGAAGTTATTTGATGATTTTCCACCTAAAAAAAAGCGATTAAATTAGGTATGGATTTAGTTGTCGGTAAGCGATTTGTGAGGAATTATTATATTGACCATCAAGATTTTCTAGTATAGGTTTATGTGTGATATTTTAAACTCGATCTTTTTTATTAGCATAGTTTATTTTACTAATATAATAATAATAAAGCTTTATTTATTCCTTACACATAGTTTACATTAATTCTGAACATTATTTGTAGTGTTAGTATTATACTTATTCTAGTTTGGTAGTATAATATGTTATTAAACTGCATTAACGCGTTTTGTTGTAAGGACCGCTCTGGCGGTGAAAGCCTCCTCCATTTCCTTCCATTTTGCTCTCTCGCGTCTCTTGCCAGTCTGCTCCAGCTTTTTCCCACCGTGGCAACTATGTCATCACTCCATTTTTTGAATGGCCTTCCTTTCCGTCTTTTCTTGTGAATAGGGTAACAATTAGTGACAATTCTGGACCATTTGTTCCCTGGTGATCTTTGAACATACCCAGCCCATTTCCATTTTTGGGTCATTATGGTTTTTTGCTATGTCTTTTACCTTGAAAATTTTACTAACATAGTGATAAGTTAATGACTAAAAATATTGTACCTACTTCTAACTTCACACACACCGTTCCGTTACTCGTTCGACGGAATTTTTATACGTATGCAACCAGTGTTTCTCATTCTAAGTGATTAGCTGTATTCCGTTTTTGAGAAATAAATGTCTTAAACCATATCTTTTAAGTTTTAACACATTACCAATCATTATTAAGGTCCCGTGAGAAGTTAGAACTTTCTGGAAAATAGAAGAAAATGCTCGAAGTCCCTGCCTACCTGCACTATGCTATCAGTTGGCCGGCTGGTAACACGATATATTTTAGGTACAGCTTTGAGATAGCTATAATTATCAAGCTCATTAACACTTGTAATTTACTGATCACAAAAAGTTCGCTTATTAAATAATGTATACAGAAATTTTGACAAATAATTCAGGTGTCGTAAGTAGCGTCGCGTCGTGTTAAAACGAAATAAAAGAACATAACACAGTTGTACTTTTGTGTGTAACACAATGTAAAGGCGATTATCATATAAACAATTTAACACCTCGATGTAAAGGGGTGTACGGACACAAAGACACGGTGCGCGCGCTCGAGATCGTGTAGATTACACCTTATCACACATCTTCAATTGTTGGTACAAACATTTGAAGAGCATCTTCTTTCATACTTTGAGTTTTTTGTCCAATGTCAAAATATGTTTACACTGACATAAAAGCTACTTTTTTAACACAACATTTCTAAATGTTAGAAAAGAATAGGGCAACAACATCTACTCTATAAATAAAATAGTATAAAGAAAAAACAGATAATGGCTTATCACATAAGAATAAACATTATGAAAATACATTTTTTATTATTTATTATCTTGAATATAAGATCCACATGTAAACACACTTAGGGCTGTAGTCACCAGATTTAATTTACAACTTATTTTGCTACATTAAAACACACCACATTCTATTTTAAAAAGAATTTTAATTATTATCTAGTTTCAGCTTGTATTTCCAAAGTTATGGAGCGGTTATTCGTACACAAGTTAAGGTCAGGAGGTGGGAACAACATGGCGAACTGATGCTTATCTAAGTTGTAAGACAAATATCTTCCACGTCCAACAATGTCTCTGAACATAGGACACCTCTATTCTCCTGTGATTTATATTTTTTGGAATTAATTGGGTGTGTTTTTACAAGTAATTTTGAATGGTTTGACTTGTTTGAAAACGTTTAAGTTTTGAGATGAAAGTATCTGTTTCAACATTTATGTATTATTGGCTAAAAATAAACCAAGTTTCTCACTTCCAGTATACGAAAGAGAAATTCTGTGCATAAATAACTATACCACACGACATACTTCCTGCCAAATGTTATAATAATTATAGCTACACGGCACACTGTCCGATTTCAGCGCATGTGCAAAACACCAGAGTAAGTATTTAATCAAAACTGTAGTTCTCAAATCTCAGAGCAGTGGGGGTCCTGTGGTATCGGCCGCGACTTACGTTGTAGGTCGTAGGTTAAAGCCCAGACAGGCGCTTCACCGTATGCAAATTATTTCATCGCCACTGTCTCAAAACAGTGAAGGAAAACATCTTGAGGAAACCGGCATATCCTAGAACCAAACATTCTAAGACATGTGACATCTACCAACCCGCACTGGGCCTCCGAGGTAGATTACGGCCCACTCCCACTCACCGAGAGTAGGCCTGTTTCCCACTGGTGTTAACATTATCAGCTGATTATGCTACGTAGTTCTCAATCTAGGTCTTCTCTATGATTCTTCTACTGCACTTATATACACAATGTTATTGATAAGGGACTACAACAAGCACACGTAAACACAACACATACCTGGGCACGCCGCGATTGCGGCGGTAAGTCCCCTCTTTGAGGAGTGGCTTGAGAGGCGGCATGGCGTCCTCACCTTCCGCCTGACACAGGTCCTCACCGGACATGGCTGTTTCGGGAGGTTCCTGTTTCGGATTGGGCGGGAGGAAACGCCCGGGTGTTTCCATTGCGAAGATCGCCCAGAGGACACGGTGGAGCATACGGTGGAGGTCTGCCCAGCTTGGGCGGAGCAACGCCGTGTCCTCGTGGAGGTGATCGGCGGCGGCGATCTCTCGCGTCCGACCCTGGTCCAGGCCATGGTACGGAGCGAGAGGGCATGGCTGGCAGTCCTCGCAAAGAGGGAGGCGGCGCACGTGAGGGAGATGCAGTACATGCGCCCTCACAGCCGTGGCCTTCGCAGGAGACGCGAACGAAGTTGCGAGCAGAAGCTAGTTTCTTCATACTAAGATTCACCTGTTGGGTACCAACGTGAAACACGCTTTTATGAAGCTGTTCTCTGTTATACCACTAAAAAGGTACACCTAGTCCACCTTGTACACTAGTAGTACCTAAAACCAGGTAAAGATGAGAGTAATGTGTAAAGTTATGTGTCGTGAAATGTAACGTTTTGCGTGTGGACGGCACTACGAGCATTACACATTAGGCACGGGCTTGCGGACGGCGAGTAATGGGTAGCTCGCTGTCCGGTAAGGACCAAGCCCGGGTCGACGGCGCGTTGTGTTCCACGCGCGCCTCAAAGAGATGTCAGCAGCAACAGAGGGGCCCGCAAGGGCCGATGCCTGCCGGGGGTGCGGGTTGTTCGAAAGAGATACCGCCGCCCCTGGCACACAGGCAACTGAGGGAACACGGGTGGGTTTTAGTCAGTAAAAGTCTGACACGCCCTCCCGCTCCACCCAGAGCGGGAGAAGTTATTTGATGATTTCCCACCCAGGAAAAAAAAAAAACACAACACATACCAACCAACACATGCTAATATACTTTCTGACTGCGTATTAAGTTGAATAGATTTCTACATTCGTTACGTTCGAGATTGCCATTTTTTCTCGTTTTCCATGAAGCCATAAGGCACGTGTATAAATCCCTGCGCCTGCGCATGGCCTAGGGGGTGGACGCTTCCTTTTTACTTCACCTTTGTTACGCTTGCCAGCGAATTTATTTCTTATTCGCGCGTTGAGTTGCGCTTCCTGGGCGGTTGGCTGTGTACCCTCTGGCGGTGGGCTATGTGACATACTGTTGGATAAAACTATAGGCCATTGGATAAGAAGGTTGATTGATAACTTACTCCAAAAAGAATACAAAATTATTATAAGAAATATTGGAACTGTCGTGAAATTTTGATGTTGCTACCTACGATAGCTGATTACAATGCACTCTCCCGTGACGTCTTTGTCAGCGTTTACGATACCCTAGGGAGGTTTGGGGGTGGCCTTATTCAAAACTGTGGACTTGGTAACATTTATGAGACAAAGCTTTCGACGTACCTATTTTTGCTATGTAGTGCACAATAAACGTCGACTCATTTCATAGTAATTTATTGCGATACAAAATAAAACATGTAATATAAATACTAGAATTTTTTTGAACTGCTAAAATCACCTAATTTGTAAAATCACTTTTTGTAGACTCTCTGCATAAAGTGCTACAAAAAATCGTAGCGCGCTACGAATAGCCTACGCACCTACGGCAATTAATGTTGGTCAAACAATTTGTTCGTGTGTTCGCCGCCGTCTCGGCAGCGGGAGCATTCGTTAATCCGCGGACGACTGTGAATTCTTTATTCTTTAGTGTTTTAAGTAAGCACATATATACGTATGTATATGTATTTCATGTACTACGTACATACGTTTATATGGCCACAAACGATTGTCTTGCCTTTTGTTTTGAGTTTACAGCTTTATGTTAAATCGAGACATGATTTTTATTGTTTTTCTGTGGCTTTATAATACATAATGAACAAATGGGGTACTATAAAGTTTAATTGTTTATCGATATCGGTTGTAAAGTTATTTAGATGTATCGCTATCTATTTACTGATTGTACTATATCGTGGGAAAGTCCTCGCTTTGCTTGTATCCGTTCACATGCAATACTTTTGTTTTTGACTATTTTTATTCGGATTAATGCAAATGGGTTGGTACCTACTGTTGCTTGAATGTGTTCTTAATTGCATGTGAACGAATGAGTGAAATCTTTAATGACAATAACCTAGGGCCTATCAAATAGAGAAACAAGTACAAAAGTAAGAATTGTGTGGTGACATAGTTTGTCTAACTTACCAGACGATACTTACAATTCAATTAAATTGCAAACTATAGTTTTGTATAATTTAGAAGCATTTTGTTTGAATTTTGTAAATGTGAGTACCATGCATCCGTTTATTGTGTTGTTATGATGTACGTTGACTTGAAAAAGCATGGCAGTTGAGAGTATGTCATGCTCACATAAATGTCTCACTGATGGTGGCGCGTGTGTTGGATCATTCGGTTCCCTACAAAATGGTTGAGCTGGATGGTGCTGATCCACGCGTCAAGTTCGTGAACGAGCGCTGTCGGTTGAGACTGTCTCCTAACTTCCAGGGCTTATTTTTATCTTGTATTTAGAATTGTTTATATTTTTTTTTTTTTACATTGTTCTCACATACAGAAGCAACAAGAATAATGTTCCCAAGATTTTGTAATATTTTCAACTTGATTTTAAAAGAGTGTCCGTGGAGTTTCTTGCCCGTTCTTCTCCATAGAGATCTACGTTTTGGAATGGGCAACTAGCTTCAACTTTCCAACTGATCGACTTTTTGACAATTCAAAAGTGCCTGTAAATGGTTTAATTGAAATAAATGCTTTGAGTTTGAGTTTGATAATTTTACAATTGAGATCCAAACATTTCGGGCGATCATATTTTTAAAAACTGCAAATTCAGACGTTCACATTAATCTTAAGGTAATTCTAAATCAATCAATCATCTGCCTAGCCTCTTCCCAACTAGTTTTGGGTCGGTTTCCAATCTAACCAGATGTAGCTAAGTACCAGTATTTTACATAGAGCTACGGCCTATCTGACCGTTACAATCCAGTTACTGGGTAATACGATACCCTTTGGTAAGACCGGTTGACAGACTTTCGGCCTTCTGACAACCCGTAACGAAGATCTACAAATGACAACCGGGACCAAAGGCTTAACGTGCTTTGCAGGGTTTTGGTGTGAAATGATGGTCACCCATCCACGGATCAGCTGCGGCAAGGATAGGTTAACCTGATCGATCGACCTGTGCAGCTGTTATTACTTAGCCACAAGCCCCTGTAATTAAAATAAATAAATGATAAAATCAAAATCAAAATCAAAAGTCATTTATTCAAACTAGGCTTAGAGTCAGCTCTCTTTGAACGTCAAAATTACATAAGACAGTCCACCCAAAACGCCCGCCCTTCACCACTTCCTAGTACTTTAGCTGGGAAGAAGAAGTAGCGCGAGAAACTCCCCAGCAGCACAGCTGTCTGTTAAGTTAGAAGAACTTGATTCTATACAATAGTAGGTTAAATAATCAGTAGGTAGATAATCATATTCAATAGGTTCTTTACGAAGCATTAGCGTTACTTCGAGCTTATGTACAGCAGTATCTGAAAAAGCTCTTCCCAATCCCTGATTAATCGATTACCTTGCACTATCCTGTACTTATTCAAAATGACCGAACCATCTCAAAATCTAAAGATCAAAGCTGCCATAAATTTCGGCACTTTGGTATATCACGCATAACTAAATTCTAATACTACTAATTGGATGCAAATCTAACCTGAATACTAACAAGCGGTGTTTAGTCCGGTCAGATGTTGTAAATCAAGTGGACCAGATCAAACGGATAACGTTTTTCCCTCATAAAAATGTAGCAAAAAATATGGTCCAAATGTGGTTTGAACAGTGGCCCTCCGCAATACGGCCCCAGGCTAGCGATTTTTGTCTTTATTTATTTTTTCATTTTACCTTTCTATAATTGCCCCCAATATTTCAAAAGTTTATTACCCCGTGTGAAATATTGTTATTCAGAAAAAATGGTAAAGAATATCGATGTAGAAAAAGGGTTAATTGTTGTGTTTTAGCATTAATCGTGGTACATAATTAGCTACATTTTCTGATAAATGAGAGAAGATTTGATGTGAGTACCTACATTTTTTAAGAAGCTCGTAATTATTTAAGAATTAAACAGGTATGTGCATTACTGTTAATGTGCAACATGTCTCCAGTGTAATTATACATGTAAAAAAAGACGTTTAGTTAATGTTAATTTTCCATTTACTTGAAGTCATTATGTAGATACGGAGTTATTGATAGGTACGCTACCGAACACATGTAAGTATAACTAATTGATTAAAATATTTCTTTTTATTGCTTCATAAGCGCTCAATCTTAATGTCTGTATATAAATAGGCGGTAATGTAACACCTTTGGCTTAATAATGTGAATCATTAGGTGATATCATACCGTCTGAAATGATTCAGGTATAATTGTTGTTATCCGTTTAAGCGGTATAAATCTTGCGTTGTTATGCTGTGTGATTTATGTGCTGCGCGTACGCCGATCGCTGCCGTAGGAGACGGTTTCCCACGTCCGTTCTTGTCAGTAATTATTATTCAACATTTATTTCGAGTCAGCGGTTACTACGAAAATTTGGATTTAAGCTACAGTTGGTTGATATTGTTTTGTTGAGAAAGGAGTTGTTTTCAATAAGAAACACACATCTGAAGGAATCACTGAAAAATATTAAAGAAAAAATACCTTGGATGTTTTTAATCATCAATGGAACTCAAGATGTGGATTATCTTTCTAAAACATAATCATAAAAATGTTCGCATTCTTTCGGAGGGGTGGTCCAAAATCTAAAACATAAGTAAAACCAAAAACCATTAATTATTAAAGAACCTTCGATTTTTTGCACATTATTATCCCGTTGTATAGATACGTCTTGGGGACGTATTTGATAAAGACGTCGAGACTCTTATCAAGGGGTGAAGTCTTTTTAGAATTGGCGCCATACAGATTAAGATACTGCCCATAATGTGTTAATTAAAAAAATACTTTTCTTTTTTTTCACACGAGTTATCAACCACTTAAGTAAATGAAGATAGGGGTACACTATCGCGGTTTTTACACTTATAGAAGCGTTAAAATTTAATCAATGAGAGGTGTAATACGTCAGAATCCACATAATTCATTATCAGAATCTGGGGGCATTAATTGGCATTTAAAATAATTAATTTGGTCATTAAACAATTTAAATTAATTGCGAGGAGTTTGCCATGCTAAAGTGCCTGACTTTTATTACAACTTGACTAAGTTATTATCTCTTATATTGGGTGATAATGGGTGCCTCACAAATCAGTAATGAATGGAAGCTTTATTATGTAAATTAAAACAGTTGATAGTAATGTAAAATGGCTAATAAAAGATTTTATCTGCGGCTTGAATAAGTGTTTTCTCGTCCAATCACAAAGATAATAAAAATAATGTATATTTACATATATGCATAAATGCACACTTATCGGTGTGTTATTGAATATTTTGTTCCTAAAATAAACAAAACATCACTCCTTGTTTCCCCGAAGGGTTAGCCAGAGGTGGGCCTAGAGTACCTACCTATAGCACACCCACATTTCGCCAGTTTTGTATAAGTCCCATGTAAAAAGGGGCGAGCCTATTGCCATCCACTAGGCACAAATCCAGACTCCGAGCTGTTACTGAGAAATTCCAGACAGAAAAAAAACCCAATAACACTTTGCCCGACTTAGGAATCCCACCCAGGACCTCATGACCTCAGGCGCTTGCGAATACTAGACCAACGATGCAGTTATATTTTCTTTCTGAAAGAACTTAAAGATCCTTACTTCTTACGTAAGTATATGTATACAAAAAATCCAGACGTTACGTCTAAATTACCAAACAGTCGTGCATTTTTCATTACACATAACTTTTTATGACGCAATAAATATATTTCATTAATACACAATATTTATACGTTGGCATTGTGATGTCTTCTAGCCTCGAAGATTTATGTATGAACACAAAACATTTTATAGGGGGATGGCTCGTTAACACCAATGTAAACGTCGGCCAGTGAAATATCTTAGTTACTGCCGGTAACAGTAACTGACCGTTGTTTGCTTTACCATTCCTATCATTGACATTCAAATTCTGAAGAATTAATGGGGACAGTGTTATGATAGTGTCGTAATATATTGAAGAATAACACATCTTTTATTGTCGATCGTAAAACAGAAAGTGTTTGTTTATTAGAATTTCGATATGTGGGTGACCTTTTTATTAGACGAATAACAGTCCTCAGCAGCAACCAAAATTCCACCATACATCGAATCAACCTTAGGATTTCCGTAGTTCCATGTAGTTGGGAGGCCACTAGGCCCAGCATGGCAGCACAGAATCACGCTCGTACGAACAAATATTTTCAAATTTATGTTCGTTTCGCCCATAATATATAATTAGTTGTAAGACTTTATTCATATCTATAAGTCCTTGAACTGTCTCCGAACTAAACTGGGAAGATGTAAAGGTCGAACCTCGTTAAGTGACCTCGTCGGCAAGGTGTGAATGTGGAGCTGTGTCACAAACTGTGCCCCAAAACATGCAGTCAAGGTAACCTTTGCGCTGCCACCGATAACGCCGTGGACGTGGCGAAGTTTTGGCCCAACAAACTGTCTTCAACCATCTATGGGTGATAGGTATTGTATACTTGCCGCATAAAACAACAAAATACTGTAAGAGGATATATTGCATCTTCGATTCAAACATCGTTCGAATTTACGTCAAGTTTTCTTCGCGCGTTGTTGCTAGGACATTGGTTTCCGTCACGGTTTAATAATGGTGATACTATGCGACATCCAAAAATATTGTAAGTCGAGTCAACATCGTTGCAAAACGGCTAAGATGATGAAGTCAGTGACCTCTTAACAGAGCGGGAACTAAAGAATTGATAAGGGTAAATGTTAATTATAATTACCTACTTTATGAATCAGGTATTACGTTCTTAATTAATGTTATCTTCGAAATATTGTCGCTATATTTAACAGCTGATTACATTTTACCTCTGTTTCTTAGCGCTCATTAATAGAGAACTACAAGTTTGCGTGTATTACTCCTTGTTCATATCATTGTGAACTTTAATTAACTTCTTCATTATTTATTTTTTTTTTCGTTCCATCCAGGCTTGAGCCGGACCACTATCGTAACGAAAGATAAAATAATGATGCGGTCAACGGTGAAACACGGTTGCAAGTACGAGTGCCTAGATAAGACACCTATTCACCTATTAACTACATAAGCATAGGACTACAATTTGATCAAATATTTAGAAATCTCAGAGCCTTTCTTTAATTCATGATACCCCACATTATGATTAGCATGTGCCCCGCGGAAATCCTCAAGGAAGCGTGCCAAAACACATGTAGCTATCTGCAACAATTCCATCAATTTCATTGACACAAATTCGCACCTGGGTGAGCATATGCCAATCTCAACAGTTGTACAATTTCGTCTATCTGAAAGTGTAGGGTTGCACAAAGAAAGGGGTATTGTAAATAGAAAGTTTTTGCGTAAACTGTCATCGGGTTGTCTGTCTGACCGTGAGCACCCGTCGCGTCCTTAGGATTTCATCTGTCCTGCAGCTTGTTTATTGTGCAATGAGCACGAGTTTCTGCATCTGCTTGTGTCGCTTTTGCCCCAATTAAGACGACGTAGATAGCTTCTGCAAATTAAGCCTTTCCTTCCTAGCAGCAATATATACATTGCAATTTACGAAAAAAAGTTTTGAAAGTTGTACTGGAAATAAAACTTTGTTTTTGTCTAACATTTAATAAAACAAATTCCTCAGAACGATTATTGCACTGTTGTTTCTGCTGTTGTTTATCTTCTCTCACAAATAAAGAATTTACATCATCATCACCAGCCTGGCCTTTTCCCAGCTATACTGCGGTCAGATTCTAGTCTAACTGGATGCAGTTTAGTATTTTACAGTAGTACCAGTATTTTACATGAAGCGACTGCCTATCTGACCTCCCCAACAAAGTTACTGGGTAATATGATAATCCTTGGTGAGGTACTACTGGTCTAGAACTAGTGGTCTATATTTATAATTTACATGTTTACTTTCTATTATAATTATAAGCAAAAGAAAATACAATTAACGATTTAAGCTTTTTTCATTAAAAGGTGCAGGTGAGACAGAAGAAATTGAGATTTGAATGACATGACAACCAAAAGAAAAGTGGTGAAATGGTAATATCAAAGTCCATGATATACAGGGATTTTTAATTATCCTGCGCTACTTTCGCGCATTCGCATTTATATCAAGGCGGATGTTGAAAAAATTACTTCGAGCAAGGTACACTCGAGTGCACAATATATGGAAAGTTAAGTGCAGAGAAATTATTTGAAGTTTCAAGCATTTTTTCATTTCATGTTATTGAAATGTGTTAAAATGTTGGTCTATTCTGTTTGCATAAATCTAACGAGACACACGTAATACCTTAAGTATTTTCAGTTAGTAAACCCTGCGGACCCCGAAACAAGCGCATGCAAGACTTTTCTTGACAGTTTTCAGGATATGAAAAGAACAAAAAAAAAATGGTCTAAAATTACTTATTTAATTATATTAATTAATTAATTAATGTTACCACTTTTCTATGTCATAATATCAGCTCAGAATTTGTAACTGTTAATAATACATTTAGGCGTATTTACGTTGATTGATGCAGGTTTAAAAATCTGCTAAACATGACAGAAAATCATCATGTTTTCAACTAAAGAGTAGTTGAACAAGTCCTAAAACAAAACGCAATATAAATCTTACTCAATTTGCGCTCGTCAGTACGCGACGATGACAAAGCCGTGACTTGTGCCACTCACAGCACCTGAGCCGCGACACCTTGCTGCTACCCGCAATCCTTCACATCTGCCGCACCGGCCACGCCACTTATTGCTAGCCCGCACTAAAACTATACGTGTAACAACCTCATTTATTTGCAACGCATTGTTTGACACATACATGGATAGAAAAGCTTAGGTGTGAGTTAGAATTTTATTATAGTTAGAACTAACCCTTATGTATACACCTGTATGATGGTAGGGTTAGATCAAGTGCGTTAACTGAGTTTAGGTGCACGATTCGACAAATGCGTGCACTGACTGGACAGGTCATCTCAATCTGTGTGGTTATCTCCTCAAAACACCATTTCGAACATCTATCTGCATGGGCTTCTCATGATCTGACTAAGTTTATGTCCAAAAGAGGCTGTGACCTCCGAGTTTGTTTCGGCGTTTCCTTTCAGAGTAGTCAGATAGGAAACGCCGAAAAAAATATTTGATGTGTAAGTGTTTGTACAAACCTACTGTCAGAAATAAAATCATTTATCAAGAATAGTAAATGCGTCTTGTTATGATAATTTCAGCATTAGCTTTAAGCATATTGTTGATTGGTAAAAAGTGAAGCAAATTTATGTATTATGAAGTTTTAAAATTCTTGGTTACAAGACTTACCGCGTCAAAAAACATGAAGCAATTTAGGTAACTAAAATTGGTTACCTAAATTGCTTCAAGTTTTTCGGAAATGTAAATAATTAGTTAGCATTTTCAATTTGATAAAACTACTCTAAATAGACAGCTGAATAACGATAACCATTACTATTGGCATTATCGACATAGGCTTTTTCTTTTTCTCAAAATACTCTACATAAACTCATACCTGGTCAGCGATTATATCACCAAATTCTAGGTAGCAATAGAATCAATTTCACGGTACAAAAACATTGTTTAAAATAATTCTCAGTGAATGACATGTTTTGTAAACATATTATCGATGTAACAGTCTGTAAGCGAACAATTTGTCTGTCGAAGCAAGAGATTTGATCTTATCACCTCCATTGTGGCTGAGTTTGGTTAAAGATTACGTTCAACCGCGTCTTTAAAGGTTTATTTTGAGAATTATTCGGTTAAAATTACTTGTTCGTGGGTGTTATGGGAGAAATTGAGCTAGTGAGTGTGGAATTCAGTTGTGATGGATTGTGTGAAAAAAATATGAAGAAAGTAAAACATGAAACGATTAAAGACGACGAAATACACGAATAAGAAAGACAGCAGCATTCGTTTTCTTGGTATTATAACGTCTTGATTATGTACAACTTTACGAGATAATGAGTCTTTGGCACGACAGTCACCAATTAGTGTAACATGATAATTTTATTAATCTTTTATTGGTTACAATCAACGTGATTTAAGAAACTCATAAAATTTTATTTGTAGATAGTTTTTCCTAAAATATGAATTCAGAAAGTGTAAGATTTGTTTAGTAAGCCTCATCAATAATATTGGACGAATGCATCTAGACAAATACATTTGGCTTATCATATGAATTCCATTCTAAACCCAAAAATATGAAAAATGATGAATGGGAACACTGTCAAAAGTGATATTTATTTTCTTTACAAATTCACGGAATCTGTGCGAATCTGCCGAGATGTTTGCGGGTATCGGCGCATTATGCGCGGGCGCAGCGTTTGTGAGCACACAATACAACCCTTTGGGGACACAATGCACGTCACTAATCTAGATCATGTGCGCCGCTGTCACCCACACAATGAATATCTTGGACATCTCATTCGATGTCGATATAAAAGACTACAAGTGAATGCAACCGTTGGGTGTCGCCTAGTATTTTATTGGTCCCGGTCGAAGTTCGACGAATAGATTAATGTTTTCTATTACCGTTTATTATGAGCTAACCACAGTGTCGACAATCGTTATCCTAAACATGCTTATTTATAATCGTAGCATCGTGCCTGTGCCGGGGGCGCGCGGCGTCCGATCCTTTGAATGCAGCCATACATCACGGATCCTAAGTAGACAGTATATCAACCGATATTCAGAGTAATTAGCCCTTTGGCGACGGACCTCCGGGATTTATTGTGGTAGGGCGGTAATGTGGCCGACAGCCGTGTTGCCGGCTTTTGTTCTCCAGCCCCGAAATATTCAATTGGGTTATTATTTCGTGCGTTAAGTAGATCTGTCGGGAACTGTTGAAGAAGCTACGGCCGCCTATTAATAAGTAAGTGCATTACTCCTTCGGTGTCCTCCGGAGGGAGGTAAATTAATATTTAAAGGCGGTTATACGTCAGCATCGCGTTCATGATTACATCTAATGTTAGACCACTGCTTACTGATTATATTTCTTTGAAGTGTCTGTGGTAGATACGGAGGATTGTGGAAGGATTCATGTCATCTTTTTTTTTGTAATTTAAATCAAGTTAGTAAATCTCCTGATCGCTACCTATTAAGTGCTCTTTGGGTTACCGTTTCACCAATGGAGAGTAAAGTTGCGGAACATGTGAACTCAATTCTATTATCACCTAGATAATGAAAAAGAGACTTCCGACAAAAGAGTTAAGATGTTGCACAAAAAGGGGCGCTAATCAGTTCGGTTGCTACCGCGATCCGTCAATTAATTAAGTTGCCTATAGATATGAGAGGCGACAAAGAGACAGCCGCCGGGAGAATGCTACCACTTCACAATATCGCTACCATTATCATCAAATAGAACCTTATTATCTTAGGAATAGCGGAGATTTTGTTAGATTTTGTCGATAGGTGGTGCATTAGCTACCGTAGGCGACGGCGCGTGATAACGCCGAGTGCAGCTACATCGTAAAACATCATTAGCAAGATAAACAGCCCAAAAGTAGCCTTTAGTGAACCGAACGCAGGAAGTTATACAGATATGTGTGCAACTTGATTAATGTGTGGAGAAACTCAGATTCGTTAATAAATTGACGAGACAAAAAACTCTTCAAAAGATACGTTTTAAGATGTAAAAAAGAATTATAATCACTACTATTGGGATATACTGATAGGTGCTATTTTGCCAAATTACGCACGAAAGGTCTCGTACATTAGTGAAAAATATTCCCAAGAAAACAGTAATTTTATCGCAGTTAAGTCGTTAATAGAACAAACAATCTCATTGTGTGGTTGGTGCGACAAGAAAAAACGAACAAAGGGGGGCCGATGTTAGAAAACTTAATTTTACACCCGAATCAAAACTTCATCCCGTATTGTGTTTGTATGGTGCTAACCAATTCTCTTTTGTTGCGACCCCGCCCACGCTTATTATCAGATGTTTGGATGGCATGTCATTTTTTATCAAAACAATGACGTTTTTATAGAAACAGTAGGGTAACATGGTCGCTCTCACGCGTGGTGTTACAAGTGAATTTGTCAAAAGGTCTAACAATGCAGTCAAATATAATTTACGTGGACGTATAAATTAAACCGCCTAGCTTTTGTGTTTGTAGAAACAAGGAGTTATCGCTTAGAAAAAAATATGAAACGAGTAAGACGCTACGTAGTTTTTGCCTACCCCCATTGTAAGTAGTAGCGAGTTTATGTATGTATGAGAAAGACGTTATAACATTTTTTTTTGCTAAAAATTCTTACACTCTACTGAAAAAGAGGCATCCCGCATTACTTTTGCTTTTCATGAATAATGTGTTCAGATTATGTATTCCAAAGTAAGCAAAAGTACGAAACTCTATAGATTAAAGTAATAATTGGAGTAGTAGTCAAAGTAGTAAATACTTAGATAAAATAAAACCGGATAAATGCGAGTTGGACTCGCACTGAATGGGTTCCATACGATGAATGAAAAGTTAAAAAAAAATCGAAAATTAAAAAAATCATGTAAAGTAGGTTGCCAAGAATTACGTCACACCGGTTTCATTGTTAAAAAGTTATCAAGGGGTCTAAAAAGGCTACTTTAGCAGAATCATAATATGATCATATTATGAATTATATTTAAAATCGTAAAATGGTTACAAACAGACAATTCATAATATTATCTGCGTAGACAGCACGCAATTCATTTGTTTGACAGTTTTGTATGGAAATTCGTAAAATGGTTACCAAATTATGAATTGCTTTATTAAAGTAAAATGTCCAATAGCAGAATCATAGGGGAATGCAGGAAATTAATCACTTTTAGAGGAATTGCTTAATGTGGCCTTTTTAGACCCGCAGTAGGTACTAATGTAACTCTAACTCTACAAGGTCTTGGTCAAAATGTACGGAATGATGGAAAAACATCCATGTATATGTAGGACCTATATGTTCACATGTTCCTCCGTGTCGTTCCTGCCCACATTACGGCTTCATAAGGGTTGCGTGCCACAATTTACTTGGCCAATATCTTAATAAAAACAACACGAAATTACAGTTATCCGTGTCCACGTTCCGCGACCTTTAAAAAAATAATGCCAGTATATCCACCCACATTGGTTATAAATTAATAGAATCTGCCCTCATCGTGTGTCATATAATAATGGTTGATTGGGTTCGTGTGAGGTATTTTTTTATTATTTTTAAGGAATATCTCGATGCGATCACGCAGCGTCCCGCTAATTCTCTACATCTGGACAACGATGATTTATTATATCTAAAGGGTAATAACAGCATTGACACAAACGAACAGACGGGTTGTTTGGATATAAAACTATGGGAACATGAAATTTTTTAAGTAAATAATTTTTATGCCCGGACTTATCGAGAAAAATTGCAGGTCATTTGTCACTGAAATGATGAAGAGTTTAAAATATTGTATCAGCTTGAAAATTATGATTAAATATTTACCGAATAAATTACAGATGTATCGCTTAAGTTCACTTACCTATAATAACAGTATGTCATTGCGTAATCTATACTAATATTATAAAGCTGAAGAGTTTGTTTGTTTGGTTGAACGCGCTAATGTCAGGAACTATTGGTTCAAATTGAAATATTATTTTAGTGTTGGACAGCCCATTTATTGAGGAAGGCTTTAGGTTATATTATATCACGCTAAACCCCTTAGGAGCCGAGCAAAGAAAAAAAAGTCACGAATACGAAGCACTCGC
The DNA here is from genome assembly GCA_949091785.1 of Polymixis lichenea. Classification (NCBI taxonomy): domain Eukaryota; kingdom Metazoa; phylum Arthropoda; class Insecta; order Lepidoptera; family Noctuidae; genus Polymixis; species Polymixis lichenea. The sequence goes on along the minus strand of OX420939.1, from coordinate 8,613,896 downwards.
ACGGGCAGGCGATTCGAAGTAACGGAGTGGGTCGGTGGAGCGAGAAATTTGACGCGAACGAAGTTGCGAGCAGAAGCTAGTTTCTTCATACTAAGATTCACCTGTTGGGTACCAACGTGAAACACGCTTTTATGAAGCTGTTCTCTGTTATACCACTAAAAAGGTACACCTAGTCCACCTTGTACACTAGTAGTACCTAAAACCAGGTAAAGATGAGAGTAATGTGTAAAGTTATGTGTCGTGAAATGTAACGTTTTGCGTGTGGACGGCACTACGAGCATTACACATTAGGCACGGGCTTGCGGCGAGTAATGGGTAGCTTGCTGTCCGGTAAGGACCAAGCCCGGGTCAACGATGCGTTGTGTTCCACGCGCGCCTCAAAGAGATCTCAGCACCAACTGGTGGGGTCCGCAAGGGCCGATGCCTGCCAGGGGTGCGGGTTGTTCGAAAGAGATACCGTCGCCCCTGGCACACAGGCAACTGAGGGAACACGGGTGGGTTTTAGTCAGTAAAAGTCTGACACGCCCTCCTGCTTCACCCAGAGCGGGAAAAGTTATTTCATGATTTCCCACTTTCAAAAAAAAAAGACGGTCGCGCTGATCCATCGACTGCTGATTATAAAGGCTCTTGTAGTGCTTGTCCGCGGTGCGTTTGTATGCAATCCAAACTATTCACATTACATTGTACGATACATTACATTACGCATTACACACGTGTGGACTCGGCTTTACACAGCGAAAATCTTTCAACCAACCTCCTAGCACCTTAAAGTTGATTGTGGTATGACATTATCACTCCAGCAGTCAATATTGTCGCTTATACCTGTGACATAATCCCTAACTGACCTATAATGACAGCAAGAGCCTTTTAAAATAATAATTAACGTATGAGTAAAAGCTTTTTACAGTACATATGTCATATAAAAAGCTTATATCGTATTGTGTATCATGTGAACCAAGCCCTTGATTTATATTTGCTGTTTTAAAATGAGTGAAATAAAGTCCACAGGGCCAGACACTGATTCGTTCATTATGCTAATTTGTGTTGTTTTGTGAGGAGCTCAGTCGCTTCCCGCTGTTTTGTTGACAGCTTTCTTTGTTTTCATATATCTTATATTAAGGGTTATTCACAAGATTGTCAAATCATTACAAGACCTTTCTTTTAAGACTTGCCTGATTATACGGAGTTGTGGAATACTTATATCACTTATTGACGGACTGTGTTCGACATGAGTCTCATAGAAATTATTTGTTGAGGGTCTTGAGGTGGAAACGACTTGATATGGTGAGTCAGTTCAGGTTTATACCCCAAATGTAATCGGAAGCATTGTGTATAGAAGGTACGATGGTACTGTTTTACGTATTGCAATCATAAAAGTCCCGAATAAAATAAAGAATAAAAAAATCCTTTATCAAATCCTTCCATAAATACTTGTAGGGTTTACTGAATACATAGAATCAGTCAATAATGAAAGATTCAAGTTCAAGATCTCCACAATGAAATATACTCTCAATGGAGGCTTTGTATTAATTCAAGCTAAGGATTTAGGTTTTCCAATCCAAGCAACCAAAAGAGAAATTGGTTCGTTTCTAGGTCTAGGGCAGAAGCGATTATCTCTAAGTAATCCGAGATTTGACTACATTTGAAAATAATTATTTACCGTACGTACCGTTTATAACAACTGAAACTTTCATTTGCTTAAGAAAACCTCAGGGTCTTATAAGGACTTAATTTAGCCATATGTTCAGAATAATTATATTAGGTTTCCAAAAGAATAATAACAATTCATAAAAAGTCAAGTTATGAATTTCAAGGTTCTCATTTAATATGTAATGAATTTAATGGTTATTGACATAAGACTGACAGGACAAAGGGAATAACCTGCATTTAAAGGAATCTATTTTAAATTATCTTGATAAAATAAAGATTATGTGTAGGAAAAACTAATTGATACACCCTATAACTTGTTTGAACTCACGACATTTTTACACCGGTAGTTGGGTATAAAAACTAGTAGGGCCTAAGTGCAGCTTGCAGGTTTTTCAAACAAAGGAATAAAAATGACAACAGGTCGATTCAATAAATAGTTTTAATTTCTTAACCTAATAACTTATAACTAATTAAGGTATATTTACAATATTATCGACTCGGCCGATAATACAAGGTGCGTTTTTATACTTTCGGTAATATCAGCAAAAGGTAACATGTACTATCGACCATTTTGTTTCACAAGGTATATTTAAAGTATTATAATAACAGCCTATACCAAATAATTGTCTTTATAATCATCGGTACAATTTAGAGGTATTTTATACAGTCAAACACTTTGAGCAGTGTTCTTACAACCCAAAGATAACACCCACCCAAACTAACAAAAAACATTTAAGTAGAGCATTCTGATGTTTAGTCTGCTAAAAAAAAGTCAGTACAGTAATCCAAAACTTGATTAATTATCCCTCAATTAAAACTAAGACTTAACACCTACATTATTGAAGGCACTATTGTTTTGACTAGATATAAAAGAGTCTTTTCGTATGTATAAACGATCAATGCACTATTAATGAATAACGGACATCGATTCATCGTTTTCGGAGGGTTGGATCCAGTTGTGTAACTCACAACGTTATATCTGTGAACAAAAGAAAATAAAAATTAGTATCGATTGTTTAAAAAATCATAGAGCTCGGTGATCACTTTAGATAAGACAGGTAAAAAATAACCCCAAAATAATAACGCTAATTGCCATAAAAATATGGCACAAAAATAGAACACCTTTCAGCTAAATTTGTCAAATGTATGTCAACTTACATGATTGTTATTTCTGTTGCCACCACGAAATGACATCTAGTAGCTCGTCCTCATCCATAGGGCCGAGCTGCTGTTGCGTCGTCGTCGTGACCTCGTACCGGTCAGCTGAGTACGCGGACGATACCCCCGATGAACATTCTGAAGGCGCAGGGGAATCGGGCTTCTCAGAACAGGGAGATCCACTACCATAGAAGAATCCATCGTCCATGTCCATCGTCGTCATCGGCTGTAATGTGTTTCCATTTGGAATATTTTCTCTGTTTTCCTGATCCCGTGTGATCCCCAAAGCAGCATCGCTTTCATCAAGAAGTTGCTGCAGATATCTAATGTATTCAACCACCATCCTCAGTGTGTCAACTTTGCTAAGTTTCTTGCCAGATCCTCTTCGGGCACCACCTGATAACGCAGCGACAACCGACGCGGGCAGGTGTCGGCGCAGCGCGTTGAATCCATCATTCACTTGCTTTACACGATTACGTTCGCGAGCGTTGCGTCTCGCGATCGACGCGGCCTGGGGTCCAGTGTAAGGGTTTGTTCTAAAGTGCACCTTCTTTCTGTACTGCAGATTCGGTGGGGTATCATGTGTAACATAATTTTTTTCAGGAGCTGGAGCAATCGGTATATTTCTCTTGTCTACGGGCGTTTTCGTTAACGTAGCTGAAGGATATCCGGACGCGACGACTACGTAGTTCGTCTGACCTTGAACGAGTTGAATTTCTTGTAACATTTTACGTGCGAGCGGCGCGGGCGTTCACGACAGATAAAGAGCGCGACCAGTCGGCGCGGCTATCGGAAAAGCACTGCGCGATAGAGGAAGGCTTCGTGGGAGCTTTCGGTTAGAGGCGAGCGCGAGCGGCGGCAGCGGAGCTTCACGTACAAGTGAGTCGCCGGCGCACGCGCACGCGTTATATCACCTGCGCCGGCTGCAAAAAATATAAATTTAAAAATTCTCTTCCCCTATTATTTTCGATCATCCCTTCCCCCTGTACGTGCGGGTCCGTACCTGGCGGTGGTTGGGGGGTGTGCGGCGCGGGGAGGGTGGCTAACGCGTGCCCAGTTTTTTCTGCTGACCATTGAATGCTGTAACATTAAATACGAAATGAATAGTTTTCGTAGCAATGCCTCGTAATTGCACATTTTCAATACTTATTTTCATGAATGGATTCTTAAACTCCTATAATATTCAGTTAAAAAGAGAAGCATAGTAAATATTTACAGGTTAATTTAAGTGCCTATAAATATGTGCGAAATTACCGTTAATGCGCTGCCACTAAAAGGGATGAAGAGATATTGTCACATAATCAGCATATCGATGTCTTTATATTTAAAATAAATCAATCGTCTTAAGAATCCACATCAGTATTATCAGTTTCAATCTCACCGAGTGTTTGAGTTTAAAGGTATTTCTTATAAAGGCAAGTCGTATTCGAACCTGCTGGATAAAAGTCGCATCAGTGTTTATCGGTACATTATCGATAAAATACATTGACATTTACGTTAATGAAACCAATTCTGGAAATTGGGGAATGGACCGGTGATGTTGTAAACGTAATGAAATTACTCCTATTACATATGTATACGCGTGTAGACGCTCCGATAAGTACGTTAGCTTGGTTAAAAATGTTTGCTTTGTTAATTAGGCCAGCTCTATGAAGAGAACTGTTTTAATTTTGAATAGCAATCAGTTTATAAAGTTTATATGCAGATAGGATGGATCGTGTTGATTAAAAGTTATGAGGACACTAAAGTTTATTAAACTTTATTTCAGTCTTGTAAGTTCGTGGTTTTAATTAAGTAGGATCTACTTCGCCGTCGCTTTGCACGAGTGAACCGAGTTACCGAGAGTTAGAGCAGCCTGGATCAACAGGCGTGCCATCAAGCAATATAGCTCCATCACTTTTTTTGCTGATTTGCAAACCAACACTCTCCAGCTTCTGTTGCCACTTCTACAATATACTCTGTATCTCGGATACATCTTCACCTGCAAGAATAATGTCATTGGCAAACAGCATGCAGCAGGGTGCCTCTTCTTATATGGCTGACGTCAGAGCTTCCATGATCAACAGGATTAGGTAAGGACTTCAAGCCGATCCCTGATGCAAGCCTACAGCCACATTGAACTTGTCGGTATTGCCTGTATATGTTTTAAAGTATAAATATTTACTGTTCCTTCTAACGGGAAAGTTTTATCTACGAAGGGCTAAAGCTGCGTATGCGACAATAACATTAACTTAATTATATTTGACGAAGCCTCAATAAATATTCTGAGATATGACCGGTAATAATGGTGTTTCAGAGACAGTTATAGCTTCCCAAGTCCTACTACTAACACATATTTTTACAAATATCTTTAATCGATGTATCTCCGAATTTATTGATGTCTATTGAATATTCCTAGCATTCTTGTTTTGGTAATTTTGAATAGTTCGGCTGCATTTTTCTTTTCGAAAGCTAATGAAACATGGTCATTTTTTCTTCATTAAAATATGCCAATACCGTTCGTGTGAGGATCGCCGCCGTGGTGACAGTCCCCGGCGTCTTCACCAACCCATCATCAATTAGATTTAAAACACGCTATGAATTGCACTTCTTAAAGTTTGTTTTATTTTTTATTTCATCGGCTCTTTGATCAAAGCACCGGTTACTGTCAATACGATTGCGTGAATCGAATAACTCTCATTCTATTTAGCTTTACTAATTGAATCAATATGGCTGTTCCGTTGTTTGGTATTTGTTTTCATTAGTTGATACATACTTTGCCCTGTATTAGCGATTAATAGGTACTCGTATCGATGTTTAATAGGGTTGTTTTCTAAGCCTTGCTCGTTAAACGCATGTGTATTATGAAGCTAGTGCTGGTCCATTTTTAGTTTCACATTCTAAGATGGCACTCTAATTGTATGCCATACCACATACTTGACGTGTGATAATGTTCTTTATATCTGACATCATTTCAGGCCAAGTATTTTTTTGCTAGCTAGAGCTACTTATCTCGTATTCGATTTAAATTGACTTTTAGTAATAAAACAGTGGCCAGTCATCTTGTGGGGTTGAACCCCGTGATTTTGTACCGGATATGACCTGAGGGGAGGTGTTAATGGGTTCCGTAAATAACCGATATTTTTTTCCGGTTATGATTATGACGAATAATCGATCGATGTTCCGTTAGGGTTAAGCGTTAAGTTGGGGGCAAAATTAAAGGCAATGGAATTAAATAGTAACCCCTGCTGATATTAAATGTAAAACGAAAACAATAAACGTAAATTATGTTATTGTTCATGAAATGTGTAAACATATTGGTCATAGCTTTTATATTTTTCTGTCGTAGATACTTAGTCAACCAAAACATGTTTTCTCAACAACTTCAGGAAATTGTAAAGCTTAATTTTCAGCAATACGAGGTTTTCTCGGGCGTAATTATGTGAACAGTTTTCCTTGTAGTTTTTTGCAATGATGCAGTACTACCTAGGCGCAGTCGTGGCTCAGTGGTAACGACCGCAACTCACTAGTTGTAGGTCGTACGTTCAAACCCAGAAAGGTGCTTTACTTTGTGCAAATTATTTCATTACCACTGCTCTCAAAATGAGAAAGAAGCCGATAGGAGGATCCAGTTGTATTGGGCAGCATTTGGAAAATTTCGTCAAGTCTTCTCGTCGTCAATACCGCAATGTTTGAAGACTAAGGTCTCCAACCAGTGCGTCCTGCTCGTGATGACATACGGTGCCGAAACGTGGACACTGACAGTTGGGCTGGTCCACAAATTTAAAGTCACTCAGCGCGCTATGGAGCGGGCTATGCTTAGGGTTTCTTTGAAGGATAAAATCAGAAACGAAGTTATCCGGAAAAGAACTGAAGTTACCGACATAGCTTGCAGGGTAATTAGGTTGAAGTGGTAGTGGGCTGGCCATGTTTGTCGAAGGAACGATGGCCGGTGGAGCAGACGAGTCCTGGAGTGGAGACCGCGTATCGGCAAGCGTAGCGTGGGACGCCCTCCAGCTAGGTGGACCGACTACCTTGAAAAGGTGGCTGGGACAGACTGGATACGGAAGGCGGAGGATAGAGTGTTGTGGCGCAGCCTGGGAGAAGCCAATATCCAGCAGTGGACTGCGATAGGCTGAGTTGATTGCTCTCAAAATGCTGAAGGAAGACATCGTAAGGAAACCGGCATGTCATCATCATCATTCATCATTTCAGCCGAAAGACGTCCACTGCTGGATATAGGCCTCCCCCAGGCTCCTCCACTTCGACCGTTCTTGTGCTTCCCACATCCAGCGTCTTCCCACGGCCTTCACAAGGTCATCGGTCATCCTTGTTGAGGCCTTCCTACTCTACGTCTTCCGGTACGCGGTCGCCACTCCAGAACTTTTCGGCCCCGTTGGCCATTTGTTCTACGAGCAATGTGCTCTGCCCACTGCCACTTAAGTATGGCAATTCTTCAATCAGGAAAACTCCAAGCATAGCTCTCTCCATCGCCCTTTAGATGAGTTTAAGCATTCTGATAAGGCCCATTGTGAGCGACCACATTTCTGTGCCATAGGTCATCACGGTAATCAGCCGGCATGTACTACAACCAAAAATTCGAAGACATGTGACATGTAACAACCCGAAAACCTGTGTCCCAGCAGTGGGAACATTCTTGACTGATTATGTCTGTACCTACCCAGCTTCCATTGCCACCGCGATTATCATTACTTAAAAAGCTCCCATTTCATCCTGACCGCGGGAGCCACATTATATTCCAATACTAATTTAATATTTTTTTATATTATAAGTTACGAGGTGTAAACTAAAAAGAACACTTACATCACCGACAAAAGAAGAATATATAGTGTTATTAGCGTTCAATGATGTCGTTAAGTTACTAACAATAAGCTTAAGTAACATGTTAAGTCGTGTAACATGTCCTATAAGAATGCGACGATAATTCAAGTCATTGTGTCCGTATTGTGAGGGTACCCACCCTATGCTCCTACGCATCTCATCGCACCACCCACGAAACTGGTTTAAAATTAAAAGTGCTGTAAAATATTTAAATTGTAATATGTTTCTTTTATGAATTGATACGGTTTTTTTGATATATGGTCATGTGAAAGAAGGCATTGGATTGATTTGTCGTGTGAATCTTTGGTTTAGCAGTATTTAATCGGTGGGAAAGTAAGTTGCATTAGTTTTTCAATACATCACTATTGGCTTTTTTTATAGGCAATATAGGTTGCATACTAGTGTAATATTAACTCCTCCTACTATAAATATGCGTGAAATGGGTTCTTGTGAAATTCACGGCGGTCTAGCGGGTAAGGGAAGTACAACGATTTTATGATCCCTCACTTCACTTTCAATTCGACACCCAGCTGTTAGACTTTTACCATCATCACCATCACCATCATCATCATCATCATCATCATCATCATCATCACCATCCAACATCGTCATCATCATCATCACCATCCAACATCGTCATTATCCATCACCATCATCATCCATCATCATCACTACCCATCATCATCATCATCATCATCACCATCATCATCTATCATCATCATCATCCATCATCATCATTATCCATCATCATCATCATCCATCATCATCATCATCCATCATCATCCATCATCAGCCTATAGCAGTCCACTGTGGGACATAGACCTCTCCAATTACACGCCATTCTGCTCGATTCTCGGCAGCTCTCATCCAGTCGCCCTGCGAACATCGTCGCTCCACCTAGCCTGAGGGCATCCTACCTCACATTTTCCGATTCGTGGTCTTCACTCAAGAACACGTCTACCCCAATGGTTATCGGTTCTACGGCTAATGTACTTTTACCGCTTATCTATAAATATGCACATGTACTAATAAAGTGTACCTACATGCAACGGCACGTGTCATGTTATTTTTTTTTAAGTTACCCTTCAATTCGTTGCGTGATGTCCCCTTCACAAAACTGTCATAACAATATCAATTATTTCACCTCCCATAGAGCAATTACGATTGAACAAATTGCGCTGCTGTTTTAGTCGATTACTCGAACGGGAGACTAAAAAGGAATTACGTACAATAATATGACGGTTTTCAAAAACCGTCATTTTATTGTACATAATTCGTTTACGCTTAAAAATTCTAAATGTGTCATTACTTCTAACGTTCTCCCAATTTAATTTCTCAAGATTTTCATCAAGTTTATTTTCTCATTTTGTTTTATGATGAGATTTCCAATATGTTAAGTTGCTACGAATTCAAAACTGATTTACATTTGATGAGATTGATTAGTACTGTATATTTAGAAAAGACGGTGTTCCCTGTAACATAAGCTATGCTTGGTCTAAATTTATTTAAACAATTTTATTTTTTTAATAATCTGCCTATAATGTTCCCACTGCTGGGACGCAGGCCTCCTCTCTGTGGGAGTGGGCAGTAATCCACCACGCGGGCCCAGTACAGGTTGGTGGATGTCACATGTCTTCGAATGTTTGGTTCTAGGACATGCCGGTTTCCTCACGATGTTTTCCTTCACCGTTTCGAGAGCAGTGGTGGTTCGAACCTACGATCTACATCTCGTAAGTCGTGGCCGTTACCAATGGGCCACCACTATTCTCAATTATAATTCAAATCGATTTAATTAGTTCATTCCACACCGGATATGGTGTGACATTCATGATTATTTGCTCAATTATCTCTAAATAAAACAATCAAGTAAAACAAATGGCGTGAGATGCGTAACAACGTGGGATATGGGGTTGAAAACGGTAGTGATGTGATGATTATGGGAACAATGTCATCTGCCGTACACAGAGTTACGCATCACTAGTGTGGGATTGACGGGGTGGACGGTAATCATAAACAAACATGGCAATGGCATAAAACCGTTGCAGTTCAAAATATCAAATGTTTGGCCTGTAGGTAGATAATTTTATCCTTAGCATAGTAAAAAAATAGGCTTCGCTAGAAATTAAATGTGCTACACACTTGTTTAGTTTCGGTTCACACGTGCCTCGATTAGCACGTTAAACCGTTGGTCCCGGCTGTCATTCGTAGATCTTTGACAGTCGTCGGATTATTAGAAGCCATTATATACCATGGGTATCGTATTATCCAATGGGCTTATTGAGTTTAAATAGGCAGTCGCCCGTGTAAAATACTGGTATTCAGCTATGTCCGGTAAGACTGGAAGCCGACCACTTCATAGTTGGGCAAAGGCTAGGCAGATGATGACACACTTGTTTAGTTTGGCGGCGGTTTTAATGTCATATTTTTAGAAATAGAACAGTAAACGATTTTGCTTGTCATGCTTTATCGGAATCGAGCGGATCGATAACAAGGGGTAACCGGCATTAGTAGCTTGTAGCTTCCAGTCGCAGTTCAATGAATACTTTAGTCTCATTAATGCCAAGTTTAAGATTATAATAAATCATAGATGCAAGGCTCGCCGCTATCGATCACACAATACAACTACCTGATTCGTACCCAATATCGTTTGATTAACGACTTGTTGAGTGAGTCCTATTCATCGAATCAAAGGGTGATCGTATTAAGTATTAATAAAGGGAATGTTTTACATCTCATATCAAGCGTGGTTTGCTAACAATGAACGAACATTCCTCATCGTTGCCAACAAGGTGTGATGTATGGAGCCATGACGACCAGGCCATGATACGCGGATTTTATTGTGTGTCGCGAGTTTATTTTATTTCAATGATTTTTGTGGACATAGAGATACAATGTTTCATTAAAATCGTTTTTTCTTTCAACTTTGCATTTGAAGTAACGAGAGTGTATTCTGGACTTTAGCATATATAATACTTTAGACTTGCTAGGCAATGTGACGATATTATTAAGTTTCTTTTTAGCCACTTAAACGTCACTTGCTTCGAGCTTGTTTGGTAGCAAAAAGCACTTAAAGTTTCTATCGCGATATAAAGATTCAACTCAAAAGATAAAGTGGGTCGAAAAATAAAACTGAAACCTAAAGAAAGTTTGCAGACATTAATAGCATTTCTAAATACTTTTTACCCATGGGAATTTACTTGTTTTCTCACCTACATGTGCTAGGACAGATAACACACGTCTTTTAGACGACATCCAAAATGCAAATAGAATGTCTCGAAGCTTGTAAGACAGTGACACGGGGGCTATCGGGACATCGCATCGGTCTCGGTCGCCGTCGCCGCCACCTACGGCTGACGGGCCCGACGGACACAGTGACGTTGTCGCATCCGACTTCAACGACACCCCGACACCGATTGTGACCGAGATACGATTCGGCTGTGATTCGATTCGCATTGACCAATCGGATGCGATTGATTGATATTCGAATTTTAAGATAAAGATTTGTGTGCGACAATGACGGTGGATGTATTGGTAGGAAGTCAATTGGAGGGGTGCGGTGGGATTTGCTGGTTTCTTTTGTTTTTCTACGTTTTACAAGGCATTGTGCGCTCCACCTTGTGTTCTGAACGTGTGACTGTGAAATTTACGAAAAAATAAAACAAAATTAGAAAGGTTTTTCTATGTAATTAGACGCTCAAAATAAAAATGTTTTCAAATTCGTTATTTTTTGACAACATTCTAAGTTTCGATAATGAGTAAACGTGTATCATTTAGTATGCTGTATTTCACATATCTAACCCTTCGGACATGAGCGGAGGTCTATAAATAAGGCTAGTTTAGGCAATCGTCTCATTTGCCGACGACAAGGCTTGTCGAATTCGTTTATAGGTTTACGACTGCTCGTTAGTAGCGGCGATAAGATTCCCCTAAATAGATAATTAGTATTGTTTCCTATATCAGTTCCTATTGTGTAATCTTTTTTACTGTCAGTTTTATTGATTTGAACGGATTGCGACGCCCCTAAGATCGTCATCTCGAAGTGTTAACAGCTGAAGAATGAGCAGCATAAATAAACCGTCGAATACTGATTGCCAATAAACAAACTCGATAAACGTGTTTAATATTTTGTATCATTTAACTCTGAGACTGCACTGGGAAAAACGTGAAGAAAACCAGAATTCGTTTTGTGCATACATTTTTTGTCACTGCTGAACTACAAATTAATGCGGTGTTCGAGAAAAAAATACACGTAACATTATGTCTAATTCTTCTTACTTTTTGCTGTCACCGGTGGGTGCCAGCAATATTGGTTCCACACAATCACTTGTAAAAAAAATGATTCATAAAGACAGATCATATGCATATATATAATTTATGTTAATAAGAGATTAGATAAGAGCGCTAGTTTAGAAAAATCAAGCTAAAATGTTGGCATTAGTGATTGTCATACATTGGATTTGATCTACAAAAAAGATTCTGAACATGTAATAATCATATTTGATGTAAATCTTCGTACAAATAAATGCTATATTTTGACCATTTGCTTACTATACCATTCGTTTATTTATTGATTTAGGATCTCCAACAAAAGATGTACACAATACATGACACAATAAAGGGCAACATTAGGTATTAAGTAGGTGTACTCCTTCATTTATAGGAAACCACAGTATGCACAAAAAAGTTAACAACTAAGCTAAAGTAAAGCAAAAAGCACCTAAAATTACCCATTCGCGAATAAAGAAAATACCTCCTCACATCTGCACCGGATCGCAACGAGCCTGTTAATCTGATACCATAAGCAGAAATATTGATGGAAACAAAATTTCTCGTTAAACGTTCCACGGAGTACCGTTCGGCGCGTGGCGGTCGTGCGCCTGCGCAGCGCCCGCCTTGCCCGGCTCGTTTAAAGCCATACCTTAATTACGGCAAGGCGTTATCGAGTAAGAATGTGCACACGCGACATTGGTATTAATTTTAATGAAAGAAGTGTGCGCTTGGGCAGCACCTGCCCGACTCGACGAGTCGTTGGCTTACTGAAAACTACGAGACAGGGAAACTGTGGAGTCGCTGTTGTTCTCTTTTATTTTTATAGAGTTTTACTTGCTCGTTTTGTTGGTCTTAAGGTGCCATCTGATAAGAGCCTTCATTCTTTACTATTTATTCGTTTGCTTTTAGTTAAGTTTTTTCCGACCCTCATTTGAATTAAGTAGGTAAGCTGATCCTTTAACAGTTTTTAGAGTATTACAAACATCGTTTTACTATCTAAGGTGAATAACTGCAGACCTATTAATAAATAGGAATGCATCATCCACCATAGTTTTATGAAAATATTTATTTCACATTCATAAATAAAAACATTTTTCTTTGTATTTGGATAAAACCGAATGTCAAGTAAGAATATTACACGTTAAAGTCGACTCCACGCACGTCCTTTCCATAATTATATCAGAAAAATGTAAGGCCGTCTTCGACCGAAGTAAGCCCTTTTTGTACGTAGAATTACGGTTGATTTTTCTTCAAAAAACATGTTTACAGGTGAGTACCTACATGTTAAGATATAATTAATGTTGTCATAAAAATCGTAGACATTACAATAAGTGATGAAATAATAACTGATGAAAAGTTGTAATCATTTTTCATTGGTTTCCACCGAATTTTGTGAAACAAATATTGAAGAGTGTTTAACAATTTAATCATTTAAATTAAATACACCTGCAATGTTCGGTGTAGACATTAATGGACATACTTTTGAATGTATGACGTATGGTACACCAGACAACGAATTACAGTAAAATTTCTTTATCATATCCTCAACGTTGTGTATAAGTAGATACTTAATGAATTATTCATAGATTATGAATAATTCAGATAAGCATCTAATTAAGTATTTCAGTAATCAGGAAAATTTTGTTTTTATTTCTTTTACGTAGTTATTACGTAGATATTTATACATATTAATAATTTTAGATTTATATCAATAAGTTTTTATATCCTATTAGAGATATAAATAAATATCTTTAATTATCATGATCTTCAAGATAGATAAAATCGCTTAGTTAATTACGCATACAGATCGCGAAATGTACAAATCACTAGATTATAAGTAAATAATGAATCGTGTAAATTGTCGTTGCGCAGGTGCGACAGTACATCTGCGCTTGCTCCTATGCTCCCCCACCTCTAAACCTCTATTATTAATTCTAAGAAATTCGATAAATCAATCATTTTTTATATTATAATTTAATTACTGCACGTAATACGCTCTTCGATCTAACAACCAAAATCTCGTACTTGGTTAGGTCGAAAAAGTAATAAAAGTCTTTGTAATTGATATTCATGTGTATCATGGACGCGCGTATTTTCATAAATTATATTCCAAAGATAGAACTTAGCTATCATATGATAGCTCTTAACCATATGGTTATGAGGTCGATATTCTTCATCAAATGGTCCTTTATCGCCGACGCAAAATGTTACAGAGTCGATTATTCTGTCAATTACCGTAAAGTAATTGACAAAATAATCGAGTAAGCTCGTGCAGGACGTGGTGAGCGCTCTGTTTCCCTCGCGAGGGGAGCATGCTCCCCCGCCCATGGCTCCGCCTCCTGCGGTGCCCGACGCGGACCACACCGACGACGACGACGATGCTCCAGAGGTGACCGAGGTAGAATTGAGAGTGGCGGTACGTAGGCTGAATGCCAAGAATACCGCCCCAGGACCCGACGGCTTGCCTGGAAAAGCCTGGGTCCTGGCCTTGGAGGCTCTCGGGCCTCGACTAAGAGGGCTCCTAAGCGCATGCTTGGAGGAGGGCCAGTTCCCACGTCACTGGAAGACGGGGAAACTGGTCCTCATCAAGAAGCAGGGGCGCCCCGCGGACTCTCCGTCCGCTTACCGGCCCATCGTGCTGCTCGACGAGGTGGGCAAGCTCTTTGAAAGAGTCATTGCAGACCGCCTCGTCGGGCGGCTGGTGCGGGTGGGGCCGGATTTGGCGGAGAGCCAGTTCGGTTTCCGCAGGGGGCGCTCTACGGTGGACGCCATCATGCGCGTGCGAGCCCTCACGACGGGGGATGCTGTGGCCCGGGGTGGGGTCGTCTTGGCGGTGTCTCTGGACATCGCCAATGCCTTCAACACCCTGCCCTGGAGTTGCATAAGGGAGGCACTCCGGTACCACCGGATGCCGACCTACCTCTGTCGTGTGGTCGAGGCCTATTTGACGGACAGGGCCGTCATCTACCCCGGTCACCTAGGAGAGTGGAACCGGCGAGAGATGTCGTGCGGTGTCCCACAGGGATCGGTCCTGGGGCCGCATCTGTGGGACATCGGATACGACTGGGTGCTGCGCGCCGACCTCCCTAGCGGCGTCAGCGTAGTTTGCTACGCTGACGACACGCTGGTCCTGGCGCAAGGGAGGTCGTACCAGGCGGCGGCCGACTTAGCGACACACGGAGTTGCGACAATCGTCGATAGGATCCGGCAACTGGGACTCGAGGTGGCCTTGCACAAGTCCGAGGCCATGTGGTTTCATGGTCTTCGGAATGCGCCACTGACGGGTTCCCAGATAACGGTGGGAGGGGTTCACATCGGCGTCGAGTCGACGATGAAGTACCTAGGACTCGTCCTCGACAGCCGGTGGAACTTCGCGGAACACTTCCGACGTTTGGCTCCCAGACTGGAGCGGGCCGGGGCTGCCTTGAAGCGGCTCCTGCCCAATCTAGGGGGGCCAAACGCCTCCTGCCGGAGGCTCTACGCGGGGGTCGTGCGGGCCATGGCCCTATACGGGGCGCCGGTGTGGGCGCCTACATTGAGGCGCCAACCAGCACGCCGGTTGAAGGCGGCCCATAGGGTCATGGCCATCCGGATGATCCGGGGATACCGCACGATCTCCGGTGAGGCGGCGGGCCTCCTTGCCGGATTACCGCCATGGGATCTGGAGGCAAACGTCCTCGCGCTCACTTGGGAGTGGCGCGAGGAGGCCAAACGCCGGGGCGTAACTCCGCTGCCGCGGGAAATCGCGGCACGGCGGACAGAGCTCCGGCAGGATCTCATGGCGACGTGGAAAGTACGATTGTCGCAACCCAGTGCTGGGCACGCCGCGATTGCGGCGGTAAGTCCCCTCTTTGAGGAGTGGCTTGAGAGGCGGCATGGCGTCCTCACCTTCCGCCTGACACAGGTCCTCACCGGACATGGCTGTTTCGGGAGGTTCCTGTTTCGGATAGGGCGGGAGGAAACGCCCGGGTGTTTCCATTGCGAAGATCGCCCAGAGGACACGGTGGAGCATACGGTGGAGGTCTGCCCAGCTTGGGCGGAGCAACGCCGTGTCCTCGTGGAGGTGATCGGCGGCGGCGATCTCTCGCGTCCGACCCTGGTCCAGGCCATGGTACGGAGCGAGAGGGCATGGCTGGCAGTCGCCTCCTTCAGCGAAGCAGTTATGCTCGCAAAGAGGGAGGCGGCGCACGTGAGGGAGATGCAGTACATGCGCCCTCACAGCCGTGGCCTTCGCAGGAGACGCCCTGGGCGTCGGGAATCCCAGGCTGATTCCCGGCCACCGTAGGCACGGGCTTGCGGACGGCGAGTAATGGGTAGCTCGCTGTCCGGTAAGGACCAAGCCCGGGTCGACGGCGCGTTGTGTTCCACGCGCGCCTCAAAGAGATGTCAGCAGCAACAGAGGGGCCCGCAAGGGCCGATGCCTGCCGGGGGTGCGGGTTGTTCGAAAGAGATACCGCCGCCCCTGGCACACAGGCAACTGAGGGAACACGGGTGGGTTTTAGTCAGTAAAAGTCTGACACGCCCTCCCGCTCCACCCAGAGCGGGAGAAGTTATTTGATGATTTCCCACCCAGAAAAAAAAAAAAAAAAAAGAAAAAAAAAAAAAAAAAAAAATCGACCGTAAGGTTATCAACCTAGATCCAGTCTTAGCTGTTATTAGGAATTAATTTCTACAATGTTAGTTAATCTCTTTGCATAAAGATACGGAAAATTCAAAATTGTTTACTTCTGTTTACTGCTGTCTTTTGGAACTTTCAGGTTCACTTACCAAAAGTGAGTAAAATAAATCTTAAATTAAAATCTTAAATCTTTCGATAATGATAACAATTTGGAAGGTTCGTCAATTCAGAACATACCGATCTCCGCTTGCCTCATTTGAAACACGCGCCTCGCAACTTCTTAAGTGTATGCGACAGGTTAATTTCAAGAATAAATTGAAGCTCGGCGCGATCGACCGCTTTTATGGGTCGACGGCGTGTTTATGCGAGAGGGAACCATAATAGAGGCTTATTGAGTCCTGGATGGGGACACAGCTGCCCATTGGGCGGGGAAAACGGTGCCCAGGCGAGGCTTTTGAATGTTTAGTACTTACTTTTCTGCGTAATGTGGAACTTACTTATAATGTAATACCTGCATACGTAATTTTTTGAATTCTGTCACTTTGAGTTATTTTTTAACTCCCTCTGCGATACACTCGGTGACATACATAATTCAAACATTCATTCTGAAGCTAATAAATGATTTAAAAGTATCGTGGTAATAATTTATTATTATTCGACAGTAAGTAACAGAAATAAGTAAGGCTTTACGGGTTTCAGGTTGATTGAATTTATTATTATTGCAATAATATGTCGACGAACAAATCAAGTGAAATAGTTGATACTCCATCGAACACTAAGTGGAGCACCAATTAGCTTGTTGAGAGGAATCATGTATTAAGCATCAGTTATATTCTGACGTTAAGGATTGAAAACAATATTAAAGACTAAAAATACTAAAGTCTTATCTAGATTTTAATCTAGCAGAGGTTTTAAGTCACACCCAAATGGCCTTAACTTTTAATAATTGCTTTAAGCTAACTACTAGTTAGTAGCAAGTTCTGAGCTTTAGCAAAAAACTTATTTAAACCTTATCAGCAGATCATGTAAATATTGCTCTACTCAGGATTCTTGATGTTGCGACTAATGTAAGACCCACCAAGAAAAAACGATGACCATAAATATTTTAAAAGTACTACAGAGACTACGATTACCGTAAAACTTAGCGGCAGATCCAATCCAGATAACATGACAAAAGTTTCAACATGTGCACTAACAAACATATCGAGACACATCCAAAAATGTAACACTACTCAATTTTGAACTCTACATCTTCAAAAATAAAGGTGCTAGTGTTACCAGTGAATGGTTTTGTAGGTGTTCGGTAGTGTTGGTCATGAGTAAAGAAGTAGGTTTGATACCGATCTCGACTCACGCTGTTAAACGTACACACATGAACATGCCTGTAACTACTGCTTTTATTAAATGTTTTTCTTTTGTTAAAATTGCCATTATTGGCTTTTGTTTTAATTTATGATTGGAGGACGAGTTTGGGAACATTTTTTCCCGGTCTACATGAGCATTTCAATTATGATCTTGCTGAATTGTATTTTAAGTAACTATGAACTATATTTACATAAACACACTTGGGTGTGGAGCAGGTTTCTCCTCTTTACATGGAAATAAAAACAAGCCTCAGTTAACGTGACATGTATCGTTATTCCATAATTTCATACATAATTCTGCGGTTTATTAAAATATAATTATTATAGTATAATTTTATCAAATTATCCTATTATTTTAATGGAATAAGTAGAACTATAAATAATGTTTAACACTCATAAATCTTTCTGAGGATGGTTCGAATAAAGTTGCTGTAAGATCGAACTAAGTGGTCTTCGTCTTTCGGGTTGGTCATGTGAAAATTACTAATTTACTTTTTTCTTATAAAACGCAAAGAAACTAGCTACTTTCGAAAATGGAAAATGAAGAATAAGTATTCATTTTCGATTTTCGAAAGTAGGTAGTTTCTTTACATATTGTTAAAAACAGATTTCCCAGTTTTATTTAAATAAATAGGTACTATATTTAATTCCTATAAACCTTCGACTTGGCTGTATACATTTATTGATCACATGGTAATATAAGTGAGCCATAAGCACATAAAACATTGTATAATACGAGCAAATCTCCCTACGTCCGACAAGTATGCGCGCACGCACGGTCGCGCGCGCCTCATGCGGCCTACCGGTGAATTTTAAACTTTCATTAGTAACCCACAAATGTATTCGTTTACATTAAATCGCAGGTGTAATCCAAGGCTTTTTTTTGTTGATATCAATCATCTTATACCTAAGTATTTTAAATGGAGCGTGAATTAAATTTTTATTTGAGTGAATCATAGGTTTTGCGTTGACAAGTAGTGTTTTTTTTTGCGATCTTTTTATATGTTTAAGTAAGTTTTCTCAACACTTGCAATATTATTTTATGTTTAAAAACAGTGTCTGTTTTTCTCTATTTTTATTTTTATAAAACAATATCATATGCGAGCTTAACTGAAATATCCTTCTACATAATTATACAAACGATAAGCTATATTAAATAAATAAACCCATAAAGCACACTCAAGCAGACTTTATCTAGATTCGACTTATAAAATTAAATGGCTCAATCCCAGCTCGGGGCTAAAGCAAACACGGGATGATCTTTACGGTAACGCCAATCCTGGAGCAATTGGAAGGTGAGGGTCCTCTGCTAAAGCTGTAACAGTTTTGCGGAGCATTGGAATTTAGGCATCAAGAACAATTACATAAAAAGTTTCGCATCTTCAGAAATATCCTTTTCAGGCATCTTGTCTATTTTTTTTTTTGTTCAGACTGTTAAATTGCATACTTAAAGGTGCACGAAACCAACAAAAACTTTAACTAATTTAAAGTCCCAAAAGTATATCCAGTTAAATTAGTTTTAATTAAAAGCTTTATTCTCCAAATGTTCATTCAATTAGAATCTTGATAATTAAAAACGCCGCCACAACAATGCGCACACGCAAGCGGTCAAACGCTTAAGGACTTGATACATCTCTCCGCACATCGAAATATAAATCAGGGCAGTATAGACGAGGCCTGCCCCTCGTGAGCTTTGAACAGCGGATACGATCACTTGCAAACAAAAACAATTAGCCACTCACTTGCACTTACCATTACGTAGATCGAAGATAACGTTACCGAGCCAAGTGTAAATAGAATCAACAATAAAATCTGTTATAGTGCTCACAATCTGATAAATATATAAGACGTAAAAAGACTTCATTTCGATGCTGTTTATACAGCCAGCGTCATTTCGTATGTAGTTTTTAAACAGGGAATTAAGAGATTTCTCTAACTTTAGTCGTTTTGTAAGCGTTATATTAAATGCTACTGGATATAAACCATACTTTTACGAGTAGTTACTGAGCTATTATAAAATTCTCGGGGATTGTAAAATTTAATTACGGTAATTCTTTAGCCGAGCTATGACTGGGGGCATTGCCTAACCATTTTGAGAGGGATTTTTTTTGGAGTGGACTGGACATGGACACCGGTACCTACATTTTACTCTGTTTTGTAGTTTTAACCTTACCTTACTCCAACTTGTTCTTTTTTGTGTTTTAATGTTTCTCTGCGACATGTTTACCGCAAATAACTGTATATTCTTTCTTTGTCTCCCATTTAGTTAGAGTTTATTCAAATTATAGCAAAAGTTGTTCAGTAAAATACAGAGATTTACCTTATTTTTATTGAGATTTTCAGCAACCGAACCAAGGTGGGCCTTTTAACTCCTGCCATATTAAAATATGTTTTAGTTACGAACCCCTAATGAGCTCACATCCTATACAAACTAATCTACACTGCCCAAAGGCTAACTCAAATGATAACTATAAAACAAACGTGTGTATCACCGTGGGATTGAATTGCGAATTTTGATATCTCAATCTGTGGCGGGTCAGAGACGCCGCGGTCACGAGGGCCTTCGGTGGTCACGAGCTGAATATGGACTGTGAGCTTATTAATTATTATCTGACCAGCGAATTAACTACACTAAAGGATGTTAATGTGTGGTATTCATAGTCAGGCGTCAGCGGGGATAAATGTTACGATTCATACGTTTTTTGAGGTGGTTCATTTTGTATGATTTTATTTAAGACACTGGTAGTAAGATATGTAAAACTATAAGCTAATTATAAATTTACCGAAGAAGTACTTTGAAACATCCTACTCTCCTGTTATATTAAAAATGTGTAAGTTTATATGTTTGAATGCTTGTTACTCAATCGCGCAAAAACGGCTGAACGAATTTAGATGAAATTAGGCACACATATAGTTTATAACCTGGATTAACAAATAGGATGCTTTTTATCCTAGTGGTACGTTCCCGTGGGATAATTTCCGACCTCGGCCGCTGGCAAAAGCTAGTGTATAGATAATTCTTCGATGGACATACTTTTTAAAGAAAAGCAGTTTTTGCAAGGAACTGCTGAAATATTCTCTTTATGATTGAACAAAGTGATAAATTAATTGTTTCTTTATATGTTACTGCAGGTTTTCGGTAACATGAAAATCAGTTCTAGACAACTAAAAGAAATACACGTGCAACTTACAGGACTATGATTACGGCTACTCATACGCACAAGGCGAAAGGTCTCGAGCAATGGGCCGCCGAAATTAAATACAGGACACACTCGCTTAAGGCTCGGATGCGATAAATTATAGCATAAGTGATTCCTGACTGAAGAGTATCGCCGATAAAGGTCAGATTAAACACCTCAGAGATACGATAAGACCACCATACGTCAGATCACCTTTCTATGGCATTCTTTTTAACGACGTAGAAAGCATGTGAATTTTCAAAAATCTTTCCTGTTAACGTCAATGTTTAGTAGCTGAAGGCTGAAGAGTTACGGCTTCTGACTACGTATGAATTCATATTTCATTTAACTATGAGTCCAACTCTTTCAGTCAAGTTTTCTCTAAGTTGGTAAGATATTGGGCTGATGTGATTGTGAAAATATAAGTCAAAACTTTAACCAACTGCACAAGCATATCTCAAATCTATATAAACATGCCCAAAGAACAAGGTACACTACCTTTTAACATCTCAAATAAAAAATTCTAATATTTTTATTTGTAGAACACAGGTAAAAAAATAGTACAGATGTCAAAATTGATCAAATGAACGCTATGTCTACTAACAACAAAATATTTAAAATCACAATAAAACTTAAAAAACAATAAAGTATGATTCGTTGTCTACTACTAAGGGAGCGGGGGGAGGGCTAGTAGTAACAGGGGTAAGTAGTAACAGCTTAATTAATCACCAGGTTTCGAATCTTTTGTTTTAAATTTACATTTAATCTACTCCTTATAACGAGGCCTACGACATAAGCACAGTTTGTGCGGCGCTGGCGAGCACAGTGAGTGGTTATGAGCAGGCGCATCATTTTTGACACGTAACAAAAAAAAAAATATTCGTATAGTTTGATTCTAAATAGCTACAATATTTTATTGAAATGAGAAACGACTAATTTGTAAAGTCAATATATTAAGCTACCATAAGTAACTAATTTCATTTTACAATAATACAAACTATTTTTAATAAATAAAAATATTCATTATGTTGCCATGGGGCTAGTTGTAACGAAATTTCGGGGCACAAAGTAACTTGTTACAACTTGCCCCTTTATATTTTTGTGAGTGCTTTGTCGTTACATACATAATGGATCTTTTTATTACTGATCCGTCCGCCTGTTTTCCTGATCATCCTAACCCTGCTGCAGAAACAGTCGTAGTAAAGCTACTTCGCAGAGTGAAGAAGACTTGACATTTGATATCAATGACCCCAAATTGCTACAATTTGCTCCACAGTTGGATATAAGCGTCAGTGATGT
This sequence comes from Polymixis lichenea, assembly GCA_949091785.1. Classification (NCBI taxonomy): domain Eukaryota; kingdom Metazoa; phylum Arthropoda; class Insecta; order Lepidoptera; family Noctuidae; genus Polymixis; species Polymixis lichenea. The sequence continues at coordinate 8,591,538 of OX420939.1, read as the reverse complement.
TATTAACCAGCTGATAGGTGAAATTTAGTGAACCAGTTCCAGGTCCGACCGATCCAAAGCAAATCCATCGGTTTTTAACCCTTAAAATCGGTCCACTGCCTAAGGCTCCATCTCCATCCAAATAATCTAACTGAACTGGAAGCAAGCGAAAATCCGCTATATCGACTGATATTCCAGAAAAATAATCCTTCGAGAGAGAATTCGAAAAGAATATGAAAAAGAAGAAGAACATACAAAGGGAATGGAAAGGGTACAAGAAAGGCAAAAGGAGAATCGACCAAAAATTACGTTAAGCTATTGAGAAATTATTTTGACTGTTGATAACCAATTTTGTTATTTTGTTTATAAAACTAAGTAGATACTAAACGACAAGAAAATTCTCTAAATATTGAAAAAGAAACACTGTTAGTCTCATTAGTTTGTAACAAAAACGTTATAAGTAATATTTTTACATATTTACAATAAAAAACAATATATACATATGTTACAACAATATATACAGTTACAACTTGCCTCAAGTACGAGGTAAGTTGTAACATGCTATTCCTTTCACAAAAAGTCATTTATACAGTTTTCTATTTGTTATTTAAGCCCACTTATCCTTCTTATCGATACCTGAATACCCTTCAGAACCCCTCGTGGTATTCCCTTCCACTTAAAAGTGCTACATCGTGAAAACACTCAATATTTTTACTTACGCATCGAAAAAACTGAAAATTGTTACAACTAGCCCCCGCTTCCCTACTCATTGATTGTGTATTTGGCTTTATATTTAACAAATTTAGAACAGCCTTTTTGAAATGGTGTTTTTTATTCATTTAAAATGTATTAATCGATTCGGTATTTTTAGGGTTCCGTGCCTCAAAAAGTAAAAAAGGAACCCTTATAAGATCACTCTCTTGTCCGTCTGTCAGTCTGTCCGTGTGTCACCACCAATTTTCTCAAGAACGGATGCACTTAGCAAGTTGAAATTTATACCAAATACTGAAATTTATATTCCCTATTAGGTGTATGTAAATCAAGATCCTGAGTCAAAACGATAAAAAGATATGGGCAAATTTAGATTTTCGCGAAAACTTGTAAGTACCAAAATGTACCTTAATTTTCAACTTTTTTTATTTTTATAATTTTCTCTTTACTTGTGCAATACGACCTTGCTTATAACCAAAACTGACAATTCTGGGTCAACCGGAAGTACCCTATAGGTTTTGGGTCAAAAACCTATATGGTAGTTCCCGTTGACCTAGAATCACGAAATTTGGCAAAAAGCAAGGTCTTACAGCCCAAATAAAGGAAAAATTCCAAAAAATAGAAAAAGTTGAAAATTGAGGAAAATGGTACTTACAAGTTTTCGCGAAAAATCTAAATTTGCCCATATTTTTTTTATAATAGGTATGTACGGAACCCTTGGCGCACCAGTTCGACTCGCGCTTGACCGGTTTTTATATATTTTGGGCGCCATTTAAAAAAAAGCTTTTTGAATATAACGCAGTTGTGTGTGGACCTAACTCTTTGTTTAGCACCTTTTCATTTATTTTATTATTTAGTACAAAAAGCATGCATGTTCTATTTTCCACCACCGGCAGTGCATAGACAGGAAACAAGTTTACAGCTCAGGAACATGGGTCCGAACCTAATTCAGACAATGAACTAACCATCTTCACTAGCCAATACAAAAACACTGTGTAGCGTTTATTTTCTAAGCTATAGCATCTAATATTGAGAATCATTTTATGCAGTGCGTGTATACCGTGTTGTTTCAAAACAGACCGTGTGACCGAATTATTTTTTCACCAGCATCAAATATGCGACCTCGTCGGCGCGGGCGCCACATAGATTGCATGAAAAAACAAATAAAAATAGGTTAGAACTAATAAGTGTGTAATTACGTTAGTCTCGGAGGGTGGCTCGCGGCCGGCGGTCTACCCTTACCTGAAGGGGTGCATCCATCATTACTACTGCGGTATTAATCAAAGCTTTTGATTCATTAGTGTTTTCGCCTGACTGTGTATTAATATTGGATCGACACTACTCGGCCCATCGTAGGCTCATGTCAAATAAACTAGACTTCTTCCAAAAAGTATTTCTAAAATTTAATAGGTAAGTTTAACTTATACAATTAATGCAGTCCATACCCGGCAAAAGACATTAGCGCAGCGCAATGACAAACTAGAGGATTTAAACTAATATTGGCAAATAGCGCTAGGCGTCTTCAAAATCAGAGACTAGGTACGTCTTGGCTAATTCCTATTGTGCGATTTCTTTTTTTGCATGTCGTTCGATTCGGAATTTGGACTTCGAAAACTTTAACCAAATTTTGTATTTAAAGTGTACCCTTCGCTTTAACGATCAACACACTTATAATATTCATATTGGTGTTACAATTATCCATATAGATATGGTTAAGTCCATCATAACAATACAATGGGGTGGTTACTCACTACAGTGATTCATCATACACCCCTAAAGATGGTATTTCGATAAATAGCTTTTATGGGTCAGCTGTTCTCCTGTCGGCAATATGTTGCATGACTTTGTGTTGTTGATGATGGCAAAGGCCATCGTTACAATGTCTTCACATTTTTGAAGTGAAAACTTCTTTAGGCGCGTTGAGCACTTTTTGGGTGAACAAAAATCATGGAACTCGCGGTTTTCGACACCGAACGCTTTCCAGCGAGTACACGGATGAGTCGCACATTGATGCCTTTAACACGTAATTGTTCATGTTTTCACTTCCGTCGGCACTCCCGGAGTGTTTTTTAAACTCATCAGTATACAAACTTCTGCTGTTAAAATCCTATCCAACACATCTATAACTACGTCTTATTTTCCCGAAGAGTTGGGCAAAGATGTATATTACATTAAAATGTGGCAACATTGAATTATTGTGTATTCTAACATCGAGCCACAATTATGTACCTACTTTCTATCCAATAACTACAATGATTAAAGAGTTATTTCGCCATTTGACGAAAGTAGTCCACTGTAGGACGTGTGCCACTTCAATTGCAGACCACTGGGCTCAAACCACAGCCAGTCTTATCCAACCATCTATTACCAGAGCTAAACAAGCAATGCAATCTGGATTACCAGTTTTTCTCCCGATCCATTTCACATATTATTGATAGTAACCATAAGACGTAATCTGTGGTAATCGTTTTAGAGTTACGCAACCATCCACTACTTATGGCCTATAATAATGATCGTTAAATCCAATCCGTTACTACCGTACCATCCAGTCTTTACCATAATAATCAGACTAGTAGCTTGCTCTCCTCAATAAAGAAAACGAGAATTATTACAATATAGTATATTAGAAGCGCTAGTTGAGTAACAGAGCCGATAAAACAGAAAGTTTATCTGTCGTATTATTTGCTGAAGAGATGTGGGCGAAATACGCAGATATTGAGACAGAAGGCTATTATTATCATTTCGAAGCTTAGAGACATGAATTAAACTCGACTAAGAAAGTTCTACGTGAAACTAGGACCTCGTAAACGAGGCGGCGAAGAAAGTATTACATAAAAAAATCCTATCAAATGTTCAACCACTTTCTATTTCAAATAGAACAAAGCATTCCCCTGTATTAACCGCAAATTTCACTTTACAAAACTTCGCCACTTTATCTGTATTTGTCTATTGATGATCAGCTCACCGTATTCGATGCTCTGTATACACTGGTATAATGTAAACAAGGAAGTGGTTAACAGTAGGCGATCGTGTGCCACTAATCGTCGTGCAGGGGTTGACTACAATGAGGAGCATTGAGAGCAGTTCATTGGCAACACCTTCGCGTGCCGTCCACCCACGCAACTCAGATAACAAGTTGAATACATCTGCCTGTTTGATAAAATAATACCATGTAACAGGCAGGTAACGTTAGCATGCAAATGCCACCGGATTTCAGAAGAACAATTTTTATTTAAAAAAAATCGCAAAGCAAATCAATTGGAAATTAGTAGGTCAAACGATTAACATTACAACTTTAATAATTACAAAATGATGATAAAAGCTAAGATACGTTTTGTTTTAAATAAAAGTATTTTTAGTGCCGCCTTTCTGGTCGTAAAACGTATTTTTAAACGCTTTCGTGTGATTATAAATAATCTTTATGAAAATATAATAAAAACGCACTATTGAGCCACACACAGAGCACAATTAATTTTATGTTAAATGCAAAACGCAATTGTTAGTGCTAAATATACTAATAGAGGGTCATTTACAAGTGATCAAAGTTTATGAGTTCAAGTGATCTTTAAGTTTTATTGTGCCACTTAGAGGGAGAAATCCCTTAAATTGTTTGTTTAAGGGGACCTCGTAAGTGGCGTGGCTATTCAAAGGGTTCCGGTGTCATTACAGCCATTAAGGTCACTCACCACACCGACAATTTCTTGGGAAGGTTTTCAATTTACTTTATTATTTATTTATTTATGCGTTATCTTGAAATGATGAGCGATGGTATTGGGAGAAGAACAGTGAAATCAGTGCAGTCGGATGGACAAATAAAAAAATGCCTGATACATACAATACTATTTGCGTGAAAGCTCATAAATTAAAAGAATATTTTCAATATGATTCCAGGAATAAAAATTAGGTCACAGAAACTATACAAAAGAAAAGTTTTTACTCTATTGTTGGCAATCCATCAGAGATTGACATAACTTTTCTTTTTCCCAGAGTTACGCAAATAAAAACGGAATAATATATTAGCTACATACACTGAAAAGTGTCATATCAAAAATATTTATTTTTCAACCTTTATATATTTATTTGCTGAAGCAAATAACTACATCATCATCATCATCTGCCTAGCCTTTTCCCAGCTACGTTGGGGTCGGCTTCCAGTCTAACCGGATGCAGCTGAATACCAGTATTTTACATGGAGCGACTGCCTATCTGACCTCCACAACCCAGTTACTGGGTAATATGAAGCAAATAACTACATAAAGGTTTAAATGAAAAGTTCTATTTCCCATAAAATATGTTAAATCTCAGTTATCCCAATTCCTTTACTATGGAAAAGAGTAGATGAGTCTACGTATTTTTATGTGCTAGTTGTAACAAATAATGTCGGAGCCTATCTGCCCCTACTATGATTAAAAGCATTATGTTTATAGTCCCGAATTGCTCCAGCATTAAATGGATCTAATGGGAAGCGTTTATCTTAATTCCAGTGATTCCAGTCTCCCACGAAACGTTTGACGCACCTTAATGCCACATAGATGACTGTTTATAATATTTGACAAAAAAGGTGTTTCACAACCTTAACAAAAGTTTATTCTATATTACAACGATTTTGAATCCAAACTATGTTTTTTTTTTGTAAAACCCTTTAAATGAGCTGGGGTCAAACTTCGCATATTTTTAACCTGCAAAAAGTAACATTAGGGTTATGGATTCAGAAAAAAGAAAATGTTATCCAAAACAAACAAAACATAATAAATAGCCTCCGCGTTTTCATATTCATTCTAAATTAAATTTAGGCATGATTAACTCACTCGAGGCGTTTTCTCTGTTCATCAATCAAAGTGTGGTCATGAAGAATGGAAGCAATATTTACTTCCTAAGATTCGTCTCTTTCACGCTCTAACTAATCTCTATGGATTAGAGAGGGACGTAGTATGCTTGATTAGACAGTACGCAATTATGATTTTCAGAGTTCACACGAGTGCCTCGGGAGCGGTCAGACGGCTGACTTCAGAAGCCTCCGGTAATCAATTTTGTACACAAACGGCGGTTATTAATTGATTTTTTTTCTCTCTAATGACTAAAAATAACATCTGCCAAATCAACAGGACCGGTCGTTAACGAACGTGCCAAAATTTTATTTTCTCCTGTCTTCAATCTCACAGATAACTTGTAATGTACACGTGTTTTGGAATTTAAGGGTGTGATGTAGCTTGAGGTGTGAATGTGATGTGATGGAAATCGTCGCTGAAAAAAACTTTTACCAAACAAAACAACCGACTTCCGAAAAAACACTACAAAGTGAAAAATAACTTTATTTTCGGAAGTCAGTGACTTTGGATATGTATTTTAATTTTTTGTCAGCGCCTTCCGAAATTAAAGTTATTTTTCACTTTGTAGTGTTTTTTCGGAAGTCGGTTGTTTTTTTTTTGGTAAAAGTTTTTATTTTTCACTTTTTTAGTTATAGTACCTACCCCACTGATTCGAAATTTCTTCATCCTTGGGGTCAAAACAATGCATATTTACGCGATAGCAGCAATCGCGGTTGATTTACTGTTATATTTTGAAGAGTTCCGTTGTCTGTCTCCGAAACGCATCATCAGATCTAGATGAAATTTAAATGGGACCACATGTAAAGCACTAGCTTTCAAATAAAAAAAGAAACATCAAAATCGGTTCACTCAGTCGAAAGTTCTGAGGTACAAAAAAAAAACATACAGACGAATTGAGAACCTCTTCCTTTTTTTGAAGTCGGTTAAAAACCAAGAGGGTCGTTGACAAACTTAAATTTTAGTTGCATTAGTGTAATGGAAAGAAAGAGGCTTATATAAAGTTAAGTAATAACAGCGGCACGAGTCCATCGATCTGGTTAAGCTACGTTTGCCGCGGTCGGTTCACGGATCGGTGATCGTCATAACATACCAAGGTCCCTCCGTCCTCAGAAAGCACGTTAAGCCGTTGATTCTGGCTGTGACTCGTGTATCTTTGACAGTCGTTACGGGTAGCCGAAATCCCGAAAGTCTTACTAAGTTACGATATACCTTGGTAAGACTTTATTACCAAGTAACTGGATTGTGGAGGTCAGATAGGCAGTCGTTCCATGTAAAACACTGTTATTCAGCTATATCGGGCTTTACTGGAAGCCGGGAAAGGGCTAGGCAGATGATGATGGTGTAACAATAAAATGAGTACAAGCTTCTGCTCTGTATGAATAGCTAATTGCGTACCAAGCAACTACTCATCTGAAATAAGTACTTATTTGAGAAATGTCAAATAGCTTTGTCTCTATAACCACATAACTAAACCCTTATCTACTACAAACAGGTACACATGGAGTGTTAGGCGTGTGCCGACTGCGCGAGGTAAAAAAGGGGTTACAAATTTGCATGATCAGATTACAATAGTTGTGAGTATCACAGTGGGATAGAGCTCCGGTTCGTACGAGTCCCGCTATAAATTTTATCATACATTCCGAAACCGCGTGCAGTCTTATTTATGGGCCGATACCTCAGATTTGATAAATATTCGCCCTGGGTGTTTAACTAAACCAAATTAGATTAATCTATAGAACTTTCTATTCATTATGATTTAGAGGATGTTTTTGTTTACTTAATGTAATATCTGTGATATAATAGATACAATTAATCTGAAATGATTTAGGCTTTTCTTTTGTCATTTATTTTTATTATTATTTAAGTATTTTGCTTGTACATTAAGTATTTTTATGTGTTATCATTTAATGGTAATGCAACCCTCGATAAACCTTTGAACATTTTGCCGATGTTTTACATAAAAGTTTGGCAACGGTACAGCTATAGAGAGCTATCGCTTAAATTCGATGCATTCCGTTAAATCTACATATCGGTCGAGTGATTGAACTAAACAATTGAGATTGCAATTGGATATGCAAAGCGATTGGATATTATTCGATGTTACATACGATACTTACTGTGTTTCGTCAGGGATGTATTTCCTTAAATCAAACCGCTTCGGACCCGAGACGATCCCGTTTTGCATCCGTTCGTACATCAAGATTGCTATCAAAGATTTACAAGAGCCGTCCTCGATGGGAGAATGTTCCTTTTCCAATTGATACAGACGAATTATTTATTTATTTCCACTGTGTTAAGGCGAGTTTTGCTAGTCGATGTTTTATTGAACGATTTGTACTTACTACACTAGGAGCATTGTGAATTTATTTAGTTGTACCAATGTTTTGAGATGTTTTAGTTGAGATCTATTAACTACGAATGGGGACCGACAAATGCAAATTGATGAATGGGAACAGCGTTTTAATGCGGTTTGTTAATTAATGGACAGACAGAACCAGGATTGAGTTACGCTTGACATTTTTTCTACCAGAAACTGCGTATAAATGGCGTCGTACCACAATTAACAAGAGTGGTCGTGACTAACCATAACTATTACTTGCGAATTACTCAAATAACTGACTGACTGCCTCGTTGGTCTAGTGGTCGCAAGCGCTACTAAGCATGAGGTCCTAGATTCGATTCCCAGGTCGGGCAAAGTGCTATTGTTTAATGCCTGTACCTACATTTAAGTATTTTTATGTGTTATCATTTAAACGTAATGCAACCCTCGATAAACCTTTGAACATTTCGCCGATGTTTTACATAAAAGTTTGGCAACGTTACAACAGTTGGATATTGTGTTATTGCAAGTGTTTTTAGGTTTTTCTCAGTGGCAGCTTGGAGTCCGGATTTGTGCTCGTGATGGCAATAAGCTCGCCCCCTATTACATGGGATTTAAACATAAATTTGGATGTACTATAGATACACCTCCGCCATTTCGAGGAATCAAGGCGTGATGTTATGTTATTCAAATAACTTCAAGATAGCACGGCAAAGGAGTGATCCTTCATTAGGCAACGATACAGGTATAAAATTATACTTTTTTCCAAATCTCCAAACTCATCTCCGAAAAATTAGTTAAACAAACAAAACACTAATGTGTTTCAATTCCCATTTATCCACATAAATTATGAGGCGCAGGCGCATCGCGGTGGTATCAAAGCCTGTTGAACAAATAACACGTCTTGTCTGATTTAGTGCTTGGTCGCGACCCTTTGACCACGACTGTCCACACCTATGGGTGGGCAGAGAACCCGCTAGCTTCGCTGACTAGCTGACTTCAGGTCGTAAGTCGGTGATTTACGATATGAAGTCGTTAAAGTCGTTTTAGGTATATTTTATTGTTTTTGAAGATGTATAAAAGTGTGTTAATGCTGTTGGCGGTTTGGATTATATGGGAGTTTAATTTTTAGAATTGACTTTTACCTAATCACATTGGTTTAATGACTGTTGTAGAGAAATTTCGATAATCTAAATGTACAAACGTTTGTTCCTCTTATCTATAACAACTGTACAAGTAAATAAAATTGCAGTGTCTTATTGTAATGCCAAAATAAAAGCATTTTACTAAATGTATATGAAAGTTTAAATACCTACTTATAACGAAAAAATATTTTTTCTGTGTTTTTCCGTCTAAAACGAAATTTCACTGGGAGATAGCTGATGTTATAAGAAGTACATGGGTTACTTTTTTGTCTCGGTAACGCATTCAGTGGGATAATTTCCAACATCCAATCGGGCGAAGCCGCAGACAGAGCTAGTATGCTCATAATAAGAAAATCAATTTTAAAAGGAAACACGACTGTGTGCTACCTATTAATATAACTAATCAATTGACAAGTTTGTCATTGCAAATCGATTTCCCCACGAATAAAGTTCCGACAGAGAAAGTAGATTCAAAGGGTTCCATGTAAGCGTGAAATCGCTATGCTTGAGGATCTTAGCTTCCCGATTCACCCTTTCGCATTCGCAGACAAAGACATATCCGGGTAGCGAATACAGCTCAATCGATTCGCACAGGAAGTTGCTACGCTTCATTACCCTCGCATTATGTTTTACTCAAATTGAATATGAGCCCTTTTACCTATGCCGACAGTTTGCATTTCATTTTTGATAATGGAAAAGATAATGCATTATTATGCACCTATTTTTTGTATGGTAGTTGTAACTTGTAATGGATACGTTAAGTTTGAAGGAAGGTGTAGAAATGACTATTTTTAAAACTTTAAGTGTTTTTATGTTCTGATTTTTGTATTCTGAGAGTGACTTTTGAAATAGATACTGTGAAGCTCGACCTGAACCTACCTGGCTGCCAGTGATGCCAACTTGGGGGTTTTCCCCCAATTTAGGGGGAATCAAGATGTCCAGGGGTTTTTTTAGGGGGTAGATTATTCAAGATATTTTATTTTATTTTATGTATTTTCGAAATATATATGCCTTCGTAGAATCTTCTATTCGCAATAACATTTCTTATAAACTGAACGTTAAATTAAAGAATCACTTTTTTTTTTGCTCAATTATAACAGGTTGCCTTGAAAAAATATTTACATTATTGCCGTACTTCGTGTTTTGTACTAAGCAACACGAAGGTGGCGCTGGTGGTGGAATTACGCACTAAAACTAATAACAACTTGCTAATCAAAAGAAAAAAAATACTGTCTCACCGCGCTTTTTCATACTACTTGAATGTATTTTTAATTTATATTTGAAATTACCTCTCAAACCGAGTGTACAACAAAATTTTTAGGGGTTTTTAGGGGAATTTGAAGTTGGTCCTAGGGGGGAACATTCTGTAAGAGTTGGCAACACTGCTGGCTGCTGCGTTGTTAAAAGATCTGCCCTCCTTACTAGCCCTCCCACACTAGTCCAATGCCTACTGTAGGATACATATCCGGGACGACTAACAATCCTTCACCATCCTATGGGCATGTCTTCCACTATTATGGCGCCTCCCGGCCCCTGGTCTACTCCTAGATATGCAATACGCCTCTGCAGCACCATGAAACATGAGGCTTCTAGGTCTAGTGCAAATCTTGGGGTTCATTCGACTAGTCGGATTAGGCGCACAATGCCACATTCGCAAAATGACATTTTGAAATTTCGTAAAATGTCACATTCTCAAATTGTCATATTCCGAAAACGCCACATCGCAAAACGTCACATTAGCAAAATGCCATTTTCGCAAAATGTCATTTTCGCAAAATGCTTTATCGCAAAATACCATTTTCGCACAATGTCAAATAATCAAAATATCTAAATGTCACTTGGGACATAGTAATTTTATTTTAATTTAGACGTTAAATGTTTTTATGAATAACGCCACCTAGCTTTAACTTTAAGAAAGACTTGATTTAGCAAGTCGTATAATCAATGCTGCAAATCAATTAACCGGAAAATTATGCGGAAAAATACTTTGAATCATAATTCTAATTATTCTTCTGACATTAATTATATGTATGATATATCATTGTATTACATTCGCATCTAATCATTATTAATATTTAAGTTGTTATTTTTTTTTATTAAAAATGAGCGAAGGTGGGTACTTCCAATAAAAAAATATTAGTTTACTCATAAGGAAAATAAAATCAGTGTAATGACAATTACACTATTTGTTATCCTATTTGTGTTGACTTATGCTGTTTAACAATTAATTACGATTTAAAATGGATCCAGAGTTTAAGATTGTTCCTAATCAAAAGGGATACAAATCCCTGATTTGTGGCGATCTTAGGTACAACAAACAAAGATATATCAAAGGAAAAAACATTACTGTGTGGCGGTGTGTAAATAGAAAATACTGTAGTGCTTTAATACACCTTGACGACTCAAATCAATTTCAAAGCTATTATACCCTTACTGCCAGCTAACCATATACCTACTGCATGGAACTACATTTTAAATAACTCACCAGATACACCAGAAATGAAAAGGTTTCAAACCTACGAGTATTACGAAAATCAGTGGTATCCAAAATTACTACCATCTGTTTTGAGCTGTGCAAACCAAAGACACAGAACAACAAATGCCCTCGAAGGCTGGCATCACCAACATTAACAGACGTATCCCTAAAAAACCTTCACTATTCATACATAAATCACAACAAGAAAGTAAATACTGGGACAATATATAAACAATCTTTATTTCACAATTTCCGACAGAATCGGAAAAGCAAAGACATCCATTTTGATGAACAATATAAAAAATTGTTAAAAAGTTAAGCGATAATCGTTTGTCATTAGCAGAATTTCTGCGGAAAGTAATTTTTCTACAATTATATAAATAGCCATTTTATAGATTAAAACATAATTATATCACAATTATAATTATCATCAAACAGCGGACCCTGTGCAACTAAATAGTTGATGAATCCTTACAATTTTACAAGAAAATAAGCTCTTTGAAAAAGTTAATTTTTTTTGTTAATTATGTTTATGATTCTCAGCGACATATATTATTTCAGTTTACATTTTAAATTTATTTTGTGTTAAAATAAATGAAAATGAATAAATAATGTGATTAATAAGAGTAAGTGAGAATAAGTGAGAATAATACGTAATTAAATTAGTTTTATTTTTTATTCATAAATCATCGGCTCAGAAGTCACTAAGTTGGCTTTAACTTTTAAGAATGTGTCATTTTGAGAATGTGCCATTTTGAGAAATGACGTTTTGCGAATGTGTCATTTTGTTAATGTGGCATTTTGCTAATGTGGCATATTGAGAAATGACATTTTGCGAATGTGCCATTTTGCGTCAATACGTCATTTTGCGAATGTGGCATTGTGCGCCTAATCCGACTAGTCGAGTTAGGTCAAACTACGCTGGGGCCCCGAGCATTTCTTACTTTATTCATGACTTTTGAAGCGAAGGCAAAATGGATTTGACAAGTTAAAACTTTCATGTAAGGTACTAGAAAATACGTTTTCTTTTAAATAAATGCCATTTATTTACGAACATGAACAAATACGAATTCAGCGTCATCACAACCACATCTTAATCAAAAGTCTGATCGGATTACGTCAGCGGCCAATATTAAGTGTACCTTTCGCAATGATAAATTTTAGGCGGAGTGTTTTCATAGTAAGAAGTGCACTTAGTTTCAATAGGCTTCCTATGGACTAATGTTGACTTGTTCTGCACCAGTGTGGCGACCTTAAGACGGCTTTTGGCACAGTCATTTGTCATGGATAATTAAGTTATCTAATATTAACTAATTATGTTAACTTGTATGTACTTTTTTATCGACTTTTTCTTTAACTATATGTGGAGGCTTGTTATTAGCAATTGTTTTTATTACTTTCTTTATATCATTGGTTTGTTAGTCTGTAAAATAAAATAAATGAATTCCTTAAAATAAAATAAATAAATAAAAAGTCGAACGGGCAAACTCTAATCTCTTTACAAAATTGAACGCACATCAACACATCAGAACGCATCACATAAACCACACCGTTCAGACGCCACAATAAAACTAATCAGGTACATTTTTCAGCACAGGACGTTTCAATCGCAAGTCGCAACATGTTATCGTTAATTAAAACGCAAACGCAACATCGTTCATCTAGTTCTGTCTGTCTGTCCGTTATACTTTTTGTTCGACGCTGACTAAATTATGTCTTTATAGTGATGGTGTAGCTTTATCAGCGACCACCATCTTGTGATCGAGCCCTGCCACAGTAATTTGTACCTGCCCTGTGTTACCGATGCGTCGATCCCCAATGCTTTGATCATGTTGCGTTTTAAAAACGGGATACATACGGTGTTGTGTTTAGTGGAACATTTTGTTTTAACTACAAACAGTGCCTTGGCGTTGATAAAGTTTATGTGAAGAAAAGATCAAAAGTTTACAAACGGTGATTTTTATTTCTCCGTTTAGCGAAAATTTAAAAATCAGCCCTTAGTAATTTAATATTAAGCTAAGAACTAACTAATTTACGAGGTATCTAAGAACTAATTGGTCGTAGCCATTTGCTACGAGTGCTACGACTTTATTAGTCGGCGTAGCAAGTGCTACGAAAATAGTAATTAAATCTTGGTTCAAGAAAGTCTTTTTTTTACAACTTTTTGAGTCTTGGGCTCTTGTTAGTAAATTGCCTTTCATTTGAAATTCCCGTGTGTCACAAAATGTCGGAATAAGAAGCTATGCGGAATAAAAATTATTGTGCTTCTTGAGGGGTCGACATTTTTTATGTTGTTGATTTTATTTGTAGATGTCCGGAAGCGGTGTTCATTTTGGCCTCCTGTGATTAATGTGCTGGCGTTGCTTACTCTGATTAAGATTTTAAGGGTAGTATTACAAATACGGCACGCATAGCAGATGTATCGATACTAAACCTAGGAGTTTTCATGTTCATTTTTTAGATATGATCTTTTTCAAACGCCTTAACATTTTTTCTTCAGAGATTCTATGTTCCTTTTTTTTGTATATATTTATTCATTGGAAGTATCTTTATTAGATTCTTTTCTAACCATTTCTTGCAGTAAAACTGTATTTATTGTTTCGCAAAAGTAGGGTGAACTAAAATCTGTGTGAAATGAAAACTTAACTTCATATTATAAAGTAGTAGGTTCTGTTATGTTGTTTAAACACTATCGAGTTACAGGCGCCAGTGGGCGAACTGCAATATTTACTTAGGTCAGTTTTTTCACGAGTTTATTCCCACACACAATCTGCGCTGTAGCACGCACTATTGTTTACATTCTTTCCTCCACAGGACTTTGCCTACTTTTTTTGCGGGTTTCATTATATTTTTACAAGGCCTACAAGATTAGTTTTCTTTGTCTATAACAAAATATGACTAATAACATACCTTGATAACATACCTGTTTGTGCAATAACATACCTGTTTGTGCAGTGAACCTTATGGTAGCATAAGGTTCACTGCACAAACAAACAGATGCTGCTTAAAAATAAGCTATAATACATAATATTTCCCAAAACAGAAAAATACTTATAAAATCGTTCCCCAGACACCACTTCAAAACCTACAATAATAATTAATCAACATTTTCGTCCTCCATCTATCATCTCTATCACAATAGTACACATTTTGATTTGCACACGTGCTCACCGTGCTAAATTCATGGTGTTATGTTACAGTGAGTGGAGTACCCCTATGAATTGCATTGCTATGCACTCCACCCTTTCATTTTATCGTATTGTGCAAGCGATACGTCATCTGTCGGCGCCCGAGCCTTTGAACGTTTGCCGACGTCGCATGCGCGCGGTTGCTATAACGCTACTTAACGATGCGAAATTTGCTTTTATATTTATCAAGTACACGGTTTAGAACTAGATTGTAAGCTCACGTCTCATATGTAGAACTTTGTAAAAGACGGTCGTTATATTAACAGGATGTCCTCATAAATAGAGGCAAGCCAAGTTGCGGGAATTAACTAAAAATAACTCAGTATCTAAATAATTACTCAAGATTTTCAGATAAACATGTAACGACTTGTCAATGTAAAAATAGATACGCATGTTGATTTGAATCTTTCAAATAAAAGATAGTGTGAATCAATAGCACAATGTGTTACCAAAAGGAATAGCACATGCCAAAATCTCGAGTACACCTTGTCAAAGTTTCTATAGAAATCATAACAATAATAAATTGGGTATACAATAACCCTTCCACATCTGCCGTATATATCGGCGCACGTATTGATCTACATTATAACGGAAGGTATCTAACGCACTATCTCTGAAACACAAGGTGCTACCGATCGATAAGATGTAGGTTACCAAGGAGCGTGCCAAATAATTCACCTGGACTTAGTCAATAGAATATCGCATTTCTGATTTAATTCTTATGACGCCACCTTGCTTACTCTGATTGTTCGCAACGAGGATTATATTACATTATCTTTATGAACGTGATCCGTAATTAAGCGCCCACATCTAGACAGTCTCGACAGTGTCTGTCGAACAAAAAATCAAAACGCATTGCCCCAAGCAGATGCAAACGTTCTGCAAACATAACTGAAGGCACCAAATCAATTTCAAAAGTAATTCAATAACATAATGTTGATCGTTGTAAAAATAATGTATTGCTTCCTTCCACCTTGAAGTGGAGTAGGTAGTGAAGCGATGAGCCTCGGAAGTACGCGGGGGCTGCGATACAGTTACCTCGAAACTGTAACACTTTGATATTCGTGTTTTTTGTTTGTTATAACGGCAAAGTGCAGTACCGTTCTCTAATATCAATAAGTTCTATCGTTTTATAGGGATGTTTTGAAAAGAAACGTGGTAAAAAACGCGTAAGGTGTTCATACAAAGTTTCTTTAGTTCCGTTATATCAATAGAGATTAGAGGCACGCGTCTTTGCACTGGCGACGCTAAGACCCGGTACATTGTCGGTGGCTCTTTGATGTGGCTGCAAAAGACGTTCGTTTGGACAATGGTTTAGGGATAATTTAGCGGAGCAAGTAGCGGTCAGGTGGAAATCCGGTCGATTGTAGCTTTATCTGACCACAAGCTTAACGGTTCGCGTTTGTAGGTTCTACCTGTTTGCATTCAACTAGTAACTGTACTGTATCACCACGATAGTTTATTTAAAATGAGACATTATACACTTCACGTATTTAATAAAATATTTTTAGTAAGTACCAAAAGATGATGATTGATTTCAGGATCGATACCTTTATTATAATTTGAAAAAACCTTATAGCTAATAACCGAAAACTTTACCGAATTTGATTTTTAATTAGTCGTAGGTAATGTGAATGAAACTCTACCAAAATAACCAAAACAAATAAGAAAACTTGTTATTACGTACACAAAACACGTTAGCCAGAACTAGCTACCAAATACTTTTAAATAACACTAATTAATAAACAGCTTACTAACTAAATACGATTACTTTAAGTACTTCGAGAATGAGACGCCGAGAATATAACTATGATAACTAATTACTAGGGACGTGGGGACCGGTACGAAAATTGATACCATCCATCAGCACCAAAGGTTCCCGACTCTTGTTGATCCAATTACCATCATCTTATTAATTGAATATGAGATTTCCTAGAGGGAACCAATTAAATGAAGTTGTCTGATCAAAATATAGACGTTACTTAACGTGTTTTTGATAGAGAAATTATTTAGCCCGTTAAATAAATGCCGCTTTTTTTACTGAAATCTAAATCGAAAGGGTTTATCACGGATCGTAAAATAATATCGCCACTTTAGATTTGAAAAAGAAATTATACTAAGCGTGGTATTCCTACTGCTAGATCGCGCCTAAGCCGTCTGCACTTATAAGGAGTTTGAAATGACTACTGTTATCAATTCTCACGTATACCAATGGTAATCATTCATAGAATTAATTTCGATAACTGTGACGCCTGGCTATTGATACAGAAGCCGATGCTTTTAGCTTCTCTCTCACAGTTTAATTATGCCTCGTGAGGGATATTGACAAATGAACTGTGCTCCGATACGTCCAATCGGTTAAGGTGTTATATTCTGTCAACTAATTTCGGTGGACGGGTTTTTTGGGTCAGTTGTTCCAGGACTTGTCATATATTGTTCGATAAGAATCTATCCGTGTTTTTTAAAGCTTGTGTCTTGTTTTGCCAATTAAGTTGTCCAAAGCTGTAAACATGAAAAACGCTGGCGGTTATCCCGCTATGTAATTAAACATGTCCTTCGTATTTCATGTTAAATTATGGCAAGGATTACGGTTTGTGTGCTTGTTTACTTTTCACATTTTGTGGAATTTCAATTTGTAATCATATTATTTAGATTACGTATGAATCGGGTTTTTCAACGTCTCTTGAATTATTTGCGATTATTAAAATGCTTAAGAACTTGTAGTTTGAAAACATTCGACGCTAATATAAATATTAGCGTTAGCGATTAATACATTTTTGTTTCAAATCTACATAATACTATTTCCTCGAAAGGTATGATATTAAATTCCTTGCATATTTCAATTCCACTATACATTAGTCCATCCGCCGCCTTCGATACAAAAGACTTACACCAAAGAAAACAAACAAAAACAGGCTTTCGTTGTAATCCTCTATTCTTCTCAGCTTAGGCGTCGGTTCGTAGTTTCATATTTGTTTAAAATCACCACCGTGTTCAAAAGATCCGATAAAAATACTTGAAAACTTCCGGTCGGTTGGTCTCTGAATAATTGGTACGCCATATATTTCCTTCTCCGGGAATTTGTTACGAATTTACTACACACATTGTGCTGAGGTATAAATCTTTCTAATGGCACGAGTTATGGGCGTGAGCGATTGTGAGGGCATTTATTGTCACACAAGTGGCTGACACGAGTTGCTGAAATTGTCAAGTTTACAATTTATTAGGGTAATTTGTAATTACTTACGTTAACGTCACGAAGTATTGTTATGATTGAAACATTTTGGGAGCGTGTTCCTTGTATTCTGTAAGTGCTTCTGCGTAAAGGTATTTCTTTATTTAGGTAGGTGAAATTATATTGAAAATTATTTTGGCAAAATAGAATGAACTGTATGCAGTAAGAAATTTCAACCCTCTTGGCTGATCAACGCTCGTTTTTGTGGGTTATTAGTCGATTCACACGAACTTATTCACCGAAAATGGGCGAATCTACTAATTATTAAACAAATAACAAATTATTTTCTGTATCCAATTCGCACAAAGTTAATTTGATTGTGGGCGCATCGACAATACCAGAAATACGTACTGCGCAATTGGCACGTTTTGAATTTTACGCAATATAGTTAACAAAACAATTGTATTTTTCTTACTAGCTAAATACGTATTTGAGGTATGGCAATTCGTCCACAAATTTAATAAAATAACTTCATGCGAATCGTCTACAGAAAATGGTATATTTATAAGTGTAAATTCGCCCGTTTCGTGCGAGTAAACTCGTGCAAATCGGCTAATAAGCCGTTTCTGTTATCCACACCTGAATGAAAGAATGATTAATTTAATATAAATCTGTATCACAACAAAGCGCTTCTTTACATAATTTTTTTATCTTTTCTTTTTCATACCTATAATCTAATGAGAAGAGCGTCTGCCTTAATAATCTTTTGCAAGAATCAGTTCCCCACAATAGGCGTTAAAATAGAAAACAGTTGCTTGTGCAAAAAAAATCTATTCATCAATTTCACACTTCTTTATCTTTTAATATTTCGCCAACAGGAAGATGATCTTTAGATTTCGGCAAGATATTAGTTTCTGCCTTCAGAAACATTCTCAAAATAGGGTCAGGAAGGAACTTGCAAGTGTTTGTGAATACATTTAAAATTATAAGTGGTTTTTGAGATTACATTCAATTTGAAGAATTTTGCACAAATCCGGCAATGCGATTGTGGGGCATAAGCTTGCTTTAACAGATAATCGGTTTAAGAAAATCTTAAATCCTTTCGGCGCCGGCTAACGTAGAACCACTAAAGCTATAACGGTCAAGTTGAAAGTCTCTACGAAAAAAAATGTGCACAAAAACGCACCGTGAGTGATGACCATGACGCAACAATTGTTTAGCAGTTTGCCGAGAACCCTTGAGTCCATGTTGTTGACTTCGACGCACAACGAAATTAAACATGAGAAAAAAATCTAAAGGTCCTTAAGTAGATTGAACGAAGGGTTCTATTGTGAATATTGTGTAATGTAGCGAGACGACATGGGGCCAACGTACCAAAAAAGTTTCACTATGATGCTGAACCTTTTAGGCTTTTACACAAACTTTTGACCACGGCTGTACCTGGCAGGTAGAACCCTTTTTGCACAATTCGCCGTAGCCGATAACAAAACGTGGCGAAGTTGTTGTCGCCACACTTGTCTGCGCCGACGCACTTCAAACACTCCCAATTTCACGTCTGGTTGACCGCTGAATACATGTAACTAATTTTGTGTATCAATACACAACATGGTAGATGATGTATTGTGTTTATTACGATTCCAGTTTAAGTAATTTGCCGTGAAATAGCCGACGTGAAATGTGCAACCCAAAAGATGCTACTGCAACAATATTTTGTTCGAAATTTTAGAGAAAATCAAATCCAACATTACAAATGACATTTATTGGAGTGTTTTATCATCAGAACAAAGTCCAGTTCTAATATTTAACATTCCAAAACCTCTTTGATGAAGAAACATCAAACGAATGATATGAAATATCGAGCGATTGTTGGCCAATTACGTGCCTTTTATAACGATTGATCTGAATTATGGCCTTAAAGATCGATTGTCCGAATTCAAAGCTGTCTATTTGATATCAGAGCGAGACTAATCGAATCACAATGATGTTAAAATGTTCATAGAACGTTGACCAGCTATTTAGAGTTTTGAATTATGTTATACTTTATTTTTGAAACACTGTTAGGTAGATACTTTTGAGGAATAGTAAGTTTGTTTTGAACTAGTCCTTATCACAGACATTCAATTTTGAGCTGGTGGGAAATTTGACATTATTTTAACTAAAACCGAAACGTAATGTAACTAAATTGGAAAGTAAACTATTTTTCTTACAAAGTTTAAATTACATTACAATTTATGTATGTAATAATATTAATGTAATATTATTACATACATAAATTGTAATTATTTATCTAATAATATGTTAATCGGTCAACACGATCACCTAATCATTACGACACATAGACTACAATCATGCAACATCATTGTTTCGTAATTGAAAGTAAATATTTTTATTGTAATCGAGTAGCATTTATTATTTGAAACAATTCAAAAAGCTAGTCATGATACGATTAACAAAGAAAGCAAGAGTGAAGTGAGCGGAAGATAAACGATAATTTTATTGTCTATTGATAGATTATGATGCTGTAAACATTGGGCACTTAGAGATGTCTTAGATATGAAACTACTTAGCTACTTAGCATACTTATTTAAAGTTGTTACTATTATCAGATGTATAGCAAAGGCATCTCGTGTCCGACGGTACTTCAATTGCGAAAGAAACGAGTTAAAATAAAATTACCCATAGCGGTAAACTTTTTACACTAATATCTAGGGGTTGATCAAAACATTATTTTCACACGATCGATCGATTTCGTTTCCGATCATCCAATTTCGGAATATCGGTTGCGGCCACAAATCATTAAAAAAATTGAGTTTGAAATTTTTCGGAACGGGCAAAAAGTCGGCTTGCTTTACGTAAGGCGGGGCACACACCGCGTTTTCGAATTATGGCAATTTTGACACCTAACGAGTGCTAAGTTTTCATTGCCCCCTGTAATTTTATCGGGACGTGTGCTGACGGTTGCGGCGTGTGAGGGTGAAAATCACTGTGTGTATTACGTGCGCCGAGAACTGCTCCCAGATCATAACTCTCATGTTTTATAATAATATTCAAAGAGTGCACCGTCATTCGTTTTTAATGATGCGTCCAATCTTAACGTACACTCTACTGATCTAGCGCTCTATAATTTTTGTAAAAAGGTGAAAGTTATTTTCGTGATAGGCAATCTAGGTAGATCAAAGTTGACCATTATACGTTATAGAATTGTATTGCAATGGTGATAGTATAGTACTTAATTAGGGAAATTAATTGTAATTTAAAATGAGAAAAAGGGCAATATTAATATCATTGCTATCTACATATTAAAGTTTCAATTACCTATAGGTAAGGGATAAGCCATATCTTCTTTGAAAATATTGAAAAGAAGTTTTAGAATCTTGCTTTTTCAGAAAGGTAATGCGTATATTTTATCGAACTTATAATCGTAAAAACCAAATGATTTTCTGTTGAACAACCCAAAAGCTCTACTCGCTAAACGGAAGGAGTAGCGAACCCACGTAGGGGGTTGGGTGAATTAGTTTTTGTAGATACAAAAAACAGTGGCAAAAATGAAGTATTGCTGATTGCTCTGCAGCTATTACCACACTGTATAATTTAGTGGTAAGCCTATGATTAAATAACGCTGCCTACCTGTTAAATTAAATTAGGCTTTTTAAGGGTGGCGTTCAGCGTTCCTCTGTAGCCATTGCCTTGAATTAACAAACTTTAAAAAAGAAACAAGAAAGTATTAATTTACGGACTCATCGATTATTGAGGCGCACACGTGTTAATGGTTTTTATGATTATTTCTTTTTTATTAGTTACAAAGTTTCAATTAATTGTAGTTATTACCGCTCTGTAACTTATGTCGGCTTGTATGAACGCGGCTTAAAATCAATAGCTCTGTTTTATTTTCCTATAGAATTTACTCTTTCTTTGTTTGTTTTGGATGGCATTTAATAACATAATATATTTTTCTTCCTAGTCCATTCCAATGTCATGTTCTTCTTCTTCTAAGTGTGTCGATGGCAATCTAAATGAACTCTGCCCAGAACTCGACTACGTGTATAGTGCCATCACTAGCTTCCATCAGTTTCTGTAACGTACAGACGCCGTGACACGCCGGACATGATTATGTGTCCCATCGTTTGTGGAACAGCACCACATATAGGTACAGTCTAAGGCGGTCGTCGTCGTCTTTTAATCTCCACCTGGCTCCTGGCCCACTAGAATTTAGAGGCTATCTAAAAACTTCCAGGTTGGCCAAGGCATCTCGTGTCCAGACGGAAGACCTTCAGCATAGCGGTAGACATCAGAAAGTATTTCAGAAATTTCTGAAAACTATTTGATTGAGTCAACGTATAGAGCCGCCTTAATAAGTGGACTATTGGATGTATTGCCATCGTGTTAAGAGGATAAACCAATGGAAAACCTGCTGATCGCTGGGCACGCTTATACTGGATTTATAGATACGTCGCTCGGGGAGGTTGCTTTCATGCACCTCAAATGTCATGTTGATCAAAATTGTTGTGACCATGAGTCATGTGACATTTTACTAATAATCATACACATTTATAATAAATAATACTTAATATAGAAAAACTGAAAGAACTCATAAAAATAATCAATGGTCCAACTGCCTGAAAATGCAGCAAATTACATCCACTGGAATTAACAATAAATCCCTTTTATAAAAGTGTTTATATCAATGGCTATTGCAATGTACATTGTCTTTGGTCGCTGGCCCTGACATCAAGCTATGGATATAATAGACAAACGTTTACCATTTGAATACGAGGCTTTTGGCTACTTTTTATTGCTGCATTTTTGCCCTTTTTTGCTATTTATTTATTGCAATTTTAAATTCAATTTTTATTTGTCTCTTTATGACTCCAACACCTGGTAAAATTACGAAAGATACACCACATAGTGTACTTTCAAGATAATGATGTAAAACCGACTGCATTATCCAGTTCATGCGTATTATTGTACAGGAAACCGTTTGCCTACCGAGTAGAGCATACTTCGTACCCTGAAGGAAAAAGAGATCTCTGCTGCAATCTCAGCTCGGTGTAATCTTGCAAATATTTATCGTGTGTCAATACAATATGCCAAAAGCGGGCGCTTATTATGGTTTTTACAAATGTGAGTACGCTTCAGGCTTTGGTTGTGTCCCAAGTTATAGGTGAGAGCGCTGGTCTGTTACATCGAATGAGGCCAGAGTTCATAAATACGATGAATATGAAATACGTCGGAAGATACCCAGCGATTGATTTGATAAAATTAAAAAAAAATTTATAATTTTTATAACAGAAAGAGCTGCATGGAATGTAAGCTGAAGAAACCGCTGGCTGAATGCGCGAATCGGGTGCTGTACTGTGTTATGAAGTTTTGTTTCTCGAATGATAATGAATTAAAAAAATCTGGTGACAAAATAAGCTTAAATTTAAATTAAGGCAAGATTGATACTTAAATAAACAGCCACGTTAATTTTAAACTGTGTTTAACTCCTGTAATCAAATACAGAATAAGTTTTTAACCAGTGCGCAAACTGTAACCATAAATTCAGCATATTATTCTAGCAGACATTTTTCGTCGGTTATACAAAAAAAATCAGCTGTTCCATACATTTTGGCCGCGTAGGTATTGCACTTTTCTATGAAACAGCAGATTTCTTTTTGTATACAAATTTTTCGTCGGTTATAACCGACGAAAAATTTCTGCGCTGGGGGTCTAAAATGATATGCTGAATTCATGGTTACAGTTTGCGCACTGGTTAAAACTTATCCTGCATAACTGGCACAATTTTGGTGTTCTTAGCCCACACTTCTGTTATATTATGCCAGTTCATTTGAATCTGATGGTCTGATGAACTGGAGCTTCAACTTACTGCTTAGCGTCGAGAGTTGAAAATCGAACAGTAACATACACTCCCTCCAACCTTCCCATGGCCCTACCAACGTTCGTTCTATGGGCCGAAACGTGGGGCGGCTGCGGACATAGCACCGTTGGCAATCTTATTTTGTCGGTCCGCAGTCGCTTCTCGATCCCGTACAAGTTATAACCATGGGTGTCTCTAAGCAATTCTCTCATAAACGAGTATGCACGACACAAAACAGTGCCTTCGTCGTCTCAGTAGTAGTCCGATGCACCTGTGAACAATTAGGTTAGTCCCGAAGCATTTTTTTATATCTCGTAAGCCCCGAACCCCGTTGTTTGTTCTTTTACAACTCACCAAACTCAATACTGTTTATATATATATTTTATTATTACAGTAACATACAGTAGAAATTCCGTATGAATCGATCGTCTATGTCGATTTCGGACATGAGTAACAACGACCGAAGTGTTTGACTAGCAAGGTCGCTGGCCGCTTCTCTCTTGTTCACTTTCTACGTCTCGTTAGTGAGGAGTTACAGCGCATTGTCCAACACAATGGGGGGAGGGGCGCCGCCCGGGGCAGCCTCGTGGCTAAACACCATGAAACCAAATAAAACCACATGCAGAACATATATGGTTTTTGAGAATCGTGTGTTATGTCTTCCTTACGGGTTTTGCATGATTGCTGCAGTGGGATATATTGGTATTGGTAGCGAAATACATTGTAACAGAAGGGTAGACTAAACTGAAAATAATAAACAAATCAAAGGGATGGTTTGTTGTTGAGGACCTCGATTTATTGTTTGTTTACCAACTTGGCCTAGTTCACTTTCAATTAAAATAAACAAGACTTGATTAAGGTCATGCTCTTTAAAATTAAACTTGCAGTTTTTTTCAATAGTGCCAAAAAGGATCAAAAAGAGAAAAATATAACAAAAAAAACATATAGTTTAAGGTAAGGTATGGTGCCTTTATTTCCACTGTATAAGTTAACAATACGATTATTATTGGTGAACATATCGAGTGATAATTTCCACTTCATATTAAAAGTTCTTATTTCCATCGCTTGAGGACGTACTCCCACGATATTGGAGCTAGTAACCGATATGCATGTGATCAATTTATCAATGCGCATGATCAGAATCGCGTATCTCTTTGTATCTGCGCGTGAGTTGCTCACGCGAGTCTCAAGATTCGAATTTCAAATCTTACCACGCGATCGCTTTGCTACCCGAGATCTTGTTTGTAGCCGATAAACGAACTATGATTAATACACAGTTAGA
Source organism: Polymixis lichenea (assembly GCA_949091785.1). NCBI lineage: Eukaryota > Metazoa > Arthropoda > Insecta > Lepidoptera > Noctuidae > Polymixis > Polymixis lichenea. Next base: position 8,566,576 of record OX420939.1, on the reverse strand, counting down.
GAAAAATGTAATTAGCTACTTAAACGCACTCCGAAGACCAGGGTTGTTACTATTCTTCTCATGTTCGGCTGGTTCGGTCAACATTCGCTGTCAATTATATTTTTTTCAAAATCATGAAATTAGATTGCTCTTCGCTTGACACTATCTGACCGATATCAAATTACGTATTTTCTAAGGGAAACAATGCCAAACAGTCGGCGCTGATCCAACCTCGGATTACCGTACATGGCATGACGGCTAGGCTAGGCGGCTCGTCATACGCCCCGATCATTCGTTTAAATGGTCATAATTGGTCAAGCGGACTTTAAAGTACAGCACTTGGTCATTATAACATAGCTCCCTCGAGCTTTTAAAATCACTAAACGCCGCTCTGGGCTTACCCTGTTCTTTGAAACTGTCATCTCTCTAATTGTCTTGTTTGCCTGTGCTGACACCTACCACTCTATAATATATGACTTTATTTTTAAATAATAAAAAATGTAACATGTAGGACGGGACGACTTCTCCACTCGGAGCATGTTGAAAGATGTGCGTGACTGAATATTCAAATCTTATAATGCACAGGTCCCTAGTTGTTTAAGTACTTCGGTGTCGGAGGCGATCAAGTGATAAAGATGTTTATTGATGATCTTTGGTTACATTAATTGCCAACAGCGGCGGCGCTTGTGTTACCGCAATGTCGCTCCGCGTCGAGTCGAGCGCGAATGACAAAGATCCAGCGGTCGATATGCGCAGGCGACGACGGCCGGCCCGCTTTGATCTCCACTATTGACTGGTTCGACGACCAATCAAAATATTCGTGGGAAAAATTATCATTTCCATTTCGCACTTTTTTATATGCATGAAGCTATAGTAAATATGAATCCCATACATGGCTCGCAATGTATTACAGACCGCACGTCTGCGCACAAGCAGAGCTCGCAAAACGTGGTCAGTCAACTGTTCATTACAGCTACTGTTCGATATTCGAGAAATTTTAACATTATAAAAAGTTGAAAGCTCGAGAATGATAAAACCCTATACTAGTTTATAGACGCTTAACTACCACTCGATAATATTTTTTCAGCTCGCTATTAAATGTTGTCTTTGCAATATAAGGATCAGGCATTCGGTGGCCACCTTAGGATTTTTATTTTCATAGAACGTTTCGAATACCAATAAGGATCGTACCGAAAAAGGAGGTCTCGAGTTATTGAGTGCTCGTGCCGGAGCACGTCTTTGTCATAAAATACCTTGTCGGGAATTAATCTTGGCATTTTGTTCAGGGTCGCACGAAGCTCCCCTGTACTTACTGGCATCTGAAAAAAGAGTGATACAGATCCTATTTTAATGAAGTGGGTTTTATGAACAATTCATAAACTAAAAAATAAATATGTTGACGGGGCGCCTTATTGGTGGTAGTAATTAACATGGCGCAAGCGCAGCACGCGGCAGCGCGCGCACTCCTGCGTGGCCGCCCGCGCCTGATAGGTCACTCACACTCACTGCACACGCGGCCTTCGCGAAGGACGCTCGCGGCAGTCATTAAGCTTTACTATTTAAACTTGTCGTAAATTACATTATTTGTCAATTCGTATTAATTACCTATGAAATTAATTTAATTTACGATACCTTAAAATTCTTACTATATCTTCACGATACCATCCTATTATGGCATATAAGTACAGTTGTTAATGGGATCAACTTCTTTTTGTTTAACTTCTTCGAAAGGAAAAACGCTAGCAAAAGAAATGGCTACTACAAAGAACAATGACGTTTAAAAAACAGTAATTTGCTCGTTACGTTGTGTGGCTACACACATCATTTGATTTATTAGTACACTTGGCCCGCATATTTATTAGACCACTGCGTATTTTCTCAAAACCAGTATAGTTAACAATTAACTTAGTGTAATTATTAAGGTTTTAGCAGGTGCAACTCCTTTAGAGGACTAGTTAATTGTGGCTGTGTCGTGCGCACCGACGTCATACCTGCACATTATACGGTGCTGCAGAAAAACAACATCATTTTACTATAAGGAGTTAATGATACTCCGTGATGTTTAGACACAGAAGACGATGATAAAAACACTGATCTAAATACGTCAAACGGATGTGAATAATTGCTTGTGCCATTTAAATTATTCGCCCCTTTTCGTACAAGCCCTATAAAAGGATAACGAGAAAACAAAAAAATATAATATTCATGTTAACTGAAACTATTATTTTTATTACGCACTTTCGAAAACTAAATAAGAAAGGCAAATAAGAATAGCCAACAACCCAAATAAAAAAATAAAAAATGTAAGCCCATAACATGAAAATGCGTGGCAGACGAAGCATTCCGCTATTAAACATGCTTGGTGGCAGTTACCTGGCTGGTTGGTGATCATTGGCGAGGGTTTTAATCCTAACACCTTAATAAACAGTGGAGGAGAAACAATTTGCATGTAGATGGGGCCTCAACTAATACATGTTTAACCGTCAGCTGCCGACTGGATCCTACTGCATACTATCGACCACACTAACCACTAATACACCTCACACGACTGAGGAACTGTGACTAGGAAAATTGTAGAGATTCCTAATTAAATTTAGAATTATAGGTAGGTATATGATTTTTTTGTCAGCCGGAAAAGTACCTCTACAGTGTTAAAGATTTTTTAAAATATTTTTTAAAATCTGAATTGTGTTTCAGGTTATCCCGAAAACAGTTACGTCAGAAATATGTCAAAGAAAATGAAACAATCGGTGGGTTACCTTGACATCGCATTTTCTTTTTAAGAATGCTATGAAAATTTAGACTCATGGAGTCAAAGCAAAGAATTAGAAAACTTAAATGAATAAATCATCTCTATCGTTTTCTATAACCCTACACGAGACTAGATCCTAACATTATCCAGCTTCTATTTTTTATGTTTAAATGGGAATACGGGCAACGGGTCTGTAGGTGAGCCATGCTACTAAGTGGCTTGCGGAATCCTAATGCATGCAGGTAGGGCCATCTTGAGGAACCTGCCAGGACCCGCATTTTAATGTCGCTTGAAGAATGTGCTTGAAGCTAGAACGTATTGCTCTTTGATTGGAGAGCACGTTAGTAATTGGTTAGTAAATCTATTTCGGTATTTCATTTTGTTTTATCGCCAATTTATTCTATTGATGCAGATAAAGGGCTGTTGTTGCGCACTTTTTACAAAGTGACACTTACGAGGATTTATACAGAAATATAGTCAAATGATGCATTTTAATTGTATTTTTATGGTTTTTAAACCTATGGCTGAAGCTCAATGTAAATCATTTCGATTTGAAATACAATACGAATATTAAGTCAGTGAGAAATTGATATCGATTAACATTTTAATCAATCGTTCGACTGCAACTGACATTAAAATAATTAAAACAGGAGCTACAATTAAGGAAAGACATTGTCATGTTCTAGAAATAAACAGTATTGAAACAAGTGATAAATACACTGACATTGTCAAGCGAAAGTGTCTTGAGAGACTTCATTCCATGGTCTTAGGCGACCGAACACCTGTTAACGTCGATCCGTCAGACGAGTGTTTATAGAAGATATTTGCATATGCATGCAAGACAGATAAAAACACCTAGATCATAGGCAAAACATGCATGACTAATTTAGCCTTGAGGTAGTCTTATTTTAATCTTAAGTGATGCTAATGACGGACGAAGTTTCTGATGTATGTCTTTTGAAATTGAGAAGGTTTTTCCATCGTGTAATAAAAATAGCTAGATGTTGAACTAAAAAGATTTTAGGGATATATGCAGATAATGATGCCTCCCTTTTCCTATATTAGCTGGTATCTGATGTAACTCCTTTTAGCTACAAAAAAATATTGCCCCCGCATCAATAAAAACCCAAATCATATTCGATATCAATATATCAAACAATATGAGGGAAATATCTCTTTTATTCTCACAAAATTAAGTTAACCCACATAAAAGAGTTTGTTTAAAACATTAGATGTTTTAAGATGTTATCGCTGCTGTTTGGTGTCAAAAGTCTCGCATCATGCCGAACGCATTTACGAGGAGTGATACCGATCTGAGGCCTTTGTTTGGCTATCGGTCCGTAAACAAGAATAGCGGGAGTCCATATAAATCATTTTTAGACAAAAAAGTCAAAACCAAACTTCGGAATGATTCGTTTCAAAATTATGTTACGAAGCTACAATTATTGAAAATTATTTCATTTAACTCATGTTTATGAGAAAATAATACACATTTGTTGGGAATCTCCGGAGACCCAAACACGCGAAATTATGAAATAACACGCGCCAAACCAGTCAATTACGCCATTATGTTATTTCAGTCTCGCGAGCTAATTACTAACTGAACAGCTTTGTTTACTTATTTTTGCTCTAAAAACACCTATTAATTTAGCTTACAATTACATGTTTCGATGTCCACTGTACCTAGTTAACTATGTGAAATAAAACAAATGTCCGATAACTGGTCAAGCGAGTTGGGATTCGAACATCGTCCTGTGCAAATGATTTGTGTCGCGTTGTTTGTGTTTGCTATTAAATTATCGACAATGTAACAAGAGGTGCGGCGAAGAAGTATGTAACTACCACTTATTGTCATTCCTTGTATATTTCTTGGTGGATATTTCGTCTACTCCACGTATAACTTCGTGTCTGCGACGTAGATAGAACTGAAGTAGTCGGTGTAATAAACTTTAAAAGAGCGCTGTATTTCATCCAGCTCTTCGTTTTATATCTCGATTAATATTCTGAGGAAGTTTTCATTACTTTTTAATGAAAGTCTGAGTCGTATCTGCCGATCGCTAATTTTATGTTTTAATTTACGCCTCCGCATAGCGTCCCCTGCATCATTGATCACTGTAACGGGATGGTAAGTGAGCGCCGTGCGTACTAACAGAATGTACTCCCAACCCACATGGTACTAGTAAAATAGTTACATAATTATACACATGTTGGTTGTGATAAGCAGTGTGATCAGCAAGGTGACTAACATTCACCAGCATTTTGCAAACTACTTGTATTGAATTTTTAGCTGTCCCCCAAATATTTTTTGAGAGTTACAAGCTAATTGCGTTGCTCTAGAGCTGGTTGCATAAGTGCTTGCTGGCTTTATTTTCCGAGGGGTTTGCCGTATCTGACTCACGTACTTTTCTCTCATTTAGGTAATATCCACAACAGCTGGTCAAAATTCACATCTGGATCAGACTGACATTAGCAAGACTATTAGCAATGAAAAAATCAATTATTCCAACATTCCCTCCTTCAAGCAAATTGATTACGCTTCTGGACAGACCCTTCCTTAAGGCATTCGTGTGAACCAAGGGTTACTTACCACTCAACCTTCTAAACTTTATCACGCTATCTCTGTTCCACATAAGGCTTTTCAAACGTGAAAGAAAGGGACTGAGAAAAGCTATGATTGAATAGTCGCGACCTTTGATTGATGAGTTCAAAAACCGCCGCGAGAGAATCTTAGTTTCAAATTGAATTTTACGAATGCTGTCCGGTCATCATTAGGGAGATTGTGTTTATTTAATGGTAACTAAAATAGCATCAGTTGTAATGATAAGTAATGATTGTTTAGTTTGACTAGAGGGGTCAAAACATGATACCCCTTATTCACAAACGTTAACGATGCTTAAAGCCTATTTAATCATAAATCTTTTGATGTTTAAACGTCTCTTTACTTTAAGTTTCTGTAGCACGATTATTAAAAAGGGGGCAAATGTGGAAAAAGAAAATTGTAAGCACAAGAGTTCAAGTTTATTGTAATATGTATTTATTGCTGCATGAAATAAAAGTAAAATTTGTAAAATTGGTAAGCACAAAAGTTTATACTTGCTTGCTGCAACAGTTTAAAAAAGTTTATACTTATATCAAAAGCCTGAAAATATTTACATATTAGAATCTGCGCTGTCCGGTGTTTATAAAACCTTTGTCTGTTCATATTATAACGTATTTTTAACTCCAGCTACAAAATTTATCTGACCTCTATTTATGAAACGAAAAAATTCACAAAATTAATAGTCACCCAAAGAAATTGATGCGATTAGTTTCGGATTATGTTTGATTACTACCCTTTTTTTTGTTGTGGGAGACATTTTTTGTCCAAAAACGCGTTTCAGATTTATTTTTAATAAAACGTATCTATTCCTCATTATCATTTTTGAGGAGAAACCTTTGATCTTTTTTCGAAATACAAACTATTTTCCCAAAGATTCATTTCATTCGTTCAAGTCAAAACTACTGTGCTGCACTAGACAATATTTTAATAGTTTTCGGTCACATTAAGGGGAGTTCAAGTAAATTCACCAGTATTAAATAATTAAATTGTACTTATTTTCTCTAGATGAATTTACGAAGAAGTAGGTACTTAATAAATAATGCTAAATATATCGTCCTAATAAGTAAGAAAATGAAAAAAAAAATAATCCTGGACTTATTTAATAAATTTTCACACTATCGTTACTCTTTCATACACCACAAAACACCGCTTCTTTTAATGATTTCATTCGTTAAGTACCAAGACCTCCGCAAAAGTACAATCAGTTCATTCAATTTATATTCGTTTTCAGTGTTTATTTTCATATGAACATTTTTTTTTTTAATGGACCAGCCTGTGTAACATCCGTATTTGCCATACACCTGCGTCCGGCTATATTTGGTCCACGTTGTAATAAATAAAAGTGATATTGATTAATAAAAACGTAATTATTACTTTCATGGTAATGATAATTACACGACAGTTTGTACCCCGGAGAAAGCACTACAAAGGAACTAAGTTTGATGTACTGTGTTAAGGGCTATCATTTCTCGCAGAGCATCTGCTTTTATAAATAACATGCTTTTTTATATGTTACGGCTTTTAAGTTATAAAAAGCCGAGAAAATTGTCCTTTCTCATTACATTTTGGTGGTATATTGGTCATTAAGAGCGTTTAAATTAATTTTGAGCTAGTTACCATAATTATTTGTAGTCTTGGCTTTTATGAAAGTTATGTTAATATTTTTTTCATCAGGTATCCATTTCTTGGAAATGAGTCTCCCCTCATTATACGGTTAAATAAGCCATTTACTTTTCTTTTAAGTTCTGGGAGGTGTAAACTGACATGAGTTTTGTAGTTAAGTAGGTGAATACCTACATAAATATATTTATCCACATGGTACCTTAGATTTTATTGTTAGTCACAAGTTAACAATATCATAAAAATAGTAACTGTTACCTTTTTTATTCAATAAATAATTTTCAGTATGTACATAAGATAATTTTCTTACAGAGCCAAAGTCAATAGTTTTTAGCATCTATGATCGCAGCCATAATTATAGTGTTCCTAATTCATCTTATTTTCTTGCCATATAGTGTTCCTACTGCATCTTACGTTTTTGTAAAGGAGGTCCAGTTGGTACAATTTAATGATTATTAAGTTTTTCCTACTTTCACAAGCAGCCGCCCAAAATCTGCATACTACCATCAAAATCCAAAATTAACGTAATCACAGCATTTGTGCAGCACCGAGAAATAAGCGTGTCGTCAGCCACCTGCGTCCGCCGACAGCCTGCCACGACCTGATTTATATTAAGAGAACAGACACAAGTAAAACAATACAGTACCCTCCGTACAGGACAGGAAGTCGAGAAAAAATAGGGATGAATCTTTTGTCTTGTTGCGTCATCCATCATATGTTGCGCTGTGATTATTTGGTTTTGTATTGAAAGTAAAAGGGTTTGCTTGATACTTTACTGCGATATCGAAGTAAAATAAAATTTACTTTTTAAACTTTTGTGTTTTTCTACCAACATAAAAATTTCAGTATCGCGTTTTTTTGTATATATTATGTAAATCATTGATCAAATGCAATAGTTTAATTTTTCTGTAATTGTTAAACTAAGTTCTACCCTATGAGCGAACTAAGACATTTCTGATTGAATTATTATGAAAATAAAATATTAATTAAAAAGAAAACAAAACTGAAAAACAGAGCTATCGCTTTCATTTCAAACTTCATAAATATTTGGAGTATTTATTTATGAATCGTCCAATAATGCGCACTGGCTGTATAAATATCAGCCAAAGGTCCGTACAGATCAGAATCCAACATCCCGGCCCGTGTAATGTCACTTGTTCACCATAAAACATTTATGCCACGATGAAACCCTGTAAGGATAAAATCTATTTTTTATCAGTAAAATAAATTACGCTTAAATAAATAACTTGTGAATACTCCAAAGCAAGCGGCTGTTTAAATTATTGAATACAAATTCCATACATTGCGGTTGAACAGAGGTGCTGGGACGACGCGTACAGGCGGCTTATTGCTGCACTCAAAAACCGACATCAATTAAAGAGAGATGACCGTAAGTATGTACGGGGATGCTGTGACCATGGGCTGGGGACGACTGAATTTGCTGCTGAAAAGCTAAAGGTCAAAATTGTACAACGTTCCCTCACAAAACGGTAGGAGGCCTTATGATTAGATTTTTAGACACAACATGGTGGCCTATTCTCTAAGTCCGTGCACGAAGATGAGCCCGTCTGAAAGTAGTTCGATACTTTGGAATAAACCTTAGGAACTCCCAAAAACTTTTTCGCACGGGAATAACACATCGGGAGTAAAGACGACTGTCTTATTTCAGGGCCCAAACTTATCTTATGTACGTTGGTGATACGGTGTAGGAAACGCCTGTAACTTCGACCAAAACTACGAATTACGTGCTTAGACAGTCTACTGTCTAAGCACGAAATCCCCTGGTAGTTTTCTTTGTGTCGCTGACACGACAGTTATCAAATCTTGTTGGCCCAGAACTTCGCCACTTCCACGGCGTTATCGGTGGTAGCGCACTTTACTTTAGCTGCATTTTTAAGGCACAGTGGGCAAGATAGGAGGTGGAGTATAGTTTGTGATTCAGTTCCACATCGACAAAAGTGTTCCTTTTCTTTGTATATTACAGCACATTGAAGGCGTTTCACCACTGACAAATTCCTGAAAACCTCATTTACACAATACCAGTAGCAAGCTACTGCTATGACTTTGCAATGAAGCCCAATGCTAAATCTAGTCTAACTAATTCTAGTTGACCTAGTTTTTTTACCATTACATCAATATTGTTAAATTATTATCCACACAAATTTCCCAACTAAATACACTTGCATACTCAACCTACAAGTAGTAACTGAGAGTGGAGCCTTCTGACGGGTACAGGCAGGAACAGCGGCGCTTTGATCGTGTCAGAGTTGGCGCTCGCACGCCTCCTTATGGGCTGCGTCCGTTACCCACCACATCAGGGGTTGTAGGACTTGTACATACTTGCAACCGACGTCATACTTGCACAATAACACTAAATATGTCCGTAGAGGTGGACATGGAGGTTAAGTATCGTGATTATTGAAAATAAATCTGTAGTGTGTGGGAACTGAAATCTGGCTGTTGTTTTTGAAGATAAAGTTGCTGTTAACCATGTTATTATACTTTAATTTAAATTTTAATAAGAATAAATAATCTCATGAGCTTTTGCTAAGTGAAAATACACATAATGTGCTGATTCTCTTTTATATAATAACTTAAACATATGCCCTCTGTGCTTGAGTTCGATCTCCCGTTACGTACAACTTGTAGCATTAACAATTTCAATCCTCAAAGTTAATTATTTTCTACATCGCTATTGCGTTAATCATATATGTGGACAAGGTAGATATTATTTTTAATAACGTCTTCATTCACCTCGGCAGAGTAAGCGTAACGAAGCTGAAACAATTTTATATGAGCCATAAGAAGTGGATGCGTAAAACGATTTGGATTTCGGTACCTTGTGATCTAAAGGAAGATTAGAGTAGGCTAAAGACAGTATTTTAGTTTTATTGTCGTTGTTTTAAGCAATCAGGAAGATATTCTGTTTCGTATTAAGAAATAAACGATGTAAAGTCTTTGATGGTGAATGGAAGCTATTACCTACTTCATAATAAGTTGAATGTGTATTTGAAACAATTTTGGCCATTTTTCTCTTAAGTGTTTTAAAGCGAGATGATTTGTCTGTTCTTTAAGTTTTAATGACACCTATAAAAATTGCACTAAATAACCAACTGTTAAAATTTTATTGGCATTTTTATTTTATATTGAAGTATTTTTTAAATATGGTCTGTATAGCCGGGGGGTATGGTTTTAACAAGGTCCTTTATTTCAGTTCAATTAGCTTTCACAGTTATAGATAAAATATGTGATAAAAGAATTTTATTTTATAAATTCGCCAATCATTGGAAAGATTGTATTTCCAACAAAAAAAATTGAAAGTTCTCACTATACAGTGAATAAAATAAAAGTACAAGGTGTATAGAAGATTCGTTGAATCAATCACAAAAATAACGAGCTCGCCAATCTACCCGATGTTGAGGTAAAGCAAGTGAAACTAAGTCGTCCAATAAAAGAGAAAAACAGACAGCAGTTGAATTGAATGCACTACAGACGCATAAAATAAATAGATAGGAGTTTCATTACTATCACAATCTATAACACCTAGGAATACTCGAAGAAAATAGGGCACATAAATACACGAAGCAATAGTAACTTCCAGCAATTTAAATTTTGTGGTGTATAAATTTTGAAGTAACTCAATTAAAGTGAACGTTAATGCCAGTATATGGTGGGGCAGGAGTATGAATCATTCGGTTTATTAACAGGCAGTTAACTGCGTATCTAACGCGCCAATCATTCCCGTTTTACAGTTCTCGCGTGAGACGTTGAATTAGCGACTAGTTTTGGTGGAGCCAGCTACTGTTAGTGCAGTGGCGTATCTAGTCGATCTGGGGCTGACTGAACTAGATATCGGTGTCTCTTTGTATAAAGGTACTCTTGCATGGGCAATTTTTTGAGCAATTATTGTTCGACAACACTAATGGATATTATTACTTTGAATATTGAATATTTTTACTTTGTTAGCTTAGTTGTTAACTCTATTGTGCATGCTGTGGTCTCCTATAAGTTAAGTAGTACACCTACTTAATACCTGATGTTGCCCTTTATTTGTGTCATGCATTGTGTACATATTTTGTTGGAGGGATCTCCAACAAAATATGTACACAATGCATAAATCAATAAATAAATAAATGGATCAATCTGGATCAATTAAATGGAGCAATTTATTTTATTTTATTTTACTTAAAATTTATTTCTTAGAATTTGGAGCAAAAACAATAAAATGCGGAAATTGTTTCGGGAATATTGCTTCTGATTGCTCCATATATTTCACATTTCACAATGACGCCAATCTGAGTTGCCGAATATCCAATCGGTTTGGAAATTTTTAGTAAATTTTCTTTCTATCTCTTCTGTACGTATAACTACGTCTCGTTTGGCGACGGAGGCGGCGGGGGTAGGGGCGTATTGCCTAGTTTGTTAAATTGCTCAATATTTCATGGTATTGTGTGGCCGTATCTCTGGCAACAGGTTGCTACATGTTGCCATTGCCCTAAATTGCTGGATATAGTCGTGACGTCATAGTTTGACGAGAATTGATCAGTATGGAGCAATTTTAGTTGCTCGTGTAAGCGCACCTTTAGATAATGTTGCGCCAACTTATTTGGAGTTAAGAGAATTTGAAAATCGATTTGGAATTATTGTCACTTCATCAACGAAGGCTTTTCCAATTTAAATAAGCTTTGAAATCTTACTAATTAATCTTACTAACGTAATTACTGATGAAATTTATGTTAGGTCAGGTTATCCAGATTTTAACAGTTATTCTGTTCAAGTAAGCTAAGAAACGATTGACAGAACTAGAATGATGTTTTAAGTGTGTCTTTCAATGCTTAACTGTAAAACCGAGCCTTGCATACAAAATTAAATCAGCTGTCTGTTCTATTACTGAATATACCAGCGTGTGAGTCTATTCGCATCGCTACTTATAATTTCACTTTTTTTCTATTGCCGAAGTTAATTTATTTATTTACGGGCGAATCGACAACTCTATAAATACAACTAAGGCAATTGGCACCTTTTCTCATAAGAGCATTCATGCCACGCGGGCTGGCAACAACTCATTTATAGTAGTTTTTCGTGATTATTTCACTAAATACAAACAAAAGTACAATTTTTTTTTCAGCCAAGCACTAGATCGTTGGTATTTATAATTCTTTTTAACATTTACTCTTTAATAAAAACATTTAATCGTACTAAATAATGCAAATAGAAAATAATTGACAGTATGTCGATTTTTATAAGTAAATACCAAAATAACTGTAAAAAAAGCATACAAACTTGAAAATACCAACGATCGCATGAGTGCACGAACGAGTGCATGGCTGAAAAAATGTTTACTTTTGTTTGTATTTCATGAAATAATCACGAAAAACTACTAGAAATGCGTTGTTGCCAATCCACGTGGAATGAATGCTCTTAACTTTATTGCGTGTAATTCGAAACGTGCCAATTGCCTAATACGTACCACTGGAGTTGTAGATTCGCCCACAGATAAACTAACTTCATGCGAGTCGCCTCTAGAAAATAATATATTATTTAAAAGTGTCGTTACGCCCCATTCACGCCAGTAAATTTGTGCGAATCGACTAATAAGCCAGTATACCGAATGTCTGTGCCTCATTAGGAAATCATATCGCCAACAACAACTAATCATACTCACGACGTGTGTACCTGAAACAGATATCTAAATACAAGGATTAAGCAAAATTGGATAACACAATTTGTTCCTGTCATCTTAATACAAATTTAAGTATGCACAAATCGCACCGCATTGTACAGGGTGTAATTATTAATTTCGTATGCTTCAAATCCAATATTTCGACTTAAATAACATTAGATACGCTCGTTGTTGGGATGATGTTGTTAGCAGCGTCGCTTTTTATCACTTGTTTGATTTGAATGCGAAGATTTATGTCATAAAAGTAATTTTGGCTCGTGATGAATGTTTGAATCCGAGGTAAATCGGACTGTGAACTGTTCTGGTGGTCAGTGCATTGGATTTAGTATCTAAATATATTTAGCATATTTGGTTAAATTGGATTTTCAGGTTTACTCATTCATTCGTTCAAAGCTATGTCCATGTAAGAACATACATAATCAGCCTATACAGGGTGTAACGGAAAGGGTATATACATACCAAGGGCACGGCTTCTTCGGATGATATCAAACGATATTGGAAGGGTTTTTTAATCCTATTTCTACATGTTAGGAAGTTATGAGAATTTTTAATACATTGATACCAGAATCCAAATCAACAAATTGAAATAAATACCTCACTTGGAAGACATTTATCGTGATATTGGCAAGTAACGTGGAAAGTTATTGACCTACGTAGTGCGGTGACACGTTTGTTATGATTTGAATTTAAGTAACATATGATACCTAAAATTTGGTATCAATTCTTAGAGTATATTATTTTGAGCTGAAACTATGTATAGTGATTCTATACCAGCTGTTATCTTTAGTGCATAAGGATAGCAATAGGGTTTCTGTTACACCTGTATATGTGTATATATGTATGTATATAATACATATTTTAATTTCTTGATTTTAGTTTCGTTTAAGTACACACGGCTACACATTAAGCAAGATATATCTTTCCAGTATAAGCTGATCTCGCATTGTATAGGATTTCCGTACAGTGCGAGATCAGCGTAAACTGGAAATGTACACCTTGATGTGTAGCCGTGTGTATCTAGTTTTTTTTCTTTTAGCTGAGTTTGTAGTTGACGCTTTCAACAACAACCGATGCTAGAGCTCAATTCTTAATACATCATTACAAAACTTTCCAATACTTTCGTACTCTGCATTTTTAATTACTATTGATTCAGCCGCCATCTAAACCTTATACCTCAATCCAAGATGAAGTGACGATAGTGTTTATTGATCGCGTCCGTTTAAATTAACAGGCATTGCTGTCACATCTGTGCTCACGGCCCATCGCACCAAACACGATATATTCGCGATATCTGCGCGAGCGCCGACGCACTTTGATCCCTCAGCGCACGATCCATTATACGTGGGAACTTACTGACACAATCTCGGATGTATGAAGGGCTTATTAATGAGCAGTAAATAGTTTTGGTAATGCTTTTGCTTTATTAATTAAGTAGATGGGTACATGTTTATATTAAAAATAAACATGAAATTAATTGACCATTTTATCATAATTAAGAAAAAAGTTATGCTCGCACTTACCATAATTAAGTGGATTTGGATGTATTTCTCTTTAAATTAACATATTTTAAGATGGTAAATAATTAGCCATATACAATAATGTTTGACTAATTAATTGTCTACGTATACAATAATATTTTCAAAGAAAATCACATCACTCTATTGTAGTGAATAAATTCAAATTCTTCATTCCGCTGTGGGTCCCGAGTTCCTCAGTAACGAAGCGGTGTTCACTCAAAGTTGTCATCATTGAACATCTAAAATGACAGAGCGGTGACGGACCATCGATACCAGCCGACTGATTGAGCCCGCCGATCTTCGATTGTTACGAATTACATTCCCTCATTTGACAAGATAAAGACGTTATGACAAATTACTGAAGATCCACATCAATGGTTAATATTTATTGGTAGATATAACGTTTAAAATTGACTTTGGATCATTTTATGTATTAAAACAGGACAATAATTTTACCAAAAAGTTTTAAATCAAAATTTTAGAGTTAAATTAAATAAGTAGTATTCGAATTGGAATTACACTTAAAGATACATTTATGAAGAAAATTCGATCAACGATTGCAAATAAAAAGGACAAAGTTGAAGACAACGAAATACACACAAAGGATATTAATTATATGGACCATTTAATTATGGTGACGTAAATCTTTGACAAATAACCCCGTTAAAGAAGCCACCCTCCCATCAATTAAACTGCTTATTCGAAGCAATAATCATCATTTTGTTTTGTTTTCATAAAGTAATATTGCAATTTAACTTTCATTTTACAATTTATATAGCTATTACATTAAATGGAGGCATTAAGAGCAATGCCACTAGACTTCGTAAGGAGAATGTCGCGTTCAACTTCATCTGATTAATTTTTTCATACCAACCAACTTGATTATTTATCAACAGTTTTGATCGTAAATTAAAACTGGTTCATTAATGATCATAACTTTTAATTTATAGCTCGTTGCTGTGCATGTCGATGCAAATATTGTGTGTATACGTGTGAGGTGAATTTATTTTATGGAAAAGATTCTATCTCTGATTTTTAATGGTAAAAGGTCTGTCATACTGGATGCGATAAAAAAAGTTTTATGTCTAGGAAATATTGCTACAACTTGTATTACTGCTTTTGCTTGTTTCTCTTGTAAGCAATTACATGTTGGAATAACATATTGTTTGTGATACATGTGTGAATAAATATTTGAACGATTAGCATAAAATAAATAATAATGCATAATGTAGCCCATAATGTTCCCACTGCTGGGACCCAGGTCTCCTCTATGTGAGAGAGATTGGGCCCTAATCCACCACGGCCCAGTGCGGGTTGGTAGATGTCACATGTCTTCGAATGTTTGGTGCTAGGACATGCCGGTTTCCTCACGATGTTTTCCTTCACCGTTTTGAGAGCAGTGGTGATTAAATAATGTACACAAAGTAAAGCGCTTGCCCGGGTACGAACCTACGACCTACAACCCGTAAGTCGCAACCGTTATCACTGAGCCACCACTGCATAACCGTGTTTTTTATTCTAATCTCAAAACAAGACCCGGTTAAATTCTAAAGGTTTTGCAGGTTTACGAGCGACGCGAATTACATTAATAAAGCAATTTGCCATATTAATTGGCCCTTAATTCGCTCCGACATTGTCTTAAAAACGAAGTGTAACGTGTACTTTGTAACCATCACTTTGAAACATGAACATGTTTATAAATTGCGACGGTGATGGCCGCGCAATAGTTGTGCAATTATCGTACACTGAGTTTACGTCAATCTAGAAAATTAACATCAAATGGGATAAAAATCGTTTGAGCTAGTCTTCTAGCCTTGCTTTATTTTGATGTATAAAAAAATTATGTATTTTATTTATACAGGGGCAAGTACCATTGCCATTGTCATTCGTGAATCTTTAACAGTCGTTACAGATCGTCACAAGCCCAAAAGTTTGACAACCAGTCTTACCAAGGGGTATCGTATTACCCAGTAACTGGGTTGTGGAGGTCAGATAAGCAGTCACTCCATGTAAAACTGGTATTCATCTGCATCTGGTTACACTGGAAGTCGACCCCAAAAATAGTTGGGAAATGACGAGGCAGATGATGATAGGGAAGGTAATAGGTATTATAATTTTACTTACCTTTGTACTTACAATTTCTCATTATCCTGGCTAGTCATGTTGCTCAATCACGATGTCTCAAACATTATATCAATTGAAGCTTTGCATATAAATCATTCTAAATTGAAATGTCCAGCAACTGGTTGCTAGTAAGATGCTGTTTAAACAACAGGCTCATTCTTCACTCGTACACGTTTGGGAGCAATGTAAAAACATTGTTGTGATAAACTTGACTCGATTACACCGCAATTTACTTGGAAAAGTGGATCTATAAATATTTACAACTGCTCATATACCTGTGCGCGAAATTATACAGCTGATCGTGCATTTTAGCATATCTTCGACTACAATAGCACATCTCGCTACTGTTGCAAAACCATTAAACTAGCTCTTCTACACCTCATTGTAAAAACTTTAACACCAAAGAGAGCAGGGCCCTGAGACAAAACACATTTCTGTTAGCGTTCACGCCAAACGCTACCCCAAAATGTATGGGAATGACATTACCTGCGGAAAGGCCACGACGTAATCTATCTGAAGGCAATGTCATTCCCGTACATTTTGGCGTAGCGTTTGGCGTGAACGCTAACAGAAATGTGTTTTGTCTAGGCCTGTTGTGGTGGTTATAGGTCGTAGGTCCGAACTCAGGTAGGCTTACTTTGAGTAAATAATGACATCACCACTGTTCTCAAAACGGTAAATGAAACCAGCGGGAGGAAACCGGCATGTCCTGAAACCAAAAATTCTAAGACATGTGACATCTACCAACCCGCACTCGCACCCGCGCGTGGTAGATTATTGCCCACTCTTCTCACAGAGAGGAGGCCTGTCTCTCAGCAGTCGGACCATTATAGCCTGATTATACTTATGGTAAGTACCGAAGTATATTCTTCTCCACGTGTGAGTGGTATTAATTCGATACATGATAACTTGAGTAATAGGATACATTAATTCTGTATTATACTAATTCAATATCCCCATGTTATCAAAGAAATGAAATATCAACCCGGCTGGAAACTGTACATTCACTTGTAAACAAGTAATCGAAATATCAAGACGTTTTTCAAACGTATTTCCTGTGTACACATGTTATATCGAATTAATTCACTTAATCCATAGAAATATGGTGTTGAAACAAATATCTAAGGCCTATTAATAAATGTTTATTGCCCACGCAATGCATTTGGAGCTTTAATCTGGTGTTAGCGGGAGGCCAGCGCCCACCCAGAGGTGTGGACATCTCTAACCAAATCGAATTATAAACCCACCGAATAACGATTACCGATTATCGAATCCTACAGCGACATTACCCAAATGAAATAGATGTCAGAATCGTTTGTTCAAGCTTTTAACGAATGAAAACATTTCATTGCTGTCGGATAATGTAAACCATGGAAGATTAGACATATTGGAACACCATAAACCATTTATATGTAGTCTCATTGATTAGAGCATTTATAATGGAATTAATTTTGTGTTATCCCACGGTATTTGTGGAAAATTCAAATTAGGGATGTGGGCACGGAAGGTTTCCGTTTTTGAAAAATTATTTCCACTGTTTCAAATCCATTATCTTTGTAGGTATATATGGTAAATATGTCTGCATCTAGCGATTCTATATCGTCTATACACACTAGGCTTGTTCTTGCCTACCGTTTTACTTTTTTCCTTATACGGCTTCATCATACTTTTTTTCCCTCAAAGCGACCAGCGACAAACGTTTATCATTTTTATAGAAACCTTGGCGCGTACAAATGTAGGAATCATGCGGTGTCTGGAATCCATTCATTGGTTATTATTTATTGTGATTTAAAACAAATAAGATCTAAATTCCCGCTGTGCTGTTATTTATAGACTCTGAAAATGAAAGTAAGTCATATGAAAGGTATAATCTAATATATTTTATTACTATTGATTTGTTTTTATTTAAACTCAATTGGCTACCCTTCCTTTTGTAATAGACAACG
Organism: Polymixis lichenea; assembly: GCA_949091785.1. Taxonomy (NCBI): domain Eukaryota; kingdom Metazoa; phylum Arthropoda; class Insecta; order Lepidoptera; family Noctuidae; genus Polymixis; species Polymixis lichenea. Next base: position 8,548,356 of record OX420939.1, on the reverse strand, counting down.
TACTATTTTGAATTATTTAATTACTGTACCTTTATGTAAATATTCCCGTAAAGCATTCATGAGCGATTTATTTAAGGGAAAATCCATGAGATGGATTCTCTGCTAAGACTTCCTCTTATAACAGGCGTTTGCAATTGAAAGTCTTTTCAAATAATCTCGACGAACCTAATTGCTAACAAATATTTGAAGTTTAGTTAGCATTATTTGACTTATCCAGTTCTTGAAGTTGAAATATATTTTTTTATTCTAAGTCCTTGTTAGGTTGATACGCCGTCGCCATTCGCCCATTATTACAACATGAGAACAATTTGCAAATACTTGTGTATGTGGACATCAAATTGAGCATTCCTGTAGAAAACTGCATCTGTAAATTGTGATGACTCTCGGACTGCATACGACGAATCCTATTGAACGTCTGCAAACACAGGACAAAAAGGCTCATTTTCCAGAAATTATATTACCTACTTATATAAACGTTAACTTTAGTAGTATTTAAATGATTAGGTATTTCCATAGAAAAGCTTGAAGAAATTATTGAATAGGTTACCCAATTTTTATTTATAGTGGTTTTTTCCAGCACCCTTTATAGGTATAGGTCTATCTTCTTCATCATTATCATCTTCATATTCTTCATAGTTCTATCATAAGAAACAAACTGTATTAAGAACTAAGAATCACATAGAAACTCATGAAGCTGCTCTATGCATCGCACTTACAAAGTACAGTTTTTCCCAACACATTCGTCGCAATAAACCAGTACTCTAGTAGCCCATGGATATTGTTAGTGCGAAGTACCCGGTATTTGCATGTGCTCGTTAGTGCATTGCCGACTGAATGACACGCGTCCAGCCAACTGATTGTTCCCAGCGCGACACTCGAGCGAAACGACCGAATTTGATGTTTATTTACCACAGTAATGTATGAACCTGTATACCCTTAAACCTTATATGTACGTAATAATGTGTAATGATTCAAAAAGATGTAAAAAGATTCGTATTTTTACATTTTCACTCCTTTCTCAGATTCTGGATTTGGACCGAGCTAATTTTATTTAGTCGCTAAGTGTACATAAATGCGGTTCGGTTTGGAGTCGAGTTCGTTTTCGATAATGTCTTCTTTCGTTTTTAACAAATTTTATTGTTGGTCATAATTTTTATTGAAACTTGCGTAAAGATTCGGGGAATATCCTTACGTTATTGGAAGATATAAACGTTTGTTTGTTGTGCTCAAACAGCTGATTCGCTGTTTCAACGATAAAAAGCTTCAAATTGTTAGTTCACAGTTATACATTTTTATTCAATTATGGAGCAAGACAACCATTCTGTAATCCCCAATCACTTACAAAAACAAAATTACGTACAGATATTTTGACCAAAAACCTAATTACTCACTCCAATTTCGTCTGACGCCGAACTCGGCTCCAATATGCACCGTGGCTATCAATCGTCCAATCACGGGTTTGATTGAATGTCTGTAAACGTCATTTACTGCTCGTTATCCACGCTCGAGGCGCGAAACGTCCCGCCGGCTTCGGCAGCCAATAAACATTTCATTGCCGAAGCGAACCTCTTTTGTTTTAGTACGTCCCTACAATATTAACACTGGAACTCTCCTCATGATCATTTAGAAATCCACTTTTTCAATCACCAAGGAATGTTAACATCTAAATCCATAACCGTTTGCGAAGAATTTGGGGACGAAATGTATTCTCGAAAATAAACGCAAAGCCGAAAATATTTTGTCGTAAAATTCAGCTAATGTGCAGTATCAAACAGCTGGGTGTTTAGTTATTTTTGTTGTCTTAATATCATCAGGATTTTAGTACCTAATCCTTATTTTATTAACTGTGGACGAAGTTCGAGAAAATAATGAGATCTCAAACAGGGTTAGGCGCCATAGTTGTATTCAGCACAGATTTCGTGGAGGAGCGTGGTATCCATCTCAAATGGGTTCTTATTGTTATTCATAATTGTACCCGTACTAAAAAAAGGATGAATATATAGAGACTTGTCTCTCCCTATACATTACAGGCCTATATACAGCAAATTGTCGAACTTCAAAAGTAATAGTAATTAAAGTCGATGACAAAAATGCCGCCTGAAGGAATTCAAAGGTGGCAAATAATTTCAATGACCATTACGCAATACGGTTACGCACATAACCAAATTTACATTTCAACGAAACGCATCAATGCTCTTGAAAATGATGTTCATGAGAAAGAAATCAATTACTCCACTTAAATAGTGCCGGTGAAAGGTTAATGTAACCATTTTACAGTCTCATTTAAAGTCCGACTTTTATAGGCTATCTTCAAAACGTTACTGTGCTCTAAATTAAATGAAGATACGATCGCTACAGTTTTCATTCAACGGTACATACGTATTTATATTTAAGTACTTGGGTACTTGTAGTCCATGCCCCCTTAAGTACGAATGGACTAGACTCTTTTTATTGTGTGGATTATTAATGCATCCCATTATTCTATTAATGTTCCCACATTCGCGATATGTACGGCATCTCTAATAGTTAACAGCGTAGTTGTTAGTCTTGCGTAATTAGAGAAGTGAGAATTTCTTAAGTCTGTGACAGTGGGAACTGCAGCAAAACACACAACCAATTTTAAATGTCATGACGATCGTTTGTCGTCGAGTTTAACGCGAATTGATCAATGTGTTAAGTAGTTAAGTTTTAACTACGCTTGTTTGAGAGCTGCTGTGCTTTACCTTAAGCCTCGGAAAACAAGGAGCAAAGCAATTTTATGGCCTGTATACGAGTACTTGCACTAGACATGAAGTTGCCCAGAAGTTGTGTAAATTTTATGCAGTGGTAAAACTCGAGTTTCAGATCATCAATCGCCTTTTAAGCCAGACTAATATGGAAATTGCTTCTGCTGGCAGTTTTTTAACCGACTTCAAAAAAAGGAGGAGGTTCTCAATTCGACTGTATGTTTTTTTTAATGTTTGTTACCTCATCATAACTTTTGATTGGGAGAAACCGATTTTGATGATTATTCTTTTTATTTGAAAGCTCGTGCTTCCCGTGTGGTCCCATTTCAATTTCATATAGATCTGATGATGCGTTTCGGAGACAGACAACGGAACTCTTCAAAAAATAACAGTAAATAAACCGCGATTGCTGCTATCGCATAAATATGCATTGTTTTGACCCCAAGGATGATGAAATTTCGAATTAATGGGGTAGGTACTATAACTAAAAAGTGAAAAATAAAAACATTTTCCAAAAAAAATAACCGACTTCCGAAAAAACACTACAAAGTCAAAAATAACTTTAATTTCGGAAGGCGGTGATTTTGGATATGTATTTAAATTTTTGTCACCGCCTTCCGAAATTAAAGTTATTTTTGACTTTGTAGTGTTTTTTCGGAAGTCGGTTATTTTTTTTGGAAAAAGTTTTTTAGTTTCACTAACGCGTAGACTTCGACTAGAATATTAATTTTCTGTGGCCTTTCGTGTCGGCCCGAGGACCGCCTACATAGAGCCTCCCTAACAAAATTACACACTCATTAGTTCTACGGAATGTTTGTTTGTTTTTTACCACAACTGGCGCCGAAAGCCCGCGTTAAAACTAACAAAATTAGTCACAGTCAACATGAAATTGATTTAGTTTATTGGGTTATAGAAGAGGATATCGTTTTTCTGCGGCCATCGATGCTTCTTGATGTTTGTCGGTGGCGCCAATTAATTCAACTGTGACAATGACTCAGGTAATTAAACAGGTAATTTCTCATTGCGAGACACCGGACATGGCATGTGACGTCACGTTGTCCTCGCGTCCTCGTAACATCTTCGACAGATGAATAAGTGCGTGTTGATTGGAATTTTAATGGGCGTTAATGGGCGGGACAATGATGAAATCGTCGCAGACGGAGATTTTATCGTTTCTATGCGCTGATTAGGGGTTGATCGCCGGTAGTTTCAAAGGCAAATTGTGGACAGACTGTCGTTACCGCATGCGGTGGTCTTCAGCAAATTCACTTGAGACGTAGCGCTGTTAACTCTTCAATGGTCAACGGTTCCCTGAAGGAGATAAACTAAAAGTGACAGGATAAATCTTATATGAATCTTTTTATCAGCTTTACAGCGCGTCAGGAAATATACAAAAAACATTTTTAACCAAAACAAAATAATTATTATATGCACGCCGTATCGTGCGTGGGAATTTGTCGTGTACAAAGATAGTGCTATTAACCCTTAATTGTGGCTATTTCTGCCCCTCTCCGGACATGGCGTGGGCAATTGTTCGGATTTGTCCGTATGTCCGCAGTTCAGCGATAATGACTAAACGCTTTATCGAACCGGCAAATCATTATGTGACATTTTGGGCGTGAGAATTAATAAATTATGGGATCGAGTATAATGTTGGGAAAGGGACATGAAATAAATGATTTTCCCATCTTAATTAGTTTTAAATTAAAGATTTTTTTTTTGGAAAACCGTTTTTTATAGTCTTTTCATGTTATGTAACATATATGGCTTTTTAATAATCGTACTTAATATTGTAACTGCGAAGTATGTTTGGATGTTTGATATTCGATCACGTAAAAATGGCTCAACGGATTTGGATGAAATTTATCACATTGGTAGTTTATGACCCGGATTAACATATCAGATACTTCTTATTCCAGTAGTACATTCCTGTGGGATAATTTGTGGCTCTTGCCGAAGCTGCGGACAAAAGCTAGTATCTAGAATTATAGAGTGAAAAAAAAATTAAGTAAGTGGAATACACAGTATGACTATATAATGCAAGTGTTGGTTAACATCAATCAGTCTATTGGGGCCAGAAAATGCAGAAACTGACCTGAAATACTTGTGGAAATGCTACGACGTGACTGCCCGCTATTTTTAAGAGAGTTCATCCCACGCGGGCTGACAACGGCGCATTTATAGCGGTTCTTCGTGATTATTTTATTAAAGACAAGCAAAAGCTTTTTTTTTCGGCCAAGCACTAGACCGTTGGTTGGACAAAAAATTGTATTAAAACTTGTAAATAACAAGTTTTAATGCAATTTTTTGTACAGTTATTTTGGTATTCACTTATTAAAGTCGAGATACCGTCAATTATTTTCTATTTGCATTATTTAATAGGATTAAATGTTTTTTATAAAAGAGTAAATGTTAAAAACAATTATAAATCTCATCGATCTATCACCATATTTATAAACGTTGGGTAAAGTTAAGTAATGATTAGCGTCTGTTTAACCATACATTTTTGACGTTTAAACATCTCTTATCTTTAAGCAACCTTTATAGATTTTAAGGGCTAGTGTTTGGCTGAAAAAAAAATAGTTATTTTGTTTATATTAAATGAAATAATCACGAAAAACTACTATAAATGCGTTGTTGCCAGCCCGCGTGGGATGAACGCTCTTAAGTCATTTTTCTTTGACTACAGTAGGTATTAACTACCACCGTTAAAATATGTTTCCTAAAGATGTCTATGCATGTTTATCCGTTCAGTACTCGTTCAGATACGGAAGTATTCAATTATATTTTCCGTGACAAATCACGGTGTGAAAAGGTAATGGCTTTAAAAATACTGCGTATGACGTAGTATAGCTAATGACTACAGGAACTCGATGTCCGTTGGTGTCCTATTGACCTGTCGTGATGTAGGGTTGACAAATCATGGAGGTTTGTGATTTAATGATCGTGAGAAAATTATTTCAAAGCAATTTTTGAACAGACTATAAAACCGTAATCATCTCTAAAATGACATTCAAATAACTATCTTCTTTAAAAAAACGATTAATAAATCTTAATTAATTTATTTGACCTATGTATTTTATTTTTGCAGTAAATTACGTGAAGCATTTTTTAAATAAATCGTGATAACAAACACGTGTCTGTGGGAAGTGTTTTAAAATTCATGTTGTTCTCAGAAAGTTTGTATTAAATTGTTTTTCTGCCCAGATCCTTTTTACATAAATGTAACAGGAATATGAAATATGAATACTGAATATTGGTTGGAGTCACAAATAAAAGAGGAGGCATACTAAAATGATTTTTTTATGAATTTGTAACAGCTGCTGCCGTTCACATGCTTGTTCTTGTGTAACGGTTGAAATGCATATGAAAAATATTATTTTTTCCGACAGTTATAAAGGTGGGCATAAAACCTATATTTCACCGTTTTCCCGCTTTCTGTTAATTTCAGCAATACTTAAAAATATCAATGACGTCCCGATATTAATGTGTTTTGTATAAATATGTGATCGGTCCCTCACAGCAACATTGAGAGCATGCGAATTGTCTTCATGTAAAATAATATTGAATGGACATGATTAAAATATCCAATATTTTAATCATGTCCATTCAATACTATTTTTATTAGCACCATTTACGTGATGAATGTTGTAGAAGGTGCCTTTAATATCCAATAAAATATTATGACGATGTTTTCGTGTATAATGTGAGAACCGAGGTGACGCGTGGAGCACACAGGAATTTTACAGGGAGGCTATCGATCTCTGTAAAAATAAATGAATCAATTTAATTAAAATAAAGGGACATTGGGGAACACTTTCGCTGCGGCACAGATCCAAAATAAATTTTGGTCCGCACGGCCACAACTTATTCTAATTAGTTGGTACAAAGTTCCAATTAGTACGATTCGGTATCGGATGCGTCTGTGCCGCGCGCCCTGTACGCGGTGGTTAACATAAACTGCACAGATAAAATTTAAACCTTTTAATGAACTCTCGGATTGCTTTATTTACTTCGAGATTAATAAATTTTAGGCTTTCCGTACGCTCAGTAGCCATTTTGAATTTATTCACATGCGTGTCCTAATACAGATAGGATCAATTTTTTTTTGGTAGCAGGCATTGTATTTGATATGGCTCAGATTCAGGAGAATATAAACACTACCAGATCGTGTCTCTGGAGAAAACGGTGTATCCTTTTATAAGCATGCAATAACTTACAACCACAATAATAGTGCCAATTAATGTTTCACGAAGTGGCTAGTCGAATAAAAGAAAACGTTTCTTTATTTATATTTAAATAGACTTTAATATCCAATAATTGACATCATATATTTTTTATATAACAACATCGAGTGACTTAAATAAATTGTCCATAATAGCCGCACGCTTAATATTAAAACAAAATCGAACTTGTTGGAGTGGTTGCAGATCCAACGGCCGGGCGGCTCTGCAATAATAAGCCTAATGATACCTTACAGAAAAGGTGTTAAAACGTTTATTGGAATACGTCTAAAACATTATTAATAGCTTTTTAACAAGCCGACGCCTCATTTTAGGTGTGAACCTAAACTTTTTCTGATCGAATTTTTTGTCTCTCGTAAAAATATTCTCATCTCAGAGTCTGAGGAAAGATTGTAATTCAATTATTACGATATTCCGTGATAATGGCGGATGATAGACGTTAATACAGGGTTCGTTGCGACACCGATGTCACGTCTCGTTTAAACCGAAAGCCATTTAAGTAAAGCGATGGCATAAATTTGATTTCACGGTCTTTAGTATAATAAACGAGATCCAACAAAAATAAAGTGCTTTATAAAATTAAGACGGAGGATCCCTTGGGTCTCTCAAATGGGTAAAGGTACACAGGAGCGTGGCAATGTTTCTTGGTATTTAGCTCAACATACCACATGTTGAACTGTATGTTGAGCAAACCACGAAGAGACCAACTGACATGTTACACTCAAGCAAAATGGGGAAAGATCGGAGTGCAAAAGCTTAATAACCCCCTAATCGTCGATTCCTGCTACCGCTATAAAAATTCACCGGGCTCAAGAGAAACCGTTGGTCCCCGCCCAGTACATTTTGTGCCAATGTCGATAATTTCAGGCTAGTGCTTCGGACAAACGCTGTCCACCGGTGAATTGTGGGGGCATCGATTTATTATTGAAATCAGCCCGTCGCACGCGCAGGCTTCCTGTTCTCAAAATTGGCTATAAAATTGGCGACCGCTCGTGCCGTACACACGGTGGTTAATGACACCAAAAAAAGCTACAAGACTTTACTTTTCAATTATAATTCAAGATTGACATATGAAGAGCAATTTATCTTGTATGTTCAACTGTAGGTCCTTTTTTTCCGCAACTTACTATATTTATCGATAAAAAAGTACTTGCGTCGATTGTAATAATTAACACTTTGTAATGTTATTTCCGAACGTTGCCATGAATAAATATAATTATTCCGATGCTTGTGTTGGTATCTGTGAGCATGAATAATGGAAATGTGAAAAGTTGATAGGTTGTAAAAAATATGTCGCCTCGAAATTTTACTTTTTAGTGTCTAGAGATCCTTAAAAAATCATTTCACTTAATTAAACGTGAGGGAAAATGAGTAACAGGCGGTCAAGTGATAAATACTCATTTGTTAATTATTTATTGACTAATTAGAAATAATAACTTGATACTTCAAAAACGTCTAATACCTTCCCTTTCGGCCTGAAAGCTCTGGTGGGGGCGCACGTGCCGGTCAGTGCGCACGCGCAGATGTATCGTGACACCTGCCTTGACGGCTGAACCTCTCTCTCTCGCTTAAGTCATAACCTGTCGCCATCTCTTTCTTTTAACACGTATTTTTGATTCCCACAAAGTAATGTAAACGCGATACAAAGATCAGAGCCACTGCGTTTTACATTATGTGACCTGTTTCTTAATGATATGTTCTAAAATAGTTCTCTGTACTCATTAGTATTCCCGGTGCGTGTGATCCCACCCTACAGTCTATGACCATGTTTAATACCGCAGCCTCCGACGTGTTTGGGATCTTGTTTTAGTACTTAACCACATACTTCTGTATGTAGGTGCTTGGGTTAGTCGTATGTGTTTGTCGGATAACTCAAACGCGGCACGTATTGTTCCTTACTCCCACAAAAACTCCCTGTTTATCCTTACATTAGATTCAATTGTGACTTTAATTGATGCAGACGAAGGAATGTAAAAAGAAACACACAAGGACAGAATAACTTCAAAGTTGCAGTTATTAATGCAAATTCAACTTCATGCGTTGCTCAGGAATGCGAATTATAAATGTAACCAAACGTCCTCATATGCATCGGCACCACAGTATGTTTAAATACAGTTTTTCAAAAGCCATTTGGCAGCGAATCAAATGTTAATAAAATGGTCTAAGATGTCGATTTGACCCTGATTAATGATTGTACATTGACAAAGGCACAGCACGACAGACGTCTTGCTGAGAAAATTAGACACAGCCGAGCACCCGAACGGGGGCAGCGCGATGATACGTAAATGTCATTCTTAACAAGATCAACGGTAACCTTTTGTGTGGGCAATGTGGGCACAATGAACTAGCAACATTCGATTTAATTGATGCACGTAATTATTGAAATGAGATATTGGGGACAATGAAATGGTTGAAATTATTGCTTGTGCTATTTTTTCGTTCCATCCTAAATGAAAATAAGACGATAAGAAATTGAGTGGCGACGCACCTGGGAAAATGAAGATTTGTTTAGTCATTTACTTACAAGAATAGCCATAACTCAAACAGTACAATATTAAAGGCTTTAAAATTGCATCTTTTCTATCATTCCAGAATATTTAAAAAACATACTGCTCTGATAATCGACACTAATAACTAAGTAGTAGGTTACTTTATTAGAAAAGCTTCTGAATTCTTTTATTCAGGCTTACCCGCCTATAAAGCCTTTGTTTTTTTCCATCAAACTACAAGATACCTTTTATAGCGTAAAAATTCCTTAATTAAACAACAAATATGAATCTATTCTTTGTGGTTAACGCCTTTTTTGTTAAAGGATATTGCCGCTCATCAATTTAATAACTTATTTTTTGATGTGTAATAATCTGTTTTTTGTTCCAGTCCTGGCATATAATATTTTTTATTGCGGATAGTAAAATGATGGTGCCACTATTGCCCCATTTTAAATTTAGGGTGTATTGTCAGTGTGATCTTTTAACCTTTTCACCGCCATGCTATTGTCAGTCATAAACGACACAAAGACAATGTCAAAAGCGTCAACATCTCTTGCTTTTGAAGACTTATTTCACTTTACTCAAAAATAGAGCAGTTTCGACCCCGACTTATGAGTTGTAAGGTCTGAATTCGAACAAAGGCAGGCGCTTTGTGTAAATAATTTCATCACCAATGCTCTCAACACGGCGAAGGAAAACGTCGTGAGGAAACCGGAATGTCTTAGAACCAAACATTCGAAGACATGTGATATCTATACCAACCCGCACGTAGCCCACGTGGTATACAGCCCACAGCCTCTCGAAGAGCTTATGCTAATCAAAAATCTACAAATACATCGACGTTCATAATTCTCTACTTATTTATTTATTTAATACTTTAAGCACAAACATGTACAGAGGCGGACTTAATGCCATAGGCATTTTCTACCAGTCGACCTTTGGGTGATGCAGAGACAAACATTGGTAGGTGCAACAAAATATATATACATAATTATATGCCTATCTATATATAAATATAAGCATAAATAAATATACATAAATAAACGATTTTACTTGAAACAAATGAGACAAACAATGAGAGAACATTATCGTTGTAATGATACTGCCAACTTCTTGCGAATATGCTCGCGCATGACTAGGCAATACTCAGGTACGTACTATGTAGAAGAACCCTTAAACTGCACATAATAGCCAGGAACTACCTCATCCTAAATTCTCAGGATATAAAACAGTCGCGATCTCGTATATATAAGTTTACTGCTCAGTTAATGACTGTACCGTAAGGGATTGCTCCTTAATTGATAATCGTTAAAATGTTACATTTACTGCCAGTGCCCATAAAGTTTACATTCACTTCTAACGTTTACCTGCAAGACCACCGAGTGCGGGCATCTCAGGGAAATTCGCTGAGACGTCACAATTTAATTAAGGGCGACCTCCTAATTAATGTTTCCTTTGCCGACTGTGACTCGAACGGCTCACGGACGATTGAGCAACCATTTGTAGGCGTTTTGGGGACAGATCTCTTAGAAGTTGCCTAATGTTCAATAGTGCAAGAGAAATCACTGTTAGCGTTGACCGACTGTTTTTATAGGAAAAGGGTGATGCTGAGTACCTTTTTTCCCACATAATGTAACAAAATTCCTAAATGCCAACGTTCTAATTAAAATACTCGACTATTATGCTAGCACAATACATTTATTCAGTGTTCACTGCTCTCATTTATCGGAGCTCGATATAAATGACCGAAATTTTATCAGCAAGTGGATCTCCCAGCCACCGGGCAAGTGATGTCTTAATAATGACATGAGGTTAAATATCGTGAGACACATCTCGGGAACAAAACCGAACCTCACGACAAAGGAGCAATGTCCCGAGTATTTTGTCACTGTTTAACTGATCCAATCAGTGCTACGTGAATCGTAGCTACAAAAAATAATACCGACATCCGAAAGGGCTGATACAAATTATTATTAAGGCACGCGATTATCTTTGTACGATAAAAAATGGGACGGTAAACAGCGTTGTTAATTTCTATCATTCGGTATCTGGATACTGTTCGGTATTATTAATAAGTAATGTCACGAAACCGATTACTAAAAGGTACCTAGTTCGGGATGCCACACGCAACTTCTAGTTAATAGACAAAAATAAAAGTGCTACCAAGCGGAACGTGTAATTTGAATGATTCGGAATAAGACGTCAAATGAATTGTTCCGATGAAAGGGTTTGTTTTTGTATGAATCAATCATGTTATTATTTTTAATTGAGCTTGTGATGTAACATCTGCTTGTTTTGGTTTTTAGGTGCCCCTATTAACAGGTTAACAATACCCTAAAAAAAATTAAGAGAAAAACTTAAACAGCATTGCTTTCTAATAAGATCGTATTTAGAATTAGACATGTAGTTCCATGGTCGTAGCGCATTAAGAAGGGCTAATTATACTCTGTATAAGTGAGTACATATATGTATATATGTGGGTATATGTATACATCTACTGCAGATCCAGTCAGTACTTAGCTAGTATTCATCCGACCTTGTAAAAGGAAATGATCCTGAATATAGGCATATAATCATTTAAATGAACATGCGCTCCTGAATTAACAACATAAAGAAAAAATGTCTTTGTATGAAATGTATTCAATTTACATAAACAAAAGCGCCGCACAGCGTCGTTGGTGTCATATTCATTATTGATATTTCCATGTCCGCCACCCAACGAGCAAAAGCGTTGAATAAAATATCAATTAGAGCACGTTTTGAATGGTAAAAAATCTCTTTATTTCTCAATTTCGCTAAGTGAATATGTTGCTCGTGTATTGGCGTATGTCATTTGCTGTTTTTGCATTCTGCATGTCGTCGGTTTGGGCGGTAAGGTAATGAGGAAAGAGAAGTATTTATTACAACGCTGGTCTCTTAAGGCGCAGCAGACCAACTCAAAAAATATAACAGATGAGTAACAAAAACTCACTCGTCATACATCTTCAATGAGACTCTAAACATAAACTATTACAGATGAAATGTACCTGATATTGCCTTATTAGTCCGACTACTTTTTACTATGAAACCTTCGAGACATAGCTTCTCCTTAAAGGTTTCAAGTGCAGCTCTGGTTGTTTTTAGGGCTCGCGACAATGTCGATGGGTATGTGTAAACAACGGACCGCGGTAACACGTACTTTTTGTGCTTTGATTTATTGTTTCATGTTTCAAAAGTTGCTTTTTGCGCTGTACCACACACGCACAACCTCCGCGGTTGAAATATGCAAATTATTGTTTTTTTCTTTTTAATCGAGTGAACTATTGGAATTTATACTTAAGCCTTCGCTATTCCACAATTTGATTTTCAGAAAATGATTTAATAGTTTGTTAAATTAACAAAATAAATGTTATAAATGGCTGAGGAAATTTATTACATTTTTTAAAGTTTATTTTGTTAATTCGCTTTAATATCTTGTTTTGCATTTAATAACTTAATTACGCTATCATTATGACTGCGATAAAGTAGATACATTAGTTTTTATTATAAGCACTAAAACCTCATTGAGTTAAAATTGTGGAGGGCCAATGGAGCCTGCAAACAAACACAGATATTCATAAAACAGTGTATAAGCATTCGAAAGTCTAATCTAAATGACGACAAGCAAACCTTGTAATGGACTGAGCAGAGTTTATTGGTTGCTTAAAGCTGAGTACAGGAACGCGCGCCCGCTACCACGATTTTATTATTAAGCTGTAAACGTCAAACATTTAATGTCGCTCACATAAAATTATTAAAAGACATTATAATAATGCCAGCACTCGCGACCCTTCTTCTAATTGGCACCTTATTTAAATTCCTACTGGCGGTTATTTTGGAACTGGACTCGCAAATGTTGCATATCTGGTTTCTGTGTAAAATCTACTTCTTTATTAAGTGAGGAACTTTTATATTCGCGTAATGGTAAGCATACTCACTAAGCGATCCGGTAATTTCATTGGCACTTTATTTCGTTAGGTGTATTAACCGATCTCGGCCGCTTATGCGGGGATAAAAAAGAACTCATGTAATCTTGCTTAAGTGCACGTCTTCACCGATATTAAACGGAATAAACTTAGGATTTTATGGGGCAAAAGTGGTATTTCTATTAAAAACAAATCTATTCGGGCTTAAATAGATGCAGCGTTTTGTAAGTAGATAAGCATTTAATTGAGAACAAAATGGTTTTAAAGATCAGCTTTGGTGCGGTGGCGTCGATACTAGTTCGAATATCTCAAACGGCGAAAGTTTTTACTTGGCGATCGGAGTGGAATAGCATTAATTTTTATGGCGGCATAGTAAATTCTCACTAGAGTGCGGTAACTCCCCGCTGGCGAGGCACCACGGGGCGAGCCTTACGAGCGCCAAATCGGTTTTTACCGTATAACCCGACCATTTGTAGATTAAGGGAAATGTGTTATTTATGCATCACAGAGAGGTGCGCACCCCACCGCGGCATCATGTTAATTGATCGGCATTTCATTAATACGTCATTGTTGCTACACAGTGTCCCGGTTTTTTATTTTGGCCTCCCGTAGTACGGTCGCGAGACGGACGCTTAATTACAATCAGGCGATCATCATAATGATCGTTGCGGAGGTGCTGAACCTTTTTGTTATTATTTAAATACTCCGGCGCAACATTGCGATCGACAAGATGAATTCTAATGAGGGCTATGTTGGTTGGAGTAGAGTTGAAATTAGTGCTACTGATCGCTCTTAATGTAAAGGAGGTATTCTTGCTTTACTTTTGAAAACTTTGGGTTCATACATATTGATGTGATACGCATTCTAAACAACGTTAGACTTTTAATTAGTTGAAATGTCTTCATCAGCCTCTTAAGACAAAAAGCGTCGGTAAAACTCATGTGAACTGTTGGGCCCGGGGTCCATTTTATTCATTTATAGCGTCGTAAACCCTTAGATTGCTAATTAGTTTTATGGGCATTTTATTCTAGTGACAAGACTTGGATGATTTTCTACCGTCTCGCGTAACTTGCTTGGATAATGATTTGCCTATAAAGGTCGCAACGAGGAGGCTGTAAAAACTGTGCTTTGCCTCTGACGAATAAGGAAGAAATCATTTTCCAGATTACGGATGTTTACGCATTCAGGGGTCGTCAATATGATGGACGTTTCGTATTGTCTACTATCTTTTGAAAATAATGTAGTGTTCATTTGTTATTAGGTAAATTACCATACTTTGTATAATCAGCGCAACATGTTCGTGCTGCTAGGAAACAGGCCTCCTCTTGGTTAGTGGGAGCGGACCGTAATCTACCACGCGAGCCCACTGCGGGTTGATAGATGTCACGTGTCTTCGAATTTTTAGTTTTAGTTTCCTCACGATGATTTCCTTTATCGTTTTGAAAGCAGTGGTGATGAAATAATTTACACAAACTAAAGAGACTGATTGGCTTCGAAGTTACGACCAACAACTCGTACTACAACTATGCATCCAAGGAAAGCAAAGGTCAAAGGTCCCTAAAAAATATTTACAGACGTCGATTTTTGCATAAGTTCGTCACTTTTTTTTTTCAATCTGAATACTTTTTTTAGGCATCTAAAGCTTTTCCACGGCCAGCAAAAGCGTCTTTAATCTCACACTAAAGCACCATAGAGTATAAATAATCCAATGACACGTACAATTCTATCAGACAGTCACTTTTAGCAGTCCTACCTATACGGCTATACCTAGACGGCGAGGCGTGATGTATGAGCCGACGCGGGTGGCGGCTTTTTTTGTAAAACAAGTGTGACTTCGACTTTGTTGAAATTATTTATTTCCTTAAAACCTGTGTTGACTTTTTTGCGAGTGTAATGTTACTTATACATTAGTGTTAGCATTAATATCGTCACTTTGCTCATTGTTTATCTATCCTATTATATTAATCCCTACTAACCCTACTAATATATGTATTATAAATGCGAAAGTAACTCTGTCTGTCTGCCTGTCTGTTGCGCTTTCACGATTAAACCGCTGAACCGATCGTCATGAAATTTAGCAGAGATATAGCCTGGGATATTAAAAAGGACATAGGCTACTTTTTTGGACGATAACTGACATCCACGCGGGCGGAGCCGCGGGCAAAAGCTAGTTATATTATAAATTTGCAAGTTTATATTTTACAATATTTGTTACTCAATCACCCAAAAACGGCTGAATGGATTTCGATGAAATTTAGGACATAGATAGTTTATAACCTAGATTAATACAAAGGATACTTTTTATCCAGGTAGTATGTTTCCGTGGGATAATTTTTGACCTCCACGCGGGCGAAGCCATTGGCAAAAGCTGGTTCTATAATAAAAGAGGTATTTGTAAGTATATATGTAGGACCCTCGATAATGGCTGACGTGACACGGAAAGCCAGAAAACTCACATGGAAGTGGGCTGGTCACACTCTCAGAGGCAAAGGCAAATAGAGCAAAAGGGTTACAGTTTGGTACCCGAGAAATGTCAAACAACATAGAGAAAGGCAGAGAAAACGCTGGATCGATGAGCTGGAAACCACTGGAAGTAAACTATGGACTCAAATAGTAGTCGATACGGAAAAGTGGAAGAAAATGAATGAAAAAGGAGGCCTTTGCCAGTGGGCACACAGATCAAGACAGCCGGTGTCAATAACATAGTTATTTTAATTATTTTTTAGCTTTATTTACAACTTGCAAAATGTTATTGTAATTACATAAGTTTTAAATGGTCTGAATACATGGCTTTTATTATTATTTCCTTTATTTCATTAAACATTATATTATATTTTTAAATATTTGAATATGAAATACATAAAAACATTTAAAAATATAAAAAATTGTAGCCCACCGGTATCGGGAACAGGGTCCAAGCTACCGGCGGTCAGGGCTCCAGAGAGAGGAACCACCTAACAATTGAGCCGTGTCAAGAAGTACCGCTTTCTGAATCAGGCTCTTGACCCAGCTGCCCAACAAGAGCTTCCTCAGGTGTTGGTCGAGGCTATTGGCTATCAAGCCATTGGCTGTAACGACTATCGGTACAATGATCGCTGAGTCCACATCCCACATGTTGACAACCTCGCGAGCCAAGTCAAGATACTTGATTTGTTTATCGTTCTCGGCTTTCACGAGGTTCCTGTCATGTCGGACCGTTATATCAACGATCATTGCACGCCGCTCTAGTCGATACACCACCACTATATCAGGCTTATTGGCAACAATAGTCCTGTCAGTGATGATGGATCGATCCCAGTACAGTATGGACATTCGAGAACTGGGTCGGGCACATACCTATAGTACGGCACTTCCGAATTCCCCAAGGCTGTATTTCAGAATAAGTTGCTGGTGGATAATCCTGGCTACAAGGTTGTGCCTATGCAAATATTCTTCGTTAGCTAGACGAGAACAGCTGGAGATAATATGTCTGATGGATTTTCTCAGACGGTGCCATGCCCGACAGATGTCAACCGTGCCGTCTTTCACAATAAATCTCCGGTAGTTGTTCGTCATCATAACTTCGTCCATAATTGCACAGACAAAACCTTCAGTTTCCCCAAAGAGGTCACCGAAACGCAGCCAGGCTACGGACGCTAGTAGGTCTACATCGGGGCCATGTAGGGCCCGGAAAAAGCGTCTTTATTATTATTTTCGAGAGTGTTCTTTTTCTCAGCTCTAGGCTGGTTTAAGCTACATTTACGGGCCAAAACCAAGTAAATGTAGCGAGTGGTGAACTTTAGGTTGAGAGTGTATTTTCGTCCAACTGCATAAATTTCCTAACGATTCTACATGTATTTAGGATGGCTGCTTTCTGCAGATTGATGTAGAGGGATTCTTCCAAGTCTATTACTTTTAAGCTACGGAGGAGCTGGTTGGGAATAACACCTGTCGTGGAGACAACTAGAGGAACAACATAAACTTTATCTTGTCTCCATATTCGTGTTACTTCTTCCTTAAGTTCACGTTACGCTATAACCGAGTACCATTATATATGTTTTATGTTAAAGCACACGGACGTAGTTGCGGGCAGTAGCTAGTTAATCATATAATTATGAATACATTTATATATAAGATTTTTTATAATATAGACCTCTAAAGTATAAGATTTTTTATGGTGGCTCACTCATAATAAAAATTGTAAATCATAAACATCGTAAAAGTGACCGTCGTAGTAAAGTTATTAAATTAAAATTTAAAGGAAAATATAAATAGGCACCTACCTACATGAAGTTTATTTTTTATTAAAATAAACATAAAAATTGTCGGTATCGGTGGCATTAAGCTTATTAAATATTGTTTGATCAGCATTTTTTATGGATATGTAACTCCCTATTAAACTGGTATACTTAAAAAAGCTACCTATATTTATCAGTATTTTAAATCGGTATGTTTTAAGCATATACGTACATACGTTGAAAATTATACTATTATCATTGAGTAAATTGTTATTTTAAAACCAGATACATATATACATAAATCATGGTCTTACATTGTCGTTCTTCTCATTGATTTTATTTGTTTCATGGATTTTAAGTTTCCAACTCGCCAAAGTAAGTTTCCATTACATTTAAAAAGGCATTTTATAAATGACCGGTAATCATTTTAAATTATATATCGCTGCTTAACGTTCGCAGCTTTCTTTTTGCACATAAGTACAATGAATGGAGTCACGTGGTCCCTCGCTCATTGACAATTGGCCACATTTGCCATTGTCAAATTGCTACTTGCAGAGTTTTGTTGTGGCCTATAATTAGAGATCATTGCCTTATGTCAATTCAGATAATTATTTCGTTTATATCATACAATGTTTATGACGACGTTGTAATAAATTGGTGCTGTCATTTAACTGTTTGAAATTATGTTTTTGTATGTTTTTATTTGTTAGGGTTCCGTATGATTCAGAAAATATAAAATAAGTATTTCTGGAGGGAGCCCGTTGTGCTACAGTGGCCCGAATAAAACAGTAAACCAACTTGTAATAATAGTAATATTTTTTATCCTTTTATTTCCAATTAGCTTTTGCCAGCAGCTTCGCCCGCGTGGATGTCGGTGTATTAAACATATAATCCTTCCTCTTGATCACTCTGTCTATTGATGAAAATTGCATTGAAATCCGTTTCGTAGTTTAAAAGATCTATGCACCAAAAGCGACTTTGTTTTAAACTATTTAAAGATAATGGTGCGTGCCTCGTTGATGTCTTTTGTAAGGCGAAAAGAGAATGCAGTATTATATTTATTTAAAAAAAATCTACACATTTTTATTGTAATGCAAATACTATGTGTTAAATAATTGCATAAACCTCATGTTGGCGTAGGTAAGCGTCATTTACTTCAATAATCAGGAATTAAAATCAACATATCTTGATAAAAGCAATTTTAAATTATATTTTCTACGTTACCTAATTAATTATTAAAACACGCATAGCACATCTCACACAAAGCGTTTATTCCTATTAAATAACCCCAGACGCCTCATCAGTAACCCGTCCACGCGCCACAACCTCCCGAGAAGACAATAAAAATCTGGCGCCTGCGCCGGTCACAGACTATGACACGTTCACAGTAATGACGGGGAAATTGTGCCTACGTGATATTACGCATCTCTATTTTTTCAAGAAAGTAAAAGTTCCGCCCTCTATACCATAGTGTCGCGTATTCGGAAGCCGATTGTCAATGTGACATGAATTTGAAATTGGAATCGAAACTCTTTTGTGAATGGGATGTCCTTTCTGCGTAGTCGTTGGCGTTTTGTGGAAGTGTAGGAGTAATTTGGATGATAAACAATGGTTTTATTTTGGAAAGGTCATTAAAATTTTATTCTTTTTTTTAATAGGTGGGGTATGAATTTAAATTGGTGATAACTTTAATTTTTACTTTCACTGTTTCTGTTAAGAATAGTAGTAGAATAGTATTTCAATTTAGTGTAAAATTTTACCAGAAATCTCGGTACAATGAGATAGTGAATCGGTTGAACAGTTATTTTGATCAAATAATTTTTACTAATTCTATCGAATTATTTTGTTAAATCAGGGGTGGCCCAGAGATAACAGCACCAATTTACGAGATGTAGGTCGTAGGTTCACACCCATGTAGGCGTTTTACTTTGTATAAATAATTTCATCACCGCTGCACTGAAAACGATGAAGGAAAACATCGTGAGGGAAGTAGCATATTCTAGAAATAAAAAGTCGAATACATGTGACATCTACCAACCTGTGCTGGGGCGTGGTAGTTTACAGCCCAATTCCTCTCAAAATGGGGAGGATTGTGTTGCAACAGTGGGACCATTATAAGGTGATCAGAATGACGATTTTCTTGAATATTTATGAGAATGGCTGTAATAATCAATAAGCCTTTGTACGTGGCAATCTCATAAGCTGAAAACATAATAAAATAATCTAATAAGCAAGCACATACAGCAAATACTTTCATCTTGGAACACGAATACAAAATGTTCCAACAAGACCGATACCAATTAGACATAGTGAATACCACCAAGTTGGATCAAGTCAGATAAGCCACCAATAAGATACACGAACGAGATTCATAGAAATACATTCTATCTAATACTTACTAAATAGAGCAGGCAATGTTTAGCACCTTTAATTACTCACTAAATACCTACGACGCTTGCGAAGTGACTGCCAACGCAAATCTATTACTAGGCGAAGCCTCCTCGCTGTGATTGGAGGAGCCATCGCCAAGACTCCGAAACAGAGCCAATAAGCTTGCTTCATTCAACAATAGGTGAACATAGCTACGCCTGTAACGGTACCTTGCTTAGTTCCACTTAGAATGAGCTTAGATGTTTGAAATCTGATGTGGAATGTACTTGAGTTGTAAACTTATTATGCCAGAGTAACTTGCGTGGTTTAATCTTTGGATAAAGGTTAACATTTTGATCAAGTTACTTTAATCGTTTGCTACCTGCAAACACAGTCAAATTTGATTAAAAAATGATTTGTACATTTGGATGTACAAAAGCAACGTTTACAAATAAACCCCTATAACTAAGCTAATTCTTGGGAATTAGCTTAGATATAGGGGTTTATTTGTAAACGTTGCTTAAAGCTTAAAGTAAAGTAATGATTAGCGACTGTTTAACCGTACATTTTTTACGTTTAAACATCTCAATGTTTAGTCAACGTTTATGGATATACCCCATAATGTTTGTGATAAATGCCAAAGAGATACAAATATTGATTTCCTGAAATCCTGAGGTCTTTTTAATCGTCGATCTGGACTTGTTACCATTACAAGACCATTAAGGATGTGGTTTTATTTGTTGTTTCTTCTTAGAATAGGTTAAGATATTAGAAATCCAGCAAGAATAAGTTCCATAATTTAATGTTTCGTCGAATAGTTATGTTGCTTAGATGTTTAGTGGAATAAATTGGTATTTTATTGAGGTTTGGCGCTTATTGGAAACAAATACTGCACATTTTTTTTTCTATGACATGAAATCGCTATGAAAATATTGTTTTCTTTCGTGAATTTGCTTTCTTGGTTGAAATACGGAGTGGAAGGGATATAGACGCGGTCTGTAACCATGAATTCAGTACACGATTATCGATTATATACCATGTGTTGGTGAACTCGGGTCTTAAGTTCAAATTTTTCGTCAGTTATAAAAAACATTTTGTGCATATATTTTGACCGCGTAAGTATTGCTATTTGCTATAAAATAGCAGTTTTATTTAGAATCATGTACCATATTTCAATCCATGGTAACCTGCATGGTAGTCTGCCACCCTGTAATCATATCATTTTTAATTTTCAACAGGTTCAACTTACAATAGGTCAAAATAATAAACATAAACATTGTGTAAATTCCTCAAAACCACTAAGTATACCTACATAAATCTTTTCTCTCTCGGTAAATGGCATTATCATATATTTACCTTACCAGCCCTATATCATGTTTACATACCAAACAAAACCAAAAAAATACTGTAATTAATACAACATCGCGAACGCCCAAACATATGTTAAGAAGTAATTTACCTTTAAATCCAAGCGATAATCATTATGTTAATCTTGTTTTAATTAAGCGAAATGATTAATTAATAAGTTGTTCCTGCGATTAAGGACACATGTACCTACAGTCTGACGTTCCAACCGCCCCAGGCATCTGACCACAGACCACAATTAGAGTAACGCGCTAAATATTGATAATTGTTTTGCGCCCTCTAATTTGAACGACTTTGCCGTCAATTTTGTACAAAAAACACATTGGAAGCAGCTCGACGACATTTTTATGTGATTAACTTATCTTCCGTCATTAATTTGACATGTTGCAATTTTACTGACATCTAATTTTGTTAAAAGAAACATGTAATGTTAATAATATTTTATTTAAACATTTGTTTGAATAAATAAGACTAAATTTAAAAAAATATTGATACATTTTAGTTGCTTGACTACACGGACATAGTGCATAGTGCGTAGGCTAAATAAAACTATATCATTTGGGCTAGTGAAGTGTATAAATAGTGAATAATAGTAACAGTGCTATACTATTCATGTAACACAATAATGGACAAAGAGTTTCATCAATTATAAGACCCTAAAAAAGTGCTACGTAATTGTGTAAAAGTTCTGAATTACACTATTCTTAGTTGTAACATAATCTATCATGTAAAATAGTATGTTACAGTTAATTTTCTTATTAGTCTAGATAGTAATAAATTGCTAAGGAATTTAGTTCTTATTTAACAAAAATAGACTTAAAATAAATGAAAACAAGTCACGCAAGCTTAACAAGTAAACTAAGATACTTAGATATCAGTAAATAAGCGTCTGGATGCTGTCGTTACTTATACGCTGTTGCATTTTTAAGAGCAGATCATTATAAGTACATGTGGCCCGAAGCAGTATCAACACCCCATGTTGGTGCAACACGCATGATATGTACACATAAACGAGCATCATTTCTTTACTCTCTCTTAAGCGTCAACGGAACACCAAGTGTGCATAAGAAAAAGTGCTCGAAATGTCGACGGAACACCATGTGTACATAGTGTCACAGCTGCCATTGGACGATGGTGTTTTACGTTTATTTGCACTTGCAACACAATTTGGCTGTATCATTCGACTAATCGATTCATAATTGACCGGTTTTAGTAACATTTTAAAGGGAACACCACCAAAATGAACGAAAAAAACCTTTTACAATATGCATCTGTGGTTTTTGACGCGAGACGCCATTGTGGCGCCATTCGTGTCAAGATTCTGCCGTGTTGTTTTCGTTTGTAAAATGAACGTAAGACGAAAGCAATAAGTGAATCTTATACAGAATTACTGAGAATTAAATTTAGATTTCGAATTGATTTAAGGTTTATCGAAAAGTGATAAAAAATTCAGTAAAAAACGCTACGAATGTTTTGTAACGCACAAATTTTGACGATGATGGATGCCGTATTGAGTCGATTTGAGTCATGTTTTTATGATAAATATTGTTGTATATTGTTTGAAATACACATAAATGGCTAGCTTATTAATCTACGAACATAATTTGATTAATAGCTACTAATATTATTGCGTATTGTCATTGGAAACGTATTTCAAAGAGTAAAATTCGGCGATATTGCCGGTACCATGAGATAACGAGATAGCGCACATGGTACGGGGGTACTGCAAAAAAAAATACTGATTATATTTATTATAGTTTTGTGATAGCATTTTTATTATTTTATGTAGTTTTCTAATCTATCATGTCTATGAATAATAAATGTCGAGATATTTTTTTTTCTATTGATACATCGCGAAGTATAAGTTCAGGCAAATTTTATCATGATGAATAACCATAGCAGTTACCTCCACATACTTAGTTTTTGTTGTTTGGCATAATTGGACTATTATGTTCCCGCTGCTGGGACACAGGCTTCCTCTCTGAGAATGTGTGGGTTGATAGGTGGATTTAGGTATAAGGAAAGATAGATATAATAATTTAGTAATGTACTGTCCAACATAATTGTTACATAGCTGTTAGAAAATTAGTGTACAAAATAATGATGGTTCATTATTTTCAAAGAACAATATCGAAATAATGATTGGTATATCTCAAAACAAAAAGTCTGACGTTTCATTGAATAGGTTGTTATTAAAATCTAAAAGTAACAGAATATAATAAAAATAATAGTCTTTAATAAAATAATAACAAAAAATGTTACTTGAAAATTATAAACATACAAATATTTCGTTCGCAGCGTTTTTGCGCCAACGGTACTTTCTGGCCGCTGCCCGCCATGTCAGATTGCCAGCGAGCGGTAGTTTAGCGACCGAATGCGCGGATTTGCCGCCATATTTTTTCGTTGTGTTATCAAATAGTTTTTATTCGTTTTTACAGTGTAGGACATTATATCTAAGCGGAATAATTTGTGTGAACATTGCGTACACATTATTGTGTTATCCTGTAAGTGTTTTTTGGTGAATATATGTGTGAATTCGTTGTAATGTGATAAAGTTTTACGGCTATGTCAGTGAAAATGATAAAAGTGAAAACATATGACATCACTGCGAGATAAGGTCTTAATTATTTGCTTATTGAATGGTATAAATAGTTAGATAAACTCATAACGAAGCCAGGAAGGTATAATATATACCATGATAATTGCTATAAATTGCCGATATCTCAGTTTTTCTGAAGGTCTACCCAAAAATCAAAAAGTACGTTCAACTACACCGACACTTGGGGCGTTTCGGCAAGCGGGCGGCCAGACGTGTGAGGGGTTAATACAAAAATGACAACTTGGCACTGGACTAAATTGTCAGTTTCGTAAAAAGAACTGCATAATTCAAAAACTGGCTTGGCGGATTAAACCTTACCTAAAGAAAAACCTTGTTTAGTAATAAGACCGAGTATGTTTATAATTAATAATAAACACGATTCCTCTATAAGATCAGAGAGATATTCGTTTGATGAAGCTCCGCCATTTGTTTGATAAATGAATAATTGCCAGAGATGAACTGAAAATAAAAACGCACAACACTATGGTGTGCGAACTTTATACTAGAGGTATAAATAAAAAACGCCGCGTTGTTTAAATACACTCCGTACCCAAGTGCGGTACAGTCACCACTTAAAATTTATTGCAATATTAATAATATTAAAGGGACGTTTATTGTTCGTTAGCCATCGTTTACGCATAATGAAGTATGAGAACTATTCCTTAATGGTAACAAAGTACAATCATTTATATTATTAAACTAACTGCTGCCCGCAACTCCAACCGCGTGAACGTCGGAAATGATCTTACGGGAACGTGCCACCCGGACAAAAACCCCATGAAAATCCAGTGAAAGTCTCGTCAAAATCGGTTCAGTCGTTCAGGACCAACAGAAAAAATATTCATGTTCAAAAAATGAAAAAAAAAATTGTAATATGTACTGTACATACATTCATATGCTTAAATAAAAAGCTGTTATTTTGGAATTAAAAACAGCCATTTAAATGTATTTGTATGTACTATGTATGTATGTATAGGTAAAAATGATTGTTAATACAAAGTGCTATACTGTCCAATGGACAATCTACTAAGGACGTGAGAATGTGTATAACAATGTACAAGAAGTGTAACAATAGAACCCGGTGCAGATGAAGACTACTATTACGAGTTAAAAGATATCATAATTCATTCTAATCACCGCTGATGCTGGGTAAAGACTAGAGCGTAACACAGGACTATGATGTAGGTGCGTTTAATGGAATGGGCATCGGTTGGTGGCGGGGCGTGCCCGCGGCGCTGTCCGGCGAGCGGGCGAGCGCACACGAATGCTTCTGTCGCGTGGTTACGTGCTATTAACCGTGTCGGCCGCTCGCTACTAGTCGACGGACTACTATAAATTACACGAATTATACAGTGTGGCGGCGTACGCGAGCATGTGATATATTGTGGTATGGCGATCGCGCCGAACAGCCTCCGTGTCAGCGCACGTGAAATTACACACCCAACCGCGATGTTTGCGCGCAACACCGCTAATACCCCGCGCACGCGCATCGCATTTTATTTGCGATTGTTATTTCGTAAATGATAGCCCTACGCGCGCCTAGAGAAGTTATTGCCTCAAACGCAAAGTTATTTACCGAGAGAAAGAGTCGGAGAACGTTTGTTCTGATGACAATCAGAATCTGTCTGCGTCGCGCGACGTGGTATTATCATTTGTATTGCATGTAACTCCGGCTAAAACTCCGATGTAACTTTAGCTGACTGTATAATTTATTGAATAATGCATTAAATAACTATTTACATGAGCTTGTCCGTACAAACGTACGATCGATATAAATTATTTTAATAACGCTTTTCTGACGCTGAATATAATTAATTCGTGAAACCGATGCGGTTATTAAAAATGTAAATAAATTTGCGAAATGACAGCATAATTACGGCGGAGGCCTATTTAAAATGTCTGGTATCGGCAAAAACGCGAGTTGCTTCCAATCAAAGTGGTAGGCCGCCTTTCTCAGTCCATTAAGTCAAAGGCTTTATAATCCAATTAAATTACTTATATCGATCAAGATAAATTTTGCATTATTGTCTTAATTACGAGTTGTATGTCGTCTTTGACAGCATCTCGCAAAATTTAGATCGTCATCGTTAAAATATGTAAAACTAGCTTTTACCAGCGGCTTCGCCCGCATGGAGGTCGAAAATTATCCCACAGGAACCGGAATAAAAAGTATCGTACCTCCCTATGAATTAATCCAGGTTATAAAATATCTGTGTGCCAAATTTCGTCCATATTCTTTTAGCGGTTTTTGCGTAATTGTGTGACAAACATCCAAACATACAAACAAGCAAATTATCAAATTTATAATTTTAGTAGGATTATAATGAGTAGATAGTAGGATTCTCTCTCTCTATTACTTTCATTACAGGCATGCTGTAAAGAGAGAAGAAATTAAGTTCAATGAACCCAGTGTTTATAACTTTTTACTAAACTCATTAAAGTTACTTATTTTTTTAAATATTATAAATTCAAAAGTAAAAATATTTCAAAACAGTGTGTAGACTAATGACAGCTACCTACGAGTAGTTGACGAGAACCAAAAATTGATTTGAACATTCCCACGATTTGATTTCAATTACGGAATTCTTAATTAAGTAGACACAAGCATAACTACACTGATTTTATTTATCTTCATCGGTTTCTTGGGTCGTAAAATTGAACTTCGATGTTATCGAAGGCTTTACCGAGGACGCGAGTAATTAACAGGTAGATAATAAGGTTCGCGGGGAGAAGTTTATTATATTTTAAATTAATAGCATCATTTGTGTGAGTTTAGGTGTGAACGCTGCTGTAATTGGCTTTTAGCTACCGTATCAATAAATGTTAATGGCATACTCGAGAAAGTTCTACGATAGTTTAATTTCGTAGTGTTTCATAGCACATTTATAAGTGTCATTTAGTTAACGACTAATTACAATCGAACGAGTTATGGGACTTCGACAAATTAAAAAAAAGCAGAAAATAAATTTCAAAAAGCATGGGGAAGCACCCCATGCTTTTTGCAGCATCATATGTGTGAGTTTAGGTGTGAACGCTGCTGTAATTGGCTTTTAGCTACCGTATCAATAAATGTTAATGCCCACGCTTTTTTGAAATTATGTTTTGCTGTTTTAGTTTGGTTTTTAAAGCGTGTTTTTTAAATCTATTATTTATTTTATTTTTTTTAGTTCTGCTACAGAAGCGTGACTTTTCAGTTTATTTTCTTGTTTCTTTTTAATTATTGAATTGTTATCGGTCCTCGATAAGTCTATAAAGTTTAAATTAAATCTGACCGTTTGAAGTGGGTCAAAATCAAGTACAAAGGAGTCGGTTACAAACAAACATACAAACATACAGGTAAAGCTAATAAAAAGCGTGTAAAAAATAGAAAATTAATAATTGATAAATAATCTAAAAAACACGCTTTTAAAATCAAACTAAAAAACAGAAAATAATTTAAAAAACCTTGGGGTGCTTTTTGAGGTATTTTTATAATCAATTAATATCAAGCTCCCCATGCTTTTTTGAAATATTTTTTGCTTTTTTAGTTTTTTAAACTATTACTTATTTATTTTTTAGCATGGTTTTTTAGTATGTTCTCTTTTTTTAAATTATTGAATAGTTATCGGTCCTCGATAAGTCTACAAAGTTTGAATGAAATCTGACCGTTTAAAGTGGTTCAAAATCAAGTCCAAATGAGTCGGTTACAAACAAACAAACATACAGGTAAAGCTAATTAAAGCGTGTTAAAAAATACTTGAAATAGGAATATACGTGAATCATCATCTGCCTAGCCTTTTCCCAACTATGTCGGGTCATCGACCAGTCTAACCGAATGCAGATGAATACCAGTATATTACATGGAGTGACTGCCTATCTGACCTCCACAACCCTGTAACTGGGTAATACTGGTTGCCAGAATTTCGGGTTTTTGACGATCCGTTACGACTGTCAAAGATCCACGAAAGACAGCCGGGAGCAACGGCTTAACGTGCTTTCAGAGGCACGGAGGGGTCTTGATGTTAAATAAGATCACCCATTCATGGAACTACTGCGACAAGCGTAACTTAACCTGAAGGATCGACCCGTCTGGCTGGTATTACTTAGACACAAGCCCCTCTAGGAATATACATGAATAACCTCTATGTAATAAAAATGAAATTCTGTTCGTAGGGAAGCGCATCACTTGAGAACGGCTAAACCGATAGGGCTAATTTTGTTTTTAAAATATTCGAATTAGGTTCTTAAGGAAAAGAAAAGTTAAAGTTTCCCGGAAAAATTTCAAATTCGGGAAAAACTTTCAGTGCTTTTTTCTATGGGAATTGCAATTTGGACGTCAGTTAGGTCATCTAGTTGGAAATAAGAAAAAAACATTTTACTTTTGACTCTAAAGTTTCAAATACCAATCGTAAAATAGAGGCATTATTTTTTATTCTGATAAGTAATATCTTTCCTTGTGTTTCGCGCCATCTATACAGCCGAACATGATTTGAAAGTTAGTTTCGTCGAAACCACCCTTAAAAACAACCCCTGCGCTGGCGCCGATCGAACGCCATCTGCTGTCCTTTTGTAGAAATGTTTCCCTTTGGTCGGAGCGAGTATCGAATGTAGTTTGTCGAAGCTGTAGGGTGAGCTATAGATGTCGTAACTGTGCCAGTTTAAGGGTAGTTCTGTTGATAAATTAGTTTGGAATGGGTAGGTGAGGTAAAAAGAGGAATCTTGTGTGTCCAGCGGAGCTGTCCATTCAAGAATTTGTTGACAAGCAATTAAGGGTGGGCCGAGTATGTGCGACGATCAAAACAGAAGCGAGAGATAATTATATATATATTATTTTTTATTGATTCAATTGAATGCTGTAGATAAATATAATTTTATGGATTGTAGTTATAGTAATTAATGTAAAAACACGAAAATGTTCAAGGAATGTATGGTTTTTTTTTTCTCTGGTTGGGAAATCATCAAATAACTTCTCCCGCTCTGGTTGGAACAGGAGGGTGTGTCAGACTTTTACTGACTAAAACCCACCCGTGTTCCCTCAGTTGCCTGTGTGCCAGGGGCCGTGGTATCTCTTTCGAACAACCCGCACCCCTGGCAGGCATCGGCCCTTGCGGGCCCCATTAGTTGTTGCTGACATCTCTTTGAGGCGCGCGTGGAACACAACGCGCCGTCGACCCGGGGTTGGTTCTTACCGGACAGCGAGCTACCCATTACTCGCCGACCGCAAGCCCGCGCCTATGGTGGCCGGGAATCAGCCTAGGATTCCCGACGCCAAAGGCGTCTCCTGCGAAGGCTACGGCCGCAGGGCACATGTACTGCCTTTCCCTCACGTGCGCCGCCTCCCTCTTTGCAAGCATCACTGCTTCGCTGAAGGAGGTGACGGCTAACGGGAAGCGACTGCTAGCCATGCACTCTCGCTCCATACCATGGCCTGGACCAGGGCTGGACGCGAGAGATCGCCGTCGCCGATCGCCTCCACGAGGACACGGCGGTGCTCCGCCCAAGACGGGCAGACCTCCACCGACTATAAAAAATAAAAT
The DNA here is from genome assembly GCA_949091785.1 of Polymixis lichenea. NCBI lineage: Eukaryota > Metazoa > Arthropoda > Insecta > Lepidoptera > Noctuidae > Polymixis > Polymixis lichenea. Next base: position 8,518,886 of record OX420939.1, on the reverse strand, counting down.
AAAAAAATAAATAAAGGTAAAATGCAATCCTAGATAACTGCTACAAGGGAAAATGCAATCCTAGCAATTCTGCCTGGCCCGTTAAGGAACACAAAAAGAAAGTTTTTTTAAGTTATTTAATTTAAAAAAATCAGTTACACCAATTCTTCGTACAGATATGAATATTAATTACAAAATTCCTGAATGTGTTTCAGGTCTAACGAGAAATTATTTATTTTCTGCGCATGCGCACATTTCGTTTGTGCTCAGACTATAAATGTCAAAGTAAATTGACATTCATTGGTGATATAAATTAAACAAACCCTTAATCAAGCCTTGTGATTGCTTGCGTAGGTAATGAACATCCAGCTACCGTATTATGCATGATAACTTTCTAAGATGAGGGACTTGTAGCTAAGTCATAAAAGCTGCACAGGTCGATCGATCAGGTGAAGGTACACTTGCCGCGCTTGGTTCGTGGATGGGTGGTCATCTTTACATATCAAGACCCCTCCGTGCCTCGGAAAACATGTTAAACCGTTGATCACGGCTGTCATTAGTAGATCTTTGACAGTCGTTACGGGTCGAAAGTCTGTTAATTAGTCTTATCAAGGGGTATCGTATTACCCAGTAACTGGGTTGTGGAGGTCAGACAGGCAGCGGCTCCATGTAAAATACTGGTATTCAGGTGCATCTGGTTTGTCTAGAAGCTGACCCAAGGGACCCCAAAAGGCTAGGCAGATAACGAATTTTCTAAGATGTCAATATTCTGTGATATAATGAGATGTTAGTGATTGAGGAATAACTTAATAAATATAAAAAATGCTTCACCAGTCATAGTCAAAGTAGATCAAAACAAAAAATCATGATAGGTTTTTAGTACCTACGATATATCAGATTAATTAGGTGTATCTATGCGTCAGAATGTCCTCAGAATTCTTACTTCGTGTTCATACAATGATTTGGCTCTAAAATAGAGTAGCACCACAATACAGGTGCCGTAGAAAATAGACGGCCAGTGTCGCGCAACTTTACACCTGCCACAACCTGCCTCCTTTAACATCACACGTAGTTCACACGCTAAAAAACCAGAGGGGCAGTTCCCATATTTATAAGAGCGCTGGGTTATTCTATTCTCTGTCTCGATCTGTCAAAAAATCCTTTAACTTTCTTACTTTTTTGATGTTGATTGTCGCTCACATGAGACGAAAAATTACCTTTTAATTTTGTTGACAACTGCTTATTTTATTTCTTGAAGGTATTATTTGTATGTGATGATTCATTAGAGCACCGAAAATGGCATAAGGATGCAACTAGAAGTAGGTACCTACCTATATACAGGTGCATCAGGCGGAGAGTGCCGTGCGCCATGTTACACCTGCCAAAATCAGCTGATATCTATAGAGTCAATGGTACGTTTTTGTCACAAATGTTCGGAAGATATTGTTCTGTTTTTGCCATATTTTAAGATTGATTGATTCATTAGCAGTATTATGCTTTAAATATTTAGTCGTTTTTAAAGAAATGGTTGTCAAGAAACTGATTTCATAATTAAAGCGTAGGCTTCATGGGCAAATTTTGTTGAAAATAATACAACTTCATTCCTTAGAACTTAGTATTCTAATCTATCTCCATGGCGGCTAAGAACTTAAAGAGCGGCTTGTAACCTATAAATATCAAAAGATCTAACATTATAATGAGAGTAAGCCATCAAATAAAGTGCCATTGGCGACTCACTGGACTAGGTTACGCATGAGCGTCATCAGTGCACCTGCCCACGTACCGCGAGACGAACCAAACGACTTGTGCATAAAGAAACATTAACTTTTGAGAAAAATCAACTCAACTGTTGACCGATCGGTAACGTAGTTAAGTGCTACGGCGTAGACGCTATGTAGTAGCTACGACTTACTAACTAGTGCGATTTTTATTTAATTGTTTTCAGATAAAACAAAATTATTTGGAACACGCTCGTAGGTGTACTTGAACTCTTGTATCCAAGCGATGTTTACACAAGAATTTTTATACGGAGCAGTAGCAGTATCCCAAAAAGTTTACAAGGCTCATTAATAAAAAAAAGATCCGGGACAGTATTAATAACGCAATATCGTCGCCGATCGGTTTACAGCGTCTATTCTCTATAACGACTTCTAAATAGAAGACCTGAACAGAGCCCGTCTTCCGAACATGGTAATGGACGGGATAATTACGCGCAACGACGTGCAACAATAGCGGCGCGAGCTTACCGCTCTATGGCATAATAAGCGCCGGCGTATTTTGATCAGCGCAACAAGTAGCGTGCGGGCGGCGGGGCGCGTGCCGCGCGCGCGCCGGCCCGCTCCCCTGCCCTGCGCCGCGCCCGCCGCCCGCCGGCGCGCGCGCTACTTAGCGTCGGGGGTGCGCGCCACCTCCGCCAATCCACCGGCGACCTCCGCGCGGCACAGACAAGTGCGCTCTCAAAACACACTACTAGTTCACTCGTACATTCGCGATGCCGATGGCGGCTATTCACACGTACCAAAATCTCGGTGTCGATCAGAAACTGACGCACCTTCAATCTCAGGCACCACGGAGATTAGCACCTGCTCCAGTGGACCCCAGCCGCTGCAAGAAAAAATCTTATCTTCATCAGCCCTACCCGACCCAGCCTGCCTCCGTAGCACGGAGGAATGCTCGGGAGCGCAACAGAGTGAAGCAAGTAAACAATGGTTTTGCGGCCCTGCGTCAACACATCCCTTCAGCTGTCTCCGCAGCTCTGGCTGGAGGAAGAGGATCTTCAAGGAAGTTGAGCAAAGTAGACACTTTGCGGCTGGCGGTGGAGTACATCAAAAGCTTGAAGCGGTTACTTGAGGAGAGCGAAGAGGGCTGCTCCGACTCGTCAGGAATAGTCATGACGAGTGGCGGGCCGCACACTCCGCCGCTGTCCGAGGAGTCTCACTCGCCAGCCCCCTCGTTCGTGTCCGAGTCATCCGCGGGCCCGGGCTGTCACGACGCCTACGACTCCTACGAACCCATGAGTCCTGAAGATGAAGAGCTTCTAGACGTCATATCGTGGTGGCAGCAACAGTGATTGGAGGTGAGTCCAACTTCTTTTTGTTGACATTTTTGATAACTGATTTATTATTGTTGTTAAATTCATCATTGTCATAAATTTTATATTGAGGGTACCTATATTTTCCATGAGATAACACTGCTTCATGAATGAATTTTAAGTGTGTTAACATAACCTTCAAGGTTTGATAATGATTTTCTTATCACCATGTTTGCTTTCGTCGCGCCGTCTGTTAATATTAGCATCAGAGTTATCAAATTTTTTATTAGTCAGTCATTTGTTAAAGCTAAGTTGGAAGATAAACGTCTTAAGCTTATCAAGGTTTGAAGTCAAAAATATATTTTATTATATTTATTCACGCTAGCAAACTTCGCATAGAGTCAGGTAGTTAAAGCTCATAGTATTTTTTATGGCCGATCTTTTAGTCACGGTTGCCTTAGGGACCGAATCTTTTATATTGCACAATTTGAATGAAGATTCACCTTCATCCTGAGCAAAAAGTAAACACATCCACCATTATGAGTGAGCATTGAACCGTAAGATAGACTTTATCTTTTCATTGTAGAATTAGGAGAACACAATGGCACGTCGGCAACAATGGCGAATGTTAAAATATGTCGCTTTATAAAAATTCGGCAGTCGAAGCTAGGTAACATTTTTTATGATCAAAAGGTAGACTATTTCAAGTTGTAGATAGTAGGGACCCGCATTCCACCTTCTTATTTGCTTCAATAGCCGAACAGCAATTACTTCTAACAATCTTGCGGTTCGCCCCGCATGTAGTGAGAAAATTGCACATAAAAGTGATCTATTCTAATAATAAGTAGCCTAACAGATGACTCCGATTCCCAAGTGGGAACATGTTCCGTTTTTCACAGATATCTCTCAAGTTAATGCGTTTCGTCCGGTCAGTGAGAGCTTTTTGCCGAAACTCGCCATATGGTCGGTCCTGATAGATTAAGTTGAACCGGTAGCGCCGCAACTAAAAACAAGATATTAAAACTAGCAAAAAATGTTTTGAGACGCTTCGTCGGCTATTAATTTATTGTACCGGAAGACGAAATCTCAAGAGGAAATCGAAGGGCGGCGAGCGCGGCACACGTGTTACAATATTTGCTAAGCTCTATGCAAACATATGGCGATATCGTGCACTGTTCATGGGAATTGTATACCGTCACGGAGCTCTATAACCGGGATTTAGGTCTTAGATTACCTGTTATTGTCGAAGCGTTGACGCAAATCGCAGAGCGATATTTATTTTTTTCTTCAAACATTTCAAATATGCTTTTCCTTTTTCCCAGGAATCCGTACATTGCGGTGATCAAAGTGCGGCCAATCAGCGGCTTGGTGATTATGAAAAAACGAGTAATCCTCCAGAGGAGCCGAGCTTCGGAGCGCGAGGGCTCCGAGAGAACCTCTAATTAAGCGCAATCAGTATATTCCTAATGAGAGGGGATAATGGTGGACTGTAACGACCCCATCGATGCATTCCCCGAGCGACTGGACACCGAACGAATACCCCCACTGCATTTCCCACATCGATGGAATAGCACTAAGAAGACTGAATCGATCATTTATTTGTTCCACTTAAGCATTTAGTTATAATGTAAGTGTTTCGACACAACGCTGTGCCTTAGTAGTGTAGCCTTACGAACTACTTCCACTTAGAATATAATCTTTACAATTGTTCATAATTGTTATCTAGTCATTTATGTTTAAGGATAGTTTATGTTCAGATTTTTGAACATCTGGGTACCTTGTTTTGTACTGCAGTCCGTTCAATTTGTAAAATAATATTTGAAAAATCTTGAGACAAAGACTTGTAATGTAAATAGATAAGTTAGCACCCTAAGACAGATTCCTAATATTATAAGATTTTTATGAAATAGTTATAAAAAATACCAGTATTCAACCATTTGGTTGTATCTGTAATTAAATACATTTTGTATAAATTCCTACTTATGTTTTTCAATTCCCCATTTTACGTTACCTATTTGTAGTAAAATATGCAAGAGAATAAGCAATTAGTGACGCAAAATAAGGGCCAATCTATCCATATTAAATTATGGCACGATGCTAAAAATAAAATCAAAATTGCACTCATAAATCTTTGCATACCGCCGACTAATTTATACGATAAAATATGCCTATTTTAAGCTCGTGTAGATAAGTGCTAATAAGCGTAAATGAACAAGCGTGATTTATTCCCAGTACTTAACCCTCTTACATAGACACAGTGCCTCTCCAACCTCAACAAATGTACTAAAAAAATAGATACTAAGGTCTAACTGGTGAAAATAATGAGACACATTGAGGTGCTAATTTCGGCAAATTACCATAGTTAATTATCTAGGTGTACACAATGGCATTATTACATAACATTAGCTATATTTTTGAAACTAAAATTCAGGATGACTTTATAGGAAAAACGGGACATCACGAGGTTCCACGAAGAATTGCGCTCTAGCCGCAGAGCATAGATAAACAAATTACGACTAGTATCCCATCGACTACAATGACCAGAAGAACCTGTTTCTCTTAGTTAACTCAGAATTGCTCACAACGATAAGCAGCTGATACACTCTGTGTTTTCTTATTATCATCATCTTACAGAAGTTAATCTAAAATTCACACCTCCATTATTTATCTTTCTCTAGTCGTAACTCTAGGTAAAACAAACAAGCTAGGATACGATTACTTTACTATAAATTATCACCCACACCACTGACATCTATAACTTGGGACTGCCAATGCTTCATATGTCCTTGAAATAAATAAAAAGCAACATTATCAACGTAGGTTTGAATATACAAACACAGAACACAGGACATTGCGAAATTAAAATAACAAAAGGTGCTTTTTCCACACGTGCTTTGACTCAGGTTACATTTTGCAAAAGAAAAATAATAACATAGAGGTACTCGAAATACACGAAATGGGGGGCCTAAGCATACTTCGGTGCATTTAATTTGAAAAAGACAATTCGTACTGCAACTGGATCACGTTGCCGGGCCCGCCTATCGAAATCAAATTGCAATAGTAATTTTTGATAATGGAAGGGAAGCACGTACCACTATGGGTGGATATTTCCGTCGGAGGATATTAATTGTTTGAACTTGTTCTTTCGTTCTTTACAAGACGAGATCTGCTAGATATGACAGGAACTGGACGAAACACCTGTGGATTTGCAAATCCTTTGTCGTTCAGTCTAGTTAATTTTCTTAAGTATTAATTGTTGGTTATTATGCGCTGGCGCATCCGTTTGCAACAAACTTGTTTCTCATTATCTTGTCTGTCTTGTTGCATACCTAGTGTCTACGTTCGTTTATATAGATAGCGATTATCACAATCTTGCAAAATGGAATGTTAATTTTAAATTGATTTTAAAGCGTTAATTATTATTTTACAATTAAGAGGATATGAAAGTTAAGAAATTGTCTCCTCATAATGTAGACATACTTAGGTACAAAAAAAAGATGTCAAATATAACCTTACTAACTCTCTAGAACTTTAAAGCTCGATGTAATATCGCGGCGGCATCAAACGCTACGCCTGCGCCGCCCCGCAATGTTTGGCGGCGTCAGAGCTCGGCGCGCGGCGGCGCTGTCTCGTGCGAGCTCGGCTCCGCTCGTGCGTTTACGAGGCACGCGACCGTCGCGCGCGCAGCCCGCACAGCTGCCTGCGACTGGTGACCACTTGCCCAGAACAGATTGCTTTGATGTGATGGAAATTATGAAATTGGTAGACGTGATTTTTGGTTAATGGTTTTTTTCAGGAATTGGTTAGTGAATTAATCTGAAAGTTAGTCACAGTGATTTTAAATAAAATTATGTAAACCCCTGTTTCAGTTACCTCCATTTTAGATCATATCCATTCGAACATTTTTTATTAATTCATTTAACACTTTTAGCTCAAAAATGAACAGAGGCGGACTGAATGCCATAGGCATTTTCTACCAGTCAATCTTTGGGTGATGCAGAGACAGAAAGTGGTGGTGGTAGTGTTGGTGGGTTTTATGATCTGTCGTAGCTTTCATGATACAGCTGTTAAAATTTTTCCTGTTTGAAGTAATGAATAACCGGCAGCATTCATAAGTATTTGTAAAAGCCTATTTCAGAAGCTACCACCCGTGAATTCAGTGGACACTAAAATATTTTTAAACTTTTGGGAAACAATGGAACCGTAAATATTACCAAATTGTATTTGGCCCCACGTTATAGCTGGCTGTGTTACCAATATGAATTATTGTGACATGACGGAAAATTAACTCATTTTTTTCTTTTTTTTTTAGACATATCCATTTGTGACACACTCTACAAGAAACAGAATATTGGTTGCAAAATGGACATTTGGCACCTTTATACAAAAGTTGATCCATATTTGAACAGGCTAAGTGCCCCCAAGGACTGCCTGGGCATCAGGGACCCCTGGCCTTGGCCGCAAGTGTTACGTTCCCGCCAATAAGCGTGTGACCTAAATCCCTTGGCGGCGCGCACGCACAACACGCTGCTATTTTTGAATATCGATCAAGTTCAAGTGCCACTACATTTGGTCGGTGTATTTTTTTCCCTTGGCTTCTTATATGTACCTTACCTACGAGCATTTGTTTTACTGTGCAAGTTATGGCTGGTTTTTCTTGTGAAAATAAGGAACACCAATAAAATTACTTCTTGGATAATTATGAAATGTGCAACAGGTTGACTGACAATGTCGCCAAAGTGTGTTAAAAAATAAGTATAAATTTATTACAAATTAAATAAATACTCATATGATGAATCATACCTAGTAATTACATCAATTAAATACTTTTTTCGTAATCATAGAGAAGACAATCTTTAAATTTATTTTTATCGCAAACTATTACAAAAACTGTGGTACTCCTGATGAATGACAACAGTTATACGCACTTTTTATTGAAATTCTAAAGATAGTTTCAAACACGCCGATCTCCTTTGAATTTGTTGAAGCTGCGATATAATAAAAATACTGGATTCCAAACGGGACGCACAAACTGTAATGTCCACAGATAATGTCCTATTCAATGACTATTTAATTAATCAGTCGGCACAGAGGTGCCATAAATTCAGAGTCCGCAATAAACCTCATTAATGGCCTTTAATGAATTGGAACTCAGTAGCAGGTAGTTTTATCTAAAATATCTCGAATAGCTTCGCCGAAATTCCTATAAAAATAACAGTTACATCACAGGGTGTCATGTCACCGCTCTCTGAGATGCCACCCTTAAACTTTGCATTTAATTGTTACTCCCAAAAATGCGACCTTTGAATTCTTAAGTTCTTTTTAACGAACCTTGTTTTTTCATAAGCAAGTTCATTAACAATGAATTTTTAAACTTTAACAAATCATTTTATAAATGGCCGGTTTAATAAAAAAACAGAAGTTCAAACGTTAGTCAATGGCGATTATTACAATTTTTATGTCTAATACCGCTGCACTTGCTATATAAGAACTTTGTAAATAGTTGGAAGCAGTGGAGTCGACAAAGATTATCTTTGAGATACTCTAAAATGTACGTATTCCATTAAATGGCTTCTTGTGTGCGGTAAACAATCTTAATGTAATCGCACTGTTTTCTTTATACCTACCTTCTTGCGATACGCCCATTAATATTATCGAATCACCCGTTTCAATCTCTCGTGACATGGCGAATTTCTGATTTTACGCGTTTCCGAAATATAATATTAAATTATCATATTCCTTACAGGCATCACTTACACCATTAAAAACTTAGCTCGTTTGTATTCAGCGCACTTCATCTTGTTTAAATCGTCGCATCATATTACCGAGCATGACCAGAGTTTTGCATGTTCTTTTTATTGACGAAAGAACCTCTCACATTCGCAAGTTCTGAGTTAAAACACATTTGCAGCTTCAAACTCCTTCTCTATAATTTTCTCTGTTCGAACAAGTTATCGGCTTTAGTCAAAGGACCGTCGTGTCGAGCTATTCAAATAATTAGGGCCAATACAACCACTTGCTTCGATCGAATTAAACCACATAAAATCGCCGTGAGCCACAAAAACTTTCAACCATCGGTGATATATAGAGCCTTCGCAAACGTCGACGATCATTTACACTTGTATCCAATAAAGCCATATAGAACTCTAAAATAATGATCATCCGTTATTATCTGAAGCCCCTCGCTATGTAAGATATTTGGTGACGCCGATTATGTGTTTACGTTACCAATTTTGGTCGATAATTTTGTCGAGATCAAAATGGAAACTTGCATCGAGTTCATCGACCCGTCCAGGTGGTAAGTGACAATAAACATTACTTATCAATAAACGGAAGAAATTATGATGCTATTGGTGTCAGTCAACATTGAACTGACCTCTCATAATACGCTCTAGATTACGTCTAACATCAACAATGTCTACAATCAATTTAATTTTATCGGCGCGTGTGATCTGGACAGCTGTCAAAGCAATGATAACTATTTTAAAAGTATTTGATAGCCGAATTTACTTTTCTTTACTTTTAAACTCAGACATAATACTTACTTTGAATATTTACATACCTAAAATACAGGGTGTCTAAACTTACAGACGCACAATTTACATACACTATAAGTACAGACACGTTCGCAATTGTCCAGGAAAACCTCAGCAAGAGGTAACATGTCATCCAGATCGACTCTAACGAAGGTTTATTCAAAAAACGGTGTTCGCCTCCGGTGGTCCGTTGCTGTCAACGCAACCCGTCTACGCGAGACAGGGCTCGTTATGTAACAATACCGATGTGAATTACTTTACAAGGCAATTATATGCCTAGTAGTCAGTAAATATTCATACTAATTGAGCTAAATTCTAATTGGCCGTTATGCATGTGTATTTTGTTACATAACAGGACATATGTTTCGTGAGATAACTGGTACAATTTCTTACAGCTACCGTTATAATTCAAGCTGTTTAAAAGTTCTGGTCACGTAGCTCATGAAGAAATCTGCCTAAGGATACGTCTGATACCGGAAGACGCCTGCATAACATCAAAGGGAACATTACTACAATCGCTTCCAGAACCGTGCTATAATTGGCAATACTGATCGATACATTGTATGTCATAGGCGCTTCCACCTGATAACTAATAATCATCAAGTATTTGAAGCCAATTTCCCCTTTCACGGTTATTAAGTTTAATGTGTGCGGTTCAAAATTTGCTAATAATGTACCACTTTGTTCTGTTCAGTTTCGAGCCGCTACGGTACTTAAAGTATATTAAACGTAAAGGTGTTGGTACTGGTAGGCATTCATTACGATTGGCACCGCCCAGAAGTATGCTCTTATGCGATGAAATGTACGATTATAAGGCAGAAATCAGATACGAGGTAATCGTAGTGCAAGAAGCTTTTCCGGAATCACGCGATCATGCTGAAGGTTGAGGCCTGCGATGTATTAAAATACATGAGTCGGGGTAGCAGCGTTTATTAAAAATATTTTAAAGATATTCCCACAGTGTTAATCAATGCTCTCATCATGATATACTGCTTTATAATCACGGAGTAATCCAGTCACATTTATCAGACGTTAACGAGCCGATAAATTGATCACTAGAGATAGAACCATTCACAAACAAGTAACATTACAAAAATATCTGTCCAAAAGCAATTTGTTAATGCTTATTTCTAAAAGGTAGCGCGGTATAGCTCGGCTCGCTTTATAAATGTTTCATTGGATTTTAAGTTTGATAAAGAGCCACATTAACAAAGTGCGGAGATAAGGTTCAGGATATACTAATTCAAATCCAGTTGAAAATATATTATCTTTTTCTTTTCGACTTAGATAACGCTATCTGGATCGGCGCCCCCACAAAATTTAATAATATTTTACGACATGTATCTTAATTCATCAGCATCAGATATTTTGATGAAGTGGTAGAACAAGTTATTGCTGGGAAAAAATATATTGGCGCTTGTAATAAAGTTGTTTAAAAAAATGTGATAACTTATTATTATTTCACGGTTCGGAGGATCATTTCTGGTTATTCCAACCGCACTGCGCGGACGCAGATCATACGCCACTATGTAGCAACAAGCGGTCAGCTCTGCCAATGTCAGTGACATTAAAAATACTATTAGTAAGTAGCGGGTCATTGTCTGGAAGGTTTATTCT